>CM059813.1:57148021-58427402 GCA_030435695.1 Brachymystax lenok tsinlingensis | reverse complement strand
CATGTTGAAACTCTGAAATCAAGCTATGAACACTTTTCATGAAACAAGGTCTAAAATCATGTTCGATGCAATGTGTAAGTGATTTCTAGTGCAGTAGCAGTCGTTAAGATTATAGGAACACTATGAGACTGTTTTCAGCATGTTGAAACTCTGAAATCAAGATATGAACACTTTTCATGAAACAAGGTCTAAAATCATGTTCGATGCAATGTGTAAGTGATTTCTAGTGCAGTAGCAGTCGTTAAGATTATAGGAACACTATGAGACTGTTTTCAGCATGTTGAAACTCTGAAATCAAGCTATGAACACTTTTCATGAAACAAGGTCTAAAATCATGTTCAATGCAATGTGTAAGTGATTTCTAGTGCAGTAGCAGTCGTTAAGATTATAGGAACACTATGAGACTGTTTTCAGCATGTTGAAACTCTGAAATCAAGCTATGAACACTTTTCATGAAACAAGGTCTAAAATCATGTTCTATGCAATGTGTAAGTGATTTCTAGTGCAGTAGCAGTCGTTAAGATTATAGGAACACTATGAGACTGTTTTCAGCATGTTGAAACTCTGAAATAAAGCTAAGAACACTTTTCATGAAACAAGGTCTAAAATCATGTTCGATGCAATGTGTAAGTGATTTCTAGTGCAGTAGCAGTCGTTAAGATTATAGGAACACTATGAGACTGTTTTCAGCATGTTGAAACAGTGAAATAAAGATAAGAACACTTTTCATGAAACAAGGTCTAAAATCATGTTCGATGCAATGTGTAAGTGATTTCTAGTGCAGTAGCAGTCGTTAAGATTATAGGAACACTATGAGACTGTTTTCAGCATGTTGAAACTCTGAAATCAAGCTATGAACACTTTTCATGAAACAAGGTCTAAAATCATGTTCGATGCAATGTGTAAGTGATTTCTAGTGCAGTAGCAGTCGTTAAGATTATAGGAACACTATGAGACTGTTTTCAGCATGTTGAAACAGTGAAATAAAGATAAGAACACTTTTCATGAAACAAGGTCTAAAATCATGTTCGATGCAATGTGTAAGTGATTTCTAGTGCAGTAGCAGTCGTTAAGATTATAGGAACACTATGAGACTGTTTTCAGCATGTTGAAACAGTGAAATAAAGATAAGAACACTTTTCATGAAACAAGGTCTAAAATCATGTTCGATTCAATGTGTAAGTGATTTCTAGTGCAGTAGCAGTCGTTAAGATTATAGGAACACTATGAGACTGTTTTCAGCATGTTGAAACTCTGAAATCAAGCTATGAACACTTTTCATGAAACAAGGTCTAAAATCATGTTCGATGCAATGTGTAAGTGATTTCTAGTGCAGTAGCAGTCGTTAAGATTATAGGAACACTATGAGACTGTTTTCAGCATGTTGAAACAGTGAAATAAAGATAAGAACACTTTTCATGAAACAAGGTCTAAAATCATGTTCGATGCAATGTGTAAGTGATTTCTAGTGCAGTAGCAGTCGTTAAGATTATAGGAACACTATGAGACTGTTTTCAGCATGTTGAAACTCTGAAATCAAGCCATGAACACTTTTCATGAAGCAAGGTCTAAAATCATGTTCAATGCAATGTGTAAGTGATTTCTAGTGCAGTAGCAGTCGTTAAGATTATAGGAACACTATGAGACTGTTTTCAGCATGTTGAAACAGTGAAATAAAGATAAGAACACTTTTCATGAAACAAGGTCTAAAATCATGTTCGATGCAATGTGTAAGTGATTTCTAGTGCAGTAGCAGTCGTTAAGATTATAGGAACACTATGAGACTGTTTTCAGCATGTTGAAACTCTGAAATCAAGCTATGAACACTTTTCATGAAACAAGGTCTAAAATCATGTTCGATGCAATGTGTAAGTGATTTCTAGTGCAGTAGCAGTCGTTAAGATTATAGGAACACTATGAGACTGTTTTCAGCATGTTGAAACAGTGAAATAAAGATAAGAACACTTTTCATGAAACAAGGTCTAAAATCATGTTCGATGCAATGTGTAAGTGATTTCTAGTGCAGTAGCAGTCGTTAAGATTATAGGAACACTATGAGACTGTTTTCAGCATGTTGAAACAGTGAAATAAAGATAAGAACACTTTTCATGAAACAAGGTCTAAAATCATGTTCGATTCAATGTGTAAGTGATTTCTAGTGCAGTAGCAGTCGTTAAGATTATAGGAACACTATGAGACTGTTTTCAGCATGTTGAAACTCTGAAATCAAGATATGAACACTTTTCATGAAACAAGGTCTAAAATCATGTTCGATGCAATGTGTAAGTGATTTCTAGTGCAGTAGCAGTCGTTAAGATTATAGGAACACTATGAGACTGTTTTCAGCATGTTGAAACAGTGAAATAAAGATAAGAACACTTTTCATGAAACAAGGTCTAAAATCATGTTCGATGCAATGTGTAAGTGATTTCTAGTGCAGTAGCAGTCGTTAAGATTATAGGAACACTATGAGACTGTTTTCAGCATGTTGAAACTCTGAAATCAAGCTATGAACACTTTTCATGAAACAAGGTCTAAAATCATGTTCGATGCAATGTGTAAGTGATTTCTAGTGCAGTAGCAGTCGTTAAGATTATAGGAACACTATGAGACTGTTTTCAGCATGTTGAAACTCTGAAATCAAGCTAAGAACACTTTTCATGAAACAAGGTCTAAAATCATGTTCGATGCAATGTGTAAGTGATTTCTAGTGCAGTAGCAGTCGTTAAGATTATAGGAACACTATGAGACTGTTTTCAGCATGTTGAAACAGTGAAATAAAGATAAGAACACTTTTCATGAAACAAGGTCTAAAATCATGTTCGATGCAATGTGTAAGTGATTTCTAGTGCAGTAGCAGTCGTTAAGATTATAGGAACACTATGAGACTGTTTTCAGCATGTTGAAACTCTGAAATCAAGCTATGAACACTTTTCATGAAACAAGGTCTAAAATCATGTTCGATGCAATGTGTAAGTGATTTCTAGTGCAGTAGCAGTCGTTAAGATTATAGGAACACTATGAGACTGTTTTCAGCATGTTGAAACAGTGAAATAAAGATAAGAACACTTTTCATGAAACAAGGTCTAAAATCATGTTCGATGCAATGTGTAAGTGATTTCTAGTGCAGTAGCAGTCGTTAAGATTATAGGAACACTATGAGACTGTTTTCAGCATGTTGAAACAGTGAAATAAAGATAAGAACACTTTTCATGAAACAAGGTCTAAAATCATGTTCGATGCAATGTGTAAGTGATTTCTAGTGCAGTAGCAGTCGTTAAGATTATAGGAACACTATGAGACTGTTTTCAGCATGTTGAAACTCTGAAATCAAGCTATGAACACTTTTCATGAAACAAGGTCTAAAATCATGTTCGATGCAATGTGTAAGTGATTTCTAGTGCAGTAGCAGTCGTTAAGATTATAGGAACACTATGAGACTGTTTTCAGCATGTTGAAACTCTGAAATCAAGATATGAACACTTTTCATGAAACAAGGTCTAAAATCATGTTCGATGCAATGTGTAAGTGATTTCTAGTGCAGTAGCAGTCGTTAAGATTATAGGAACACTATGAGACTGTTTTCAGCATGTTGAAACTCTGAAATAAAGCTATGAACACTTTTCATGAAACAAGGTCTAAAATCATGTTCGATGCAATGTGTAAGTGATTTCTAGTGCAGTAGCAGTCGTTAAGATTATAGGAACACTATGAGACTGTTTTCAGCATGTTGAAACAGTGAAATAAAGATAAGAACACTTTTCATGAAACAAGGTCTAAAATCATGTTCGATGCAATGTGTAAGTGATTTCTAGTGCAGTAGCAGTCGTTAAGATTATAGGAACACTATGAGACTGTTTTCAGCATGTTGAAACTCTGAAATCAAGCTATGAACACTTTTCATGAAACAAGGTCTAAAATCATGTTCAATGCAATGTGTAAGTGATTTCTAGTGCAGTAGCAGTCGTTAAGATTATAGGAACACTATGAGACTGTTTTCAGCATGTTGAAACAGTGAAATAAAGATAAGAACACTTTTCATGAAACAAGGTCTAAAATCATGTTCGATGCAATGTGTAAGTGATTTCTAGTGCAGTAGCAGTCGTTAAGATTATAGGAACACTATGAGACTGTTTTCAGCATGTTGAAACAGTGAAATAAAGATAAGAACACTTTTCATGAAACAAGGTCTAAAATCATGTTCGATTCAATGTGTAAGTGATTTCTAGTGCAGTAGCAGTCGTTAAGATTATAGGAACACTATGAGACTGTTTTCAGCATGTTGAAACTCTGAAATCAAGCTATGAACACTTTTCATGAAACAAGGTCTAAAATCATGTTCGATGCAATGTGTAAGTGATTTCTAGTGCAGTAGCAGTCGTTAAGATTATAGGAACACTATGAGACTGTTTTCAGCATGTTGAAACAGTGAAATAAAGATAAGAACACTTTTCATGAAACAAGGTCTAAAATCATGTTCGATGCAATGTGTAAGTGATTTCTAGTGCAGTAGCAGTCGTTAAGATTATAGGAACACTATGAGACTGTTTTCAGCATGTTGAAACTCTGAAATCAAGCCATGAACACTTTTCATGAAGCAAGGTCTAAAATCATGTTCAATGCAATGTGTAAGTGATTTCTAGTGCAGTAGCAGTCGTTAAGATTATAGGAACACTATGAGACTGTTTTCAGCATGTTGAAACAGTGAAATAAAGATAAGAACACTTTTCATGAAACAAGGTCTAAAATCATGTTCGATGCAATGTGTAAGTGATTTCTAGTGCAGTAGCAGTCGTTAAGATTATAGGAACACTATGAGACTGTTTTCAGCATGTTGAAACTCTGAAATCAAGCTATGAACACTTTTCATGAAACAAGGTCTAAAATCATGTTCGATGCAATGTGTAAGTGATTTCTAGTGCAGTAGCAGTCGTTAAGATTATAGGAACACTATGAGACTGTTTTCAGCATGTTGAAACAGTGAAATAAAGATAAGAACACTTTTCATGAAACAAGGTCTAAAATCATGTTCGATGCAATGTGTAAGTGATTTCTAGTGCAGTAGCAGTCGTTAAGATTATAGGAACACTATGAGACTGTTTTCAGCATGTTGAAACAGTGAAATAAAGATAAGAACACTTTTCATGAAACAAGGTCTAAAATCATGTTCGATGCAATGTGTAAGTGATTTCTAGTGCAGTAGCAGTCGTTAAGATTATAGGAACACTATGAGACTGTTTTCAGCATGTTGAAACTCTGAAATCAAGCTATGAACACTTTTCATGAAACAAGGTCTAAAATCATGTTCGATGCAATGTGTAAGTGATTTCTAGTGCAGTAGCAGTCGTTAAGATTATAGGAACACTATGAGACTGTTTTCAGCATGTTGAAACAGTGAAATAAAGATAAGAACACTTTTCATGAAACAAGGTCTAAAATCATGTTCGATGCAATGTGTAAGTGATTTCTAGTGCAGTAGCAGTCGTTAAGATTATAGGAACACTATGAGACTGTTTTCAGCATGTTGAAACTCTGAAATCAAGCTATGAACACTTTTCATGAAACAAGGTCTAAAATCATGTTCGATGCAATGTGTAAGTGATTTCTAGTGCAGTAGCAGTCGTTAAGATTATAGGAACACTATGAGACTGTTTTCAGCATGTTGAAACAGTGAAATAAAGATAAGAACACTTTTCATGAAACAAGGTCTAAAATCATGTTCGATGCAATGTGTAAGTGATTTCTAGTGCAGTAGCAGTCGTTAAGATTATAGGAACACTATGAGACTGTTTTCAGCATGTTGAAACAGTGAAATAAAGATAAGAACACTTTTCATGAAACAAGGTCTAAAATCATGTTCGATGCAATGTGTAAGTGATTTCTAGTGCAGTAGCAGTCGTTAAGATTATAGGAACACTATGAGACTGTTTTCAGCATGTTGAAACTCTGAAATCAAGCTATGAACACTTTTCATGAAACAAGGTCTAAAATCATGTTCGATGCAATGTGTAAGTGATTTCTAGTGCAGTAGCAGTCGTTAAGATTATAGGAACACTATGAGACTGTTTTCAGCATGTTGAAACAGTGAAATAAAGATAAGAACACTTTTCATGAAACAAGGTCTAAAATCATGTTCGATGCAATGTGTAAGTGATTTCTAGTGCAGTAGCAGTCGTTAAGATTATAGGAACACTATGAGACTGTTTTCAGCATGTTGAAACAGTGAAATAAAGATAAGAACACTTTTCATGAAACAAGGTCTAAAATCATGTTCGATGCAATGTGTAAGTGATTTCTAGTGCAGTAGCAGTCGTTAAGATTATAGGAACACTATGAGACTGTTTTCAGCATGTTGAAACTCTGAAATCAAGATATGAACACTTTTCATGAAACAAGGTCTAAAATCATGTTCGATGCAATGTGTAAGTGATTTCTAGTGCAGTAGCAGTCGTTAAGATTATAGGAACACTATGAGACTGTTTTCAGCATGTTGAAACTCTGAAATCAAGCTAAGAACACTTTTCATGAAACAAGGTCTAAAATCATGTTCGATGCAATGTGTAAGTGATTTCTAGTGCAGTAGCAGTCGTTAAGATTATAGGAACACTATGAGACTGTTTTCAGCATGTTGAAACTCTGAAATCAAGATATGAACACTTTTCATGAAACAAGGTCTAAAATCATGTTCGATGCAATGTGTAAGTGATTTCTAGTGCAGTAGCAGTCGTTAAGATTATAGGAACACTATGAGACTGTTTTCAGCATGTTGAAACTCTGAAATCAAGCTATGAACACTTTTCATGAAACAAGGTCTAAAATCATGTTCGATGCAATGTGTAAGTGATTTCTAGTGCAGTAGCAGTCGTTAAGATTATAGGAACACTATGAGACTGTTTTCAGCATGTTGAAACTCTGAAATCAAGCTATGAACACTTTTCATGAAACAAGGTCTAAAATCATGTTCGATGCAATGTGTAAGTGATTTCTAGTGCAGTAGCAGTCGTTAAGATTATAGGAACACTATGAGACTGTTTTCAGCATGTTGAAACAGTGAAATAAAGATAAGAACACTTTTCATGAAACAAGGTCTAAAATCATGTTCGATGCAATGTGTAAGTGATTTCTAGTGCAGTAGCAGTCGTTAAGATTATAGGAACACTATGAGACTGTTTTCAGCATGTTGAAACTCTGAAATCAAGCTATGAACACTTTTCATGAAACAAGGTCTAAAATCATGTTCGATGCAATGTGTAAGTGATTTCTAGTGCAGTAGCAGTCGTTAAGATTATAGGAACACTATGAGACTGTTTTCAGCATGTTGAAACAGTGAAATAAAGATAAGAACACTTTTCATGAAACAAGGTCTAAAATCATGTTCGATGCAATGTGTAAGTGATTTCTAGTGCAGTAGCAGTCGTTAAGATTATAGGAACACTATGAGACTGTTTTCAGCATGTTGAAACAGTGAAATAAAGATAAGAACACTTTTCATGAAACAAGGTCTAAAATCATGTTCGATGCAATGTGTAAGTGATTTCTAGTGCAGTAGCAGTCGTTAAGATTATAGGAACACTATGAGACTGTTTTCAGCATGTTGAAACAGTGAAATAAAGATAAGAACACTTTTCATGAAACAAGGTCTAAAATCATGTTCGATGCAATGTGTAAGTGATTTCTAGTGCAGTAGCAGTCGTTAAGATTATAGGAACACTATGAGACTGTTTTCAGCATGTTGAAACTCTGAAATCAAGCTATGAACACTTTTCATGAAACAAGGTCTAAAATCATGTTCTATGCAATGTGTAAGTGATTTCTAGTGCAGTAGCAGTCGTTAAGATTATAGGAACACTATGAGACTGTTTTCAGCATGTTGAAACTCTGAAATCAAGCCATGAACACTTTTCATGAAGCAAGGTCTAAAATCATGTTCAATGCAATGTGTAAGTGATTTCTAGTGCAGTAGCAGTCGTTAAGATTATAGGAACACTATGAGACTGTTTTCAGCATGTTGAAACAGTGAAATAAAGATAAGAACACTTTTCATGAAACAAGGTCTAAAATCATGTTCGATGCAATGTGTAAGTGATTTCTAGTGCAGTAGCAGTCGTTAAGATTATAGGAACACTATGAGACTGTTTTCAGCATGTTGAAACAGTGAAATAAAGATAAGAACACTTTTCATGAAACAAGGTCTAAAATCATGTTCGATGCAATGTGTAAGTGATTTCTAGTGCAGTAGCAGTCGTTAAGATTATAGGAACACTATGAGACTGTTTTCAGCATGTTGAAACTCTGAAATCAAGCTATGAACACTTTTCATGAAACAAGGTCTAAAATCATGTTCGATGCAATGTGTAAGTGATTTCTAGTGCAGTAGCAGTCGTTAAGATTATAGGAACACTATGAGACTGTTTTCAGCATGTTGAAACTCTGAAATCAAGCTATGAACACTTTTCATGAAACAAGGTCTAAAATCATGTTCGATGCAATGTGTAAGTGATTTCTAGTGCAGTAGCAGTCGTTAAGATTATAGGAACACTATGAGACTGTTTTCAGCATGTTGAAACTCTGAAATCAAGCTATGAACACTTTTCATGAAACAAGGTCTAAAATCATGTTCGATGCAATGTGTAAGTGATTTCTAGTGCAGTAGCAGTCGTTAAGATTATAGGAACACTATGAGACTGTTTTCAGCATGTTGAAACTCTGAAATCAAGCTATGAACACTTTTCATGAAACAAGGTCTAAAATCATGTTCGATGCAATGTGTAAGTGATTTCTAGTGCAGTAGCAGTCGTTAAGATTATAGGAACACTATGAGACTGTTTTCAGCATGTTGAAACAGTGAAATAAAGATAAGAACACTTTTCATGAAACAAGGTCTAAAATCATGTTCGATGCAATGTGTAAGTGATTTCTAGTGCAGTAGCAGTCGTTAAGATTATAGGAACACTATGAGACTGTTTTCAGCATGTTGAAACTCTGAAATCAAGCTATGAACACTTTTCATGAAACAAGGTCTAAAATCATGTTCTATGCAATGTGTAAGTGATTTCTAGTGCAGTAGCAGTCGTTAAGATTATAGGAACACTATGAGACTGTTTTCAGCATGTTGAAACTCTGAAATCAAGCCATGAACACTTTTCATGAAGCAAGGTCTAAAATCATGTTCAATGCAATGTGTAAGTGATTTCTAGTGCAGTAGCAGTCGTTAAGATTATAGGAACACTATGAGACTGTTTTCAGCATGTTGAAACAGTGAAATAAAGATAAGAACACTTTTCATGAAACAAGGTCTAAAATCATGTTCGATGCAATGTGTAAGTGATTTCTAGTGCAGTAGCAGTCGTTAAGATTATAGGAACACTATGAGACTGTTTTCAGCATGTTGAAACAGTGAAATAAAGATAAGAACACTTTTCATGAAACAAGGTCTAAAATCATGTTCGATGCAATGTGTAAGTGATTTCTAGTGCAGTAGCAGTCGTTAAGATTATAGGAACACTATGAGACTGTTTTCAGCATGTTGAAACTCTGAAATCAAGCTATGAACACTTTTCATGAAACAAGGTCTAAAATCATGTTCGATGCAATGTGTAAGTGATTTCTAGTGCAGTAGCAGTCGTTAAGATTATAGGAACACTATGAGACTGTTTTCAGCATGTTGAAACTCTGAAATCAAGATAAGAACACTTTTCATGAAACAAGGTCTAAAATCATGTTCGATGCAATGTGTAAGTGATTTCTAGTGCAGTAGCAGTCGTTAAGATTATAGGAACACTATGAGACTGTTTTCAGCATGTTGAAACTCTGAAATCAAGCTATGAACACTTTTCATGAAACAAGGTCTAAAATCATGTTCGATGCAATGTGTAAGTGATTTCTAGTGCAGTAGCAGTCGTTAAGATTATAGGAACACTATGAGACTGTTTTCAGCATGTTGAAACTCTGAAATCAAGCTATGAACACTTTTCATGAAACAAGGTCTAAAATCATGTTCTATGCAATGTGTAAGTGATTTCTAGTGCAGTAGCAGTCGTTAAGATTATAGGAACACTATGAGACTGTTTTCAGCATGTTGAAACTCTGAAATCAAGCCATGAACACTTTTCATGAAGCAAGGTCTAAAATCATGTTCAATGCAATGTGTAAGTGATTTCTAGTGCAGTAGCAGTCGTTAAGATTATAGGAACACTATGAGACTGTTTTCAGCATGTTGAAACAGTGAAATAAAGATAAGAACACTTTTCATGAAACAAGGTCTAAAATCATGTTCGATGCAATGTGTAAGTGATTTCTAGTGCAGTAGCAGTCGTTAAGATTATAGGAACACTATGAGACTGTTTTCAGCATGTTGAAACAGTGAAATAAAGATAAGAACACTTTTCATGAAACAAGGTCTAAAATCATGTTCGATGCAATGTGTAAGTGATTTCTAGTGCAGTAGCAGTCGTTAAGATTATAGGAACACTATGAGACTGTTTTCAGCATGTTGAAACTCTGAAATCAAGCTATGAACACTTTTCATGAAACAAGGTCTAAAATCATGTTCGATGCAATGTGTAAGTGATTTCTAGTGCAGTAGCAGTCGTTAAGATTATAGGAACACTATGAGACTGTTTTCAGCATGTTGAAACAGTGAAATAAAGATAAGAACACTTTTCATGAAACAAGGTCTAAAATCATGTTCGATGCAATGTGTAAGTGATTTCTAGTGCAGTAGCAGTCGTTAAGATTATAGGAACACTATGAGACTGTTTTCAGCATGTTGAAACTCTGAAATCAAGCTATGAACACTTTTCATGAAACAAGGTCTAAAATCATGTTCGATGCAATGTGTAAGTGATTTCTAGTGCAGTAGCAGTCGTTAAGATTATAGGAACACTATGAGACTGTTTTCAGCATGTTGAAACAGTGAAATAAAGATAAGAACACTTTTCATGAAACAAGGTCTAAAATCATGTTCGATGCAATGTGTAAGTGATTTCTAGTGCAGTAGCAGTCGTTAAGATTATAGGAACACTATGAGACTGTTTTCAGCATGTTGAAACAGTGAAATAAAGATAAGAACACTTTTCATGAAACAAGGTCTAAAATCATGTTCGATGCAATGTGTAAGTGATTTCTAGTGCAGTAGCAGTCGTTAAGATTATAGGAACACTATGAGACTGTTTTCAGCATGTTGAAACTCTGAAATCAAGCTATGAACACTTTTCATGAAACAAGGTCTAAAATCATGTTCGATGCAATGTGTAAGTGATTTCTAGTGCAGTAGCAGTCGTTAAGATTATAGGAACACTATGAGACTGTTTTCAGCATGTTGAAACTCTGAAATCAAGATAAGAACACTTTTCATGAAACAAGGTCTAAAATCATGTTCGATGCAATGTGTAAGTGATTTCTAGTGCAGTAGCAGTCGTTAAGATTATAGGAACACTATGAGACTGTTTTCAGCATGTTGAAACTCTGAAATCAAGCTATGAACACTTTTCATGAAACAAGGTCTAAAATCATGTTCGATGCAATGTGTAAGTGATTTCTAGTGCAGTAGCAGTCGTTAAGATTATAGGAACACTATGAGACTGTTTTCAGCATGTTGAAACAGTGAAATAAAGATAAGAACACTTTTCATGAAACAAGGTCTAAAATCATGTTCGATGCAATGTGTAAGTGATTTCTAGTGCAGTAGCAGTCGTTAAGATTATAGGAACACTATGAGACTGTTTTCAGCATGTTGAAACTCTGAAATCAAGCTATGAACACTTTTCATGAAACAAGGTCTAAAATCATGTTCGATGCAATGTGTAAGTGATTTCTAGTGCAGTAGCAGTCGTTAAGATTATAGGAACACTATGAGACTGTTTTCAGCATGTTGAAACTCTGAAATAAAGATAAGAACACTTTTCATGAAACAAGGTCTAAAATCATGTTCGATGCAATGTGTAAGTGATTTCTAGTGCAGTAGCAGTCGTTAAGATTATAGGAACACTATGAGACTGTTTTCAGCATGTTGAAACAGTGAAATAAAGATAAGAACACTTTTCATGAAACAAGGTCTAAAATCATGTTCGATGCAATGTGTAAGTGATTTCTAGTGCAGTAGCAGTCGTTAAGATTATAGGAACACTATGAGACTGTTTTCAGCATGTTGAAACTCTGAAATCAAGCTATGAACACTTTTCATGAAACAAGGTCTAAAATCATGTTCGATGCAATGTGTAAGTGATTTCTAGTGCAGTAGCAGTCGTTAAGATTATAGGAACACTATGAGACTGTTTTCAGCATGTTGAAACTCTGAAATCAAGCTATGAACACTTTTCATGAAACAAGGTCTAAAATCATGTTCGATGCAATGTGTAAGTGATTTCTAGTGCAGTAGCAGTCGTTAAGATTATAGGAACACTATGAGACTGTTTTCAGCATGTTGAAACTCTGAAATCAAGCTATGAACACTTTTCATGAAACAAGGTCTAAAATCATGTTCGATGCAATGTGTAAGTGATTTCTAGTGCAGTAGCAGTCGTTAAGATTATAGGAACACTATGAGACTGTTTTCAGCATGTTGAAACTCTGAAATCAAGCTATGAACACTTTTCATGAAACAAGGTCTAAAATCATGTTCGATGCAATGTGTAAGTGATTTCTAGTGCAGTAGCAGTCGTTAAGATTATAGGAACACTATGAGACTGTTTTCAGCATGTTGAAACAGTGAAATAAAGATAAGAACACTTTTCATGAAACAAGGTCTAAAATCATGTTCGATGCAATGTGTAAGTGATTTCTAGTGCAGTAGCAGTCGTTAAGATTATAGGAACACTATGAGACTGTTTTCAGCATGTTGAAACTCTGAAATCAAGATATGAACACTTTTCATGAAACAAGGTCTAAAATCATGTTCGATGCAATGTGTAAGTGATTTCTAGTGCAGTAGCAGTCGTTAAGATTATAGGAACACTATGAGACTGTTTTCAGCATGTTGAAACTCTGAAATCAAGCTATGAACACTTTTCATGAAACAAGGTCTAAAATCATGTTCGATGCAATGTGTAAGTGATTTCTAGTGCAGTAGCAGTCGTTAAGATTATAGGAACACTATGAGACTGTTTTCAGCATGTTGAAACAGTGAAATAAAGATAAGAACACTTTTCATGAAACAAGGTCTAAAATCATGTTCGATGCAATGTGTAAGTGATTTCTAGTGCAGTAGCAGTCGTTAAGATTATAGGAACACTATGAGACTGTTTTCAGCATGTTGAAACAGTGAAATAAAGATAAGAACACTTTTCATGAAACAAGGTCTAAAATCATGTTCGATGCAATGTGTAAGTGATTTCTAGTGCAGTAGCAGTCGTTAAGATTATAGGAACACTATGAGACTGTTTTCAGCATGTTGAAACTCTGAAATCAAGATAAGAACACTTTTCATGAAACAAGGTCTAAAATCATGTTCGATGCAATGTGTAAGTGATTTCTAGTGCAGTAGCAGTCGTTAAGATTATAGGAACACTATGAGACTGTTTTCAGCATGTTGAAACTCTGAAATCAAGATAAGAACACTTTTCATGAAACAAGGTCTAAAATCATGTTCGATGCAATGTGTAAGTGATTTCTAGTGCAGTAGCAGTCGTTAAGATTATAGGAACACTATGAGACTGTTTTCAGCATGTTGAAACTCTGAAATCAAGCTATGAACACTTTTCATGAAACAAGGTCTAAAATCATGTTCGATGCAATGTGTAAGTGATTTCTAGTGCAGTAGCAGTCGTTAAGATTATAGGAACACTATGAGACTGTTTTCAGCATGTTGAAACAGTGAAATCAAGATAAGAACACTTTTCATGAAACAAGGTCTAAAATCATGTTCGATGCAATGTGTAAGTGATTTCTAGTGCAGTAGCAGTCGTTAAGATTATAGGAACACTATGAGACTGTTTTCAGCATGTTGAAACTCTGAAATCAAGCTATGAACACTTTTCATGAAACAAGGTCTAAAATCATGTTCGATGCAATGTGTAAGTGATTTCTAGTGCAGTAGCAGTCGTTAAGATTATAGGAACACTATGAGACTGTTTTCAGCATGTTGAAACAGTGAAATAAAGATAAGAACACTTTTCATGAAACAAGGTCTAAAATCATGTTCGATGCAATGTGTAAGTGATTTCTAGTGCAGTAGCAGTCGTTAAGATTATAGGAACACTATGAGACTGTTTTCAGCATGTTGAAACAGTGAAATAAAGATAAGAACACTTTTCATGAAACAAGGTCTAAAATCATGTTCGATGCAATGTGTAAGTGATTTCTAGTGCAGTAGCAGTCGTTAAGATTATAGGAACACTATGAGACTGTTTTCAGCATGTTGAAACTCTGAAATCAAGCTATGAACACTTTTCATGAAACAAGGTCTAAAATCATGTTCGATGCAATGTGTAAGTGATTTCTAGTGCAGTAGCAGTCGTTAAGATTATAGGAACACTATGAGACTGTTTTCAGCATGTTGAAACAGTGAAATAAAGATAATGAACACTTTTCATGAAACAAGGTCTAAAATCATGTTCGATGCAATGTGTAAGTGATTTCTAGTGCAGTAGCAGTCGTTAAGATTATAGGAACACTATGAGACTGTTTTCAGCATGTTGAAACTCTGAAATCAAGCTATGAACACTTTTCATGAAACAAGGTCTAAAATCATGTTCGATGCAATGTGTAAGTGATTTCTAGTGCAGTAGCAGTCGTTAAGATTATAGGAACACTATGAGACTGTTTTCAGCATGTTGAAACAGTGAAATAAAGATAAGAACACTTTTCATGAAACAAGGTCTAAAATCATGTTCGATGCAATGTGTAAGTGATTTCTAGTGCAGTAGCAGTCGTTAAGATTATAGGAACACTATGAGACTGTTTTCAGCATGTTGAAACAGTGAAATAAAGATAAGAACACTTTTCATGAAACAAGGTCTAAAATCATGTTCGATGCAATGTGTAAGTGATTTCTAGTGCAGTAGCAGTCGTTAAGATTATAGGAACACTATGAGACTGTTTTCAGCATGTTGAAACTCTGAAATCAAGCTATGAACACTTTTCATGAAACAAGGTCTAAAATCATGTTCGATGCAATGTGTAAGTGATTTCTAGTGCAGTAGCAGTCGTTAAGATTATAGGAACACTATGAGACTGTTTTCAGCATGTTGAAACTCTGAAATCAAGATATGAACACTTTTCATGAAACAAGGTCTAAAATCATGTTCGATGCAATGTGTAAGTGATTTCTAGTGCAGTAGCAGTCGTTAAGATTATAGGAACACTATGAGACTGTTTTCAGCATGTTGAAACTCTGAAATCAAGATAAGAACACTTTTCATGAAACAAGGTCTAAAATCATGTTCGATGCAATGTGTAAGTGATTTCTAGTGCAGTAGCAGTCGTTAAGATTATAGGAACACTATGAGACTGTTTTCAGCATGTTGAAACTCTGAAATCAAGCTATGAACACTTTTCATGAAACAAGGTCTAAAATCATGTTCGATGCAATGTGTAAGTGATTTCTAGTGCAGTAGCAGTCGTTAAGATTATAGGAACACTATGAGACTGTTTTCAGCATGTTGAAACAGTGAAATAAAGATAAGAACACTTTTCATGAAACAAGGTCTAAAATCATGTTCGATGCAATGTGTAAGTGATTTCTAGTGCAGTAGCAGTCGTTAAGATTATAGGAACACTATGAGACTGTTTTCAGCATGTTGAAACTCTGAAATCAAGCTATGAACACTTTTCATGAAACAAGGTCTAAAATCATGTTCGATGCAATGTGTAAGTGATTTCTAGTGCAGTAGCAGTCGTTAAGATTATAGGAACACTATGAGACTGTTTTCAGCATGTTGAAACTCTGAAATCAAGATAAGAACACTTTTCATGAAACAAGGTCTAAAATCATGTTCAATGCAATGTGTAAGTGATTTCTAGTGCAGTAGCAGTCGTTAAGATTATAGGAACACTATGAGACTGTTTTCAGCATGTTGAAACAGTGAAATAAAGATAAGAACACTTTTCATGAAACAAGGTCTAAAATCATGTTCGATGCAATGTGTAAGTGATTTCTAGTGCAGTAGCAGTCGTTAAGATTATAGGAACACTATGAGACTGTTTTCAGCATGTTGAAACAGTGAAATAAAGCTATAAGAACACTTTTCATGAAACAAGGTCTAAAATCATGTTCGATGCAATGTGTAAGTGATTTCTAGTGCAGTAGCAGTCGTTAAGATTATAGGAACACTATGAGACTGTTTTCAGCATGTTGAAACTCTGAAATCAAGCTATGAACACTTTTCATGAAACAAGGTCTAAAATCATGTTCGATGCAATGTGTAAGTGATTTCTAGTGCAGTAGCAGTCGTTAAGATTATAGGAACACTATGAGACTGTTTTCAGCATGTTGAAACTCTGAAATCAAGCTATGAACACTTTTCATGAAACAAGGTCTAAAATCATGTTCGATGCAATGTGTAAGTGATTTCTAGTGCAGTAGCAGTCGTTAAGATTATAGGAACACTATGAGACTGTTTTCAGCATGTTGAAACTCTGAAATCAAGATAAGAACACTTTTCATGAAACAAGGTCTAAAATCATGTTCGATGCAATGTGTAAGTGATTTCTAGTGCAGTAGCAGTCGTTAAGATTATAGGAACACTATGAGACTGTTTTCAGCATGTTGAAACTCTGAAATCAAGCTATGAACACTTTTCATGAAACAAGGTCTAAAATCATGTTCGATGCAATGTGTAAGTGATTTCTAGTGCAGTAGCAGTCGTTAAGATTATAGGAACACTATGAGACTGTTTTCAGCATGTTGAAACTCTGAAATCAAGCTATGAACACTTTTCATGAAACAAGGTCTAAAATCATGTTCGATGCAATGTGTAAGTGATTTCTAGTGCAGTAGCAGTCGTTAAGATTATAGGAACACTATGAGACTGTTTTCAGCATGTTGAAACAGTGAAATAAAGATAAGAACACTTTTCATGAAACAAGGTCTAAAATCATGTTCGATGCAATGTGTAAGTGATTTCTAGTGCAGTAGCAGTCGTTAAGATTATAGGAACACTATGAGACTGTTTTCAGCATGTTGAAACAGTGAAATAAAGATAAGAACACTTTTCATGAAACAAGGTCTAAAATCATGTTCGATGCAATGTGTAAGTGATTTCTAGTGCAGTAGCAGTCGTTAAGATTATAGGAACACTATGAGACTGTTTTCAGCATGTTGAAACTCTGAAATCAAGCTATGAACACTTTTCATGAAACAAGGTCTAAAATCATGTTCGATGCAATGTGTAAGTGATTTCTAGTGCAGTAGCAGTCGTTAAGATTATAGGAACACTATGAGACTGTTTTCAGCATGTTGAAACAGTGAAATAAAGATAAGAACACTTTTCATGAAACAAGGTCTAAAATCATGTTCGATGCAATGTGTAAGTGATTTCTAGTGCAGTAGCAGTCGTTAAGATTATAGGAACACTATGAGACTGTTTTCAGCATGTTGAAACTCTGAAATCAAGCTATGAACACTTTTCATGAAACAAGGTCTAAAATCATGTTCGATGCAATGTGTAAGTGATTTCTAGTGCAGTAGCAGTCGTTAAGATTATAGGAACACTATGAGACTGTTTTCAGCATGTTGAAACAGTGAAATAAAGATAATGAACACTTTTCATGAAACAAGGTCTAAAATCATGTTCGATGCAATGTGTAAGTGATTTCTAGTGCAGTAGCAGTCGTTAAGATTATAGGAACACTATGAGACTGTTTTCAGCATGTTGAAACAGTGAAATAAAGATAAGAACACTTTTCATGAAACAAGGTCTAAAATCATGTTCGATGCAATGTGTAAGTGATTTCTAGTGCAGTAGCAGTCGTTAAGATTATAGGAACACTATGAGACTGTTTTCAGCATGTTGAAACTCTGAAATCAAGATATGAACACTTTTCATGAAACAAGGTCTAAAATCATGTTCGATGCAATGTGTAAGTGATTTCTAGTGCAGTAGCAGTCGTTAAGATTATAGGAACACTATGAGACTGTTTTCAGCATGTTGAAACTCTGAAATCAAGCTATGAACACTTTTCATGAAACAAGGTCTAAAATCATGTTCGATGCAATGTGTAAGTGATTTCTAGTGCAGTAGCAGTCGTTAAGATTATAGGAACACTATGAGACTGTTTTCAGCATGTTGAAACTCTGAAATCAAGCTATGAACACTTTTCATGAAACAAGGTCTAAAATCATGTTCGATGCAATGTGTAAGTGATTTCTAGTGCAGTAGCAGTCGTTAAGATTATAGGAACACTATGAGACTGTTTTCAGCATGTTGAAACAGTGAAATAAAGATAAGAACACTTTTCATGAAACAAGGTCTAAAATCATGTTCGATGCAATGTGTAAGTGATTTCTAGTGCAGTAGCAGTCGTTAAGATTATAGGAACACTATGAGACTGTTTTCAGCATGTTGAAACAGTGAAATAAAGATAAGAACACTTTTCATGAAACAAGGTCTAAAATCATGTTCGATGCAATGTGTAAGTGATTTCTAGTGCAGTAGCAGTCGTTAAGATTATAGGAACACTATGAGACTGTTTTCAGCATGTTGAAACTCTGAAATCAAGATAAGAACACTTTTCATGAAACAAGGTCTAAAATCATGTTCGATGCAATGTGTAAGTGATTTCTAGTGCAGTAGCAGTCGTTAAGATTATAGGAACACTATGAGACTGTTTTCAGCATGTTGAAACTCTGAAATCAAGATAAGAACACTTTTCATGAAACAAGGTCTAAAATCATGTTCGATGCAATGTGTAAGTGATTTCTAGTGCAGTAGCAGTCGTTAAGATTATAGGAACACTATGAGACTGTTTTCAGCATGTTGAAACTCTGAAATCAAGCTATGAACACTTTTCATGAAACAAGGTCTAAAATCATGTTCGATGCAATGTGTAAGTGATTTCTAGTGCAGTAGCAGTCGTTAAGATTATAGGAACACTATGAGACTGTTTTCAGCATGTTGAAACAGTGAAATAAAGATAAGAACACTTTTCATGAAACAAGGTCTAAAATCATGTTCGATGCAATGTGTAAGTGATTTCTAGTGCAGTAGCAGTCGTTAAGATTATAGGAACACTATGAGACTGTTTTCAGCATGTTGAAACAGTGAAATAAAGATAAGAACACTTTTCATGAAACAAGGTCTAAAATCATGTTCGATGCAATGTGTAAGTGATTTCTAGTGCAGTAGCAGTCGTTAAGATTATAGGAACACTATGAGACTGTTTTCAGCATGTTGAAACTCTGAAATCAAGCTATGAACACTTTTCATGAAACAAGGTCTAAAATCATGTTCGATGCAATGTGTAAGTGATTTCTAGTGCAGTAGCAGTCGTTAAGATTATAGGAACACTATGAGACTGTTTTCAGCATGTTGAAACTCTGAAATCAAGCTATGAACACTTTTCATGAAACAAGGTCTAAAATCATGTTCGATGCAATGTGTAAGTGATTTCTAGTGCAGTAGCAGTCGTTAAGATTATAGGAACACTATGAGACTGTTTTCAGCATGTTGAAACTCTGAAATCAAGCTATGAACACTTTTCATGAAACAAGGTCTAAAATCATGTTCTATGCAATGTGTAAGTGATTTCTAGTGCAGTAGCAGTCGTTAAGATTATAGGAACACTATGAGACTGTTTTCAGCATGTTGAAACTCTGAAATCAAGCCATGAACACTTTTCATGAAGCAAGGTCTAAAATCATGTTCAATGCAATGTGTAAGTGATTTCTAGTGCAGTAGCAGTCGTTAAGATTATAGGAACACTATGAGACTGTTTTCAGCATGTTGAAACAGTGAAATAAAGATAAGAACACTTTTCATGAAACAAGGTCTAAAATCATGTTCGATGCAATGTGTAAGTGATTTCTAGTGCAGTAGCAGTCGTTAAGATTATAGGAACACTATGAGACTGTTTTCAGCATGTTGAAACAGTGAAATAAAGATAAGAACACTTTTCATGAAACAAGGTCTAAAATCATGTTCGATGCAATGTGTAAGTGATTTCTAGTGCAGTAGCAGTCGTTAAGATTATAGGAACACTATGAGACTGTTTTCAGCATGTTGAAACTCTGAAATCAAGCTATGAACACTTTTCATGAAACAAGGTCTAAAATCATGTTCGATGCAATGTGTAAGTGATTTCTAGTGCAGTAGCAGTCGTTAAGATTATAGGAACACTATGAGACTGTTTTCAGCATGTTGAAACTCTGAAATCAAGCTATGAACACTTTTCATGAAACAAGGTCTAAAATCATGTTCTATGCAATGTGTAAGTGATTTCTAGTGCAGTAGCAGTCGTTAAGATTATAGGAACACTATGAGACTGTTTTCAGCATGTTGAAACTCTGAAATCAAGATGAACACTTTTCATGAAGCAAGGTCTAAAATCATGTTCAATGCAATGTGTAAGTGATTTCTAGTGCAGTAGCAGTCGTTAAGATTATAGGAACACTATGAGACTGTTTTCAGCATGTTGAAACAGTGAAATAAAGATAAGAACACTTTTCATGAAACAAGGTCTAAAATCATGTTCGATGCAATGTGTAAGTGATTTCTAGTGCAGTAGCAGTCGTTAAGATTATAGGAACACTATGAGACTGTTTTCAGCATGTTGAAACAGTGAAATAAAGCTATAAGAACACTTTTCATGAAACAAGGTCTAAAATCATGTTCGATGCAATGTGTAAGTGATTTCTAGTGCAGTAGCAGTCGTTAAGATTATAGGAACACTATGAGACTGTTTTCAGCATGTTGAAACTCTGAAATCAAGCTATGAACACTTTTCATGAAACAAGGTCTAAAATCATGTTCGATGCAATGTGTAAGTGATTTCTAGTGCAGTAGCAGTCGTTAAGATTATAGGAACACTATGAGACTGTTTTCAGCATGTTGAAACAGTGAAATAAAGATAAGAACACTTTTCATGAAACAAGGTCTAAAATCATGTTCGATGCAATGTGTAAGTGATTTCTAGTGCAGTAGCAGTCGTTAAGATTATAGGAACACTATGAGACTGTTTTCAGCATGTTGAAACTCTGAAATCAAGCTATGAACACTTTTCATGAAACAAGGTCTAAAATCATGTTCGATGCAATGTGTAAGTGATTTCTAGTGCAGTAGCAGTCGTTAAGATTATAGGAACACTATGAGACTGTTTTCAGCATGTTGAAACAGTGAAATCAAGATAAGAACACTTTTCATGAAACAAGGTCTAAAATCATGTTCGATGCAATGTGTAAGTGATTTCTAGTGCAGTAGCAGTCGTTAAGATTATAGGAACACTATGAGACTGTTTTCAGCATGTTGAAACAGTGAAATAAAGATAAGAACACTTTTCATGAAACAAGGTCTAAAATCATGTTCGATGCAATGTGTAAGTGATTTCTAGTGCAGTAGCAGTCGTTAAGATTATAGGAACACTATGAGACTGTTTTCAGCATGTTGAAACAGTGAAATAAAGATAAGAACACTTTTCATGAAACAAGGTCTAAAATCATGTTCGATGCAATGTGTAAGTGATTTCTAGTGCAGTAGCAGTCGTTAAGATTATAGGAACACTATGAGACTGTTTTCAGCATGTTGAAACAGTGAAATAAAGATAAGAACACTTTTCATGAAACAAGGTCTAAAATCATGTTCGATGCAATGTGTAAGTGATTTCTAGTGCAGTAGCAGTCGTTAAGATTATAGGAACACTATGAGACTGTTTTCAGCATGTTGAAACTCTGAAATCAAGCTATGAACACTTTTCATGAAACAAGGTCTAAAATCATGTTCGATGCAATGTGTAAGTGATTTCTAGTGCAGTAGCAGTCGTTAAGATTATAGGAACACTATGAGACTGTTTTCAGCATGTTGAAACTCTGAAATCAAGCTATGAACACTTTTCATGAAACAAGGTCTAAAATCATGTTCGATGCAATGTGTAAGTGATTTCTAGTGCAGTAGCAGTCGTTAAGATTATAGGAACACTATGAGACTGTTTTCAGCATGTTGAAACAGTGAAATAAAGATAAGAACACTTTTCATGAAACAAGGTCTAAAATCATGTTCGATGCAATGTGTAAGTGATTTCTAGTGCAGTAGCAGTCGTTAAGATTATAGGAACACTATGAGACTGTTTTCAGCATGTTGAAACAGTGAAATAAAGCTATAAGAACACTTTTCATGAAACAAGGTCTAAAATCATGTTCGATGCAATGTGTAAGTGATTTCTAGTGCAGTAGCAGTCGTTAAGATTATAGGAACACTATGAGACTGTTTTCAGCATGTTGAAACAGTGAAATAAAGATAAGAACACTTTTCATGAAACAAGGTCTAAAATCATGTTCGATGCAATGTGTAAGTGATTTCTAGTGCAGTAGCAGTCGTTAAGATTATAGGAACACTATGAGACTGTTTTCAGCATGTTGAAACTCTGAAATCAAGCTATGAACACTTTTCATGAAACAAGGTCTAAAATCATGTTCGATGCAATGTGTAAGTGATTTCTAGTGCAGTAGCAGTCGTTAAGATTATAGGAACACTATGAGACTGTTTTCAGCATGTTGAAACAGTGAAATAAAGATAAGAACACTTTTCATGAAACAAGGTCTAAAATCATGTTCGATGCAATGTGTAAGTGATTTCTAGTGCAGTAGCAGTCGTTAAGATTATAGGAACACTATGAGACTGTTTTCAGCATGTTGAAACTCTGAAATAAAGATAAGAACACTTTTCATGAAACAAGGTCTAAAATCATGTTCGATGCAATGTGTAAGTGATTTCTAGTGCAGTAGCAGTCGTTAAGATTATAGGAACACTATGAGACTGTTTTCAGCATGTTGAAACAGTGAAATAAAGATAAGAACACTTTTCATGAAACAAGGTCTAAAATCATGTTCGATGCAATGTGTAAGTGATTTCTAGTGCAGTAGCAGTCGTTAAGATTATAGGAACACTATGAGACTGTTTTCAGCATGTTGAAACAGTGAAATAAAGATAAGAACACTTTTCATGAAACAAGGTCTAAAATCATGTTCGATGCAATGTGTAAGTGATTTCTAGTGCAGTAGCAGTCGTTAAGATTATAGGAACACTATGAGACTGTTTTCAGCATGTTGAAACAGTGAAATAAAGATAAGAACACTTTTCATGAAACAAGGTCTAAAATCATGTTCGATGCAATGTGTAAGTGATTTCTAGTGCAGTAGCAGTCGTTAAGATTATAGGAACACTATGAGACTGTTTTCAGCATGTTGAAACTCTGAAATCAAGCTATGAACACTTTTCATGAAACAAGGTCTAAAATCATGTTCGATGCAATGTGTAAGTGATTTCTAGTGCAGTAGCAGTCGTTAAGATTATAGGAACACTATGAGACTGTTTTCAGCATGTTGAAACTCTGAAATCAAGATAAGAACACTTTTCATGAAACAAGGTCTAAAATCATGTTCGATGCAATGTGTAAGTGATTTCTAGTGCAGTAGCAGTCGTTAAGATTATAGGAACACTATGAGACTGTTTTCAGCATGTTGAAACTCTGAAATCAAGCTATGAACACTTTTCATGAAACAAGGTCTAAAATCATGTTCGATGCAATGTGTAAGTGATTTCTAGTGCAGTAGCAGTCGTTAAGATTATAGGAACACTATGAGACTGTTTTCAGCATGTTGAAACTCTGAAATCAAGATATGAACACTTTTCATGAAACAAGGTCTAAAATCATGTTCGATGCAATGTGTAAGTGATTTCTAGTGCAGTAGCAGTCGTTAAGATTATAGGAACACTATGAGACTGTTTTCAGCATGTTGAAACTCTGAAATCAAGCTATGAACACTTTTCATGAAACAAGGTCTAAAATCATGTTCTATGCAATGTGTAAGTGATTTCTAGTGCAGTAGCAGTCGTTAAGATTATAGGAACACTATGAGACTGTTTTCAGCATGTTGAAACTCTGAAATCAAGCTATGAACACTTTTCATGAAACAAGGTCTAAAATCATGTTCAATGCAATGTGTAAGTGATTTCTAGTGCAGTAGCAGTCGTTAAGATTATAGGAACACTATGAGACTGTTTTCAGCATGTTGAAACAGTGAAATAAAGATAAGAACACTTTTCATGAAACAAGGTCTAAAATCATGTTCGATGCAATGTGTAAGTGATTTCTAGTGCAGTAGCAGTCGTTAAGATTATAGGAACACTATGAGACTGTTTTCAGCATGTTGAAACAGTGAAATAAAGATAAGAACACTTTTCATGAAACAAGGTCTAAAATCATGTTCGATGCAATGTGTAAGTGATTTCTAGTGCAGTAGCAGTCGTTAAGATTATAGGAACACTATGAGACTGTTTTCAGCATGTTGAAACAGTGAAATAAAGATAAGAACACTTTTCATGAAACAAGGTCTAAAATCATGTTCGATGCAATGTGTAAGTGATTTCTAGTGCAGTAGCAGTCGTTAAGATTATAGGAACACTATGAGACTGTTTTCAGCATGTTGAAACAGTGAAATAAAGATAAGAACACTTTTCATGAAACAAGGTCTAAAATCATGTTCGATGCAATGTGTAAGTGATTTCTAGTGCAGTAGCAGTCGTTAAGATTATAGGAACACTATGAGACTGTTTTCAGCATGTTGAAACTCTGAAATCAAGCTATGAACACTTTTCATGAAACAAGGTCTAAAATCATGTTCGATGCAATGTGTAAGTGATTTCTAGTGCAGTAGCAGTCGTTAAGATTATAGGAACACTATGAGACTGTTTTCAGCATGTTGAAACTCTGAAATCAAGCTATGAACACTTTTCATGAAACAAGGTCTAAAATCATGTTCTATGCAATGTGTAAGTGATTTCTAGTGCAGTAGCAGTCGTTAAGATTATAGGAACACTATGAGACTGTTTTCAGCATGTTGAAACTCTGAAATCAAGCCATGAACACTTTTCATGAAGCAAGGTCTAAAATCATGTTCAATGCAATGTGTAAGTGATTTCTAGTGCAGTAGCAGTCGTTAAGATTATAGGAACACTATGAGACTGTTTTCAGCATGTTGAAACAGTGAAATAAAGATAAGAACACTTTTCATGAAACAAGGTCTAAAATCATGTTCGATGCAATGTGTAAGTGATTTCTAGTGCAGTAGCAGTCGTTAAGATTATAGGAACACTATGAGACTGTTTTCAGCATGTTGAAACAGTGAAATAAACATAACAAACACTTTTCATGAAACAAGGTCTAAAATCATGTTCGATGCAATGTGTAAGTGATTTCTAGTGCAGTAGCAGTCGTTAAGATTATAGGAACACTATGAGACTGTTTTCAGCATGTTGAAACTCTGAAATCAAGATATGAACACTTTTCATGAAACAAGGTCTAAAATCATGTTCGATGCAATGTGTAAGTGATTTCTAGTGCAGTAGCAGTCGTTAAGATTATAGGAACACTATGAGACTGTTTTCAGCATGTTGAAACTCTGAAATCAAGATATGAACACTTTTCATGAAACAAGGTCTAAAATCATGTTCGATGCAATGTGTAAGTGATTTCTAGTGCAGTAGCAGTCGTTAAGATTATAGGAACACTATGAGACTGTTTTCAGCATGTTGAAACAGTGAAATCAAGATAAGAACACTTTTCATGAAACAAGGTCTAAAATCATGTTCGATGCAATGTGTAAGTGATTTCTAGTGCAGTAGCAGTCGTTAAGATTATAGGAACACTATGAGACTGTTTTCAGCATGTTGAAACTCTGAAATCAAGCTATGAACACTTTTCATGAAACAAGGTCTAAAATCATGTTCGATGCAATGTGTAAGTGATTTCTAGTGCAGTAGCAGTCGTTAAGATTATAGGAACACTATGAGACTGTTTTCAGCATGTTGAAACTCTGAAATCAAGCTATGAACACTTTTCATGAAACAAGGTCTAAAATCATGTTCGATGCAATGTGTAAGTGATTTCTAGTGCAGTAGCAGTCGTTAAGATTATAGGAACACTATGAGACTGTTTTCAGCATGTTGAAACTCTGAAATCAAGCTATGAACACTTTTCATGAAACAAGGTCTAAAATCATGTTCAATGCAATGTGTAAGTGATTTCTAGTGCAGTAGCAGTCGTTAAGATTATAGGAACACTATGAGACTGTTTTCAGCATGTTGAAACAGTGAAATAAAGATAAGAACACTTTTCATGAAACAAGGTCTAAAATCATGTTCGATGCAATGTGTAAGTGATTTCTAGTGCAGTAGCAGTCGTTAAGATTATAGGAACACTATGAGACTGTTTTCAGCATGTTGAAACAGTGAAATAAAGATAAGAACACTTTTCATGAAACAAGGTCTAAAATCATGTTCGATGCAATGTGTAAGTGATTTCTAGTGCAGTAGCAGTCGTTAAGATTATAGGAACACTATGAGACTGTTTTCAGCATGTTGAAACAGTGAAATAAAGATAAGAACACTTTTCATGAAACAAGGTCTAAAATCATGTTCGATGCAATGTGTAAGTGATTTCTAGTGCAGTAGCAGTCGTTAAGATTATAGGAACACTATGAGACTGTTTTCAGCATGTTGAAACTCTGAAATCAAGCTATGAACACTTTTCATGAAACAAGGTCTAAAATCATGTTCGATGCAATGTGTAAGTGATTTCTAGTGCAGTAGCAGTCGTTAAGATTATAGGAACACTATGAGACTGTTTTCAGCATGTTGAAACAGTGAAATAAAGATAAGAACACTTTTCATGAAACAAGGTCTAAAATCATGTTCGATGCAATGTGTAAGTGATTTCTAGTGCAGTAGCAGTCGTTAAGATTATAGGAACACTATGAGACTGTTTTCAGCATGTTGAAACAGTGAAATAAAGATAAGAACACTTTTCATGAAACAAGGTCTAAAATCATGTTCGATGCAATGTGTAAGTGATTTCTAGTGCAGTAGCAGTCGTTAAGATTATAGGAACACTATGAGACTGTTTTCAGCATGTTGAAACAGTGAAATAAAGATAAGAACACTTTTCATGAAACAAGGTCTAAAATCATGTTCGATGCAATGTGTAAGTGATTTCTAGTGCAGTAGCAGTCGTTAAGATTATAGGAACACTATGAGACTGTTTTCAGCATGTTGAAACAGTGAAATAAAGATAAGAACACTTTTCATGAAACAAGGTCTAAAATCATGTTCGATGCAATGTGTAAGTGATTTCTAGTGCAGTAGCAGTCGTTAAGATTATAGGAACACTATGAGACTGTTTTCAGCATGTTGAAACTCTGAAATCAAGCTATGAACACTTTTCATGAAACAAGGTCTAAAATCATGTTCGATGCAATGTGTAAGTGATTTCTAGTGCAGTAGCAGTCGTTAAGATTATAGGAACACTATGAGACTGTTTTCAGCATGTTGAAACAGTGAAATAAAGATAAGAACACTTTTCATGAAACAAGGTCTAAAATCATGTTCGATGCAATGTGTAAGTGATTTCTAGTGCAGTAGCAGTCGTTAAGATTATAGGAACACTATGAGACTGTTTTCAGCATGTTGAAACTCTGAAATCAAGCTATGAACACTTTTCATGAAACAAGGTCTAAAATCATGTTCGATGCAATGTGTAAGTGATTTCTAGTGCAGTAGCAGTCGTTAAGATTATAGGAACACTATGAGACTGTTTTCAGCATGTTGAAACTCTGAAATCAAGCTATGAACACTTTTCATGAAACAAGGTCTAAAATCATGTTCGATGCAATGTGTAAGTGATTTCTAGTGCAGTAGCAGTCGTTAAGATTATAGGAACACTATGAGACTGTTTTCAGCATGTTGAAACAGTGAAATAAAGATAAGAACACTTTTCATGAAACAAGGTCTAAAATCATGTTCGATGCAATGTGTAAGTGATTTCTAGTGCAGTAGCAGTCGTTAAGATTATAGGAACACTATGAGACTGTTTTCAGCATGTTGAAACAGTGAAATAAAGATAAGAACACTTTTCATGAAACAAGGTCTAAAATCATGTTCGATGCAATGTGTAAGTGATTTCTAGTGCAGTAGCAGTCGTTAAGATTATAGGAACACTATGAGACTGTTTTCAGCATGTTGAAACTCTGAAATCAAGCTATGAACACTTTTCATGAAACAAGGTCTAAAATCATGTTCGATGCAATGTGTAAGTGATTTCTAGTGCAGTAGCAGTCGTTAAGATTATAGGAACACTATGAGACTGTTTTCAGCATGTTGAAACTCTGAAATCAAGCTATGAACACTTTTCATGAAACAAGGTCTAAAATCATGTTCGATGCAATGTGTAAGTGATTTCTAGTGCAGTAGCAGTCGTTAAGATTATAGGAACACTATGAGACTGTTTTCAGCATGTTGAAACTCTGAAATCAAGCTATGAACACTTTTCATGAAACAAGGTCTAAAATCATGTTCGATGCAATGTGTAAGTGATTTCTAGTGCAGTAGCAGTCGTTAAGATTATAGGAACACTATGAGACTGTTTTCAGCATGTTGAAACTCTGAAATCAAGCTATGAACACTTTTCATGAAACAAGGTCTAAAATCATGTTCGATGCAATGTGTAAGTGATTTCTAGTGCAGTAGCAGTCGTTAAGATTATAGGAACACTATGAGACTGTTTTCAGCATGTTGAAACAGTGAAATAAAGATAAGAACACTTTTCATGAAACAAGGTCTAAAATCATGTTCGATGCAATGTGTAAGTGATTTCTAGTGCAGTAGCAGTCGTTAAGATTATAGGAACACTATGAGACTGTTTTCAGCATGTTGAAACAGTGAAATAAAGATAAGAACACTTTTCATGAAACAAGGTCTAAAATCATGTTCGATGCAATGTGTAAGTGATTTCTAGTGCAGTAGCAGTCGTTAAGATTATAGGAACACTATGAGACTGTTTTCAGCATGTTGAAACAGTGAAATAAAGATAAGAACACTTTTCATGAAACAAGGTCTAAAATCATGTTCGATGCAATGTGTAAGTGATTTCTAGTGCAGTAGCAGTCGTTAAGATTATAGGAACACTATGAGACTGTTTTCAGCATGTTGAAACAGTGAAATAAAGATAAGAACACTTTTCATGAAACAAGGTCTAAAATCATGTTCGATGCAATGTGTAAGTGATTTCTAGTGCAGTAGCAGTCGTTAAGATTATAGGAACACTATGAGACTGTTTTCAGCATGTTGAAACTCTGAAATCAAGCTATGAACACTTTTCATGAAACAAGGTCTAAAATCATGTTCGATGCAATGTGTAAGTGATTTCTAGTGCAGTAGCAGTCGTTAAGATTATAGGAACACTATGAGACTGTTTTCAGCATGTTGAAACAGTGAAATAAAGATAAGAACACTTTTCATGAAACAAGGTCTAAAATCATGTTCGATGCAATGTGTAAGTGATTTCTAGTGCAGTAGCAGTCGTTAAGATTATAGGAACACTATGAGACTGTTTTCAGCATGTTGAAACAGTGAAATAAAGATAAGAACACTTTTCATGAAACAAGGTCTAAAATCATGTTCGATGCAATGTGTAAGTGATTTCTAGTGCAGTAGCAGTCGTTAAGATTATAGGAACACTATGAGACTGTTTTCAGCATGTTGAAACTCTGAAATCAAGCTATGAACACTTTTCATGAAACAAGGTCTAAAATCATGTTCGATGCAATGTGTAAGTGATTTCTAGTGCAGTAGCAGTCGTTAAGATTATAGGAACACTATGAGACTGTTTTCAGCATGTTGAAACTCTGAAATCAAGATATGAACACTTTTCATGAAACAAGGTCTAAAATCATGTTCGATGCAATGTGTAAGTGATTTCTAGTGCAGTAGCAGTCGTTAAGATTATAGGAACACTATGAGACTGTTTTCAGCATGTTGAAACTCTGAAATCAAGATAAGAACACTTTTCATGAAACAAGGTCTAAAATCATGTTCGATGCAATGTGTAAGTGATTTCTAGTGCAGTAGCAGTCGTTAAGATTATAGGAACACTATGAGACTGTTTTCAGCATGTTGAAACTCTGAAATCAAGCTATGAACACTTTTCATGAAACAAGGTCTAAAATCATGTTCTATGCAATGTGTAAGTGATTTCTAGTGCAGTAGCAGTCGTTAAGATTATAGGAACACTATGAGACTGTTTTCAGCATGTTGAAACAGTGAAATAAAGATAAGAACACTTTTCATGAAACAAGGTCTAAAATCATGTTCGATTCAATGTGTAAGTGATTTCTAGTGCAGTAGCAGTCGTTAAGATTATAGGAACACTATGAGACTGTTTTCAGCATGTTGAAACTCTGAAATCAAGCTATGAACACTTTTCATGAAACAAGGTCTAAAATCATGTTCGATGCAATGTGTAAGTGATTTCTAGTGCAGTAGCAGTCGTTAAGATTATAGGAACACTATGAGACTGTTTTCAGCATGTTGAAACTCTGAAATCAAGCTATGAACACTTTTCATGAAACAAGGTCTAAAATCATGTTCGATGCAATGTGTAAGTGATTTCTAGTGCAGTAGCAGTCGTTAAGATTATAGGAACACTATGAGACTGTTTTCAGCATGTTGAAACTCTGAAATCAAGCTATGAACACTTTTCATGAAACAAGGTCTAAAATCATGTTCGATGCAATGTGTAAGTGATTTCTAGTGCAGTAGCAGTCGTTAAGATTATAGGAACACTATGAGACTGTTTTCAGCATGTTGAAACTCTGAAATCAAGATATGAACACTTTTCATGAAACAAGGTCTAAAATCATGTTCGATGCAATGTGTAAGTGATTTCTAGTGCAGTAGCAGTCGTTAAGATTATAGGAACACTATGAGACTGTTTTCAGCATGTTGAAACAGTGAAATAAAGATAAGAACACTTTTCATGAAACAAGGTCTAAAATCATGTTCGATGCAATGTGTAAGTGATTTCTAGTGCAGTAGCAGTCGTTAAGATTATAGGAACACTATGAGACTGTTTTCAGCATGTTGAAACAGTGAAATAAAGATAAGAACACTTTTCATGAAACAAGGTCTAAAATCATGTTCGATGCAATGTGTAAGTGATTTCTAGTGCAGTAGCAGTCGTTAAGATTATAGGAACACTATGAGACTGTTTTCAGCATGTTGAAACAGTGAAATAAAGCTATAAGAACACTTTTCATGAAACAAGGTCTAAAATCATGTTCGATGCAATGTGTAAGTGATTTCTAGTGCAGTAGCAGTCGTTAAGATTATAGGAACACTATGAGACTGTTTTCAGCATGTTGAAACTCTGAAATCAAGCTATGAACACTTTTCATGAAACAAGGTCTAAAATCATGTTCGATGCAATGTGTAAGTGATTTCTAGTGCAGTAGCAGTCGTTAAGATTATAGGAACACTATGAGACTGTTTTCAGCATGTTGAAACTCTGAAATCAAGATAAGAACACTTTTCATGAAACAAGGTCTAAAATCATGTTCGATGCAATGTGTAAGTGATTTCTAGTGCAGTAGCAGTCGTTAAGATTATAGGAACACTATGAGACTGTTTTCAGCATGTTGAAACTCTGAAATCAAGCTATGAACACTTTTCATGAAACAAGGTCTAAAATCATGTTCGATGCAATGTGTAAGTGATTTCTAGTGCAGTAGCAGTCGTTAAGATTATAGGAACACTATGAGACTGTTTTCAGCATGTTGAAACAGTGAAATAAAGATAAGAACACTTTTCATGAAACAAGGTCTAAAATCATGTTCGATGCAATGTGTAAGTGATTTCTAGTGCAGTAGCAGTCGTTAAGATTATAGGAACACTATGAGACTGTTTTCAGCATGTTGAAACAGTGAAATAAAGATAAGAACACTTTTCATGAAACAAGGTCTAAAATCATGTTCGATGCAATGTGTAAGTGATTTCTAGTGCAGTAGCAGTCGTTAAGATTATAGGAACACTATGAGACTGTTTTCAGCATGTTGAAACAGTGAAATAAAGATAAGAACACTTTTCATGAAACAAGGTCTAAAATCATGTTCGATGCAATGTGTAAGTGATTTCTAGTGCAGTAGCAGTCGTTAAGATTATAGGAACACTATGAGACTGTTTTCAGCATGTTGAAACTCTGAAATCAAGCTATGAACACTTTTCATGAAACAAGGTCTAAAATCATGTTCGATGCAATGTGTAAGTGATTTCTAGTGCAGTAGCAGTCGTTAAGATTATAGGAACACTATGAGACTGTTTTCAGCATGTTGAAACTCTGAAATCAAGCTATGAACACTTTTCATGAAACAAGGTCTAAAATCATGTTCGATGCAATGTGTAAGTGATTTCTAGTGCAGTAGCAGTCGTTAAGATTATAGGAACACTATGAGACTGTTTTCAGCATGTTGAAACTCTGAAATCAAGCTATGAACACTTTTCATGAAACAAGGTCTAAAATCATGTTCGATGCAATGTGTAAGTGATTTCTAGTGCAGTAGCAGTCGTTAAGATTATAGGAACACTATGAGACTGTTTTCAGCATGTTGAAACTCTGAAATCAAGCTATGAACACTTTTCATGAAACAAGGTCTAAAATCATGTTCGATGCAATGTGTAAGTGATTTCTAGTGCAGTAGCAGTCGTTAAGATTATAGGAACACTATGAGACTGTTTTCAGCATGTTGAAACAGTGAAATAAAGCTATAAGAACACTTTTCATGAAACAAGGTCTAAAATCATGTTCGATGCAATGTGTAAGTGATTTCTAGTGCAGTAGCAGTCGTTAAGATTATAGGAACACTATGAGACTGTTTTCAGCATGTTGAAACAGTGAAATAAAGATAAGAACACTTTTCATGAAACAAGGTCTAAAATCATGTTCGATTCAATGTGTAAGTGATTTCTAGTGCAGTAGCAGTCGTTAAGATTATAGGAACACTATGAGACTGTTTTCAGCATGTTGAAACTCTGAAATCAAGCTATGAACACTTTTCATGAAACAAGGTCTAAAATCATGTTCGATGCAATGTGTAAGTGATTTCTAGTGCAGTAGCAGTCGTTAAGATTATAGGAACACTATGAGACTGTTTTCAGCATGTTGAAACTCTGAAATCAAGCTATGAACACTTTTCATGAAACAAGGTCTAAAATCATGTTCGATGCAATGTGTAAGTGATTTCTAGTGCAGTAGCAGTCGTTAAGATTATAGGAACACTATGAGACTGTTTTCAGCATGTTGAAACTCTGAAATAAAGATAAGAACACTTTTCATGAAACAAGGTCTAAAATCATGTTCGATGCAATGTGTAAGTGATTTCTAGTGCAGTAGCAGTCGTTAAGATTATAGGAACACTATGAGACTGTTTTCAGCATGTTGAAACTCTGAAATCAAGCTATGAACACTTTTCATGAAACAAGGTCTAAAATCATGTTCGATGCAATGTGTAAGTGATTTCTAGTGCAGTAGCAGTCGTTAAGATTATAGGAACACTATGAGACTGTTTTCAGCATGTTGAAACAGTGAAATAAAGATAAGAACACTTTTCATGAAACAAGGTCTAAAATCATGTTCGATGCAATGTGTAAGTGATTTCTAGTGCAGTAGCAGTCGTTAAGATTATAGGAACACTATGAGACTGTTTTCAGCATGTTGAAACAGTGAAATAAAGATAAGAACACTTTTCATGAAACAAGGTCTAAAATCATGTTCGATGCAATGTGTAAGTGATTTCTAGTGCAGTAGCAGTCGTTAAGATTATAGGAACACTATGAGACTGTTTTCAGCATGTTGAAACAGTGAAATAAAGATAAGAACACTTTTCATGAAACAAGGTCTAAAATCATGTTCGATGCAATGTGTAAGTGATTTCTAGTGCAGTAGCAGTCGTTAAGATTATAGGAACACTATGAGACTGTTTTCAGCATGTTGAAACAGTGAAATAAAGATAAGAACACTTTTCATGAAACAAGGTCTAAAATCATGTTCGATGCAATGTGTAAGTGATTTCTAGTGCAGTAGCAGTCGTTAAGATTATAGGAACACTATGAGACTGTTTTCAGCATGTTGAAACAGTGAAATAAAGATAAGAACACTTTTCATGAAACAAGGTCTAAAATCATGTTCGATGCAATGTGTAAGTGATTTCTAGTGCAGTAGCAGTCGTTAAGATTATAGGAACACTATGAGACTGTTTTCAGCATGTTGAAACAGTGAAATAAAGATAAGAACACTTTTCATGAAACAAGGTCTAAAATCATGTTCGATGCAATGTGTAAGTGATTTCTAGTGCAGTAGCAGTCGTTAAGATTATAGGAACACTATGAGACTGTTTTCAGCATGTTGAAACAGTGAAATAAAGATAAGAACACTTTTCATGAAACAAGGTCTAAAATCATGTTCGATGCAATGTGTAAGTGATTTCTAGTGCAGTAGCAGTCGTTAAGATTATAGGAACACTATGAGACTGTTTTCAGCATGTTGAAACTCTGAAATCAAGCTATGAACACTTTTCATGAAACAAGGTCTAAAATCATGTTCGATGCAATGTGTAAGTGATTTCTAGTGCAGTAGCAGTCGTTAAGATTATAGGAACACTATGAGACTGTTTTCAGCATGTTGAAACAGTGAAATAAAGATAAGAACACTTTTCATGAAACAAGGTCTAAAATCATGTTCGATGCAATGTGTAAGTGATTTCTAGTGCAGTAGCAGTCGTTAAGATTATAGGAACACTATGAGACTGTTTTCAGCATGTTGAAACAGTGAAATAAAGATAAGAACACTTTTCATGAAACAAGGTCTAAAATCATGTTCGATGCAATGTGTAAGTGATTTCTAGTGCAGTAGCAGTCGTTAAGATTATAGGAACACTATGAGACTGTTTTCAGCATGTTGAAACAGTGAAATAAAGATAAGAACACTTTTCATGAAACAAGGTCTAAAATCATGTTCGATGCAATGTGTAAGTGATTTCTAGTGCAGTAGCAGTCGTTAAGATTATAGGAACACTATGAGACTGTTTTCAGCATGTTGAAACTCTGAAATCAAGCTATGAACACTTTTCATGAAACAAGGTCTAAAATCATGTTCGATGCAATGTGTAAGTGATTTCTAGTGCAGTAGCAGTCGTTAAGATTATAGGAACACTATGAGACTGTTTTCAGCATGTTGAAACTCTGAAATCAAGCTAAGAACACTTTTCATGAAACAAGGTCTAAAATCATGTTCGATGCAATGTGTAAGTGATTTCTAGTGCAGTAGCAGTCGTTAAGATTATAGGAACACTATGAGACTGTTTTCAGCATGTTGAAACTCTGAAATCAAGCTATGAACACTTTTCATGAAACAAGGTCTAAAATCATGTTCGATGCAATGTGTAAGTGATTTCTAGTGCAGTAGCAGTCGTTAAGATTATAGGAACACTATGAGACTGTTTTCAGCATGTTGAAACTCTGAAATCAAGCTATGAACACTTTTCATGAAACAAGGTCTAAAATCATGTTCGATGCAATGTGTAAGTGATTTCTAGTGCAGTAGCAGTCGTTAAGATTATAGGAACACTATGAGACTGTTTTCAGCATGTTGAAACAGTGAAATAAAGATAAGAACACTTTTCATGAAACAAGGTCTAAAATCATGTTCGATGCAATGTGTAAGTGATTTCTAGTGCAGTAGCAGTCGTTAAGATTATAGGAACACTATGAGACTGTTTTCAGCATGTTGAAACAGTGAAATAAAGATAAGAACACTTTTCATGAAACAAGGTCTAAAATCATGTTCGATGCAATGTGTAAGTGATTTCTAGTGCAGTAGCAGTCGTTAAGATTATAGGAACACTATGAGACTGTTTTCAGCATGTTGAAACAGTGAAATAAAGATAAGAACACTTTTCATGAAACAAGGTCTAAAATCATGTTCGATGCAATGTGTAAGTGATTTCTAGTGCAGTAGCAGTCGTTAAGATTATAGGAACACTATGAGACTGTTTTCAGCATGTTGAAACAGTGAAATAAAGATAAGAACACTTTTCATGAAACAAGGTCTAAAATCATGTTCGATGCAATGTGTAAGTGATTTCTAGTGCAGTAGCAGTCGTTAAGATTATAGGAACACTATGAGACTGTTTTCAGCATGTTGAAACAGTGAAATAAAGATAAGAACACTTTTCATGAAACAAGGTCTAAAATCATGTTCGATGCAATGTGTAAGTGATTTCTAGTGCAGTAGCAGTCGTTAAGATTATAGGAACACTATGAGACTGTTTTCAGCATGTTGAAACAGTGAAATAAAGATAAGAACACTTTTCATGAAACAAGGTCTAAAATCATGTTCGATGCAATGTGTAAGTGATTTCTAGTGCAGTAGCAGTCGTTAAGATTATAGGAACACTATGAGACTGTTTTCAGCATGTTGAAACAGTGAAATAAAGATAAGAACACTTTTCATGAAACAAGGTCTAAAATCATGTTCGATGCAATGTGTAAGTGATTTCTAGTGCAGTAGCAGTCGTTAAGATTATAGGAACACTATGAGACTGTTTTCAGCATGTTGAAACTCTGAAATCAAGCTATGAACACTTTTCATGAAACAAGGTCTAAAATCATGTTCGATGCAATGTGTAAGTGATTTCTAGTGCAGTAGCAGTCGTTAAGATTATAGGAACACTATGAGACTGTTTTCAGCATGTTGAAACAGTGAAATAAAGATAAGAACACTTTTCATGAAACAAGGTCTAAAATCATGTTCGATGCAATGTGTAAGTGATTTCTAGTGCAGTAGCAGTCGTTAAGATTATAGGAACACTATGAGACTGTTTTCAGCATGTTGAAACAGTGAAATAAAGATAAGAACACTTTTCATGAAACAAGGTCTAAAATCATGTTCGATGCAATGTGTAAGTGATTTCTAGTGCAGTAGCAGTCGTTAAGATTATAGGAACACTATGAGACTGTTTTCAGCATGTTGAAACTCTGAAATCAAGCTAAGAACACTTTTCATGAAACAAGGTCTAAAATCATGTTCGATGCAATGTGTAAGTGATTTCTAGTGCAGTAGCAGTCGTTAAGATTATAGGAACACTATGAGACTGTTTTCAGCATGTTGAAACAGTGAAATAAAGATAAGAACACTTTTCATGAAACAAGGTCTAAAATCATGTTCGATGCAATGTGTAAGTGATTTCTAGTGCAGTAGCAGTCGTTAAGATTATAGGAACACTATGAGACTGTTTTCAGCATGTTGAAACAGTGAAATAAAGATAAGAACACTTTTCATGAAACAAGGTCTAAAATCATGTTCGATGCAATGTGTAAGTGATTTCTAGTGCAGTAGCAGTCGTTAAGATTATAGGAACACTATGAGACTGTTTTCAGCATGTTGAAACTCTGAAATCAAGCTAAGAACACTTTTCATGAAACAAGGTCTAAAATCATGTTCGATGCAATGTGTAAGTGATTTCTAGTGCAGTAGCAGTCGTTAAGATTATAGGAACACTATGAGACTGTTTTCAGCATGTTGAAACTCTGAAATCAAGCTATGAACACTTTTCATGAAACAAGGTCTAAAATCATGTTCGATGCAATGTGTAAGTGATTTCTAGTGCAGTAGCAGTCGTTAAGATTATAGGAACACTATGAGACTGTTTTCAGCATGTTGAAACTCTGAAATCAAGCTATGAACACTTTTCATGAAACAAGGTCTAAAATCATGTTCGATGCAATGTGTAAGTGATTTCTAGTGCAGTAGCAGTCGTTAAGATTATAGGAACACTATGAGACTGTTTTCAGCATGTTGAAACTCTGAAATCAAGCTATGAACACTTTTCATGAAACAAGGTCTAAAATCATGTTCGATGCAATGTGTAAGTGATTTCTAGTGCAGTAGCAGTCGTTAAGATTATAGGAACACTATGAGACTGTTTTCAGCATGTTGAAACAGTGAAATAAAGATAAGAACACTTTTCATGAAACAAGGTCTAAAATCATGTTCGATGCAATGTGTAAGTGATTTCTAGTGCAGTAGCAGTCGTTAAGATTATAGGAACACTATGAGACTGTTTTCAGCATGTTGAAACAGTGAAATAAAGATAAGAACACTTTTCATGAAACAAGGTCTAAAATCATGTTCGATGCAATGTGTAAGTGATTTCTAGTGCAGTAGCAGTCGTTAAGATTATAGGAACACTATGAGACTGTTTTCAGCATGTTGAAACAGTGAAATAAAGATAAGAACACTTTTCATGAAACAAGGTCTAAAATCATGTTCGATGCAATGTGTAAGTGATTTCTAGTGCAGTAGCAGTCGTTAAGATTATAGGAACACTATGAGACTGTTTTCAGCATGTTGAAACTCTGAAATAAAGATATGAACACTTTTCATGAAACAAGGTCTAAAATCATGTTCGATTCAATGTGTAAGTGATTTCTAGTGCAGTAGCAGTCGTTAAGATTATAGGAACACTATGAGACTGTTTTCAGCATGTTGAAACTCTGAAATCAAGATATGAACACTTTTCATGAAACAAGGTCTAAAATCATGTTCGATGCAATGTGTAAGTGATTTCTAGTGCAGTAGCAGTCGTTAAGATTATAGGAACACTATGAGACTGTTTTCAGCATGTTGAAACTCTGAAATCAAGCTATGAACACTTTTCATGAAACAAGGTCTAAAATCATGTTCGATGCAATGTGTAAGTGATTTCTAGTGCAGTAGCAGTCGTTAAGATTATAGGAACACTATGAGACTGTTTTCAGCATGTTGAAACTCTGAAATCAAGCTATGAACACTTTTCATGAAACAAGGTCTAAAATCATGTTCTATGCAATGTGTAAGTGATTTCTAGTGCAGTAGCAGTCGTTAAGATTATAGGAACACTATGAGACTGTTTTCAGCATGTTGAAACAGTGAAATAAAGATAAGAACACTTTTCATGAAACAAGGTCTAAAATCATGTTCGATTCAATGTGTAAGTGATTTCTAGTGCAGTAGCAGTCGTTAAGATTATAGGAACACTATGAGACTGTTTTCAGCATGTTGAAACAGTGAAATAAAGATAAGAACACTTTTCATGAAACAAGGTCTAAAATCATGTTCGATGCAATGTGTAAGTGATTTCTAGTGCAGTAGCAGTCGTTAAGATTATAGGAACACTATGAGACTGTTTTCAGCATGTTGAAACAGTGAAATAAAGATAAGAACACTTTTCATGAAACAAGGTCTAAAATCATGTTCAATGCAATGTGTAAGTGATTTCTAGTGCAGTAGCAGTCGTTAAGATTATAGGAACACTATGAGACTGTTTTCAGCATGTTGAAACAGTGAAATAAAGATAAGAACACTTTTCATGAAACAAGGTCTAAAATCATGTTCGATGCAATGTGTAAGTGATTTCTAGTGCAGTAGCAGTCGTTAAGATTATAGGAACACTATGAGACTGTTTTCAGCATGTTGAAACAGTGAAATAAAGATAAGAACACTTTTCATGAAACAAGGTCTAAAATCATGTTCGATGCAATGTGTAAGTGATTTCTAGTGCAGTAGCAGTCGTTAAGATTATAGGAACACTATGAGACTGTTTTCAGCATGTTGAAACTCTGAAATCAAGCTATGAACACTTTTCATGAAACAAGGTCTAAAATCATGTTCGATGCAATGTGTAAGTGATTTCTAGTGCAGTAGCAGTCGTTAAGATTATAGGAACACTATGAGACTGTTTTCAGCATGTTGAAACAGTGAAATAAAGATAAGAACACTTTTCATGAAACAAGGTCTAAAATCATGTTCGATGCAATGTGTAAGTGATTTCTAGTGCAGTAGCAGTCGTTAAGATTATAGGAACACTATGAGACTGTTTTCAGCATGTTGAAACAGTGAAATAAAGATAAGAACACTTTTCATGAAACAAGGTCTAAAATCATGTTCGATTCAATGTGTAAGTGATTTCTAGTGCAGTAGCAGTCGTTAAGATTATAGGAACACTATGAGACTGTTTTCAGCATGTTGAAACTCTGAAATCAAGATAAGAACACTTTTCATGAAACAAGGTCTAAAATCATGTTCGATGCAATGTGTAAGTGATTTCTAGTGCAGTAGCAGTCGTTAAGATTATAGGAACACTATGAGACTGTTTTCAGCATGTTGAAACAGTGAAATCAAGATATGAACACTTTTCATGAAACAAGGTCTAAAATCATGTTCGATGCAATGTGTAAGTGATTTCTAGTGCAGTAGCAGTCGTTAAGATTATAGGAACACTATGAGACTGTTTTCAGCATGTTGAAACTCTGAAATCAAGCTATGAACACTTTTCATGAAACAAGGTCTAAAATCATGTTCGATGCAATGTGTAAGTGATTTCTAGTGCAGTAGCAGTCGTTAAGATTATAGGAACACTATGAGACTGTTTTCAGCATGTTGAAACTCTGAAATCAAGCTATGAACACTTTTCATGAAACAAGGTCTAAAATCATGTTCTATGCAATGTGTAAGTGATTTCTAGTGCAGTAGCAGTCGTTAAGATTATAGGAACACTATGAGACTGTTTTCAGCATGTTGAAACAGTGAAATAAAGATAAGAACACTTTTCATGAAACAAGGTCTAAAATCATGTTCGATTCAATGTGTAAGTGATTTCTAGTGCAGTAGCAGTCGTTAAGATTATAGGAACACTATGAGACTGTTTTCAGCATGTTGAAACAGTGAAATAAAGATAAGAACACTTTTCATGAAACAAGGTCTAAAATCATGTTCGATGCAATGTGTAAGTGATTTCTAGTGCAGTAGCAGTCGTTAAGATTATAGGAACACTATGAGACTGTTTTCAGCATGTTGAAACAGTGAAATAAAGATAAGAACACTTTTCATGAAACAAGGTCTAAAATCATGTTCGATGCAATGTGTAAGTGATTTCTAGTGCAGTAGCAGTCGTTAAGATTATAGGAACACTATGAGACTGTTTTCAGCATGTTGAAACAGTGAAATAAAGATAAGAACACTTTTCATGAAACAAGGTCTAAAATCATGTTCGATGCAATGTGTAAGTGATTTCTAGTGCAGTAGCAGTCGTTAAGATTATAGGAACACTATGAGACTGTTTTCAGCATGTTGAAACTCTGAAATCAAGCTATGAACACTTTTCATGAAACAAGGTCTAAAATCATGTTCGATTCAATGTGTAAGTGATTTCTAGTGCAGTAGCAGTCGTTAAGATTATAGGAACACTATGAGACTGTTTTCAGCATGTTGAAACTCTGAAATCAAGCTATGAACACTTTTCATGAAACAAGGTCTAAAATCATGTTCGATGCAATGTGTAAGTGATTTCTAGTGCAGTAGCAGTCGTTAAGATTATAGGAACACTATGAGACTGTTTTCAGCATGTTGAAACAGTGAAATAAAGATAAGAACACTTTTCATGAAACAAGGTCTAAAATCATGTTCGATGCAATGTGTAAGTGATTTCTAGTGCAGTAGCAGTCGTTAAGATTATAGGAACACTATGAGACTGTTTTCAGCATGTTGAAACAGTGAAATAAAGATAAGAACACTTTTCATGAAACAAGGTCTAAAATCATGTTCGATGCAATGTGTAAGTGATTTCTAGTGCAGTAGCAGTCGTTAAGATTATAGGAACACTATGAGACTGTTTTCAGCATGTTGAAACTCTGAAATCAAGCTATGAACACTTTTCATGAAACAAGGTCTAAAATCATGTTCGATGCAATGTGTAAGTGATTTCTAGTGCAGTAGCAGTCGTTAAGATTATAGGAACACTATGAGACTGTTTTCAGCATGTTGAAACAGTGAAATAAAGATAAGAACACTTTTCATGAAACAAGGTCTAAAATCATGTTCGATGCAATGTGTAAGTGATTTCTAGTGCAGTAGCAGTCGTTAAGATTATAGGAACACTATGAGACTGTTTTCAGCATGTTGAAACAGTGAAATAAAGATAAGAACACTTTTCATGAAACAAGGTCTAAAATCATGTTCGATGCAATGTGTAAGTGATTTCTAGTGCAGTAGCAGTCGTTAAGATTATAGGAACACTATGAGACTGTTTTCAGCATGTTGAAACTCTGAAATCAAGCTATGAACACTTTTCATGAAACAAGGTCTAAAATCATGTTCGATGCAATGTGTAAGTGATTTCTAGTGCAGTAGCAGTCGTTAAGATTATAGGAACACTATGAGACTGTTTTCAGCATGTTGAAACTCTGAAATCAAGATAAGAACACTTTTCATGAAACAAGGTCTAAAATCATGTTCGATGCAATGTGTAAGTGATTTCTAGTGCAGTAGCAGTCGTTAAGATTATAGGAACACTATGAGACTGTTTTCAGCATGTTGAAACTCTGAAATCAAGCTATAAGAACACTTTTCATGAAACAAGGTCTAAAATCATGTTCTATGCAATGTGTAAGTGATTTCTAGTGCAGTAGCAGTCGTTAAGATTATAGGAACACTATGAGACTGTTTTCAGCATGTTGAAACAGTGAAATAAAGATAAGAACACTTTTCATGAAACAAGGTCTAAAATCATGTTCAATTCAATGTGTAAGTGATTTCTAGTGCAGTAGCAGTCGTTAAGATTATAGGAACACTATGAGACTGTTTTCAGCATGTTGAAACAGTGAAATAAAGATAAGAACACTTTTCATGAAACAAGGTCTAAAATCATGTTCGATGCAATGTGTAAGTGATTTCTAGTGCAGTAGCAGTCGTTAAGATTATAGGAACACTATGAGACTGTTTTCAGCATGTTGAAACAGTGAAATAAAGATAAGAACACTTTTCATGAAACAAGGTCTAAAATCATGTTCGATGCAATGTGTAAGTGATTTCTAGTGCAGTAGCAGTCGTTAAGATTATAGGAACACTATGAGACTGTTTTCAGCATGTTGAAACAGTGAAATAAAGATAAGAACACTTTTCATGAAACAAGGTCTAAAATCATGTTCGATTCAATGTGTAAGTGATTTCTAGTGCAGTAGCAGTCGTTAAGATTATAGGAACACTATGAGACTGTTTTCAGCATGTTGAAACTCTGAAATCAAGCTATGAACACTTTTCATGAAACAAGGTCTAAAATCATGTTCGATGCAATGTGTAAGTGATTTCTAGTGCAGTAGCAGTCGTTAAGATTATAGGAACACTATGAGACTGTTTTCAGCATGTTGAAACTCTGAAATCAAGCTATGAACACTTTTCATGAAACAAGGTCTAAAATCATGTTCGATGCAATGTGTAAGTGATTTCTAGTGCAGTAGCAGTCGTTAAGATTATAGGAACACTATGAGACTGTTTTCAGCATGTTGAAACAGTGAAATAAAGATAAGAACACTTTTCATGAAACAAGGTCTAAAATCATGTTCGATGCAATGTGTAAGTGATTTCTAGTGCAGTAGCAGTCGTTAAGATTATAGGAACACTATGAGACTGTTTTCAGCATGTTGAAACAGTGAAATAAAGATAAGAACACTTTTCATGAAACAAGGTCTAAAATCATGTTCGATTCAATGTGTAAGTGATTTCTAGTGCAGTAGCAGTCGTTAAGATTATAGGAACACTATGAGACTGTTTTCAGCATGTTGAAACTCTGAAATCAAGCTATGAACACTTTTCATGAAACAAGGTCTAAAATCATGTTCGATGCAATGTGTAAGTGATTTCTAGTGCAGTAGCAGTCGTTAAGATTATAGGAACACTATGAGACTGTTTTCAGCATGTTGAAACAGTGAAATAAAGATAAGAACACTTTTCATGAAACAAGGTCTAAAATCATGTTCGATGCAATGTGTAAGTGATTTCTAGTGCAGTAGCAGTCGTTAAGATTATAGGAACACTATGAGACTGTTTTCAGCATGTTGAAACAGTGAAATAAAGATAAGAACACTTTTCATGAAACAAGGTCTAAAATCATGTTCGATGCAATGTGTAAGTGATTTCTAGTGCAGTAGCAGTCGTTAAGATTATAGGAACACTATGAGACTGTTTTCAGCATGTTGAAACAGTGAAATAAAGATAAGAACACTTTTCATGAAACAAGGTCTAAAATCATGTTCGATGCAATGTGTAAGTGATTTCTAGTGCAGTAGCAGTCGTTAAGATTATAGGAACACTATGAGACTGTTTTCAGCATGTTGAAACAGTGAAATAAAGATAAGAACACTTTTCATGAAACAAGGTCTAAAATCATGTTCGATGCAATGTGTAAGTGATTTCTAGTGCAGTAGCAGTCGTTAAGATTATAGGAACGCTATGAGACTGTTTTCAGCATGTTGAAACAGTGAAATAAAGATAAGAACACTTTTCATGAAACAAGGTCTAAAATCATGTTCGATTCAATGTGTAAGTGATTTCTAGTGCAGTAGCAGTCGTTAAGATTATAGGAACACTATGAGACTGTTTTCAGCATGTTGAAACTCTGAAATCAAGCTATGAACACTTTTCATGAAACAAGGTCTAAAATCATGTTCGATTCAATGTGTAAGTGATTTCTAGTGCAGTAGCAGTCGTTAAGATTATAGGAACACTATGAGACTGTTTTCAGCATGTTGAAACTCTGAAATCAAGCTATGAACACTTTTCATGAAACAAGGTCTAAAATCATGTTCGATGCAATGTGTAAGTGATTTCTAGTGCAGTAGCAGTCGTTAAGATTATAGGAACACTATGAGACTGTTTTCAGCATGTTGAAACTCTGAAATCAAGCTATGAACACTTTTCATGAAACAAGGTCTAAAATCATGTTCTATGCAATGTGTAAGTGATTTCTAGTGCAGTAGCAGTCGTTAAGATTATAGGAACACTATGAGACTGTTTTCAGCATGTTGAAACAGTGAAATAAAGATAAGAACACTTTTCATGAAACAAGGTCTAAAATCATGTTCAATGCAATGTGTAAGTGATTTCTAGTGCAGTAGCAGTCGTTAAGATTATAGGAACACTATGAGACTGTTTTCAGCATGTTGAAACAGTGAAATAAAGATAAGAACACTTTTCATGAAACAAGGTCTAAAATCATGTTCGATGCAATGTGTAAGTGATTTCTAGTGCAGTAGCAGTCGTTAAGATTATAGGAACACTATGAGACTGTTTTCAGCATGTTGAAACAGTGAAATAAAGATAAGAACACTTTTCATGAAACAAGGTCTAAAATCATGTTCGATGCAATGTGTAAGTGATTTCTAGTGCAGTAGCAGTCGTTAAGATTATAGGAACACTATGAGACTGTTTTCAGCATGTTGAAACAGTGAAATAAAGATAAGAACACTTTTCATGAAACAAGGTCTAAAATCATGTTCGATGCAATGTGTAAGTGATTTCTAGTGCAGTAGCAGTCGTTAAGATTATAGGAACACTATGAGACTGTTTTCAGCATGTTGAAACTCTGAAATAAAGCTAAGAACACTTTTCATGAAACAAGGTCTAAAATCATGTTCGATTCAATGTGTAAGTGATTTCTAGTGCAGTAGCAGTCGTTAAGATTATAGGAACACTATGAGACTGTTTTCAGCATGTTGAAACTCTGAAATCAAGCTATGAACACTTTTCATGAAACAAGGTCTAAAATCATGTTCGATGCAATGTGTAAGTGATTTCTAGTGCAGTAGCAGTCGTTAAGATTATAGGAACACTATGAGACTGTTTTCAGCATGTTGAAACAGTGAAATAAAGATAAGAACACTTTTCATGAAACAAGGTCTAAAATCATGTTCGATGCAATGTGTAAGTGATTTCTAGTGCAGTAGCAGTCGTTAAGATTATAGGAACACTATGAGACTGTTTTCAGCATGTTGAAACTCTGAAATCAAGATAAGAACACTTTTCATGAAACAAGGTCTAAAATCATGTTCGATTCAATGTGTAAGTGATTTCTAGTGCAGTAGCAGTCGTTAAGATTATAGGAACACTATGAGACTGTTTTCAGCATGTTGAAACTCTGAAATCAAGATAAGAACACTTTTCATGAAACAAGGTCTAAAATCATGTTCGATGCAATGTGTAAGTGATTTCTAGTGCAGTAGCAGTCGTTAAGATTATAGGAACACTATGAGACTGTTTTCAGCATGTTGAAACTCTGAAATCAAGCTATGAACACTTTTCATGAAACAAGGTCTAAAATCATGTTCGATGCAATGTGTAAGTGATTTCTAGTGCAGTAGCAGTCGTTAAGATTATAGGAACACTATGAGACTGTTTTCAGCATGTTGAAACAGTGAAATCAAGATAAGAACACTTTTCATGAAACAAGGTCTAAAATCATGTTCGATTCAATGTGTAAGTGATTTCTAGTGCAGTAGCAGTCGTTAAGATTATAGGAACACTATGAGACTGTTTTCAGCATGTTGAAACTCTGAAATCAAGCTATGAACACTTTTCATGAAACAAGGTCTAAAATCATGTTCGATGCAATGTGTAAGTGATTTCTAGTGCAGTAGCAGTCGTTAAGATTATAGGAACACTATGAGACTGTTTTCAGCATGTTGAAACTCTGAAATCAAGCTAAGAACACTTTTCATGAAACAAGGTCTAAAATCATGTTCGATGCAATGTGTAAGTGATTTCTAGTGCAGTAGCAGTCGTTAAGATTATAGGAACACTATGAGACTGTTTTCAGCATGTTGAAACTCTGAAATCAAGCTATGAACACTTTTCATGAAACAAGGTCTAAAATCATGTTCTATGCAATGTGTAAGTGATTTCTAGTGCAGTAGCAGTCGTTAAGATTATAGGAACACTATGAGACTGTTTTCAGCATGTTGAAACAGTGAAATAAAGATAAGAACACTTTTCATGAAACAAGGTCTAAAATCATGTTCGATTCAATGTGTAAGTGATTTCTAGTGCAGTAGCAGTCGTTAAGATTATAGGAACACTATGAGACTGTTTTCAGCATGTTGAAACTCTGAAATCAAGCTATGAACACTTTTCATGAAACAAGGTCTAAAATCATGTTCGATGCAATGTGTAAGTGATTTCTAGTGCAGTAGCAGTCGTTAAGATTATAGGAACACTATGAGACTGTTTTCAGCATGTTGAAACAGTGAAATAAAGATAAGAACACTTTTCATGAAACAAGGTCTAAAATCATGTTCGATGCAATGTGTAAGTGATTTCTAGTGCAGTAGCAGTCGTTAAGATTATAGGAACACTATGAGACTGTTTTCAGCATGTTGAAACAGTGAAATAAAGATAAGAACACTTTTCATGAAACAAGGTCTAAAATCATGTTCGATGCAATGTGTAAGTGATTTCTAGTGCAGTAGCAGTCGTTAAGATTATAGGAACACTATGAGACTGTTTTCAGCATGTTGAAACTCTGAAATCAAGCTATGAACACTTTTCATGAAACAAGGTCTAAAATCATGTTCGATGCAATGTGTAAGTGATTTCTAGTGCAGTAGCAGTCGTTAAGATTATAGGAACACTATGAGACTGTTTTCAGCATGTTGAAACAGTGAAATAAAGATAAGAACACTTTTCATGAAACAAGGTCTAAAATCATGTTCGATGCAATGTGTAAGTGATTTCTAGTGCAGTAGCAGTCGTTAAGATTATAGGAACACTATGAGACTGTTTTCAGCATGTTGAAACAGTGAAATAAAGATAAGAACACTTTTCATGAAACAAGGTCTAAAATCATGTTCGATGCAATGTGTAAGTGATTTCTAGTGCAGTAGCAGTCGTTAAGATTATAGGAACACTATGAGACTGTTTTCAGCATGTTGAAACTCTGAAATCAAGCTATGAACACTTTTCATGAAACAAGGTCTAAAATCATGTTCGATGCAATGTGTAAGTGATTTCTAGTGCAGTAGCAGTCGTTAAGATTATAGGAACACTATGAGACTGTTTTCAGCATGTTGAAACTCTGAAATCAAGCTATGAACACTTTTCATGAAACAAGGTCTAAAATCATGTTCGATGCAATGTGTAAGTGATTTCTAGTGCAGTAGCAGTCGTTAAGATTATAGGAACACTATGAGACTGTTTTCAGCATGTTGAAACAGTGAAATAAAGATAAGAACACTTTTCATGAAACAAGGTCTAAAATCATGTTCGATGCAATGTGTAAGTGATTTCTAGTGCAGTAGCAGTCGTTAAGATTATAGGAACACTATGAGACTGTTTTCAGCATGTTGAAACTCTGAAATCAAGCTATGAACACTTTTCATGAAACAAGGTCTAAAATCATGTTCGATGCAATGTGTAAGTGATTTCTAGTGCAGTAGCAGTCGTTAAGATTATAGGAACACTATGAGACTGTTTTCAGCATGTTGAAACAGTGAAATAAAGATAAGAACACTTTTCATGAAACAAGGTCTAAAATCATGTTCGATTCAATGTGTAAGTGATTTCTAGTGCAGTAGCAGTCGTTAAGATTATAGGAACACTATGAGACTGTTTTCAGCATGTTGAAACAGTGAAATAAAGATAAGAACACTTTTCATGAAACAAGGTCTAAAATCATGTTCGATGCAATGTGTAAGTGATTTCTAGTGCAGTAGCAGTCGTTAAGATTATAGGAACACTATGAGACTGTTTTCAGCATGTTGAAACAGTGAAATAAAGATAAGAACACTTTTCATGAAACAAGGTCTAAAATCATGTTCGATGCAATGTGTAAGTGATTTCTAGTGCAGTAGCAGTCGTTAAGATTATAGGAACACTATGAGACTGTTTTCAGCATGTTGAAACAGTGAAATAAAGATAAGAACACTTTTCATGAAACAAGGTCTAAAATCATGTTCGATTCAATGTGTAAGTGATTTCTAGTGCAGTAGCAGTCGTTAAGATTATAGGAACACTATGAGACTGTTTTCAGCATGTTGAAACAGTGAAATAAAGATAAGAACACTTTTCATGAAACAAGGTCTAAAATCATGTTCGATTCAATGTGTAAGTGATTTCTAGTGCAGTAGCAGTCGTTAAGATTATAGGAACACTATGAGACTGTTTTCAGCATGTTGAAACTCTGAAATCAAGCTATGAACACTTTTCATGAAACAAGGTCTAAAATCATGTTCGATGCAATGTGTAAGTGATTTCTAGTGCAGTAGCAGTCGTTAAGATTATAGGAACACTATGAGACTGTTTTCAGCATGTTGAAACAGTGAAATAAAGATAAGAACACTTTTCATGAAACAAGGTCTAAAATCATGTTCGATGCAATGTGTAAGTGATTTCTAGTGCAGTAGCAGTCGTTAAGATTATAGGAACACTATGAGACTGTTTTCAGCATGTTGAAACAGTGAAATAAAGATAAGAACACTTTTCATGAAACAAGGTCTAAAATCATGTTCGATTCAATGTGTAAGTGATTTCTAGTGCAGTAGCAGTCGTTAAGATTATAGGAACACTATGAGACTGTTTTCAGCATGTTGAAACTCTGAAATCAAGCTATGAACACTTTTCATGAAACAAGGTCTAAAATCATGTTCGATGCAATGTGTAAGTGATTTCTAGTGCAGTAGCAGTCGTTAAGATTATAGGAACACTATGAGACTGTTTTCAGCATGTTGAAACAGTGAAATAAAGATAAGAACACTTTTCATGAAACAAGGTCTAAAATCATGTTCGATGCAATGTGTAAGTGATTTCTAGTGCAGTAGCAGTCGTTAAGATTATAGGAACACTATGAGACTGTTTTCAGCATGTTGAAACTCTGAAATCAAGCTATGAACACTTTTCATGAAACAAGGTCTAAAATCATGTTCGATGCAATGTGTAAGTGATTTCTAGTGCAGTAGCAGTCGTTAAGATTATAGGAACACTATGAGACTGTTTTCAGCATGTTGAAACAGTGAAATAAAGATAAGAACACTTTTCATGAAACAAGGTCTAAAATCATGTTCGATTCAATGTGTAAGTGATTTCTAGTGCAGTAGCAGTCGTTAAGATTATAGGAACACTATGAGACTGTTTTCAGCATGTTGAAACAGTGAAATAAAGATAAGAACACTTTTCATGAAACAAGGTCTAAAATCATGTTCGATGCAATGTGTAAGTGATTTCTAGTGCAGTAGCAGTCGTTAAGATTATAGGAACACTATGAGACTGTTTTCAGCATGTTGAAACTCTGAAATCAAGCTATGAACACTTTTCATGAAACAAGGTCTAAAATCATGTTCGATGCAATGTGTAAGTGATTTCTAGTGCAGTAGCAGTCGTTAAGATTATAGGAACACTATGAGACTGTTTTCAGCATGTTGAAACAGTGAAATAAAGATAAGAACACTTTTCATGAAACAAGGTCTAAAATCATGTTCGATTCAATGTGTAAGTGATTTCTAGTGCAGTAGCAGTCGTTAAGATTATAGGAACACTATGAGACTGTTTTCAGCATGTTGAAACTCTGAAATCAAGCTATGAACACTTTTCATGAAACAAGGTCTAAAATCATGTTCGATGCAATGTGTAAGTGATTTCTAGTGCAGTAGCAGTCGTTAAGATTATAGGAACACTATGAGACTGTTTTCAGCATGTTGAAACTCTGAAATCAAGATAAGAACACTTTTCATGAAACAAGGTCTAAAATCATGTTCGATGCAATGTGTAAGTGATTTCTAGTGCAGTAGCAGTCGTTAAGATTATAGGAACACTATGAGACTGTTTTCAGCATGTTGAAACTCTGAAATCAAGCTATGAACACTTTTCATGAAACAAGGTCTAAAATCATGTTCTATGCAATGTGTAAGTGATTTCTAGTGCAGTAGCAGTCGTTAAGATTATAGGAACACTATGAGACTGTTTTCAGCATGTTGAAACAGTGAAATAAAGATAAGAACACTTTTCATGAAACAAGGTCTAAAATCATGTTCGATTCAATGTGTAAGTGATTTCTAGTGCAGTAGCAGTCGTTAAGATTATAGGAACACTATGAGACTGTTTTCAGCATGTTGAAACAGTGAAATAAAGATAAGAACACTTTTCATGAAACAAGGTCTAAAATCATGTTCGATGCAATGTGTAAGTGATTTCTAGTGCAGTAGCAGTCGTTAAGATTATAGGAACACTATGAGACTGTTTTCAGCATGTTGAAACTCTGAAATCAAGCTATGAACACTTTTCATGAAACAAGGTCTAAAATCATGTTCGATGCAATGTGTAAGTGATTTCTAGTGCAGTAGCAGTCGTTAAGATTATAGGAACACTATGAGACTGTTTTCAGCATGTTGAAACAGTGAAATAAAGATAAGAACACTTTTCATGAAACAAGGTCTAAAATCATGTTCAATGCAATGTGTAAGTGATTTCTAGTGCAGTAGCAGTCGTTAAGATTATAGGAACACTATGAGACTGTTTTCAGCATGTTGAAACAGTGAAATAAAGATAAGAACACTTTTCATGAAACAAGGTCTAAAATCATGTTCGATGCAATGTGTAAGTGATTTCTAGTGCAGTAGCAGTCGTTAAGATTATAGGAACACTATGAGACTGTTTTCAGCATGTTGAAACAGTGAAATAAAGATAAGAACACTTTTCATGAAACAAGGTCTAAAATCATGTTCGATGCAATGTGTAAGTGATTTCTAGTGCAGTAGCAGTCGTTAAGATTATAGGAACACTATGAGACTGTTTTCAGCATGTTGAAACTCTGAAATCAAGCTATGAACACTTTTCATGAAACAAGGTCTAAAATCATGTTCGATGCAATGTGTAAGTGATTTCTAGTGCAGTAGCAGTCGTTAAGATTATAGGAACACTATGAGACTGTTTTCAGCATGTTGAAACTCTGAAATCAAGCTATGAACACTTTTCATGAAACAAGGTCTAAAATCATGTTCGATGCAATGTGTAAGTGATTTCTAGTGCAGTAGCAGTCGTTAAGATTATAGGAACACTATGAGACTGTTTTCAGCATGTTGAAACTCTGAAATCAAGCCATGAACACTTTTCATGAAGCAAGGTCTAAAATCATGTTCAATGCAATGTGTAAGTGATTTCTAGTGCAGTAGCAGTCGTTAAGATTATAGGAACACTATGAGACTGTTTTCAGCATGTTGAAACAGTGAAATAAAGATAAGAACACTTTTCATGAAACAAGGTCTAAAATCATGTTCGATGCAATGTGTAAGTGATTTCTAGTGCAGTAGCAGTCGTTAAGATTATAGGAACACTATGAGACTGTTTTCAGCATGTTGAAACTCTGAAATCAAGATATGAACACTTTTCATGAAACAAGGTCTAAAATCATGTTCGATGCAATGTGTAAGTGATTTCTAGTGCAGTAGCAGTCGTTAAGATTATAGGAACACTATGAGACTGTTTTCAGCATGTTGAAACAGTGAAATCAAGATATGAACACTTTTCATGAAACAAGGTCTAAAATCATGTTCGATGCAATGTGTAAGTGATTTCTAGTGCAGTAGCAGTCGTTAAGATTATAGGAACACTATGAGACTGTTTTCAGCATGTTGAAACTCTGAAATCAAGCTATGAACACTTTTCATGAAACAAGGTCTAAAATCATGTTCGATGCAATGTGTAAGTGATTTCTAGTGCAGTAGCAGTCGTTAAGATTATAGGAACACTATGAGACTGTTTTCAGCATGTTGAAACTCTGAAATCAAGCTATGAACACTTTTCATGAAACAAGGTCTAAAATCATGTTCGATGCAATGTGTAAGTGATTTCTAGTGCAGTAGCAGTCGTTAAGATTATAGGAACACTATGAGACTGTTTTCAGCATGTTGAAACTCTGAAATCAAGCTATGAACACTTTTCATGAAACAAGGTCTAAAATCATGTTCTATGCAATGTGTAAGTGATTTCTAGTGCAGTAGCAGTCGTTAAGATTATAGGAACGCTATGAGACTGTTTTCAGCATGTTGAAACAGTGAAATAAAGATAAGAACACTTTTCATGAAACAAGGTCTAAAATCATGTTCAATTCAATGTGTAAGTGATTTCTAGTGCAGTAGCAGTCGTTAAGATTATAGGAACACTATGAGACTGTTTTCAGCATGTTGAAACAGTGAAATAAAGATAAGAACACTTTTCATGAAACAAGGTCTAAAATCATGTTCGATGCAATGTGTAAGTGATTTCTAGTGCAGTAGCAGTCGTTAAGATTATAGGAACACTATGAGACTGTTTTCAGCATGTTGAAACTCTGAAATCAAGCTATGAACACTTTTCATGAAACAAGGTCTAAAATCATGTTCGATGCAATGTGTAAGTGATTTCTAGTGCAGTAGCAGTCGTTAAGATTATAGGAACACTATGAGACTGTTTTCAGCATGTTGAAACAGTGAAATAAAGATAAGAACACTTTTCATGAAACAAGGTCTAAAATCATGTTCGATTCAATGTGTAAGTGATTTCTAGTGCAGTAGCAGTCGTTAAGATTATAGGAACACTATGAGACTGTTTTCAGCATGTTGAAACAGTGAAATCAAGATATGAACACTTTTCATGAAACAAGGTCTAAAATCATGTTCGATGCAATGTGTAAGTGATTTCTAGTGCAGTAGCAGTCGTTAAGATTATAGGAACACTATGAGACTGTTTTCAGCATGTTGAAACTCTGAAATCAAGATAAGAACACTTTTCATGAAACAAGGTCTAAAATCATGTTCGATGCAATGTGTAAGTGATTTCTAGTGCAGTAGCAGTCGTTAAGATTATAGGAACACTATGAGACTGTTTTCAGCATGTTGAAACAGTGAAATAAAGATAAGAACACTTTTCATGAAACAAGGTCTAAAATCATGTTCGATTCAATGTGTAAGTGATTTCTAGTGCAGTAGCAGTCGTTAAGATTATAGGAACACTATGAGACTGTTTTCAGCATGTTGAAACAGTGAAATAAAGATAAGAACACTTTTCATGAAACAAGGTCTAAAATCATGTTCGATGCAATGTGTAAGTGATTTCTAGTGCAGTAGCAGTCGTTAAGATTATAGGAACACTATGAGACTGTTTTCAGCATGTTGAAACAGTGAAATCAAGATAAGAACACTTTTCATGAAACAAGGTCTAAAATCATGTTCGATTCAATGTGTAAGTGATTTCTAGTGCAGTAGCAGTCGTTAAGATTATAGGAACACTATGAGACTGTTTTCAGCATGTTGAAACAGTGAAATCAAGATAAGAACACTTTTCATGAAACAAGGTCTAAAATCATGTTCGATGCAATGTGTAAGTGATTTCTAGTGCAGTAGCAGTCGTTAAGATTATAGGAACACTATGAGACTGTTTTCAGCATGTTGAAACAGTGAAATAAAGATAAGAACACTTTTCATGAAACAAGGTCTAAAATCATGTTCGATGCAATGTGTAAGTGATTTCTAGTGCAGTAGCAGTCGTTAAGATTATAGGAACACTATGAGACTGTTTTCAGCATGTTGAAACAGTGAAATAAAGATAAGAACACTTTTCATGAAACAAGGTCTAAAATCATGTTCGATGCAATGTGTAAGTGATTTCTAGTGCAGTAGCAGTCGTTAAGATTATAGGAACACTATGAGACTGTTTTCAGCATGTTGAAACAGTGAAATAAAGATAAGAACACTTTTCATGAAACAAGGTCTAAAATCATGTTCGATGCAATGTGTAAGTGATTTCTAGTGCAGTAGCAGTCGTTAAGATTATAGGAACACTATGAGACTGTTTTCAGCATGTTGAAACAGTGAAATCAAGATAAGAACACTTTTCATGAAACAAGGTCTAAAATCATGTTCGATGCAATGTGTAAGTGATTTCTAGTGCAGTAGCAGTCGTTAAGATTATAGGAACACTATGAGACTGTTTTCAGCATGTTGAAACAGTGAAATAAAGATAAGAACACTTTTCATGAAACAAGGTCTAAAATCATGTTCGATTCAATGTGTAAGTGATTTCTAGTGCAGTAGCAGTCGTTAAGATTATAGGAACACTATGAGACTGTTTTCAGCATGTTGAAACTCTGAAATCAAGCTATGAACACTTTTCATGAAACAAGGTCTAAAATCATGTTCGATGCAATGTGTAAGTGATTTCTAGTGCAGTAGCAGTCGTTAAGATTATAGGAACACTATGAGACTGTTTTCAGCATGTTGAAACTCTGAAATCAAGATAAGAACACTTTTCATGAAACAAGGTCTAAAATCATGTTCGATGCAATGTGTAAGTGATTTCTAGTGCAGTAGCAGTCGTTAAGATTATAGGAACACTATGAGACTGTTTTCAGCATGTTGAAACAGTGAAATCAAGATAAGAACACTTTTCATGAAACAAGGTCTAAAATCATGTTCGATGCAATGTGTAAGTGATTTCTAGTGCAGTAGCAGTCGTTAAGATTATAGGAACACTATGAGACTGTTTTCAGCATGTTGAAACAGTGAAATCAAGATAAGAACACTTTTCATGAAACAAGGTCTAAAATCATGTTCGATGCAATGTGTAAGTGATTTCTAGTGCAGTAGCAGTCGTTAAGATTATAGGAACACTATGAGACTGTTTTCAGCATGTTGAAACAGTGAAATAAAGATAAGAACACTTTTCATGAAACAAGGTCTAAAATCATGTTCGATGCAATGTGTAAGTGATTTCTAGTGCAGTAGCAGTCGTTAAGATTATAGGAACACTATGAGACTGTTTTCAGCATGTTGAAACAGTGAAATAAAGATAAGAACACTTTTCATGAAACAAGGTCTAAAATCATGTTCGATGCAATGTGTAAGTGATTTCTAGTGCAGTAGCAGTCGTTAAGATTATAGGAACACTATGAGACTGTTTTCAGCATGTTGAAACAGTGAAATAAAGATAAGAACACTTTTCATGAAACAAGGTCTAAAATCATGTTCAATTCAATGTGTAAGTGATTTCTAGTGCAGTAGCAGTCGTTAAGATTATAGGAACACTATGAGACTGTTTTCAGCATGTTGAAACAGTGAAATAAAGATAAGAACACTTTTCATGAAACAAGGTCTAAAATCATGTTCGATGCAATGTGTAAGTGATTTCTAGTGCAGTAGCAGTCGTTAAGATTATAGGAACACTATGAGACTGTTTTCAGCATGTTGAAACAGTGAAATAAAGATAAGAACACTTTTCATGAAACAAGGTCTAAAATCATGTTCGATGCAATGTGTAAGTGATTTCTAGTGCAGTAGCAGTCGTTAAGATTATAGGAACACTATGAGACTGTTTTCAGCATGTTGAAACTCTGAAATCAAGCTATGAACACTTTTCATGAAACAAGGTCTAAAATCATGTTCAATGCAATGTGTAAGTGATTTCTAGTGCAGTAGCAGTCGTTAAGATTATAGGAACGCTATGAGACTGTTTTCAGCATGTTGAAACAGTGAAATAAAGATAAGAACACTTTTCATGAAACAAGGTCTAAAATCATGTTCGATGCAATGTGTAAGTGATTTCTAGTGCAGTAGCAGTCGTTAAGATTATAGGAACACTATGAGACTGTTTTCAGCATGTTGAAACTCTGAAATCAAGCTATGAACACTTTTCATGAAACAAGGTCTAAAACAGCCATCATCACATTGCATCAGCCATTAAACAGCCATCACTAACATTGAGTGGCTGCTGCCAACATACTGACTCAAATCTCCAGCCACTTTAATAATTAAATATTGGATGTAATAAATGTATCACTAGCCACTTTAAACAATGCCACTTTATATAATGTTTACAGATCTTACATTACTCATCTCATATGTATATACTGTACTCTATACCATCTACTGCATCTTGCCTGTGCCGTTCGGCCATCGCTCATCCATATATTTATATGTACATACTCGTATTCATTCCTTTACACTTGTGTATAAGGTAGTTGTTGTGAAATTGTTAGATTACTTGTTAGATACTACTGCATGGTCGGAACTAGAAGCACAAGCATTTCGCTACACTCACAATCTGCTAACCATGTGTATGTGACAAATAAAATTTGGTTTAATTAGATTTGATTTGACAAGGTTTTAAGATTCTGGGCCAGCTTTACTAAATCCCTGCACCCGGTGCAAAGTTTGCACCAACGGCAAACAAACCAAAAAAACATGAAAATATCTTAATTTACACTCAATTTATAAATCTTGTTCTTTCTGTAAACCTTTCTTTTACCTTTTTCAATATATAAATCCCTTTAAAAATGCAGGAAGCTTTATATTTTCGATCCACTATCAACCTTTTTCAAAGCAACACTGGATATGTACTGCTGTAAAGATCTACCCATGGAAAATTGTCTGTTCCCTATAGGACACACATACAATAAGCAATAATCAGTGTTCAAAATATAATCTTGAAGACAGGTTAAAACCAAAAAAGGAAAGTACACAGCATAATCATTGCATTTGTGTCTCTATGTAGGGCATTTTCAACTGACTTATCAAATTTATTTATAAAGCCCTTCTTACATCAGCTGATGTCACAGAGTGCTGTACAGAAACCCAGCCTAAAACCCCAAACAGCAAGCAATGCAGGTGTAAAAGCACGTAAGGAGTTAATATTGTTGTGTGTTGTGCATCCCTCTGGTGGCAAAGTCAGACACATTGAATGCACTACAGCTTACCCTGCATGGCCTGCAGAATTTCAAACATTATCACTTGCAGTAGTTACAAGATGGTGTTTTGATATTTTGTCTTGAGTGATATTTTGTCTTGCATGTTCATTATCTCATATGCTGATGTGTCCAAGAGTGAATTAAATGCCCACACCAGTAGAAATCCACTTTTTCGAGCTGGAAGACGATAGCCAGAGCTTACCCATTATGTTACACAACAATTTAAGTCAATAGGTCATCGTTTTAGTCAAAGTACGATATATTTGGGCTTGAATTGACACATCTGAACTGCCTACTTTATGCAAATCCTTGTGAATGCAGTGTCGTTTCCTGATAGAAAATATGTTTTGTTTCAGGGCAGGGTTTATTTTAATGTTACCACCCACCAGCATGGCATTGTTTATTAATCAGAAACAGCTGCAAAGTTATTATTTCCAAACGCCAAACACCCACATGGCCAGCTGAGCAGCGGAGAAAATTAAAATAGGGCGGGCAAACATGTTTTTGCTTTTGTTTTAGCAGAAAATAACCATAATCCATTGGATGATTTGTCATTTTTCCCTTACATTTGAGCTACTCTGTATTAAAATATATCTGACCATTTTATAAAAGTTATAATTGCATGATATGATAGCATTTTCAAAGCTGCTCCCCAATCGCCCCAAGATGAATGGTTTTGACCACTAAAGTTTTGTTCCTCTACTTCGGTGTCTATCTAGAAAATTAAACATGCTAGCAGCCTACCTACCAAAGGTTGCACCATGCCCATTACAATGTAGAAAAATGCATATCATTTTTTTGCCTGGTAAGTTGACTGAGAACACATTGTCATTTACAGCAACAACCTGGGGAATAGTTACAGGGTTGAGGGATGGATGAATGAGACATTTGTAAATTGGGGATGATTAGGTGACAGCTTGGGAATTTAGCCAGGATACCAGGGTTAACACCCCTACTCTTACAATAAGTGCCATGGGATCTTCAGTGACAACAGAGAGTCACAGCACCTGTTTAACAACCCATCCAGAAGACAGCACCCTACACAGGACAATGTCCCCAATCACTGCCCTGGAGCATTGGGATATATTTTTTTTGACCTGAAGAAAGTGTGCCTTCTACTGAACCTCCAACACCACTTCCAGCAGCATCTGTCCAACCCTGCTTAGCTTCAGAAGCAAGCCAGTAGTGGGATGCAGGGTGGTATGCTGCTGGTAAATCTTTCAATAGTTATCCATATTACCAGAGCTTCATCTTATTCTTTCAAACTATTTCTCTGGCGGATTTGTGGCTGCAATTTATGGAAGATAGCAATAGATGGCAAAGTCAAAGATCCATCTATGGCGAAGTTTTCCCTGAATCAACGATTATGATAAATCCAGCTCCAGAACCAGCCATTAAGGCCAGCTGGCTAATCTTTTGAATAAAGTCAAGTAAAAACAGCAACAACAGATAACATTAGCTAGCTGGATAAGGTTAGCAAGATAGCCAGAAAAGGTTAGCATGCTAGCTAGCTACACTGACAGCTGTCAGTGGCCTATTTGTTGATGTCAACCAACTCCATGTGGAAATTCACGTACCCAATTCATGAATATGTATACGTAGCCTTCGTCATTACTGTGAGGTGGAACCTAAATGTGCATTTCCTCTCTATGGCAGGAAATTATGTCAAAATAGTTGCAGCGACATTCTCTGCTGGGCTCCTTTAAAGAGTTCAAGACAGAGTGTGATATGAACAGGGCAGAAATTGAAGCTTTTACACAGGCTACATTTGAAGTCTCAAGTGTAGCCTGTGAAAAAATACTTTTTTGGTCTCATTTGCAGTGGCTCTCTATTTCTGAACTCGATTATTTTAGAATCCCCCCCACCCGTTCCCTCTTCCTCTGAAGGCACTGGACAGAAATCTAGGATAGAAATCTAAGTCTTGCTCGCTTTTTTAACTTCACATCTTTGGTTTTGACTATGGGTTTAAATGATACTTAATATACATTTATTTGACATTTTAATAATTCAGCAGACACTCTTATCCAGAGAGACTTACAGTAGCAATTAGGGTTAAGTGCCTTGATCAGGGACACATTGACAGATTTTTCCCCTAGTTGGCTCTGGGATTTAAACCAGTGACCTTTCGGTTACTGGCCCAACGCTCTTAACTGGTAGGCTACCAATGTATTACTGCATCTCCTACCTCCACTGCACTACTGACATTCACATGTACTGTCACCTCAGTGTGTTCCTACCCATAAGCCACTGCATTACTATAACATGGCCAGTCGTCAATACATACAGTGCATTTGGAAAGTATTAAGACCCCTTTCCCTTTTTCCACATTTTGTAACGTTTCAGCCTTATTGTAAAATATATATATTTTTTAAAATCCTCCTCAATCTTCACACAATACCCCATAATGACAAAGTGACTAGTCCGGTTTGAGGGAAAGATGAACGTAGCAAAGTACAAATATATCCTTGATGAAAACCTCCTCCAGAGTGCTCAGGACCTCAGACTGGGGCGAAGGTTCACCTTCCAATAGGACAGCGACCCTAAGCACAGAGCCAAGACAACGCAGGAGTGGCTTCGGAACAAGTCTCTGAATGTCCTTGAGTGGCCCAGCCAGAGCCTGGACGCAATTGAACATCTCTGGAGAGACATGAAAATAGATCCAACCTGACAGAGCTTGAGAGAATCTGCAGAGAATAATGAGAGAAACTCCCCAAATATAGGTGTGCCAAGCTTGTAGCGTCATGCCCAAGAAGACTTGAGGCTGTAATCGTTGCCGAAGGTGCTTCAACAAAGTACTGAGTAAAGGGTCTGAATACTTATGTAAATGTTATATTTCAGTTATTTTTGCAAACATTTCTTAAAAACCTGATCTTGCTTTGTCATTATAGGGTGTTGTGTGTAGATTAATAAGGGGAGGAAAAAATGATGCAATCCATTTTAGAGTAAGGCTGTAACGTAAACAAAATGTGGGAAAAGTCAAGGGGTCTGAATACTTTCCCGAATGCACTATACTTAACAACCCACTGGGCACAGACGTCAGATCAACGTCTAGTTTTTATTTACATTACAACGTGAATTCAATGTGAAATCAACAAAAAATATTACCGTCATTGGATTTAGCTTAAAAATGGTGTAAAAAAAGACAACATTTCCTTACGTTGGTGACTTCTTGCAAATCCAATCAGTTTTCTATGTTGTTTCAACTTACATGCATTATTTTGTTGAAATGTTGTGAAATGTTTTTGCCCAGTGGGAATCAAAACATGTATTTGTTAATATAGCTATGGCAGCATAGCAACAGGCAATGCAGGCTTTCCAAATTTCCTGCAGGCGTACGGTCATAACCTCTGGTGTTGAAAGACTGCCCAACAACATGCCTTTGACAGGGGAAATAAAGAGTTATGTTGGGCTCAAAGCCTTTTTTTCCAAAACACTTAGGAGGAGGAGGGAAGGGGGTTGGGTGTTGCAGCTGTCCAGGCCTGTCACTGTCACCATCCCTGAATCTCCCTAGACCGGCGTCACAGGATTGGCAAACCCAAAGTAGCCGCCGTCCTCTGTGTCCCCATGCAGACACTGCAGACACACAACAGCCTTCACACTTAGTCATCATCAGCTCTATGCGTAACTCATGGAGTCTGCTCTCTTACAAAATGGTCTGTATAAATTAAATGGAATGAATACAAATATAGAAGAAGCAATATATTGTGTCCACTGGTATTTAATACACAACTATGTGATAGTGAGTACAGTACAATGAGTACTTTCTTGTACTTACTTACAAGAATTTGCTTACTATCTGTGCTTGTGCTTGTTTTAACATATCCTGAAGAAGCAAAAGGTGAATAATAGTTTATTACAGTATAATGACCATTTTACCATGTGAACTCTTAGTAATACCTAGTAATTTCTGTATTGTCAAAAACGTAATTGTGTCCCACATTAATAAGACATTACCTTTCTCAGACTGACAGCTTGATATATATTAGCTTAATAATGAATGAACACGACTCCCATCATTAAAACACACATACCACACTGACTGTCTCCATGTAGCAGAAAGTAAAATATGTATTCTAACATACAGCAGATTGTGGCCTTGGCAAAAAAAATTACAATAAGAGCATCTACATTACATTACAGATTTTCTCTTATGTAATGTCTGATGAATTTCTGGACATTTCTATGTTGACAGTTATTTCTGAACCAGTTTTAAATCTTTGTGTGCCTGCTCAGAGGCTATAGGTGAAAGACATTAGAGGTATTTTGAGCATGGGTGTGCTAGTGGCCCAGTTGTTCCTGTATTTAGTCACCATGGGATGGTGGATGGCCCATTTCCAACACTTTGATTGTTTCCCTTGTGGATTAGAGCAGGATTATACCACCACGGTTCCTAAGGAGGAATGATTAGCCTGGAAACTGAACAGGGATACTGTGCCCCTCTTTGAGTCTAGTTATTGTTGACGTTATTGTTGTGGTTGTGCTTCCAATAACTTGCCTACTGTAGGCATTAAGTCATTCATTCATTCCTGTTGGCTAGTGGTAATGTATGGCATAAACGGGACTTGAAATAAATGCATTCACATTGAAATACTGTTATTTACAAGGAAACTGCATCCTGATTTATGAAGCATTAATGTAAAATTCCCACATTACACCCAGTTCAAACTTGTGTGTTTGTTGTTGCTTTCTGTGTACATACAGCAATTACCAGGCACAATTACAGTGCTATATCAGCTTCCCACGGCACATTTAAATATAGCCTCCATTCTCCTCACCTTCATTCCATGTTTCCAATCTGCTGTCTAGAGGTAATGAAGGTAATATATGAGAGGGGTTACTGTGGGTAAAGAAATAAATCAACTAGATGGGGGCCTCTCTTGGGCTGCTACAGTACTCTTCATGCCTGGAAGGGTATCTGTAGGAACCATTTCTGACTGCATTTTTCATGGTAAAATGTTTCCGTGTGTATCAAGATTGGTCCACCACCCAAAGGACATCCAGCCAACTTGGCACCACTGTGGGAAGCATTGGAGTCAACATGGGCTAGTGTTGCTGTGGAATGCGTTCGACACCAAGTAGAGTCCATGGAACAAACAAATTGAAACAGTTCTGAGGGCAAAAGGGGGAGGAATTCAATATTTCTAATAGTTTATGCACTCAGTGCATAATATATTGTGTTGGGATGTTCTCTTACAGTGCCAGTCAAAGGATTGGACACACCTACTCATTCCAGAGTAGAGTGTGCAAAGCTGTCATCAAGGCAAAGGGTGGCTATTTTGAAGAATCTAAAAAAATCGAATATATATTTTGATTTGTTTAACACTTTGTTGGTTAGTACATGATTCCATATGTGTTATTTCATAGCTTTGTTGTCTTCACTATTATTCTACAATGTAGAAAATAGTACAAATAAAGAAAAACACTTGAATGAGTAAGTGTGTCCAAACTCTTCACTGGTACTGTATTTTGCACACTAGGGGTAGGCCTACACATGTAGACACAGGTGACCTGAAAATACCCCACACAGGTATAAGAATTTACGTTTACCAGAATTACCACCTTGCATACAAAGCAATTTTCCTGTGCACAAACGTTTAATCCCAGCCCAAACTCGAGTGGGTTATGCGAGTAGATTGTACTTAAGTTTGAGAATTTCGCATTTTTCGAACACCTGAAACAGCTTTTTCCTGCAATCTAGAGCCATTATCATTATGCGTAACCAATCTAAGTAACATAATAAAAAAAATCCCCACCAAAATCAATGAATTTGATCTAGAGATATCAATTTTTGCATAATATGAGTCTCAATCTATTGCATCCGCTTATGTTGCACTTCCGCATCTGTGGTGAAAGGTGACAGAGATAGAGCGGTGTTTGTCAGACCATGAGACATCCTGAAAAGTCTTCTCACGAATGACGCATGGGTCCAGTTTGACCTACAAACTCTTATGATCCCTCTATGGGAGGGGAGACCCTCACGAACAAGATGGTGTTCTCCATTTTGTGTCATGGGACTCGTCTGAAGGTACCGGTTTGAAAAAATGTATGGAAGATGCCTTCCCAAAAAATGGGTTAAATATGTGTATAAAAAAACTAAATATATTTCCTGAGCTTTCTTATATCTCCTAGATACTCTATATAGGACAGACATTTCAAAACCTTGTTTGTTATGATTTATTATTTGATTGTCTTTTTTGCCATTTATGAACGTGTTATTCAATGTGTTTCTCTGAGCTATAGTAGTAAAGGCAAAAAAAAATGATCCCTACATTTTTTAAAGCCTTGAATCACTGTCAACACTAGTCATCTAGCCAGCCATTAGCCAGCAGGGTTGCATCGGGTTCCATTGAATTAGAGCTTGCTAGGCTGGCTAGCTTGGTAGCGAAAACTGGCTAGTTAGCTAGCTAACGTGAGCTGATTATGATGTAGCAGCCTATGCTGACTAGTGTTGCTAGAATGCTAACCTTAGCTAGCTAATGTCGATACACCATAGCCGGTCAGCAAAATCAAGCAAATGGTACTGAACTCATGACAAAATCATGTTTTGACATTTTAGTGAATATTTATGTTTTCCTAGTTTTTTTGCTTAGTAACATTGCAAATATAATTTTTTAGGCATGTATGCATCTCTTTATGTCTTGGGATGAGAAATCACAAATGAGAGAATTTGAGCACTCACGGATACAGAGCCCCAGAAATAAAATATCTGGTCACAGATTTTCAATTACAAAAGCATAATGTTTTAGCTGGCTCATCAGGTGACTCACAAAAAGCAGTCTCATCAGGTGACTCACAATGAACCTGGATGACAGAGACATCCACCAGATGTCAGAAGTGTTCTATTTACTAGATAACATCATTCATTATCATATTATCAGCATGGTGTTGACGTAAACCTTTATTCAGTCTTCTTACAGTGCCATTATGTTCCACAATAAGGATTCACCCGGGGAGGTGAAAAGGTGTTCATCGGCCAAACTACTGTTTGCATGCATTGCATGAGGCAAAAAAGAAAGCTGCTAGTGTTTTCAATGAGTCATTCAAACAGTGACTCAGTTGATGATCCTGATACCTTGAATAATTCCTTCAAACATAACGAGAACACCTGTTCAGAATGCATGGGTCCTCAAACAGACGTTGTAAAAATAGACTGGGCACCCACAGGCTTGTGCATGCCTGACTAAGAATGCAGAGATGTGGAAAATAAAATATAGCAGCAATGCAGCAATGTCCAAAACAGATTTGTATTCTCTTCTTTCTTTATACCTGACACATATGATAATAAATGTTTAGTGAGATTGGCATCCATGCAGTACAGAGACAAAATGTATTTACATGTATGAAAACAAACACATTTTATACTCAATAGGGTTTTTACCATTCAAAAGTTCAAGCCAAATACAACCGCTTTCTGCACCATAATTTTTGGTTGAGTGTTGTTTACCCATTTATTTGCATAAATAAAAATATAAAAGAAATTCTTCATGCTAAGACATATGGATTAACTATTTAGGGAGCGGCAGCCGAGGTGTCGGTTTTGGAGAGTCTGGCGTGCACAAAGTAAAATACCTGCCACTCAGGCCCAGAAACTAGGATATGAACATAATCAGTACTATTGGATATGAAACACTCTGTTTCTAAAACCGTTAAAATAATGTCTGTGAGTATAGCAGAACTGATATAGCAGGCAAAAACCAGAGGAAAATCCATCCGGATTTAGATTACCTTTTTCTCCTGGCTGCCTATCGGGTTCAACGTTATCTAGGACTTAGACTGCAGTACCTATGGCTTTCACTGGATGTCAACAGTCTTTAGACAGGGTTTCATGACATTAGGCTGAATTAGAAGAGAATAGAAGAAGAATTTCGAAGTGGACCCCGGAACTCGCGCGCTCTTTGTTTTTTTCCTTTCTTATCGTTCAGGTTATCGTCCGGTTGAAATATTATAGTAAATATACATTAAAGGATACCTAAGGATTCATAAAAAAGTATGTTTGATTTGTTTGGACAAAGTTGATAGGTATAATTTGAACAAGTTCTCTTCACGGTTCAATGGGCGACTCCGACGGTGGATTTTCTGAACATAACGTGCCAACCAAACAGAGATTTATGGATATAATTAATGACTTTTTCTAACAAAAGAACCATTGGATGTCTTCGTTGGACAATTGGGATGCCCTCAGCAGAAGTTCTTCAAAAGGTAAGTGATTTATTTTAGCTCTTATATGGGTTTTGTGTGACCCGCGCTGGATATGAATGTATGCTATGGCATCAATATTAGAGGTGCTATCCTCAAACAATCAAATGTTGTGCTTTCGCCGTAAAGCCTTTTTGAAATCTGACAACGCTGTGATATTGCCAAGAATCATAGCTTTTGATGACTATGCAACACTTGTATATTGATGAATGTTTAATAATTCAACTTTGGATTTTGAATTTGGCGCCTTGCATTTCACCGGCTAGCGCCCCACCACTCCCTAAGTAGATAAAGACTGTTGACATCTAGTGGAAGCCATAGGTACTGCAGTCTCAGTCCTAGGTAAAATAGGCACAATGGAGAAGAAGGTCATTTACAACAAAAAAATGCAAATCCGGATGGATTTTCCTTTTTTCTCCTGATAAATCAGGTCTGTATGCATTTTAACACTTTTCTTCAGTTGATGTTGGTGGTTTAAACATGTTCCCAGGTGTTATTCATTTTAAATATTTAAAATATTTCTTCATTATTTTATAGTCCTAGTTAACCTCTTCCAGCTAGGGTCCCATTTTCCGAATTTTCGCCTGTCTGACGTGCCCAAAGTTAAATGCCTACCACTCATGGCCAGAAACTAGGATATTTACATATTTAGTACTATTGGATAGGAAACACTCTGAAGTTTATAAAACCATTAAGATATAGTCTGTGGCTATTCCAGAACAGATTTAGCAGGCAAAAACCAGAGAAATTTCTGTCCGGAATTTATTTTTCTTTGGCTCTCCTCTCATTTTGAAGCCCATGTAATATTTTTCTATGGGGAATAGGACCGAGGTTGCAGTACTTATGGCTTCCACTAGATGTCAACAGTCTCTGGAAAGGGTATGGAGGAAAAAGCTCTGACCAGATCCTTAGAGAGAGAGAATTACTACGGGTAGGGAAAATAGGTAAACAGGACGTGCACGCTCACGAGAACGTGAACGCGCCAGCGACCAACTTTCTTTTCGCCTTTTAACGTTTCACTTACCGTTCTTGTAAAATATGATCGCTATTATTCATAAAAGAATACATAAGGATGCATTATTAATGATATTTGATTTGTTTGTGAAAAGATGAGAGGTATAATTTGAACGCGATCCCTTCACTGTAAAACGGGCGAGTAGACTGACAATGCTTGGTGGAGTAGCTGAACGTAACGTGCCAAAAACAACGGATATTTATGGATATAATTATTTACTTTTTCTAACAAAAGAACCATGGATTATCTTGTTTGGACACTTGGGAAGACCTCAGAAGAAGTTATTTGAAAGGTAAGCGATTTATATTAGCTGTGATATGGATATTTTGAGAACCGAGCTGGATATGAATTTATGCTAATGTGGAAAATATGTGAGGTACTAGCCTCAAACAATCAAATGTAGTGCTTTCGCCGTAAAGCCTTTTTAAAATCTGACAACGCAGTGATATTGCCAAGAAGCAGAGCTTTTGATGGCTATGCAACACTATGCAACACTTGTATATCAAGTTAAATATTACGAATATGTATTACGAATATGTATTTTGAATTTGGCGCGTTATGTTTGCTCTGAAAACGATCCCGCTAAAGGGATCGGCGCGCTAAGAGGTTAAAGTCTCTCTCAACAAGTTTAAAAAATATATATTATTGTATTTATTATTATTGTATTTAAAATGTTATGTGTGTTCCTGATTTCACTTTCCACTGTTAGTTTGTAGTAATTCCCCTTAAAAAAAACAGCCCTGGACTCCCGAGTTGTGCAGCAGTCTAAGGCACTGCATCGCAGTGCTCGAGGCGTCACTACAGCACCGAGGTTTGATCTCAGGTTGTGTCACAGCCGGCCGTGACCGGGAGACCCATGAGGCGGCGCACAATTGTCCCAGCGTTGCCCGGGTTAGGGGAGAGTTTGGCCGGACGGGATTTCCTTGTCCCATCGTGCTCTAGTGACTCCTTGTGGCGGGCCGGGTGCCTGCAAGCTGACTACAGTTGTCAGCTGGACAGTGTTTCTTCTTGGTGCAGCTGGCTTCCTGGGCAAGAAGCAATACAGCCTCCTGGAGGAAGCTTTGAATTGATCAGTAGCCTAAAGAGTGGTATGAGAAGAGTGCCATCCTCCTGCAACTCAGATCTGCTTGTAGCTCGACCCATGGGCTGAGGCAAACTCTGTCATATCTAGGATGTCATGCACTCCACTAAACCTGCTGCCTGACTGCATAACATAGATTGAAAGGTCTTCATCATCCACTGGAGACTAGAAGACAGAACCTCACCCAAAGAGCGCATGTCAGTGTGTGGTTAGACAGACAAATCCTTAGATTTGGCCAAATAGACAACTAGAACGGCATTCTAGTTCTGGTTAGACAGCTGAAGTTGTACTCTACACAACTTATTTTTATTTGCTAGGTAAGTCTAGGCATACTGTCTTTATAAGCAGATCAATTTGATATTTACAGCAGAAAATGTTTTGTCTTTGTAACACAAACACACTCATACATTTTGTGTTGATAAATGTATCCTACTGCAGCCTACACCTGTAGGGGTGTTAGTAGTTCTGGGATTTGTCCCCTGGGAAATATCTAACAGTGGAGAGAGACGAGACTAGACAAAAAGCCAGTTATAGAATATTGTGTTGTAGGACAGCTGTGCTGACTGGAGACCACGGGCATTCAACTCACAGTTGATGTCATTTGACGTGATGAAACTTTGAAAGTAAGTTGCCAGCTATTTTTGTAGCAAGGTGTTGTAGAACGAGTGTCTTATGAAAAACATTCCAGACACTGGTTTTTGCTATCTTGGCATAAATGTGATTTGACAGAGAATTATCAGCTATCTAGATAAGCTAGCCAGCTACAGCTATCTCCAAGCTATGCTAGCGAGCTGCTGTCAGCTTGGCTAAACACAAGGTCAGCGCAGGCTTTAGCCAACACATAGCAGTGAATTAGCTGACCATCAAGAAGGCGAGTCAGGCAGGAGGTGAGAAGTCTTCAACTTCAAAACTTTTCTCCATAGCAAAGCTAGTTTAGTTTACTTCGCTGTCACTGCTCACTTCTGCCCTTGTTTGTTGTGAATGAATGGCAAAGACACACGCAAGAAACACCTACATCAAACCACACCCCCAACACAACTCTTGTTTGGCTTCAGATAGGCAGCTAGCATTTCTTAATGAGCAATATGAAAGACAAGGCCAAATCAGGAAGTTCAGCCCTCCTTTAAATGCCACAATATATGAGTTTGGTGATATCAGTTTACCCTCAAAATACATTTGGAAGTTAAGAATACTGAAAAATAGATTGTCATTCAATGTATTAATTTCAGTGTGGAACTTTGTATCCTAGGAATATCTGATAATGCATTATAATCATCACAGGATCTCTGTGAAGTGTTACCATAAGCCCTAAAAGAAATGGAAGCAAATGGAACCAAACTAAAGGTTACACCAATTTAGGCCATGGCACAAGTGAAAGGAAGCTCAAATAACAAGAGACAGGATTGCTGTCTGATGATGGCTGGCTGTGAAATCCTTTAAGTCTGACAGGAAGCTGAGAGTAGGGCAGTGTATTGCAGTGAGCACCAGAACATAATCTCATCCAACTCTACCGACAAAGTAAGTTATAAATAACAATGGTGTATATAGTTCAAGGGCACTTTTGTGGGTCAGGTTGCCTTGAACGCCTTCTAATAAGCGCAAACTGCTAAGGATAGAAATTACTCCTGCTAGATGACTTCACCTGCACAATAATAACAGTAATGATAATACTTTAAGCTTAGGACCTTGTCATAATTAGAGTCACTTTACACCAATTCATTCATTGTTATCAAACATTTATTTTTATTGACCAACATTTTTTGCCGTTACATTCAATTACACTTTGTGGAGATTAAAGACAGTCCACCTCTAACCTTCTAAAATGGAGCTGTTAACGTGTCCATAATATAATCAGTATCAGTGATGGTTAATAACAACAAGCTTGCATTAAAACTTATTAGGGATAGCCTCCTTTTTTTCAATTTTCACCTAAAATAACATACCCAAATCTAACTGCCTGTAGCTCAGGCCCTGAAGCAAGGATATTAATATTCTTGGTACTATTTGAAAGGAAACACTTTGAGGTTTGTGGAAATGTGAATTGAATGTAGGAGAATATAACACAATAGATCTGGTAGAAGAAAATACAAAGAAAAAAACTACTTTTCTTGTATTCTTTTTCTACCACCATTTTTGAAATGCAACAGAAAGGTCCCAAATCTAGCCATCACTCCGGTTGTAATTCCGATGGTGTCCACAAGAGGGCAGCAGTGTATGTGCAAACTTGAAGAATGAGAAAGCTACATGACATTCAGTGTGAAGTCACCCAGGGACATTTGGACAAATCGTGAAGGACACATTTACATTTACATTATATTTTTCAGCAAGAATATCGTCAAATCTGTATACTTGGACGTTGATTTAGATTTTCCAGTATTAGTAGCCATATTGTAAGTTGAACATTTGCAAAACACCCCCGTTTTCAAAAATGTATAACTCTCCATATTTTTGTCCAAAAGGAAAAGGTTGCTGTCGCACAAGGTTAGCAGCAAAATTGTGCAACAGATACGGGGTTTCCACATACTCCCGTAAAGCCCAGCTCATTAGCTATCTAGCTTTGACCCCGATTGGTGCTTATTTGAGAAAGTTACAGTCAATCAAGTGAAGACCGCCTGTGTCATCTGCGCGCCATTAAGGCGTCGCTCTCTGACCAAATTTGTGTCCTAAAGGATATACTACACTCCTAATGATATAGTGAAGTCTGGTTACGTTCTAGGATCTCTGAGGAATAAATACATACATGATTTGACTGGTTGAAACAACATTTAGGGTTAGATTTTCACAGATTCCTTTTTTTGCAAATTGAACGAGTGGAAATACAAAAACGATCGTGCATGCTATATGGACCTTTTTTAGGATATGAAAAATGATTTTATCTAACAAAACAACACTTCATGTTATCTCTGGGACAATTGGGATGATCAATCAGAGCAAGATTTGAGAATGTAAGTACACATTTCACCTTCAGAGGTGAATTTATCAAACCTATCACGGTGAAAAAAGTGTTTTGTTGTTAGGAGTTCTCCTCAAACAATAGCATGGCGTTTTTAGCAGTAATACCTACTGTAAATTGAACAGTGCAGTTATATTAACAATAATTTAAGCTTTCAGCTGATATAAGACACTTATTTGTTGTTTCTCTAAAATCTGCGATCGTGACACACCATGCAGCATGATTTACAACTACCCGTTAACGGGACGTCTATCCCTAAGAAGTTTTAAGTATGAAGGATATGATATACCAGACAGTAAAAAGTAAGTGAAACTACAACAAAAAGTGACAAAAATGACTTTCAAATTACAAGATGATGTAACAGTTTCCTTACTCAGTTTAGCAGTATATGGACAAAGTACATGTATATGGACAGCTGTTAAGGATGGGTGTTATAGTCTCCAAATGCTAATCTCTTAAGCATGTTGTCCAGCAAACCAATGCAAGTCAACATCCCGATATTACAACAGCATTTTTTGCACTTCATGTTCAAATGATCTTAAAGTAATTTTGAGCTCACAATCACACTTTGAGTTGAATATGAATTTGGATGAATTTTCTCTTTCACTTTGCCAGCTCACTCCCCATCAGATTATCCCGACGGACTTGAGATTCCACCCGGTGACCCGCCGGTTGCTGGCCCATCTCTCTAACCTCTGCCTGTCACCCCATTTGTATTTGTATTTATTATGGATCCCAATTAGCTGCTGCAAAGGCAGTTATACATTTGAAAAACATTACAATACATTCATAACAGAGATCACAACATATTAGGTGTGTGCCCTCAGTCCCCTACTCTACTACCACTGAAAAATAGGGGTAGGTTTGCAAAGAATGGAAGAAGATGTCCACATTCACACACACATCACACACATATCTGACCACTCATGGTTCAGATAACTGAGAATCATGTCCAGTGAGAACTAATATTAACTATATGTTCCTGAAAGGAAAGAGAAGAAAGAAAACATAGGCTATAAAACTGCTACAATATGAATGGCATGGCTGTAAAAGCTAGCACAGGTAAGTATATGACAGCAAGGGCTATACACTACAGCAGGCATATGGCCTACTGAACCTAGACTGAACAGCCTATTGGACTTCTACATATGAAACTCAGGCAAATGTGCTAAACATTACAGTAATGTTGAAATATATACAAAATATAATTACAATGAGCATGAGTGATATACAGTACCAGTCAAACGTTTGGACACACCTACTCATTTCAGGGTTTTTCTTTATTTACTATTTTCTACATTGTAGTGTCACGGTTTTCTGGTGGAGCAGACCAAGACACAGTGAGGTTTCCAGTATACATACTTTAATTAAATGCAAACTGGCAACAACAAAAAAAACTATAAACAACGAACGAACCGTCACACCGTTGTGGGGCACGCGCGCGCGCACAAATACAAACAATATCCCACACACAGGTGGGGGACTAAACAATCTAAATAGGATTCCCAATTAGAGACAATGACTAACAGCTGCCTCTAATTGGGAACCCAAACCAACATAGAAAACCAACATAGAAAATATAACATAGAACAAACACACACCCCTGCTCACTTCCTGACCAAAACCACCATAGAGCAGCCAAAAGGGCTATCTATGGCCAGGACGTGACATGTAGAATGATAGTGAAGACATCAAAACTATGAAATAACAAATATGGAATCATGTAGTAACCAAAAAAGTGTTAAACAAATCAAAATGTATTTTATATTTGAGATTCTTCAAAGCAGCCACCATTTGCCTTGATGACAGCTTTGCACACTCTTGGCATTCGCTCATATAGCTTCATGAGGTAGTCACCTGGAATGCATTTCAATTAACAGGTGTGCCTTGTTAAAAGTTAATTTGTGGAATTTCTTTCCTTCTTAATGTGTTTGAGCCAATCACTTGTTTTGCGAGACAAGATAGGGGTGGTATACAGAAGATAGTTCTACTTGGTAAACGACTAAGTCCATATTATGGCAAGAACAGCTCAAATAAGCAAAGAAAAATTACAGTCCATCATTACTTTAAGACATGAAGGTCAGTCAATCTGGAACAATTCAAGAACTTTGAAAGTTTCTTCAAGTGCAGTTGCAAAAACCATCAAGCGCTATGATGAAACTGGCTATCATGAGGACCTCCAAAGGAAAGGAAGACCCAGAATTACCCTGCTGCAGAGGATACGTTCATTGGAATTACCAGCCTCAGAGTTTACAGCCCAGATAAATGCTTCAGAGTTCAAGTAACAGACACATCTCTGTGTACCCACCCCTACCTTGCCAAGGCAGCAGCTGTGGTCCGGCAAAATTAAGGCAGTTATACAATTTTAAAAACATTACAATACATTAATTACAGAATTCACAACACACTAAGTGTGTGCCCTCAGGCCCATACTCCAATACCACATACTGTATCTACAACGCAAAATCCATGTGTACGTGTGTGTATAGTGCATATGTTATTGTGTGTGTATGCATGTGTCTGTGCCTATGTTTTTGTTACCTCACAGTCCCAGCTGTTCCATATAAGGTGTATTTTTACCTGCTTTTTAAATTTGATTCAACTGCTTGCATCAGTTACCTGAATTGGAATAGAGTTCCATGTAGTCATGGCTCTATGTAGTACTGTGAGCCTCCCATAGTCTGTTCTGGACTTTGTGAAGAGACCTTTGGTGGCATGTCTTGTGGGGTATGCATGGGTGTCCGAGCTAGTATTTTAAACAGACAGCTCGGTACCTTCAGCTTGTCAACACCACTTACAAAAACAAGTAATGAGGAAGCCAATCTATCTTACACTTTGAGCCATGAGAGATTGACATGCATGTCATTAATGTTAGCTCTCCGTGTACTTTTAAGGGCCAGTCGTGCTGCCCTGTTTTGAGCCAACTGCAATTTTCCCAAGTCCCTCTTTGTGGCACCTTACCAGATGGCTGAACAGTAGTCCAGGTGTGACAAAAGCCTTGTTGATAGTGTTGTTAACAAACATGCTGAAAGCATATTATATGCGTGTTTCTCCAGACAGTCCCTCAGGTAAGCCGGTCCAGCCCGCCGTCTCCAGTGTGGCTGCGGTGGTGCTGAAGCCTGGCTGGGACCTAGAGGAGGGATCTAGAGGAGGATAAGGAGGATGGGTTGGAGTTACGCAGTGTGAACGCTTATGTAATTCAGAGATGCTGAAAAGGTAACGATCAAACTAATGATATTATCCTATTGATAAATAGTTTTTTCAATGTGTTCAGGACGTTCCAAGTCGCGCATCCATCTTGGAACATGATGTGAATGTGGGGAACGTTGCTCCTATACTTCAGCATCCATATAGGGTTAACGCTAAGAAAAGGGAGGTAATGAAAAGTGAGGTAGCTTATTTATTACAGAATGACATGGCAAAACCCAGTAACAGCTCCTGGAGTTCCCATTGTATTCTTGTTCCTAAGCCTGATGGTACGTCCCGCTTATGTAAGGACTATCGTAGCGTTAATGTAGTTACAAAGTCTGATTCTTTTCCTCTACCTCGCTTAGATGGCTGCATTGATAGAATTGGCTCTGCTGCTTACGTAAGTTAGTTAGATTTGCTAAAAGGTTATTGGCAGGTGCCTCTGACCTCTCGAGTTTCTGACATCTCGGCTTTCGTGATGCCTGATAACTTCGTACAATACACTGTAATTCCCTTTCGACTGTGTAATGCACCTGCTACTTTTCAGCGCCTAGTTAACATTGTGTTCGCGGATGTGCCAAATTGTACTGCTTACCTAGACGATGTGGTGATTCATTTGTATACTTGGTCTGATCATCTCGCCACCTTGAAAAGTGCATTTCAGTGGTTGGAGAATGCTTCTTTAATGTTTTACTGGGGAGCTTATCGGAAGTATATTTGATAGTGCAGGGTGAGCTGCACAAAGTGGTCTTCCTACTAGGGAACACCGCCCCCTGCTCCATAGGCTCATGATTACTGCATCCAATAGCTGTAGGATTAACAAATGTATTCAGGGCAATTAGGGGGACATCAATTAAGTTACTTACATTGTGTCTGCCAACGCCCCTAGTATAATGTACAGTTAATGCAACATTATGACGACTCACTGTCTCAATGGTAGGGATTAGCTCAGCTGGTCTTGGGTCATTGATAAGTTATTGTTTCAACACAGCCCAGGAGAGTCCAGGAGCCAAGATGATTTGGATGGACTCTGTCATTCCTGTAGAGTATCTTCTGTTTCCAGAAGGTGCCAAAGGTATCTACAAAAGTGACTCCAGCAGAGCTACAATAAACGTTTAGCTAGATGTCTAAGGCCAGTAGCCTGCTGAATCTTTCACACCCGCGGCCCAACGATGGTACTGGACCTGAAATTTATCTTTTAATGTTAAAATCAGTTCTTTAAAACCAATTTTCAGATGTTCCGAGCTAGCCCTCCTGATGTCGTTTGACCCCACATGGACCACGACAGTGTCAGCTCCCGGCATCTGTCGTAGAACAGTCGGAAGCAGCCTTGTGATGTCCTGTACTCGGGCTCCTGGGTAGCACAGGGTTCTTGCCTTGGGAACTGAGATGTTTCTCACCATGTTTCTCACCATGCCTATGATGACAGCTGGCGATGTTAACTTCTTAGGGAGCGGCAGCAGAGGTGACGGTTTTGGAGAGTCTGGCGTGTCCAAAGTAAAATTCCTGCCACTCAGGCTCAGAAAATAGGATATGCACATAATTAGTACTATTGGATAGGAAACACTCTGAAGTTTCTAAAAGTGTTAACATAATGTCTGTGAGTATAACAGAACTGATATAGCAGGCGAAAACCCGAGGAAAATCCATCCGGAAATGCAGTTTTTGGTGACCTTGGCTCTGTTTGACACTCTCCCCATCGACTTCAAGGCAATCCAGCTCCTGGATTGCAGTACCTATGGCTTCCACTAGATGTCAACAGTCTATATACAAAGACTGGGAGTGATTGGAGTAAGAGGAACGGATAGGAACAGGAAATGGTAAGGGGACCTGAAATGTCATGTTTTCTCGGGCGCAAGTCTAGGTGTCCGCCCCACTTTATTATACTTATATAACGTTTAGGTGACCATCCGAGTGAAATATTATCGCTAATATTCATAAAAGGATAGCTAAGGATGCATTATAACTGGTATTTAATTTGTTTAGGTAAGGGATTTGTTTTCGCTGTGAAATGGGTTTTGTGTGAACCGCGCTGGTTTATGAATTCATGCTAATGGATAAATATTTTAGGTGCTATCCTCAAACAATCAAATGTTGTGCTTTCGCCGTAGAGGCTTTTTGAAATCTGACAACGCTGTGATATTGCCAAGAAGCAGAGCTTTTGATGACTATGCAACACTTGTATATTGATGAATGTTTAATAATTCAACTTTTGGATTTTGAATTTGGCGCCTTACATTTCACCGGATAGTGTCGGGAGTGGGGGCCCCACTGCTCCCTAAGTAGTTAAATGGGTCGGTCTCTCAGGCAGCCTCATGGTCTGATGAGGGTGGGAGCTCCGAAGATCTGATCCCGAGGTAGAAGCCATCGGAGCGGGAGACAGAACAGAGGACGAAGACGCAGGTACCTCCGGAATCTGATCTTGATTGGGAAGCCCCCAAGGAAGAAGGCGCTGGAACCTCTGGATCAAGGGCGGCAAAGTTGTTTCTGGTCTGTGTCAGGTCCGGGCTCAACATCTCCAAGGAGACCCCCATTGCCAGAGGACGCAGTCTTTGACTTCCACGGCCAGTGACATATCTCCATGGCTGGTTGGGTTGAGAACAGCTTTGTTCTCCAGGGAAGGGGGAGACCCTGTCGGGTGATGGAACCCTGCTCACAGCAACTAAGCCCAACAGAGCCGCAGGATCCAAAATAAAATAAAAGCATATAAAAACACTGCAGCTTTACAAAAACAATAAACCGAGGTCTCTCGTTCAGCTTTTGGGGTTCAACAGTGTTCAAAAACAAACATACGTCGTGAAGGAAAAGCAGCCAACAAGTGCTCAGCATTTCTGATCCTATTCAGGAAACTACGCTTATGTTGCAAGTCACAACTTCACAGGAGAGCCTTTAGAACGTGTATTTAAAAAAAAAAATCTAAATGCGTTTTTTGGCAGAAATGCATTCTCAAACATATGAACTTTCATGTGCCTTAATAACAAACTTGCATGCCATCTGTATATAATAAAATAAAATGGTTCAATTACGTTGGTTATGCCACAGAAAAAAAGCGAGCAACCTTCCCACTAGCCATGATTGGCTGAGATAATGAGCAGGCTGGACATGCCGAGTGTCACGCTTATCTTCCGAAGGGACAGACCAAGACGCAGCGATGTAGCCAGAATACATGATTTAATGAAAACACGAGACGAACAAAACAATGAACGAAGAAACAAGACGTGAGCCCTAACGCTAAATAGTAAACTCAACACAAAGATCTAAACCTAACCACGACTGACGAAAACTAACCTAACCGCGAACGGAGAACCTAACTAGACATGAATGAAGAAACCTAACTAGACACGAAAGACAAGAACCCGACTGAACATGAAGAACGTAACATAAACACGATAAGCATGACATAAACAATAACCCACGAAACAAAAGTGCAACTCCCAAATATAAATATGGTTCCCAATTAGAGACAACGAGACTCAGCTGCCTCTAATTGGGAACCATTATCCCAACATAGAAATATACACCCTAGAACACACAAACCCTACACCAAAACGAAACCAAAACGCTCCAGCCTATAATCTCGGGCCTGGGCGTTACAGTACCCCCCCCCAAAGGCGCGGACTCCGGACGCGCCCAAAAGTCTGTGGGGGGGTCTTCGGGTGGGTCCCTTTGTCCCAGGTGGGGGCTCCGGTGCGGGCCGTGCTGGTCTGATGTCACACACCGGAAGCCCTGGACCCCTTCTAGGAACTCTGGTGCGTGGAGCAGAAGCTGGGCGTACTGGACTCATGATGCTCACGGTAACACTGGTGCGTGGGGCTGGAGCTGGCCGTACTGGACTCGTGATGCTCACTGGAACTCTGGTGCGGGGAGCAGGAACTGGCCGTAGCGGACTCGTGATGCTCACTGGAACACTGGTGCGTGGAGCAGGAACTGTTCGTACTGGACTCGTGATGCTCACTGGAACTCTGGTGCGTGGAGCAGGAACTGGCAGTACTGGACTCGTGATGCTCACTGGAACTCTGGTGCGTGGAGCAGGAACTGGCAGTACTGGACTCGTGCTGCTCACTGGAACTCTGGTGCGTGGAGCAGGAACTGGCAGTACCGGACTCGTGATGCTCACTGGAACTCTGGTGCGTGGAGCAGGAACTGGCAGTACCGGACTCGTGATGCTCACTGGAACTCTGGTGCGTGGAGCAGGAACTGGCAGTACCGGACTCGTGATGCTCACTGGAACTCTGGTGCGTGGAGCAGGAACTGGTCGTACCGGACTCGTGATGCTCACTGGAACTCTGGTGCGTGGAGCAGGAACTGGCAGTACTGGACTCGTGATGCTCACTGGAACTCTGGTGCGTGGAGCTGGAACTGGCAGTACTGGACTCGTGCTGCTCTCTGGAACTCTGGTGCGTGGAGCAGGAACTGGTCGTACTGGACTCGTGCTGTTCACTGGAACTCTGGTGCGGGGAGCAGGAACTGGCCGTACCGGACTCGTGACGCGCACTGTGGTGCGGGGAGCGGGAACAGGCCGAACTGGGCTCGGACGCGCACTCTGGTGCGGGAGCGGAACAGGCCGAACTGGGCTCGGGACACGCACTCTGGTGCGGGAGCGGAACAGGCGAACTGGGCTCTCTAAACGCACGGGAGCTTGGTGCGCGGGAGCCGAACAGGGCGTGCTGGACTCTCTGAGCGCCGCGGGGAGCTGGAGTGCGCGGAGCCGAACAGGACGTGCTGGACTCTCTGAGCGCATCGGGGAGCTGGGCGCCGGAGCCGAACAGGACGTGCTGGACTCTCTGAGCGCACGGGGAGCTAGGTGCGCGGAGCCGGAACAGGACGTGCTGGACTCTCTGAGCGCACGGGGACCCTGGCACGTGGAACAGGGACTGGACGTGTAGGAACCATTACACGGACTGGGATCTTGGAACACGGAACTGGAACAGGACGTGTTGGAACCCCAACACGGACTGGGATCTCGGAACGTGGAACAGGGATCTTGGAGCGTGGAACAGGGATCTTGGAGCGTGGAGCAGGGATCTTGGAGCAGGGAGCAGGGATCTTGGAGCGTGGAAAAGGGATCTCGGAGCGTGGAACAGGGATCTCGGAGCGTGGAACAGGGATCTCGGAGCGTGGAACAGGGACTGGACGTGTTGAAACCTCAACACGGACTGGGATCTCGGAACATGGAACAGGGATCTCGGAGCGTGGAACAGGGATCTCGGAGCGTGGAACAGGGATCTCGGAGCGTGGAACAGGGACTGGACGTGTTGAAACCTCAACACGGACTGGGATCTCGGAACATGGAACAGGGATCTCGGAGCGTGGAACAGGGATCTCGGAGCGTGGAACAGGGAGTGGACGTGTAGAAACCTCCACCCAGACCGGGGACCTGATATGGAGAGCCGACACCATACCTCCAGCTAGCTCACTAGCCCTGGCCTCACGGGTGAGTGGAGCTGGAATCTCTCGGACTGGGCTGTGGATTCGTACCGGAGATTCTGCCCGTAGGACCACAGGATAACTTGGTCCCAAAAGGTGCACTGGAGATCTGGCGCGCAGAGCTAGCTCACTAGCCCTGGCCTCACGGGTGAGTGGAGCTGGAATCTCTCGCACTGGCCTGTGGACACGTGCCGGAGACACCGCACGCAGAACCGGAGCAGGATATCCGGGTCCCAGGCACCGCTCTTCTTGGCCGAACACTCAGTTTCGCCCGACTGATGAGTGGAGCGGGAATCTCTCGCACCGGTCTCTGAATCCCTATAGGGGAAACCGTGCGCAACACTGCATAGCACGGTCTCCCTTCGGTGCGACGCTCTCCCCACCGCTCTCTCCACAAAGCACGAGGAGTTGGCTCAGGAGTCCCTCCTGAACCGGCCAACCTCCTCGTGTGTCCCCCCCCAAAAGTTTCTTGGGGCTGCCTTACGGACCTCCGTGCCAGGCGAGATCCGATGAGGTCCTCCCTGGTCCAGTACTCCCGGGTCTCTCGCTGCTTGGTCATTAGCTGGTGGGTTATACCTGTCACGCTTATCTTCCAAAGGGACAGACCAAGACGCAGCGATGTAGCCAGAATACATGATTTAATGAAAACACGAGACGAACAAAACAATGAACGAAGAAACAAGACGTGAGCCCTAACGCTAAATACTAAACTCAACACAAAGATCTAAACCTAACCACGACTGACGAAAACTAACCTAACCGCGAACAGAGAACCTAACTAGACATGAATGAAGGAACCTAACTAGACACGAAAGACAAGAACCCGACTGAACATGAAGAACGTAACATAAACACGATAAGCATGACATAAACAATAACCCACGAAACAAAAGTGCAACTCCCAAATATAAATATGGTTCCCAATTAGAGACAACGAGACTCAGCTGCCTCTAATTGGAAACCATTATCCCAACATAGAAATATACACCCTAGAACACACAAACCCTACACCAAAACGAAACCAAAACGCTCCAGCCTATAATCTCGGGCCTGGGCGTTACACCGAGAGATGAGTTCGGATTCGTCTGCCATACAGAAGGCTTCTGTCTATTTGAGCTCGTCAGTCTGTGTTGGTAATCCTGTCGAACGCAGCTTTTTTTAACCTGTTTGAGCTAGGGGGCAGTATTTTGAAGTTCGGATGAAAAACGTGCCCAAAGTAAACTGCCTGTTACTCAGGCCCAGAAGCTAGGATATGCGATAGATAACACTCTGAAGTTTCTAAAACTGTTAAAATAATGTCTGTATGTCTAACAGAACTGATATGGCAGGCAAAAACCAGATGGAAATCCATCCGAGAAAATGTAATTCTGTGAGCTGGCTCATTTTCCATCGAGTTGCTATTGATTGGAAATGCTTAAATCCAGCTCCCAGGTTGCAGTACCTATGGCTTCCACTAGATGTCAACAGTCTTTAGACAAGGTTTCATGTGTTTACCTTGAAAAATAAGGGAGTAGAAGAAGTGTATCCAAGTGGAGTGAGGAAGTACCTTTTGGGTTTGGCGCGCAGGACTGTGAGCATGCGCCTCGGTTTTTTCCTTTTCTATTGCCCAGGTCATTATCCATGTGAAATATTATCGTTAATATACATAAAAGTGAGGATAGGTTAGAAACGTTGTTTGATTTGTTTGGACAAAGTTTCTAGGTATATTTTGAACACTCTATATGTCTTGTATAATGGACGAGTGGACGGTGGATTTTCTGAACAGAACGCCCCAACCAAACGGAGCTTTATGGATATAAAGAGGGACTTTTTCGAACAAAAGGAACATTGATTGTCTTGCTTGGACACTTCGGATTGCCATCAGAAGAAAATCTTCAAAGGTAAGCGATTTATTTTATCTCTTTTTATGACTTTTGTGACACCCGTGCTGGTTATGTTTTTATGCTAATTCAGGAAGTACACGGGGCGCTGTCCTCAGACAATTCAAATGTTTTGCTTTCACCGTAAAGCCTTTTTGAAATCTGATTGCCAAGATTTTAAGCTTTTGAAGAGTGTGCAACACTTGTATTTTCATGAATGTTTGAAATGAGTATTTCTGTAATTTGAATTGGGCGCTCTGCAATTTCACCGGATGTTGTAGATGTGGGACGTGACCGTCCCACCTTGCGCAGAGAGGTTAATGTATTGTGTAGTGTTACTCTCCACTTTCTGGAGGATTAAGTTTTAATAGCTAAAGTATAATAGCTAAAGAGATTGAGAAAACACCTGTCTCCGGATTACATCTTCAAACCAAGGGCAACCGTGGTATGGCATTCCTGCCTGTTTGGCCCTGTCCAGGGGTATCGTCGGACGGGGCCACAGTGTCTCCTGACCCCTCCTGTCTCAGCCCCCAGTATTTATGCTGCAGTAGTTTATGTGTCGGGGGGCTAGGGTCCGTCTGTTATATCTGGAGTATTTCTTCTCTTATCTGGTGTCCTGTGTGAATTTAAGTATGCTCTCTCTAATTATCTCTCTCTCTCTTTCTTTTTTTTTTTTTTTTTTTCTTCTCTCTCTCTCGGAGGACCTGAGCATTAGGACCATTCCTCAAGGCCTACCTGGCCTGATGACTCCTTGATGTCCCGAGTCCACCTGGCCGTGCTGCTTCTACAGTTTCAACTGTTCTGCCTGTTTTATGAACATTTTAAAATCTTGTCCATGTTCTGTTATAATCTGCACCCGGCACAGCCAGAAGAGGACTGGCCACCCCTCACAGCCTGGTTCCTCTCTAGGTTTCTTCCTAGGTTTTGGCCTTTCTAGGGAGTTTTTCCTAGCCACCGTGCTTTTACACCTGCATTGCTTGCTGTTTGGGGTTTTAGGCTGGGTTTCTGTACAGCACTCTGTGACATCAGCTGATGTAAGAAGGGCTTTATAAATACATTTGATTTGATTTGATTTGATTCCTGACATGCATGATGATGTATACAGGTAATATAGTCTAGAGTGAGCTAGCTACATTTTCAGATACTACACGTTACTAATTTTGACAAAGTGGTGTCATTTCAAGCTAAAGTGTACTGTTAGCTAGCTAACATTAGCTGGCTGGCTCCCAAGTTGATGATATTATTTGTATCCCAGAGCCGTATTCATGCAGCGTTGTAGCGACATGATTTGGCACTGTATTCACTTTATTTTTCTTTCCTATCGTTCACGTTATCGTCCGGTTGAAATATTACAGCAAATATACCCAAAAAGATACATAAGGATACATAAAAAAATTATGTTTGATTTGTTTGTAGAAAGTGTATAGGTATAATTTGAACGTATTCTCTTCACGGCTCAATGGGCGACTCAACGGTGGATTTTATGATCATAATGCGCCAACCAAACTGAGATTTATGGACATAATAAATTACTTTTTCTAACAAAAGAAGCATGGATTGTCTTCGTTGGACACTTGGGAAGCCCTCAGCAGAAGTTCATCAAAGGTAAGCGATTTTATATTAGCGATTTTATGCGTTTTGTGAGACCCGTGTTGGGTTATGGATTTATGCTAATGCATAAATATTAGAGGTGCTACCCTCAAACAATCAAATGTTGTGCTTTCGCCGTAAAGCCTTTTTGAAATCTGACAACGCTGTGATATTGCCAAGAATCAGAGCTTTTGATGACTATGCAACACTTGTATATTGATGAATGTTTAATAATTCAACTTTTGGATTTTGAATTTGGCGCCTCACATTTCACCGGGTAGTTAACTACTCTGTAAGTAGTTAACTAGCTAATGTTAGCTGGCTGGCCTGGTAGCTAACTTCACGTGACGTGTGTACAACACCCATTAAATATGGCAGGGGTCAGTAAATGTCTGCAAAAAAGAGTAATGAAATTGTTGCCAGCAGGGCTGGTTAGGCTGTGTAGAAAATAGTAAAAACAAAGAAAAACCCTTGTGGTAGTGTATATATTTTACAAACGGATTTCATTTCACATGCTGGTTAACAAAAGGAAATTAAAACAAAATGATCTTTAAATCAAAAACTTTGGAATAGCAACTGTCAATGGCAACTGGTGCGTCATAGAATCATCCCTATGCTACTGTAACTTCTTGTCCTTGTTAGCTGAGGCATGTGGGCCTCTATATGATGTACGCTCACTTATGATGTGTTGATTAGATGATTACTCAGTAGATTTTAATGAAGGGACGAGGCTGAGTGTAGTCGCTCATGCAGAACAGGAAGAGAAGCTGGATCACTGATGACATGCAGGCCTCAGTATATGGGAATATTTATATGCTAAGTGCATTTATCTGATCCAGCTCCCTTGTTTGATCTTTAAAAAAGGTAATACCAAAATAATATAGCATTCGTAAAGCCTTCATATGCATAACATAAAAAGTTGTAACACCAGACGTATGTGTATGTGTATATACTATTTTGTAAATGCTTTTTTGTACCATTGACATTAAACATTAAAACACCCATTCATAAGAACACTACATTGTCTCTGACAAAACAACTGGTATATCTCTGTTATAACATGTTTCTGTTATGAAGCCTTATGTATATGAAGCCTTAATCAGTTACTAGTGCTTCTAATACTAATGTGTCCTCTCTGCTTACACCAACTATATTGTTGTGTGTACATAAGGCTTTATAACAGAAACGTGTTATAATAGAGACACAGGCAGAATTACAATGTAGACGTGGAACCTGCGTGGAACCTGCGGGTCACCTGCAGGTTACATATGGATTTCTTAATGCGCTACTAACGGGAGATTTACACGGAGCTTCGAGCTAAAATAACTGTGGTTACAACGAAAAAACGGAGGAATAAAACTAGCAGACCAGCTGATCTGACACTGTTACGGTTTCAAGACGGCTTGATACTATACAGCAAAAATGGCATGAGAAATGGTCATTGTCCGTCTTAACTACTCTCGCTCCAATGAAGTAACATCCTATTTGGACAACGAAATCGAAAGGAAGAAGATGAAGATGCATGATACACAATAAAAAAATGGTTTAACTGGAAATGTAGACTATGTCAATTACGATGATTTAGTTAACATGTTTAATTGCAGACAAATTATGCCTACATCGAAACAACTCTTCTGCCAAAATATAGATATTGAAGACCAACTTTTAATGAATTACCACATTTGTAAATTAAAGTTATATGGAATGCAGCAGCATGTGTGACACATTTAAATATCATTATAAAACAAAGCACTTTGCATCTGTTTCCGTGGTTAAGATAACAACTTCTAAATATTAGGAAATTACTCTCCCTACCACATTTCTTTCCAATTCAGAAATTGTTTCTTCAATAAAGTACAATAGGCCTAATAAAATAGGTTCACTATTGAGTGTTATCATGTTGTTCTACAAATAAAGAAATCATTTCCACTATCCACACATCATAGGTAATGTTACTCTTCACTGCCAACCTAACCACGAACACAAAAAAAATACAACATAATTATAACATAATTTGTGCAACTTGAAATAACTAGATTATAACTATAGAAGCCAATATTATTTGATTCCCCCCAAAAAACTCAGTCGGGGTCTCAATTTACTGTTGAGAGTTAGAATAGTGGAATACACAAGGTGCAAGTTCGAAATTTGGTTGTGCATCAGCAATTTCTGTCTTGTTATGTCAGTTACTCAATTAGCCATGTCAGCTAACAGTTTTTAGATTGGTAAATTAGTCTAGCCAGCTTTCAGTAATCATGACCGAATACTGACCAGTAACGCAGGGCATGTCCCCAAGGGCCCAGACCTCCACGGGGCCATCAATGATTTTGATTGTCACTCTCACTCAGATTAACATGGTGTCACGACTTCCGCCGAAGTCGGTTCCTCTCCTTTGGGCAGCTTTCGGTGGTCGACGTCACCAGTCTTCTAGCCATCGCCGATCCACTTTTCATTTTCCATTTGTTTTGTCTTGTTTTTCTACACACCTGGTTTTCATTTCCCCTCATTACTGTTGTCTATTTATCCCTTAGTTCCCCCCATGTCTGTGTGGGGAATTGTTTGTTTTGGGCATGTTGTTATGTTTTCACACGTGCTTTGTTCAGCCGGTATTTTTGTACGTGTATTTTGTACTTTTGCCTAAAGTAAATTTACTTAGTACACTCATCTCTGCTCTCCTGCGGCTGACTACCTACACCAGCTACACCCACCTTATTACACATGGCATAAGTCATGGCAAAATATGTGGAATTGCTGGAAATTTGCTTTAAAACTGAAAGACTAATTTGCCAATCTAAAAAGTGTTGGCTGACATGGCTAATTGAGTAACTGTCAGTGACTGACAGAAAACAAATTGCTGATGCACAACCAATTTCTAACTTGCACCTCTACCATGGAAACATGGGTAGAATTGCAGAAAATGTGCTATTAAACTGCAATTTTTTCTTTGTGTAGAATTCCATGAAATGTGTCGTAAAATTGAAAACAATTATCTCTGCCCCATGACAAAATGTATAAAATTGTAGGAAGTTCACTTTAGAACCTACATCGTTTTTTTCGCCGTCAAGAGGAGTTTATTGACAGTTCAATGAGCGATCAGCTGTCGCTAATCTATTGGCCATCAGTGGTTGCAATTGGCCCATAACGTTTTTTTAACCCTCCCGTCGTCCTCGTATGGTGTGTAGAGCCCGCGTCCTCTGGGTCACCCTGTCCCGTCCTGACTAAAGGCCTAATGTGAGCAAGTGCGACAGTATGCGTGTGAGCAGCCTTTGCAGATATATTTCTTACACCTGCAGCACACCGTGTGTGTCCTTCTTGGGCGAGCAGAGCTGACACCTCTTCCTCTTACTTGCCCCCGGGGCCGGGGCAGCGCGCGGGGAAGCGGCGGGCTCCTGGTGCCGTTGATCAGGAGCCGCCGTAGCACTCCGTAGGACTTTGACAAGCGCCGACGCGGCTTCAGTGCGGGGCAGATGCCGCCGTCTTTGGATCAGCGGCTTGACAAGCGCCTTTCTCAGCTGCTCGAGGAACACCCTGAGCTTGTTGCGCTTCCGAGGCATCCAGTCAGGCTTGGTCTCTCTCCATATGACAAAGGCGTTGTAGGAGGACACGTCGAGGATGTTGTGGAAGACGACCAGGGGCCAGCGGGCAGTCATCCGCCTGCAGCTGAACGTGCCGACCACCTTGTCTTGTGGTAGTTGTAGTCTAGGATGACGGCCGGCTTCCTGTGGCGGCGATCGCTGACTTCGGCCTCTGTGTGCAGCGTGCTCAGAAGTAGCACGGTCTTGTTTTTCTTCGCCAGGTAGGACACTAGAGTGGCGGTGGGCATGAAGGCAATCCTGGAGGACAGGACCTGTCTGCCCTTGGACTCGAGCAGCGCGGGTGGCAGCTCGGCCTTGTTCTTTCTCACCGTGCCCACCACGGTGAGGTTCCTTTCGAGGAGCCGCTGGCCCAGTTCGTATGAGGTGAAGAAGTTGTCACAGGTGACGTTGCGACCGCTCAGTCCCGTTGTCAGATCGAGGACGACTCGCATCCCCTGGTTCTTCTCGGGGCCCCCGTTGGCCACCTTGCCGGTGTACACTTGCATCTTCCAAGCGTAGCTGGACTTGGCGTCGCAGGCCACCCAGGACTTGATACCGTATTTCGCTGGCTTGCTGGGAATGTACTGACGAAAAGGACAGCGGCCTGTTGGAAAGGGGAGAAGAGATTAGCCTCGTCGTCACTGTCTCATTGGGGCCAAGGGCCTTTTTCTGTGTTACACACGCTGCTACTGCTGCTGCTGCTGCTAGTCGGCCGCTAGAGCTGCCACAGCTACTACCTCTCTATAGACATATATGCACGCACGCACGCAGGCACGCACACACACGCACACAGACGCAAACACACGCACACACAAGCACACACGCACTCCGTACCTCTGAACGGGACCAGTTGCTCGTCCATCGTCACGTCAGGCCCCGGGTTGTAGAGGGCCGGCAGCCGCTCAGCCCAAAGGTCCCAGACGTCTCGTATGGCGGTGAGTTTGTCCTTTGCGAGTCTGGTGGGCCTCGACTGGCGATCGTCGAATCGCAGCATCCTCGAGTACCTGTGAAAGACCTTGAGCGGCATGGTGGCTCGGAACACGGTCCTGCCTCTCTCGGCGTCCCACAGGCTGGCCGCGGCCTCGCCTCGGGACCTGTAGACGCCCGCCAGGATCAGCAACCCTACGTAGGCGTGCAGCCGTCGTCGTATTTTCTGGCCCCGTGCAGGTTTGTCATTTCCAGAATGATCCTTTCTATCGCCGGTGTCACAAACAGCTTGAAGGTGGAAGCGATGTCGAGGGTGTGGGCCGCGGCGTAGGCCGTGGGGCCCGGAGTCTCATCCGGCCCAGCGCGCCGGATCACACGGGCCCCGGGGGACCATTCGATTTTGCCGTTATTCGACAGCAACGTCTCCCTTTGGCGGTCCGGAGCAGCCGAGGAGATGTCTTGGTCCACGCCTCGGTCCTCGCGCTCGTCCTCGCCTCGGTCTTTGCCTCGGTCCTCGAGCTCGTCCTCGGGGGCTTCCTCGGCGTCTTCCTCAGAAGACAATTATAGACCCAATTATAGAAAATTATAGAAAACAAACACATTCTTCAGTAAAAAGCTACTCAATCAGCATTTTGAATTGCCCTAGAGGCACCAACTAAACCAAATTTAGAAAGCCTCTGAGATTATTCGACAAGTTAGGTGCAAAAAAACTGAAAGCAGATTTACTTAACTCAGTGGAAACCGAAGGGATTTCCAGAGTTAGCCATCTCTGAGACCGGGGCTGGTATCTCATACATCTGTAAGTTAACAATAAAGTAAGGTATGGCGGAAGTTTGCGCAGGAGGTCTTTATAAATAAAAAAAGTGCAATGCATCAATCTACGAGACTTCAAATAAGGGCCATCCTACTTTCTGATACATAATGCTGTAATCTGTGTATCATCTAAAAATATGTGTTTCACATTGCACTGCAGTGCATTCAGAAAGTATTCAGACCCGTGGAATTTTTACACATTTTGTTACGTTACAGCCTCATTTTTCCTTGAGAGGTTGAGCTTGAGAGAAGAATGGGAGAAACTCCCCAAATACAGGTGTGCCAAGCTTGTAGCGTCAAATCAAATCAAAATCAAATTGTATTTGTCACATACACATGGTTAGCAGATGTTAATGCGAGTGAAGCGAAATGCTTGTGCTTCTAGTTCCGACCATGTAGTAGTATCTAACAAGTAATCTAACAAATTCACAACAAATAGCTTATACACACAAGAGTAACGGAATGAATACGAGTATGTACATATAAATATATGGATGAGTGAGGCAGGATGCAGTAGATGGTATGGAGTACAGTATATACACATATATATATATATATATATATATATATATATATATATATATATATATATATATATATATATATATATGAGATGAGTAATGTAGGATATGTAAACATTATATAAATGGCATTGTTTAAAGTGGCTAGGGATACATTATTTCATCCAATTATAATTATTAAAGTGGCTAGAGATTTGGGTCGATGGCCGAATGGCATAGGCAAGATTCAGTAGATGGTTTAGAGTACAGTGTATACATTTGATATAAGTATGTCATATAAGTAAACATTATATACAAAATTGTTTAAAGTGGCTAGTGATACATTGTTACATCCAATTCCTATGTTTAAAGTGGCTAGAGATTTAAGTCAGTATGTTGGCAGCAGCCACTCAATGTTAGTGATGGCTGTTTAACAGTCTGATGGCCTTGAGGTAGAAGCTGTTTTTCAGTCTCTCGGTCCCAGCTTTGATGCACCTGTACTGACCTCGCCTTCTGGATGATAACGGGTTGAACAGGCAGTGGCTCGGGTGGTTGTTATCCTTGATGATCTTTTTGGCCTTCCTGTGACATCGGGTGGTGTAGGTGTCCTGAAGGTCAGGTAGTTTATCCCCGGTGATGCGTTGTGCAGTCCTCACTACCCTCTGGAGAGCCTTACGGTTGTGGGCGGAGCAGTTGCCGTACCAGGCGGTGATACAGCCCGACAGGATGCTCTCGATTGTGCATCTGTAGAAGTTTGTGAGTGATTTTGGTGACAAGCCAAATTTCTTCAGCCTCCTGAGGTTGAAGAGGCGCTGTTGCGCATGTCTGAGCCGTTGAATTGTGACTCTACTTTGTCTCTATATTGACGCTTAGCTTGTTTGATTGCCTTGCGGAGGGAATAGCTACACTGTTTGTATTCAGTCATGTTTCCGGTAGCCTTACCCTGGTTAAAAGCAGTGGTTCGCGCTTTCAGTTTTGCGCGAATGCTGCCATCAATCCACGGTTTCTGGTTGGGGAAGGTTTAATATTTGCTATGGGTACAACATCACCAATGCACTTGCTAATAAACTCGCTCACCGAATCAGCATATTCATCATTGTTGTTGTCAGATGCTGTCCGGAACATATCCCAGTCCACGTGCTCGAAGCAATCTTGCAGCATGGAATCGGATTGGTCGGACCAGCGTTGAACAGACCTGAGAACTGGCGTTTCCTGTTTTAGTTTCTGTTTGTAGGCTGGGAGCAACAAAATAGAGTCATGGTCAGACTTGCCGAAAGGAGGGTGGAGAATAGCCTTGTATGCATCACGGAAGTTGGAATAACAATGATCCAGGATTTTACCAGCCCGGGTGGCACATTCGATATGCTGGTAAAATTTCGAAATAAATGTTTTCAAATTAGCCTTATTAAAATCCCCAGCCACAATAAATGCAGCCTCAGGATATGTGGTTTCCAATTTACCTAGAGTGAAATGAATTTCTTTCAGTGCCGTCAATGTATCAGTGCCGTCGATGTATTCTTCATACCCAAGAAGTCTCAAGGCTGTAATCACTGCCAAAGGTGCTTCAACAAAGTATTGAGTAATTGCTCTGAATACTTATGTAAATGTGTTACATTTGCTAACATTTCTAAAAACCTGTTTTGATTTGTCATTATGGGGTATTGTGCGTAGATTGATGAGGGAGAAAAAACTATTTCATCCATTTCAGATGTATGACGCCATCCCCATGAGCATACCATCCTCCTTCATGCCTTGGATGAGGCCAAATGCTCAAGACAGGCTTGATGCAAACTAGTGCCTGCTAAACTTTGTTTCTTTCATTCCTTAATTAATTTTTTTATTGAATATTTAAAACATGCAATACACTTGCAGTGAAGTTGCTTAAATTCTTAGGGAGTAGCGCATGAGGTGACCGTTTTTGAGACCCTGGCGTGCCCAAAGTAAAATGCCTCCCATTCAGGCCCAGAAAATAGGATATGCACATATTTAGTACACTCTGAATTTTCTAAAAGTGTTAACCATTTGTCTGTGAGTAAAACAGAACGCATATGGCAGGCGAAACCCCGAGGAATTTCTGTCCTGGAAAAAGTGGTTTTGACAGAGTGCCTCATTGGGAACCCCTCCCTTATGAAAATGCCCATATAAGGGCATATGAATGCAGTACCTATCGCTTCCTCTGGATGTCAACAGTCTCGAGACAGTGTTCAGAATTTGTTTGGATGAATTAGAGCAGAGAATAAGAGGAAACCAGGAAGTGTCCCTTTGGAATTCAACAGAAGGCAGCGCGCGCTCCCGAGAAGGCACGCTTTGTGTTTTTTTCCGTTCTTATAGCTCAGTTTATATTCCGGTTGATTTATAATAGTAAATATACGTAAAAGTGTTCCTAAGTGTTTTTCACAGCGAAAACAAATCAATTACCTGTTGAAGAACTTCTGCTGATGGCTTCCTAAGTGTCCAACGAAGACAATCCATGGTTCGACAGATCTCCCACAAGGTCAACAATTGGGACCTGAACCAGCGATCCATCAGCCACACCACAGCCCCCGCCCCTAGAGAAATACAATAATTCAATTTGCCACCCCCCAAGACCTCGTCCCCAAGCCCCCGTCCCTAATGCACCAACAACCAACAAAATGAACGAAAGAGAAAAAGACAAAGGAAAACAGAAAACAACAATGCAAAAAACAAAAGACCTCAAGGTCAACAAAAATCATAACAGCAAGGCCAACTGAATATGGTTGAGTGCATGTATGGCATTATTTACATGCGTGTGTCTGGTTATTGTATTAATGTACAATGATATTCTGATTTAATGTCTTCAGTTTTTGTGGGAAAGGAAAGGGTAATCAGACTTCTTAATATAATGAGTAATCCAGGAATGTTGAGTTAATTGGTATAAGAAAACTTGAGAAAATAGCAACTCTACTGATGGAAACGACTACAACAAATGGCTAAATTACTTCCGGACACTAAGGGTCTGCGGAGCTCCTCTTCCTCCTCACAACTCTATTGGGTGACCGTGACTGGGGGAAACACTGTTGCATTTAAACTTTAGATCAACGGTTACTTTGTGTGCAGAACTTGATAAAATATGTTTGCAATGGGAAGTAGACAGCTAACAGTAGTACATTTGAATTTGTAAATGCTAAATGCTTGTGTTGTTTTATTGTTATGATTGGGGCCTACTGGCTTATTATGTCCAAGTGAATGGGATGCTTTTATTCTTTTGCTGTGTTTCTATCGGCCATTGTACACTGAACAAAAATATAAATGCAACATGTAAAGTGTTGGTCTCATGTTTCATGAGCTGAAATAATAGATCCACATCCAGCTTCTTCACCTGCGGGATCATCTGAGACCAGCCACAGCTGATGAAACTGTGGGTTTGCACAAGCAAAGAATTTCTGCACAAACTTTCAGAAACTATCTCAGGGAAGCTCATCTGCGTCCTCACCATGGTCTTGACCTGACTGCAGTTCGGCATCATAACCGTCTTCAGTGGGTAAATGCTCATCTTCAATGGCCACTGGCATGCTGGAGAAGTGTGCTTTTCACGGATGAATCCCGGATTCAACTGTACCGGACAGATGGCGTTGTGTGGTCGAGCGGTTTGCTGTCAACGTTGTGAATAGAGTGCCACATGGTGGCGGTGGGGTTAGGGTATGGGCAAGCATAAGCTACGGAAAATGAACACAATTGCATTTTATCGATAGAAATTTGAATGCACAGAGATACCGAGACGAGATCCTGAGGCCAATTGTTGTGTCATTCATCCACCGCCATCACCTTATGTTTCAGCATGATAATGCACAGCCCTATGTCACAAGGATCTGTACACAATTCCTGGAATCTGAAAATGTCCCAGTACTTCCATGGCCTGCATACTCACCAGACATGTCACCCATTGAGCATGTTTGGGATGCTCTGGATCGGCGTGTAAGACAGCGTGTTCCAGTTCTCGCTAATATCCAGCAACTCCGCACAGCCATTGAAGAAGAGTGGGACGATATTCCACAGGCCACAATCAACCGCCTGATCAACTCTATGAGAAGGAGATGTGTCGCCCTGCATGAGGTAAATGGTGGTCACATCAGATACTGACCGGTTTTCTGATCCACGTCCCCACCTTTTTTTTAAGGTATCTGTGACCAACAGATGCACATCTGTAATCCCAGTCATTTCAAATCTATCGATTAGGGCCTAATTAATTTATTTCAATTGACTGATTTCCTTTAAATTAACTGTAACTCAGTAAATTATTTTTAATTGCTGCATGTTGCGTTTTATATTTTTGTTCAGGGTAGGCCTATGTTTTATATAAAGTGTGCTCTCCTACATAGAGTGTGCAGGTATTAAGGTCACTGTCTTTTCAGGGCCACAAGCCTAGATGTCACATCCTTTGATGTGTCACTGATTGTTTTCGATATTGGTGATAGTGTGATAGTAAGGGTGTGGGCTACCATAAATTGGGTGCACAGTGTGGTTGTTGTTGCTTGTCGCATTATTCTCTGCCAGTACTGTTATGTCTCTGTGCGAGTGGCAGCCCTAAGTGCGGCTCAGGCATTTTTGATTCATGATGTCATTAAAATGCACAACTTCTCCTGCATTAGAGCTAAATACTGTATAATGTCAGATGCATAAAGTGATGATATAATTTTTTTTCACACTATAGGTCTAATACCCACTGGGATTAACTGCTTGTTAATAAGGCTAGGCGTCCCTCTAGTGGGACACCAGTTGACAAACCCGGTGAAATTGGAGGGCGCGCAATTCAAATAAATAATCGTAATATTAAACATTTATGAACATACAAGTATCTTATATAATTGAAAAGCTTAAATTATTGTTAATCTAACTGCGTTGTCCGATTTACAATAGGCTTTACAGCGAAAGCATACCATGTGATTGTCTGAGGACGTCGCCCCACATCAACATATTTTTCAACCAGCACAGGCTTCACAAAATCACAAATAGCGATTAAATAAATCACTTACTTTTGAAAATACTCCTCTGTTTGCAATCCCAAGGGTCCCAGCTACAAGATGAATGGCTGTTTCGTTAGATAAAATCCTTCTTTATATCCCAAATAGTTTAGTTGGCGCCATTGATTTCAGTAATCCACTCGTTCAACATGCAGACAAAGGAATCCAAAAATCTACCACTAAACTTCGTTCAAACAAGTCAATCTACGTTTCTATTTAATCCTCAGGTACCCTAAAATGTAAATAAACTATAACATTTATTACGGAAAGTAGTATGTTCAATAGGAAAGTAAAAGTAAACCTCTTGTGTCCTCTTCCTCGCTGGCCGACAGACTGATATTGTTCCCGTGGTCTCTATACCAAAACTCAAAATTCTTGCTTGTTTATGAAGAAACAAGCCTGAAACAATGAACAAAGACTGTTGACATCTAGTGGAAGCCATAGGAATTGCAATCTGGGAGCCAGAACTACGTAGGACCCATAGCTTTCCATTATAAGAGCCTGGGACCTAAAAAAAAAAAGATTCTGGTTGGATTTTCTTTGGATTTTCGCCTGCTATATCAATTGTGTTATAGTCTCAGACATTATTTTAACATTTTTAGAAACTTCAAAGTGTTTTCTATCCAATGCTACCAATTACATGCATATCCTGGGCCTAAGTAACAGGAAGTTTACTTTGGGCACGTCAGTCAGGCGGAAATTCTGAAAAAAGGACCTTAGTCTTAAAAAGTTAAAAAATCTAAATTGAGAAGATAGATATCCTTATTATTATTATACCTTTATTTCAACAAGGAACACAGACTGAGACCAAGGTCTCTTTTACAGCTGGGCCCTGCGTCGTATACATGTTTACATATACAGTTTAGGTACAATGATTAAGAAACTACACAAGACAAACAAAACGATCACAGATAACACAAAAAATATAGCAGCAGCTTATTACATTTACACATAGGTTATTCCCCTAACAGCACAAGAACTTGCATTACCCGAAGCAGTTACAAGCAATACAAAAACAATTGATGTTGTGTTTTGGTGATTAAATCAATGTTATCATGGTATTTCACCGTAAAAATATGTTTTGGATCAATAGTTGTGTGGTGAAAGATGTCTCTAAATAAAATGAATGCACAATAAAATGTTTGTAATGTAAGACTTGCTGAGTTACAAGTGTTACCAGTTTGGAGCTTTGTACAATTTTTTTATTCACCACATACTTGAAAATAGCACCCAAGCGATTGACAAAAACTGTAGATAATTAAGCAATAAGGCCAGAGGAGGTGTGGTATATGGCCAATATATATGGCTGCTCTTAAGCACGACACAACATGGAGTGCCTGGATACAGCCCTTAGCCATGGTACACTGCTCAAAAAAATAAAGGGAACACTTAAACAACACAGTGTAACTCCAAGTCAATCACACTTCTGTGAAATCAAACTGTCCACTTAGGAAGCAACACTGATTGACAATAAATTTCACATGCTGTTGTGCAAATGGAATAGACAACAGGTGGAAATTATAGGCAATTAGCAAGACACCCCCAATAAAGGAGTGGTTCTGAAGGTGGTGACCACAGACCACTTCTCAGTTCCTATGCTTCCTGGCTGATGTTTTGGTCACTTTTGAATGCTGGCGGTGCTTTCACTCTAGTGGTAGCATGAGACGGAGTCTACAACCCACACAAGTGGCTCAGGTAGTGCAGCTCATCCAGGATGGCACATCAATGCGAGCTGTGGCAAGAAGGTTTGCTGTGTCTGTCAGCGTAGTGTCCAGAGCATGGAGGCGCTACCAGGAGACAGGCCAGTACATCAGGAGACGTGGAGGAGGCCGTAGGAGGCCAACAACCCAGCAGCAGGACCACTACCTACGCCTTTGTGCAAGGAGGAGCACTGCCAGAGCCCTGCAAAATGACCTCCAGCAAGCCACAAATGTGCATGTGTCTGCTCAAACGGTCAGAAACAGACTCCATGAGGGTGGTATGAGGGCCCAACGTCCACAGGTGGGGGTTGTGCTTACAGCCCAACACCGTGCAGGACGTTTGGCATTTGCCAGAGAACACCAAGATTGGCAAATTCGCCACTGGCGCCCTGTGCTCTTCACAGATGAAAGCAGGTTCACTGAGCACGTGACAGATGTGACAGAGACTGGAGACGCCGTGGAGAACGTTCTGCTGCCTGCAACATCCTCCAGCATGACCGGTTTGGGGGTGGGTCAGTCATGGTGTGGGGTGGCATTTCTTTGGGGGGCCGCACAGCCCTCCATGTGCTCGCCAGAGGTAGCCTGACTGCCATTAGGTACCGAGATGAGATCCTCAGACCCCTTGTGAGACCATATGCTGGTGCGGTTGGCCCTGGGTTCCTCCTAATGCAAGACAATGCTAGACCTCATGTGGCTGGAGTGTGTCAGCAGTTCCTGCAAGAGGAAGGCATTGATGCTAAGGACTGGCCCGCCTGCTCCCAGACCTGAATTCAATTGAGCACATCTGGGACATCATGTCTCGCTCCATCCACCAACGCCACGTTGCACCACAGACTGTCCAGGAGTTGGCGGATGCTTTAGTCCATGTCTGGGAGGAGATCCTCAGGAGACCATCCGCCACCTCATCAGGAGCATGCCCAGGCGTTGTAGGGAGGTCATTCAGGCACGTGGAGGCCACACACACTACTGAGCCTCATTTTGACTTGTTTTAAGGACATTACATCAAAGTTGGATCAGCCTGTAGTGTGGTTTTCCACTTTAATTTTGAGTGTGACTCCAAATCCAGACCTCCATGGGTTGATAAATTTGATTTCCATTGATAATTTTTGTGTGATTTTGTTGTCAGCACATTCAACTATGTAAAGAAAAAAGTATTTAATAAGATTATTTCATTCATTCAGATCTATGATGTGTTATTTTAGTGTTCCCTTTATTTTTTTGAGCAGTGTATATTGTCCATTTACCACAAATACTCAAGGTGCCTATTTGCTATTATAAGCTGGTTACCAATGTAATTAGAGCAGTAAAAATAAATGTTTTGTCATACTGGTGGTACACGGTCTGATATACCATGGCTGTCATCTAATCAGCATTTAGGGCTCAAACCACCGAGTTTATAATGAATAATAGCATACATTGGACTGGATAAATGCTACTTTTAGAAAACTGATAACTCTCCAGGAAAATGTCACCTTTGTCTTGTTGCATTTGTATTTGCCAAGGCAGCAACTATTCTTCCTGGAGTCCGTCAGAAATAATGCAGTTATACAATTTTAAAAACATTACAATACACAATACATTCATAACAGATTTCACAACACACCAAGTGTGTGCCCTCAGGCCCCTACTGCACTACCACATATCTACAACACAAAATCCATGTGTACGTGTGTGTATAGTGAGTATGTTATCATGTGTGTGTGAATGCATGTGTCTGTGTCTATGTTTGTGTTGCTTCACAGTCCCCGCTGTTCCTTAAGGTGTATTTTTATCTGTTTTTTTAAATCAGATTTTACTGCTTGTATCAGTTACCTGATGTGGAATAGAATTCTATGTAGTCATGGCTCTATGTAGTACTGTGTGCATCCCATAGTCGTTTCTATGAGCTAATAGCAGTAAGGCCAAATTAAATGTTTCCTCAAATAATAATAATAAACATAATAATTTGATACCTACAGGTGTATTAAAATTCAAAATCAAATAGGTAAAGGGTCCTTGGTATGACCATCTTAATAAAACAATTCCATATGTTAGTTTAGTAGAAAGCTTAGAGATAAGACACCACTTTTATAATTGTAATCATGTTGATGTCATCTCCATGGTTTGTGGTGGTGAGAGAGAAAATTCCTCCATGGAGGACCAATCTGTTCTCTCACAGTCATACACTGCCAGGTTTTTCCCTGTGTCCACGTTGAAGCTTGGCCGCCTTCTGTGGAGGATATTTTTACAACCAGGCAAGGAACAAACAAGTAACAAGATCTCAATTCTGACTCAAGAATGCCATATTAAACAAATTTAAATGAAAGGACATGTGTGAAATGTGTTGTGAGAAATACATACAAATGGCAGTTTGATAAAGGTGTTAAAACCAAATCATCTTTATTGCTCAATGAAAATATTCCATTGATATGACCCGGATGAGCGGCTTTGGTGATTGAAATATCCATTTAAGGCTTAAGATATTAGAAATCCTTTCAAAGCCTGTTATACTTTTCATATGAGTATTGTAGCTTCATGTCAGCGTTCATGTTAGTGCAAAATGTATCATCATAGGCACCTTTATTGAGTGAGCAAATTTTCAAGTGTGTACCAAAGATACATTTTTCAAGCAGACCTCATCAGAAGTCACTGTTGATTTCATTCGATTTATTTAAGACTTGTTTTCTACAATCTTTGTTTCTGACACAAGTGGAATTTCTACAAATAACAAACACACAAAGGATATTGCACCAATATAATTATATTTTTGGTTGCTGCGACAGAACTACAGTATGTTTGATGGCCAGACAAAGCGGGCGTCCTTTTAGACCTGTGTGCGTCTCCCCAAAATAACCCAGCTCAAGTTCTCTGGCCAGACCCATGCATCAATCAGCAGGAGCCTCGCATGCACACTCCAGCAGGCTCGCACCAAAATAGAACAACACAGCGAACTGTCAAGCTATATGAAACATAGCATGAAATAGCATCACCCAAAAGTATTGAAAACACCATTTTAGCAGATGCTCATTATCCAAGACAATTAGTAGTGACGTAACACATACCCTCTATCAACGTGGGTTATTCAGGAATATGACTTTGAAATGGAAATACAGCATTTATAAGTCTAGAAAAAAAAATAAGAACAATGTATTCTTATGTTTGTGTGAGCGATTACTTTGCAGATCAGACACTCAAACGTAAGGATTGTTAGAGGTTTGTTACATCATGTATTTTTGTGTATATACGTACGAGGGCAGAACCCTTGTAGACTGTCATCACTGCAGAGAGTGACCACCTGTTGCCCGGCTCTCTTGGGAGGAAATTCCACCAGTGTGTTGGGGTCATGGTAGGCATCCATGTACGTAGCAAAAAATGTCACACGTTCGGCCTGTGACTGCTCTCCACGACAGGTTATTTAAAGCGGAGCAAAGGCAGCAAAGGAATATTTCAACTCACTCACTCATTGACTTTCCCTACATCATCAACACAAGATATACAAGCACGGTCAAGCAGGAGCCATGATGAGTACCAGCCAGGAGGATAGACTCTTTGTTAGGGCCGTGAGGAAGATCAAATGTGCCGCCATGGTCCACAGTCTTGCCAAGAGCTGGCAGGGCTGGGCCGATGAGAACTTGGTCAAACAAGAGACCATACCCTCCGGGTGGATGCCCACCTCCATCATTGAGGACGAAGAAAGGGAGAAGCAGAACGAGACAAAAATCCTAGTCAAGACACGTGCGGTCGAGGCGGACACCGACAGCGTCAGTCTGATCCGAACGGGTGAGGTGACCAAGAGCCACATGCCAAAGTACAGTGAGTACAGCACTGACCTGGTAAGCTCAATCAAGGACAAGATACAGATGGCACCCGAGGATGCCAATAAGCCCTTCCTGGGCAACGAGTCACCCACCCGGAGACGCCTGGGTGTGAGAGCTCAGGTACATCTGGGTAGTCAGGAGCGGAAGATCGGCTCCCGTAGCAGCAGCCTGGACACAGAGGACAGCGGGTTGGGGGAGGAGGCCGGACTCAGCGACAACAGCGACCAGAGCGACCTGAACCAGCTGAAGAAACAGATCAGTAGGCCCAAGGTACCGTACCATTCTTTTATTGGACCTTCCTTTTGTGAGGCCATTCATAAAAATACTAAATACACAAATGAATGCAATACAATAGACACACCTCAAAGGTAAACCATCTTTTGTTTCTCAACAATCTTGTATGGGGGATATAATTTAACATAAGAATAAAAATGTTGATTTCATATTGGCAAAGTGAACAAGAAATGTGGTTGGCTGAAGAAAGGTACAACTCTAAAGTAAATTAAATAATTAGTATTGCTTTTTTTTCACCATCACTAGTATCAATTCAACAAAACCACTGACTGCGCTTTTCAGATATTGGAATATCATCCAAAGACGTATTTGCAATCATGTAGGTGCACATTAGGATGTGTAAGGTTTGTAGATCATAGTTGGACTTGGGTAAAAATGCATGGGAGGGGAGTTCCCAAATCACAGGGTGATTTTTTCCCAAAATCTACCCTCTTAATTCCACAATGTTTGCCCTACCTATTTTCATGCCTAACCATACTCTTCTATTGCAGCTGCAGCCACTCTACCTGGTGATGTTCAGTAGACTTTAAACAGGAGCAAACATTTACAGAGGCTGAGTTAAACTTAAACGATATTTGCCTTTGTTATTGGGGAATGGACTTTGGTTCATATTGTCTGGCCTTCAAGAAAATACACAGATTTATAGGTATTGTATCTTCAAACTGTAGACTTTTTAGCAACTGAACAAGACCAATGAGCCCTCCGTTCACCCTCGCAAAGAGTTGCATAACTTGGAGGAATATAAGTCCTTTAAAAGGCATGAAAATGTGTTGTAAAACTCCAACACCTACCATGGAATATACAGTAAATAAATAAATATAGTCTCACATGCCTTCCCCCTGACCTTCAGGGATAATTACGAGGTCCTGATATCCTTGGTCAGGCGCAAGATTTATAATGGTGTTCGTCACCTTACTAATTTGGCTCTGGACGTGTAAGGCTTGGGCCTCAGGTTTCACAATATGCATTCTCCACGGTTTAAATGACTCTGTTGTGGAAGATTCACCTGCCAGGGACCTCTTTGGAAATGCCAAAGCAAGGATCCCTTACACTGTGTTATATTTTAATGTTATGGCAAAATGTAGATTTTCCCACCTAAATAGACATACAAAAAAAGTTTTATGAGATAAACAATAACTAGTAATTCTGCATAGTTATAGAAAGGTCTGTAACTCACCTTTCTGGTAAAAATAATATTATAAATTGATGAGATGTACTCAGTTTTGAGGACACAAGCTCAAGTACATTGTACAAATAATATGAAAATGTATGTACGTGGGGGAATAGGGCTTGAAATTACTGAAATGCTTTCTAAATATACTATACTAACAATCAAGTCATAAACAACTTATAACATTTGACCTTTCTTATAGTTGTTAAATAATAATTATCATATTTAGTAACAATATAAATTTGGCCCCATTTCGTATAACTGATGACACTTTCTACCAAGTGTCCTCTGAACAACGTAGAGACACCATTCAAATGTCTGCAGACTTATAATTTCAGTTTTAAGTAGAAAGTGATTCCATTCCTCTGTGACCAAGAGAAGGTGGTCGTGTTTCAATTATACACAATTATTCATTTTTCATGTTGAGAGCTGGATTTGCTCGACTTTCCCCTTTAACATGCTGTTGCCCAGGCTGGGCTACGTTGCTCAGAGGCAGATGAAATCTTTGTCTGGATAGGCCAGAAAATGTGACACGTCACTCACTATGCAAATGTCAGGTGTGAAACCTAACACTTCACGTCAGCTCAGCTGACACAGTGGTAGTGGAAAGCAGACAGATGGGGCTTTCTGGCACTATAAGGCACTGGACCCTGCGACATTCACATAGCACTTTGTACACCAAAATGTCAGTCGGAACCGGTTCAGAAACATTCAAAGTCCCCTAAATAGGGAACTTAACATTTAAGAGAGAAGTGGGGCTACTAATTAACATAAATATGAGCCAGTTTCCTTGACTAAAAAGTACTAGAGAATCTCCATTGAGCATGTACTTTGGTCAAGGAATAGGCGTAGCCCTTTCCTGCAGCAAATGACCAAATGCTCCCTCTTTGGCCTCGTGGGTGGAATGTTATTAATATTTTTCATCATTTCATAATTAATCAAGATTATGAATAAAAAACTGACGAAAATCCGGTGTTTCTATGTCAATCAGTTTTGTTATAACCTGCAGTAAAAGGTTAATATGGGTCCTGTGTCATTAACTATTTAGGGAGCGGCAGCCGAGGTGTCGGTTTTGGAGAGTCTGGTGTGCCCAAAGTAAAATACGTGCCACTCAGGCCCAGAAACTAGGAGATGCACATAATTAGTACTACTGGATTTTCTGAACATAACGTGCCACCAAGCGGAGATTTATGGATATAGTAAATGACTTTTTCTAACAAAAGGACCATTGGATGTCTTCGTTGGACAATTGGGATGCCCTCAGCAGAAGTTCTTCGAAAGGTAAGTGATTTATTTGAGCTCTTATATGGGTTTTGTGAGACCAGCGCTGGTTATGAATTTATGCTAATGCATAAATATGTGAGGTGCTATCCTCAAACAATCAAATGTTGTGCTTTTGCCATAAGGCCTTTTTGAAATCTGACAACGCTGTGATATTGCCAAGAATCAGAGCTTTTGATGACTATGCAACACTTGTATATTGATTAATGTTTAATAATTCAACTTTTGGATTTTGAATTTGGCGCCTTACGTTTCACCGGGTAGTGTCGGGAGTGGCCCGCTAGCACGCCGTTTATCCCTAAGAGTTAATACAATGGAAAACTTGTAGTGTTTGTCGTGAATTTAGTAGTGTTAGTCGTGTAACTTTTCACTGTGTTAACTTCTGTGACAATCGAATGAAGAGATTGCCACTGCAAATAAACCCACTTTATAATCTGAGCTAATCTGACATGACTTCCCTATTCTGCAGATTAGAGTCACCACCATGGGTGACATCAAGAGCAGGTGGCAGCAGTGGTCCCAGCAGCACGTAGAGGGTCAGAAGCTCAACCCCTTCAGTGAGGAGTTTGACTATGAGCATGCCATGGCCCAGCGGTTGCAGAAGGGTGATGAAGGCTACGGACGCCCCAAAGAGGGATCCAAAACGGCAATGCGTGGCGACCGAGCCCAGAAACATGTGTACAAAGAGATGGAGGAATTGTGCTGGATCGTCAAGGACATGGGACTCAAGGACAAGAATGGCAAATCCTACATCACTTTCGGCAGGCTGTTTGACCGCTATGTCAAAATCTCGGACAAAGTGGTGGGCATAGTTTTGCGTTGCCGCAAACACAAAATGCTTGACTTTGAGGGAGAGATGCTGTGGAAAGGCCAGGATGACCATGTCGTCATTACTCTGAGAGATGTGAAAGAAGACTGAACCTGCAGATGATCTAGACTTTGACCTACACCTCTTTCCTTACAGTTTACCTTGCATATTCTGACCAGCAACAGTTCAGGAGTAGAGGTCTTTAGCATTCTAACCATGATAGCCACTGGTCATGAGTTCAACCTCAGTAGGATATTCGAAACACGCTGCAGGCCATTACAAAAAAATAACGTGACAAAACAATGTGATTATTTTTTAAGCTATCTGGCATAAGTGTGTAAACCTAAGCTTTAGGGCCTAACTGTTTGTGCTCCAAATAGCCTACCCTCCAATCGCCAAATGATTTTGGTAACGGGCAGAAAGAGTTAATGTTGATCCACTAAATAAATAAGAGAAACGTTGCGAAAATGGAGAGTTGAAAATAAAGAAGTGGTAAAAGAATTGGTGAGGTGGTTAAAGAGGATGAAAGCAGTGTTACATATGTTGATTGTGAGGCGATATACAAATTTGACAGTCACAAGACAGGGACTTAAAATAAGCCTATGGCACATCAAGGGAACTGTAGCCTACTGTTCAGATGGGTTAAATGGAAACTGAAATCTGGACAGTGACTGTAGGTCTATAACCTCTTGCTAGCGGTTAGGAGGATTGGGCCAGTAACCGAAAGGTCGCAGATTCATATCCCAGAGTAGACTAGGTAAAAAATCTGTCGATGTGCCCTTGAGCAAGGCACTTAATCCTAATTGCTCCAGGGTCGCCGTCAATAATGGCTGATCCCTGGCTCTGACTCCACTCTCAGGGGGAGTAGGATATGCAAAAAACAAATGTCCAATTCACACGTGTGAAATAGGAAAAATGAAAGTTTACATTCTGATTCGGGAACAGGAGTGGAGAAAATGATTTATTTCTTTCAGCATCTTGAAAGAATGTGAATGTGCAGTTAGGGACCTTCTGTAGAGGTGCTATCTTTATCAGCGTCATAAAACTGTTAGTATTTCAACCACATAAAATATGTCTCCAAGCCGAACTGAAATCTTATCAGAAACATGTTGGGTCATTTTCACAGCTTTCTATTTCCTTACGAGCATGCCATGGCCAAGAACGTACTTCCATTTTATTGCATTTTCTAGATTGAAGCCTTCATTCTATCAATGTATTACATTATTCTTGTCACGCCCTGATCTGTTTCACCTGTTCTTGTGATTGTCTCCACCTCCTCCAGGTGTCACTTATTTTCCCCAGTGTATTTATCCCTGTGTTTCCTGTCTCTCTGTGCCAGTTCGTTATCAAGTCAACCAGTGTGTTTTTCCCATGCTGCTGTTCTCTATTCTCTTTTTTCTAGTCCTCCCGGTTTTGACCCTTGCCTTTTTTTTCTGGACTCCGTACCCGGCTGCCTGACCTTTCTGCCTGCCCTGACATCGAGCCGGTCTGCCACTCTTTACCTCTTGGACTCAGAATCTGGTTTTGACCTTTTTGCCTGTCCACGACCATTCTCCTGCCTACTCCTTTTGGATTAAATGAACAATAAAGACTCTAACCATCTGCCTCCTGTGTCTGCATCTGGGTCTCGCCTTGTGCTCTTATAATTCTGGTCAGCAAATGTTTATTTTGTCTTCTAAGGCAACATATTATAGCAAGAGAGAAGCTGCATATATCTAGTTACAAACAAGTTGACTAACAAATAGTTAAAAAATTGTTCTGCCATCTCTGACTGTAGCCTACAGCGCATTTTCTATATTTCCGGATTAGAGTCAGGTGCGGTCAGATTTTCACTTTATCACAAATAGTCGGGTGGTTGCGGAGGTTAATTAGCAAATGCGGGCGGGTGCAGGTGAACAAACAGCTGAAAACACAAAAAAAACACAAGCAAAAGTCTGCCGTGTTGACATTCACAAGAAAAAGGACGAGAGTGCAAATTATACCGTCACCTTCGGAGGTCTATTAAAACAATTCAAACAAATCAATAAAAAAAGTAAAAGCTACCTATGTATGTTCATCCACTCCAAAGTAATTCCAGAATGTAAACTGCACTGTGCACTCGCGGCATTTGATTTGCTCTATGTAACAGCTCAAAAAGTGTAATGACATTCAGCAATTGTCTTTAGGTTTACACTCTTGTAGCCTGAAATAATTGATGTGTCTTGCTGACAAAAGGATATTTTTTGTTGAAAGAAAAGTTGGGACACCTGAAAAGGGGCTGAGATACAGGACTGTCCTGGGATGTGCAGCCACATGGAATTAGTTTTTTTAAACCATGACACAGAGTAATTTGCACTCTGCAAAGGACAACCAACCAGGCTGTGCTCTGTCTATGACCGCCATGGAGTGCCCTATACAGTCTACAAATGCTGTAGGTAACTTTATTCCTCGGCCTAGACTGAAAATGCAGAAAATATGACTTTAGGCTAGGTTGCGTTGTTTACATAAACCGTTAATAAATAATTAACATTGGTGTATCGGTATAGATTTTATTGCTTACCATAGTCTGTTGATTTCATATTGTCTGTCAAAGATACACACAGCAATGTTCACAACATGTCGTTACAAATAGGAGTAAACTATTTTATTGACAGTTGGAATAGAATAATAATACACCAAATTGTGCATTACTCAACAATTAGTTTGAAAGAATTTCAAATATTCATGTTAAAAATTATTGTGAAAAAACCAACGATCCACTCGCTTAACAACTCACAGCATCAGAAAGGATGTGTCCCCCATTTCATCCCACACCTCTGCACAAGAGAATGATATGCTCTGGGTCTAGTTGAAACACACCCATGTATTTTACGAACATAAAACAGTGCTTTCCTCTTTTAAATACCCAAACCCGCATAGCAACATGGGGAAAATGAAACTGTGAAAAATAAGCATGGGACAAAATTTAATTCAAAATAAGTTGAGACATGGGAGAAAAAAATACAGTTCACATTTTAACACTTTTTTTGCTCCTTGAATTACATTTTAGAATTGTTAAGTCATCTGGTATGATTATTTGTGTTTTTAAGGCCTCTACTTGCATTACAATTGATGGTAATGAATTTAGATGTACATAACAGATACGAGTAAAACAAAAGGGATAGGGATTCTGATGATAGCGTATTTTTGTGTTTTTGACATTCTCCACCATTTAACCATGTTGAAACATCTCATTATAACAAATTCAAAGTCACACTGCATCAGACCCATGAAATAAACTGTTGGATAGGCGAGATCATACTACTATGGCTGAGATATATGAAACTTGAAATCAGGTCGCACTTGTAAGTAGTTACATGGTTAATATTTTGAACATTTCCTACAATACCAATGTGTTTCATTCAATCATAAGATTTAAAAAAAATGATATCACAGTTGGTCAATTTTACAACAAACCATGTTCCATTCCATTTGGAAATCCAAAATGGTACACCGAAGTACTACAGTAGGTGAATGACAACCATGCAATGTCAATATAATTTTATTTTCTTAATATTTCATATAGCTACTTTAAATGGATTTTGAAAGTAATGGTGTAGGGAACAGAAGCCTGGAAGGTATTGTCTTTAATTGATAAAGGTTATTCCTCATACTAAAACCTTCCATCAGTTTTTGAATGGAAAATTACTTAAGTTTTAAAATATAGATAGATTATTTAATGCCATGTGTATCTTTCAGTTGACATGATACTAAATGATATCAGTTATTTTTGAATACATAGATTTTTCCCCAAAGGTTTGTTTTACATATAAAAAGAAAATATTTTGGCACAAAGAAATAAAAAATATAAAAACATTCCATTTAAGATAAGTAGGTTGATTTGATCTATACATTTGATCAAAATATTTGTTTTATGTGTGAAATTTACAAAATACAATCGTACAATACAATGCACTTTTTACAACTGTTTTAAATCCTTAACTAGATTTTCCAATATTCTTTAATAATATGGCATCTTTCTTTTCATGTCTATTCTATATAATATGTTCAGGCTAGTAAAGTTTCAATCAAAATGTTTTCTTGTTTGATTGTAAACTTGGTACAATGTGGTAAATGTGTTTTCTGGTCAGACTGTGAGTGAAACTGATTCTCATACTATCACCAACTCTGTTTAAAATTGTCCTCTTGTCCTATTGTGCCACCCTAATGATGTAGCATTTGTCAGTTCAAACACATGCATACACTTATACACTCACACACATATGCGCGTGTGTGTGTGTAAAAGTGTATAAGTGTATGCATGTGTTTGAACTGACAAATGCATGCATACATACATACAGTACATACATACTTTACACAGGTGCTGAACTTATTGTCTACACTGGATTGCATATAAATTACTTACAGGTTGTATTAGCTTAATTCTAGTTTTAGCCTTATACATCACACTTCGAAAGACAAAACATGGAGGTTTGTTGTGGGTTGCTACTTATTGCTTTACAAAATGAAGATATTGATTGGAAAAATACATGTTTCAAAACAGTAAGTCTTGGTATCATATTCCTGTACCAGTGCTACCTGCTCTAGCGAGCTCGAATCTTTACCACATTGATGCTGTGCCTACAATTTAATGTTCATCTTAAGACTTGAATTTAGTCTTCAAGTTAATTCAGCATTTTCAAAATGTTGTCTCCATATTACTTTAATTTTTTTACATTTCATAAAAATGTTGACTTAATACATTATACACAACATGTAGGCTCATTTTAGCTAGATCCAGGTCCAAAGCTTTTGCCAAAAACTTTAGCTGTGCTTGATTTCATTTGCATGTATAATTAAACCAATGGAATAGTCCCAGAAGTGCAAACTCTAAGCTAAATTTAGTATTTGAAAGTATTTGACATACAGTTGAAGTCGGAAGTTTACATACATCTTAGCCAAATACAGTTTTTCACAATTCCTGACATTTAATCCTCGTAAAAATTCCCTGTCTTAGGTCAGTTAGGATCACCACTTTATTTTAAGAATGTGAAATGTCAGAATAATAGTAGAGAGAATGATTTATTTCAGCTTTTATTTCTTTCATTACATTCCCAGTGGGTCAGAAGTTTACATACACTCAATTAGTATTTGGTAGCATTGCCTTTAATTGTATAACTTGGGTCAAACGTTTTGGGTAGCCTTCCACAAGCTTCCCACAATAAGTTCTGTGAATGTTGGCCCATTCCTCGTGACAGAGCTAGTGTAACTGAGTTAGGTTTGTAGGCCTCCTTGCTCGCACACGCTTTTTCAGTTCTGCCCACAAATGTTCTACAGGATTCAGGTCAGGGCTTTGTGATGGCCACTCCAATACCTTGACTTGGGGTCATTGTCCATTTGGAAGACCCATTTTCGACCAAGCTTTAACTTCCTGACAGATGTCTTGACAGTTACATTTTTGTTTCATCAGAACAGAGGGCATTTCTCCAAAAAGTACGATCTTTTCCCCCTTTTTTATGGCGGTTTTGGAGCAGTGGCTTCTTCCTTGCTGAGCGGCCTTTCAGGTCATGTCAATATAGGACCTGTTTTACTGTGGATATAGATAATTTTGTACCTGTTTCCTCCAGCATATTGACAAGGTCCTTTGCTGTTGTTCTGGGACTGATTTGCACTTTTCGCACCAAAATACGTTAATCTCTAGGACACTTCTTCCTGAGCGGTATGACGGCTGCATGGTCCCATGGTGTTTATACTTGCGTACTATTGTTTGTAGAGATGAACATGGTACCTTCAGGCGTTTGGAAATTGCTCCCAAGGATGAAAGAGACTTGTGGAGGTCTACAATTTCTTTCTGAGGTCTTGGCTGATTTCTTTTGATTTCCCAATAATGTCAAGCAAAGAGGCACTGAGTTTGAAAGTAGGCCTTGAAATACATCCACAGGTACACCTCCAATTGACTCAAATTATGTTAATTAGTCTATCAGAAGCTTCTAAAGCCATGACATAATTTTGTGGAATTTTCCAAGCTGTTTATAGGCACAGTCAAGTTAGTGTATGTAAACTTCTGACCCACTGGAATTGTGATACAGTGAATTATAAGTGAAATAATATGTCTGTAAACAATTGTTGGAAAAATGACTTGTGTCATGCACAAAGTAGATGTCCTAACCGACTTGCCAAAACTATAGTTTGTTAACAAGAAATTTGTGGAGTGGTTGAAAAAAGCGTTTGAATGACTCCAACCTAAGTGTATGTAAACTTCAGACTTCAACTGTATCTATTTGACACAGGTTTGATTTGTTAGGTGTGGTTTAGAGTTTTTGCACAGCATTGGATGTTTTCTGTTGTCAAAAAAGTACTTAAACGGACCAACGGATCTGTATAGTACTTAAACGGACCAAATACACTTGTTTCTTAATATTTAATATAGCAATTCTGTTTTCCACAGTAGCACATGTCAGAATTGCAATAATCTTTATAAATCTGAACTTAACTGCTACATGTTAAGGACAATACACAATGTGCCAGTGAATAGTTAAAAGTCATGGGTGTCCATCCTATCCCCTCTGACCAGAACATTGGCCATCATTTTGTGTTTATTTCCCAACCATTCTACTTGTTGAACCACCACAGTTCCTTTTAACTGTTCGTTGGCGCTGTGTGTGTTTTGTCGTTTAGCTCCTCAATCAACGTACAATTTAGTTTCAACCAACTTGTATTGTTTCACTTTCCCTTGTAATATCTCATGCTTAATATTATTATTTTGTGATAAGCTAATACGGTATCTGTCATGCAGATGCTACCACCTAATGCTACAACCTTACTATGCTACCAAGTTCTGCGTCTCTGCGTCTCTGCCCTTTGAACATGAATCAAATAAATCATAAAACACACTTTGGCTCACTCGAGACTAACATTCATAGAAAAAAATCTATAATGAAGTGGCCAAATAAAATACATGTTATTTTTATTTACCCTACACCTCTACAATTTTCTGTCAAGTCATTTGATTTAATTATATAACTGTCATATTTCCTCTCAGACCTTTGTTGATGATTAAAAAATATATTTCAAGCTTTCCTCACTGCTTCACTTGTGGAGTTGTGTTAATCACTACCTGCTTTGACAGTGTCATAATGATGATTGTAATTTAAAAAAGGACAGCTCTAACTGAAGCTTCAGTGCCCCTGTCACGAGCTGTAATCAGATGTTTCCGTTCCAAAAATACCCTTTTTCAGTGAACAATGGCACAAGCCACAAAGTCAAGACACTTACTGGTAAATGGTTTAACAGTTTAAACTGTTAGAATATTAGCCAAGCTTCAAAGACAAACTTAAATCTATTCAAACAACACTTAAGCTCAATTTAAATCTGAATTCTCAGCTTGGCTTCACAAATTATTTAATTGTAGAGAGAATCTGCTTCCCTTGGTGGTAGATGTCTGGAACTTGTGTTGGCTTGTTTGCTTCTATACCAGCTACATCATAACCATGATATTGCACATTCCCCTCTGTGTTGCAACCTTCAGCTTCAGACCAAATGCCTGCCACCAGAACACAGGAATGAAACCTCCCCAAAGGAGGGTTGCAAACCTCTCTCTTGCTCCCATGACACACATTGACATATTATACATCTGGGGCCATGTAAAAAAAAACATCCCAAGTAAAGAGTAAGAATAAGGAAATCCTATTCTCAAAGTCTTTCTAGACCTTTGGTGCCCCCTTTTTCCGCTGTTTAAAAAAAATATTTCTGAAAAACAGTGCAAGGCCAGTGTCACTCACCATCTCAGAGCAGTACACTATGGTCAGTATATGTCCCTCTGAAGGGGTGGTACCTTTCTTTTGGGGGGCACACAAAGGGAAGGGTATGTTCAAAAAGAGCCAGTAAGCAAAGTTCTTAAGAGCGCTCAAAGGATGGGCCCACGGTGCTCTCCAAGGACATTTGGGAAGAGTGCCGGATCAACGGAGCCATCGTGGGGTCTACCATGGACGAGGTGGGGAAAAGCTTGTACCAGCCAATCACCATGCTCGTCAAATCCAGCTCCTCCAATAAGATGCGGGCGACACCCATGAAGCATTTACGATCCATGCGTCCGTAGTTTCCCCAAACAATCACCTGTTGGAGAAATAAAATGGGAATGTCAGTGAGACAAACAGAGATGCTATTTACTGCAGGACAAAATTATCAATGACCATACTTGATCCTCTGGGACTCAGTAGACAAATCACCTCTACTAATTTCTCTCACTCTTTGGACGGAATTTTCTTTCCCTGCCTCGGCATCCACTACAAATATGGTTCCTCTTCAACCTCAGGTTTCCAGAGGACAATTTGCAGAGGGGCTGGGTTCTGTTTAAGCCTTTAATGTTTGTTATGACAGAAAAGGAGTAAATGTTCTCCACTGAAAATTTTATTTCAGATAAATGTTCAACATCCCCTTTCCTCTCTAATACCAGAAAACCAGGCGGTTTATCTCTGTGTTCCCATGCCAAGTCTCCTAGAGGCAGAAATGTGTCTGAACAGAATGATAAGGAGGGAGGTGCAAAGATCTAATTATGCAGTGACAAGACACCAAATCATTGCTGGGATTATTCACAAGCTGTCGAGTAAACAGTGACTGTTTTGAAAGGCTATTAACCTCTCTGTTCTGTTCTAACTGCTAGGGCATGACTTTAGTTAGCCATATCCATGCAGAGCCCTTTTGCGGCTTCAATAGAGAAACTAAACTCAGGATATACAGAGCCTGGCTCAAATGGATAAGGCTATCACAATATGAAAATAGGCCAGTCACTATACTTTATTCTTTCTTTGGCACAGTCACTAATGTATGTCGGTGGAGTAAACTCAGCATACCTTCAGTCCTTCCATTGTGCTTGTTCTCATAGCCGAGCGGGCCAGCCTGATCCCATACTAATAGAAACCGATTTTGTATGTCTGTACTGCCACAGGTGTGTGTGTGAGGTGTGAGAAGTAAACAGGAAGAAGGTGTGAGAGGGAGCAGGGAGGAAACGATGAGTGGAGAAAAATCTCCTGTGGACTTGTATATCAGGCTTCCTGATTGCACCTTTGGGGCAAGAAATTTGTTCCACTGGTAATGGTAGATGACTCTACACTTATAGATATACTTTACATGATGTTGTCTTTACATCTTCATAGACTAGTCTACATACAGTGAGGGAAAAAAGCATTTGATCCCATGTTGATTTTGTACGTTTGCCCACTGACAAAGAAATGATCAGTCTATAATTTTAATGGTAGGTTTATTTGAACAGTGAGAGACAGAATAACAACAAAACAATCCAGAAAAACGCATGTGAAAAATGTTATAAATTGATTTGCATTTTAATGAGGGAAATAAGTATTTGACCCCTCTGCAAAACATGGCTTAGTACTTGGTGGCAAAACCCTTGTTGGCAATCACAGAGGTCAGACGTTTCTTGTAGTTGGCCACCAGGTTTGCACACATCTTAGGAGAGATTTTGTCCCACTCCTCTTTGCAGATCTTCTCCAAGTCATTAAGGTTTCGAGGCTGACATTTGGCAACTCGAACCTTCAGCTCCCTCCACAGATTTTCTACAGGATTAAGGTCTGGAGACTGGCTAGGCCACTCCAGGACCTTAATGTGCTTCTTCTTGAGCCACTCCTTTGTTGCCTTGGCCGTGTGTTTTGGGTCATTGTCATGTTGGAATACCCATCCACGACCCATTTTCAATGCCCTGGCTGAGGGAAGGAGGTTCTCATCCAAGATTTGACGGTACATGGCCCTGTCCATCATCCCTTTGATGAGGTGAAGTTGTCCTGTCACCTTAGCAGAGAAACACCCCAAGCATAATGTTTCCACCTCCATGTTTGACGGTGGGGATGGTGTTCTTGGAGTCATAGGCAGCATTCCTCCTTCTCCAAACACGGTGAGTTGAGTTGATGCCAAAGAGCTCCATTTTGGTCTCATCTGACCACAACAATTTCACCCAGTTATCCTCTGAATCATTCAGATGTTCATTGGCAAACTTCAGACGGGCATGTATATGTGCTTTCTTGAGCAGGGGGACCTTGCGGGCGCTGCAGGATTTCAGTCCTTCACGGCGTAGTGTGTTACCAATTGTTTTCTTGGTGACTATGGTCCCAGCTGCCTTGAGATCATTGTAGTTCTGGGCTGATTCCTCACCGTTTTCATGATCATTGCAACTCCACGAGGAGAGATCTTGCATGGAGCCCCAGATTGACAGTTCTTTTGTGTTCCTTCCATTTGCGAATAATCGCACCAACTGTTATCACCTTCTCACCAAGCTGCTTTGCGATGGTCTTGTAGCCCATTCCAGCCTTGTGTAGGTCTACAATCTTGTCCCTGACATCCTTGGAGAGCTCTTTGGTCTTGGTCTTGGTCATGGTGGAGAGTTTGGAATCTGATTGATTGATTGCTTCTGTGGACAGGTGTCTTTTATACAGGTAACAAGCTGAGATTAGGAGCACTCCCTTTAAGAGTGTGCTCCTAATCTCAGCTCGTTACCTGTATAAAAGACACCTGGGAGCCAGAAATCTTTCAGTTTGAGAGGGGGTCAAATACTTATTTCCCTCATTAAAATGCAAATCAATTTATAACATTTTTCACATGCGTTTTTCTGGATTTTTTTGTTGTTATTCTGTCTCTCACTGTTCAAATAAACCTACCATTAAAATTATAGACTGATCATTTCTTTGTTAGTGGGCAAACGTACAAAATCAGCAGGGGATCAAATACTTTTTTCCCTCATTGTAATTAGAAAACAACACTAGTTAACATTAGCCCGGTGTCATGCATTTGAGGTTTTCGTCAATAGGAGTAAATATTCAGAGATATCTTTGACTGCCACAGTCACTGCCTTTGTAATTATCGTAGAGACCACTAGGGTCATGTTCATTGGTCACCAAGCGGAAGAAAACAGATGGAAAAGGGGAGGGACTACCTGGACCTGGATGCTCATGATCATTTCTTGTTGCAAAACATTTTAAAATGTTTTCCATTGCATGCCCTTATGAACATGAAACTGCTGAATATCTACGTATATGGAGTGACTGAAGTCTGTTTTACCCTACCTGAACGACTTTCGCCTGTGGACTCTCCGAGAACACCAGCACTTGGTTATACAGAGGGTCCAGGGATTTCCTAACCGACTTTGTCTTCTTTTTTGCAACACAGATCCCCTTTTCAAGTAGGTACACTTTAATGTAAGCCGCTGGCAACAAGAGAAGACAGGTATTATTGCATTGCGTGTCTCTGGGGAACGTGTAATACCTCAAAGCAATCAGATCACACAGATACGCTTTTCACCCCCCATTTCAGATTACAAGATTAAAGATTAGACTTTGACATCTTGAAATCTACCATGAGGAACAAGGTTTGCAGTGTCTTAAAAATTGTTTTGTTTCATCCCCCACTGTAGCAATATATGGTTTGTTCTGAGTTCTGATTGGATAGCATCTCCCAGAGAACTAAAGGGATTATATGATGGTTGCAGCTCCTTGCTCACCTGGAGGTCCTTTGGATCCAGGTTTCTGTGTGAGTCCTCTGGCCTGCACAATCTCCACCTCCAAACCACCATTTCTCTCCAGCAGGCCTATTTCAACATCACCTGGATAATTATAAACATATCTATGACTACAGTCACTCACACTCACAAACTTTACTACTATTGAATGTTGGCTGTATGGTTCATACACATGAAATAAGTTTAATTAATTTTCTAACTTATTAAACCACACAAATCTTTTTACTTTAAGACAAACAATATATATTTTGCTCATGTGGGGAGGTGTGGTACCTTCTGTCCATTTCTGCACAATATATCTGTCCAGTTAAATAAAGGTTAAATAAATAAATAAAATAAAATAAAATTTAGGGGACCTCTTTTGGCTCCAGAGCTATCTCAACACAACATTTAGTAACTCTCACCCAATGATGTTGTGGCTAGTGTCTGTCGCCCAACAAACTGTGCAGGGCCCATCCCATCTAGGAAGTCACTGAATTGGGCATCAGAGGCCAGGCACATCCCACTGTAATTTAGACTGGCAAAAAGGAGAGAGAAAAATAAATGGGAAAAACTGTTAGCTTTGATTCTCTAAAGAGGAATCCCAGTTAGGCTTTATTTAATAACGCTTTGTTTTACAGCTCCCTGCCAGTCAGTTATGTAGGAATTACATAGTTAATATTGAAGCAGTAATTACTTAATAATTGTATAATAATTACATTTTGGTTTCTTTGAGATTCAGTGACACAGCATTTGTTGAATTCTTAGTTAATACCTCGTAAATAAAAGATAAGTTTGAGTAACCACCAGTGTACCCTTTATTTTACAAATTGTTACCATATATAGCAAGAATTTGCCTGGTGTTTATTAAAAACCTTTTAAAACCTTCGCCTAAAATGTCATACGCAAATCTAACTGCCTATAGCTCAGGACCTAAAGCAAGGAAATGCATATTCTTGATACCATTTGAAAGGAACCACTTTGAAGTTTGTAGAATTGTGAAATTAATGTAGGAGAATATAATACATTAGATCTGGTAAAAGATAATACAAACAAAAAAAATAATATTCCCCCCATCATCTTTGAAATGCATGAGAAAGGCAATAATATATTATTGCAGTTTAGGCGCAATTTAGATTTTGGCCACTGGATGGCAGTAGTGTATGTGCAAAGTTTCAGACTGATCCAGAGACGCAATGCAATACATCAGGAAAGTCTGCCCAAATGTCCCGAATTGATCAATTGATACATTTTCAAGTACATAACTATAGAGAAATTATATAATAATATATTTTTTTGTTTACACACTCCCAGGGAGGTCATACATCATAGAAAATTAGCTTCCTTACAGAAAATACACTAACCTTCACACACACAGGCGCGGTGGGTTTGGGGCAAGAAACAGCAGGGGTTCAAACTTTAGAACCCAGTTAACACATTTTATGACACTACCAGGTGAAATGCAAGGCGCCAAATTCAAAATCCAAAAGTTGAATTATTAAACATGCATCAATATACAAGTGTTTCATAGTCATCAAAAGCTCTGCTTCTTGGCAATATCACAGCGTTGTCAGATTTCAAAAAGGCTTTACGGCGAAAGCAGCACATTTGATTGTTTGAGGGTAGCACCTAACATATTACCATAATTTCATAAGCCTCCACGGTTCACAGAAAACACATTTCACAGCGAAAACAAATCAATTACCTTTTGAAGAACTTCTGCTGAGGGCTTCCAAAGTGTCCAACGAAGACAATCCATGGTTCTTTTGTTAGAAAAAGTAATGTATTATATCCATAAATCTCCGTTTGGTTGGCGCATTATAATGAGAAAAATACAGCGTCGACTCCTACATTGAAACGTGAAGAGAACTCGTTCAACTTATACCTATAAACTTGTCCAAAAACAATCAAACATCATTGTAAATGTATCCTTAGGAACACTTTTCTGTATAAATAGCATAATATTTCAACCGGAATATAAACTGGGAGATAAGAAAGGAAAAAACAAAAGAACGTGCCTGCCGGGAGCGCGCATTGACTTGTAAAGGACATCTCTGGGGGCACTTCCTTATTCCTCTTCTTCTCTGCTCTAAAAGCATCTAAAAGAATCAGAACACTTTCTCGAGACTGTTGACATCCAGAGGAAGCGATAGGTACTGCATATATATGCCCTTATAAGGGCATTTACATAAGGGAGGGGTTCCAAATGAGGCAATGTGTCAAAACCACTTTTTCCAGGACAGAAATTCCTTGGGGTTTCGCCTGCCATATCCATTCTGTTTTACTCACAGACAAAATGTTAACACTTTTAGAAAATTCAGAGTGTTTCCTATCCAATGGTACTAAATATGTGCATATCCTATTTTCTGGGCCTGAATGGGAGGCATTTTACTTTGGGCACGCCAGGGTCTCCAAAACGGTCACCTTGTGCGCTGCTCCCTAAGAAGTTAACATAAAAATTTATTTTATTAAATAAAAGTAGTCTACATTTTATCTCTTGGACCCACAGGATGACAAATAAGAGCAAGATTACTGAATGTAAGTACATTATTTACCTTCAGAGGTGAATGTATCAAACCAGTTGCCGTGATAAAAGTATTTGTTGTTGTGCACTCTCCTCAAACAATAGCATGGTATTTCACTGTAGTAGCTACTGTAAATTGGACAGTGCAGTTAGATTAACATTAATTGACGCTTCCTGTTCTTGTTACTTATAATGTCATGCTAATTACATTAACGCATGTTACCTCAACCTTCCCGGTGGAGGGACACCGATCACGTAGAGGTTAAAGAAAAATCTTTGTTCAGTTCGAGGTGAGTAATCGCTGTTCTGATATCCAGAATCTCTTTTCGGTCATACGAGACGGTAGCATCAACATTATGTACAAAATAAGTTACAAACAATGAGAAAAAACACACAAAATAGCACAATTGGTTAGGATCCCGTAAAACAGCAGCCATCCCATCCGGCGCCATTCTTTGATTCCCTCCAGCGCCATACTTTAATTCTACGAATTAGAAGACGATGCTAAAGTTTGCAATGGCTGATGTAATAGGATGATATAGAACATGAAAGCGTTATAATTTGACTATCTGTCATTTATTTGACAATTTTTACCGCTGGGGCCACCCATATGACATTTTATACACACACTAGTGTAAATTGGTTTATATAAAATGTCTGCTAAATGGCATATGATAATTAGCTTTGAATAAAATGACTATATTTTTCCTTCTCCCCCCCCCTCACTCAACCACAGTGATTGGAGAGGCACCTGAGCTCTTGTACTCAGCTCATCCCCTTTTCCTTTGTATTTTATTCCATCGGAGAGAAAATGCTGCCAAAAATCACACATCAAGTAATTCCCTTAATTCTGCCTCCAGGCTGGTGGTTTAGCTGCTCCTCAGTTCTGGCCTGCCGCCAGAGGACCACTCTGTGCTGCTTCCTGCCATAGACAGGCCGCCCAAACTCCAGCCTCATTGTCAGACACCATTAAGCCAAAGCTGCCGCTATTACATAAGAGCACTGAGTTCCACAGTACCAATACAGTGGCAGTTCTCTATCGGATGTTTAATTGACATGAGCCCACAGGGGTTTGCCTTGAATATTGGAGGGGGAAAGGCTGATGTTGTGTTGAAGGGAGGTGTATGAGGAGGGCATTTGTTATCGCTTTACTAAGGTTGGCCATTGCTATGTTTAGATGTTGTCATTGAATAACTCAGCCCATTACAGGACATGGCAACTAACATACTGTAATAAAGTGTAATGCAGTGTCTGTTGTTGTGACTCCCAGGTCAGTGTTACAGACTGCTGACATTGTGACTGCAGATACAATTATTGTATCTATTGCATCACCTGAATTGTTCTAGGTTCACAGGTGCATTTTATTTTACTGTGGTATTTACATTTTACTATATGTGCACCTTTGTGGCTTTGAAATGTATAAAAAACATGTACCATCCCAAACACTGGTACCCAGTTTGTTTTTGTTGAAGTACCAGAAATTTGATGAATTGTTACCATTTAATGAGTCAGACGCAAAGGATATAATGTTGCCCCCAGGCAAGGCCCAAATCCCCGTCATTCACATGAAGAAAATAAGGAAATACATGGGGAGGAAGTTCGGAAAGTCTGGCGTGTCCCAAAGTAAAATGCCTGTTACTCCGGCCCAGAAGATAGGATATGCATATAATGAGTTGTATTTGATAGATAACACTTTGAAGTTTCTAAAACTGTTAAAATAAGGTCTGTGAGTATAACAGAAATGATATGGTAGGAAAAAAACAGAGGAAAATCCATCCGGAAAAATTGCTTTTTTGAGCTCCCATGCAATTGGTATGGTTTCTTATTGCACAATGAAAATAATAGCTCCCAGATTGCAGTACCTATTGCTTCCACTGGATGTCAAAAGTCTTTAGACAAGGTTTCAGGCTTGTTCTTTGAAAAATGAACAAGTAGCTGTAGTTTATCATGGGTTCCTTCTTGGGTCTGTAGTCCTGTGGCACGCGTGACTGAGGTTGCGCTCTTTGTTATTTATCTCCGGTATTGAACATACTACATTCCGTTTTAAATTTGATCATTTATTTACATATTAGGGTACCTGAGGATTGATTAGAAACGTTGTTTGACTTGTTTGGACAAAGTTTATTGGTAACTTTTTGGATTCTTTTGTCTGTATGTTGAACGAGTTAAACGGGTGGATTACTGAACAAAACGCGCCAACCAAACAGAGTTTTTGAGATATAAAGAGGGACTTTATTGAACAAAACAACCATTTATTGTGTAGCTGGGACCCTTGGGATTGCAAACAGAGGAAGATCTTCAAAGGTAAATTATTTATTTTATCGCTATTTTAGATTTTTGTGACGCCTGTGCAGGTTTGAAATATATTTATATGCAGGAAGTATACAGGGCTCTGTCCTCAGATAATCAAATGCTATTCTTTCACCGTGAAGCCTATTGTAAATCGGACAAAGCGGTTCAATTACCAAGATTCTAAGCTAAAGAAAGGTGTATGGACAATTGTATTTTCATGAATGTTTAATATTACGATTTTTGTATCTTGAATTTTGAGCTCTGCAATTTCACCGAATGTTGTTGAGGTGGCACGCTAGCGGGACACTGTTCCGTAAGAAGTTAAAAGGCTAATTGATCATTAGAAAACCCTTTTGCAATTGTCTTAGCACAGCTGAAAACTGTTGTTCTGATTAAAGAAGGAATACAACTGGCCTACTTTAGACTAGTGGAATATCTGAGCGTCAGCATTTGTGAGTTCGATTAAAGGCTCAAAATGGCCAGAAACGCAGAACTTTCTTCTGAAACTCATCAGTCTATTCTTGTTCTGAAGTGAAGGCTATTCCATGCGAGAAATTGCGAAGAAACTGAAGATCTGGTACAATGCTGTGTACTACTCCCTTCACAGAACAGTGCAAACTGGCTCTAACCAGAAAAGAAAGAGGGTTGGGAGGCCCTGGTGCACAACTGAGCAAGAGGACAATGTCACGACGTCCGCCGAAGTCGCCTTCTCTCCTTGTTCGGGCGGCTTTCGGCGGTCGGCGTTGCCGGTCTTCTAGCCATCGTCGATCCACATTTCATTTTCCATTTGTTTTGTCTGTGTTTTCCACACCTGGTTTCAATTCCCTCAATTACATGTTTTGTATATAACCCTCTGTTCCCCCCATGTCTTTGTGTGGGATTGTTGTTTGTAGTGCTTGTGCACATTATTTTGACTGGTGCGTTACGGGTTATTGTACCCATTTATTCTCGTGTTGATTGAACCGTTGGGTTGTCTATTAAACGACTACGATTATTACCCAGTTTTGCTCTCCTGCGCCTGACTTCTCTCCCACCAGTTACGCAACCCCTACAGACAAGTACATTAGAGTGTCTAGTTTGAGAAACGCCTCACAAGTCCTCAACTAGCAGCTTCATTAAATAGTACCCGCAAAACACCAGTCTCAACGTCAACAGTGAAGAGGCGACTCCGGGATGCTGCCCTTCTAGGCAGAGTTGCAAAGAAAAAGCTATATCTCAGACAGGCCAATAAAAATAAAAGATTAAGATGGGCAAAAGAACACAGACACAGGACAGAGGAACACTGCCTAGACCTGGAGTCACTTCTTCACTGTTGACGTTTTGATATATTGCTCACCTGAGGTAGAGTACCTCATGATAAGCTGTAGACCACACTATCTACCAAGAGAGTTTTCATCAGTGGTGTAAAGTACTTAAGTAAAAGTATGTCGTTTTTTGGGGTATCTGCACATTAATTTACTATTTTTTGTTTTTTGGCAACTTTTACTTTACCTTCACTACATTCCTAAAGACAATAATGTACTTTTTACTCCGTACATTTTCCCTGACACCCAAAAGTACTCATTACATTTTGACAGGAAAATGGTCAAATTCACACACTTATGAAGAGAACATCCCTGGTCATCCCTACTGCCTCTGATCAGACAGACGCACTATACACAAATGCTTCATTTGTAAATTATGTCTGAGTGTTTGGAGTGTGCCCCTGGCTAACCATCAATAAAGAAAAGCTAGAAAACTGTGCCGTCCAGTTTGCTTAATATAAGGAACTTTTACTTTTGATACTTAAGTACATTTTAGTAATTCCATTCACTTTAAGTATATTTAAAATCCTTTCCTTTTACACTTTTACTCAAGCAGTATTTTACTGTGTGACTTTCTCTTTTACTTGAGTCATTTTCTATTAAGGTATCTTTACTTTTACTCAAGTATGACAATTGAGTACTTTTTCCACCACTGGTTTTCATCTATATTTTTTTGTAGCCGTCTATTTACCACCACAAACCGGCGATGGGACTAAGACCGCACTCAACAAGCTGTATAAGGCCATAAGCAAACAAGAAAATGCTCATCCAGAAGCGGCGCTCCTAGTGTAGAGCGTTTAACACAAAATCTGGAGAGGGGCCAGCTATAAATGGAGGAGAGCTTCCTACTGCCTGAGCTATGTAAACTGAGAAGAGCGTTGGGCCTAGGATCGAGCCTTGGGGTACACCCTTGGTGACAGGCAGCGGCTGAGACAGCAGATGTTCTGACATTATACACTGCACTCTTTGAGAGATGTAGTTAGCAAACCAGGCTAAAGACCCCTCAGAGACACCAATACTCCTTGGCCGGCACACAATAATGGAATGTCTACCGTGTCAAAAGCATGGCAAAGTCATTAAAAATAGCAGCACAACATTGCTTAGAATCAAGGGCAATGGTGACATCCTTTAACTTCTTGGGGATTGCTGGTGCGCTAGCGCCCCACTCCCGACACTACCAGGTGAAATGCAAGGCGCCAAATTCAAAATCCAAAAGTTGAATTATTAAACATCAACCAATATACAAGTGTTCCATACTCATCAAAAGCTCTGTTTCTTGGCAAGATCACAGCGTTGTCAGATTTCAAAAAGGCTTTACGGCGAAAGCAGCACATTTGATTGTTTGAGGGTAGCACCTCACATATTTTTCCCATAGCCATGAATCCATTAGCCATCACGGCACACACATAACACATTTCACAGCGAAAACAAATCAATTACCTGTTGAAGAACTTTTGCTGAGGTCTTCCTAAGTGTCCAACGAAGACAATCCATGGTTCTTTTGTTAGAAAAAGTAATGTATTTTATCCATAAATCTCCATTTGGTTTGCGCGTTATAATCAGAAACGACAGCTTCCACTACTCCATTGAAACGTGATGAGAACTCGTTCATCTTATACCTATAAACTTGTCTAAGAATAATCAAACATAGTTTTAAATGTATCCTTAGGAACACTTTTACGTATATTTACTATTATAAATCAACCGGAATATAAACTGATCGATAAAGACGGTAAAAAACACAAAGCGCGCTTTGTTGGGAGCGCGCGCTGGCTACTGTTGACATAAATGAGACACTTCCTGGTTTCCTCTTCTTCTCTGGTCTAATTCATCCAAAACAAAATGAACACTCTCGAGACTGTTGACATCCAGAGGAAGTGATAGGTACTGCATTCATATGCCCTTATATGGGCATTTTCATAAGGGAGGGGTTCCAAATGAGGCACTCTGTGAAAACCACTTTTTTTCAGGACAGAAATTCCTCAGGGTTTCGCCTGCCATATTCTGTTTTACTCACAGACAAATGGTTAACAGTTTCCTCTTATTCCAATGGTACCAAATATGTGCATATCCTATTTTCTGGGCCTGAATGGGAGGCATTTTATTTTGGGCACGCCAGGCTCTCCAAAACGGTCACCTCATGTGCCCATCCCCAAGAAGTTAAGACCTTTAAGGTTGCAGTGGCAACACCATAACCAGAGCGGAAACCAGATTGCATACCAGAGAGAATACTATAGACATCAAGTTGATTATTGAAAAGTTTTTCCAACACTTTTGATAAACAGGGCAAAATAGAAATAGGCCTATAACAGTTAGGATCAGCTTGATCTCCCCCTTTAAATAAAGGACGAACAGTGACTGCCTTCCAAGCAAATGGGAACACCCCAGAGAGAAGAGCCAGTTTTTAGGTCAGAGATAGGCTTGGCAATTATAGGGGCAGTAACCTTAAAGAAGAAAGGGTCTAAACCATCTGACCCAGATGTTTTTTTGGGGTCAAGTTTAAGAGCTCCTTTAGCACCTCGGACTCAGTGACCGCCCGCAGGGACAAACTTTGTAGCGGAGCAGGGCGAAAAGAGGGAGGAGCATCAGGGCTAGTCACATTAGAAGGGTGGGAGATGAGGAAATGTTGGACAGGCAAGGAGGCAATGCTGAGTAAAATAGGAATCCTGACATAATGAAGTGGTGATTAAAAAGCTCAGCCATGTGCTTCTTGTCAGTAACAACAACATCATCAACTTTAAGGGACATGGGCAGCTGTGAGGAGGAGGGTTTATTCTCCAGGTCTTTAACTGTTTTCCAGAACTTCTTTGGGTTAGACCCACAGAGAGAGAACTGCTCCTTAAAGTAACTAACCTTGGCCTTCCGGATAGCCTGAGTGCACTTTTTTCTCATTTGCCTGAACGAGAGCCAGTCAGCCTGAGTATGCGTGTGCCGAGTCTTTCGCCAAATGCAATTCTTGAGGTGGAGTAACTCTGCAAGAACATGGTCGGACCAGGGGCTGAAGCTGTTTTTAATTCTCATTTTCTTTATGAGAGCGTGTTTGTTAACAATATCACTGAAAATATTAAAAAACAAGGTCCAAGCGTCTTCGACAGAGGGGATCAAGCTGATTCCATACCAATTTTACAGAGGCCAGGTCATGAAGGAAGGCGTGATCATTCAAGTTTTTTAGCGTCTATGACAAATCAGGACAGGTCGTTTCAGCCATTATGAACACAGGCTGTAAAACAGTGATCACTAAGGTCATTACAGAAAATACCAGACTGATACCTATCAGGATTATTTGTGAGGATAACATCAAGAAGAGTAGCCTTTTCTTGGTGTTTGGAGTCGTACCTTGTGGAATTGGTTTGCTTTAAGACTTGGTCAGGTGGTCTAAGCATATCCCAGTTTAGGTTACCTAGCAGGACAAATTCAGACATAGTGTAAGGGGCCAGGAGAGAGCTTCGGGCAGGTAGGGTACAGGCCGGTACTGATGGAGGACAATAACACCCAGCAACATAAACAAAGAGATTTTTTTAAGTTTAATGCTAAAAACCAGCAAATCAAATTGTTTGGGGACAGACTTGTTGGAGACAACTGAGCACTGAAGGTGATCCTTGGTAATGATTGCCACTCCCCCACCTTTGGAAGATCTGTCTTGCCGAAAAAGGTTATAACCAGAAAGGTTAACATCAGTATTCAAAACACTCTTTCTTAACCACGTCTCAGAAATGACCAACACATCTGGATTGGAACTGTGAACCCACACTTTCAATTCATCCATTTTAGGTAATACGTTTCTAGTGTTAACGTGCAGAAAATCCAGGCTTTTACGAGATCAGAAATCAGTGAAACAGATATCAGTGCACAAATCAGAATTGGGGCTAGCAACAGTAGATGGGCCAGGGTGTACATGCACATTTCCAGATATTATCAACAGTAATACAACCAATGCAGGCAGAGGACAGGGAGAGCTCTGCAGTGATGATTTATGACATTTGAATGTGCATTAGATAGCAACAAGATCATATTATACAGCAATTTCATCAGGTAACATGAATACAAAGCCGGCGAGAGGTGGTTAGAAGAGGCCAAGAGTCCATGTAACCAATAGAGAGTCACCGGCTCTGACGCTTGTCGGATATGGCAGGACTTGCAAACTATTACGGACTACAAAGACAGCCACGAGCTGGCTGAATGCCTTTTTTGCTCACTTCGAGGCAAGCAACACTGAAGCATGAATGAGAGCACCAGCTGTTGTGATCACACATGACTCTGTGATCACACTCTCTGTAGCCGATGTGAGCAAGAACATTCACAACACCGCGGAGCCAGACGGATTACCAGCACGCATGGACCAACTGGCAAGTGTCTTCACTGACATTTTCAACCTCTCCCTGACCGAGTCTTTAATACCTACATGTTTCAAGCAGACCACCATATTCCCTGTGCCCAAGGTAGTGAAGGTAACCTGTCTAAATGACTACCGCCCCGTAGCACTCACGTTAGTAGCCATGAACTGCTTTGATGCCTCACATCAACACCATCATCCGAGAAACCCTAGACCAACTACAATCCGCATAACGCGCCAACAGATCCACAGATGATGCAATCTCAATCGCACCCCACACTGCCCTTTCCCAGATCCTGGACTTCCTGACGGGCCGCCCCCAGATGGTAAGTGTATGCAACAACACATCTGCCACGCTTATCCTCAACACGGGGGCCCCTCAGGGTGCGTGCTTAGTCCCCTCCTGTACTCCCAGTTCACCCACGAATGTGTGGCCAAGCACGACTCCAAAACCATCATTAAGTTTGCAGACGACACAACGGTGGTAGGCCTGATCACCGACAACGATGAGACAGCCTTGTTGTCAGAGACCTGGCAGTGTGGTGCCAGGAGAACAACCTCTCTTAACGTGAGCAAGACAAAGATGATCGTGGACTACAGGAAAAGAAAGACCAAAGACGCCCCCATTCACATCAACGGTGCTGTAGTGGATTGGGCTGAGAGTTTCAAGTTCCTTGGTGTCCACATCACCAACAAACTATCATGGTCCAAACACATCAAGAAAGTTGTGAAGAGGGCACGACAAAACCATCACATATTTTTACAGATGCACAATTGAAAGCATCCTGTTGGGCTGTATCACCGCCTGGTACGGCAACTGCACCGCCCGCAACCGCAAGGCTCTCCAGAGGGTAGTGCGGTCTGCCCAACACATTACCGGAGGCAAACTACCCACCCTCCAGGACACCTACACCACCCGATGTCACAGGTAGGCCAAAAAGATCATCAAGGACATTAACCACCCAAGCCATTGCCTGTTCACCCGCTATCATCCAGAAGGAGAGGTCAGTACAGGTGCATCAAAGCTGGGACCGAGAGACTGAAAAACAGCTTCTATCTCAAGGCCATCAGACTGTTAATTGAACTTCCATCACTAGCACATTAGAGGCTGCTGCCTATAGGCATAGCCTAGGAATTACTGGCCGCTTTAAGGAATGGAACACTAGTCACTTTAATAATGTTTACATATCTGGCATTACTCATCTCATATGTACATACTGTATTCTATACTATTCTACGGTATCTCATTCACTTAATAATGTTTTCATATATTGCATTACTCATCTCATATGTATATACTGTTTTCTATACTATCTTAGTCCGTTCCACTCTGACATCACTCATCCATGTGTATGTAGTCTCAATTCATTCCTACTTAGATTGTATTGGGTATATGTTGTGTAATTGTGTAATTTTTCTTGTTAGATATTACTGCACTGTCGGAGCTAGAATCACAAGCATTTCGCTACACCCGCAATAACACCTCTAATCACGTGTTTGTGACCAATAATATTTGATTTGATTTTTCCACTTCAGGAGTGGAAAAATTTGGCATGGGTCCAAAGATCCTCAAAAGGTTATACAGCGGCACCATCGAGAGCATCCTGACTGTTTGCATCACTGCCTAGTATGGCGGTGAGTAAGCATTTCATGGTGGTCTACACTTGTTGTATTCGGTGCATGTGACAAATAAATGTGATTTGATTTGAATTATGGCCTTGATTATGATGAAGCAGCTTGACAGGAGGTTGGTGGCACCTTCATTGGAGAGAACGGACTCGTGGTAATTGGTGGAATGGTATCAAATACATCAAACATGGTTTCCATGTGTTTGATGGCATTCCATTTCCTCCGTTCCAGCCATTATTATGAGCCGTCCTCCCCTCAGTAGCCGGCTATATAGCGGCTATATGACTGAGCTCATTAATGATTAATTGCTACTCATTAGCGGGTAATCCAGGACTCACTTTCTATAATTAGGCAACGCTGTAGTTACTTATTGTTAGATGATAGGGACATTTTGACGGTAAATGTGTGCAATTAATTCAGTACAAACAATTAAAGCCACAATCTGTCATTTCAACTGCCTGACCCTGCCACAATGTCTAGTAAGTAGAGGGATGGGGGTGTGGAAATGTAACCACTCTCAAATGGATGGCTATGGATCACTGAGTATAAATCATAACCTGATAGTTCAAAGATGTACTGTGCCTTCAGAAAGTATTCACAAAATGTTCCATTTGTTGTGTTTCAAATTGGGATAAAAAGGGATTAAATTATTATTTTATTTTGTAAAATCTATACAAAATACTCTGTAATGTCAAAGTGGAAGAAAATAAAATATTAATGAAAAATAAAACACTAATAATACATTACATAAGAATTCAACCCCCTGAGTCATGACATCTTAGAATCACCTTTGGCAGCAATTAGAGCTGTGAGTCTTTTGGGGTAAGTGTCTAAGAGCTTTGCACACCTGGATTGTACAATATTTGCCCAATATTGTTTTTTAAACACTTTAAGCTCTGTCAAGTTGGTTGTTGATCACTGCCAGACAGCCATTTTCAAGTCTTGCCATAGATTTTCAAGCCACTTTAAGTCAAAACTGTAACTAGGCCACTCAGGAACATTCAATGTCGTCTTGGGAAGCAACCAGTGTATATTAGGCCTTGAGTATTAGGTTAAAGTCCTCCTGAAGGTGAATTTTTCTCCCAGTGTCTGTTGGAAAGCAAACTGAAACGAATTGTCCTCTAGGATTTTGCCTGTGCTTAACTCTATTCTGTTTATTTTTATGGTAAAAATAAAGAAATCCCTAGACCTTGCCAATGATGAGCATATCCATAGCATGATGCAGCCACCACTATGCTTGAAAATATGAAAAGTAATACTCAGTGATGTGTTGGATTTGACCCAAACATAATGCTGTAGTTAATTTATTTGCCACATTTTTTGCAGGATTACGTTAGTTCCTTGTTGCAAACATATGCATGTTTTGGAACATTTTTTATTTTGTACAGTCTTCCTTCTTTCACTCTGTCATTGTGGAGTAACTATAATGTTCTTGATCCATCCTCATTTCTTCTATCACAGCCATTAAACTCTGTAACTGTTTTAAAAATCACCATTCGGTCTCATGGTGAAATCCCTGAGCAGTTTCCTTCCTCCCTGAATTAGGAACGACGCCTGTATCTTTGTAGTGACTGGGTGTATTGAAACACCTTCCAAAGCGTAATTAATAACTTCACCATGCTCAAAGCAATATTCAGTGTCTGTTTTTACCCATATACCAATAGATGCCCTTCTTTGCGAAGCATTGAAAAACCTCCTTGGTCTGTGGGAATTAAAAAAAAATAATCACTTTGACTTTGTGGGTTATTGTGTGTAGATCAGTGGCACAAAATCTCAATTTAATACATTTTAAATTCAGGTTGTAACAACAAAATGTGGAGAGAGAAAAATTAAGGGGTGTGAATACTTTCGGAAAGCACTTTCTGAATATTAAAATGACAACAAAAACAAAAACACTAGAATAAGCAAGTCCCCCCACCCCTCATACCCGACCTTGCTCATTGAGCTGAACATAGGTGCTGAAGACGCATAATGAATTTCCTCCCTGTGTTGAAGTTATGACCTCAATTCCTCGTTTTTTTACCCTTCTCTCTGGTTCTTCGCTGATCTATTTTTAAAGCACTTCGGGGACAGTCCATACCAGCTGCCACACATTTGGACAGGCAGTCTTGGGAGATTTCTCACCCTCTCTCATCTATCTTCTGCCATCGCTCTCGACTCAGGTTCACTGTTTCTTTATCAAATAGTGCTTGAAGAAACACGGCCGTTCTGGGTAATGAACAGAATAACAAAATACAGACTGACCCACTAACTATTTGGCTCTTTGTTGCCTTTATGCATTACATTCTGTTCCACTTAAGTTTTACTCTTGATAAATGAAAATGATTACCCCTATGTCCCTAATGTACTGTATATTCCAATAGGCAATGTATGAACACAAAATATATTATAATTTGACTAACAGGTCTATTTTCATGCATTAATAATGATCCTGTGCCCATTACCTTATTAAAACACACATGCTCAATCATCATGCTTCATTACTTTACCAGCTTATTAAATATGCAGAGGTACACTACATGACCAAAATTATGTGGACACCTGCTTGTCAAACATCTCATTGCAAAATCATGGGCATTAAAATGGAGTTGATCCCCCTTTGCTGCTATAACAGCCTTCACTCTTCTGGGAAGGCTTTCCACTAGATGTTGAAACATTGCTGCGGGGACTTGCTTCCATTCAGCCACAAGAGCATTAGTGAGGTTAGGCACTGATGTTGGGCGATTAGGCCTGCCTCACAGTTGGAGTTCCAATTCATTCCAAAGGTGTTCGAGGGAGTTGAGGTCAGGGCTCTGTGTACACCAGTCAAGTTCTTCCACACCGGTCTTGACAAACCATTTCTGTATGGACCTTGCTTTGTGCACAGGGGTATTGTCATGCTGAAACAGGAAAGGGCCTTCCCTAAACTGTTGCCACAAAGTTGGAATTATAGAATCGTCTAGAATGTCATTATACTGTAGCGTTAAGATTTCTCTTCACTGGAACTAAGGAGCCTGAACCATGAAAAACAGCCCCAGACCATTATTTCTCCTCCACCAAACTTTACAGTTGGCACTATTCATTCGTTCTGTGAGCTTGTGTGGCCTACCACTTCGCGGCTGAGACGTTGTTTCTCCTAGACATTTCCACTTCACAATAACAGCATTTACAGTTGCCCTGGGCAGCTCTAGCAGGGCAGAAATTTAATGAACTGACTTGTTGGAAAGGTGGTATCCTATGACGGTGCCACGTTTAAAGTCAATTAGCTCTTCAGTAAGGCCTTTCTACTGCCAATGTTTGGCTATGGAGATTGCGTGGCTGTGTGCTCAATTTTATACACCGGTCATCAACAGGTGTGGCGGAAATTAACGAATCCACTAATTTGAAGGGGTGTCCACATACTTTTGTATATACTGCATAGTGTACCTCAATCACATTTTAGACTTCCATGTTTGTTTGGGAAAACGAAGTCAACATATTTCAGCGACACTGAAACAAATACTATGGTCAAATCCTGCGATTTGTATCTAATGTTGTATGTCAGGCAAAGTTATGTTTTGGGATTATGTACATATTTTTTAGAAAACGAGAGCCAACCTCACCTATGGTATATAAAATAGCTTTTGAATTTAGATTAGGTGAGTTGACTGAGAATACATTCTCATTTGCAGCAACGACCTGGGGAAAGTTACAAAACTTTAAAAAAACATAAGATCCATCATAGAAATATATAAAACAAACACATTATTCCTTTAAAAGGTCCTCACATAGCTATCTGACTGCATCAGAGGCACCAGTTCATGAAATTTAAACAATTCCAAAATAGATAAAGACAGATTTACCCAACTCTGTTGAGATCGAAGGGACCTCTAAAGTTTATCGTTTCTGAGATCTTGTCTGATAGCTTGTATCTCTATAGGTTACCAGAGAAGTCAGGTAGGGTGGTAGTTTACACAAGAGGGCTTGTTAAACAAATCTAAATATATTTTAGATTCTTCAAAGTAGCCACCCTTTGCGATGACAGTTTAGCTCTTGGCATTCTCTCAACCAGCTTCACCTGGAATGCTTTTCCAACAGTTTTGAAGGAGTTCCCACATATGCTGCGCACTTGTTGGCTGCTTTTCCTTCAATCTGCGGGTCCAACTCTTCTCAAACCATCTCAATTGGGTTGAGGTCGGGTGATTATGGAAACCAGGTCATCTGATGAAGTACTCTGTCACTCTCCTTCTTGGTTTAAATAAACAAATAAACCAGCCTGGAGGTGTGTTGGGTCATTGTCCAAATGACAGTCCCACTAAGCTCAAACCAGAAAGAACGGCGTAACGCTGCAGAATGCTGTGCCTTGAATTTTAAATAAGTCACTGACAGTGTCACCAGCAAAGCACTCCCTCACCATCACAACTCCATGCTTCATGGTGGGAAACACACATGCGGAGATCATCCGTTCACCTACTCTGCATCTCACAAAGACACGGCGGTTGGAACCAAAAATCAAGCATTTGGACTCATCAGACCAAAAGACAGATTTCCACCGGTCTAATGTCCATTGTTAGTGTTTCTTGGCCCAAGCAAGTCTCTTCTCCTTACTGGTGTCCTTTAGCAGTGGTTTCTTTGCAGCAATTCGACCAGTTTCTTTGCAGCAATTCAACCTTGAACTGATTCTCGCAGTCTCCTCTAAACAGTTGATGTTGAGGTGTGTCTGTTACTTGAACTCTGTGAAGCATTTATTTGGGCTGCAATCTGAGGTGCAGTTAACTCTAATGAACTTATCCTCTGCAGAGGTAACTCTGGGTCTTCCTTTCCTGTGGGGGTCCTCATGAGAAGCCAGTTTCATCATAGCGCTTGATGGTTTTTGCGACTGCACTTGAAATGTTCCACATTGACTGACCTTTATGTCTTAAAGTAATGATGGACTTTTATCTCCTCTTTGCTTACTTGAGCTGTTCTTGCCATAATATAGACTTGGTCTTTTACCAAATAGGGCTATTTTCTGTAGACCACCCAGTGTGTTATATGTGAAAATGTGATTGTATTATAAATTGTATTTTGATGTTTAAGGACTCTTGGAAGATTAGTCCAAATGAGGACTAAAAGAGATCCTAATAAATCTCCAATAAAATCAACCCCTACCTTTTCACAACAAAACGGATTGTCTCAAACGTAAAACACAAATGAACTTTTAACAATGCACACCTGTTAATTGAAATGCATTCCAGGTGACTACCTCATGAAGCTGGTTGAGAGAATCCCAAGAGTGTGCCAAGATGTCATCAAGGAAAATGGTGGCTACTTTGAGGAATCCCAAATATAAAATATATTTTGATGTGATAAACTCTTTTTTGGTTACTACATGATTCCATATGTATAATTTCGTGGTGTTGATGTCTTCACTATTATTCTGCAATGTAGAAAATAGTAAAAATAAAGAAAAACCCTTGAATGAGTTTGTCTGTCCAAACCTTTGACTGGTACTGTATATAGCCACCCCTCCCCCTTTTTCAGTCTATCACACCTGAAAATGTTGTACTTCAATGTCCTTATCCATACTCAAGCAATTAACCAGGTCTCTGTGAGAACCAGAATGTCAGGGTTTGTGTCATGCATGCAGACATCATTATGGTCCATATTTGACAGACGTTTCTGTGGAACCATCCAAGCCCTCTTAGTGCTTTGAAAACAGCAGGGGTATCCATATACTGTAGGTACAGTGAGGGAAAAAAGTATTTGATCCCATGCTGATTTTGTACGTTTGCCCACTGACAAAGAAATTATCAGTCTATAATTTTAATGGTAGGTTTATTTGAACAGCGAGAGACAGAATATCAACAAAAAAATCTAGAAAAACGCATGTGAAAAATGTTATAAATTGATTTGCATTTTAATGAGGGAAATAAGTATTTGACCCCTCTGCAAAACATGGCTTAGTACTTGGTGGCAAAACCCTTGTTGGCAATCATGGAGGTCAGACATTTCTTGTAGTTGGCCACCAGGTTTACACACATCTCAGGAGGGATTTTGTCCCACTCCTCTTTGCAGATCTTCTCCAAGTCATTAAGGTTTCGAGGCTGACGTTTGGCAACTCGAACCTTCAGCTCCCTCCACAGATTTTCTATGGGATTAAGGTCTGGAGACTGGCTAGGCCACTCCAGGACCTTAATGTGCTTCTTCTTGAGCCACTCCTTTGTTGCCTTGGCCGTGTGTTTTGGGTCATTGTCATGTTGGAATACCCATCCACGACCCATTTTCAATGCCCTGGCTGAGGGAAAGAGGTTCTCACCCAAGATTTGACGGTACATGGCCCCGTCCATCGTCCCTTTGATGAGGTGAAGTTGTCCTGTCCCCTTATCAGAAAAACACCCCCAAAGCATAATGTTTCCACTTCCATGTTTGACAGTGGGGATGGCGTTCTTGGGGTCATAGGCAGCATTCCTCCTCCTCCAAACACGGCGAGTTGAGTTGATGCCAAAGAGCTCCATTTTGGTCTCATCTGACCACAACACTTTCACCCAGTTGTCCTCTGAATCATTCAGATGTTCATTGGCAAACTTCAGACGGGCATGTATATGTGCTTTCTTGAGCAGGGGGACCTTGCGGGCGCTGCAGGATTAGTGGCGTAGTGGCGTAGTGTGTTACCAATTGTTTTCTTGGTGACTATGGTCCCAGCTGCCTTGAGATCATTGACACGATCCTCCCGTGTAGTTCTGGGCTGATTCCTCACCGTTCTCATGACCATTGCAACTCCACGAGGTGAGATCTTGCATGGAGCCCCAGGCCGAGGGAGATTGACAGTTCATTTGTGTTTCTTCCATTTGAGAATAATCGCACCAACTGTTGTCACCTTCTCACCACCTTCTCATCTACAATCTTGTCCCTGACATCCTTGGAGAGCTCTTTGGTCTTGGCCATGGTGGAGAGTTTGGAATCTGATTGATTGATTGCTTCTGTGGACAGGTGTCTTTTATACAGGTATCAAACTGAGATTAGGAGCACTCCCTTTAAGAGTTACCTGTATAAAACACCTGGGAGCCAGAAATCTTTGAGAGGGGGTCAAATACTTATTTCCCTCATTAAAATGCAAATCAATTTATAACATTTTTCACGTGCGTTTTGTGGATATCTTTGTTGTTATTCTGTCTCTCACTGTGCAAATAAACCTACCATTAAAACTATAGACTGATCATTTCTTTGTCAGTGGGCAAACGTACAAAATCAGCAGGGGATCAAATACTTTTTTCCCTCACTGTATTTTAAATAATAGCATTGGGTGAGCTGACCACAGCAGGCCTCTCATTTTGGCTAACAGCAACAGACTCAAAGTTTATGGGTACAAGATTACTGACAATACCCCTGGAAACATGGAAATCTATAGCAGTACAATGGTAATGCTGTGAAATAGTTGGAATTGGAAGAATTACCTGAGCCGAGGTTTGGCTGTTGTTGAGTAAATGTTTCATAAGACCCTCCTCGATATTTGCTGAGAGAACTTTTGCTCCTCTCATATTTAGATGCAAGCCCTTGTAAATCTGGGGCCTCTCTCAGAAGTCGTCCAAATTGTCAATGAAATCAAAATCCATGGTGGAACAGTAGGATTTAACCCTTGTGTAGTCGTAACATTCTGTGTACTCCCCTTGTCCTAAGGGTAAAAAATGACACGCCTTCACTAAACCCCTAAAATAAAGCAGCTTAATTGAATTTTAAACCCCAAATCGATTTTGCATGAAGAAACTTTGTGAATATCTGGGTTTTCCCTCTTCACAATGCAGAAAGACTGCATTTAATCAGTGGACACTACTCGGTTTTATTACAACACACCTGTCATAATTGTTGTCTTTAATAAAGTAGAGGTTTATTATCATTATTATTATTGCTAAAGGTGCTGCATAGGTGTGAACATAAATGTTGTAGCAAGAGATAGCACTTGTACAGCCTAAGAAAGTAGCAGAAATCTGCAGAAAGTAGTTTTGAATGCATTTTATTGAAGGGAAACAATAACAGTCTTGAACTTTATTGGCAACATAGTAATATTCTTATATACTGTACATTGAGGAATTCAACTGCAAAATACTAGTGTTCTCCCATTTTTTTAATCATTGCCCCCACCAACAAGGTGTATAAACAACAACAATAAATAAGAATAAAATATGATAAGAAATACAGAACAAAAACTTGAAGAAGATAAATCAATCAACTCTAATTATCACATGAAGGACAGTATGCACATGTGTGTGCATGGACTTTGCAGATGTAATTCTCACATGTGCAGCACATAGTATTTGTTTCACAGTCCTTCTTTGGGGGTCAGAATTGGCATCTACTCCTCTTGCCTGCCCCAGCTGCAGCCTCAGGAGGATCAGGACCAGATTCAGCCCCCTGAACAGCTTTCACAAGCGCTGCAGAGGCTGCTATGTGGGGGAGGCACTCCTTTCTTTGAATGTGTGGGGTTACAATTGCCATTCCCAGCTACTCCAGGAACACCCTCCTCTTGTTCCACTTATCAGGCATCCAGGTAGGGTTGATCTTGTTCCATATCACGAAGGCATTGTATGAGGACACATCAATGATGTTATGAAAGATGACCAGGGGCCAGCGGGCAGTCATCCTCCTGCAGCTGTAAGTTCCAATCACCTTGTCCAGGTTATCTACGCCTCCTTTGTTGTGGTGGTAGTCCAGGATGTTGGCTGGCTTCCTGTCCTCACATCACTGATCTCAGCCGTTTTGTGCAGTGTGCTCAGGAGGACCACATTCTTGTTCCTCTTTGGGAGGTAAGAAACTAGAGTGGTGTTGGGGGTGAAGGAAAACTTTGATGAGGCCTCTCTCCCCCTAGTTGCGAGGAGTGCAGGGGGGAGCTCAGGCTTGTTCTTTATAACTGTGCCAACCATGGCGATCTTCCTCTTCAGGAGCTGCTGGCTGAGTTCATAAGAGGTGAAGAAATTGTCACACGTGACATTGTGCACCCTCAGTCCATCTATCACATCCCCTGGTTCTTCTCCAGGCCTCCACTGGTCGGCTTCCCTGTGTAGACTTGCATCTTCCAAGCGTAGCTGGATTGTGAGTCACAGGCCACCCATATCTTGATGCCATACTTTGCTGGCTTGCTGGGCATATACTGCCGGAAAGAACAGCGAACTTTTGACAAAAGAGATTGCTAACAGTAATTAGTATCAGTGTCACAGAAAACAATCACATACATCAATGATATTACAGCAATACATAATAAAATGAACAGTGAAAATCACTTACATTACAGATATGAAAAAAAAATGTACCTCTGAATGGAACCAGTTGCTCATCCATTGTTCCTTCAGGTCCAGGGTTATAGAGGTATGGCAGACGCTCCACTCTCTTCTCCCAGACCTCTCTTATGGCCGCCAGTTTGTCTCTCACACATCTTCCAGGTCTTGACTCACGGTTATCAGATTGTAGCATTCTTGAGAAAGCGTGAAAGACTTTCAGTGGCAGAGTGGCACGGAAAATCGCCCTTGTACTCTCTGCATCCCAGGGACTACATGTAGCCTCGCCTCGGGACCTATACACAACCACTAAGATTAGCAGAACTATGTAGGCACGCAGGTCAATCTCATCCATCCTTTTCCAGGTGTCTCCATATTTACGGAAACTCTCCAAATTTGTAATCAGCATGATTCTTTTGATGGCTGGTGTGATGAACATGTAGAATGTTGAGGCGATGTCCTGAGCATGGGCAACTGCATGTCTTGTGGGCCCTGGGGTCATCCTTATGGCATTTTGTGCTGCCATCCTGTCCTGGTTGTCATATGGTGACAAGGACTATGTCGTTTTCCTGTTCTTTGACAAAAATGTATCTCTTTCAGCTTGGGGGATTTCTTCTTCATCTGAAGATGATGTATTGTGCTCTGGGTTGTATTCTTCCCCATCTTCTTCTTCAGATACCTCCTCCTCTTCTAAATGATTGTTCTCTTGTTCCTCCTGGACATCTGAAAAAATCTGATCTACGACCTGTTGGGCACTGAAACGTGCACTCATGGCTTCAGCAAAGAGAGAGCTTAGGGGACTGTCAACTGCAGCACCTTTATAGCCTCTGACTGCATTAACCCATTAGTAAACAATGCTTTCAATACATTTTTGTTTTGTCTTTAATTTTGTTTATTTTGTCTGTGAACTTGAGTCATGTGTGGGGTCGTGGAGGGGAAATGCTGCACATGCTCAAGAACATTTTAGTCAGTAGCACACAATCTCAATTTCTGTGTGTGTGTGTGTGTGTGTGTGTGTGTGTGTGTGTGTTTTTTTTTTTGTGGTGTGTAAATTGTTATATAACTTCCGGGTCAAAAATGACCCTACGACAATCTTTGTACCCTGGTGGTGTGCAGCTTTCATGGAAATATGGGATGTTTCACTTTTTCTAATGTTCGGGTGACTCTAGGAAAAGTCATCAAATTTCAATTGGAAAAATATAATTTAGGGGGGTTTCTCTGCTGTTAAACAAAGTGGTGGGTAATTGACCCCTAAAACAACACAAGGGTTATGCCCACAGTGTAGACCGAGGAGACAACTAAATCCATCAACTATGCGGCCTATTGTTGGTCCATGCCCGAGAAATGATATGATCTACATTGTAGATTATCTATATTGTTCTTTAATCTCTGTTTGACCTCATCCCACCCTAACACCATCTTTGCCCTCTATTGTCAAATATCAACAGAGTAGCAATTGATAGTTCATAGTTTGAGTATCTGTAGATCATCTATTGGGGACTATCCAAATTAAGTGTAACCAAATATCTTTCCAGCATCAACATAAGGTGCTGCCTTGGATAAACCTAAATTGATAAGAATGGAACTCACACACTATATAGAGGTTTCTCCAAAAAAAGTTACTTTTCATTTGACTGTTTAACTTCTTAGGGAGTAGCGCACGAGGTGACCGTTTTGGAGACCATGGCGTGCCCAAAGTAAAATGCCTCCCATTCAGGCCCAGAAAATAGGATATGCACATATTTAGTACCATTGGATAGGAAACACTGAATTTTCTAAAAGTGTCGTCTGTGAGTAAAACAGAACGGATATGGCAGGCGAAACCCCCGAGGAATTTCTGTCCTGGAAAAAGTGGTTTTGACACATTGCCTCATTTGGAACCCCTCCCTTATGAAAATGCCCATATAAGGGCATATGAATGCGGTACCTATCACTTCCTCTGGATGTCAACAGTCTCGAGAAAGTGTTCTGATTCTTTTAGATGCTTTTAGAGCAGAGAAGAAGAGGAATAAGGAAGTGCCCCCAGAGATGTCCTTTACAAGTGAATGCGCGCTCCCGGCAGGCACGTACTTTTGTTTTTTCCTTTCTTATCGCCCAGTTTATATTCCGGTTGAAATATTATGCTATTTATACAGAAAAGTGTTCCTAAGGATACATTTACAATGATGTTTGATTGTTCTTGGACAAGTTTATAGGTATAAGTTGAACGAGTTCTCTTCACGTTTCAATGGAGGAGTCGACGCTGTTTTTTCTGATTATAACGCGCCAAACAAACAGAGATTTATGGATATAATACTATAATATATATAATTACTTTTTCTAACAAAAGAACCATGGATTGTCTTCGTTGGACACTTTGGAAGCCCTCAGCAGAAGTTCTTCAAAAGGTAATTGATTTGTTTTCGCTGTGAAATGTGTTTTCTGTGAACCGTGGAGGCTTATGAAATTATGGTAATGGGAAAATATGTTAGGTGCTACCCTCAAACAATCAAATGTGGTGCTTTCGTCGTAAAGCCTTTTTGAAATCTGACAACGCTGTGATATTGCCAAGAAGCAGAGCTTTTGATGACTATGAAACACTTGTATATTGATGCATGTTTAATAATTCAACTTTTGGATTTTGAATTTGGCGCCTTGCATTTCACCTGGTAGTGTTGGGAGTGGGGCGCTAGCGCCCCAGCGCACCTTGCTGCTCCTTAAGAAGATAAGAGCCTCAGCCTCAACCATGCTTTCAGGTGAGATGGAAAAAAACTACGAAACTGATTGAATACTGTGAGTGTTTGTTCATGTTCTGCATGAGTCCTCATCTGAACCAGAGCAGAGGAGGATAGTCTTGTTTGGATTGTATAATGCACTAAGAAATTGCACCCATTTCTTTGCCTTTCAAGCACTAATTTTCAGAGAGAAAAACAAATCAAGATAATAGCCCATTTTTTCCCCGCTGGTCGGCCCCAAGTCTTTCGATGGCTTGTTTATGTAAAGATGAATTATTTGTTATGTATTCATGAGATCCAATAAAATATGTTGAACCATCCTCTGTGCCAAAAAAGTAATCCTCGACTGTTCAATTCCCTGTAATCCAGCTTCAATGAGGTTGATTTCCCTCCCTGATGCTGTTTCCCCTGTCGGAGTGGCCACAGATGTTACGTAACACTACAGTGTGCATGCAGTGGTCATCCCTGGTCCTTTGATGACGGCTCACTTTGCAGAGTACAGAGCTGGCTCACGTTTAGTAGTGCCTGGTAGGCTGCTGTCAACAAGGGAAACTTCCATAGAGGAAAGAAACATTGTATTTTCCTCTTTCTCGTAATAAAATGAAAGCAAAAAAAGGCACCGTTAATGCCACCCTTTTTTCACTTCTTTGATGTAATGTGTGTAAGCATTGTTCTTTTAATAACACCACAGGACTAGGCTGCTGTTACACCAGCTACCATCGGTGCTAGTCTGAGCCAGCCAATCCATATGTTTTGTGTGGTATACATCAAAAGCACACTGCACTTCCAGAGAGGTGCCCCTTTCATCCTAGGGCACCTATCCACAATACATTCCCTATGCTTTTGAAAAAGAACAGCAACATTGAATACACAAAAGCTTAGCAGAGGCAGTTTGAATTCTGACTCTGGATTAGTACTGTACAGTGAGGGAAAAAAGTATTTGATCCCCTGCTGATTTTGTACGTTTGCCCACTGACAAAGAAATGATCAGTCTATAATTTTGGCCAACTGCAAGAAACATCTGACCTCTGTGATTGCCAACAAGGGTTTTGCCAGAGGGGTCAAATACTTATTTCCCTCATTAAAATGCAATTTCATTTATAACGTTTTTCACATGCGTTTAACTGGATTTTTTTGTTGTTATTCTGTCTCTCACTGTTCAAATAAACCTACCATTAAAATTGCAAATAACTTGCATTGAAATCACCCAGTCGATTCACAACAGTTCTTCAGGAATATTTATATTATAATGCCATAAGCCACAACATTTCGGCCGGATCTCCTTCAACGATTTTTATGTTTTCTTAATTTTAGGCATGAAAGAAGAACATCATCCAGTGACATGAAACTTTATGTTCTGCTTTGTTTGTATTTTTGTATATTTTCATATTGTTTTCGGGATGTTTGTAAATCGGAGCAACCATAATGTTACAATGTAGGCCTGAAATCCAGAACCTGTTTTGTGCTTACGTTCCACTCCTCTTACTTCGTGTCATTGCCAAACAGTCTGGCCTTCTGCAATCTCAACGTTCAATATGCAGCTGGATTTTGTGCACGATCACGGATTGGTTGTTAAACACAACATAAGTAATTCCATGACAATCATTGCACCAAATACCCTAGTTTCAGTCTACTAACTATCTTTACACCTCTGAAGACTAGATGCTTCTATGCCAACTTTGGTGTTTCATCTCTGAACACTCAAAAGCTTGTTTCTCCACCAACTGTTCGTGGGCAACCATGGGGTATTAACAACACTCGGTGGAGACTAGAGATCCTGACTGCCAATGTGCCTAGGCCGAGACATTCCATGTCCTGTAGTTATCACCACACTCACACCTCATCATTGTTTCGGCCCTCCTCTCCCTTTATTGTCACAGCCCCCCACCTCTCCCTTTATTGTCTGAAGTTTGACAATGGACACGAAAGCTAGCATACATTTGTCCAGCATTAGCTTTCTAGCAGAGCCAGTCACTGAAACAATGCTGCTAACCAACCAGCTTCCTACTTAGTGCTGCTTCCAACAAAAGCAAGTTAGGAAGCTACTGTAGTAATGCTAATGCTAACATTATTATGAGTTTTCATGAAGCTGCTGATTCATTGCAGTAGCCTCCCGAGTCAGCTGCTGTGCTCAGCTGACCCAACAATACAAAGTTGGGCAATCTATGGAAATATTTCTGATAACAGTCCCTCTTAATTTTGGGGCTGTATGTCTACAACTTCAGGGTAATTTAAACAGGCTAAGCAAGCTTTTTATCTCAGTAAAGGTAGAGCTAGCTACCTAACTATGTCATTAAGATAGCTACAACAGTTAGCTAAGCAGCTGATCAAATCACTGCACTGGCAACCGATGTCCTTGCACAGAATCTTTGCAGAAGATAGCCATGCACCACTTTGTTTTTATTTTCTCACAATTGCAAGATATTAAATCACTGTCACGTTTGTAATAATTTATCTAGTTATTCTGCCTATTTCATGGAGAGTCATACAATAGTGCAGTGATATCATAAAATGGAAGCAGATATAATTTTAGGAAATGTAGTCATTCTACAGTTTCCAAATTGGCCTACAATTTAATTAGGAACTATGTTTTTCATTTTTGAATGTTGGATGCTTGGGAATATAAAAATTGTTATATGAGTTCCACGACTTACAAGACAGGTCGGTTGAGGGATGAGCGGTGACGCTCATGAGGAGTGACGCCACCTGTCGGAAGACAATGCTATTCTCCTAGTTCATTAATGATATAATGTTTATATTAGAAGATTGCATAAAAGGCCAGTCTGTTTGGCATGACAACGAGTGGCAAAGGGTGAAATGATAGCAGAAACAAATTGGTACCCAGGCTAGGCCTTTCTCTGCCAATTTGGAAACTGTATCTGCTTCTATCCCATTATGCGCTGTCATGTAAACGCATCATAGTGGATGCATCATAATACGTTTGGTGAAAACCTTAATGACTAAACTATCGCTTTCCAACGCATTGGAGGTATAATGTGTCCACTCCCAAATCAACAACTGTATCTCATGGCCTCTGTTTTAGCCTCTAATCCTTACTAATAAAGCAAGGTTCAAAATATAGACATTAAACGTCAGCTGGTAGATTAGTCAGCCCACACTGGGGAGAGGGAAGTTTAACACATTGCATTTCCAAGAGAAAGCAAGTGCCATGATTCCACAAGAAATATTGGGAGTTTTTTCAACGCTCCGGAGTTGAGAGTATCAGCGGTATATCCAGACACCAAAAAGCTGAACAGATAAACATATTTTTGAGGAGGGGGAAATTGCATTGAATCAAATGATTAATTACCAATGATTTACCGCCTGTAAGGGCGGGTGCCACTAGTAACAATATACTTCACTATACTATACTTCACCTCACTTAGCAGATGGTTTTATCCAGAGGGACGTACAATACAGTAAATGCATACACCTTTAGTATATGTATGTGATTCGCGCTGGAGTGGACCCACAAGTTTGGCTTTGTTAGCGCCACACACATTCCAACTGATCCACACAGAACCACTGTGCGCCTCAAGTGCTAATGGTGCTAGTTTATGTTGCTGTACTCACTTGCCCTCTGAGCCGTAGCTGTTCATGCTGTCTTCAATGGACTCGTGGCTGGCCTGGCGTACAGTGCGGCTGGGCATCTCTACAGCCAGTCCCGTCTCAGTGCTCCTTTGGATCCCCTTTAGCCTTCTACCCTCAGCATCTACAATTCACACAGGGAATAGACATGTTTGGTAAACACAGGTAACACTTTACTGGCTAACTCTAGAGGTCCCGTTGATCTCTAGAGAATTAAGTAAATCTGCATTCAGTTTTTTGGCGCCCTGCATATGGAATGATCTGCAGAGCTCTCTGCACCTTGATACTCTGGTGCATCTAGGGCAGTTCAAGCTGTTAATGAAGGACCTCATTGTTAAGGAATGTGTTTGTTTCTTAAAGGTCAACCAACCTCTCTGGTTTTAAACAGCTTATGTGACATCGACATAAGTCAGAAACATTAATTACAGTGTAAAAATGTACTACAAAGTGTAAATAGGATTATTTTGTTCATAAAGTCAGTCTTGTCCAAAACAGAGTTTGGTAACTGACTTACTTGAGGGTTTGGTTTGGATTACAGTTATGTCATCAATTTATGCTCCCTTTTGCCTATTAATATGTGGTGGAACCGTGTTTTCTGGGAAAAGACTGGGAGATTTCGCATGGCCGCAGAGCTCTCCTCTCCTTAGGAGGACCAATGGAATGGTTGAAATGGAGCAAACCCCGCCCAACCAGCTTGATTTGCAATGCACATATTGATTCGGGAAATAGCTACTCTAGTGAAAATGGGCTTCCGATACAAGTTCTGCGGGCTGTCAACCGTCAAACTTGAGACTATACCTGGTGTTGTTGGTGGCGGTCAGTTGGTTACGCATGTCTTGTGGGGTATGCATGGGTGTCCGAGCTGTGTGCTAGTAGTTTAAACAGACACCTCGGTACATTCAGCATGTCAGCACGTCTTACAAAAAGAGGTAACGATGTCAATCTCTCCTCTACTTTGAGCCATGAGAGATTTACATGCATATTGTTAATGCTCTCCGTGTACATTTAAGGGCCAGCCATGCTGCTCTGTTTTGAGCCAATTGTAATTTTCCACAGTGACTCTTTGTGGCACCTGACCACACAACTGAACAGTAGTCCAGGTGCGACAAAACTAGGGCCTGTAGGACCTGCCTTGTTGATAGTGTTGTAAAAAGGCAGAGCAGCGCTTCATAATGGGCAGACTTCTCCCCATCTTAGCTACTGTTGTATCAACATGTTTTGACTATGACATTTTACAATCCAGGTTTACTCCAAGCAGTTTAGTCACCTCAACCTCAACAATTTCCACATTATTTATTATTTATAAGATTTAGTTGAGGTTTAGGGTTTAGTGAATGATTTGTCCCAAATACAATGCTTTTAGTTTTTGAAATATTTAGGACTAACTTATTCCTTGCCACCCACTCTGAAACTAACTGTAGGTCTTTGTTAAGTGTGGCAGTGATTTCACTCGCTGTAGTAGCTGACGTGTATAGTGTTGAGTCATCTGCATACATAGCCACACAGGCTTTACTCAAAGTTAGTGGCGTGTCATTTGTAAAGATTGAAATTAGTAAAGACCTGGATTATGTTGGAGAGGCTTCTATAAATAACAACCTCTCTTTATCCACAATATAGCAGAGGGTGTAAAGCCATAACACATACGTTTTTCCAGCAGCAGACTATGAACGATAATTTCAAAACCCGCACTGAAGTTGAACAAAACAGCTCCCACTATATTTTTATCTTAAATTTCTCTCAGCTACTCATCAGTAATTTGTGTAAGTACTGTGCTTGTTGAATGTCTTTCCCTATAAGCGTGTTGAAAGTCTCATTTTTAGTTGAATCCTGAGTGGACTCCCCAAATGTTATACAGGCCTAAATAGCAATATTGATGATACATGATTGATAAAGTATGGTTACATTTCATTTGATTTGTTAAATCTAACCTATGGAATGACTTCGATAGCAACAGTAAATCTATTAAGTGGAGATCTCTCAACAATCAATCTCAGGATTGCATATTGGTAATAGTCAATTATAAACATGAAAGCTAAGCGGTGCTGGGCTTGGTTAAAACCCTGGATGGGAGACCAAGGGGATAGCTGTAGACAGATCAACTCTCCAGTAGAAGGTGCTGCCCAGCCTATTGTTTTCTTTCTTACGTTGAAGATCTGTTGTTTCAAAGGTACAAATTCAACATATTTTATAAAGGTTTGTCTATGTTTAAAATTGGTTACCATGATGACCTAATAGTGTGGTGGAAATTCCACCCTCAAAACAACAGTTATTGACTATTTTAAAATCCAATGTCTTTTTCACGTAGATTCCACATCAAAATATTCTTACGAATCACATTAAAACAACATAGATTTAACCAGTGTGTGCCTATGTGGCAAGGGTCGATGGGTTGTGTCATTGGGTCATTTGAGGTTCATTATGTGCATCTGTTCGTTTCACATATGTTTTCCAGCAGCATACCACCCTGCATCCCACTGCTAGCTTGCTTCTGATGCTAAGCAGGGTTGGTCCTGGATGGGAGACCAGATGTTGCTGGAAGTGGTGTTGGAGGGCCAGTAAGAGGCACTCTTTCCTCAGGTCAAAAAAAATATCCCAATGCCCCAGGGCAGTGATTGCCACATTGCCCTGTGTAGGGTGCTGTCTTTCAGATGGGACATTAAATGGGTGGCCTGACTCTCTGAGGTCATTAAAGATCCCATGGCACTTATCATAAGAGTAGGAGTGTTAACCCTGGTGTCCTGGCTAAATTCCCAAGCTGCCCCTCATTCCATCATGGTCACCTAATCATCCCCAGCTTACAATTGGCTCATTGATCCCCCTCCTCTCCCTGTAACTATTCCCTGGGTTGTTGCTGTAAATGAGAATGTGTTCTCAGTCAACTTACCTGGTAAAATAACAGAAGAATAAAAAAACATATGATCTTGTTTATTATGTAAGGATTTAGCCTGCATCAAAGCGTCAATATTACATTCAAACTTCCTTATCCAAAACCCAAAACAAAACTATATTATACCAGGCTATTTCAATAATAGGATAATGTTTGCTCCACATACTAGCTCATGAATCACATCCTTGATTTAGCCTCCAACTGCAAACAAACTAGCAACATTTAGAAACAGGGCTTTGATTTTTCAAAAGGCATTATTCCTTAACTCAGAGGGAGAATTTTTACAAATGGAGTTGTTGATGTACAGCAGTGCAAAACTTTAATTTGGAAATCTACAGAAGGCCAGAACTGTTGTACAACAAGTTCCTACCCCACAGCCACGTTATTTACAGTAAAGTCTGCCTGCTAAATGTCATTCATTATGTTATGAGACCTCTGTGAATTGGAACAATTCAAAGTTATTCCTGTCCACCAACACATAACAATGAATTAAGAGGAAGCTTAAGGGTTCATAATGTCAAGATAATAATAAATTGGCTACCTTGTCCTTGTGCAAAGTACTATAGCATGTTATAGAGACAAAGGTAGAAGGTTTATTTTATTTCTAATTATCAGTAAATACAGCACATATTATCAGATGTTCACAGTAGTAGCCTCGCCTACCTAACATTTCTCAGGATTAAGGCAATTGAAAGACTGCAGTGAGGTGACATAATTTTAGCAAGGAAAAATCCTTCAATGCAGGCTTTTCTTCAGGGAAACATATATCTTGATCAAAAATAAACCTCAAATCGATATCCAATAGATCCTGCGATACCCATCTATCTCAGATGTCAGTAAATGTCCTAATCATTCTATTTCACCTCATGGTAGGCAAGAGACACTTTTTGATAGAATGCTCCAACAGGCTTGATAAAAAAGTCTTTGACATCGTTAATCTATTATTAAGGACAGGAAAATGTCCCCTTTTTACAGCCTGGTGGAGCAGACAGAGTGCAGTATCAGTTGCAGGTCATCCTAGTCTATGCCTCCATGTTAACTTTGTACTGTGCCATTGCCTCACAGCCATGCAGTACAGTACTGAACACTATAGACACCTTGCCCAAAGATACAGAGTATTGGTCCATAGTCTTACGTGCAATAATCATACATATTGAGATTTGATCATTTGCTGCGTGTAAAATAACTGTGATATCTGTACATGGCCCAGTCTTACATAGCAACTCCAGTAGGGGGTGTCAGGGATTTGGTTTTTAATATTGCTCAGATGTGACCCAGAACATTGCTATTTTCATGCTGTTCACTGGGAAATTAAACATAGGCATATTGGGGTTACTCAAAGACTGGTTTCAAATAGTTGTGCATTGATACGCATCCTGTCTGCAGGTAACCGAATTTCACCCATTAAGAATGGGAATACAATCATGTTCAGCATTCAAATCCTGAATCTTAGACACATTTCATATACTACCTTTTCATGTTGTCTGAAACCATATCAACCAGAGTGTATTATATAAAAGCAATGAGCAGCATGCTGTCCTAACAACATCTCTAAAACTATGTCTGAAAAAGGACATTCTGCCACAAGAAGTATGAAAAGGATGTTGTTGCTATGGGAGACCACACCAAAGACATTCTGGAAGTGTGTCCCGTGGCTTTGAAAATGTTTTAACCCTGTTAACATTTTAGAGAAGGATCATTATGTCTTACTTATATTATCTTAGAGTGTAACACAATTTCACCTTTCCAGCAAGATCCAGCTGAACAATAGTGTTATGCACAGCAGGTAGGACTATAATGGTTCTTGCAAGGTTGAGACAGATGTACAGTACAAATGGAATAAGAATTCATATACCATAGAAAGGGACAATAAACGTTCAATAAACCCTGAACACAGAGACCTGTTCTGTTGCAAATAGTATAATAAATGACTTGCCATTAAAAACGGTGCTCTAAACTGAATTAAAACACACAGGCTCATTGATTTCTCATCATAAAAAACATTATTGGTACAATTTTATATGCGTGCTAGTCTATGAACATTCAATTATCTACCAACAGCTCTGTTGGACAGTCCTGCAATCAGCATGTCAACTGTGCACCTTAAAACTTGAAATATCTGTGGCTTTGTGTTTTGTGACAAAACTGCACATTTTAGAGTGGCCTTTTATGGTCCCCAGCACAAGGTGCACCTGTGTAGTGATCATGTTGTATAATCAGCTTCTTGATATGCCACACCTGTCAGGATGATGGATTATCTTGGCAAAGGAGAAATGCTCACTAACAGGGATACAAACAAATTTGGGCACAGAATCTGAGAGAAATTCCTGGGATCTTTTATTTCAGCTCATGAAACATGGGACCAACACTTCACATGTTGTGTTTATATTTTTGTTTAGTATAGCAGTAATATAACAAATTGATAATGTATATAGTATTTAAATACATTTACATTCACTGTAGCAAATGTACACTAAGAAACAGACTCAGAAAGCAATGCATTTTCAGCTGATTACCTTATTTTGTCATTTCAACATAGGTTTGTTTCAAGCATCTGCTTTTTTGCATGAAAAGAGAATAACTTTGTCTTTACGTAGAGGCCTCCAGGAAACCACCAATCTACAATGTTTGCGTATGAAGACAAGAATCGAGACCGTCTGACGCACGTACCTTCCCATCAATGTGAACCAGATTGATAACTTTGGTGTCCAGTCTAATGTAGCACATGCACAAGTAGGTCTCATTACAGAGGTCCCTAGTGTGGGGATATAAATGAAATAGAGCACATTGATTAAGTTGGCTGAATTCATTTAGCACATAAATTTGAAACAGGGAAAGGGAGAGAAAAGGTATTTTTAAAGCACCTGCTGATCATTTTGCTTATTAAATGGTTCACAAGACAGCAGTAGCGGTACATGGGTAAAATCACTGTTGAAGCCAAGCCAAGCCTATGTTGTGATAATTGCGCTTTTTGCTCTTTAACCCATTCGTTCATACGCCACCATGATATACAATAAAGCCATGACAACAAAAACACAACAGTCACACAGTGGCGGTTTTGTGTTTCATTACACAACCAGAGAGCAACATCTGTCCAGTGAAGTCCACAAAGCAAATATTGCATGTAACAAACAGTTACATGACCTACAGCATGGTCCACCAACTTAATGTTTTCGACAGTTTACTAAACAACTACTGTTTTAGAATTTGCAGAGTTACTGCAAGTCAGTACAAAGACAACAGGAGCACTGCCTCTGCTATTCCAGCATCATTTCAACTTAAACATCATCAAATCAACAAGGCTAGATATGCTTAATTTAATACAGTGAAAACAAACTTAAAGATACCAAAAACTATTTAGTCCAATCAGCGTTCCTAAATATAATGTGGCTGTTCATGGTACTGATTTCTGTGTGTGTGTGTGTGTGTGTGTGTGTGTGTGTGTGTGTGTGTGTGTGTGTGTGTGTGTGTGTGTGTGTGTGTGTGTGTGTGTGTGTGTGTGTGTGTGTGTGTGTGTGTGTGTGTGTGTGTGTGTAGACTATTTGTAGACTAGTTGAACGCCAATGCCATCCTCCTCACTTTCATGTTGGCAAAATGGTCTATGGCTCTGTCATACAGTACACTTTTAGTTTTTGTTGTCATAGACTACCTAGCTAAAATGCTTGCAAGCCTAACTTCCTCACATGGGCAACAATGAACCAGCTAAGTTAGCTAGCTAGTTAACGTGAGCCTAGGTAGGCTACATCTAGGCTACATATTGAACATATCGTCTCAGGCCAGTAGCACAATATATGATTCAGGCACTTGTGAATTGAAGGAAAATTATCCAAACACAGTTTATCCAACACTTTTGTCTGCAATGTATTTTTCGTTATGTGTCGGACCCCAGTAAGACTAGCAGTCGCTAATGAGGATCCTAATAAAAACATATAAAACATATACATAATTTTGTCATCTTTATTTTTTATTTGTCAAATGTTTGGGGATGCTGGCTTCCCTTGGCATCCTTGAACACACGTCACTGCAAAACAGGCACTGGCCTTGTAAATGCCTGTGGTGTGATAATCCCATTGATTGAAGAAAAACATTCACATTATTTATGTTGAAGAATCTGGTCATTGTATTTCTTATCTTCAAAATCTCATGCATCAGAAACAACATGTTTTATCACTATCTCTATCAACATCTGTATCTGCTTCTCCTCCCATAGAGAATGGCTTGTGAAAGGGATATTTTCTCATGTTTTAATATAATTAAATGTACCATTCCTATCACCTGGGGTGTTATCGATCCCAAACCCCAGTGGTCAATGCTCTTTTTAATTCTGATCATTGATCGGGCCATCATATAGCACTTCATTGCTCACTATTCCATTAATGAACCATTAAGCAGGCGATGGATTGGTGGTGCCTGTAACTCATCAATCCCTAATGATTTCAAGGAATGGTCTGCCAGAGATAAGGGTATTGCTATAGACTACTCTACCTCGGGGGTGTCTTCTGTGTTAGATGGTTTGATCAGATGACCCAGGTCATGAGGTTTGAAAGTCACTGAACAGAATATGCAATCCTGCACCTGATGAAGGATATACACAGGGTTTCAGATGTCTCTGATGAAACAGACTCTGATCCCTTTTTTGGAACTCATCCATGCACAATATTACAATTTCCCAACCTGTGCAACTCTATTATGTTGTAACTTGTCTGACTTGATATAGTCACGCTGGTCAATGGCATCTAAATAAAATACCATGAGTAATAACATCCCATAATACACTAGAAATGAAACTTGACATTGATGTGGAGGATACAGATACTTTAATAACAATGCTGCAGTAAGGTCAATGGGTTTGGGATGGGCTCATTATGTTAAGCCCTAAGTAGTCCCATTTTGCAAAGCCGGTAAGAGCATGTTATGTAAATGCCTAAAACAAAACAAGCAGCCATCCTAATAGACCTCCAAGAGAAACATATGATTTAGGTCTGTCACACAGTCCTGGGCCACATTCAGTAGGCAAACGTGGAACATTGCAGATAGAAATGTCATGAATAGGGCCAACATGATTCCTCATTCTACATGTAAGAGAGGCATGTTTGTTCTACATCATATATTTATATCTGAATGTTCCACAGCTCCTGTTATAGGCTAGCTCCGAATGGGGAGGTGTAGCTGTAGCACATATTTGCTTAAAGTTCAGATCAGTGCTTGTTCTGTACAGACCTTGCTTTCATAGAACACATGTTTGTGCATATCCACAGCATTGTATTAGCTGGAACAAAGCAGAGGGGTTGAGGCAGGCAAGCTGCATGAATGGGTTTCACATGGCTAACAAGAGAACATCAATAGATTGCTAACAGGGTTACTTCATCTCATCTATCTCATGTTTGTGTAAATCCCATATGGATTTGCAATTTTTAGAGGATTGCTCTAGGATGAAATCTCATACATAGTAAAATATTATATAAATTGTGGAGGGATTATACACTTGATGAAGCCTAAAAAAGTCACATTGCCACTGAGTAACTTCAGATGCACATATTTTTACATTATTCAAAGTACATTAGGTACTAAACGATATTTACCCCCTACACGCACAACTTTAATTCCTCATTGTCTTATACAATGCAGACTGCAAGTGCATGGGTACGGGAACTACATTTCTCGAGACAGTGTCTCTTTTACTTACTCTCTCTCTCTCTCTCTCTCTCTCTCTCTCTCTCTCTCTCTCTCTCTCTCTCTCTCTCTCTCTCTGTCTCTGTCTCAATAGTATTTTGAGAAACCAGGCTTGACAGTGAAGTGTCTCTTTTACTCTCTCACTTGTTCTCTCTCTCTCTCTCTCTCTCTCTCTCTCTCTCTCTCTCTCTCTCTCTCTCTCTCTCTCTCGCTCTCTCTCTCTCTCTCTCTGTCTCTGTCTCAATAGTATTTTGAGAGGCCGCATCAAACCAGGCTTGACAGTGAAGTGTCTCTTTTACTCTCTCACTTGTTCTCTCTCTCTCTCTCTCTCTCTCTCTCTCTCTCTCTCTCTCTCTCTCTCTCTCTCTCTCTCTCTCTCTCTCTCTCTCTCTCTCTCAATAATATTTTGAGAGGCAGCATCAAACCAGGCATGACAGTGAAGCATAGGAAGTTCAGAGATTTTTTTCAATAGATCCCAGTTCCTCTCCTGGAGGCGCATGAAAACAGGCTTTGCATATAGATCCTCAGTAGTGCGTCAATATGAGTGGTAAACACAAACATTTGAAGCAAAAGATGATACTTTAAATAGATTGGGAGAAGGTTGTGCTGTGGGTTGGATCTGAAGACACATTTCTTACATGTAGTCCATTATGGGACCCTATGAACACAGCTGAGACACTAACCTTGGGAAAGGTAATAGATACTTGACCGTTGAGGCACTGGTTGAGCTGAGGACCCAATAGAGAGGTTATGCATTCATACCATGAGGCTATGAAGTGAACATGGAGATAACTGTAAACTGACCCAGAAAAGACAATGCATTTCTGAATCGGGATGACAGTACTTCTAGGTCTCAGGAAGGCAGTAGCAATGCACTTAGCCATACACCCCACTTTGGCCTCCTCCTCCAGCAGCAACCCCAACAGCCAGATGAAGCCCGACTGTGTGATTTCAGTTAAGTGCACCAGGACGTGAACTCACAACCTTTCGCACCGTAACATAATGTACCCAAGAAGTACCATCAATATCACTGACCCCGGAAAGCCAAGGCATTTCTGTTACCGCAACAACAGTACTTCTAGGTGTCATGAAGGCAGTAGTGATGCACTTGGCCATCTGCTGCATAACCATAGGTGCCTGAGCAATGGAGCCAATGGAGCAGCTGCACTTCCACTTTCAAAATAATGGTGCAAATGTATGTTTTTGCACCCCCACTTTTTTACCAGAAGATTATCATGTTCCATTGGGTAATCTGTCATTTTTATATATTTGTAATGTTTTGAGCTATTCTATAATATGATATATATGATAATTGTATATATGATATAATAATTAACAGATTCCATTTTGCACCCCCTTCCCCAATAGACTCAAGATTAACGGTTTTGAGCACTGGAAAGTTTTGCTTGCCTCCTGTGTGCCACTGTTTTAGTCCAATGCAGTTAGAAAGGGGCGGCAGGTAGCCTGGTGGTTAGAGCTTTGAGCCAGTAACTGAAAGGTTGCTAGGCCGAATCCCCGAGATGACAAGGTAAAAATCTGAACAAGGCATTTAACCCACTGTTCCTAGGCTGTCATTGTAAATTAGTTTTGTTCTTAACTGACTTGCCTGGTTTATTAAAGCACTAATTGCACCACTGGTGTTTATAATGAAAATGCACCTGCAAAATAAAATTGTTTATCTATTTATTTGTGCTGTTGTTACATTTTTATTGATGGTGTTGGTCCAATGGTGTTATTACATATCATTTGAGCTACGTGCACCACCAGCAAATTCATTGTATCGTTTCACTTTGCCTGTAAGAACCATGATGAGCATGGGCATGACTGATTAGGCTTCGCTGTAGTGTAGACTCCCATCAGCCTACCAAAGGTTGCACCTGAGCAGAAAACTGCCTGTCCGGTAGCTCGCGGGCTGTCAATGAGTTCTGGCAAGTAGATAGTGATATTAGGCCTAATATTACGTAATTAAATCAGTTAAATAATTTTGCTCCCTAGCTGTTTACAGGCATTTAACACCATTCTGCATTTTTGCAATCTATTGATGATTATTTTCATGATTTTCATGATTATGATGTTTCTTCAGCATTTGTTGACAGATATGTAGCCTACTCACTGTGGTTATTGTTCAAAAGGCCACTATTAAACAGAATGACTCGCAATAACATCTGCTAACCACGTGTATGTGACCAATAAAATCTGATTTGATTTGATGCATAACCATGGTAGCTATTGAAAGGGAACAGTTTTGAGATTGTGGGGACACAACAGTTCACCTGACACAAGACTGAATCCAAACATTGCACTGTTGATTTGATGTGCATTTCACATTTACTGTACTTTTGTTGGTAGCAAAATCTAAAAGTACTCTGGATACATTCAGTAACATGACAAGAATGCTCCTGGAAAACATGGGGTAGGTGCAACAAAAGACCAAAGAATTACAAGGGTTTGTGGACTAACTGGGGTCTTCAAGTGGCCACACACCTCTCCAAAGTGTATACAGTTCCTAAGTTCCTAAGTAATCCTAGCTGTACCGTTGAGGAACTAGAGCAAGCACACTTGTAGTTGTTTTGTTTGGAACACAAGCCTGCATCCCTACCCTCACACAATTACTGTTGTTGTTTACACAATCCAAAAACAGTCCATGATATATTGCAATCTGGGTCAGGTGGGCGTAATTTGAAAGCCTGCTATATTGTCAATATGACTATCTAAGTTATAAAATACGATATTAAAGTGATATTAAGGCTTTCACAATTCAATTCAGGGAAACAGAAAGGAGTCATGGGTGCATTCAGGTACGTGTGGCATGGCAAATTTTCTTCATCATAGTGATCATAAATGTTGACACTGTAAATGGCCTGAGTTTTATGATATGGAAATGTGAAGTGCACATCTGGACTCACAGGTGTTTGCCTTGCTTGCATGACATCAAAGCAGCATTTATTATAATTCTCAACGTCTCATCTTTCAAAATACACGGAGTCCTCTTAATTTACGGCATTTCCCTCACTCAGACAAACATTTGTAGAAATTGCTCAATTAACAGGAGGGATGGGGGCAACTTTTTGTCATGCGAGGTGCTCAAGTTCAGAATGGCTGTCAGTCAAAACCCATACAGGTAAAACGTCAGTACAGAGACAAAGTGGAGCGGCTCAGACACAAGACGTATGTGGCAGAGTCTACAGACAATCACGGACTACAATGGGAAAACCAGCCATGTCGCGGACACCGACGTCTTGCTTGCGGACAAGCTAAATACCTTCTTTGAGGATAACACAGTGCCAACAACGTGCCCCGCTACCAAGAACTGTGGGCTTTCCTTCTCCGTGGCCGACATTTAAGCGTGTAAACCCTCGCAAAGTTGCCGGCCCAGACGGCATCCCTAGCGGTGTCCTCAGAGCATGCACAGACCAGCTGGCTGGAGTGTTTATGGACAAATTCAATCTGTCCCTATCCCAGTCTGCTGTCCACACTTGCTTCAAAATGTCCACTATTGTTCCTCTACCCAAGAAAGCAAAAATAACTGATCTAAATGACTATTGCCCTGTAGCACTCACTTCGGTCATCATGAAGTGCTTTGAGAGGCTAGTTAAGGATCATATCACCTCTACCTTACCTGACACCCTAGACCCATTTCAATTTGCATACCGCCCCAATAGATCCACAGACGATGCAATCGCCGTCGCACTGCACACTGCCTTATCCCATCTGGACAAGAGGAATACCTACAGTATGCAAGAATGCTGTTCATTGACTATAGCTCATTATTCAAGACCATAGTACCCTCATTAAGCTCGGGGCCCTGGGTCTTAATCCCGCCCTGTGCAACTGGGTCCTGGACTTCCTGACAGGCCACCCCCAGGTGATGAAGGTAGGAAACAACACCTCAACTTCGCTAATCCTCAACACAGGGACCCCACAAGGGTGTGTGCTCAGCCCCCTCCTGTGCTCCCTGTTCACCCATGACTGCATGGTCACACACGCCTCCAACTCAATCATTAAGTTTGAAGAGGACACAACAGTAGTAGGCCTGATTACCAACAATGACGAGACAGCCTACAGGGAGAAGGTGAGGGCCCTGGGAGAGTGGTGCCAGGAAAATAACCTCTCACTCATTGTCAACCAAACAAAGGAGCTGATTGTGGACTTCAGGAAACAGCAGAGGGAGCACGCCGCTATCCACATTAACAGGACCGCAGTGGAGAAGGTGGAAAGCTTCAAGTTCCTCGGCGTACACATCACTGATGATCTGAAATGGTCCACCCACACAGACAGTGTGGTAATGAAGTCGCAACAGCGCCTCTTTCAACCTCAGGAGGCTGAAGAAATTTGGCTTGGCCCCTAAAACCCAGACAGTGTGGGTGGACCAAACTTTTACAGATGCACAATTGAGAGCATCCTGTCGGGCTGTATCACCGCCTGGTACGGCAACTGCACCGCCCGCAACCCCAGGGCACTCCAGAGAGTGGTGCAGTCTGCCAAGCGCATCATCAGAGGAAGAATACCTGCCCTCCAGGACCCCCACAGCACCCGATGTCACTGGAAGGCCAAAAAGATCAAGGACATCAACCACCCGAGCCATGGCTTGTTCACCCACTCTAATCCAGAAGGCGATGTCAGTAGTACAGGTGCATCAAAGCTGGGACCGAGAGACTGAAAAACAGCTTCCATCTCAAGGCCATCAGACTGTTAAATAGCCATCACTAGCCGGCTTCCACCCGGTTACGCAACTGTGCACCTTAGAGGCTGCTGCCCTATATACTTGGAATCACTAGTCACTTTAATAATGTTTAATTAAATAATGTTTACATACTGCTCTACTCATCTCTTATGTATATACTGTATTCTATTCTACTGTATTTTAGTCAATGCTACTCTGACATTAATTCCATTATTTTACTTTTAGATGTGTGTGTATTGTTGTGAATTGTTAGATACTACTGCACTGTTGGAGCTAGGAACACAAGCATTTCTGTACACCCGCAATAACATCTAAATCATGCTAAATCTGTGTATGTGACAAATCAAATGTTATTTTATTTGATGTATAGCATGTTACAGCCTCTGCGTTCCAATTTAGGCATTTATCAGTGCCCAAATCTGCAATTTTCAACCCGTATACTGGAATGAGTCTAAAGGGTTAAGAAACAGTGTAGAAAAAACATTTAAAATGCTAAAATAGTCTGGGTGCACCACCAAGTGTTTTCACCCCCACTTTCAGACAGTCAGGCGCCCATGTACAAAACAAGATGTTAATAATGTGAGTGTTATTACTGCTATACTACACAGATATAAGAACAACTTCATGCAAAGTGTTACCGAGTATATTTAAACAAAGCTTGCTGAATGCATAAATGGCAAACAGTTGATAACACTATCACTAGATTGTTAAGTGATTATTTCATTTTCAAACCCACCCTTAAGGATATCAACTCCACTAACACTGAAAAACGATGCAATGCAAAATATCACAGGAATCGGTAGATATAATGTATAGTATGTTCTTCAATGGATTGCCTCTTTTCACCACCGAATAGACCTACTTTTCTGCAAATAAACATTTTATTGATGACTATTCTGGGTTGTTTCTCCAACATGGTCGCCAAGGGAACTTTTTTCCTCCATGTTCTAGCCCTGCCTAAAACATAAGCTGACTGATTGATCAACGTAAAATGTTCCGTTTCTGATGTGTAATTAATAGCTCTGTCATTACCTGCACATTTATAGATCACCAGAACCAATACAACAGTTGATTAATTTTTTCACCAATATGTGTTGTTTCTATATTGAGCCCAATTTTTCCTCTTAGAAATTGATTTATGGTAGGTATTAGTAGGATGGTGCCCCAAGGTTATTTCCTTAATTAGTCCAATGTTGTTGGATTTTGCTGTTGTTTCATCCAATTTTCTGTTAGAAACGTCACAGCGTTCTTCAACTCCTGTTTTAGGTTAGTTTGTAGATATTTAGAAACGCTGTTTTAATTTTCTGTCAAACCAAATTTGACAGATTTGGTGGATTTAGAAGCATCCCTCATCCAAATGAAATGGCTTATAGTACTGCATCTATATGACAGTATCAACTGTATTATGAAACAGGATTCTTTCCATTTCCTCCGTCACTCTGTTTTTATTTGTTCCCCATTTTCCTCACTTTTGGCATTAAAATGCTGCTCGTAACAATTGGGCCCTAAATATACTCCCAAATACAGTATATTCACATTTATTCACTTCTTCCCCTGGCTGAGACATGGTGACAGGGGTCAGCGACGGTTTTCAAGCTGTAATCAAGGCTGAGTGCCAGTACATGTCTCAACAGGCAATAATCCTCCCCTCTGGCTCCCAGCACCACTAGGTCCGCTACACTATAGCCACAGCAATGCATTCTGCCAGCATTAGCTTCACAGTAGCATCACTACCATATGCTCACCTGCTGTATTCCATTCCAGTGATGCTTACAGTACACGCAATAAAATGACCATGACGAAAAGTCTATGTCTGCTGTCTGACAAGTTTAAGTCTAATGAGATGAGAGTTATGGAAAGCTGATGAGATCCTGAGATAGAGATACATATAATACATGTAGGCTACATACGTAGATCAGTGACCATGGGTTGTAACTACACATGCAAGGATTCGATCCTATAATAAAACGTCTGCTGTTTAATCGAGTGTAATGACACACTAGCATGAAAGGGCTGATGATGAAATCCAGAGATTTCTATCTGTGATAGATCTGTTACAACGGGCTGCTGTGTGTGACTCTTCTGACTGTACGTAGAGCTAGAGCTTGACGGGGAGGTGCAGTCTGATGTGCCTCCTGTTGGAGGTGAGGTTTAGCTGGGGAGATGTGATGTCTGGCCTGGTAGCGCTTTGTCTCACATGCAGACCCCCACAGGCTGATAGTCAGAGAGGGGAGAGGATATGGAGACATATACAGATACTGTATACCTGTACAATGCCTTCAGAAAGAATCTACACCCCTTGACTTTTTCCACATTTTGTTGTGTCTTTAAAATTGATTAAATTAAGATTTTGTGTCATCAAAACATTAAAGTGGAATTATGTTAGATTTGTTTTGTGAAAATTCATAAAAAAGGAAAAGCTGAAATGTATTCAACCCCTTTGTTATGGCAAGCCTAAGTAAGTTCAGGAGTAAAAATGTGCTTAACAAGTCACATAATACGTTTTGTGGACTCAATCTCAATAATAGTGTTTAACATGGTTTTTGAATGACTACCTCATCTCTGTACCCCACACATCTGTAAGGTCCCTCAGTCAAGCAATGCATTTCAAATACAGATTCAACCTCAAAGACCACAGAGGTCTTTGAGCAATTTAAGAAATGTTGAATCCAGGCTATAACAGAATAAAATGTGGAAAAAGTCAAGGGGTATGAATACTTTCTGAAGGCACTGCATACAGTGAAAGAGAGGGGGAGAAAGAGACATAAAACCGAGGAGATGGTGGAGATTGAGATATACAATGAAAGAGAATGGGAGAGAAGGAGATGGAGACAGTAAAAGAGAGGGGGAGATGGACAGTTAAAAGAGAGGGGGAGATGGAGACAGTGAAAGAGAGGGGGAGATGGAGACAGTAAAACCGATGGGGGAATGATGCAGTGAAAGAGAGGGGGAGATGAGGACAGTGAAAGAGAGGGGGAGATGAGGACAGTGAAAGAGAGGGGGAGATGGAGACAAAACATACACAGTAAAAGAGAGGGGCACATGGAGACAGTGAAAGAGAGGGGGAGATGGAGACAGTAAAAGAGAGGGGGAGATGAGGACAGTGAAAGAGAGGGGGAGATGGAGACAAAACATACACAGTAAAAGAGAGGGGCACATGGAGACAGTGAAAGAGAGGGGGAGATGGAGACAGTAAAAACGATGGGGGAATGATGCAGTGAAAGAGAGGGGGAGATGGAGACAGTGAAAGAGAGGGGGAGATGAGGACAGTGAAAGAGAGGGGGAGATGGAGACAAAACATACACAGTAAAAGAGAGGGGCACATGGAGACAGTGAACGAGAGGGGGAGATGGAGAGTGAAAGAGAGGGGGAGATGGAGACAGTGAAAGAGAGGGGAAGATGGAGACATACACAGCGAAAAGAGAGGGGGAGAGATGAGATAAAACAGCAACAGTAGTGATCTCACAATCAATTCTCCTCACCTGCACACGGTTGGCTGGCAATGTGCACCGGGGAGAGTCCAAATCAGCCTAAATATAATGACAGCGATAGATTGAATGAGAAGTGAAATGATGAGGGCATATTTGGAAAAATTTACCTGTAATCAGTGGGTGTTGAACTTGAGAAGTGTAGTTTGTCAAATCGCAAAGGAATTAGCATTTCAATTGTGCATTCAGACACAGAACTACTACTCTCTTTTCCGTGCGTCCATCTGATTACAGTAGTTAAAGTAGCCAACTTGTGTGTGTATGTGTGTGTGTGTGTGTGTGTGTGTGTTGGAAGCAGTCATGGGAATAATTGTGCTTATGCATCCAGCCATTTATAATGAGATTGGGGTGGATAAATCATTTCTCAGTCAGAGAGAGACTGAATTGTTTTGTGCTCAAAGCTTCACATTAAAATGGCAGTTCTAATATTTGCAATGCATCAAGTTGGGTGACACCTATAATATTCCTTTTGGAGCTGTTAACAGTCACCCATCAGCCATTTACAAATGTATTACACACTTACATGGTGGCTACATTTGATCAGAAGCTATGTTCACTATATATCAAAATAGAGGCCCAAATGGTTTATTAGACATGCAAACCACCTCTAAACCATAAGACTCACAAATACACTTGAATTGAGTTCAAGAGAGGGATACCGACATGCATAACCATGCTCCTCTCACAAACTTTCACAACCTTGTCTACCAACTTGTCACACAAACTATGAGCTACTATGAGAAGCCAACGAGCAGTGAAGATGGAAATGATGGAAGTAGTGAATGAGGAGGCCCGTGGAGGCTGCTGCTAGCACCTTTAGGCTGCTTACCGACATCGTCCTCATCAAAAGAGTTCATACAGGGGAAGTAGATGGCCAGGGCCTCGAAGGAGGCCGACAGGCTGATGCGACTCTGCGAGCGCTCCATGTAGAGCCCAGGTGTGGGCGCTGGCTCAGCCGGCTTGGCCATCCTCGCCTGGGCATTCTTCACGCGGAGCACGGCACGCGGCGTCTTGACAGACTTTCACAGACCCACCAGTAAAGAGAAAAATCCCCAAATCCCCTCTTTCTTTCACTCTCTCTCTGCACTGGAAGGCCACCGTATATCCGTCCGTATAGATAGGCTTCTCTCCAAAGTTGATGGGTTTCCACAACTTTTGTTTGGTCAGACTGGGGTGTCCTGGTGTGTTGTGGGAGTGTCTGCTCCGAGGGCAGTCGCTGAGGAGAGGAGCAATGCCGTCCTAGAATGAGAAAATATAATAATTCTGGGGAGAATTGAAGGCAAAAACAGATTCTCAGTTCAGTGGAGGCTGTTGTTCTGTTGAGGAGAAGGTATATTCCTACGTAGCATGGTCTGTTGATGTAGCTTCACCCAGGGTAGGTTTCTCCTGTGCACTGCAATGGCGTCAGTGGATGTCTGGTTGCTCTGGGTGATAAAGATCGGCGGAGAGAGGCTTTTATTATTTCAACAGCTTGTGCTTGACTCAGTTCATTCACTGGTAAGTCCTTTGTGGAGAAAGAGAGGGGAGGAGAGAGAGCAGGCTGTTGCTGGGATTTTGCAGCTCAGCCAATAGGAAAGCCGATGTGGAAAACTGGGTGTGGTTTAGCGCTGTCAGCAGAACCCCCCCTGCACAATGGGGCTGCGCAAGTCTATTACATCCCCTATCCATCTTTCGCTCTCACTGGCTCTCTCTCTCTCTCTCTCTCTCTCTCTCTCTCTCTCTCTCTCTCTCTCTCTCTCTCTCTCTCTCTCTCACTCTCTCACTCACCTTCTCTGTTTCTCTCTTTTCTGGACTTTCATTTCTGGACTTCCATCCACTTCCATCAGTGGAGGCTGTTGTTTTGTTGAGGAGAAGGTGTATTCCTACGTAGCATGGTCTGTTGATGTAGCTTCACCCAGGGTAGGGTTCTCCTGTGCACTACAATGGCGTCAGTGTCTGTCTGGTTGCTCTGGGTGATAAAGATCGGCGGAGAGAGGCTTTTACTATTTCAAACTGGGTGTGGTTTAGCGCTGTCAGCAGAACTCCCCCTGCACAATGGGGCTGCGCAAGTTTATTACATCCCCTATCCATCTTTCGCTCTCACTGGCTCTCTTTTTCTCTCTCTCTTCATCTGTCTTTCTCTCTCTCACTCACCTTCTCTGTCTCTCTCTTTTCTGGACCATTTGTGTCTCCTTCTCTCTCTTTTGCTCTGTCTCTCCTCTTTCTCTCTGTTACTATTTTTCAGTACCTCTATCTCCATCTGTCATTGTTCAGCCCAGTGTTGCTCAACCACCTCAATGTCAACATTGAAACACCGCGCCTTCACTTTCTAAATGTTTGCTCCGACGAATAGCATCCAACATCGAATCATCCGCCTAGCGTTGGCTCTTCCAGCAGCAGGCTAACGTGTCACATGTACAATGCATTTGGAAAGTATTCAGACCCCTTGACTTTCTCCACATTTTGTTACGTTACAGCCTTATTCTAAAATGGATAAATAAAACAATTTCCTCATCAATCTACACACAATACCCCATAATGACAAAGCAAAAACATACAGTGGGGCAAAAAAGTATTTAGTCAGCCACCAATTGTGCAAGTTCTCTCACTTAAAAAGATGAGAGAGGCCTGTAATTTTCATCATAGGTACACTTCAACTATGACAGACAAAATGAGGAAAAAAAATCCAGAAAATCACATTGTAGGATTTTTTATGAATTTATTTGCAAATTATGGTGGAAAATAAGTATTTGGTCACATACAAACAAGCAAGATTTCTGGCTCTCACAGACCTGTAACTTCTTCTTTAAGAGGCTCCTCTGTCCTCCACTCGTTACCTGTATTAATGGCACCTGTTTGAACTTGTTATCAGTATAAAAGACACCTGTCCACAACCTCAAACAGTCACACTCCAAACTCCACTATGGCCAAGACCAAAGAGCTGTCAAAGGACACCAGAAACAAAATTGTAGACCTGCACCAGGTTGGGAAGACTGAATCTGCAATAGGTAAGCAGCTTGGTTTGAAGAAATCAACTGTGGGAGCAATTATTAGGAAATGGAAGACATACAAGACCACTGATAATCTTCCTCGATCTGGGGCTCCACGCAAGATCTCACCCCATGGGGTCAAAATGATCACAAGAACGGTGAGCAAAAATCCCAGAACCATAATGGGGACCTAGTGAATGACCTGCAGAGAGCTGGGACCAAAGTAACAAAGCCTACCATCAGTAACACACTACGCCGCCAGGGACTCAAATCCTGCAGTGCCAGACGTGTCCCCCTGCTTAAGCCAGTACATGTTCAGGCCCGTCTGAAGTTTGCTAGAGAGCATTTGGATGATCCAGATGAGGATTGGGAGAATGTCATATGGTCAGATGAAACCAAAATAGAACTTTTTGGTAAAAACTCAACTCGTCGTGTTTGGAGGACAAAGAATGCTGAGTTGCATCCAAAGAACACCATACCTACTGTGAAGCATGGGGGTGGAAACATCATGCTTTGGGGCTGTTTTTCTGCAAAGGGACCAAGACGACTGATCCGTTTAAAGGAAAGAATGAATGGGGCTAGGGATCGTGAGATTTTGAGTGAAAACCTCCTTCCATCAGCAAGGGCATTGAAGATGAAACGTGGCTGGGTCTTTCAGCATGACAATGATCCCAAACACACCGCCGCAACGAAGGAGTGGCTTCAGAAGAAGCATTTCAAGGTCCTGGAGTGGCCTAGCCAGTCTCCAGATCTCAACCCCATAGAACATCTTTGGAGGGAGTTGAAAGTCCGTGTTGCCCAGCGACAGCCCCAAAACATCACTGCTCTAGAGGAGATCTGCATGGAGGAATGGGCCAAAATACCAGCAACTGTGTGTGAAAACCTTGTGAAGACTTACAGAAAACGTTTGACCTCTGTCATTGCCAACAAAGGGTATATAACAAAGTATTGAGATAAACTTTTGTTATTGACCAAATACTTATTTTCCACCATAATTTGCAAATAAATAAATTAAAAATCCTACAATGTGATTTTCTGGATTTCTTTTTCTCATTTCGTCTGTCATAGTTGAAGTGTACCTATAATGAAAATTACAGGCCTCTCTCATCTTTTTAAGTTGGAGAACTTGCACAATTGGTGGCTGACTAAATACTTTTTTCCCCCACTGTAAATACCTTATTTACATAAGTATTCAGACCCTTTGCTATGAGACTCGAAATTAAGCTCAGGTGCATCCTGTTTCCATTGATCCTCCTTGAGATGTTTCTACAACTTGATCCACCTGTGGTAAATTCAATTTATTGGACATGTTTTGAAAAAGCACACACCTGTCTAAATAAGGTCCCACAGTTGACAGTGCATGTCAGAGCAAAAACCAAGCCATGAGGTCGAAGGAATTGTTTGGAGACATCTGAGACACGATTTTGTCGAGGCACAGATCTGGGGAACGGTACCAAAACATTTCTGCAGCATTAAAGGTCCCCAAGAACACAGCGGCCTCCATCATTCTTAAATGGAAGAAGTTTGGAACCACCAAGACTCTTCCTAGAGCTGGCCGCCCAGCCAAACTGAGCAATCGGGGGAGAAGGGCCTTGGTCAAGTAGGTGACCAACAACTTGATGGTCACTCTGACAGAGCTCAGAGATCCTGTGTGGGGATGGGAGAACCTTCCAGATGGACAACCATTTCTGCAGCACTCCACCAATCAGGCCTTTAAGCCACTCCTCAGTAAAAGGCACATGACAGCCCATTTGGAATTTGCCAAAGGACACCTAAAGGACTCTCAGACCATGAGAAATAAGATTCTCTGGTCTGATGAAACCAAGATTAAACTTTTTGGCCTGAATGCCAAGCGTCACGTCTGGAGGAAACCTGGCACCATTCCTACGGTGAAGCATTGTGTTGCCAGCATCATGCTGTGGGGATGTTTTTCAGAGGCAGGGACTGGGAGTTATGATCGAGGGAAAGATGAACGGAGCAAAGTACAGAGAGATCCTTGATTAAAACCTGCTAGGACTGTCTGGTAGGGGTCTGAGTAGGAAGGGGAAAACAGAAAATTTGCTGTTATTGACAGAAAGGTTTGGAACTCTCTTTCTTATTGGTCTATTAACTATTTACCGCATGGTGATGTCACCATGGGAGGCCAAAACTCCATCCCACCAAAACAGGCTGAAATTTCAGGCAGCTTTTCAAAAAGCTCTTACACTAAAATGGCATTTTAGTGTGTAAATATACACTGTGTACAAAACAACAAGGACACCTTCTCTTTCCATAACATACACTGACCAGGTGAATCCAGGTGAAAGCTATGATACCTTATTGATTTGTAATTTGTTAAATCCACTTCAATCAATGTACTGTAGATGAAGGGGAGGAGAAGGATTTTGAAGCCTTGAGACCATTGAGACATGGATTGTGTATGTATGCCATTCAGTGGGTGAATTGGCAAAACAAAATATTTAAGTGCCTTTGAATGGGGTATGGTGGCAGGTGCCAGGCACACCTGTTTGTGGCAAGAACTGCAACGCTGCTGGGTTTTTCACGCTCAACCGTTTCCTGTGTGTATCAAACACAGCAGGGGTTCAAACTGTAGAACCCAGTTCCTACATTTTAATATAAAAATAGATTTTATCAAACAAAACTATGCTACATTTTTACCTCTGTGACCCTCAGGATGACAAATCAGAACAAGATTACTGAATGTAAGTACATTATTTACCTTCAGAGGAATGTATCAAACCAGTTGCCGTGATAAACGTGTTTAGTTGTTGTGCACTCTCCTCAAACAATAGCATGGTATTTTTTCACTGTAATAGCTACTGGAAACTGGAAACTTCAGTTAGATTAACAATAATTTAAGCTTTCTGCACATATAAGACATGTCTATGTCCTGGTCACATTAGCGCACGTTAGCAACAACCATCCCGGTATAGGGACATCAATCCCGTAGAGGTTAGATATGTTCAATCTGACCTATCATTTAGGTTGCAAAATAACATATTTACCTTTAGACTGTGCCACTATACAACAGTGAAGAAATAACACAAAAAGTATATGTCCTCAAATCTGGACTCATATCCAGGTATTTGAAAAAAACATTGTTGTGTGCAGACACCCAAGTCTGTCCCAGATATTACCATATGACATACTGTATACAACTCTGCTCTCGTTGTCCTAAAGCATTGACCTTTGAGGGACTTGTACTATAGAAACCAGGTCAGGCATGTTATGTTTGTATTGGTTTGTCTCAACTAACACTTTCTAAATCCTAATTCCTAGACAGGTTGTCACGTGACACAACGTCGGTACAACTGAGGGTGACGTGACAGTTTGTGGGCAACTGATGAGCAAATGACCATCTGTGAAGTCCAAGGGAAAATGGGTTTGTATTGACATACCTTGCATAATAGAGAAGATCTAAAATCCTTCTTTCCAAAGTCCCAAAATACTTTATTTTCAAGGGGAGCCATAAACAGTTGAAGTCGGATGTTTACGTACACCTTAGCCAAATACATTTAAACTAAGTTTTTCACAATCACTGACATTTAATCCTAGTAAAAATTCCCTGTTTTAGGTCAGTTAGGATCACCACTTTATTTTAAGAAAGTAAAATATCAGAATAATAGTGAAGAGAATTATTTATTTCAGCTTTTCTTTCTTTCATCACATTCTCCGTGGGTCAGAAGTTTACATACACTCAATTAGTATTTGGTAGCATTGCCTTTAAATTGTTTAATAACTTCTCAGGGATCACTGGGGCACTAGCGCCCCACTCCCGACACTAGCAGGTGAAATGCAAGACAAAATTCCAAAATTGAATTATTAAAAATGCACCAATATACAAGTGTTTCATACTCATCAAAAGCTCTGCTTCTTGGCAATATCACAGCGTTGTCGGATTTCAAAAAGGCTTCACGGCGAAAGCACTACATTTGATTGTTTGAGGCTAGCACCTCACATATTTTCCATAACCATGAAATCTTTAGCCAGCGCGGTCGATAGAAAATGCATTTCACAGGGAAAACCTGTGCCTTACCTTTTGTAGAACTTCTGCAGAGGGCTTCCTAAGTGTCCAACGAAGACAATCCATGGTTATTTGGTTAGAAAAAGTAATTTATTATATCCTTAAATCTCCGTTTGGTTGGCACCTTGTGTTCAGAAAATCGAATGGGACGAGAACGCGTTCAACTATACCTATAAACTTTCCCTCAACAAAACAAAAACCAATTAAAATGCTTCCTTAGCTTATCTTTTATGAATAAAAGTGATAATCTTTCACTTGGATGGTCAACTAAATGTTATATAAGTCAAATAAAGTGGACCGCTCAGCCAAACATGCGCCCAAAAACGTGCAACTGAAAAAGAGCTCCCTCGACTAAAACTTCTCCCAATAGAACACATTAGTTCCGATTTCCATTAAACTTTACCTATACACTGCTGACATCCAGTGGAAGCAATAGGTACTACATTCAGTGTCCTGGTATAAAGACTTTTCTAAAGGCACTGTCTCAAAGTGAGCTATAAGCCAAAAGGAATGTGATTTCCGGATGGAAAATTCTCTGGTGTTTGCCTGCCAAATGACGTCTGTTACACTCACAGACAAAATGATAACACTTTTGGAAACCTCAGAGTGTTTCCTATCCAATAGTACTAATTATGTCCATATCCTATTTTCTGAGCCTGAGTGGCAAGCATTTTACTTTGGGCACGCCAGACTCTCCAAAACCGACCCCCTCAGCTTCCACTCCCTAACAAGTTTTAACTTGGGTCAAACGGTTAGGGTAGCCTTCCACAAGCTTCCCACAATAAGTTGGGTGAATTTTGGCCCATTCCTCCTGACAGAGCTGGTGTAACTGAGTCATGTTTGTAGGCCTCCTTGCTCGCACACGCTTTTTCAGTTCTGCCCACAAAATTTCTATAGGATTGAGGTCACAGGGCTTTGTGACGGCCACTCCAATACCTTGACTTTGTTGTCCTTAAGCCCTTTTTCCACAACTTTGGAAGTATGCTTGGGGTCATTGTCCATTTGGAAGACCCATTTGCGACCAAGCTTTAAATTTTTGACTGATGTCTTGCGATGTTTTTTCAATATATCCACATAATTTTCCTGCCTCATGATGTCATCTATTTTGTGAAGTGCACCAGTCCCTCCTGCACTAGGGCACCCCCACAACATGATGCTGCCACCCCCCTGCTTCACGGTTGGGATGGTGTTCTTTGGCTTGCAAGCCTCCCACTTTTTCCTCCAAATAGAATGACGGTCATTATGGCCAAATAGTTATATTTTTGTTTCATCAGACCAGAGGATATTTCTCCAAAATGTACGATCATTGTCCCCATGTGCAGTTGCAAACCGTAGTCTGGCTTTTTTATGGCGATTTTGTAGCAGTGGCTTCTTCCTTGCTGATCAGCCTTTCAGGTTATGTTGATATAGGACTCATTTTACTGTGGATATAGATACTTTTGTTCCTGTTTCCTCCAGCATCTTCACAAGGTAATTTGCTGTTGTTCTGGGATTGATTTGCACTTTTCGCACCAAAGTGCGTTCATCTCTCACAGAATGTGTCTCCTTCCTGAGCAGTATGACGTCTGCGTGGTCCCATGGTGTTTGTACTTGCGTAGTATTGTTTGTACAGATGAACAAAGGACCTTCAGGTGTTTGGAAATTGCTCCCAAGGATGAACCAGACTTGTGGAGGTCTACAATTTTTTTTCTGAGGTCTTGGCTGATTTCTTTAGATTTTCCCATGTCAAGCAAAGAGGCACTGAGTTTGAAGGTAGGCCTTGAAATAAATCCACAGGTACACCTCCAATTGACTCAAATGATGTCAATTAGCCTATCAGAAGCTTCTAAAGCCATGACATCATTTTCTGGAATATTCCAAGCTGTTTAAAGGCACAGTCAAGTTAGTGTATGTAAACTTCTGACCCACTGGAATTGTGATACAGTGAATTATAAGTGAAATAATCTGTCTGTAAAAAATAACACACATTTCATTGCATAATCGTCGTAACCGACTTGCCAAAACTATAGTTTTTAACAAGAAATTTGTGGAGTGGTTGAAAAACAAGTTTTAATGACTCCAACCTAAGTGTATGTGAACTCCCGACTTCAACTGTACTTAACAAAGATTTGATTTTGACACGGATGCTGTCTCATTTTGTGTCCAATTTTAACCAACTACTGTCTGACGCCTTCATCCGCAGTGCAGTTGTGTGTTACTCATACCAATGCAGAATCCAATTAAAGGATTAGGTGATCATTGTGTCCATTCACTGGCAAATCCTCCAAACAGATTTTTCTGTAGTAATTACTCCTGGCCACTGTTACCGGCAGGTCCCTTTCATCCTCCCAATGAAATTTCAATGGGACTCCGTAGAGCAAGTGGAGCGGAGGAAACTCAGCTAAGATGTACAATATGCAGGTCCATTGTCTGATCCAAGTCTTTAAGGGCCTCTCCAAAACCACAGAACTCTCAGTTCATCAGCCATATTTAGCCTGTGGGGATTATGCAATGAAATGTGTGTTATTTTTTTAAGTAATCCCGACTCTGTCAGTATTAACATTCCAACTTTTATATGTAGAGCAGTTCAACAGTTTTTTTACAACCTTGGGAAATGGTAACCTGCAGGCTTACTGCAATGTTTGGTTCAGTACAAGATTGTTATAGTGTATGTATAGTGTACTATATTAAAAAAGTATCATTTTGGGTCGCGCGATGCGATTGGCTACATGCAATTTTGAAATACCTCTAATATTGCAAGACAGTCAAGTAAGTTTTTATACAAGTTTACTGTAGAACATCCAAATTTGCATTGGGGACAACATTTAAGGTAACACATGAAGGGTAACAAATAGAGCAGGGCAACTGTAGGCTAGCATTTCAACAGGATCTTGCAAACTCACTTAAATTCTTGACATTAGGCCCAAACGTGAAATTGGAAACGTCAAAATTGGCGCTAACGTGAAATTGCGAGGCTGTAAAATGTGTGTGCAAGAAAGAGGATGCAAGATCCTCAAATAAGGTTAGGCAAAAACCCCTAAATGGTTAAGTTATGGTACTCTTAAACCTGCAAGCCACGGCTTGCGCTCACCATCCACCACAACTCTAGAAAACAAATCTGCTTACAACAAGGTGCTCGGCCACCCTCTCATGGACGAACTGCCTCTTCGTGTCCCTACAGTAAGTAAAACGACCTTAAAACATCTAAAAACGCAGTTTAAAGCTAAGAGACCAGGCTTTGCACTGGCCTGCGCAATTGTTATTCATTGTGGACCAAATCAACACAAACGCTAGTTACACCATCTACATTTTTAAAGGTTTGGCGGCTAAGAGCTGCATTATTATTTTTTGCCCATGCTACAAACGGCTACATCAGTCTGCTAATACAGGTCTAGTAATATATATATTAATATATATCTTTTATTATTATTATTATTATAACATTTCAGGGGGTGCTGCAGCATGCTCAGCACCCCTACTTCCCGGGGCTATGCAAGGCACGTTATAGAGCAGCACACTTTACCATACGCAGCATTTACTGTGAATGCAATCTCTGCAAACATTGTGGAAAAGGGTGACTGCACTTCCTGATTTGGCCTCGTTTTAAATTTGGTTCATTAAGATATTCTAGTGGCCATGACTGAATTTAAACGTGAGTTGGTTTTGGGGTGTGGTTTGATGTGTGTTCACACGTGGGAAGAGTTAGCCCAATTATTTAGCCAATTAGCTTTAGCCGGCTGGTGTGCGACCGTGGGAAAGTTTGCTTAACTTTGGATAGCCTATTTCCGGGGCTAGTTAGGGACCATCAATAAATGATTTATTTATTTATTCATTTGTATTTAACCTTTATGTAACCAGGCACAATGTAAATGAGACAATATTTTCATGTTGCACACCTTTTTGTTTTCTCATTAATAAATGCTTTCTCAATATTTGTATATGAACTTTTACAATTTATAGATGGTTTGAGGTTTTTGAAATTTGGAGCTATTGGAATTTTTACATATTATCCCATGAACATTGTGGGCAGGATTGAAGTAAATCCAACCTTCATTTAAATTGTGACATGCTCATGTATCTAATGTTTTTATTTAACCTTTATTTAATTAGGCAAGTCACAGTTAAGAATAAATTCTTATTTACAATGACGGCTTACCCTGGCCAAACCCTAACGACGCTAGGCCAATTATGTGCCATCCTATGGGAATCCCAATCACAGCCAGTTGTGATAAAACCTGGAATTTAACCAGGGTCTGTAGTGACGCCTCTAGCACTGAGATGCAGTGACTTAGACCACTGCGCCAGTCGGGAGCCCTATAAAAACTAATCTCAGACGAGACTGACTGACTGACCAAAATGATCCTATTAACACTTTGTTGTAAATTGTTACAGTAGAATGAATGTTTCTGACTCATATCGATGAGACTAAACATTTTATTAATGACAAGTTGTTTTTTAGGGGCAGTTGCTCTTTAAAAAGTGCAATTTTTACTGTCTAGTGCACTGCTCCAGAATGTTCCTTGGATTGAATCCCGGCCTTGATAAATTACACTGAGTGACGACTGTGTGATTAGTTCAATTTCAATTAATAACAAAAAGGCTAGTATGCACCAGAGGAGGCTGGTGTGAGGAGCTATAGGAGGACAGGCTCATTGTAATGGCTGGAATGGAATTAATAGAACTTGTGGTTTCCGTGTTTAATGTGTTTGATACCGTTCCACTAAATTCCATTTCACCCATTACAATGAGCAAGTCCTCCTATGCACCATACTTCGCCCCCTGCAGGTAACAATGTCCTGAAATTAATTCATTGAGAGAGTATTGTTTGTCCTTCTTTAAGGACGAGCCTTCAGTGGTTTATTGTTCAAAATGCCAGGCATGTTTGACATTTTGGTTGGCAGTTACGCCGTTTTTTATGTTGGTTCTCGCTGTGCTCAGTGACTCAGCCATGCTTATAGGCCTCAGGTAATTTCTACCCAGTATTCTTCCTCTAGATGCTGTTTGACATCCGAGACAGGCTTTAATTCTGGAATCATATCTGACTCTCTGCTCTGTCACAGTGGCTGCATAACAACCCTGTCATTGTTGCATAAATCATCCAGGCGACTTGTGCTGGGTGTCACCTGTGTACAAAATGAATGGCATCATATTCCACTGCTCTTTAATAACTTTTTCATTAGTAAATGCTGTCCATGTGCGTGTTTGTATTTCTGAGCATCCTTTCATTCTTGGAAGGGTTTCTATTTTTTTCGGTATATTATGTGAATAATACTTATTATGTAACAGCTACTTGTATTCACAACCATTATTAAATCAAGGAGTATTTAATCCGGAACTATTGGTTTGCCCCGATTTTGAATATTCTAATTTGTTGTTGTACAATGTCTGCTGTTGGTGAGACATGCAGAGCTTTATGGGGGGCAAAATTGTAATCACATTTCTGTGGCGCCATTTCTCAGGGATTTTCTACCTTTCCTGTTAAGTCTGGCAATTAACACTGTCAGGGACGAGTCACATTTCAATAATGTCACTGAAATGTGAAAATCATAGATCATTCATTGACAGGACAGTTGTAGACCACTCCACAATACCCAGAGAAAGAAAGCAGCCACAGACATCCTGTATTTTTCAAGCTACAACCTTACTTAAAAATTGATGGTATTTTACGAAAGAAACGTATGGATTGTGTCTCTGACACTCAAAAGGGACATGGTCCTTCGCCCATCCCCCCCAACCTTTCACAAAATAACTGTAGTCAATAATGTAAAGGACATACTTTTCTCTCCCAGATGCTAGTGTTCTGCTGGAGAAACAACAGACCGTTCGTGATCTCATCACTTCAGGCTCCTAAATCATGGACGCTCCTCATCAATACCCTCAAGACAATACAGAGTCTCAGAAGTATTACAGAAGTGTGTGACTGCTTGTAAATATTGTTGATTTTGAAGCTGTCTCGTGGTGTTGTCATCCATGTGTAGGCTTCAATGCTGTACTGCTGTTAGTGTTTTTACGGATTCAGATTTTCTTGCAGGAAGGCAACTAATGAGACGAACAATAACATTTTCAGTTGAGAGGATGGAACCAGACTGGTGATAAGGTCCAAGGCCCTGAAGGGGACATCTTGCTCTGACAGAAACAAAACAAAACAGTTAACAGTAAGTACAAATCGGATGACCAAACGCTGGCAAGCATTAAAAGCAAGGAAAGCCATTTGACAAAGCCAGATGCCCTGTCTGATTAGCTAATAGTTTTTTGTGTGTGTTAGTCCAAACTAAGTTTGTTTAATTACGCCAATCTTAATTCAATAAGTGTGTTTTTTACTATTGAGTAATAGTAAATGTCCCATTGAAACAATGGGACATTTCTGAATTAGAATTTCATGCACATTTAATTTAATTTGTGGGACAATGGGACATTTCTGAATTAGAATTTCATGCACATTTAATTTAATTTGTTATCATACTATTCAAAAGCCTAGCATGAAAAGTTAGACAAATGTACATTTTGCCTTTTTACAATGCTTAATTTCTTTTTTTCAAAGTCTAGTTGACTTTACATCATAAATGAAGTGAAGAAATGCTATGCAAGTTCCCTGCCCATTGAAAACATCTTGTTCAATTTCAGATTTAGTGATATTACGGTTGCATTATTATATATACTGAAAAGGAAGTTTTAAAAAAGTGCAGGCCCCACTTTATTTTACTGATATAAGGTATAGGTGACCATCCGAGTGAAATATTATTGCTAATATTCATAAAAGGATAGCTAAGGATGTATTTTAACTGGTATTTGATTTGTTTAGGAAAAGTTTAGAGGTATATTTGAACGCGTTCTCTTCACGTTTCAATGGGCGATTCGACATACGCACCAACCAAACTGAGATTTATGGATATAATAAATGACTTTTTCTAACAAAAGAACCATTGGATGTCTTCGTTGGACACATGGAAAGCCCTCAGCAGAAGTTCTTCAAAAGGTAAGGGATTTGTTTTCGCTGTGAAATTTGTTTTGTGTGAACCGCGATGGTTTATGAATTTATGCTAACGCAGAAATATTGGAGGTGCTACTCTCAAACAATCAAATGTTGTGCTTTCGCCGTAAAGCCTTTTTGAAATCTGACAATGCTGTGATATTGCCAAGAAGCAGAGCTTTTGATGACTATGCAACACTTGTATATTGATGAATGTTTAATAATTCAACTTTTGGATTTTGAATTTTGAATTTGGCGCCTTGCATTTCACCGGGTAGTGTCGGGAGTGGGGCGCTAGCGCTAGCGTCCCACTGCTCCCTAAGTAGTTTAAGAATGGTACTCATTCAAGGGATTTTCTTAACTTTTACTATTTTCTACATTGTAGAATAATAGTGAAGACATCAAAACTATGAAATAACACATGGAATTGTCAGGGATCAACCAGGCTCCACCACTACACAATCACAGAGATCACTGTCACCTGAGTTCTAATCACCCGCACCTGCAGGTCATTGGATCATCAGCACAGTCAGCATAAAGCCACTCTCTTCACACAGTCACTTTGTCTGGTCTCGTTTGAGTAAGGACTCACTCCCTGTTCCTCTGACCTAGACCTTCGTTATCTACATTGTTTCATCTACCTTCCAGTGTTCATCCTCCGGCTACCTCCTTCTCCTCATACAAGTATACCTGTCTGGATTTCCCATCATCATCTTACAGAGACTTTCTCTACTTCATTTTTTCATCACCATCTATATTTCATTAAACCTGTTACTCCTTTTTGAAACCTTTTTGTCTTGAGTCTCTGTTCCATAACAGGAATAGTGTAGTAACCAAAAAAGTGTCAAAATATATTTTTTCCTTGATGACAGCTTTGAACACGCTTGGCATTCTCTCAACCAGCTTCATGAGGTAGTCACTTGGAATGCAGTTCTCAGGGTCAGGACAGGCAGAATGGTCAAACACCGTAAAAGCTAGAAAACAGGACCTAGAGACAGAAGGGGGCACACTGGTAGGCTTGACGGAAATAAACTAACTGGCAACAGACAAACAGAGAACGCAGATATAAATACACTGGGGGTAATGAGGAAGATGGGTGACAGCTGGAGGGGGGTGGAGACAAGCATAAAGACAAGTTAAACAGATCAGGGTGTGACAATACTCCCCCGTCTAGGGGCCCCACCTGGCGTCCTACCTGGGCACATACCTGGTTGAACTCAGAGATGAGGCCTGGGTCCAGGATGTCCCTAGCTGGGACACAGCACGTCTCCTCCAGGCCATAACCCTGCCAGTCAATCAGGTACTGGAATCCCCTGCCCCGCGGTCAAACCTTCAGGAGGCGCCTCACCGTGAACGCCGGTTGGCCGTCAATGAGACGGGGAAGAGGGAGGGGAGAGGGAGGGGAGAGGGGGGGCCTAGAAACAGGAGACAAAGGGCTGTGAGACATAGGTTAAATCCAAGACACGTGAAAAGTGGGATGTATACGGAGGGTGCAGGGCAACAGAAGACAAACAGTAGAGGGACTAATAATCTTGGAGATGGGGAAAGGGCTGATAAAATGGGGGGAAGGTTTGCAGGACTCCACCAGGAGGGGCAGGTCTCGAGTGGACAGCCACTCGGTCCGCTTGTTGTCGATACCTACAGGTGGTCTTGAGAAGGGCCGACCGGGCTCTCTTCCAGGTACGGCGACAGCGGCGGACAAACATCTGGTCCGAGGGTATGCCGACCTCTTCTTCTTGCTCCGGGAGGAGCGGGGGCTGATAACCCAGGGAACACTCGAAAGGCGAGAGCACAGTGGCAGAGCAGGGGAGGGTGTTGCGGGCGTATTCAACCCACACAAGTTACTGGCTCCAGGTGGTAGGGTTGGCGGAGACAAGGCAGCGAAGAGTCGTCTCCAGGTCTTTATTGGCTCGCTCCGACTGGCCATTGGACTGAAAGTGTTACCCGTAGGGCAGGCTGGCCGACGAACCAATGAGCGTACAGAACACCTTCCAGAACCAGGGCGAGAACTGAGGACCCCGGTCGGAGACCATGTCCACCAGGAGTCCATGGATCTGGAAGACATGCTGCACCATGAGCTGGGCCATCTTTTTGGCAGGGTAGCTTGGGGAGGAGAATGAAGTGGACGGCTTTGGAAAACCGGTCCACTACTGTCAGGATGGCGGTGTTGCCATCAGACGGGGAAAGACCCGTGAAGAAGTCCAGGGATATGTGAAACCAGAGACATTGAGGGACAGGCAGTGGTTGTAAGAGACCAGCCAGAGCTTGCCGAGGAGTCTTGTTCTGCGCACAGACGGTGCAGGCGGTGTCAAAAGCGGAGACGTCCGGGACCATGGTCATCAACCAAAAGCTTCACCACACAAAGGCCAGAGTCCGACGGAAGCCCGGGTGGAAAGCAAGCCTGGCAGAGGACCGAGGAGTGGACAGCATCAGGAACAAACATCCGGTTATCGGGGTTCGGCTGGGAATGCTGCGCCTGACGGACATGCTTCCCTATTCCCCAGCTGAGTGCCGTCGCCAGGCACGAGGTGGGAAGGATGGTCTCATGGTCTGAGGGTGTAGCTGCAGGGCTATAGCGGCGTGATAGCGAATCCGGCTTGATATTCTTGGATCCCGGTTGGTAGGAGAGGGAGAAGTTAAACCGGGTGAAAAGCAGGGTCCACCTAGCTTGCCTGGAATTGAGAAGCTTGGCAGTGCAGAGATATTCCAGGTTCTTGTGATCCGTCCACACAATGAATGGATGTTCCGCCTCCTCCAACCAGTGTCTCCACTCCTCCAACGCCATCTTCACTGCAAAAAGCTCACGATTTCCCACATCGTAATTCCTCTCTGTGGTGTTGAGGCAATGGAGAAGAAGGTGCAGGGATGTAACTTGAAGTCCAGGGCAGAAAGCTGGGACAGGACAGCCCCCACTCCGAAATCAAAACATCGGCCTCCACCACGAACTGATGGGATGGGTCAGGATTAACCAATGTGGGTGCTGTGGTGAAAGCAGCTGGGGACCACATGAAAAGAACCTTGGGGAGATGCCAGGGTGCTGTAGCCACAAATAAAGAGGAGATAAAAGTTGGAAAACATTGCAGCTGCACTCTAGATGTAGGCTGGGGCCAATCCAGCACCTCTCTCACCTTCCCAGGATCCATATGTAAATTCCCTGCAGCGATGATGTAACCAAGGAAGGGGATGGTGGAGCGATGGAATTCGCATTTTTCCACTTTCACAAAAAGCTGTTTCTCCAGGAGGCACTGGAGGACCTGCCGGATGTGGAGCACGTGTTCTTGGGCTGAGTGGGAGAAAATGAGGATATCGTCGAGGTACACGAAGACGAACCGGTTCAACATGTCGAGGAGAACGTCATTGACCAGGGCCTGGAACACTGCTGGGCATGACCAGATGGCATGACCAGATATTCGTAGTGACTACAGGCCATGTTGAAGGCAGTCTTACACTCGTCCCCCTCCTGTATCCGCACCAAGTGGTAGGCATTCCGCAGGTCCAACGGTGGCCCCCTGGACAGGTTCAAAAACAGAGGCGATGAGTGGTAACGGGTAGCCGTGATTTCATTGAGGCCCTGGTTGTCAATGCACGGGAACAGGGTTTTGTCCTTCTTCTCCACAAAGAAGAACCCTTTGCCGCTGGGGAAGGCAGAAGGACGGATACACCCTGCAGCTAGGGAGTCTTCGATGTACAGTTGGAGTCAGAAGTTTACATACTCTTACAATGGAGTCATTAAAACTAGTTTTTCAACCACTCCACAAATGTCTTGTTAATTAGCATGAATTGGATAGCCTCGCTGTGATTCCCTGACACTTGTAGGTTGATGGGAGTGGTACTGTGGGTGTCCCGGCCTATAGAGCGCCCATCTAGCGCTCTAATGTCCATGGGAATGGAAAGGGGATGAGTGGGGATGCCCAGCTTGGACGCCAGGGTAGCGTCCATAAAACTCTCATCGTCCCCGAGTCGATGTGTACCCAGAGAGATTTCAACTGGTTCCCCCACAGCAGGATGCCATGGAAAGGTCAGTAGTCCAGAGCAGAGTCCGAAAAGGTATAGAACGGCAGGCTGGCTCAGGGTCAGGTCAGGCAGAGGTCAGTAATCCAGTGTGGTGTGACAAGGTACAGAATGGTGTGGGGGTGCTTTGCTGGTGACACTGTCAGGGATTTATTTAGAATTGCTGCATCAGATGACTTGGCCTCCACAATCACCAGACCTCAACCCAATTGAGATGGTTTGGGATGAGTTGGACCGCAGAGTGAAGGAAAAGCAGCCAACAAGTGCTCAGCATATGTGGGAACTCCTTCAAGAGTGTTGGAAAAGCATTCCAGGTGAATCTGGTTGAGAGAATGCCAAGAGTGTGCAAAGCTGTCATCAAGGCAAATGGTGGCTACTTTGAAGAATCTCAAATATAAAATATATTTTGATTTGGTTACTACATGATTAAATATGTGTTATTTCATAGTTTGATGTCTTCACTATTTTTCCACAATGTAGAAAATATCAAAAATAAAGAAAAACCCTTGAATGAGTAGTGTATAAAACTGATATATCACATTTACATAAGTATTCAGACTCTTTACTCAATACTTTGTTGAAGCACTTTGGGCAGCGATTACAGACTTGAGTCATCTAGAGTATGACGCCACAAGCTTGGCACAACTGGTTTTGGAGTTTCTCTCTCACTGCACAGCTATTTTCAGGTCTCTCCAGAGATGTTCGATCGTGTTCAAGTCCGGGCTTTGGCTGGGCCACTCAAGGACATTGAGACTTTACCCAAAGGCACTCCTGCGTTGTCTTGGCTGTGTGCTTATTGTCGTTGTCCTGTTGGGAGGTGAACCGTCGCACCAGTCTGAGGTCCTGAGCGCTCTGGAGTAGGTTTTATTTAAGGATCTCTTTGTACTTTCCTCCGTTCATCTTTCTCTCGATCCTGACTAGTCTCCCAGTCCCTGCTGATAAAAAACCTCCCCACAGCATGATGCTGCCACCACCATGCTTCACCGTTGGGATGGTGCCAGGTTTCCTCCAGACGTGAAGCTTGGCATTCAGGCCTAAGAATTCAATCTTGGTTTCATCAGACCAGGGAATCTTGTTTTCCACTCTACCATAAAGGCCTGATCGGTGGAGTGCTACAGAGATGGTTGTCCTTCTGGAAGGTTCTCCCATCTCCACAGAGGAACTCTAGAGCTCTGTCAAGGTGACCCTTAGGCTCTTGGTCACCTCCCTGAACAAGGCCCTTCTCCTCTGATTGTTCAGTTTGGCCGGGCGGCCGGCTCTAGGAAAAGTCTTGGTGGTTCCAAACTTCTTCCATTTAAGAATGATGGAGGCCACTGTGTTCTTGGGACCTTCAATGCTGCAGAAATGTTTTGTTACCCTTCTCTTGAAATGTGCCTCGACACAATCCTGTCTCAAAGCTCTACGGACAATTCCTTCGACCTCTTGGCTTGTCAACTGCATTGCATGCATTGTCAACTGTGGGACCTTATTTAGACAGGGGTCTGCCTTTCCAAATCATGTCCAATCAATTGCATTTACCTCAGGTGAACTCCAGTCAAGTTGTAGAAACATCTCAAGGATTGTCAATGGAAACAGGATGCACCTGAGCTCAAGTTCGAGTCTCATAGCAAAGGGTCTGAATACTTATGAAAATAAGGTATTTCTGTTTGGGTTTATTATGTTTGTTCATTGAAAATCACTACAGTATGGTACCATCTGGTACCACATAGTTAGTTAGTTAAATTAGCATTATAAAATAACTTACCTCATACTGGTACCAAATGTTATGTAGTGCAGCTTGTTTCAGTGAATCCCAAATGAACTGAAACACATTTTTTTTTTAATTATTACAACCTCTTAATAAACATCAGGTAAAATGGGACAATTAAATAAAACATAACCCTTATTTTTCCCACTAATTTAGAATACCATACATCCAATTGTATTATAAGTGAAGGGTGAGCCTGAACCTGTGTTTATGCTGTGTCCTCCTCCTTGGGGATACACCATGATTAATTCTGCACGTTTGTTGCATCACTCAAGCAACTTGTGTATCGACAGCATGGCCTGGTATAGAGAGAGCACACGACACCATCAATTTTTTTCTCCATTGTGGGCCATCCAAACATCACTGGGCTCCTTCACACCAACAATGAGAGACATGGTGAGGGGGAGGTGTCTTTGCAAAGTAATTAAACACATTCACGCATTCAAACCTGACCTTTTGCAGCAGTGGTCCTATATTATGTTAAAACATATTGTTCTTTGTTGTGACTCTGTCAGCTACGGAACTGCCACACTGTGTAGTAAGTCTTGGATTCAATGGAACCATTAGAATATTGGCACAAGTGCAAACTCCGCCCATCTGGCACTACAGGCAGGCTAAAGCAAATGCTAAAAGTATTTGTAAGATTTCAAATAGTATTTGAGCCCAGGTCTTCTGTGTAACATACTGTATAGTCTCTAAGCTGTTCTCTCAATGCTTGTTAGCTGCTGAGGATTTGAGATTCGGTCGTAATGTACCATAAATCATATTTGAGTCATTTGTGCTTACTTGTTCCAGCTGCAATAAATGTCGTTAGCTGCATTGTTCAGTTTGGGGGACTGTTGGAAGCCTATGAGCAAGGCGTTTTCATTACGTTTATTGTCATGAATCTTGCCATGAAGTCAGAACTGAGCAGTTTCCGCTTGCTGGACCAGCTGCAAACTCAACATTTGCTATATCGTAAAAATGTATGAAAACAAAAATGAGCTTTTTGGTCTTAATTTAAGGTTAGGGTCAGGCATTAGGGTTAGCAGGGTGGTTAAGGTTAGGGTTAAGGTGAAGCTTAAAATAAGATTTGATGAATTTGTGGCTGTGCCAGCTGGTGACCACTCTGCAGAGCTGCTTCCAGGGTAAGATTCATTACAATAAATGCCAACCTGCTACTCAGTAGAGCAGGACCTGAATGACATTGATTTGCCTTTGACAGCTGCTCTCTCCACGGTAGCCTCCTCCTCCTATTCTCCCTCTCCATCCTGGTCCAGGGAGGAAGCTGCAGGCAGCTGCTCCATTCCATGTCTGACAGCCTGGTCTCATAGACATAGACATAGTAAACATTAATCCGAGACACTCAAATTAGTATGATAGTTCAGTATTCGTACCCCTTGACTTATTTCACATTTTATTGTGTTACTGCCTGAATTCAACATTTTGAACCCCTCCCTGTTGAAAACAGCAATATATAGGAGTAAGATTGCAGTACCTATTGCTTCCACTGGATGTCAACAGTCTCTAGACAGTGTTTGATGATGTTAGAATGCTCTGGATGGTAATAGAAGAAGAATTTTTAACTGGTCACCAGATGTAAACAGAAGAGGAAGCGCGTTCACGGGCTCGCGCGCGCTGTGGTTTTTTCCTTTCCTATCATCCAGTTTATAATCCGGTTGAAATATTATAGTAAATATACATAAAAGTGTTCCTAAGGATACATTATCAATGATGTTTGATTGTTCTTGGACAAGTGTATAGGTATAGGTTGAACGAGTTCTCTTCACGGTTCAATGGGCGAGTGGACGCTGTATTTTATGAACATAATGCGCCAACCAAACGGAGATTTATCGATATAATAAATGACTTTTTCTAACAAAAGAACCATTGGATGTCTTCGTTGGACACTTGGGAAGCACTCAGCAGAAGTTCTTTAAAAGGTAAAGGATTTGTTTTCGCTGTGAAATTTGTTTTGTGTGAACCGCGATGGTTTATGAATTTATGCTAAAAAAAGGCATGACCAAATACTCAGTGTCCAAGTGGTGTGTTGAACGCCATTTTCCACTCATCCCCCTCTCTGATGCGGACCAGATGGTAGGCATTCCGGAGGTCGAGTTTAGTGAACACCGTGGCACCATGGAGAGGGGCAGAAGCAGAACTGAGGGGTACTTGTTCTTCACAGTGATGTTATTCAGCCCACGGAAGTCTACGCATGGCCTCAGCGACCCAACCTTTTTCAGCGACCCAAAGGTTTTTTTCGTTTTCTATCGCCCAGGTTATTATCTGTGTGAAATATTATAGTTAATATACATAATAGTGTACCTAAGAATCGATTAGAAACATTGTTTGATTTGTTTGGACAAAGTTTATAGGTATATTTTGAGCGCTCTATATGTCTTGTATAATGGACGAGTGGGACGGTGGATTTTCTGAACAGAACGCGCCAACCAAACAGAGCTTTATGGATATAAAGAGGGGACTTTTTCGAACAAAACGAACATTGATTGTGTTGCTTGGACACTTCGGGTTGCCATCAGAAGAAGATCTTCAAAGGTAAGCGATTGATTTTATCTATTTTTATGACTTTTGTGACACCCACGCTGGTTTTATTATTATGGTAATGAAGTACACGGAGCGCTGTCCTCAGACAATCAAATGTTCTGCTTTCGCCGTAAAGCCTTTTTGAAATCTGACAATGCTGTGAGATTGCCAAGATTCTAAGCTTTTGAAGAGTGTGCAACACTGTAATTTGAATTTGGCGCTCTGCAATTACACCGGATGTTGTGGATGTGGGACGTGACTGTCCCATTTAGCGCGCAAAGAGGTTAAAGACTATCAGAAAGGATGTTGGAACTTATTTATTTTAATCCAAAGCCACGAATGAGTGAGTCACTCAGCTTAATGTTTAGATATATAGCTTTATGCTGCGAAATAGCCTACTAAATAGGCCAAGCCTAAAGAAATACATTAAATTGCCTATATAAACTAGTACATTTAATAAATAAATGAAGTAGCTCAGGTCTTGAAAATATGGGCAATCTTTTTCCCCTGCCTATCTTCGCTGGACTCTCTTTCATTCAATTTCTTCTTCGCATTAGCGAAGAAGGACTCCATGCTTCGGAAGGGGCTATCACTTTTCCACACTGTGGTAGATAAAGTCATTTTGTTATTTAGAATAATTTATTTATGTTTATAGAGAGAGAGAAACCAAGAGCCCACCGTATCTATTTTTAGAAGATCGTCAGTCCACATGTCAATTGTAATTGCACAATTGTATTTACCCAAGTTCAACTCCGAGACCACCCGCCAGCAATTTTTTTGTTGTTGCCTGATGCAGGACTCTAGTGCCAGAGAAAACAGTCTCTCAGACTGAAACATTCACACCTCCATTAATTTATGAAAAGATTTCAATTTGGCCACAATTTGTGCCACAGATAGATCAGCGTTCTAACTTCCCCTTGTGATAGTGTGGTGCAATGACAGAATTATGCAATTTACCACAATCTGCCACCATTAATTTATGAAAAGATAGTCAATTTGGCCACAATTTGTGCCACAGATAGATCAGCGTTCTAACTCCCCCTTGTGATAGTGTGGTGCAATGACAGAATTATGCAATTTACCACAATCTGCCACCATCTACCACAAGCAGATCTATCTTAAAATTCATTGTTGTACACAATATTATATCACATTTGATTATTGACCTGTTACTGACCTGTCCATCCACAGGTTTGATCTGCTGTAGTCTCTACAACTCAATGCTTGTGCTTGGATCACACTGGCACAGGATGGGTTAGCAGGGTGGACGGATGCACTCCTGTTGGACTGGAAAACAAAGAGACATTTGGTCAGTGGTGGGGCTTTTTCAATGCTGTAGCAACATCTTTATCTGGACAGAAAATGCATTGTTTATAACACAAACCCACCTTGGAAATGTGACAAGTGGTCCCTCAACACTCAAGCCTCATGCCACAATGTTTGTTCTTGTTTCCCAATTAACCGCTACTTCTCTGATGAGTGGGTCTTGGAGATGTACAAGTGCACAGCAAGTCTGAACCAGCACATTACTATATCAACGCAGATGAGGTGGGATGAATCTCAAGATTATTTTCATCTTTAGACAAGCATTTACCCTCTCAACATGGATCTTGTTTCTCGCAATGTCTTTCGTGAGATGTATCTCACTCTCTGTGAACCTTCTGTGTTTCAGGATTGGTAGAATATTCACAATGACTCCTGCAGGCATCAAGCTCTGGATCAACAATCCTTTGTATGCCAACATCATGTCTCCAGACATGAAGATTATCTCAAACCCCAACTTCTGGACAATGGCTTTGTACGACAGAGATCCTGGATACAGATCACTGCAGGCTGTTATCACCGCATTAGGTGCAACTCCCAGGAGTAGCTTGAAGTTGTGCATTGAACAGTAGGTTTTCTTCTGCAGACTTGGAGTAGCAACTTCTATGTCATTATAGTCCATAATCATCATGCAGTTTCTGCTGGACCCCTGAAAAGACGCAGGCAAGCACGTTTGGTTCTTCTCCCGACTTAGAACAATCTTCATGATGCTAACAGAGGTGTGGACTCGAGTCACATGACTTGGACTCGAGTCAGACTCGAGTCACAAATATGATGACTTGCAACTTGACTTTGACTTTAACACCAATGACTTGTGACTTGACTTGGACTTGAGCCTTATGACTCAACCTGACTTGATACCCTCCCCAAACCAAAATATATAAAAATTATGCTATTAAAAAAAGTGTGCAGAGCATCAACTCTTCATTTAACAGATTACAGTTTTAATCGGACAGCAGCCAATCAAATTGTGCATGGCAGTGCAGAGGAACGTCGGCGGGTGAATTCAGATGGAGCCTTTGGAAAGATGACACCCAAAATTATTATTTTCGTATATAAAGACGACGCTGTATCAACAAAAAACTGATTGCAACTTGCAAAACATGCGGGAAGAAAATTACAGACGGAGGCGCAACAATTTCCAACTTTGTTTGACATTTGAAGCTGCACAAAGAACGGTAAGTCGTGGCTAATATAGCAGACAGCTATCCATCACACGAGGTTGTGTGTTAATGAGTGTGTGTAACTTGATTGTCATGGGTTTCTTTTTGCTGGCTTGTGATGTCTGGAGCCTGTATTGTAATGTGCGCTCCTCACTGCTTGCCTAGATTAGACTTGCAGATTGACTCGCCATCACGCTGTTTGGAGCTGGAAAATATCAAATGAGCACATTTGTGGCAGAGTGCCTCCTAGAATGGTTGTGTACTCTTCCTAACCTGCTGATTATGGCGAGTGATTGAACCTCTGATTGTGTTTATGCTTCACACAAATCCCACCATCCCTCTCTCTGCTGTCCTCTGCAGTTTTGAGCTTTCTCCATTGATAATGAATGAAGAACGGCGCCTTATTTCATCTGAGGCACCGCATTCAGATACAGTTTCCCAGATAGAAATGCAATATTTAGATCTGTACTCGATTCTCTATTCTACACGGCAAAGGATCTTGGCTGTTATAGGTGATGTATTTCTATGTGAATTGCCATGTTGGATGGCCCATGTATTTCCATGGAAATGTAACATTTATTTGGAAAGTAATAAATATATAGATATTTTTAAAAGCATTCATGATTTGCGTAAATGTAATATACTAACTATTACTCTTGTTAAAAATATGAAATTATATTACATTTGGTGAAGAGCACATTATGACTTGTTTAGGATGCGAAACTCAAAGTTTAGGACTTGAGACTTGACTTGATACTTTAAAAAAATATATATTTTATTAAAAAAATTATTTCACCTTTATTTAACCAGGTAGGCTAGTTGAGAACAAGTTCTCATTTACAACTGCGACTTGGCCAAGATAAAGCACAGCCGTGTGACACAAACAACAACACAGAGTTACATATGGAATAAACAAGCGTACAGTCAATAACACAATAGAAAAAACAAGAAAGTTTATATACAGTGTGTGCAAATGGTGTGGGGAGGTAGGCAATAAATAGGCTAAAGTAGCAAGGTAAATTACAATTTAGCAGATGATGATGTGCAAGTAGAGACACTGGTGTCCAAAAGAGCAGAAAAGTAAATAAAAAACAGTATGGGGCTGAGGTAGTTAGATTGGATGGGCTATTTACAGATGGACTATGTACAGCTGCAGCGATTGGTTAGCTGCTCAGATAACTGGTGTTTAAAGTTAATGAGGGAGATATAAGTCTCCAGCTTCAGTGATTTTTGCAATTTGTTCTAGTCACTGGCAGCAGAGAACTGGAAGAAAAGGCGGCCAAAAGAGGTGTTGGCTTTGTGGATGACCAGTGAGATGTACCTGCTGGAGCGCGTGCTACGGGTGGGTGTTGTTATCGTGACCAGTGAGCTGAGATAAGGCGGAGCTTTACCTAGCATAGACTTATAAATGACCTGGAGCCAGTGGGTCTGGCAACGGATATGTAGCGAGGGCCAGCCGACTAGAGCATACAGGTCGCAGTGGTGGGTGGTATAAGGGGCTTTGGTAACGAAACGGATGGCACTGTGATAGACTGCATCCAGTTTGCTGAGTAGAGTATTGGAAGCTATTTTGTAGATGACATTGCCGAAGTCGAGGATCGGTAGGATAGTCAGTTTTACTAGGGTAAGTTTGGCGGCATGAGTGACGGAGGCTTTGTTGCAAAATAGAAAGCCAATTCTAGATTTGATTTTGGATTGGAGATGTTTAATATGAGTCTGGAAGGAGAGTTTACTGTCTAACCAGACACCTAGATATTTGTAGTTGTCCACATATTCTAGGTCAGAGCCGTCCATGGTAGTGGTGCTAGTCGGGCGGGCGGGTGCGGGCAACTAACGGTTGAAAAGCATGCATTTGGTTTAACTAGCGTTTAGGAGCAGTTGGAGGCCACGGAAGGAGTGCTGTATGGCATTGAAGCTCGTTTGGAGGTTAGTTAGCACAGTGTCCAAAGAAGGGCCAGAAGTATACAGAATGGTGTCGTCCGTGTAGAGGTGGATCAGGGAATCACCCGCAGCAAGAGCGACATCATTGATACTTGACAGTCTTGACTTGAGACTTGACTTGGGACTTAAGTGCTAAGACTTGAGACTTACTTGTGACTTGTAAAACAATGACTTGGTCCCACCTCTGGATGCTAATGAAACAAAGCCTGTGGATCACATGAATGAAAGTGATGGTAACATTGCTGACCGTGGTTGCACTACATTAGAATAGTTGAACCAGGTGCAAGTTGGCTTAGCTGTGACGTAACTTCATAAGTGCCTTGAACACTTGATCCTCAAATGACAGCATCTCAACACTCCACTTGGAAAAGTAGGCAACGCAGTCCTTCCAAGTTATTGTCTGGAAATCCTGTTTCCATCCTAAGTACTAGCTGTGATGCTGAACACCTCTTGTGGGTATAAAGCTGATTCTCCTGTAGAACCTTCAACTGTGCTAACAGTTCAACTGTCACTACAGACACCTTGGTTCGATTCCAGGCTGAGTCCGGAGGCGCACAATTGGCCCAGCATCGTCGGAGTTTGGCCGGTGTAGGCCGTCATTGTAAAGAAGAATTTGTTCTTAATTGTCTTGCCTAGTTAAATAAAGGTTACATTTGTAACAATACAATTTATTTTTGTTCTGCCGTGGTGGAAGTGCTTGGAGCTTCTGCTTCTGCCATGGTGGATGTGTCTGGATCTACCTCTTCTGTCATGGTGGATGTGTCTGGATCTTCCTCTTCTGCCATGGTGGATGAGCTACCTTTTCTCTTCCCCACCGCAAAATGGCAGCTGCAGATCCAAGTGTTGTCACTGGGTTTCCGGTTCACCTGTCTGAAAGACCCCAAAAAATTACATTTTACTAGATAGCTACGTTGATTACTAAAGGTAACATCTATATTTAAAAACCATAACCCACAGACTTGAATATATTAACAGTAAAATAGACTGGGACATGATTTCTACTAGCCCAGGCAAAATTCAAGTCCTAAATCTGTGGCATGCAATGTTTATGAAGGCAAGATTTCATTGCTGTGTCAGGCTAGTTGGGCACTTTTTCTACTAGCCATTTCACTGCTGTGTCAGGCTAGTTTAGCACCTTGTCTACTTGCCCAGTCTGAAAAGTGCTAGCCTTGGGCTAGGTTAATTTCCATCCCTGCTGACATTTCTAACAGTCTTCACAGGTCATTTGATTAGTCATGTACAACAGATTCACTAGTGGAACAAAACCCTTTCTGTGTTTTGTATGGGGAAAACAAAAAGTATTTTGTGTGCTAGCTAGCCAGCTAGTTAATCTTAGCTCACCCATTCGTGTAGTCACACTTTTCCAAGTGGTGAAATGCCAGCTAATGGGGATATTTAGCTAATGTTTACTAGCTAGTTACGTTAGCTCATCGTTTATGTAGTCAGACTTTTCCCCATGGTGACATGCTAGCTAGCCCACCAGTTGATATTTAGCTAGCTAGCTAGATAACATTAGCTCACCGTTTCCCCATGATGACATGCTAGCTAGTCCACCAGAGCAGGGATATTTAATGCTAGCTAGTTAGCGCTAATTGCTAATGTTAGGCACATTTGCTAACATGTCATCGCCTGTCGGGAAAGTCTGACTACACCACAGTGAGATGCAGTGCAACGTCAGCTAGCTAACATTAGCTAATGTAGCCAACTAGCCAACCAAGGTGCCTAACTAGCTAGCCCACCAGGTGATATTTAACTAGCTAGCTAGATAACATTAGCTCACCATTCATGTAGTCAGACTTTTCTAAGTGGTGACATGCTAGCTAACCAACTATCCTTGCTATGGTGCCAGCCTAATGTTAGCTAGCAAGTCTGACTACATGAACAGTGAGTTAACGTTAACTAGTTAGCTAAATATCCCTTCTCTGGTGGGCTAATACTAGATAGCATGTTACCACATGAAAAAGTATAACTACACAAACCGTGAGCTAATGTTAACTAGCTGGCTAGTGTAACAGTATATCTTCCGTCCCTCTCCTCATCCTCTACCTGGGCTTGAACCAGGGACCCTCTGCACACATCAACAACTGACACCCACAAAGCATTGTTACCCATCGCTCCACAAAAGCCGCGGCCCTCGCAGAGCAAGGGGAACAACTACTTCAAGGTCTCAGAGCGAGTGACGTCACCGATAGAAACGCTGTTAGCCTGCACCCTGCTAGCCCAGTGACTCAAAATCTCAATTTAATCCATTTTAAATACAGGCTCTAACACAAAAAAATGTGGAAAAAGTCAAGGGGTGTGAATACTTTCTGAAGGCACTGTATGTTACATTTGGTATGCTTTTGTAAGACAGAAGGTTACTTAAGACAAAAATTAAAGGAGGAGGGTGGATCGGTGTTGGTCGGGGTGGGTGGACGTATAACGTTATCTAATTACCAGCTTTGCAACTACTTAATTTAAATTGAGTACAAACTTAACTGAACAGAGACAGAATACAATATGGAATTGTATTGAATAGCTTGGTGTTGTCTTTGTCTCCAAGGAATGCTGGGCAGCTGGCATCAAACTGTTTTGTGTTGTAGATATGTGGTAGTAGAGCAGTGGCCTGAAGGCACACACTTAATGTGTTGTGAAATCCATTGTGAAATGTATTGTAATGTTTTTAAAATGTTATATAACTGCCTTAATTTTGCTGGACCCGAGGATGAGTACATTCATAGCCAGTTGAGAAGAGCTCATGGTTGGAAATGCCTGGAACAGCTGAATTCCCTTCTCGGCCAGGATGCCCCACTTGCTTAGGGAGCAGTGGGGCAACAACATCCGGAAAAATGCAGAGCGGCAAATTCAAATTACAAAAGTAGTAATATAAAACATTCATGAAAATACAAGTGTTGCACACTCTTCAAAAGCTTAGAATCTTGGTAATCTCACAGCGTTGTCAGATTTCAAAAAGGCTTTACGGCGAAAGCATAACATTTGATTGTCTGAGGACAGCGCCCAGCGTAATTCCTGCATTAGCATAATTTCATAACCAGCAGTGGTGTCACAAAACTCAAAAATAGCGATAAAATAAATCACTTATCTTTGAAGATCTTCCTCTGATGGCAATCGGAAGGGTCCCAGCAACACAATAAATGTTCCTTTTGTTCGAAAAAGTCCCTCTTTATGTGCTAAAAGCTCAGTTTGGTTGGCACATTTTGTTTAGAAAATCCACCGTCCACTCGTCCAATATACAAGACATACAAAGCGTTAAAAACATACCTATAAACGTTGTCCAAACAACTCAAACAACGTTTCTAATCGATCCTTAGGTACACTAATACATATATAAACGATAATATTTCACACGGATAATATCCTGGGCGATAGAAAAGGAAAAAACCGAGGCGCGCGCTCACGGCCCCGAGCTTGTCTAAAGACTGTTGACTTCTAGTGGAAGCCATAGGTACTGCAATCTGGGAGCTGGATTCCCCTCCTTTCAATACCAAGTCAATGGGAAGTGTCACTTCACAGAATCACATTTTCCGGATGTATCTTTCTCGGGTTTTCGCCTGCCAATCAGTTCTGTTATACTCATAGACATTATTCTAACGGTTTTAGAAACTTCAGAGTGTTTTCTATCCAATACGACTCATGTGCATATCCTAGTTTCTGGGCCTGAGTACCAGGCATTTGACTTTGGGCACGCCAGACTCACCAAACCTCCGAACACTGCCACCCCTCCCTAATAGGTTAATGGCGATTCTCAAACATCTTCACAGGGAGCCTAGTCGTTGAGGAATTACCTGAGAGTGTTTGTAGATCGATCGTTGGAACAAGGGACATAGATTCTCCCTCAGGCCGTCTGACATGACTTAAACAACACGGAAACATACCGTTGTTGAAAGACTGTTGCTGTGTCCTCCCGAGTGGCACAGCGGTCTAAGGCACTGCATTGCAGTGTTGCGGTGTCACTACAGCCTGAGATTCGACACAACCGGCTGTGACCGGGTGTCTCATAGGGCAGCGCACAATTGGCCCAGTGTCTTCCGGGTTAGGGGAGGATTTGGCCGGGGGGGCTTTACTTGGCTCATCGCACTCTAGTGACTCTTTGTGGCTGGCAGGGCGCCTGCAGGCTGACTTTTGTATAAATACTCCCCTAGATGTATGCCCATTGGTTGAAAGAAAGAAAAGTGATTATTGCACGAGTGAGCCCATAGGTTAATCAGCAAACGTTGTGGAATTGCCTTAGTGTGCCATGCTCATAGGCTCAAGTCAGTAGGTGAATAACATTCTGCACGCTAGCTAATAGTAAAGGCTTATAGTGACGCTATGCTGATGAAGTAACATTATGACCAGTGGTGTAAAGTACTTAAGTAAAAATACTTTAAAGTCCTACTTAAGTAAAACATTTTGGTATCTGTACTTACCTTTTACTATTCATATTTTTTACAAATTTTAACTTTTACTTCACTACATTCCTAAAGAAAATTATGTACTTTTTACTCCATACATTTTCCTGACACCCAAATGTACTCTTTATATTTTGAATGCTTAACAGGACAGGAAAATGGTCTAATTCACACACTTATCAAGAGAACATCCCTGGTTAATCCCTACTGCCTCTGATCTTGCGAACTCACTAAGCACGCGCTTCATTTTAAATTATGTCTGAGAGTTGGAGCGTGCCCCTGGCACGCTTAGTATAAGGAATTCTAAATGATTTATACTTCTATTTTACTTTTGATACTTAAGTACATTTTAGCAATTACATTTACTTTTGATACTTAAGTATATTTAAAACCAAAAACGTTTAGATTTTTATTCAAGTAGTATTTTACTGGGCACTTGAGTCATTTTCAATAATGTATCTTTAGCAATTGGGTACTTTTCCTACCACTGATTATGACACTACCATAGATACCTGCTGTGCTGATGCGGTAACATTGCGAACTCTACCTTATAAATACCTGCCATGCTTATGAGTGCGATAGGAAGCGATGTGAATTATGTGTTTACTGGATGATGAAAAAAGTGACGAGTCATTCAGACCAGCCTTCCTGATTGATCTTTGGGAAACTACATATTTTTTAGCTACTTTGCAACTACTTAGCATGTTAGCTAACACTCTAACCTAACTCTTAACCCTAACCTTAACCCTTGTGCTGTCTTAAGGGTCAAAACATACCTGCCACTATGTTTAACAGCAGAGAAAACCCCTAAATTATATTTTTTCAACTTGAAATTTGATTACTTTTCCTAGTGACCCCAACATTAGAAAAAGTGAAACATCGCCTTTGTTCATATTTCCATGAAAGCTGTACACCACCAGGGTACAAAGATTGACCCTGCAGTTATAAAATAATTGACACACCACAAAAAAACACAAAGACACACACACACAATGAGAAATTGAGATTATGTGTGATTACTGATTGAACTCAGCCAGCAGCTCCTGAAGAGGAAGATCACCATGGTTGGCACAGTTAGAAAGAACAAGCCTGAGCTCCCCCCTGCACTCCTCGCAACAAGGGGGAGAGAGGCCTTCTCATCAAAGTTTGCCTTCACCCCCACCACCACTCTAGTTTCTTACCTCCCAAAGAGGAACAAGAATGTGGTCCTCCTGAGCACACTGCACAAAACAGCCATCAGCCTGGACTACAACCACAAGAAAGGAGGCGTGGACAACCTGGACAAGGTGATTGGAACGTACAGCTGCAGGAGGATGACTGCCCACTGGTCCCTGGTCATCTTCCATAACATCATTGATGTGTCCTCATACAATTCCTTCATGATATGGAACAAGATCAACCCTACCTGGATGCCTGATAAGCAGAACAAGAGGAGGGTGTTCCTGGAGCAGCTGGGAAAGGCACTTGTAACCCCACACATTCAAAAAAGGGAGCACCTCCCCGGCACAGCAGCCTCTGCAGAGCTTGTGAAAGCTGTTTAGGGGGCTGAATCTTGTCTTGATACACCTGAGGCTGCAGATGGGGCAGGCAAGAGGAGGAGATGCCAATTCTGCCCCACAAAGAAGGAATGTAAAACAAATACTATGCTTAGAAAGCTTAGAATCTTGGTAATCGAACCGCTTTGTCCGAGCATAGCATTTGATTATCTGAGGACAGCGCCCCGCATACTTCCTGCATATAAATATATTTCAAACCAGCACAGGTGTCACAAAAATAAAAAATAGCAATAAAATACATCACTTACCTTTGAAGATCTTCCTCTGTTTTCAATCCCAAGGGTCCCAGCTACACAATAAATGGTTGTTTTGTTCGTCCCTCTTTATATCCCCAAAACTCTGTTTGATTGGCGCGTTTTGTTCAGTAATCCACCCGTTCAACTCGTTCAACATACAGACAAAAGAATCCAAAAAAGGTTAACAATAAACTTCGTCCAAACAAGTCAAACAACATTTCTAATCAATCCTCAGGTACCATAATATGTAAATAAACAATACAATTTAAGACCGAACGTAGTATGTTCAATACAGGAGATAAATAACACAGGACTACAGAACCAAGGAGGAACCCAATGATAAACTACAGCTACTTGTTCATTTTTCAAAGAACAAGCCTGAAACCTTGTCTAAAGTCTGTTGACATCCAGTGGAAGCCATAGGTACTGCAATCTGGGAGCTATTCTTTTCATTGTACAATGGGAAACCATACCAATTGCATGGGAGCTCAAAAAAAGCAATTTTTCCGGATGTATTTTCCTCTGTTTTTTTCCTGCCATATCAGTTCTGTTATATTCACAGATTTTAGCAGTTTTAGAAACTTCAAAGTGTTTTCTATCAAATACAACTAATTATATGCATATCATAGCTTCTGGGCCTGAGTAACAGGCATTTTACTTTGGGCACCCCAGACTCTCTGAACTTCCGAACACTGCCCCCTAGCCCGGAGAGGTTATACACCTTGTGGGTGGGGGTAATGCTTCAAAAAATGGGAGAAGACTAGTATTTTGTAGTTGAATTCCTCATTGTACAGTATATAAGAATATCACTATGTTGCCAATAAAGTTCAAGACTGTTATAGTCTCCATTCAATTAAATGCATTCAAAACTACTTTCTGCACATTTCTTCTACTTTCTTAGGCAATACAAGTGCTATCTCTTGCTAAAAAAAACATGTTTACACCTATGCAGTACCTTTAGCAATAATAATAATAATAAACCTCTACTTTAGTAAAGAAAACAATTATGACAGGTGTGTTGTAATAAAAACGAGTGATGTCCACTGATTAAATGCAGTCTTTCTGCATTGTGAAGAGGGAAAACACAGATATTCACAAAGTTTGTGATGAATGACAGGTTGTTTCTTCGTGCAAAATAGATTTGGGGTTTAAAATTCAATTAAGCTGCTTTATTTTAGGGGTTTAGTGAAGGCGGGTCATTTTTTACCCTTAGGACATGGGGAGTACACAGAATGTTACGACTACACAAGGGTTAACCCTAACGTTAACGTTAGCCACCTAGCTAAAGTTAGCCACACCAAATTGGAATTCGTAACATATCATATGTATTGCACATTTGTAACATTTTGTACTAATTGTCATTTGTAGTATATCATATGAATTCAAATGTCTAACATATCAAATGAAATGGATGATGGACATCCACAAATGAATACATACCATATGAAATGTAACATATCATACTAAATAGAGGGAGCAGTGTTGTATTACTCAAGACAAGTCTCGGCCTCTAGTCTGGTCTCGAAACCACATTTTGAGTGTCTGTGTCTTGTCTTGGTGTCTGATACATTTGTACTCGGTCTTGACTCGGTCTCGGACAGTGAGGACTCATAATTTATTCCCGAGATTAGCCCAGACCAGCGGAGTAAAAAACTCAGAATTATCAGCTTCCATTCAGTCAGCTCATAAAACCGTTCCACCAAGCCAAATATATTCTCTCCTTTCTTGAAACATTAATATCTTAACAGCCTTTATATCTATTATAGACATGTTTGCGCAGTGGCGAACCTATAGGCCTTCAGTATGTGACAGGTTCGTGATTCTGAAAGGACAGCCACCGAAATACGTGCATTTTTTGTAAAACACAAAGGGCCAGTGGTGTAGAGGAGGGTATATACATGTATAAGCTGTATACCCAACTTTTTTCTCGTGGGAATTGCTTATACTCACTTCTTAATCCCTACTGGTGCCTATCAAAGTAGTGCAGTGGAGGTATACGACAATTATGTAGTACAATAAGAAATCACAATTGCAAAGTTTGAGTGGAATATCGTCTGCAAGCAGCAAGAGTGTGCAGCTCTCAATTGGTTTTAACATTGGTAGCCGGTAGGGTAGGAAAGACGTTTCAACTTATGATATCTACTAGTAAATGCCAACTAAGGCAACAATGGGTATGCAAACCAGGTAGTCAGAGTTTAGTCAGAAGTGTTGGTTAGTAGGTTTTTTGTGATGTGCAATTGTCATCATGTGCTGTTTGCATCAGGGGAGTAGACATGGTTGGGCCTGGGTGGACAGAGGCCCATCCACTGGGGAGCCAGGCCTTGACAGACCAACCCAATCAGATTGATGTGGTTTAAGCGTTGTTGTGAACTTAGACAAATCAAAATGTTGTATTTTTCTATTACATTTTTTTTTGAAAACTCATAAGGAGAACTCATAAAAAACCATAGGAAAACAGAGTGTGACTTTCCATCGCTGGGCGGGCCGTTTGGGAACTTTTGGATAAAATTATACCCACTTCTCCAGGCACCACTACACCACTGCATAGGGCAAGACAGCAGTCACACACAGCATGATGTTAAAGGATAAGCAGTTCATAAACTCTGACATAATAAGCCAGTAGGTCCCAATCATAAGAATACAAAAACACAACTGCATTTCCCAATTGAAATGTACAAATATTACTTCCCATTGCCAAAAACATTTCACGTTTAGAACACAAAGTAACTGGTGACCTAAAGTTTAAAGTGGAACTGACAGCGTTTTAACTACTTTGCAGATATCAAACAAACAGACAATCATAATATCAGCAAAATTCTAATTCCCAGTTTATGCTACAAAACCAACTTCATAAGAAGTTTTAAAAATAGGTTATATATGTCTCAAAGTTCTATGACGTACACTAAAGCATTGTTGGCAGAATAGATGGATAAAGTTCAATGCATGATTATTATAATTCACCAATACATTTCTTGGTAGATATTGCTATCAGGTTGTAAATCACAGCTGGCCTGGTACATTGTTTGCTGCCATTCAGGATGCACTGTTTCAGTTTCAATGACTCAATATTTTGGAAAACAATGGACGAATGTAACTAAGCCCGGGAATGTTAATACAATCAAACTAGCAAGGGCAATGATCACAAGTCAGTCATAATGTGGCTAATAGGGTAGCATTTCTATTTATGTAGCAAGCTAAAAACACAGAGCCTAACGTTAGCTAGATAGCTGCTAGGAGGATGTCATGTCATGTCATTTTTCCCTTCATATCGTTTTTCGGTGACTGTACACAGCTAGAGATGCAGGTGTCATTTGGTTAGCTAGCAAAAACTTGAATGACTGTAATACCTTAGCATATCTCTTGCGTTCATAAATTCATTCTGATTATCTACTCCGATTTCAGAGCACTCTCGTCTGAGTGTGCCAGAGCGCAGAACAACTGATGTATTTACGAACGCACAACACCTGCTGAGTATGATGTCAGTAAACGTAGGCAAAAAAAGAACACTCTAGATAACATATAAACACCCTAACCAGCTCTGCTACGGCAAGTCAAATTGTTAGAGGGAGGTGCTCTCTCATTTGTGTCTGGAAGTAGCTAGCAAGCTAGACAACTTTAGCCAGTTAGCTTGGATGCTTGGTTCGGACAAGCATGCACGACGAGGAGGCTACAATTAACCATGCTTTATCAATGCACTTTTAACAGCCATCTAGCTGAAAAGGTTTGAGAGGGTTTATCTAATGTTCCTTTGTTAGATTTTAGCTAATCTTGCTCTGGCTAGCATAAGTTGTTGTTCTTGTTGTTGTTGATGTGAATAACTGAGGGAGAGAGTGTAACGAGTGCACTGGGAGTCGGGAAGCAAGTTCAGGGAGTGAATGTTTTAATAAATAAAAGAACCAATGAACACGAAATACAAACAACACACCGACATGAAAACAGAGTCAATAAACCCTGAGGAAAGAACCAAGGGGAGTGACAGATATAGGGAAGATAATCAAGGAGGTGATGGAGTCCAGGTGAGTGTCATGAGGCGCAGGTGCACGAGACGATGGTGACAGGTGTGCGGGAATATCAGCAGCCTGATGACCTGGAGGCTGGAGAGGGAGTATACATGACAGAGAGGCTACCTTTTGGTGGTTGTTTGATCAACAGGACTGTAAAAGTTCCGAAATGTAAGTGGTGTTTGTGTTTACATATTTCCAGAAATCCTTTCAGGTATATTTTGTGGCTTTTGGCGAATGCGTTCTAATGATCTAAAGTCGCGCTGTTGTAAGTGCCTGTAAACACACAGTCCAGTTCAAAGTGAATGATGGCAGGCCCGAGTGTCAAATTGTTTGCTTGTATAAGGGTCTACTGTAGCTCTGATTGGCTATAGCGCACCCGTCTGTGTAGACTCCGGTCCTGGCCAAGACAGATGTTTTTATTTCCTGCAGTGTCTATTATTTGTCCAAACGTACAGTTGCTTTCCCACTCTATATTGCTATAGAATTTTCACAAATGTGTTAGTATATGTAATTCCAAAACAATCTAAGAATTTATGAAAATTAACATATCTATTATAAGTGGCCGCTTGTCAAAATTGTTTCGTTCTTTCTGGGGGTGTATATGAACAGATTTCATGTTGCTAAAATGCTGTCAGTTCCACTTTAAATGCAACAATGTTTCATACACATACTGTAAGTTATTTTCAAAGAGATGGCTAACAACAGCAAGCGCGATGTAATAAAAAACACAGTTCCACTCACCAGATGATGATAATTTAAAACATAACTTCTTGTTGAAAGTTATTCTTGAAAATAAAAGGGAGAAGCTAACAAATTAGCAACAACATCCTCTTTGATAACACCTGCTGCAGCCGCTGCAAACTAGCCGACAACAAAGGCAGAGGTTTTTGTAAAATGGTCCCACTCATTAAGTCAAAAAGTGATTGGTTGATTCCACTGTCACTCCAAAATGTTGCCCTAATACAGTTGAATGGCAGGTGCCTTAACTAGCTTCTGATGGCCTACAGTAGCCAATGGCTGACTTAGCTAGCTAGATTTATCTCCCCAGAGACCAGCAAAGAAAAATCCTGCTTGCATCTTTTTTTTCTCTTCAGTGTTATTTCTTTCCTTTTCAACCAAAACTGAAGAGATTAATTGAAAATAATATAATTATCAACAATTGTCTCTCCATCTCATTCTGTCTGTTATTCCATTGTATTAAAGTCATTATTTTATAAATACTTAGCCTTTCTCTGAAAGCCTAGAAGGCCCATTGTTCCCTACTGTGTTTGTTTTACTAACAATTTGTAGAGTGGCTCTTTTTTCTTCATAATGTATTTTTTCAATATTCTGAATGTCTAAAAATCCATATGTTGTTCTGAAATATGAACACAGAAATACTGGACATTTTGAACTCCTATTATGGTGGTGATTTGAAAAATTACAATCATGGTCTTGAATATTGATCTTGGTCTTGACTTGGTCTCAATTTTCTCCGGTCGAATCAGTCTCGCTTTAGGTGGTTTCGAACCCAACACTGAGAGGGAGATTAATTTACATTTACTATGTTACGTCTATCCCTGATTCCAGGTTGCCTGATCTATCTCTCTCGCTCTCCCCTCTATCGCGCTCTCTGTTTCTCATCTGAAACATGCACTGTATCAGCCTGACCTAGAAACAAGGGACGCGTTTCTTGCTGCATCAACGAGAGCTTGGGAAAATATTTATCTTGCTGCTTGGTGCTCCCAGCATTCAAACTCAGATACATGTAATATGTACATTAATTTCATGACGGTCTGCTTGTGCAAGCTTTTCTTTGACAGAGTGAATCTCTACAGATCTGAAAATGTTAAGATATCGCAAAACAAACATTGCTCCAAACCCTTGACAATAAGGGACAATGGGACTTGACACAGACAAAACACTTAATAGTCAAATCAAAGTTTATTTGTCACATGCACCGAATACAACAGGTGAAACCTTACAGGACCTTACAGTGAAATTCTTACCCAGGAAGTGTAGCTGCATCGGGTCTCTCGTTCATGATACTATTTAATTTGCTCTGCCTCTGTTCTCATATAATGTCATATTGCGAATCCACGGACACAGATGTCCACTGACTGTTCAATTTACTGCAGGGATCTGGGAAAGGCTCATTGGTGAAATTTTGCAGACAGCTGTTTTTCCCTCCCTAGGCTGAGTACCCGGAGAGAGAGAATCACATTTGCCAGGGAATTGCATGCTCCAGCACACTTGCCATAATGTGGTTCGGAGGCAGGGGCAGGCAATTGCCTTAGACCTTTCACAACATATTGTAAAGAGGGCGTGGGGGGGGGGCTGACATTTTTATATGGGTAAGCAGTGACACTATTGCAGCAACATATTTGGTATTTATTAGGATCCCCATTAGCCGCTGCAAAAGCATCAGCTACAATTCCTGGGATCCACATGAAACATGACATAATACATAGTACAGAGCATTATTACTCAAGGACTGAAATATATACATATACAAATGTCACACACAGCCTACATATCAGTACATACACACTATCTAGGTCTAATACATAGTGCAGTGCAAATTACAATACAAGATATACAGATATCACAGTCCCCTTTAGGTGTTCTTTTCTGGGGTTTTTTAACTGGGGTTTAATTGCTAGCTTGAGATACCTGAGGTGGCAGAATTCCATGTAGTCATGGCTCTATTTTATACTATGTGTTTCCCAGGCTCTGTTCTGGACCTGGGAACTGTGAAGAGACCTCTGGTTGCAGGTCTTATGTAGTACCGATGAGTGTCCGAACTGTGTGCCAACTGCTTGAACAGACCGTTTGGTACCTTCAACACAAGGATTTGGAACCAAGTTTTTTTTACATTTGAAGCCCTAAAATTTGGGGGCTATGTATAATAATGGTTGTAATTCCTACACGGTTCATACAATAATTTTGACAAAACCCTTAAATTAAAGATGAAAGTCTACACTTAAAGCACATCTTGATTGTTTCCTTTCAAATCCATTGTGGTGGCTTACAGAGCCAAAGTTATGCAAATTGTGTCACTGTCCACTGGCACAGCTGTCAATTCTTTGGTCCTTAAATTTAACTGGTATACTTTTTTATTTAACACAATTATCTGTAACCACTGTTGGTCTTTAATGCAAGGCCGACAGACAAGTTCATTACTTTCTCCCCCTTCCACTTGCCTCTTCCATGTTTGTGGTAATGCTGCAATTAGTTGCTTGTAATTTTGGGTAGAGCAGACATTTCCATATATTTTTGTTAGCTGCATGTGTGACAACTCCTTCATTAGAACAGTGAGCCATCGTATTCATGCATAAAATAACAAATAATGAAAGAAAAGCATTGCAAGTTTGAATTTTGTAAAGTAAGTGTGGGAGAGTTGGAAAAATTATTGTTATTGATCAATAATGACAAACCTCCTGGCGTTGACAATTTAGATGGAAAGCTACGGAGAATGGTAGCTGACTCTATAGCCACTCATATATGTCAAATATTTAATCTGAGCCTAGAGAAAAGTCTTTGTACTCAGGCCTGGAGGGAAGCCAAAGTTATTTTGCTACCCAAGAGTGGTAAAGCGGCCTTTACTGATTCTAACATTAGACATATAAGCTTGCTGCCAGCTCTTAGCAAACTGTTGGAAATAATTGTGTTTGACCAAATACAATGATATTTCTCTGTAAACAAATTAACAGACTTTCAGCATGCTTATAGAGAAGGGAACTCAACATGTACTGCACTGACACAAATGACTGATGATTGGTTGAAAGAAATTGATAAGAAGAAGATTGTGGGAGCTGTATTGTTAGATTTCAGTGCGGCCTTTGATATTATTGACCATAACCTGTTGTTGAGAACTTGTGTTATGGCTTTTAAAACTCTGCCATATCGTGGATTCAGAGCTAGCTATATAATGGAACTCAAAGGGTTTTCTTTAGTGGAAGCTTCTCTAATGTCAAACGTGGTGTGGTGTAGTGTAGCTCACTAGGCCCTCTACTCTTTTCTATTTTTACCAATGAACCGGCCACTGGTATTAAACAAGCATGTGTGTCCATGTACGCTGAGGATTCAACCATATACGCATCAGCAACCACAGCTAATGAAGTCACTGAAACCCTTAACAAAGAGTTGCAGTCTGTCTTGGAATGGGTGGCCAGTAAGAAACTGGTCCTGAACATCTCTAAAACTGAGAGCATTGTATTTGGTACAAATCGTTCCCTAAGTTCTAGACCTCAGCTGAATCTGGTAATAAATGGTGTGGCTGTTGAACAAGTTGAGGAGACTAAATAACTTGTCATTACCTTAGATTGTAAACTGTCATGGTCAAAATATATAGAATCAATGGTTATAAAGATGGGGAGAGGTCTGTTCGTAACACAAAAAGCAAGTCCTGCAGGGTCTAGTTTTGTCTTATCTTGATTATTGTCCAGTCGTGTGGTCGAGTGCTGCAAGGAAATACCTAGTTAAGTTGCAGCTGGCCCAGAACAGAGCGGCACATTCATAAGAAAGATTAATGTGATGAAAATCCCAAATTGTTTGCATAGTCAACTTACACACAGCTCTGACTGTTAAAAAAAACAAACAGATAAAACAACACCTCATGGCACAATGCCTCTCCCCTCATTGACCTGGATAGTTTGTGTGTATGTATTGATATATAGCCTACGTGTGCCTTTTGTTAAAAACATTGTTTGATGTAGTTCTGTTCTTGTCTATTAATGTTCTGTATTATGTCATGTTTCATGTTTTGCGTGGACCCCAGGAAGAGTATCTGCTGCTTTTTCAACAGTTAATGCGGATCCTAATAAAATACCAAATACCAGTCCTATTTATGATATAATTTAAAAAGATTATACCGTTTTTAAAAATGTTTGTTGTAATATTTGTTTTGTCTTTTCTGGTGGATTAAACTGAAATTGCAACCAACTTTCCATGGCTTGGTATAAAAATAGTGATATTTTGGATATGATTTCATTTTCAAATAACTGAAATTGAGGCCAATCTTGAACATGGGGTGAGACATTGTTACTAATCTGCTAGTTTGGGAATTAAGTATAACTTTTGTATGACTGACGCCTTTAGTGAGAGGTCTAACGCTTTAATATTTAATAATTTCTGCCCTCCAAATTCATATTCATTATATAAATAGGCCCATTTCATTTTGTCTGGTTTACCGTTCCAAATAAAATGGAACATTTTTTTTGTTCATATAATTAAAAAAAAACAAGTCACTAGGTGTAGGCAAGGCCATAAGCAAATAGGTAAACTGGGATACGACTACATAGACAGGTATTTTCCTTTCCATGGTAGCAAGATCTATTTTTGCTAATTTTCTATTCAAATTCATTGTAGTGAGATTATTTCTTTCTTTCGGGATTTGAATACCAAGTATATCAACTTCACAATCAGACCATTTTATTTGTAAACTAGATGGTGATGAAAAAGTTATATTTTTTTAGTGATCCAATACGTAATATAGTACACTTATAATAATTTGGTTGTAATCCAGAGGTTAATACAATTATATAGATCCTCTATGAGGCTGTATAAGGATCCAAATTGCGGATTAAATAGAAAACAACATGATTTTGTCAACTTACAATGACACCTTTGTTTTTAAAGTCTGTATTTCTAGCCCCTTGATATTATTGTTGGATCTGATTAGGAGGAATAATATCAGACAATAACTTTTTAATGATATGCGCTATGCATTTTGCTAGGGTCTTAGCATCCCAACACTGAAGTGTATGGAGTCTGCAGTTTTTTAGGTGGATTGGATCTTTATATTTACCACCTGGGTCCTGTTTTAGTAATAGTGAAATCAACCTTCTTGTTGAGTATCTGATAGTCTACCATTTTTATAGGAGTGGTTAAAACATCTATTTGACATACCTCAACTGGTATGCCAGTCAGCCCTGGAGTTTTCCCAGACTTGAAGGCTTTAATTAATCTAGAAGTCCTGTCCTGTGTGGCTCAGTTTGATAAAAGCATCTGCTAAATGTAAAATGAAGATCTCTCTCTGTAATTAGTCCTTCACATTAGTCTTTCTGTACAGCTGGTAAGTTTACACTATTAATAGAAAAAAATCCTTAAAATGAACTCCAGTTAGTGGAGATGGAGGAGACAATTAAAACATATGCTTTGCTTCCTCTTTCAAAATATCGTTTGGTGAATTATGGATGACTCCGTCAATTGTAACAAGTTTCTGTAAATTATTTTTGGTAGCATTTCTATGTTGAAGAATTTGGTGCATTTTCCCCCATATTCCATCCAGTTTGCTTACGTAATTTCCTTAAGTGCACGAGGGGGATAGTTTGTAGTGTGATTTCCTTTACGGTCCATTTAATTATTTAAAACAGTATTATAATCTCCCACCATAATAATTTAGTAATGTTTTGCCTGTAAGCTCGATAAATTATTATATATTTTAAAAGAAGCATGGATTATCATTATTTGGACCATATAGATTAATGAGACAAATCTGTTTATGGTCCAATAGCATATTTAAAAGGGTCCACCATCCTGCGGATCTGTTTGAACAGTTTGCACATTCAAAGTTATTGTTAATTAATATCAACACCCCTTTTGAGTTTCTTTGCCCATTGGAGAAATATATTTTTCCATACAACTTCATCTAAAGGTATAGAATGAATTTTCTGTAAGCAATAGATATTATATTATATGTGTGTGTGTGTGTGTGTGTGTGTGTGTGTATATATATATATATATTCCTTCTCCTCCAATATTCCACCCGCTAGAACCTCCCCCCATCCCAAGTTGTTGTGTTTGACAAATAATATGCAGAATAATATAAGCACGTCTACAAAGGATTGTTACATATAACCCCCCCCACACACACACACGTACACCCACACACGTACACCCACAAACTCAAATGTTCAACAGTTGTTCCATCCCTTAACACAACTCGAGAACACTCGATGTGTGTATGCGTATACAGTTTGGCAAATTAACACCCACACACGCTAGTCCCCCCCGTTTTGACACATCTTCAGAAGCACCTCTGTGGAGTACATTGACTGTACCCTTCAGCTTTTTAGTTTCTTTTTCCAGTGTTGCAGCTTTCTCGCCTTCATCTCAAGCATGCCTAATTTATAATTTATAGATGTTAGCAGTTCGGTTTCCACGCTTACCGTACAGGGAGGTGAAAATAGTTCATCCGTGTCAGTCGAAGAGTATTTTACTTTTGTTTTAGAGTGTGGTTCTTCATTCTTTCCATTATTACTCTCCGCCATGTTTTTGTTTTGACTGTGTTAGTAGTGTTTGTCTATGAAATTATCTATCCTTACAAGTTGTTTTTGAGTTATTATCCAGTTTGGATGTTGTTGCCCACGAGTGAGGAGATCAGCGTAAAAGTACTATTATTTTGTTAGTTTTAAGGACATTAATTTCTATGTTATTCACGAGGCATTCTGCACCGCCATCTTCAGTCCGCCATAATCTGTGGTGGGTTTGTTAGAGGGCTTCCTTACGTTGTTAAGGTGACCAAATACTAACACTGAAAGTGACATTTTCCTCTCAAAAACACACTTGCAAGTTTCAGTTTGGAGGAACTTTAGTTTAGGTACAGTGATACACATGCAATCACATGGTCATTTTACATGCCGACACCTAATTAGCCATATGATTAACTTTACACTAAAGTTTTGACCCTGATTCTTGTCTGGATATTCCTACATTCCTATCCCTTCATTTTTTTTGCATTAGTTTGAGGACTTTTTTTTCCCCACTCCCCTGAAATTGACAAAGGCTAATGCTCTCTGCAATGCCAAATAAAATGAATTCTTAAAATGCATTTATACAACCTCCTTCAACAGCACTTCAACTTAAATATGGCTGTCTCTTGCATTTGTAAATTTGGCTTCTTTCCATACTCCTTCTTTAGAATTATTATATTCCTGTCCTTTCCAGAGCACATTGACATCCACCTTCTTTCGGATGTCTTGATGTGCCAAAATGACCTAAACCCATTGTGCGTTGAGTCATGCATAACAGTGTATCACAGAAGAGCAATAATCACCTTAGAGACGCTGCTACGTTACACCAAGTCCTAAAAGTAGCATTCAAAATAAAGCGGAAATATAATAATCCCTAAGCACCAATCTCATTTTCGCTATACAGTGGGAGGGGGTTACTTAAATGAAGCTTCTGTGGTGGTTACTCCACTATGAGTCAATAAAGATGAAATTGCATCGATGCAAAATTAATCAGATGATCCAATGACTTTACAGAGTCATCATAGAAGGTGAGTGATTCTCACTGAGTGATTCTCACTGTCTAAATATAGAATAGAGTTCAGTGTATATGAGTCCAGTGTTTCAATGGAGTGTATCTTACCTCCTCAGGCTGTGGATGAAATGAATGGGAAGGAGCTGAATGGAATGTGGGCCTAGCCCAGAAGGAGAGTGCCAGACGGAGCCGATACACAAGTTTGAGCAGACGAAGCAGGACCACATGACCATATACCAGGGCGTCGATCTATATGTGAAAAATCTGGATGATCACTGGGAAGATGAGCATCTTCGCAAGGAGTTTTCCTGTTTTGGAACAATCACGAGTGCAATAGTGAAGATGACAGAGGTCGGCCGCAGCAAGGACTTAGTCTTTGCCTCAACGAATGAGTGGGTATATCTGATGATGCAGCCCCCAAAACATTGATGATCCCATAACATTTACCTTATACTGTAGTTGGAAAAATGCGTTAATGATGATGGGCTGTAATCACGTCTTTAATAAAGGTGAAATAAAAAAATATCTTCTCCTCAGCCTTGCAGTACAAGTACGCAGGCAGTGTACACAACCTTCCATATCATATGACTGCCCTGCCATAGGCCCCCATGCAGCAGCCTGCTGTCCATGGCTAAGGCCAAGAGTCTTTGATGGCCTCCATGCTGGCAACTGCTTCTTCTCAGTAACAGAAGCAGATGATTTAAGAAAAAAGTTGAAGATAATTAAATATTGAAAAACATAAAACTCAATATATAGGTCTATAGAGACAATACGTAGTGTTTTTTTGTTTAGACTGTCCTGTCTTAACTGGCATTAGTTAGGGCTGACCCCGGTCAAACCTATGTCTGTCAAACCGCTCTGCCAAATTACAATACTGTGAAGGACACTCAATTGATTGCCAATAGTAAAAATGTTAGGCAACTGTAAAGACTGAGTTATTACCTAATGTACTGATTACTTATTGAAAGCATATAATAACAGTTGACATTGTGCTCCTAATGCCCCCAATTCTATAACAGTGATACTGATACCCTCATTATAAGGTTGGATTTATTTTTTGAACAATATTTTGAACAAAATGTGAAAGTTATCGTCTTGAAAAATGATCCTATTAGCAGCATTTAGTAAGGAAGGCCAAAGTTAATAATATGTATGTAGGACTATCCATCCAATACCATAGCCTCCACTACACCCTGCTGGCTGCTTCAAAGCATCACTTCACCACAGTCAGGTGCACCTTTATAAAATACCTCTGAGGTCTAGCCTTATAGGGGTCATCTTAACCCAAACATTAACCACACCGCTAACCTTGTGCCTGACTCAAACCTTAAATGAAGAGGAAAAAGCACATTTTTGTTTTCATCCATTTTTTTTTATATATACAGTGCCTTGCAAAAGTATTCATCCCCCTTGGGGTTTTTCCTATTTTGTTGCATTACAACCTGTCACTCAAATTGATTTTTATTTGGATTTCATGTAATGGACATACACAAAATAGGCCAAATTGGTGAAGTGAAATGAAAAAATACAATGGAAAGTGTTGTGTGCATATGTATTCACCCCCTTTGCTATGAAGCCCCTAAATAAGATCTGGTGCAACCCATTACCTTCAGAAGTCACATAATTAGTTAGATTGCACACAGGTGGACTTTAAGTGTCACATGATCTCAGTATACAGTTGAAGTCGGAAGCTTACATACACTTAGGTTGGAGTCATTAAAAATCGTTTTTCAACTACTCCACAAACTTCTTGTTAACAAACTATAGTTTTGGCAAGTCGGTTAGGACATCTACTTTGTGCATGACACAAGTCATTTTTTCCAACAATTGTTTACAGACAGATTATTTCACTTCACTGTATAACAATTCCAGTGGGTCAGAAGTTTACATACACTAAGTTGACTGTGCCTTCATTTGAGTCAATTGGAAGTGTACCTGTGGATATATTTCAATGCCTACCTTCAAACAGTGCCTCTTTTCTTGACATCATGGGAAAATCTAAATAAATCAGCCAAGACCTCAGACAAAAACTTGTCTGGTTCATCCTTGAGAGCAATTTCCAAACACCTGAAGGTCCTTTGTTCATCAGTACAAACAATAGTACGCAAATATAAACACCATGGGACCATGCAGCCGTCATACTGCTCAGGAAGGAGACGCGTTCTGTCTCCTTGAAAGGAATGTACTTTGGTGCGAAAAGTGCAAATCAATTCCAGAACAACAGCAAAGGACCTTGTGAAGATGCTGGAGGAAACAGGTACAAAAGTATCTATATCCATAGTAAAGATGAGTCCTATATCGACATAACCTGAAAGGCTGCTCAGCAAGGAAGAAGCCACTGCTCCAAAACCGCCATAAAAAAGCCAGGCTATGGTTTGCAACTGCACATGGATACAAAGATCATACTTTTTGGAGAAATGTCCTCTGGTCGGATGAAACAAAAATAGAACTAATGACCATCGTTATTTGGAGGGAAAAGGGGGAGGATTGAGAGCCAAAGAACACCATCCCAACCAAGAAGCACAGCGGTGGCTGCATCATGTTGTGGGGGTGATTTGCTGCAGGAGGGACTGGTGCACGTCACAAAATACATGGATTCATGAGGTAGGAAAATTATGTGGATAAATTGTAGCAACATCTCAAGACATCAGTCAGGAAGTTAAAGCTTGGTCGCAAATGGATCTTCCAAATGGACAATGACCCCAAGCATACTTCCCAAGTTGTGGCAAAATGGCTTAAGGACAACAAAGTCAAGGTATTGGAGTGGCCATCACAAAGCCCTGACCTCAATACTATAGAACATTTGTGGGCAGAACTGAAAAAGCGTGTGCGAGAAACGAGGCCTACAAATCTGACTCCGTTACACCAGCTCTGTCAGGAGGAAATTGCCAAAATTCACCCAACTCATTGTAGGAAGCTTGTGGAAGGCTACCCAAAACGTTGTACCCAAGTTAAACAATTTAAAGGCAATGCTACCAAATACTAATTGAGTGTATGTAAACTTGTGACCCACTGGGAATGTGATGGAAGAAATAAAAGCTGAAATAAATAATTCTCTCTACTAATATTCTGACATTTCACATTCTTAAAGTAAAGTGGTGATCCTAACTGACCTAATACCAGGTAAGTTTTACTTGGATTAAATGTCAGCAATTGTGAAAAACTGAGTTTTTAAATGTATTTGGCAAAGGTGTATGTATACTTCCGATTTCAACTGTACACCTGTTCCGAACGGCCTAGAGTCTGCAACATCACTAAGCAAGGGGCACCACTAAGCAAGCGGCACCATGAAGACCAAGGAGCTCTCCAAACAGGTCAAGGACAAAGTTGTGGAGAAGTACAAATCAGGGTTGGTTTATAAAAAAAATCGGAATCTTTGAACATCCCATGGAGCACCATTAAATCCATTATAAAAGAATGGAAAGAATATGGCACCACAACAAACCTGCCAAGAGAGGGCCGCCCACCAAAACTCACAGATCAGGCAAGGTGGGCATTAATCAGAGAGGCAACAATGAGACCAAAAATAACCCTGAAGGAGCTGCAAAGCTCCACAGCGGAGATTGGAGTATCTGTCCATAGGACCACTTTAAGCCATACACTCCACAGAGTTGGGCTTTACGGACGAGTGGTTTATAAAGTCATTGCTTAAAGAAAGAAATAAGCAAACACGTTTGGTGTTCACCAAAAGGCTTGTGGGAGATTCCCCAAACATATGGAAGAAGGTACTCTGGTCAGATGAGACTAAAACGGATATTTTTGGCCATCAAGGAAAACTCTATGACTGGCGCAAATCCAACACCTCTCATCATCTCGAGAACACCCTCCCCACAATAAAGCATGGTGGTGGCAGCATCATGATGTGGGGATGTTTTTCATTGGCAGGGACTGGGAAACTGGTCAGAATTTTAAGGAATGATGGATGGCGCTGAATACAGGGAGATTCTAGAGGGAAACCTGTTTCACTCTTCCAGAAATTTGAGATTGGGACGGAGGTTCACCTTCCAGCAGGACAATCACCCAAAGCAGACTGCTAAAGCATCTCTCGAGTGGTTTAAGGGGAAACATTTAAATGTCTTGGAATGGACTAGTCAAAGCCCAGACCTCAATCCAATTGAGAATCTGTGGTATGACTTAAAGATTGCTGAACACCAGCGGAACCCATACAACTTGAAGGAGCTGGAGCAGTTTTGCCTTGAAGAATGGGCAAAAATCCCAGTGGCTAGATGTGCCAAGCTTATAGAGACATACCACAAGAGACTTGCAGCTGTAATTGCTGCAAAAGTTGGCTCTACAAAGTATTGACTTTGGGGGGGTGAATACTTACGCATGTTTTTTGTTATTTCTTGTTTGTTTCACAATAAAAAATATTTTGCATCTGCAAAGTGATAGGTATGTTGTGTAAATCAAATGATACAAACCCCCCCAAAAAATCCAGGATGTAAGGCAACAAAATAGGAAAAATGCCAAGGGGGGGTGAATACTTTCGCAAGCCACTGTAGACAATTTTGACTTCGCAGCTTGGCCATCTAGTGGGAACCCTCATAGGTCATGGATACGAGTGCATTGCAAACACTGGTGTACCCATGACTTGCGACGTACTATTCCTGACTCCTGTGAATAATTAAGAGAGGCCTAGAATTCCTTTTTGTTTTATTTCTCAATCTCTTTTCTTTTTTTTCTTTTTTTTTACATAAATGTATACATTTTGTCCTAATTCGATAATACCAACAGTAATTTATTTGGTCTTCTTGCTTGAACAACAAACTTGAATATGATGCAATCTGATGACACCACTTCAGGGGTGCTTAGTTGAAGTTCAAGACGGGGTTCAGCTTGTTTATGAGATTTTCTTTGGGCATTTGTGGTACTGCCATGAGCTGCAGTGCAGATGCACTCTTCAGTTAGTGACCAAAGTTCAGCAGTAATAACGCCTTGGTCAAACACAATTTATAGTGGCAGTAGTGAAGGAGCATGCTTTATGCTGGTATGTAACCTAAAACGAAACTGGGGAGCAAGGAGTTTTTCCCCTCAAAAGGGCTTTATTACAGACAGAAATACTCCTCAGTTTCCTGCGATCCCGCAGGTGAAGAAGCCGGATGAGGAGGTCCTGGGCTAGCGTGGTTACACATGGTCTGCGGTTGTGAGGCCGGTTGGACGTACTGCCAAATTCTCTAAAACGACGTTGGAGGCAGCTTATGGTAGAGAAATTAACAATAAATTCTCTGGCAACAGATATGGTGGACATTCTTGCAGTCAACATGCACGTTCCCTCAAAACATGAGACATCTGTGGCATTGTGTTGTGTGAGACAACTGCACATTTTAGAGTGGCCTTTTATTGTCCCCAGCACAACTTACACCTGTGTAATGATCATGCTGTTTAATCAGCTTCTTGATATGCCACATCTGTCAAGTGGATGGATTGTCTTGGAAAATGAGAAATGCTCACTAACAGGGATGTAAACAAATTTGTGCACACATTTTAGAGAGATAAGCTTTTTGTACATGTGGAACATTTCAGGGATCTTTTATTTCAGATCATGGAACATGGTACCAACAATTTACAAGTTGCCTTTATATTTTTGTTCAGTGTACATGGAACTCTTTTCATCTGAGGGGATTCTTAAAATCCCGAAATTTTACCAGCATATCGAATGTGCCACCCGGGCTGGTAAAATCCTGGACCACTGTTATTCCAACTTCCGTGATGCATACAAGGCTATTCTCCGCCCTCCTTTCGGCAAGTCTGACCATGACTCCATTTTGTTGCTCCCAGCCTACAAACAGAAACTAAAACAGGAAACGCCCGTTCTCAGGTCTGTTCAACGCTGGTCCGACCAATCTGATTCCATGCTGCAAGATTGCTTCGAGCACGTGGACTGGGATATGTTCCGGATAGCATCTGACAACAACATTGATGTATACGCTGATTCGGTGAGCGAGTTTATTAGCAAATGCATTGGTGATGTTGTACCCATAGCAAATATCAAAACCTTCCCAACCAGAAACCATGGATTGATGGCAGCATTCAGCAAAACTGAAAGCGCGAACCACTGCTTTAACCAGGTAAAGGCTACCGGAAACATGACTGAATACAAACAGTGCAGCTACTCCTCCGCAAGGCAATCAAACAAGCTAAGCGTCAATATAGAGACAAAGTAGAGTCACAATTCAATGGCTCAGACACAAGAGGAATGTGGCAGGGTCTACAGTCAATCACGGACTACAAAAAGAAAACCAGCCCGTCGCGGACCATGACGTCCTGCTCCCAGACAAACTAAACAACTTCTTTGCTCGCTTTGAGGACAATACAGTGCCACCGACACGGCCCGCTACCAAAACCTGCGGGCTCACCTTCACCGCAGCCAATGTGAGAAAAACATTTAAATGTGTTAACCCTCGCAAGGCTGCCGGCCCAGATGGCATCCTGGCCGTGTCCTCAGAGCATGCGCATGACCAGCTGGCTGGTGTGTTTACGGACATATTCAATCAGTCCCTATCCCAGTCTGCTGTTCCCACATGCTTCAAGAGGGCCACCATTGTTCCTGTTCCCAAGAAAGCTAAGGTGACTGAGCTAAATGACTATCGCCCGTAGCACTCACTTCCGTCATCATGAAGTGCTTTGAGAGATTAGTCAAGGATCATATCACCTCCATCCTGCCAGACACCCTGGACCCACTCCAATTTGCTTACCGTCCCAATAGGTCCACAGACGACGCAATCGCAATCACACTGCATACTGCCCTAACCCATCTGGACAAGAGGAATACTTATGTAAGAATGCTGTTCATCGACTACAGCTCAGCATTTAACACCATAGTTCCCTCCAAGCTCGTCATTAAGCTCGAGACCCTGGGTCTCGACCCAGCCCTGTGCAACTGGGTCCTGGACTTCCTGACGGGCCGGTCCCAGGTGGTGAGGGTAGGAAACAACATCTCCACCCCGCTGATCCTCAACACTGGGGCCCCACAAGGGTGCGTTCTCAGCCCTCTCCTGTACTCCCTGTTTACCCATGACTGCGTGGCCAAGCACGCATCCAACTCAATCATCAAGTTTGCTGACGACACTACAGTGGTAGGCTTGATTACCAACAACGCGAGACGGCCTACAGAGAGGAGGTGAGGGCCCTCGGAGTGTGGTGTCAGGAAAATAACCTCTCACTCAATGTCAACAAAACAAAGGAGATGATCGTGGACTTCAGGAAACAGGAGAGGGAGCACCCCTATCCACATCGAGGGACAGTAGTGGAGAAGGTGGAAAGTTTTAAGTTCCTCGGCGTACACATCACGGACAAACTGAATTGGTCCACCCACACAGACAGCGTGGTAAAGAAGGCGCAACAGCGCCTCTTCAACCTCAGGAGGCTGAAGAAATTTGGCTTGTCACCAAAATCACTCACAAACTTTTACAGATGCACAATCGAGAGCATCCTGTCGGGCTGTATCACCGCCTGGTACGGCAACTGCTCCGCCCACAACCGTAAGGCTCTCCAGAGGGTAGTGAGGACTGCACAACGCATCACCGGGTTAAACTACCTGCCCTCCAGGACACCTACACCACCCGATGTCACAGAAAGGCCAAAAAGATCATCAAGGACAACAACCACCCGAGCCACTGCCTGTTCACCCCGCTATCATCCAGAAGGCGAGGTCAGTACAGGTGCATCAAAGCTGGGACCGAGAGACTGAAAAACAGCTTCTACCTCAAGGCCATCAGACTGTTAAACAGCCATCACTAACATTGAGTGGCTGCTGCCAACATACTGACTTAAATCTCTAGCCACTTTATACATAGGAATTGGATGTAACAAATGTATCACTAGCCACTTTAAACAATTTTGTATATAATGTTTACGTATCCGACATACTCATATCAAATGTATACACTGTACTCTAAACCATCTACTGTATCTTGCCTATGCCGTTCGGTCATCGACCCAAATCTCTAGCCACTTTAATAATTATAATTGGATGAAATAATGTATCACTAGCCACTTTAAACAATGCCATTTATATAATGTTTACATATCCTACATTACTCATCTCATATATATGTGTATATACTGTACTCCATACCATCTACTGCATCTTGCCTATGCCGGTCAGCCATCGCTCATCCATATATTTATATGTACATACTCGTATTCATTCCTTTACTCTTGTGTGTATAAGGTAGTTGTTGTGAATTTGTTAGATTACTTGTTAGATACTACTGCATGGTCGGAACTAGAAGCACAAGCATTTCGCTACACTCGCATTAACATCTGCTAACCATGTGTATGTGACAAATAAAATTTGATTTGATTTGATTTGAACATTCTCTATGTAAAAGAAATGTTGTGGGTGAAAGGGTTATTCTACCATGTCCCATAACGGGTTTTTATGCCGGAATAACTTTGTTTAAGAACAGTGTTTTTTCTAAGAGCAGTGTTGTTAGTATTATGGTAGAAACTTTTTTTTATCATATGCAAGCAGTCATTTCATAAGTCATGAATCAGTGCTTGACTTGGACAGGAGCTCACCGGAGCCGATTACTGGCAAATGTTCTACTGCTTGAGCTCCTGTTCTTCTTATATAATATTAGCTCAAAAGTATTGTGGCGCTCCTGCAAATTAATATAAACAGTACAGCCAGACTATCCTGTCTCAACATCTGTGGTCTATGATTTACACTTTACATCTGACTGTAAGCAATCGCTTGGAGACAGTAACTATGGTGACCACTTACGTCATTGTATAGTGGTTCGCATAGTCTTTATGACGTCAACGACCCTGCAAAATACTACGGAAACCCCGGAGTGATGTTACCATAGATACTGGCGGGGGGAGGGGTGGAGTTTAGAGGAAGCGGAAGTGTTAGCGCAGGCGGAAGTGGTACTGCCCTGAAAATCCCGAGCAGCGAACGGAGGACAGCTTGGTACTCCCATCGTTTAGAGAAAAAAGCAGGATTCAAAATACAAGCTAAATGTGAGTTCACTTGCACAAGTTCGATTATATTATTATCTCATGGGCAAGATAGGTAATTGTGTGTTCATAATATCCCAACAATGTCTCCAAACGCTATATATGGCGGAAGGTGCCTATTGTGGTTTGGGGCTGGGTACAAGGATTTAGGCCGAGACGTGTGATTGAATAGCGAGCTAGAGCTCACAAGCTAGCTAGGAGTTAGGTTATTGGAAACCACGTAGGGGAGATCTCAGATCTGCCCTGTGAAATATGACTCAAAATCCAAAATTGTACCGTAATGCTGACGTATATATCCACAGAAGACTATAAGAAAATATTTTGCAAGGCTAACGTTCCCTGCCTGATCGTCGTGAAATCAAGAACTACAGTAGCTACCTTAGCATTAGCTTGCTAGCGCTGGTATCTCCAGCCAATTTTACAAGTGAATGGACTGCAATGCACAGGTTTTTGCGATAACACTGGTGCTTATTAGCTACGAATTAAATTATATTTTCGTATATCCAACTCATTGGTAGCATTCAATTACTATAACTGTTGCTAGATGACGTTAGCTGGTTTGCTGACGGCAGCTTTCATATTAACATTCCGCAAGGGAATGCGACAGAGGGCGTTACTAGCTATCCAGCTACATCTTCAATGCCGGACTGGAATCATGCAAGCTAGCGCTTTTGCGATTAGGTTGGCTACCGATTTTATAGCGCAATGCTGCAGTATTTCCGCCATGGACGTTAAATTGGACAAATCCGTGATCATATCTAGTTAGCGAGGGTTTGCTAACGATCGAAAGATGGTTATGTTGTAAGAAATTGTAGCGATAGTAAAACACAGTGACAATTAAGACAGCCTTGGTAATGTAGGATACAATACTGTCATTAGTATACTAGTTTCTTTTTATATAAACTGACCTCAACTGGCGCAAGTGACAGCTATTGTGAGCAAATCTGACTTTATCACAGTCGAAATTGACTTGAGATAACATGGCCACAAGAGCCATATAACTATACATGGCCATTATTATAATACATAGGTTAAACAATAAAGCTAAGATCACCTGCTGCGTTGTCACTACTTCACGTTATTTTTTAGGGATGTATGTCATTTGAAAACATGCGGTTAACTTCCTATAATAGTTGTTTAGAAGAAGAAATTCTACTGATTATGGCTTAAACTTCCTAGAGCCCCAATGGGGGCTAATCGACATTTCTAAGAATGCCGTGTTTTCAAGATATAAATGATCAGAAAACGACAATATTGGAATTTGTTTAGTTGTCGCCAATCATAATGGCAAAGTTGGCTCAAATATAATACCTAACATTTGCCAAGCTGATCTTATATTGTTCTATGTCAGCTTTAATTAGCCGTTCTGGTGTGGACAATATTTTTGTGTTACTGTCCCAGAGAAAGGGGTTCCTTGCCTGTCACCATAGCAAAATTCTGAAAGTGTTCAAAGGTATATTTATACTGTATTTTTTTTTATTTTAATTGACCTTTATTTAACTAGGCAAGTCCGTTAAGAACAAATTCTTATTTACAATGATGGCCTGTATGGTAGTCCTAGAATCTTAAAATTAGGCAATATATCAAATTAATTCAATCAAATGCATGTATTGCAAGAATCTCATGTTGTTCTCATGTTGTCTTTTTGTGTCTTGGCTCCTTGTGTGCTGTGTGCCTTCCCATTTACACACACACACACCAAGCCCTTCCCCCTGCCACTCACAACAACAAAGATGAGATCACTTCTTCCTCTCCTTTCTTTAAGACACGAAGATCGTCAATACAGAACATTTCAAGAACTTTGAAAGTTTCTTCAAGTGCAGTTGCAAAAACCATCAATGGCTATGATGAAACTGGCTTTCATGAGGACTGACCTCAACCCAATTGAGATGGTTTGGGATGAGTTCGACCGCAGAGTGAAGGTAATGCAGCCAACAAGTGCTCAGCATATGTGGGAACTCCTTCAAGACTGTTAGAAAGCATTCCAGGTGACTACCTCATGAAGCTGGTTGAGAGAATGCAAAGCTGTCATTGCAAAAGGTGGCTATTTTGAAGAATCTAAAATAAATTTAGATTTGTTAAACAGTTTTTTGGTTACTACTAGTGATGCACCGATATGACATTTTTGGCCGGTATCCAATATTTTCCTTGCCAAAAAACGCTACCGATAACTGATATTACACATTTTATCGGCCACACACACATGGACACAGCGGTCTAAGGCACTGCATCTCAGAGTGCAAGAGGCGTCACTACAGTCCCTGGTTCGAATCCAGGCTGTAATTTAATTTATGTACCCCTAATTGCACCAAATACATCGGTTTATCCTACAGCTATTGTAAGCAGAGCATGAGCCTATAAACCAGAGTTACACTGTTAGCACTGAGGCGGTGTGAAATAGTAGGAAGACCACTTCATGCAGCTCACCCTGCACTCAGCTCCAATGTAAATAACATGAGTAAGTCTACCTCTGATAAGCTTCCCAGTAAAAGCATTAAAAACAACCAAGCAACCCAGAAAAATGCTAATAATAGCCCATATTAACATGTAGCTTAAGAAACAAGGTTCGCGAATTCAATAACTTGCTTGTAATGGATGACATTCATATTCTGACTATCTTTGAAACTCAATTAGATAATACTTTTGATGATAGTGGTAGCAATACATGGTTATAACATCTACCGAAAAGACAGAAATGCCAACGAGGCGGTGTTGCTGTCTATATTCAGAACCACATTCCTGTAAGGCTTAGACTATCTAATGTTAAACACTGTTGAAGTAATATGGCTACAAGTTCATCTGCCTCACCTAACGCCCATTCTTGTGGGAAGCTGCTATAGACCACCAAGTGCTAACAGTCAGTATCTGGATAATATGTGTGAAATGCGTGAAGGTAAACTCAGCAAAAAAATAAACGTCCTTTCACTGTCAACTGCATTTATTTTCAGCAAACTTAACCTATAAATATTAGTATTAACATAGGATTCAACAGCTGAGACATAAACTGAACGAGTTCCACAGACATGTGGCTAACAGAAATTGAATAATGTGTCCCTGAGCAAGGGGGTCAACATCAAAAGTAAGTCGGTATCTGGTGTGGCCACCAGCTGCATTAAGTACTGCAGTGCATCTCCTTCTCGTGGACTGCACCAGATTTGCCAGTTCTTACTGTGAGATGTTACCCCACTCTTCCACCAAGGCACCTACAAGTTCCCTGACATTTCTGGGGGGGAATGGCCCTAGCCCTCACCCTCCGATCCAACAGGTCCCAGACGTGCTCAATGGGATTGAGATCCGGGCTCTTCGCTGGCCATGGCAGAACACTGACATTCCTATCTTGCAGGAAATCACGCACAGAACTGGCAGTATGACTGGTGGCATTGTCATGCTGGAGGGTCATGTCAGGTTGAGCCTGCAGGAAAGGTACCACATGAGGGAGGAGGATGTCTTCCCTGTAACGCACAGCGTTGAGATTGCCTGCAATGACAACAAGCTCAGTCCGATGATGCTGTGACACACCGCCCCAGACCATGACGGACCCTCCACCTCCAAATCAATCTTGCTCCAGAGTACAGGCCTCGGTGTAACGCTCATTCCTTCGATGATAAACGCGAATCTCACCCCTGGTGAGACAAAACCGCAACTCGTAAGTGAAGAGCACTTTTTGCCAGTCCTGTCTGGTCCAGCGACGGTGGGTTTGTGCCCATAGGCGACGTTGTTGCCGGTGATGTCTGGTGAGGACCTGCCTTACAACAGGCCTACAAGCCCTCAGTCCAGCCTCTCTCAGCCTATTGCGGACAGTCTGAGCACTGATGGAGGGATTGGGTGTTCCTGGTTCGGGAAGTTGTTGCCATCCTGCACCTGTCCCGCAGGTGTGATGTTTGGATGTACCGATCCTGTGCAGGTGTTACACGTGGTCTGCCACTGCGAGGACGATCAGCTGTCTGTCCTGTAGTGCTGTCTTAGGTGTCTCACAGTACAGACATTGCAATTTATTTCCCTGGCCACATCTGCAGTCCTCATGCCTCCTTGCAGCATGCCTAAGGCACGTTCACACAGATCATCAGGGACCCTGGGCATCTTTCTTTTGGTGTTTTTCAGAGTCAGTAGAAAGGCCTCTTTAGTGTCGTAAGTTTTCATAACTGTGACCTTAATTGCCTACCGTCTGTAAGCTGTTAGTGTCTTTAACGACCTTTCCACAGGTGCATGTTCATTCATTGAACAAGCATGGGAAACAGTGTTTAAACCCTTTACAATGAAGATCTATGAAGTTATTTGAATTATCTTTGAATGACAGGGTCCTGAAAAGGGGATGTTTCTTTTTTTGCTCAGTTTGTGATATCAACAGAGAAGTGTATTTTCTGGGTGATTTTTAAATATTGACTGGCTCTCATCAAGCTGCTCACTCAGGAAAAAAACTTCAAACTGTAACCAGTGTCTGCAACCTGCATCAGGTTGTCAGTCTACCTAGGGCTGGGCGATAAATCAATATCAATAATTATTGAGGTAATTACTTCCCTCAATAACGCTATAAAAACATTTAGATTCATTTTCGATAATGTCGATATAGAATAATTAGGTACAGCAGTCCATTTCACCTCTGACGCAGCAGGAACGTGCGGAGAAGTGACAATATGCACGTGGAGAGGTATACGTCCACTAAAAACCACTTAGCACCTCGAGTGATGGAGTGGCCACTATTAACCACAAAAAATGAATGATGTAGGCGAAAACAGTGGCAGTGATAGCCATGGAGAGGGAGCAGCTTCCAACAAAGAAATTATTGATAAAAGCGTTAACTGTTTCAGTAATTTGGAAGTTGTTTGGCTTTTTGAAGTCCGACAAAGAACTGCGCAATGTTCGGGTACAAATTGTGCCGTAGATAGGCTACGAAGTCTGGTAATACGACAAACCCTTTTTGATATCTGAAGCAAAATCACTCTTTGGAACATGCAAGAAGTTTGAGTTTGCGCCACGGTATTGATAAACGCCCCTCAAGCACCAGCCAATCTAGGGAAATTTGCCCGAAGCAGTCAACACTGACAGCGTTTATGCCATACAAGCAAACATCGAAAGACCAAGACATCATAAATGCTATTATGCATTGCATTGCTAAGGACATGCTACCAATTAGCACAATCGAAACTGAAGGTTTCAAGAGGCTTATGAATTTAATTGACCCCAGGTACGTGCTCCCTGGCCGCAAACATGGAACAATTTTCCTTCAAGTATAATTTTGTTTAGCTCACGTAATAAAATAAAAAACAATTACCTTTCAGTTAATGGTTTTCGCCTTTGAGTTGTCTCTGAAATGTTCTTACTTTCAAATGACTGCTTGATCCACACAGCAGACGTGGCCTAGGTTAGGAATGCTGTGTTGCACGTGTAGCGCCAAATTTTACGTGCCATCATTACGATATGTACCTACGTTATATAGATATGCACGTCAGCTTTGACATCGGTTTTGCACATCGGCGTTAAACTAGACATCGAGCCGATGTTGGCATTTTTAGCCAATATCATCCGATTCCGATATATCGTGCATCCCAAGTTACTACCTGATTTTGTGTTATTTTATAGTTTTGATGTCTTCACTATTGTACAATGTAGAAAATAGTAAAAATAAAGAAAAACCCTTGAATGAGTAGGTGTGTCCAAACTTTTGACTGGAACTGTATATCGTAAATTGCCCTTATGCCCAGCCCTACTTAAAATATAGAAATTATGTAACTAGTACTGTACATAAATGTAGATAGTTTCAACTGGAGAACAAAAAATTAACCTGCTGACCAAACCGGCCTCACACGTGTGCCTGTTGATTTTGTCCATCCACACCAGATGCGATTATGACATGCATAATAAAATATCAAAACCGACCGTGAATTGAATCAACTATATTCATTTGGGGGCATGTCAAACACACATTAAATATTCATATGCATTTAGCTGACTTGCTATTCCTAGCTAATTTGCCCTGGGAGATTAACATTGGGTTGTTATTTTACCTGAAATGCATATGCTCCTTTTTCTTTTACTGGAAAACACCACAATTTAAGTGTTATACACCATCACAAATAAAATATTTATTATTTTAAGGCAGGTTTTCAAATATTAAAACAAATAATTTGTATTTCAAAAGAACAGAGAATCATATTTTACATTTTATGTTACTAGTCTGTTTAGTAGTTAATGGCTATGCTGCCGCAAGTGCTCACATGTAGAACGCATGGAATATCAGCTGTAATATTCTACAAAAAAGTTATATTTTGAAATAGAGCTCATGCCTTAATTTTAAAGGAAAGGTTGCCCTAGGGCTGGCGATATGACGCGCTATATTGTGTGGCGATCGATATACCTTTTTTTATTTGTTGAGTATAATTCAAAATATAATAAGTAGACTTTTACATGTGGTAATTTTATATAAACTATTTATTCATTGAATTTACAGAAAGTGCTATATTGTGATATGTATCTTTATCGGGATATGAAATGACCTACAGTTGAAGACGGAATTCCCTGTCTTAGGTCAGTTAGGATCACCACTTTATTTTAAGAAGGTGAAATGTCAGAATAATAGTAGAGAATTTTTTCAGCTTTTAGTTCTTTCATCACATTCCCACTGGGTCAGAAGTTTACATACACTCAATTAGTATTTGGTAGCATTGCCTTTAAATTGTTTAACTTGGGTTCAACGTTTTGGGTGGCCTTCCACAAGCTTCCCACAATAAGTTGGGTGAATTTTGGCCCATTCCTCCTGACAGAGCTGGTGTAACTGAGTCAGGTTTGTAAGGCCTCCTTGCTCGCCCACGCTTTTTCAGTTCTGCCCACAAATGTTCTATGGGATTGAGGTCAGGGCTTTGTGATGGCCACTCCAATACCTTGACTTTGTTGTCCTTAAGCAATTTTGCCACAACTTTGGAAGTATGCTTGGGGTCATTGTCCATTTGGAAGACCCATTTGTGACCAAGCTTTAACTTCCTGACTGATGTCTTGAGATTTCTTCAATATATCCACATAATTTTCCTATCTCATGATGCCATGCATTTTGTGAAGTGCACCAGTCCCTCCTGCAACAAAGCACCCGCACAACATGATGCTGCCACCCCCGTGCTTCACGGTTGGGATGGTGTTCTTCGGGTTGCAAGCCACCCTCTTTTTCCTCCAAACATAACGATGGTCATCATGGCCAAACAGTTCTATTTTTGTTTCATCAGACCAGAGGACATTTCTCCAAAAAGTAGCTTTTTTATGGTGGTTTTGGAGCAGCGGCTTCTTCTTTGCCGAGCGACCTTCCAGGTTATGTTGATATAGGACTCGTTTTACTGTGGATATAGATACATTTGTACCTGTTTCCTCCAGCATCTTCACAAGGTCCTTTGCTGCTGTTCTGGGATTGATTTGCACTTTTCGCACCAAAGTACGGTCATCTCTAGGAGACAGAACGCGTCTCCTTCCTGAGCGGTATGACCGCTGTGCGGTCCCATGGTGTTTTATACTTGCGTACTATTGTTTGTACAGAGGAACGTGGTACCTTCAGGCGTTTGGAAATTGCTCCCAAGGATTAACTACTAAACAGACTAGTAACATAAAATGTAAAATATGATTCTGTTCTTTTGAAATACAAATTATTAGTTTTAATATTTTAAAACCTGCCTTAACAAAATAATACATATTTTATTTGTGATGGTGTATAACACTTAAATTGTGGTGTTTTCCAGTAAAATAAAAAGGAGCATATGCATTTCAGGTAAAATAACAACCCAATGTTAATCTGCCAGGGCAAATTAGCTAGGAATAGTAAGTCAGCTAAATGCCCATGAATATTTAAAGTGTGTGTGACATACCCCCAAATGAATATAGTTGATTCAATTCACGGTCGGTTTTGATATTTTATTATGCATGTCATAATCGCATCTGGTGTGGATGGACAAAATCAAAAGGCACACACGGGATGCTGGTTTGCGCCCCACCACTCCCTAACTAGTTAACCAAACTTGTGGAGGGCTACAATTCTTTTCTGGGGTCTTGGCTGAATTCTTTTGATTTTCCCATGATGTCAAGCAAAGAGGCACTGAGTTTGAAGGTAGGCCTTGAAATACATCCACAGGTACACCTCCAATTGACTCAAATGATGTCAATTAGCCTATCAGAAGCTTCTAAAGCCATGCCATCATTTTCTGGAATTTTCCAAGCTTTTTTAAAGGCACAGTCAAGTTAGTGTATGTAAACTTCTGACCCACTGGAATTGTGATACAGTGAATTATAAGTGAAATAATCTGTCTGTAAACAATTGTTGGAAAAATTACTTGTCATGCACAAAGTAGATGTCCTAACCGACTTGCCAAAACTATAGTTAACAAGACATTTGTGGAGTGGTTGAAAAATGAGTTTTAATGACTCCAGCCTAAGTGTATGTAAACTTCCGACTTCAACTGTATATCGGGATATGAGATTTTGGCCTTATCGCCCAGCACTAGTTCACCCATTTTGAATGTTATTGTGTTTTTGCATCTCAGAACATCAATCAATCTATTCCCTGGGTCATTTCATGCGTGTCTTGAGTTATTGGCGTTCACGTAGGCAGAAATCATCTGGCCGATATGACGTAGCACGGTGATAGTCACTCTCAACTACAAAGTTAAAAGGAACACGACTTTTAGATTGCAAAAAGTTCATCATACGTGTCAGAATAAAATACTGGCTGAGGAGGATGTCCTCGGGAGGATGTCTTCTCTCGAATGAGCCATTGATCTTATTTTTGCGATATTCTTACTTCGAAGAAATGTTTAATTTAAGAATCCAACGAATGAAGGAACATCTAGCGCCCCACCCAGCAGATTGTCGACCTATCGCGTTCACGTTGTCAGGCTGTGTCACGTGGTTGCTAAGCCGATCGTCACTTAATCCCTTCTCAAAGTCAGTGTATATGTTGAGAAACGTGCCTATTTTCCTCGAAAGTACGTAATGTCACCATTCCAAAGCTATACGATACTACAGATAGCGAGTGCTTTTTCTCATATCTCGGTAAAGATTTGTAATGTTGTACTTCTTGTTGCCATAATTCGTGCTAATGTAGGTTTTTGAGCTAGTACCCAATAGACTCCCATTCACTCCTTGAAGGAGAGCGCTTCTTGTCCCAGAATTGCCCAGAATGCACTGCGCAGCCCGTTGACGTAGCATGGGCAACGTTTCCCATTTCTTCAAAAGTATATCTGCCGTTGTGAATGTTCGACTCCACTCTAAGGCTTGGTTGAACATGGTTGAACATGGTGAGATTGTAGACTCCTAAATTGATAGCTGTAAAATTGTATAAAACTACACTAACTGATATTGTCTTTGGTATTATTTTGTGTAGTTACGTTTGATATCTACCTAGCCAGCCAGGCCATAGAGAGAGCATTGCATTGTGGATTTTGTCGTCAACTTGAGCTGCAACAGATTTCGAAAACTATTTTCCATGTTGCTACCAACCTTATTATAATGCCAAAATGAAAAATTTGTTCACAAAAAATATTGTTCTCACATATTAGTGTTCTGGCGGGTAGGAGCGTTGGGCCAGTAACCGAAAGGTTGCTGGATCGAATCCCCGAGCTGACAAGGTAAAAATCTGTCATTCTGCCCCTGAGCAAGGCAGTTAACCCACTGTTCCCTGGGCGCCGAAGACGTGGATGTCGATTAAGGCAGCCCTCCGCACCTCTGATTCAGAGGGGTTGGGTTAAATGCGGAAGACACATTTTCTGTTGAATGCATTCAGACATTCAACTGACTAGGTATCCCATTTTCCTTTAACACTGTAAATTAAAGGAATGGGTGGTTCTGGGTGGATTTTTCCTTTAAGTTGTTTGGCAAATGCACATGTTTTAGAAACCTTAACCTGCTCTTTTCCGGGTAGGAAATCAAAGTTTGCCTGCATGAAGAATTATTTGAAAAAGCTTACTTTTTGGTAAGCTGAAGCTCTCTTCCCTTTGTCAATTACCATCACTGCGCTGCAGTCTCTTCATTCACAAGGCAGTTAATACTATTGTCACCCATCAGAATATTGTAACTGTAATCTGGTCTTTAGGCTACATCTATTATTACTACATCTAAGTGTGAAATTAGTTTTGGGTCAGGGGTCACTAACCTTTTCAAGATCACTTATAGTTAAAATGCAACCCGAGATGTACCGCTCAGATTTTATTTTAACGTGATTTAAAACATTTAAGTCTATTCAACATTAACCTATTAAAAACAGTACTGTAGCAATGAGGTTTGTGCAGTGGGCTATAGGCCTAATACATTATCACCGCACATTGGCTTTGCTTGAATTGCCCTCCCATTGAATTGTTCGCCCCCCCCCTCATAAAAACAGCAGCTCTTTGCTGTATTCGTTCAATCTCTCTCTAGTCATGATTTAAATTTTGTTTTAAATCTCACAGTATCAACTTTACTGCAGACACGGTAATCTGAGCCATCCGATTGGCCAGTGGTAGGCCTATAGTGCACTTTATATGCTCTCTGGGCCTGCCTGGAAGGCAGAGTTCGTAACTTCAGACACATGGTTCAAAATGCAAACTCTTCGCCTGCCCGGCGCTCAGGGCAGCTAAATCGGGTGCACCTACCGCGAACCGTCTTTTTTACAGAAATGTTTGGCGATCGACTAAGAACGACCGGTTGGTGACCACTGGTTAGGGCGTAGTTTCTATTTAATTTAATTGTATTTTTATTCAACCGGTTGTTTATATTTTATCGTTTGGCTACGCATACGCTCTTTCAGGCCTGTGAGCGGTGTGGGTGAAATAACATGTACACTACCAGTCAAAGGTTTGGGACACACCTACTCATTCAAGGGTTTATCTTAATTGTTATTATTTTCTACATTGTAGAATAATAGTGAAGACAATCAAAACTATGAAATAACACACATGAAATCCTGTAGTAACCAAAAAAGTGAATTTTAGATCATTCAAAGTAGCCACCCTTTTCCTTGATGCCAGTTTTGCACAGTCTTGGCATTCTCTCAACCAGCTTCACCTGGAATGCTTTTCCAACAGTCTTGAAGGAGTTCCCACATATGCTGAGCACTTGTTGGCTGCTTTTCCTTCACTCTGCAGTCCAACTCATCCCAAACCATCTCAATTGGGTTGAGGTCGGGTGATTTGTGGAGGCCAGGTGATCTGATGCAGCACTCCGTCACTCTCATTCTTGTTCAAATAGCCCTTATACAGCCTGGAGGTGTGTTGGTCATTGTCCCGTTGAAAAATAAATTATAGTCCCACTAAGCGCAAACCAGATCGCTGCAGAATGCTGTGGTAACCATGCTGGTTAAGTGTGCCTTGAAATGAAGGACATTGTCACCAGAAAAGCACCATCACACCACCACCTCCATGCTTCATGGTGGGAACCACACATGTGGAGATCATCTGTTCACCTACTCTGCGTCTCTCAAAGACACGGTTAGAACCAAAAATCTCAGATTTGGACTCATCAGACCAAAGGACAGATTTTCAACGGTCTATTGTCCATTACTCTCTTCTTATTGGTCTCTTTTAGTAGTGGTTTCTTGGCAGCAATTTGACCATGAAGGCCTGATTCACGCAGTCTCCTCTGAACAGTTGATGTTACTTGAACTACGTGAAGCATTTATTATTTGGGCTGCAATTTCTGAGGCTGGTAACTGTAATGAACTTATCCTCTGCAGCAGAGGTAACTCTGGGTCTTGATGGTTGATAGGTTTTTGCGACTGCACTTAAAGTAATGATGGACTGTCATTTCTCTTTGCTTATATGAGCTGTTCTTACCATAATATGGACTTGGTCTTTTACCAAATAGGGATATCTTCGGTATATCACCCCTACCTTGTCACAACATAACTGCTTGGCTCAAACGTATTAAGGAGGAAAGAAATTCCACAAATTGACTTTTAACAAGACACACCTGTTAATTGAAATGCATTCCAGGTGACTACCTCATGAAGCTGGTTGAGAGAATGCCAAGAGTGTGCAAAGCTGTCATCAAGACAAAGGGTGGCTACTTTGAAGAATCTCATATTTTGATTTGTTGAACACTTTTTTGGTTACTACATGATTCCATATGTGTTATTTCATAGTTTTGATATCTTCACTATTATTCTACAATTGTAGAAAATAGTAAAAATGGGGCCTCCCAAGTGGCGCAGTGGTCTAAGACACTGCATCGCAGTTGCTAGCTGGTTCGAGTCCAGGCTCTGTTGCAGCCGGCCGCGACCGGGAGACCCTTGGGGTGGCAGGAATGTCCTTGTTCCATTGCGCTCTAGCGACTCTTGTGGCGGGCCGGTTGCATGCACGCTGACTTGGTCTCCAGGTGTACAGTGTTTCCTCCGACAAATTGGTGTGGCTGGCTTCCGGGTTAAGCGGCCATTGTGTCAAGAAGGTCCGTACGGAAGTTGCAGCGACGAGTTAAGACTAACTACCAATTGGATACCACGAAATTGTGGAGAAAAAGGGGTAAAAGTAAAAAAATATTTATAGTAAAAATAAAAACCCTCGAATGAGTAGGTGTCCAAACTTTTGACTGGTACTGCATGTGTACATTTATTTTGCAACCCTCGCGCACGGAACGTGGTCGATGTGGTTTGCATGTAAGGGAGTAATTCCTGACTGGTATCTGAAAAGTTTTATAATGTTCTGATTTTTATTTTTTTATCAATTTGATCATGTAGCCTATTGAATACTCAGTAATTTTTCTGTCATTTTCCATTTGAAGAACACTTGCAGGTTTGGGGTCAGTTCCATTTAAATTCAGTCACTTCCAGAATTAGCTGAATTGAAATGGAATTCACCCAGACACATAGACCTCTCTGGACATCGGGTTGTCTTTATATCCGTATATTAATGCATATTTAAAAATCCTAATCATTATCAGTCAGAAATGGGGCTCTCCCTTAGCTGAGAGAGACATCTGTGTGCTAATAGGCTATTGGTTTGTTAGACATTTCATTACGCCTAATTACGGAGTATTCATGATATAACGGATTAATAAAATCAGAACATTCTAAAACTTTTCAGGACCCACAGAGGTGCACATGAATGTTCTAGCCCAGCACAAGCACACCAGATGCATCTAATTGGGTTTGTTAGTATACGACTAGATAACAATAACTCTGTGCCATTTCACAGCCTCGACATGGACAAGAACGACCTGGTACAGAAGGCTAAGCTGGCCGAGCAGGCCGAACGCTATGACGACATGGCGGCGGCGATGAAAGCGGTGACGGAGCAGGGCGGCGAGCTCTCCAACGAGGAGCGCAACCTGCTGTCGGTGGCCTACAAGAATGTGGTGGGGGCGCGTCGCTCCTCCTGGCGCGTCATCTCCAGCATCGAGCAGAAGACCGAGGGCAACGAGAAGAAGCAGCAGATGGCCCGTGAATACCGCGAGAAGATTGAGGCCGAGCTGCAGGACATCTGCAAGGATGTGCTGGTGAGAGAAAGAGCTTGCTAGTCTCTATGTGCCCCCATTGCTTTTAAAGGAGTCCCTTGATGCTATGGGGACGGGGTGATATAATGTGACCCCGGGACCAGAGTTCTATTTATTTAGAGTCCAGGCAATTTAGGAATGTGGTTGGAAGTGGAAATTGTATAGGGAAAATGCCCTATTTACACAACAAGCATTTTTCATTTAGTGTGAATGTGAGCTGGAATTAATTTGACCCCAAAGCAAGGTTGCAGAGCATCTATTTTTGGTTAATCTTTTGTTTGGTCTTGTGTGTTGAAAGAGTGGAGATGACTGACACCTAATCATCAACCCCTTTTCTTGATTTTAGGCACTCCTCGACAATTACCTCATTGCCAATGCGACTCAGGCAGAAAGCAAGGTGTTCTACCTTAAAATGAAAGGTGACTACTACAGATATCTGTCTGAGGTGGCATCTGGAGACTCAAAGAAGAGTAAGTAGATCATCTCTGACCTATGAGGAAGCTTCCAAGTCACACTGTTGCCAAGAACCCATAGTTGTTAATTGGCCACTTTTCCTCACTCTGATTATCATGGAAATAAGCAAAACCTACATTTTTATAATCTGCTGCTTGCACTGCTTTTTAAGTCTTAAGTGGTATCATCACTGGCCTGATTTGATGTTCACAGTACATAATATCTAGACAATGTTCAATCAGTATCCATTATACAGGAGATGCTCTGTGAAATGAACCATTAATTCTCTTCAAAATATGAGTGAATGGCGTTAATTCATTGGGCCTCTTCTCTCCCATCACAGCCACAGTGGAGAACTCCCAGCAGGCCTACCAGGAGGCATTTGACATCAGCAAGAAGGACATGCAGCCGACACACCCCATCAGGCTGGGCCTCGCTCTCAACTTTTCCGTCTTCTATTATGAGATCCTCAACTCCCCCGAGCAGGCCTGCAGTTTGGCGAAGGCGGTGGGGCACCGTTATACTCTCTCACACACGTTCCACCATCACACTGCAGTGCCTGCGTGATACAGGAGGAGTCTTTTTTGGCCTCCGAATCAATACGGAGTGCAAACACGCCCCTCCTGCTCAGCTTTTTTTTACACAAACTTGCTCATTAACACCAGTGCTTGTGCTATAGGCATTTGCCAAAAATGTCAATTGCTTTGTCAATTGGTATTCCCTTTTAGGGGTAATGCGTTTTTAAAGTGTTTGGGGCATTTTAGGTTGTTATTCAGGGTCTGATAAAACACGTTTTCTTTACCTCCTTCCATATACCTGTTTTTCCTATAGGCTTTCGACGAAGCAATCGACGAGCTTGACACCTTGAATGAGGACTCTTACAAAGACAGCACCTTGATCATGCAGCTACTAAGGGACAACCTCACTGTAAGTACTTACCGCCAATGTCATGCCATTCAAATGCATTATTGTTTGATAGACTTGGAACTGAATGCATGAATCCCAATGTTTTTCTGTTTTTGTTTTCTCCCCCCTCTGCAGCTGTGGACATCAGAAAACCAGGGTGACGAGGGGGATGCCGGCGAAGGGGAGAACTAAAGGCGTTGCACATCACTGTTAATCCACCCACACTCTTCTTTCTCTTCTTTTACACATATACAGCCCGTACATCCCTGCTCCATCAAGCCCCCTCCCTTTCTGTATGACAAGCAGCATGAATTGTACCTGACCTACCAGTTGTGCCCTTTCTCAGATATACTCCGAGTCAACAGGGTAACGCTCAGTTGTTAACAAGCAGAGTATTGTTTTGTGAGGATAAAAGAACAATAAATTTACCCGGTTGAGTTGCAAGGCCATTCCCTCCTCCCTTTTGATTCTCTCCTAACATTTCATAAAGATATTTTCTTTCACCTAGCAAGATATGCATTTATAGTATCCTTTTTTGCTTTGCTAGTGTACTGGCGATTGCTGGTTTTTATTCAAAAAGGTCATTAAACTGTCAGTTTATTTTCAACAAACACTGTGATGCTTAGTTTGTCTCCACATAAACACAAATAAATTCTGGTCGCTAAAATTCAGAACTGTATGTAGCAGTGCAATTCTGCTGTGGGCTCATAGAGAATGGTATAAGAGGTTGTATTGTGACACTGACTAACATGCATATTGCTGTGTATTGTACATTTTATTTTGGATCTGGAACTAAAATGAATACAAGGGACCCTAGGTTTTGCCATTCAATGTCTGCCCAGCTGAAAATACAAAAAACATTCCATTAGAACCTAACATTGAAGGTAGACTCAGCGAAATAACGTTGCCACGCGCAGCACTGCAGATATTGAGATATGCAAGACTTCGGTCTTACATGGTCACAGGTTTGCTTCGCGATGTTAGTGTGGTAGGTACGAGGCCAAAACAGTAAAAGTTGAGCTCCCACTTCAACGCTTAGTTGCGGAAATAGACCCACTATGCTGTTTACTTTCTGCATCGACGTCATTTCGCTGAGTCTACCTTCAAGATGATTTTTGAACAAACCGGAGCATTCTCCTAATGTTATGTACTAGAACAGTTGACATAAAGGTGCTGTTTGACATTACTACAATGATACTTGTTACTTTTTTGCTTTGCGTAATAATGACTCGCACTTTGGTTCAAAACTAAATTGTAAACCCTTGATAAGTACATTTAAATCTGTCTTAAATTTTGTTGTTAACCTGCTTGCAAAGAAACACCTTAAAGCCGTTACGTTGAACTTTTACATATTGGTTATTAAAACCTATCTTGAAGGCCTTATGCGGACAGTCCAAACTGACCAGTCAAAAGTTAGATATTGTTTAATAAAGGAAACGATATCTAAGAGAATGCATGCTCTTGCCCACGAAGAGTGTGTAAGCAAGTCCCCTAATGTAAGTTGTCAGTCAGAAATGGCATTGATGCTTTTGTTTCTCCAGACTTAAGGGTCTATCAGTGGAGACCATATTGTACTGGAATGCGGTCAGTGGATGGGTTAGATTATGGAGTAGTGCAAGGACCTTGTAGAAGTATCTGAATTCACTCAGTGTCACAATACTTTGTCATCACCATAACATTCCACTTAGGTGTTGAATTCATCTGTTTCAGTCTGTCTTGCTGAAGACAATGTTTCATGCACTGAAGAAAAATCTCCCCCTTAGCTGAATAAATGGCAGTTATTCTATGCTTAATTTAAAAAAATGCAGTAGTGAATGTGGAACCGAGCCTTGTCTGTATATCTGGTATCTCCAATTGCTTTGTTTTTACTGACCAGTATTCTGCCTAAAGTTTGCTTCTGTGATGGTTTATATTGCTTAGCTCGCACGTGGTTGTGAAAATTTAGAATAGCATTTAAAAACAAAATACACAAAAAAACAAGCCCTGGTTATTGACGTAATACTAGATTTGTATGTCTTTTAAAACAGTTATAGTTTCACCCTACATGTTATCAGGAAAGTGTAAAAGACAATTTAAAGTGAAATAAAAGTTTTATCAGTTCCAAATTGTCCTGTTTTGTTTTTGTAACCAGTGGTTTGTCTGATAAGCTTTATTTAATGTTCAATTAAAACAGGCTACTTATTTAGTTGACAAAATTGCACTACACCTCACACAGGCACTTAGCCCAATTCTGATCTTTTTTTCACTAATTGGTTTTTTGACCAATCAGATCAGCTCTGAAAAAGATCTGTGATTGGTCAAAAGAACAATTAGTGGAAAAAATGTCAAATGGGCTGCCTGTGTAAATGCAGCCAAAGAAGATTCAATCAGATCAAGCATTAACCGGATAGCCAACACCTGCATAGCTGATGTTTTGGCAGTGTCGAAGGTGAAACTGCATTGGAGCTGTCAAATTGGTGAGAAGCTGCTCTTGATCATTGTCATTAAGCCACACCCGTCCTGCTCGCATTATGTTCAGAATGAGAAAGTGTAGGCTATATAGAAATTACGCTTAAATTTGAAATAATGAGGACTTCTATCAACCTAATTGAGGAGTAGATTCGGCCTACAAGTCACATTCCAGTGTTTGAACTTGTTAACAGAGCTTGGGATTGCTCTTAATGAGACTCCGTGCAGCCAATGGCAATGTCAACTTTAGGTATAATGCCATGAGACGCTTTTGGATTTTACAGCTCTAACGCAGCTCACCTTTGACACTGCCAAAACAACCGCTATGCTGATGTCTGAAAGCGGATCTGGTTGAATAGAGCACTTAATATATTCCTCAGGTGTCCTATTTTCATTTGGTCCTTTCTACTAGGGGCTCTTCAATTAGGCTATATACTATTGCACAGAACCTAGAAATTGAAATGAAGCATCAGGGCACTAGATACATCCTGAAGTGCAGTCATTGACCACAATGAAGATACATGGGGGAAATTGTTATTTTGCTGCACCAACAGATTGCCAAATATCAAAATTGATTGAATAGCCCCAGGAATTGACGAGCAGTTCTGAAAATCGGAGGATGGGCTTCCCCTTGAGATTGAGTCATTTCTGTGGGGCTCCATCTTTGAAGTCTGGTTACGCTCATGGATTTTTCCTATTTAGGGAGTTTTTCCTTTCTACTCTCCAACACTGCTTATTTCCTATGGGATCATCATGGCACTTGCTTTCTCTTTCAAATTCAATGTTGTGGTAGGCCTACCATGAACCCAGTATAGGCTGGTATAAAAACAGTATAGTATGTACCTTGCATTATTTGATAGCATTTTTCTTTTCTTTTTTAAGGTTTGAAGGGTTAGTTGGGGAAAACAGGGCTGTGGGTCATGAGATATGCAGTTGAAGATAAAACAAAAATACATAACACAGCTGAAAATAATTTTGTCAGCCAACCTAATATGAAGAAAATCTGCATAATTTCCCTGCAGTTAAATGGCTTACAGTATTATTATATAGATTTTCAACTTCTGAGAACAAGAACCAATCAGCAAGAAGTGGCTTGGCTGACCACTCTTGACAGTTACACTATCAAGCAACTTCAAATAAAAATGTTTTTCTCTCAATTTAATTCCTACTACTACATAGCCTATATGATACATATCATACATTCACATTAGCATGCATGTTGAAATGTTATGGCGTATACCCTTAGTGACCTGGGATTAGGTGAAATAGCCAGCCTATTATTAAACCTTAAAGTGCAACTCCACCACTTTTCAACCTTATATCTCCAGCGTCTACATTCACTATATATACAAAAGTATGTTGACACCCCTTCAAATTAGTGGATTCTGGTATTTCAGCCACACCCATTGCTGACAGGTGTAAAAAATTGAGCACACAGACATGCAATCTCCATAGACAGCCATGCAATCTCCATTGTTTTATTTCACTGTAGAGACCTCAGTCCCGCTCAAAATGCCTTAGATAGCTCTTTCGTCCCTCCCACCCCACACACATGCGGAGACCCCACCTAGGTTAACTGATGCCTCCAGAGACAAAACCTCTCTCATCGTCACCCAACGCATAGGTTTTAATTTGTCCCTTTTGTTTCCTGAATCCTAATCTGCGAACAAAAATGACATCTAAAGATGATGCATTACTGATAGAATTGCCAACATGTTAGGTGATATAGGTGGTAATGATGTTTCAATATGCTCTTAAATTCACTAATACGGTAACCATCTGTTTCTCTGGTCTAGTCTTATGTTCCTCGACTCAATGAAAATACCTATAAAATGTTGCGATTGTTTTTTATTTAATCTTTATTTAACTAGGCAAGTCAGTTAAGAACAAATTCTTACTTACAATGACGGCCTACACCGGCCAAACCCGGACGACGCTGGGCCAATTGTGCGCCGCCTTATGGCACTCCCAATCACGGCCGTGTCTGTAGTGACACCTCTAGCACTAAGATGCAGTGCCTTAGACCGCTGTGCCACTTGGAAGCCCAAGATAACTGCGATCTTAAAGGGATAGTTTACCTATAGATGTATTAAAGATAATATAAATTAGGTGCTTATATTAGAATTTTCATGCTTCATGTCCAAATCATCCTAAAGTATCTAAATATTGATTGTGTACCTCAATTAAGTTACTTAAAATGATTTGGACATTAAGTGCGAGAATGCTAATATAGGTACCATTGACTTGCATTGGATTTGTGCCACAAATGCTCAAAAGTTGAAATCGTGACCAGGTAAACAAAAGCAATGCATGGATTGCTGTCCTACCTCATCCATAGACTGCTTACAGAGTAAGTCTGTAAGTAAACCAATTAAATTTTGTAATTTGGGTGAACTATATCTTCAACTACAACAGTAATTTCATTGATTGCGAAAATCTCTTATGCTAGTGGAAATGCATAGTCCTTGTGAAACAATGGTTGAATGCTATAATTTCAGTTTCATGCAGTGATTGCATGATGTATATGAAGGCTAAATATGCACTGCATTGACTGTGCTTCCTCTGTAGTAGTCAAAGCAATACTCCATCTTGAGTGGATTTAAGTTATACAGGCCAGGAAATAGATTGGAAAACCTGCTTCTGTGAGTGAATACAGGCACTTCAGGCATGTACACCAGGTCAGCGTAGGGTCCTTCACATCCACAGGCAACCATCCGAATCACAAGCTCATTTCTTCTTTTGCACTTCCAGCAGTAAATTCTGTCCGGCTGTGTTCTTTGGCTCAACTTTCAGCAAGCTGTTTAGATCTTCAATGCAAGCTTTGTAGTCCTGAACGGCAAAATGAACACATCAAACAAAATGCTAAAACTACATACAATGTACTAACAATTTCTTGTTCATCAGAAAGGCTCTCACTTTCAGCTCCTTGTGTGCCTGAGCTCGTCTGTACAGTGCCTTGATATTAGCGGAGTCGAGTCGCAGGGCCTCTTCACAATCTTGCACTGCCTCCTTGTACATCTTCACAGAGAGGTAGCAAAGTGCCCTATTTAGTACAAAAGGCACAAATTAGTCCCAAATAGGAATTATGCACATCCCTTGTACAACACAAGCTGGGCAATAACATTTCCCAGAACTATATGACAATGCAGAGTTGGGAATACCACTCCTAAGGGTTTGTTGGCATTTGTCTACACACCAGATAGACATTATTAGTCTCACCTATTTGTGTAGGTTGTGATTTCTGAGGAATTGTGTTTGAGGCTCTGAGTGTATTTCTCTATGGCTTTCTTGTACTCTCCTTTTTTCACCTGCGCATTGCCTTCCTCTTTCAGGGTTAGGGCTTTTTTAATGGAATCCTCTCCTGGGACTGAAAGAAAAAAATCATACATCTTATTATTTACTGTACATCTGTTACAGGTTGTACAAAGATGAGAATCCAATAGTAATAGCCAAATTATTAACAGTATTTTGTGTTTCTACTCATATTTGAGAGACTGAATCCAAATGAAAGACCAACCGGATTTCTCATTTTCTCTGGTGCCATTGTGTTGCGTTGTTTGTTTGCTTGTTGCCAGAGACAATTTTTCTTTGACGGCCATCGGAACAGTGGGAATAAGTGGGAGCTTCTCTCGCCATGAGAGTCCATCCACCTCTGTCAGACACTTTGTCATTCTAGAAGGAAAGAGTGTTAACAAGTTGTACATTCCACAATCTTGTTTATGTCCCCTATACATGACAGAAGTTCTCAGAAGTTAAAGGACTTGAAAGGCTTTTGTAAGTGAAAATGGATTTGTGCAACATGTTATACCTGTTGGTACCATCATGGGCTGCAGGTATGTTACAGTCTATCTGTAAGGCCGTCTTGTAGTCCACGCAGGCTAATCTGTATCTCTCCAATGCTTCATACGCTGCAGCCCGGCGAAGGAGAGGCTTGATGCCAAACGGAACTAGGTCAAGAGATCTATAAAATAAAACATTTTTAGGTAGGAGAGTTGTTGCAGTAGTATGGACAAAGAATGCCAGAGAACCTATATAACAGACAAAGTAATGTGCTACTTGAGTATATTGGAAAAATATTATTGTGATATGTTTTAGGTATGAGTGTTTCTGCAGTAGTGTGGACAAGGAAAGACAGAACAGAACCTAAGCAACACCGGACAAAGTAATGAGTTTCAAAGTAATGAGTTTCAAAGTAATGAGTTACAGTATATTGGGAAAAGATTGTTGATATGTTCTAGGTAGGAGTGTTACTGCAGCAGTATGAACGAACTGTAGAACCGAAGAAATAGGCCTGCATGGCCTACCACAAAACATAAATGTCCACAATGTAGGCTACTTACACTGTACAGTCCTTCACACACTCCCCACAATTTCCATCCTTCAGATAACTGGCTGCACGGTTAGAATACAGGATACTAAGATCCTCTAGATTCTTCTTTCCTGTAAATTAATTTACAGTGGTAACAATGTATCAGAACATGGAAAGCTTGTTCAGGTTTTAGAAAACTTCAATGACGCACAATATAAAACACATGTATAGGGTGTTAGGTGAAGCGACAAAAATGGACACTATGCGAGAATTCTACAAAAAAAATGCAGTAAAACACATCTGTTCAATAATGTTGTCGTCAAAATACAAAATAAATAACTTAAACGTTAATGTGGCAGTTGTTACCCATGTCTAAAAATCCCAATACTGTACATTATCATATTTACACGATTTGAGCCCAAATGTAAAGTGCCGTGCTAAGAACGTTGTGGGACAGCCCTTTTTGTGAAACCCGCAAATTCTGTGTATTTATATTTGCGATGGGTATACCTCAACACATCCGAGCAAGATCAATAGGGGAAAGTAGGGGGTGTTTCACGGTCATCAGACGTCTTTTGTCTGAAATATAAGGTGAAATGTTTTTCCTTTGCTTCTGTCATTGATGTTTTCAGAGACACGAAAAAAACAATGTTACAAAGTAGAGTTTCGTAGCTATGTTTATGTATAGGTCGTCAGGGATTGGTCCAAATTCACATGTCGCCACCCCCATTTCAATGATGAGTGCTAACTTGTTAGCTGTGGGATATGGAACGTGTTTTGTGGGAGTGGGAGTGTCTGACGCAGTTCGTGGTAGTGGGAGTGCCTGTTCGCTGAGGCAACGAGCTGGGCGAGTGGCAGCACTGCGAGGCATTGACTGTATTTGCCAGCTGCGAATCTTGTGATTGATGGTTTTGTTATTTCAAGTAAAAACTACCAGAAATAAAAACATTGCTAAATAGCAGTTAATTGAATATGTGTCCCATCTATCTTTCTGTGCAGCTGGCTAGCTCCAGCCACCCAAGTCATAGACTGTTCTGTCTGCTACTGCACGGCAAGCAGTACCGATGCACCAAGTCTGGAACCAACAGGACCCTGAACAGTTTCTACACCCAATCCATAAACTGGCTAGATGCACAGAAAGATACAAAGATGAATGGGCTGTATTTGTTCTCTTTTCATTTCTTACAGATTCATTAGCACATTAAATATCTCATTTGCATAAGATAGTATATAAAGTTGTATTCCAATTCCATAAATGGTTAAACTCTGTTTTGCATAAAGTCTTGTTAATAATATGACTAGGCTACCTTCAATTATTGGGCTTAAATTACTGTAATTATGTATTCCGTAATGCTTAATTTCAAATAAAATGTTTTGTCACATGCTTAGTAAACAACAGGTGTAGACTAATAGTGAAATGCTTCCCAACAATGTAGAGAGAAATAATAGAAAAGTAAAATAAGTAATAAATAATTAATAAATAAAGATAACTTGTATATATACACACATACTAGGGTACCGAGTCGATGTGCAGGGGTATGAGGTAATTTAGGTAGATATGCAAATATAACTAGGAATAAAGTGACAGATAATGAACAGTAGCAGCATCGTATGTGATGAGACAAAAAAGTAATTGCAAAAAGGATCAATGCAGTTAGTTTGGGTAGCTATTTGGTTAACTATTTAACAAACTATTTAGCAGTCTTATGGCTTGGGGGTAGAAGCTGTTCAGCGTCCTGTTGGTTCCAGACTTGGAGCATCGCTTGCCTTGTAGTAGCAGAGAGAACAGTCTATGACTTGGGTGGCTGGAGTCTGACCATTTTTAGGGCCTTCCTCTGACACCGCCTGGTATAGAGGTCCTGGGTGGTAGGGAGCTCGGCCAACAGTGATGTACTGGGCTATACCCACTACCCTCTGTAGCACCTTGCAGTCACCAAGCGGTGATTCAGCCAGTCAAGATGCTCTAAATATGTAAATGAAAAATAAAACCTTTACCATTACAAATGTAGACAGAGGACAGAGAATACACACCAAACCAATTATAATTTTAAAAGATAAAGATACAAATGTGTTAATTAGAAACAACGCAATTACAATTTTAAAAGCTTCTAAAAAAATCTATATACACACTAAACAAAAATGTTTCATGAGCTGAAAAAAAGATTGCAGAAATGTTCTCCCTTGCCAAGATAATCCATCCACCTGACAGGTGTGGCATATCAAGAAGCTGATTAAACAGCTGTTGACAAATAATTTTATGTTAATTTCTACCATGGCAGTACGTCCAACCGGCCTCACAACCACAGACCACGTAAAACCACTCCAGCCCAGGACCTCCACATCCGGCTTCATCACATGCGGGATCGTCTGAGAACAGCCACCCGGACAGCTGTGGGTTTGCACAACTGAAGATTGTCTGCACAAACTGTGAGAAACGTCTCCGGGAAGCTCATCTGCACGCTCTTCGTCCTCACCAGGATCTTGACCTTACTTCAGTTCGGCGTCGTAACCGACTTCAGTGGGAAAATGCTCACCTTCGATTGCCAATGGCACGCTGGAGAGGTGTACTTTTCATGGATGAATCCCGATATCAACTGTAGCGGGCAGATGGCAGACAGCATGTATGGCGTTTTGTTGGCGAGCGGTTTGCTGATGTCAACGTTGTGAACAGAGTGCTCCATAGTGGCGGTGGGGCATAAGCTACGAACAACAAACACAGTAGCATTTTATCTATGGCAATTTTAATGCTGAGACACCGTGACGAGATCATGAAGCCCATTGTCGTGCCATTCATCCGCCGCCATCCCCTCCTGTTTCAGAATGATAATGCATGGCCCCATGTCGCAAGGATCGGTACACAATTCCCGGAAGCTGAAAATGTCCCAGTTCTTCCATGGCCTGCATACTCATCAGACATGTCACCCATTGAGCATGTTTGGGATGCTCTGGACCGACAGCGTGTTCCAGTTCCCGCCAATATCCAGCAACTTCACACTGGGATTGTGGACTGGGATTCCACAAACCACAATAGCCTGATCAACTATGCAAAGGAGATGTCACGCTGCATGAGGAAATGTGTCACGCTGCATGAGGAAATGTGTCACGCGGCAAATGGTGGTCACACCAGATACTGACTTTTATTTTTATTTTTTAAGGTATCTGTGACCAACAGATGCCTATCTGTAATCCCAGTCATGTGAAATCAATAGATTAGGGCCTAATGAATGTATTTCAATTGACTGATATCCTTATATGAACTGTAAATCAGTAAAATCTTTGAAATTGTTGAGTTTATATTTTTGTTCAGTGTAAATCAGAATTAAACAGAAGTTGGACTGATCCTACAGACTTCATAGACTCAACCACCCTGAAGCAATTATCAGCAAACAAAAAATAATCACTAAAAAAATAGACTCTTAAAACATTTGCATGGAGAAAAGAACCAGGCATGGACAGCTTTCCCATAGAATTCTATTCAACATTTTAGAAGAAAGTAGCACCCCTATTTACACAAATGACAACACACACATCACCTATTTACACAAATGACAACACGCACGTCACTGAATTCAGTGCTTCCTAGTTCCATGTAAAAAACTGTTATTTCAGTTATATTAAAACCAGGAAAATTTGGAGAGTCAACTGCTGATTACAGACCCATAAGTTTAATAAATTGGGACACAATAATAACAAAGCATAAGAAATAGAATGGCGAAAGTCTTAACAGACTTGATACATATCAAATGGGGTTTATTAAAAATAGACAAATACAAGAACATGTTTCAGTTTAATACAATAAGCTATAAAAAACTAAGTATGTGGACACCTGCTCATCGAACATCTCATTCCAAAATAATAGGCATTAATATGGAGTTGGTCCCCCTTTTCCACTAGAGGTTGGAACATTGCTGACTTGCTTCCATTCAGCCACAAGAGCAAAAGAGTTCCAATTTATCCCAAAGGTGTTCAATAGGGTTGAGGAGGCCAGTCAAGTTCTTCCACACCAATCTCAACAAACTATTCCTGTCTGGACCTCGCTTTGTGCACGGGGGCATTGTCATTCTGAAACAGGGGAAAGGGCATTCCCCAAACTGTTGCCACAAAGTTGGAAGCACAGAATTGTCTAGAATGTCATTGTATGTGTTAAGATTTCTCTTCACTGGAATTTAAGGGCCTAGCACGAATCATGAAAAACAGCCCCAGACCATTATTCCTCTTCCACCACAGTTGGCACTATGCATTCGGGGCATCCTCCTGGCATCTTGGGGCGGCAGGGTAGCCTAGTGGTTAGAACGTTGGACTAGTAACCGAAAGGTTGCAAGTTCAAATCCCTGAACTGACAAAGTACAAATCTGTCATTCTGCCCCTGAACAGGCAGTTAACCCACTGTTCCTAGGCCGTCATTGAAAATAAGAATTTGTTCTTAACGGACTTGCCTAGTAAAAAAAAAAAAATCTGACAAACCCAGATTCGTGAATCGAAGAATGCGTTTCCACTTCTCCAGAGTCCAATGGCGGCGAGCTTCACACCACTCCAGCTGATGCTTGGCATTGCGCATGGTGATCTTTGGCTTGTGTGCGGCTGATCAGCCAAAATCAATGATTTTTACTTAAAATAATAGGTTCCTGGTTTTACTTACATTTTTGAATATAGTACTTAATTTATATGTGTTGAAAGAATCTGTCATTTGCAAATAATATGCTGCTAAATTTGAACAAATATTTCTTCGAATATAACTTAAAAATATGATATTCAAATAATCATTATTGTGTTGGACTGACATGCTAGATCTAGTTATGAACGTCAATTGTGCTTGGAACATTTCAACGGACGGCGTCTTGATCTTTCTCCTCTGGAATGGCCATGCGGCAGGTAAGGACCAAATTATAACTTGGAATGTAGTTTGGATCTCTCTACACAAAATATTCGTTAAATAATATTATTCAAGTACGAAAAACGTCTTAGGGCTAGGGGGGCAGTATTTTGAAGTTCAAAGGAGGGTATTTTAGCTCCCAGATTGCAGTTTCTATGGCTTCCACTAAATGTCAACAGTCTTTAGAAAAAGGTTGGAAGCTTCAATCATGAAAATCAAGGGAGTAAGACCACTTGTTCCTGAGTTCACGTCAAGTGTCCTGTTTTGGATTTTGCGCGTAACAGGGAATGCGCGCTCAGTTCTTATACTCTTCTATTCAGCAGGTTATATTCCATCTGAAATATTATAGTGTATATTAATTTTAGGGTATCTGAGTATTGATTACAAATGCTTTTTGACTTTTTTCAACGAACTTTACGGGTACTTTTGGAATATCGTTTGTCTGCATGGATAAAAGCCTTTGGGCAGGTGGATTACTGAACAAAACGCACCAACCAAACGGAGCTATATGGATATAAAGAGTAGCTTTATCGAACAAAATTACTTTTTATTGTGTAACCTGGACGCTTTGATATGCCATCAAAGGTAAGCGATTTATTTCATGCTATTTTTGAGTTTTGTGACACCTAGCTGGTTATTTTATTATGCTAATTGAGTTTGAGTGGGGGGCACTGTCCTCAGACAATCAAATGTTCTGCTTTCGCCGTAAAGCCTTTTTGAAATATGACAATGCTGTTAGATTAACAAGAGTCTAAGCTTTTGAAGGGTGTGCAGCATTTGTATTTTCATTACTGTTTGAAATGAGTATTTTTGTAATTTGAATTTGGCGCTCTGCATTTCACCAGATGTTGTGAAAATGTATCCCGTTCACGGGATTGGATCCCTAAGAGGTTAACGGCCATGATGTCTGTATAGTTATCTAGTGGTGGGCATGCTAATAGCTAGTAAGTTGGCAGTGCATTTACTCGCCTCAGCGCTGTTTATAACTTTCGCCATTTTTGTGTAAGTCTTATATTAACCGAAATAGCTATGTAACATATTAGCTACCCAGCTTGCCAAAAAAAATGCATCGCCAGCAAACATTACAGTAGAACTGAACACATGTGCCCCTGCGAGGTAATGTTTGCCTGCTAGGCAAGCTACCCAGGAAGAGACCGGTAGGAACAATATGTAGCTAGCTAGCTAACTACACTTACCTATCTAACTACACCTGTCCTTGCAGAAACCTTCTTGTTGTTCACGTATTCACAACATGTTCAAGGCAGCACTGCAAACGTTTACCTTAGGCAGTAGTTATCTAGTCAATATCAAAGAGCCAAACTAGCTAAATGAAATAATTGGGCTGGCTAGTAAGATAGATAACAGGCAGCTCTTCCAAGTCAGCTTGGATTTCCGATTTTTAAAGCTGAAGTCATTTGAAAGTGTTATTTTCCTGACATTGTCATAGATTCTTTCTTTTCTTTAGGTATTCACGTATTCAGACATTCCTGAGTACTGGACATACACAATTTTCCAGAATACATCGCTATGTAAAAATATATTCAAATGGCTGTGTGTTTTCATTGTAACTCACATAAGGGCTTGTAGGGCCCCATGATTTCCGCAATGCGGAAAACTCAAGACGGAATCCAGAAATTTAAACAGAATACAGGCACCCCTCGGACAGGATACACAGGATATTTTTATTACAGTAACCCAACTCTAGTGTCAAAAACAGCTTTTACACCTGCATTGCTTGCTGTTTGGGGTTTTAGGCTGGGTTTCTGTACAGCACTCTGTGACATCAGCTGATGTAAGAAGGGCTTTATAAATAAATTTGATATACAGTGGGGCAAAAAAGTATTTAGTCAGCCACCAATTGTGCAAGTTCTCTCACTTAAAAAGATGAGAGAGGCCTGTAATTTTCATCATAGGTACACTTCAACTATGACAGACAAAATGAGCAAAAAAAATCCCGAAAATCACATTGTAGGATTTTTTATGAATTTATTTGCAAATTATGGTGGAAAATAAGTATTTGGTCACATACAAACAAGCAAGATTTCTGGCTCTCACAGACCTGTAACTTCTTCTTTAAGAGGCTCCTCTGTCCTCCACTCGTTACCTGTATTAATGGACTTGTTATCAGTATAAAAGACACCTGTCCACAACCTCAAACAGTCACACTCCAAACTCCACTATGGCCAAGACCAAAGAGCTGTCAAAGGACACCAGAAACAAAATTGTAGACCTGCACCAGGTTGGGAAGACTGAATCTGCAATAGGTAAGCAGCTTGGTTTGAAGAAATCAACTGTGGGAGCAATTATTAGGAAATGGAAGACATACAAGACCACTGATAATCTTCCTCGATCTGGGGCTCCACGCAAGATCTCACCCGTGGGGTCAAAATGATCACAAGAACGGTGAGCAAAAATCCCAGAACCACACGGGGACCTAGTGAATGACCTGCAGAGAGCTGGGACCAAAGTAACAAAGCCTACCATCAGTAACACACTACGCCGCCAGGGACTCAAATCCTGCAGTGCCAGACGTGTCCCCCTGCTTAAGCCAGTACATGTTCAGGCCCGTCTGAAGTTTGCTAGAGAGCATTTGGATGATCCAGATGAGGATTGGGAGAATGTCATATGGTCAGATGAAACCAAAATAGAACTTTTTGGTAAAAACTCAACTCGTCGTGTTTGGAGGACAAAGAATGCTGAGTTGCATCCAAAGAACACCATACCTACTGTGAAGCATGGGGGTGGAAACATCATGCTTTGGGGCTGTTTTTCTGCAAAGGGACCAGGACGACTGATCCGTGTAAAGGAAAGAATGAATGGGGCCATGTATCGTGAGATTTTGAGTGAAAACCTCCTTCCATCAGCAAGGGCATTGAAGATGAAACGTGGCTGGGTCTTTCAGCATGACAATGATCCCAAACACACCGCCTGGCAACGAAGGAGTGGCTTCGTAAGAAGCATTTCAAGGTCCTGGAGTGGCCTAGCCAGTCTCCAGATCTCAAACCCATAGAAAATCTTTGGAGGGAGTTGAAAGCCCGTGTTGCCCAGCGACAGCCCCAAAACATCACTGCTCTAGAGGAGATCTGCATGGAGGAATGGGCCAAAATACCAGCAACAGTGTGTGAAAACCTTGTGAAGACTTACAGAAAACGTTTGACCTCTGTTATATACCCTTTGTTGGCAATGACAAAGTATTGAGATAAACTTTTGTTATTGACCAAATACTTATTTTCCACCATAATTTGCAAATAAATAAATAAAAAATCCTACAATGTGATTTTCTGGATTTCTTTTTCTCATTTCGTCTGTCATAGTTGAAGTGTACCTATGATGAAAATTACAGGCCTCTCTCATCTTTTTAAGTTGGAGAACTTGCACAATTGGTGGCTGACTAAATACTTTTTTGCCCCACTGTATACTGTATTTTTAAATCAACCAAATGGATTGAACACGTTAGGCAACAAAAAGTTAACAAGGAATTCCGGAAAATAAAACAGCATTTGGGGAGGAAAAAAACTATAATTTCATAGAGCCCTATTAGTGTTTTAGTCAATGCCTTGTCGCCCAGGTAGGTATTGACAATGTCTTCCTTATGAGATAGCATATGGGGCAGCAGGTAATCTAGTGGTTAGAGTGTTGGGCCAGTAACCAAAAGGTTGCTGGATCAAATCTCCGAGCTGACAAGGTAAAAATCTGTCGTTCTGCCAACAAGCAACAAGGCCACTGTTCCCCCATAGGCTGTCATTGTAAATAAGAATTTGTTCTATTTAAATAGAGGTTACACAAGTAATATGTTAAAGCTTATGTATACGCAAAAAATTAATTGATTTTATCTTAATTCCGTAGGGATCAAGCGGCACATGCAATGTAAGATCTCCAGTTTTGCTGCATTCAAGTACAAGTACGTGACAACCACAACATTGTGAGTGCCAAAATGGCAAAGACCTTCTCATATGGAAGACAAGATGTCGTCCAGGCCCGTCCTGTGAAGGACTTCAAAGAAAGATGGACAGCCCTGTTTGAGCCCACTCAGGTATTAAATACAGCTGAATGAAAATAGCCAATGTAGGTAAAAGAAAATTATATTTATTTAAATATTGTGTTGTCTTGACCTAATATTCTAATCAACAATTATATATGCATTAAAGATTAGTCTGAACATTCTCACTCTGCACATGCTTTGGGAGGGGTTTCCCAATAGGCTCTCAGATCATCTTTTGTCCTTTTCTGTTCAGAAGATGTTTCCTCCCCCCTCTCTCTCGCTCTCTTAGATTAAGGAAGAGTTCAGATATATTACAACTGTTGCTTGAGTCCACCTTCATCCAGAAGCTGGACGAATATACACCAAAACTATTGGACTTGTTTAACTTCTTGGGGATCAGTGGGGCGCTAGCAATCCCGACACTACCAGGTGAAATGCAAGGCGCCAAATTCAAAATCCAAAAGTTGAATTATTAAACATCCACCAATATACAAGTGTTCCATACTCATCAAAAGCTCGGTTTCTTGGCAATATCACAGCGTTGTCAGATTTCAAAAAGGCTTTACGGCGAAAGCAGCACATTTGATTGTTTGAGGGTAGCACCTCACATATTTTTCCCATAGCCATGAATTCAATAGCCATCACGGCACACACATAAGACATTTCACAGCGAAAACAAATCAATTACCTGTTGAAGAACTTCTGCTGAGGTCATCCTAAGTGTCCAACGAAGACAATCCATAGTTCTTTTGTTAGAAAAAGTAATGTATTTTATCCATAAATCTCTATTTGGTTCGCGCGTTATAATCAGAAACGACAGCTTCCAGCCTTGTCGGGAGCGCGCGTTCCATTCTGTTGACATAAAAAGGACACTTCCTGGTTTCCTCCTCTTCTCTGATCTAAAGCATCCAAAACGAAAATGAATACTGTCTCAAGACTGTTGACATCCAAAGGAAGCGATGGGTACTGCATTCATATGCCCTTATATGGGCATTTTCATGAGGGAGGGGTTCCAAATGAGCAATGTGTCAAAATCACTTTTTCCAGGACAGAAATTCCTCGGGGTTTCGCCTGCCATATGCGTTCTGTTTTACTCACAGACAAATGGTTAACACTTTTTTGGAAAATTCAGAGTGTTTCCTATCCAATGGTACTAAATATGTGCATATCCTATTTTCTGGGCCTGAATGGGAGGCATTTTACTTTGGGCACGCCAGGCTCTCCAAAACGGTCACCTCGTGCACCGATCCCTAAGAAGTTAAGTCAAAAGGAGGTGCTGTAAAGGTTGGAATGCAGAACATCTTTGAAGTTCTGTACGGGGTATGCACAGTAACACCTTCACAATAGTATATAGGTTATACTGTATGTATTTAGTTGCCGGTATTAAATACAGTTATTTGTATAACATTATATTACTGTGCAACACCATCCAGGAAAGAAGAGACAGTGTGATCCGTGGGCTGATCATATACCTTGGCTAGAGGGTTGAAGACCTTATTACAGAATACAAGATAAAGGTTTTTATTTTTGTATCCTTATTTATCTCTAAATTAGGTATCTTCATTTGTTTCCCTCTCCTCCTCAAGTTGCACAGTTAATGTAATAGTCTGTTATTTCTTAAATTTTTCACTCAGGATGCTGACGACACCATGATCCGAGAGGACCTCGTTCAGCATGTGATGAAGGTGTTCACTGTGAAGGATCTGCACCAGAATATAGAGCATGGGATCTGCATCGAAAGGGCTGGTATTCGCAGTGTTAGTCATGTACCTTGCTTTTGGGCCTCAGTATTGGCTTAAATCTAAGGTACCCCAAAGAACTGAAATATACCTTCGAGGTGTTCCAAAAAGTATTCTTGGAACTTGATGAACTCAGGACCTCCCCACAGGTCCAAGCTCTAAAGATGAAGTTACTTGTTTTCAGAGATGTCTAAAGATATCTATGAGAACTCTCAAAGGGCCACTCACAAACTGTGGTCTAAACCCTACTCAGTAAGTTGAAAAGCTAGTTGCTAGGTGGTATAGGAGCCACAGTTTACATGATGCTCTTTTTCAGCTGAAGTCATAAGAGACATTGTCAATTCCTGGTTAAAAAAGCAGCTTTGTTTTAAAACTTACTTCATATGCACTAGTGGATTTCTGAGATGATTTGTAATTAGGTGCAAGCTATCTGGATGCAACTTTACCTAAGGAGGCAAGGTGGAGTTATACCCAGAATGCTTACACCTGTCAAAATAATATGTCCATATGGGCTTCACTAGTGCAAATGTCAGGTCAGGTTTAAGGGACAATTTGGCATATATTTTGTAACAATATGTGCAATGTATGTTTTGAAAACCCATGTTTTGATTAATCTAAAACAGTTTGAATGAGGTTGTATTTGAGCTAAAGTTCATATTGTGCTTTGTGTAAAGTCTAAGATAAAACGTTAATTTACGTTTCTGTTAAAATATCGCTTTGATGTTAAGGGGTACACAGACCACCAGAGAATTCTTGCCAAAATGTACAAGATGTGAGGTCAAAGTGCTAATCCCAAACTATCACCTAAACGTTATGAAGATCTGAAATTATTTGTAGTCAGGTGCAAGCTATCTGGATGTAACTTTACCTAAGGAGGCAAGGTGGAGTTATACCCAGAATGCTTACAGATTAAGAAATAATGAGCTCTCCACAAATGCTTAAGGAGTAGGGTTTAAGGGGCAACTTGAGATTGAAGTAAAACTTTATTCAAAATTAAGGTGTTGAAGTTTGAAGTTGAACACTTGTTTCTTTTTGCATATTCCCTTGTATAGAAAAAATAATTTGTAGTAAATTATCCCAAGTATATTGAGGTAACTATTTGCATCAGCTTTTGAAGTATAGTTGTGAGTATAGATTTGAGTAGTAGGAACCCAATTTAAATACATTTTACTAACCTGAGTATCATAAGGAACTGAGCAAAAAACATTTGTAGAATAAACATAGAATATCAATTACGATACTGAGTAAATTCAGCAAGTTAAACTTACAATATTAGTTCTGTAACTGATTACTTTAAGTATATCAAACTTATAACATTATTTCTGAGACTTCAAGGACTTCAGCAGGTCAAACAAAAAAAAACTGTTCTAAACCTGATGAAATTAAGTTGAATGAAAGGAATTTTTGAGATCCTGTTAGTTGTTTGCACTTAATATATTTAAGTTTGTAATGCACTAAAAGCGAAGTATATTATACTAAATTATTATAAATTATTATCCTCCTTGTTGGATTTACTTAAAAGGCTCATGCAAAAAGTTACCACAAAAAATGTAAGTAAAAGGGGCACAATATTTTTTACAGTGTAGCATCATGCTGTGGGGATGATAAAGTTGATTCAGCTGCGGGATCGGGGCACCACCAGTACAGAGCTTGCTCAGGAATGGCAGCAGGCAGCTGTGAGTGCATCTGCACGCACAGTGAGGCGAAGACTTTAGGAGGATGGCCTGGTGTCAAGAAGGGCAGCAAAGAAGCCACTTCTCTCCAAGAAAAACATCAGGGACAGATTGATACTCTGCGATAAGGTACAGGGATTGGACTGCTGAGGACTGGGGTAAAGTCATTTTCTCTTATGAATCCCCTTTCCGATTGTTTGGGGCATCCGGAAAAAGCTTCTCCGGAGAAGACAAAGTGAGCGCTACCATCAGTCCTGTGTCATGCCAACAGTAAAGCATCCTGAGACCATTCATGTTTGGGGTTGCTTCTCAGCCAAGGGAGTGGGCTCACTCACAATTTTGCCTAAGAACACAGCCATGAATAAAGAATGGTACCAACACATCCTCCGAGAGCAACTTCTCCCAACCATCCAGGAACAGTTTGGTGACGAACAATGCCTTTTCCAGCATGATGGAGCACCTTGCCATAAGGCAAAAGTGATAACTAAGTGGCTTGGGGAACAAAACATCGATATTTAGGGTCCATGGCCAGGAAACTCCCCAGACCTTAATCCCATTGAGAACTTGTGGTCAATCCTCAAGAGGCGGGTGGACAAACAAAAACCCACAAATTCTGACAAACTCCAAGCATTGATTATGCAAGAAATCCTTAAAGAAGGATTTTTAAGCCTTGAGACATGGATTGTGTCTGTGCCATTCAGAGGATGAATGGGCAAGACAAAAGATTTAAGTACTTTTGACGGGGTATGGTAGTAGGTTCCAGGCACACCGGTTTGAAAGTGTCAAGAACTGCAACGCTGCTGGATTTTTCACGCTCAACAGTTTCCCATGTGTATCAAGAATGACCCACCACGCAAAGGATATCCAGCCAACTTGACACAACGGTGGGAAGCATTGGGAGTGAACATGGGCCAGCATCCCTATGTAACGCTTTTGACACCTTGTAGAGTGCATGCCCCGATGAATTGAGGCTGTTCTGAGGGCAAAAGGGGGTGCAACTCAATATTAGTAAGGTGTTTTCAAGGTTTGTACACTCAAGTGTATGAAGATAACCTTATCCCATTACTCAACAATATGAAAGCAGATCTAATTAAATGGAACAATCTTCCCATAAATCTTACAGGTAGAATAAACCTAATTCAAAATGGCATGGCTCCCAAAGTTTTTATATTAATTCTCAGTAATAGCAAGATATTCTTTTAAAAAGTATAGTGAAAGTATACTCTGGTCATAAGACTTTATATGGGCAAATAAAACTCAGAATAAAAAGGAAAGTTTTACATCAAGTCTGAGGGTGCTTTTTTGACCTTCTAGACTTGGAAATGTATCAACCGAGAAACAAAATAGTGCATGTGGAGGAGAGTGATGCGAAAGCTTGAGATGGGGTGAGAGCAGGTGGGTCTGGGAAGGTGAGGTCGTTGTTGTTTGTATGTGTATGTTTTGCATTGTTAAAAAAAAAAAGCTTTCAATGGCACAGCTGGAGAACTTTTTGAGGATCTGAGGGCCCATACCAAATATTTTCATCCTCCTGAGGGGGAAGAGGCGGTCCTATCCTCTTCATGACTGTTGTGTGTGTGGACCATGATAGATCCTTAGTGGTTTGTATATTATGTGCCTAATTTGCATAATATAACATTTAAATACATTTCACTTTCATCTGAATCCTCTGTGTTCTACATCAGCCCATAAAATGGCATTAACAATATGACCAACCTATCTTGAAAGATTGGACAAAATGTGTATTTTGGTTCCATTATTGACTAGGGATTCACTTTGACCTGTCCACTGCCTTCTTGACCTTTTCCGGTAACTTGAAAATACGATTTCATCAATGGTAAATCCTATCCTCATGAAATAGTGTTATGTGTTCCTGAGAAGTTTCTCTATAACATGGAATACAAAGTATAACACCAGAACCAACGTTTAATGTAGTCCCTTACCATGTAGCCTGGTCACAGAAAACACTACTAGAACATTAAGCCATTGTTGTGACTGGCTTGTTAGCTAGCTGCCTACCTGACTTCTCCACTTCTTTGATAGCCTGGCTGTAAATTGAAGCAGCCTCCCCATACTGTCCAGTTTTAAAGAATTCGTTGCCTGCTTGTTTCAACTCTGTCCAAGACTGGGAACGACGCTTCTGTGACATCTTTGTTTCGCTGTAACACAGAAACAGTTGCAAGATAAGTGTTAGCTAGCAAGATAACGTTAGCTTTACGTTTGGCTAGCAAGCAAGCTAGCTCACTTTTACAGCAAACAAAAGTTATTGTTCATAGCTAATACATTTAGCCAGCCAACTAGCTTCTACATACTTCCCTTGAATAATCTGGCCAGCATAATTTTAGCTAACTCCTTAAAATTACAGTAGCTAACTAGCATAGTATTCGTGTATCCAGCTAGGTCTCAATTTACCAGTGACTGAATGAATATTGATATGTGGGCAAGCCGGTTGTGTAACTAGCTATAATCTACTGTACTCGTCCGCAAATAATGTTAGCTAGTAGACCCAAGATCTTAAACAAGTTATCTATAGAGGTGTAATACGTGTCTCGCTTACTAGCTAATCACGGAGATCGATCAGTGGGTTTTCAGAGTCAACTTCTGTCGGCAACACCGCTGTGACTGAAAAAGACAAGAACACCTACGTACTTCCCGGTCACGGATTTGTGGAATCATTCAGAGTAAAAGTTCCATCCTGTATACTTTCTAAATGAATATTGAACATGTGCACAATTATCGACATATTTTATACTAATTATCATACATATAATAATTAAGAGTATTTCCATAATATGTTATGTCATTTATTTTTATATGTATATTTTTTCGAAGACCTAAATGGTCAACAATGTTTTTGTGTGTGTACTTCTATCACTTATTGCACCATTATTGCACCACTAATTATCTGTATGTTGTGTTGCAGTAAAAGGGCGGTCCATTCCACTCAGGAGCACTTCTAGTGTCCAAATCCACAGGGTTTACACCCAGAGGAGCGTCTCTGCTCATTTGGCAGCACTTCTAGAGTGGCCCATCAGCTTAAATAAAAAAAAATATTCATATTGGACATACATATTTACCATACAGAATTATCTGTACGTTGTGCCGCTGTAAAAGGGGGGTCCATTCTACTCAGGAGCACTTTTAATTTCCAAATCCACAGAGTTTACACCCCCAGTAGTTCCGCTGCTCATTTTGAGGGCATACTTCATGTCGGACATACATTTTGCACCATACACAATTTTCTGTACATTGTGTTACTAAGGAGCACCTGTAGTTTCCAAGTAAACAGAGTTTCCAAGGTCGTCACAGCTATTATTGTTTGTAGCCCTTACAGTGTGGGAAATCAGCTTACATCCAGATATTTGCATATTAGATAGCTAGGTTTTATTTACACAAATACATGTGCCATAATGGAGTACTTTGTCAGTTTACAATAAAACTGAATTGCAGTGCAGCTTAATTAAGATATATAAGAAAATGAACATGATTGATAAAAGAGAAACATATTTCACTATAAACAACTACCCCATCTAGTGTCCGTTTAAAAATCAGACTAATGATGGAAAAGGTCCGTTTTTTGTAGCGTTCAGTGTTACATTGAACATACCAGAGGAGGCTGGTGGCAGGAGCTCATTTTAATGGCTGGGATGTAATCAATCGAACGGGGTTAAACACGTTGTTTCTATATGTTTGGTGTGTTTCAAATCAAGTAAAGTTTTATTGGTCACATTCACACACATATGTAGCAGATGTTATTGCGGGTAGAGCGAAATGCTTGTGTTCCTAGCTCCAACAGTACTATCTAACAATTCACAACAATACACACAAATCTAAAGTAAAAGAATGGGATTAAGAAATATATAAATATTAGGACGAGCAATGTTGGAGTGGCATTGACTAAAATACAGTAGAATAGAATACAGTATATACTGTATATGATATAAGTAAAGCAGTATGTTAACATGTGCCATATAGGGCAGCATCCTCTAAGGTGCAGGGTTGAGTAACCAGGTGGTAGCCAGCTAGTGACGGCTATTTAACAGTCTGATGGCCTTGAGATAGAAGCTGTTTTTCAGTCTCTCGGTACAGCTTTGATGCACCTGTACTGACCTTGCCTTCTAGATGGTAGCGGGGTGAACAGGCCGTGGCTCGCCTGGTTGATGTCCTTGATGATCTTTGGCCTTCCTGTGACATAGGGTGCTGTAGGTGTCCTGGAGGGAAGGCTGTGTGCCCCCGTTGATGCATTGGGCAGACCGCACCACCCTCTGGAGAGCCCTGCGGTGGTGGGCGGTGCAGTTTCCTTATCAGGCGGTGATACAGCCCGACAGGATGCTCTCAATTGTGCATCTGTAAAGGTTTGTGAGGGTCTTAGAGGGTAAGCCAAATTTCTTTAGCCTCCTTAGACTGGGTACCATTCCATTGATTCCATTCCAGCCTGTCCTCCTATTCCAGCCTGTCCTCCTATACCTTCTCTGACCAGCCTCCTCTGGAACGTACATATTGCTCTGTAGTCAATTTATACTATTATAGTGGCCCTTAATCTGTGGAAAAGTTACAGAAAACTGATATTCAAGGCATAGATCTGGTTATGTTCCTTGAGTGAGTTGCTGATGAATATGAATGCAAAATAATGACAAATGGAAACAGAAATAATGTCAATGCTAGTTTTTATTTGTTGCTACTTTGAAATACCTATTTTCAAGAGGGAAGTGAAAAAACAGATACCCACTTAAGCCAATGTTGGAGAAACTGAAAAATAACTTCCCTGATCGCTTTTAAGACAATCGAGCAAGCTCCTGGAAATACACAAATCATTAACAATAACAAAATTATTTAAAAGGAAACATACTTTCAAATATATGTAAAAATAGTGACTTATTACAACAACAAAAAACGATTTAATAGCCAAACCTACAATAATCAGACTTTGGAACTAGTACCTAATAAACAGGGCTCGTGCCTGCTCTTAAGGACCCACAGGGTGTGCAAGACTTTGTTCAAGCCCAGTTCTACCATGCATGTTTCTACTAATAAGCTGATTAGTAGAATCAGGTGTGGTAGAACAGGATTGAACATGAAGTCATCACTGATACAAAATACTAACAAATCACAAACTGCTAGGAAACACCCATAAAAGGATGAGTCATTAGACAAGTACAAAAGCACAAAATAAGTCCTACATTGATAACTGGCCTAAAATCTATGCTTTCAAACTTTTGGCTAATATAAATGTCATAAGTAATGCTTATGAATTTAAACAATATATTTACAAGAAGATCAACACAACTTCCACTTGGTTCTCTTGGTGATTTCAGCAAATGTCCTTGGCGAGGAACATTATGTCTCAAAGGTCCCAGGCTTCCTGAAAGACAAAATACAACTTCTGATAATCATGCAACATATAGCATTCAACAGATGATTGTTCTTTCAAATCCATCTTGGAAAAGTACATCAAATAATTATATGTCCAATATGAAAAAACGATTGGATTTAAGTTGATGGGCCACTCTATAAGGCCCGCCAAATGAGCAGTGACGCTCTTCTGGGTGTAAACTCTCTTGATTTGGAAACTATAATGATATAATAATATTATTAATATTGTTATTACTATTATTATTAATAATAATGGCTTTCTAGATAATGTTTTGTGATTTATATTACTGTTGTTACCATGATAACTATCTAGTAATTATTACTTTTAATGCTGTTAACAATAATGTCAATGCTATAATATTATTTGTGCTGTAAAGGCTATTACATTTATTCATTTTTTTCATATTGTTAAACAAAGTCTGCTAACATTTCCTCATAAGATATTACGAATTTCGACCATTTGTATTATTTTTTTTATCTTCATTGATGGACTTTTATTTTGAAGGAAAATCGCTGAGGTCACGGTCTTATTCTTGCAAGATCTTGCTTATTCTTGCTGGCGGAATGGAGATCTTGGCAAGAAGGGACACGCTATCTCAAGATCATGCTCTCTTACTCTTGTATGGTGTTAGATTTCATTTTCGGTTCTTCCTTTATTTGGACAGGGAAAGTATGGGTAGCTGCAGCCCAATATGGCGACCGGAGTATGAGCGAGTGGGTGTGTGGGAAGGAGTGGGTGTATGGAAAGCGAATTGGGCAGATTTGTTGCCACACAAGACCGTTTTGCGTTGCTGATTGGTCTGCATATTAGTCATAGTAAATCGGCGACCAGTGCTCCGGTGTTGTGCTTGCCCACTTGAAGTGCGTCCTACTTTGTATCATGGTTGTGTCCTTGGCAGTAGCTACGTGGCTATTTTTTCTCTCACATCAGTTTATTTAAATCAGGATAGCAACCTACACAATAAATATCTAATATTGATATCCACCTAGATTTCACCTTGAAAGAATTTACAGAATGTCTGCAAAAATCCATCAGATTTCATCTTCTCCCTTTGCAGGCCACTGGGCTTCCTCTCACAACCATATTTGGTAGTAGCCAATATCAGGATGACAGTCACAGAAAGCACACGCATACAACACTCGAAGCAACAGTACACCCATCATCAATACTTTTAATTAAAAACGTCAGCACAAAAACTGTTCGTCGGGTACTTCATGAAATGGGTTTCCATGGCTGATCAGCCGCACACAAGCCTAAGATCACCATGCGCAATGCCAAGCATCGAATGGAGTGGTGTAAAGCTCGCCGCCATTGGACTCTGGAGAAGTGAAAACACATTCTTCGCTTCACGAATCTGGATTTGTCCGTTTTTTTTAAATCCTTTATTTAACTAGGCAAGTTAGTTAAGAACAAATTGTTATTTTCAATGACGGCCTAGGGTTAACTGCCTTGTTCAGGGGCAGAATGACAGATTTTCACCTTGTCAGCTCAGTGATTCGATCTTGCAACCTTTCGGTTACTAGTCCAACGCTCTAACCACTAGGCTACCTGCCACCCCAACCATCAGTTTTATAAATGAAAATGTAAAATTATTTGTGTAAAACTAACAGTGAAATACGATCCAGACTCATTCTTTGCTTAAAAACAGAAGTCCAAACTCTCGCGGTATGGTAGCTCAATGTAAGTAGTTGCATGGTAAGAAATGAACACAGCTCAATCAAACCGTCTAAGGCAGTTGTTCCCAAACTTTTATACTCCCGTACCCCTTTCAAACATTCAACCTCCAGCTGCGCACCCCCTCTAGCACCAGGGTCAGCACACTCTCAAATGTTGTTTTTTGAATGTGACTTTTTGTCACAACCCGGCTCGTGGGAAGTGACAAAGAGCCAGGGCACAAATAATAATATAATAATAATCAATAATTTTGCTCTTTATTTAGCCATCTTACATATAAACCCTATTTGTTCATCAAAAATTGTGAATAACTTACCACAGGTTAATGAAAAGGGTATGCATGAAAGGATGCACATAACTCTGCAATGTTGGGTTGTATTGAAGAGTCTGTCTTTAATCAATTTTCACGCAAATAGGGTATTTAGTTTTCATGCTAGTGAGGGCCGAGAATCCACTCTCACATAGGTACGTGGTTGCAAAGGGCCGAAGTAGGCCGTCATTGTAAATAGGAATTTGTTCTTAACTGACTTGCCTAGTTAAATAAAGGTTAAATAAAACAATAAAAAAATAAGTGTCTTAACAGCACGATTTGCCAAGGCAAGATACTCTAGCATTGCCCTATTCAGAAATCTGTCAGAGGCTTCTGATTAAATTCAATTTTCACAGCACCGCTTGTTGCAATTTGATGACATTGTCCGTAAGCTTGAGTTCATTTGCACACCAGAAATAATACAATGATGGAAAGACCTGTGTGTTGTCCCGCACATTGAATATAGTTGCGGAGAGTCGCTGTAATCCTAGATTCAGACCGTTCAGGCGAGAAAAAACATCTCCCAGATAGGCCAGTCATGTGAGAAACTCGTTATCATGCAAGCGGTAGACAAGTGAAAATTATGGTCAGCAAAGAACTATTTAAGCTCGTCTCTCAATAAAAAAAAAAAAAGTGTCAATACTTTGCCGCTTGATAACCAGCGCACTTCTGTATGTTGTAACAGCGTTACATGGTCGCTGCCCATATCATTGCATAATGCAGAAAATACACAAGAGTTCAGGGGCCTTGCTTTAACAAAGTTAACAATTTTCACTGTAGTGTCCAAAACGTCTTTCAAACAGTCAGGCATTTCCTTGATTTCCTGGATTACTGGTAACATTGTTGAGTAGATTTGACAAACAAACCAACAAACCAAACCAACGGGAGTAGGAGCGTTGGGCCAGTAACAAAAAGGTTATTGGATCGAATCCTCAAGCTGACAAGGTAAAAACCTGTCGTTCTGCTTCTGAGCAAGGCAGTTTACCCACTGTTCCCCGGGCGCCGATGACGTGGATGTCGATTAACTTGTTAGGGCTAGGGTCCTTTTTTCTGAATTTCCGCCTGACTGACGTGCCCAAAGTAAACTGCCTGTTGCTCAGGCACTGAAGCCAGGATATGCATATTTTTTATTTCACCTTTATTTAACCAGGTAGGCAAGTTGAGAACAAGTTCTCATTTACAACTGCGACCTGGCCAAGATAAAGCAAAGCAGTTCGACACATACAACAACACAGAGTTACACATGGAGTAAGGCAATAAATAGGCCATGGTGGCAAAGTAATTACAATATAGCATTTAAACACTGGAATGGTAGATGTGCAGTAGATGAATGTGCAATGGAGAAAAACTGGGGTGCAAAGGAATAAGATAAATAAATAAATACGGTAGGGGATGAGGTAGTTGGTTGGGCTATTTACAGATGGGCTATATACAGGTGCAGGGAGCTGTGAGCTGCTCTGACAGCTGGTGCTTAAAGCTGGTGAGGGAGATAAGTGTCTCCAGTTTCAGAGATTTTTGTAGTTCGTTCCAGTCATTGGCAGCAGAGAACTGGAAGGAAAGTCGGCCAAAGGAGGAATTGGCTTTGGGGGTGACCAGTGAGATATACCTGCTGGAGCGATCGGTTGAAGAGCATGCATTTAGTTTTATTTGCGTTTAAGAGCAGTTGGAGGCCACGGAAGGAGAGTTGTATGGCATTGAAGCTTGTCTGGAGGGTAGTTAACACAGTGTCCAAAGAAGGGCCAGAAGTATACAGAATGGTGTCGTCTGCGTAGAGGTGGATCAGAGACTCACCAGCAGCAAGAGAGACATCATTGATGTATACAGAGAAGAGAGTCGGCCCAAGAATTGAACCCTGTGGCACCCCCATAGAGACTGCCAGAGGCCCGATTTGACACACTGAACTCTATCGGAGAAGTAGTTGGTGAACCATGCGAGGCAATCATTTGAGAAACCAAGGCTGTCGAGTCTGCCGATAAGGATGTGGTGATTGACAGAGTTGAAAGCCTTGGCCAGATCAATGAATACGGCTGCACAGTAATGTCTCTTATCGATGGCGGTTATGATGTCGTTTAGGACCTTGAGCGTGGCTGAGGTGCACCCATGACCAGCTCTGAAACCAGATTGCATAGCGGAGAAGGTACGGTGGGATTCGAAATGGTCGGTAATCTGTTTGTTAACTTAGTTTTCAAAGACATTAGAAAGGCAGGGTAGAATAGATATAGGTCTGTAGTAGTTTGGGTCAAGAGTGTCTCCCGATTTGAAGAGGGGGATGACTGCAGCTGCTTTCCAGTCTTTGGGAATCTCAGACGACATGAAAGAGAGGTTGAACAGGCTAGTAATAGGGGTTGCAACAATTTCGGGCAGATAGGAAGGGTCCAGATTGTCTAGCCCGGCTGATTTGTAGTGGTCCAGATTTTGCAGCTCTTTCAGAACATCAGCTACAGTGGGGCAAAAAAGTATTTAGTCAGCCACCAATTGTGCAAGTTCTCCAACTTAAAAAGATGAGAGAGGCCTGTAATTTTCATCATAGGTACACTTCAACTATGACAGACGAAATGAGAAAAAGAAATCCAGAAAATCACATTGTAGGATTTTAAATTTATTTATTTGCAAATTATGGTGGAAAATAAGTATTTGGTCAATAACAAAAGTTTATCTCAATACTTTGTCATTACCAACAAAGGGTATATAACAGAGGTCAAACGTTTTCTGTAAGTCTTCACAAGGTTTTCACACACTGTTGCTGGTATTTTGGCCCATTCCTCCATGCAGATCTCCTCTAGAGCAGTGATGTTTTGGGGCTGTCGCTGGGCAACACGGGCTTTCAACTCCCTCCAAAGATTTTCTATGGGTTTGAGATCTGGAGACTGGCTAGGCCACTCCAGGACCTTGAAATGCTTCTTACGAAGCCACTCCTTCGTTGCCCGGGCGGTGTGTTTGGGATCATTGTCATGCTGAAAGACCCAGCCACGTTTCATCTTCAATGCCCTTGCTGATGGAAGGAGGTTTTCACTCAAAATCACCACGATACATGGCCCCATTCATTCTTTCCTTTACACGGATCAGTCGTCCTGGTCCCTTTGCAGAAAAACAGCCCCAAAGCATGATGTTTCCACCCCCATGCTTCACAGTAGGTATGGTGTTCTTTGGATGCAACTCAGCATTCTTTGTCCTCCAAACACGACGAGTTGAGTTTTTACCAAAAAGTTCTATTTTGGTTTCATCTGACCATATGACATTCTCCCAATCCTCATCTGGATCATCCAAATGCTCTCTAGCAAACTTCAGACGGGCCTGAACATGTACTGGCTTAAGCAGGGGGACACGTCTGGCACTGCAGGATTTGAGTCCCTGGCGGCGTAGTGTGTTACTGATGGTAGGCTTTGTTACTTTGGTCCCAGCTCTCTGCAGGTCATTCACTAGGTCCCCGTGTGGTTCTGGGATTTTTGCTCCCGTTCTTGTGATCATTTTGACCCCCACGGGTGAGATCTTACGTGGAGCCCCAGATCGAGGAAGATTATCAGTGGTCTTGTAGGTCTTCCATTTCCTAATAATTGCTCCCACAGTTGATTTCTTCAAACCAAGCTGCTTACCTATTGCAGATTCAGTCTTCCCAACCTGGTGCAGGTCTACAATTTTGTTTCTGGTGTCCTTTGACAGCTCTTTGGTCTTGGCCATAGTGGAGTTTGGAGTGTGACTGTTTGAGGTTGTGGACAGGTGTCTTTTATACTGAAAACAAGTTCAAACAGGTGCCATTAATACAGGTAACGAGTGGAGGACAGAGAAGCCTCTTAAAGAAGAAGTTACAGGTCTGTGAGAGCCAGAAATCTTGCTTGTTTGTATGTGACCAAATACTTATTTTCCACCATAATTTGCAAATAAATTCATAAAAAATCCTACAATGTGATTTTCGGGATTTTTTTTGCTCATTTTGTCTGTCATAGTTGAAGTGTACCTATGATGAAAATTACAGGCCTCTCTCATCTTTTTAAGTGAGAGAACTTGCACAATTGGTGGCTGACTAAATACTTTTTTGCCCCACTGTAACTGGATTTGGGAGAAGGAGAAATGGGGGAGGCTTGGGCGAGTTACTGAGGGGGGTGCAGGGCTGTTGACCGGGGTAGGGGTAGCCAGGTGGAAAGCATGGCCAGCCGTAGAAAAAGGCTGATTGAAATTCTCAATTATTGTGGGTTTATCGGTGGTGACATCGTTTCCTATCCTCAGTACAGTGGGCAGCTGGGAGGAAGTGCTCTTATTCTCCATGGACTTTACAGTGTCCCAGAACTTTTTTGAGTTTGTGTTACAGGAAGCAAATTTCTGCTTGAAAAAGCTAGCCTTGGCTTTCTTAACTGCCAGTGTATATTGGTTCCTGACTTCCCTGAAAAGTTGCATATCACGGGGGCTGTTCAATGCTAATGCAGAACGCCACAGGATGTTTTTGTGCTGGCCAAAGGCAGTCAGGTCTGGAGAGACCAAGGGCTATATCTGTTCCTGGTTCTAAATTTCTTGAATGGGGCATGCTTATTTAAGATGGTGAGGAAGGCACTTTTAAAGAATAACCAGGCATCCTCTACTGACGGGATGAGGTCAATATCCTTCCAGGATACCCGGGCCAGGTCGATTAGAAAGGCCTGCTCGCTGAAGTGTTTTAGGGAACGTTTGACAGTAATGAGGGGAGGTCGTTTGAACGCAAACCCATTACGGATGCAGGCAATGAGGCAGTGATCACTGAGATCTTGGTTGAAAACAGCAGGGGTGTATTTGGAGGGCAAGTTAGTTAGGATGACATCTATGAGGGTGTAATTGGTACCAGTGGATAGAAAACACAGAAGTTTTCAGAAATGTTAAACTAATGTAGGAGACTATAACACAATAGATACGGTAGGAGAAAATCCAAAGAAAAAACAACCAGAATTCTTTTTTTTTTGAGAGCCCATGCTTTACAATGGAAAGTATAGAGACATAATTATGTCTATCTCCCAGTATGCAATTCCTATGGCTTCCAATGGGTGTCAGTAGTCTATGTATAAGGTTTCAGGGTTGTTTCTTCCAAAATGAGTAAGAAATATGAGTTTTAGTACTGGGACACACTATTGGAAATTTGTGTTTGGGCGCGCCAAAAAGACAAGACTCACTTGCTAATATCGGTTTCCTATTGAACATACTTTTTTCCGTATGAAATATTATAGTTTGATTACATTTTAGGGTATCTGAGTCAATAGAAATGTATTTTGACTTGTTTTATCAAAGTTTAGAGGTAGAAGTTTTGATTCCTTTCTCTGCGTGTTGAACGAGGGGATTACTCAAATCGATGGCACCAACTAAACTGACTTTTTGGGATATGAAGAAAGATTTTATCTAACAAAATGACACTACATGTTATACCTGGGACCCTTTGCAGAGGAATATTTTCATAAAGTAAGTGAATATTTAATCGCTATGTGTGAATTTATGAAACCTGTGCTGGTGGAAAAATATTTTGATGTGGGGCGCCGTCCTCAAACAATCGCATGGCATGCTTTCGCTGTAATGGCTACTGTAAATCGGACATTGCAGTTAGATTAACAAGAATTTAAGCTTTCAACCAATATAAGACACTTGTCTGTACCTACATGGTTAATATCCATAATGTTATGATAATTTACTTGAATTGGGTGCCGAAGTTGTCCCACTAGCGGGACTCCTAGCCCTAAGAAGTTTTAAGGCAGCCCCCTGCACCTCTCTGATTCAGAGTGGTTGGGTTAAATGCAGAAAACACATTTCAGTTGAATGTATTCAGTTGTACAACTGACTAGGTATCCCCCTTTCCCCTAATGATATACTGGAATCTCTGTCCGGAGCGACCATCTTAAGTAATTTGGATCTGAAAAGCAGATATTCAGGGGCGGCAGGTAGCCTAGTGGTTAGAGCGTTGGACTTAGAGCGTCTGATTCAGAGGGGTTGGGTTAAATGCAGAAGACACATTTCGGTTGAAGGCATTCGGTTGTACAACTGACAAATAATGGTGACTTTGACTTTTTTTGATAGGTGGCAATGGATGCCGCCAGCCAGGACAAGCCTGCCTTCGTCACCCCTGATGGTTTGTTCTCTTTCAAAGTCCTGCCTTTTGGTTTGAAGAATGCTCCAGCAACCTTTTTTATTATTTGTTTTTATAAAACCAAAATATTTTGGAGGGTGGGGTATATCAGCTTTAACATTGCAGATAGACTGTGTATTCCATCAATGTAATTGTGTGCATCATTTCCAATCCCCCATATATATATTTTTTTATACTGTGCATTCCAGAAAGCCTTATCCTAAAATGTATTAAATTGTTTTTTCCCCTCATCAATCTACACACAATACCCCATAATAAGACAACAGAAACTCATTTTTATTTTAGTTAAAATTTAAAACAGAAATATCACATTTACATGAGTATTGAAACCCTTTACTTGGAAGTGATTGCAGCCTAGAGTCTTCTTGGGTATGACACTACAAGGTTGGCACACTTGTATTTCGTGAGTTTCTCAGATTCTTCTCTGCAGATCCTCTCAAGCTTTGTCAGGTGGGATGGGGACCATCGCTGCACAGCTATTTTCAAGTGTTCAAGTCTGGGCTCTGGCTGGGCCAGTCAAGGACATGCTGAGACTTGTCCCGAAGACACTCATGTGTTGTCTTGGCTGTCTGCTTAGGGTCATTGTCCTGTTGGAAGGTGAACCTTCTACCCAGTCAGAGGTCCTGAGCGCTCTGGAGCAGGCTTTCGTCAAGGATCTCTCTGTACTTTGCTCTGTTCATCATTCCCTCAATCCTGACTAGTCTCCCAGTCCCTGCCGCTGAAAAACATCCTCACAGCATGCTGCCACCACCACGCTTCACCGTAAGGATGGTTCCAGGTTTCCTCCAGTCGTGACGCTTGGCATTCAGGCCAAATACTTAAATATTGGTTTCATCAGACCAGATGAAGCCACCCTTTGCCTTGATGGCAGCTTTGCACATTCTTGGCATTCTCACAACCAGCTTCACCTGGATTGCTTTTCCAACAGTCTTGAAGGAGTTCCCACATATGCTGAGCACTTGTTGGCTGCTTTCCTTCACTCTGCGGTCCGACATCCCAAACCATCTCAATTTGTTTGAGGTTGGGGGATTGTGGAGGCCAGGTCATCTGATGCAGCACTCCAACCCAATGGTCACTCTGACGGGGCTCTACAGCTGGGAGAAAATTCCAGAAGGACAACCATCCCTGCAGCACTCCACCAATTAGGCCAGACGGCGCCACTATCATAAAGGCCTAATTGGTGGAGTGCTGCAGAGATGGTTGTCCTTCTGGAATGTTCTCCCATCTGTAGAGCTGTAGAGCCCTGTCAGAGTGACCATTGGGTTGGAGTGCTGCATCAGATAACCTGGCCTCCACAATCCCCCGACCTCAAACAAATTGAGATGGTTTGGGATGAAATATATATATAAAATATATATATTTATATATATATATATATATATATATATATATATATATATATATATATATATATTTGTTTAACTTTGGCCAAACGTTTTGGGTAGCCTTCCACAAGCTTCCAACAATAAGTTGGGTGAATTTTGGCCCATTCCTCCTGACAGAGCTGGTGTAACTGAGTCAGGTTAGTAGGCCTCCTTGCTCACACACGCTTTTTCAGTTCTGCCCACAACATTTCTACAGGATTGAGGTCAGGGCTTTGTGATGGCCACTCCAATACCTTGACTTTGTTGTCCTTAACTTCTTGTGGCAGCAGAGGTGACGGTTTTGGAGGGTCTGGTGTGCCCAAAGTAAAATGCCTGCCACTCAGGCTCAGAAAATAGGATATGCACATAATTAGTACTATTGGATAGGAAACACTCTGAAGTTTCTAAAAGTGTTAACATAATGTCTGTGAGTATACCAGAACTGATATAGCAGGCGAAAACCCGAGGAAAATCCATCCGGAAATGCAGTTTTTGGTGACCTATTGCTCTGTTTGACACTCTTGCCATTGACTTCAAGGCAATCCATCTCTGAGATTGCAGTACCTATGGCTTCCATTACATGTCAAGTCTATATACAAAGACTGGGAGTGAATGAGAAACGTAGTTTTAAACTTTTAACCAAGTTTAGCAGTAGCTTTTTGGATTCCTTTCTCTGCATGTTGAACGAGTGGATTACTCAAATCGATGGCACCAACTAAACTGACTTTTTGGGATATAAAGAAGGATTTTATCTAACAAAACGACACTACATGTTGTAGCTGGGACCCTTTGGATTGCAAATCAGAGGAAGATTTTCAAAAAGTAAGTGAATATTTAATCGCTATTTGTGATTTTATGAAGCCTGTGCTGGTTGAAAAATATGTTGATGTGGGGTGCCGTTCTCAAACAATCGCATGGTATACTTTCGCTGTAAAGCTTATTGTAAATCGGACAATGCGGTTAGATTAACAAGAATTTAATCTTTTAACCGATATAAGATACTTATGTTTTAATATCCATAATTTCTATGATTATTTATTTCAATTGCGAGCCCTCCAATTTCACCGGAAGTTGTCGACAGGTGTCCCGCTAGCGGAACGCCTAGCCTTAAGTTAACCACTAACATGTAAGCTGACATTGACTAAAACCAACTAGCCTAGAGCTAACTAGCACTTAGCCAAGCTACATTTTTGTTAGCATCAAGCTAGCGAACTGTTAAATGATATTTTCGTACAAATAATAACACTAACATATTTTATTATGACATCACATATTTACATATATTACCTAAAGTAAACTGAGCCTTTGTTCATAGAAAATGAAAAAAAAAATATCAAAAAAGTTGTTGAAAAAAAGTACAGAAATGTCCATCTTAATCCCTTCACTTATAAGGAAACCATTAGCAACCTAGCCTAACTCCATTACTTACAATGGGGAATATACCAACCGGTTTTTCACTTGGTTAACTCCCTTCAATTGCCTTCAAAAATCACCAATCTCATGGACTATGTAATTAACTATATTACCTCAATATTTTGAGGCATATTGCACTTCTGCACATTACATACCTGAATTAATAGGGTAAAATGATGAGACGGAGAAACTCACTAAATCTCACTAACACACTCTATTGATGTTACAGCTCCCCCTAGCGGCAGTAATCACAAACATTAAACATAAATACCTGGGAGGTCTAGAATTGTTTTGTTTATTTTTTATTTTACCCGGTAAGTTGACTAAGAACACATTCTCATTTACAGCAACGACCTGGGGAATAGTTACAGGGAAGATGATTGAGCCAATTGTAATCTGGGGATGATTAGGTGACTGTGATGGTATGAGGGCCAGATTGGGAATTTAGCCAGGACACCAGGGTTAACACTCCTACTCTTACGATAAGTGCCATAGGATCTTTAGTGACCACAGAGTCAGGACACACATTTAACGTCCCATTCGAAAGACTGCACCCTACACAGGGCAATGTCCCCAATCACTGCCCTGGGGCATCGGGATATTTATTTAGACCAGAGGACAGAGTGCTTCCTACTGGCCCTCCAACTTCACTTCCAGCAGCATCTGGTCTCCCATCTAGGGACTGACCAGGACCAACCTTGCTTAGCTTCAGAAGCAAGCCAGCAGTGGGATGCAGGGTGATATGCTACTGGCTGAAAACGAACATTTCTAGAAAATAGCTCCATAAAATAACAAACAAAATAAAACATCAACAATATGACCATACATATGTGTGTGTCACATGTACACATGGCATATGCTTGGGTACCACCTTGACATCTATGATCTGCTTGCCTCAATAAATTAATGCTAGAACATTGGTAGCCATTATTAGCTATTTGTATCTAGTCTCCTAATAATTGCATTGGTTGCAAGTTAGACACGTTATCTTTTGTTTGCATGTGAGCATGTCTTTTTGTCAGTCCTGTCAATGTTGAGTGATCACACATGCCTCAGCGCACACAGGTTACTTTGCCTGCTTGCAAATGTGTGCTAAAAGTGGGGATGTTTCATAGTATTTCTGATTATCTTAGGTCCGGGAAAATGTTTGCCTTTTATAAACAAACTTTTTCATACAATTCTACATCCTAAATAAAAACTACCTTGTCTTGAATTCATCAATAGTCTAGCTCTAGGCCTATGTGTGGAGACACATATTGTAGGCTACAATATGAGGAAATTATAGTCCTAAAAATGATATCCTGTTTCACTGACTCACCCAATGATGCACAGCTTACTCGCTGGTGATGGCCGATGCACTAGTGCCAAAAGCCTCTTTCTCTCTTTTCAGCAGGAGAAATTTGCTTTCCAACCTGTGTTTACCCGCGACTGTATTTTAAATGTTGCAAAAAGGCCTGTTTTGTCTGCATGCTGTTTGTTCAATGACAGATTTGCTGCACGTTCCCAACTGTAAGCTATGCCTTGTTTGTGGGCTATAATCCACAGCTAGGCTATTTTTTTATAAGAAGCTACTGATCCTCTCGGGCAGAAATATAGGCTTTCTCATGGTGTAGTAGGCAATTCTGAATTATTTAATTTATTTCTAAACAGACAGCAATAACAAAACAAATCAAATGTATTTCAATTTATCAGGGGTGCTGCAGCTCCTCCAGAACCCTTTGCGCGGCTATGATTCTACAAGGAACTAAATTATGAAGTGCAAACCCGGGACGGCCCAACTCGAACTCTTAGAATATCAGGCACGGAATGAAAATCTACTTTTTCACATGACGTTTTTTTGTATTAACATATTCAGACTCCTTGACTTTTTCCAGGCGTATTCTAAAATTGATTAAATGTTTTTTTACCCTCATCTGAAATACATCCCCACAGCATGATGCTGCCACCAACATGCTTCACCGTAGGGATGGTGCCAGGTTTCCTCCAGACGTGACAATTGGCATTTAGGCCAAAGAGTTAAATTTTGGTTTCATCAGACCAGAGAATCTCATTTCTCATGGTCTGTCATTTAGGTGCCTTTTTGGTAAACTCCAAGTGGGCTGTCATGTGCCTTTTTACTGAGTAGTGGCTTCCGTCTGGTCACTCTACCATAAAAGCCAGATTGGTGGAATGCTGCAGAGATGGGTGTCCTCCTGGAAGGTTCTCTCATCTCCACAGAGGAACACGGGAGCTCTGTCAAAGCGGCTATCAGATTCTTGGTCACCTCCTTGACCAAGGCCCTTCTCCCCCGATTGCTCAGCTTGGCTGGGCGGCCAGCTCTAAGAAGAGTCTTGGTGGTTCCAAACTTCTTCCATTTAAGAATGATGGAGGCCACTGTGTTCTTGGGGACCTTCAATGCTGCAGTTTAATACCCTTCCCCAGATCTGTGCCTCAACACAATCCTGTCTCAGAGCTCTACGGACAATTCCTTTGACCTCATGGCTTGGGTTTTGTTCTGATATGCACTGTCAACTGTGGGACATTATATAGACAGGTGTGTGCCTTTCCAAATAATTTCCAATCAATTGAATTTACCACTGGTGGACTCCAATCAAGTTGTAGAAACATCTCAAGGATGATCAACGGAAATAGGATTCACCTGAGCTCAACTTCGAGACTCATAGCAAAGTGTCTGAATACTTATGTAAATAAGGTATTTCTGTTTTAAATGTTTTATGCATTTGCAAAAAATGGGGTATTGTGTGCAGGATTGGGGAGGGAAAATAAATATTTTATACATTTTAGAATAAGGCTGTAACGTAACAAAATGTGGAAAATGTCAAGGGGTCTAAATACTTTCCAAATGCACTGTATGTTTTGTATGTAAATGTATCTATGTCTCTGGATCTATTCGCCTATTCCTTGCTGTGTTCGGTCCTCTCCTTTCTGCCTCCGTCTCTGTCTGGTGCAAGCTGCAGCCACCTTATTGACAATCTTCTCCGTCTCTCCATCTCAAGAATGTTTATTGGTCAGTTGTTTGACATACTAGTCTGGAAAATATTGTGTCGAAAGACGTTGGTCCATTGATACCATATATACATGCCATATATATCAATCCCTGTGGTTCGGAAGATGTTGTTTAAGTGTTTTAAAAAAATTCTAAATGGCCAAAAATCCATCATGGCAGACCTTGTGGGTCCTTGAGGCAAGTTTTAGAGGGAACATTGCACTGAATTTCAGGACTCTAGGTCAGGGATGGGCAACTGGCGGGCCACAAAGGCCTCGGATCAATTTCCCTCGAAAATAAAAATGTTCTATTTTCAGGCTATGTCATATTAGTATTCTAATTCCTAACTAAATGGTCATTCTATGGTCTCTCACACCAGTCTCGCTTATCTTGTGTCCTCTGCCCAGTATTCATGGATACAGCTCTCAGATGATAAACATATGTTCCGTGCAACTTTAAGATAATTTGGACATCCCTACCACATTGAAGTTGACATTTTTAAATGGTTAGGTAAAGGATTTGGTTATGTGTAAGGCTTATGGTTTTTAGGGTAGGAACGTCCCAAGGATTCCAGTTTGCACTGCCCATAAACATTTAGGAGCAATGGATGCAAGGACTGGCCATCCATTGTATAAAAATTATAGTTTTAACAATGTTTTGAGGCTATACAGTCTTTGTTTTTAGTTAAACAGCCCTATGTTTGGTTATGATGGGAACAACAGTTACAGTAAGCTCAACAAGCATTTAAATATTATTTTCTTCAAAAATCAATGGGTATACAGTGCCCAGCTCAGGCTCAGGGTGACTGCCTTCAGATTCACATTTTGAGTATTTGGCACACAGTGGTGGAAGGTACAGTATTGCAAAAAAAAGTATTGTAAACCAGAATGGATGGACTGTAATTGTTGTTCAACAAATAATACATTATTATGAGTGAAAACTGTTGTCATACATACGTTTCAGGCTGTGAACAGTCTGAGTATTTGGCAAATGGTGGTGGAAGGAGGAGACAGTCCATCAGAGGGTGGAGAGAGAGTCTGCTGGAAGGAAGACAAACAAGAAGACATACAGTACATTTGAGCTCATTGCTTTACATGGGGTTCAAGTGAGGGATGGGATCAACTGGAAACACTAATCATTCAACCTATAGAATTTTGTTTTACATTATACTTAGTTGATTTAATTTGTATAGATGTGCTTTCCAATGGAAGAAGACAGCAGCTGATTGACCCATTGACTGTATAGGGTCAGCCATGAATAGTGTTGCAAAACGATTTATTGTTTTGTTGTCGACCAGCAGCTAGATCCAAATAATTCAGTTTGTGAACGTTACACAGAACCACCTGGACCATATATATCTATCTCTCTCTCCCTCTCTCTCTCTATATATATATACACACACACATACATCCATACATACAGTACCAGTAAAGTTTGGACACCTACTCATTCCAGGGTTTTTCTTTATTTTTACTATTTTCTACAGAGTAGAATAAAAGTGAAGACAAGACAACTATGAAATAACACATATGGAATCATGTAGTAAACAAAAAAGATTATTTAAAGTAGCCACCCTTTTCCTTGCGGACACCTTTGCACTCTCTGCATTCTCTCAACCAGCTTCATGAGGTAGGCACCTGGAATGCATTTAAATTAAAAGTTAATTTGTGGAATTTCTTTCCTTCTTAATGCGTTTGAGCCAATCAGTTGTTGTGACAAGGTAGGGGTGGTATACAGAAGATAGCCCTATTTGGTAAAAGAGCAAGTCCATATTTTGGCAAGAACAGCTCAATAAGCAAAGAGAAATGACAGTCCATCATCACTTTAAGACATGAAGGTCAGTCAATGCGGAACATTTTAAGAACTTTGAAAGTTTCTTCAAGTGCAGTCACAAAAACCACCAAGCGCTATGATGAAACTGGTTCTCACGAGGACCGCCACAGGAAAGAAAGAGCCAGAGTTACCTCTGCTGCAGTTGATAAGTTCATTACAGTTACCAGCCTCAGATTGCAGCCCAAATAAATGCTTCACAGAGTTCAAGTTTTAAAAAATTATTTAATAAAGTCACCTTTGTTTAACCAGGTAGGCCAGTTGAGAACAAGTTCTCATTTAAAACTGCGACCTGGCCAAGACAAAGCAAAGCAGTGCGACAAAAACAACACAGAGTTACACATGGAATAAACAATCGTACAGTCAATAACACAATAGAAACATCTGTATACAGTGTGTGCAAATGAAGTAAGGAGGTAAGGCAATAAATAGGCCAATAGTAGCGAAGAAATTACAATTTAGCAATTTACACTGGAGTGATATATGTACAGATGAGGATGTGCAAGTAGAAATACTGGTGTGCCAAAGCTGCTCTGAAAGCTTACGCTTAAAGTAGAAGACACATCTCAACATCACCTGTTCAGTGGCCTCCCGAGTGGCGCAGTGGTCTAAGGCATTGCATCACAGTTGCTAGCTGTGCCACTAGAGATCCTGGTTAGATCCTGTCGCAGCCGGCCATGACTGGGATACCCATGGGGCGTTGTCTGGGTTAGGGGAGGGTTTGGCCGGCAGGGATGTCCTTGTCCCATTGCGCTCTAGCAACTCCTGTGGTGGGCCGGGCACATGCACGATGACACGGTTGCCAGGTGTACGGTGTATCCTCTGACACATTGGTGTGGCTGGCTTCCGGGTTAGGTGGGCAGTGTGGCTTGGTTGGGTTGTAATTTCGGAGGACGCATGGCTCTCGACCTTTGCCTCTCCCGAGTCCGTACGGGAATCGCCATTTTCTTTAAATCTGAAAACACATCGAAGCCATGCCCATTTTCTGATGAATTGCATTATGGGCCCTAAAAGCATGGAAATAGGGTCCACTGCTTGTATACTTTGCCTGCGTTTCAAACTTATAAAAGACAAATCCTCCGCCACCCTTATGCCCTTGGGGGAATCCTTGTCACCATTTTGTCCGTCGGTTCAAACGAATAGCCAAACAAGGGAAGTTCGCAATGTAAGGCCCTCAGCCTTCGTTTCTGATCGAGTTTGCAATTATGTTCACTTCGGGGCCTGATACATCCCATAATCTTGTGGACGAAATATGAAAAATGTATTAATGCATTCGAAATGATTATCAGTCTCAGTTAAATTCGGATATTGATTGAACAAATCGGTCGGGAACCCTGCACTAGACTATGAAATCTCTGAACATGTTTGTGCCCATGATATTTCCATTACGGACGTTTCGCGTGTCTTGGATTGGCCACTGTATTTACTCTGATTGTCCCTTCGCGAGACCAGTAGTATTCCTCCCGAAAGACCAACGCGTCAGAGCCGCGCTAACACATTTTGGTGAAGGTCGTGAGGTCTTCTTGTAAGTATTTAGTAAATGTGAACGCTGACTCGAATACTTTCCAGCTAACCTGTACAGAAAATGTATACTTCAAGGTGTTGAAATGTTTTGATTCTGTCCATTGCATAGTGACATTGTAATGTCGACTTTGCCCTCTAGTTTGTTGGTAAGGGTTTGCTAGCTACTTTAGCCTCGGACAGTTTCAGTGGTTGGTGTTGTAGATAGTTTTACCGTCAGAACGAAATAAATATAGCTAGCAACCAAATTGCAGCAAACGTGATTTATTACCGAATGTTGAAATACTGTTTTCAAAACAAATTGCTATTGTGTTGATGCAAATAATCAGGTAGGCCTAGGCTACTTTGTAGCTAGCCTAATCGATGGAAGGCAATGGATATATCATTTGCATTGCTAACTGCTACACGAAGTGTTAGACACAGAAGCCTATCGCGCATCTCACACAGCATGACTCTACATTCAGGTACATTTGCCAGTGGCCCAAACCTACTGGCCCGAATGAGGAAAAAACTGGGTCCAGTCAAGATCTGACCGGAAAGCGAATGATACGTTCATCATTTCAGGAGCATGTGATTTTCTTTAATATGCGGGGTGAGCAAGTAACCTATACAGTGTTTATACAGACATTGGCATGTCAATTTTACGTTCTCAAATATGTCCACATTGCTTGACTAAATAGACAGCATGCTCCTGACACAAACACACTAATGAAGTCTGTCCATGTCTAGTCAGTTTCGCCATTTGATATATTGAAGAGTTGTTGAGAGGTTACTGTATCATGTTTTAAAATGAGAAAGTGACCAAAAACAGGTTCTCTTTGTAATGGAACGCTTTGTGTAGAAAACATTTGATGTTTTGCGCAGTAGAACCAAAGAGCCTAGAGGAAATGTCGGATTTTCAAGTTTGGTTGTAATGACTGAACTGCGCCCGCATATATTCAACCAAGAGTTTGAACTGTTTGTATACCCAGTCTTGCCTTAGCATTTACTGGTAGAGCTATCATAACTTGGAACATCTTTCCAACCTCTAATGCTGTCAGTATTTGCGAGCTGCGTGCTCTCTGCCGACATATTATCTATAGCAGAAATGGGCAAATTTGAGGGTGGGGGCCACAAAACATCTGAACTCGTGAGGGGTCGCTGTTGCTCATTGGTCTGCATACCCACATCCATACCCCCCCTCCCTCCCCCAAGTATTTATACTTGGGATATGGCTTTTCAACAGTAAAAGTTCAAACATTGCTGGAGGACGTCTAACTACAACCATATCAATAATCTTCTTGACATAAGGACATTTCTGAAGGCAGCATTGTTCAACTTCAACCTAAAGTAAATAATGTTACATTTTTCTTCTGAACTTTCCAGGTACTCAACAATGTCTCTGGCTAAGCCTGCAATGCGAGGACTCCTTGGGAAGCGTCTGAGGTTCCACCTGCCCATCGCCTTTGCCCTGTCATTGGTGGCTGCAGCAGCTTTCAAGGTCAGTTGATGGATGCTAATAATTTCGTAAAAATATTTTCTCTTGAGGCTCTGGGTAGAGAAGTGTAAATGGAAGGGTTAAAATACATAATGGAATTGATGTTATCACATTGAATGGATGTCTTCAGGAACAGGCATGATGTAAATACTTTGTCTTCTCAGTACGGTGTAACAGAGCCAAGGAAACAGGCCTATGCCGATTTCTACAAACAATATGATGCCACAAAGGAGTTCAACAACATGAGGGAAGCTGGCATTTTTCAAAGTGTCAGGCCAACTGGCGAATAAACCCCAGTGAGTATTTTGCAACCAATTAGGCATAATTTCATCTATCTATTAGGCCAGTGTTCTTCACTTCTTGTCCCGGAGGTCTTGGGTGTGTGCAGGCTTTTGTCCCAGCCAGCAGCACACCTGGGTCGTGTTCTGTAGGCACAAGTCAGTAGAAAATGTTTCAATGTGGAACAAGTGTGCAAGTATTTCAAAATGTTGTTGCCTACTGAACATGCCCTTGAATCATCTAAACAAGGTCTTCAGATGATTAGTTGAGTCAAGTTTGTTGGTGCTGGGTTAGGAGAACAAAGGCATGCTGTGGTCCTATTGGCGGATGTCTTTGTAATCAATTATTGTAAGGTTTTCATTGTTATAACTGCAGTACTGTGCAACATCTTATGCTATGTCCCTTTGTATTACAGGTTGCATTCTGGTCTGAAGTTCCTGCTCTGTGATTTACTGATCGAACATTGCTGTTATGTTCTCATAAATAAACTATTCTCTCTATGGGTGCTTCTGCCTCATCGTTTTGATTCATCACAAAAAGTGGTATTGTGATAGAGAAACAGTTTTGTTCAAAGCAACATGGCTATCATTCCCATAGAAAACCAGTTGAAGTCAAATACAATTTGTGCCGATTACAACAGGTGTAGACCTTACAGTGAAATGCTTACAAGTCCTTAACCAACAATGCAGTTAAGATAAATGCCCCCCCCAAAATAAGAAAGAAATCAACAAATAATTAAAGAGCAGCAGTAAAATAACAATAGCGAGGCAATATACAGCGGGTAGCAGTACAGAGTCGATGTGTGGGGGGCACCGGTTGAGGTAATATGTACTGCCGCCATTGCTACAGAATTGTTAATGGGATGTGATGATAACCGTTACAGCTTGGCTAATGGAAAGCCTTGCAAGGATATTTTTCAAATAACCTGTAGTTGACATTGCTTTCTTTGTTCTCGATTTGGTAAAAAGTGTATTTTATAAATGTCTGTGTCCAGTTGCAGATGGTTCTCCAGAGACTATTCAGAAAGATTAACTCACATTTTGCACCAAGAGTTTCCTCACTATTTTAGCTGCCAGACATCTTGCATTTCCCAACATCTTTAAAGGAACAAGTCGTTTCTATGCGACACAGCGACATGTAGAAGTAGATCACACAGTTGACAGCGCATCACACAGTCGACCAAAACAAAGATCTGCTCACATTTCTCTATACAAAACGTGGATTTAATATCTTTATGAATATTCTCTGTTTTTTGGAGAACCACCTGCAATTGGACACATATTTTCTAAGATTCACCTGTTGTTCAATGAACCATAAACAATTAATGAACATGCACCTGTGGAACGGTCGTTAAGACACTAACAGCTTACAGACGGTAGGCAATTAAGGTCACAGTTATGAAAACTTATGACAGTAAAGAGGCTTTTCTACTGACTGAAAAACACCAAAAGAAAGATGCCCAGAGTCCCTGCTCATCTGCGTGAATGTGCCTTGGAATGTGTTGGTACCATTCTTTATTCATGGCTGTGTTCTTAGGCAAAATTGTGAGTGAGCCCACTCACTTGGCTGAGAAGCAACCCCACACATGAATGGTCTCAGGATGCTTTACTGTTGGCATGACACAGGACTGATGGTAGCGCTCACCTTGTCTTCTCCGGACAAGCTTTTTTCCGGATGCCCCAAACAATCGGAAAGGGGATTCATCAGAGAAAATGACTTTACCCCAGTCCTCAGCAGTCCAATCCCTGTACCTTTTGCAGAATATCAGTCTGTCCCTGATGTTTTTCCTGGAGAGAAGTGGCTTCTTTGCTGCCCTTCTTCACACCAGGCCATCCTCCAAAAGCCTTTGCCTCTCTGTGCGTGCAGATGCACTCAAACCTGCCTGCTGCCATTCCTGAGCAAGCTCTGTACTGGTTGTGCCCCGATCCCGCAGATGAATCAACTTTAAGGGGCGGTCCTGGCGCTTGCTGGACTTTCTTGGGTGCCCTGAAGCCTTCTTCACAATAGTTGAACCACTCTCCTTGAAGTTCTTGATGATCCGATAAATGGTTGATTTAGGTACAATCTTACTGGCAGCATTATCCTTGCCTTTGAAGCCCTTTTTGTGCAAAGCAATGATGACGGCACGTGTTTCCTTGCAGGTAACCATGGTTGACAGAGGAAGAACAATTATTCCAAGCACCACCCTCCTTTTGAAGCTTCCAGTCTGTTATTTGAACTCAATCAGCATGACAGAGTGATCTCCAGCTTTGTCCTCGTCAACACTCACACCTGTGTTAACGAGAGAATCAGTGACGATGTCAGCTGGTCCTTTTGTGGCAGGGCTGAAATGCAGTGGAAATGTTTTTTGGGGATTCAGTTCATTTGCATGGCAAAGAGGGACTTTGCAATGAATTGCAATTCATCTGATCAGTCTTCATGACATTCTGGAGTATATGCAAATTGCAATCATACAAACTGAGGCAGCAGACTTTGTGAAAATTAATATTTGTGTCATTCTCAAAACTTTTGGCCACGACTGTAGTAACCAAAAAAGTGTTAAACAAATCAAAATCCATTTTAGATTCTTAAAAGTAGCCACCCTTTGCCTTGATGACAGCTTTGCACACTTGGCATTCTCTCAACCAGCTTCACCTGGAACGCTTGGAAGGAGTCTGGAAGGAGTTCCCACATATGCTGAGCACTTGTTGGATGCTTTTCCTTCACTGTGCGGTCCAACTCAAACCAAACCATCTCAATTGGGTTGAGGTCGGGTGATGCAGCACTCCATCACACCTTGGTCAAATGCTGGTTAAGTGTCAAAGTCAAAAGTCACCATTATTAGTCAGTTGTACAACCAAATGCCTTCAACTGAAATGTGTCTTCCACATTTAACCCAACCCCTCTGAATCAGCGAGGTGCAGGGGGCTGCCTTAATCGACATCCACGTCTTCGGCGCCCGGGGAACAGTGGGTTAACTGCCTTGTTCAGGGGCAGAATGACAGATTTTTACCTTGTCAGCTCGGGGATTCGAACTTGCAACCCTCCGGTTACAAGTCCAACACTCTAACCACTAGGCTACCTGCCTACACATGCTGAGCACCATCACACCTCCTCCATGCTTTACGGTGGGTACCACACATACGGAGATCATCCATTCACCTACTCTGCGTCTCACAAAGACACAGCGATTGGAACCAAAAATCTCAAATTTGGACTCATTAGACCAAAGGACAGATTTCCACCGGTCTAATGTCCATTGGTCGTATTTCTTGGCCCAGGCAAGTCTCTTCTTACTATTGGTGTCCTTTAGTAGTGGTTTCTTTATAGCAATTTGACCATGAATGCCAGAATAACTGCAGCAGAGGTAACACTGGGTCTTCCTTTCCTGTGGCGGTCCTCATGAGAGCCAGTTTCATCATAGTTCTTGATGGTTTTTGCGACTGCACTTGCGGACTGCACTTTCTGTATACCACCCCTACCTTGTCACAACACAACTGATTGGCTCAAACGCATTAAGAAGGAAAGAAATTCCACAAATTAACTTTTAACAAGGCACACCTTTTAATTGAAATGCATTCCACCTCATGGAGCTGGTTAAGGGAATGCCAAGAGTGTGCAAAGCTGTCATCAAGGCAAATGGTGGCTGCTTTGAAGAATCTCAAATATGAAATATATTTTGATTTGTTTAACACTTATTTGGTTACTACATGATTCCATATGTGTTATTTGATAGTTTTGATGTCTTCACTATTATTCTACAATGTAGAATTTTTTTTAAATAAAGAAAACCTCTTGAATGAGTAGGTGTGTCCAAACTTTTGACTGGTACTGTATGTGTTGTAATACTTGTGTTGTTTGCTCTATAACCTGTTAGTTCATATGCCTTGACACCGTGATATATAAGGGGTGGCAGGTAGCCAGGCAGATAGGAGCGTTGGGCTAGTAAGCAAAATGTTGCTGGATCCAACCCCCGAGCTGACAAGGTAAAAATCTGTCGTTCTGCCCCTGAGTAAGGCAGTTATTCCACTGTTCCCCGGGCGTCCGATGACGTGGATGTTGATTAAAGCAGCCTCCCGCACCTCTGATTCAGAGGTTAATGTTTTTAAATTTTCGGACTATTAAACAACTATTGATTTAGAACCACAGAGAGTTACCGCAAGTCGCAAAGAAAACAGGAGCTGCTTCCACTATTCCAGCACCATTTCAACATCATCTAATCAACTATGCTTAGTCTAATACAGTGACAAAGATACCAAAAAGATTTAGTCCTAAGCTAAATGTGATGTGGTTGTCCATGGTACTGACTTGTGTCTGTGTGTATTTGTATTAATTATGGATCCCCATTAGCTGCTGCCTGGAGTCAAGCAACCTAAGACAGTTACATACAGGTTAAAATTGGCACAGGACGTACCGGGCTGGACAGACGCTCCCCTAGGCGCCTGCGCTGCAGCTCATTCCCCGCCAACACCTCTCTTCCATATCCTTCCCTAAACTCCTCTCTGTTCCTCCATTCGGGCTCTCTCCTTTGCTCGACAGACAGCCCCATGTGCGTTGAGACTGCCTGCAATGACAACAAGCTCAGTCCGATGATGCTGTGACACACCGCCCCAGACCATGACGGACCCTCCACCTCCAAATCAATCCCGCTCCAGAGTACAGGCCTCGATGTAATGCTCATTCCTTCAACGATAAACGTGAATCCGACCATCACCCCTGGTGAGACAAAACCGCGACTCGTCAGTGAAGAGCACTTTTTGCCAGTCCTGTCTGGTCCAGCGACGGTGGGTTTGTGCCCGTAGGCGACGTTGTTGCCGGTGATGTCTGGTGAGGACCTGCCTTACAACAGGCCTACAAGCCCTCAGTCCAGCCTCTCTCTTAGCCTATTGCGGACAGTCTGAGCATTGATGGAGGGATTGTGCGTTCCTGGTGTAACTCGGGCATCCTGTACCTGTCCCGCATGTGTAATGTTCAGATGTACCGATCCTGTGCAGGTGTTGTTACACGTGGTCTGCCGCTGCGAGAACAATCAGCTGTCCATCCTGTCTCCCTGTAGCACTGTCTTAGGCGTCTCACAGTACATACATTGCAATTTATTGCCCTGGCCACATCTGCAGTCTTCATGCCTCCTTGCAGCATGCCTAAGGCACATTCGCGCAGATGAGCAGGGACCTTGGGCATCTTTCTTTTGGTGTTTTTCAGAGTCAGTAGAAAGTGTCTTAATGGCCGTTCCACAGGTGCATGTTCATTCATTGTTTATATTTCATTGAACCAACATGGGAAACAGTGTTTAAACCCTTTACAATGAAGATCTGTGAAGTTATTTCAATTTTTACTAATTATCTTTGAAAGACAGGGACGTTTCTTTTTTCTGCTGAGTTTATTTTGACCATGACAGTTTTACAATCCAGGTTTACTCCAAACAGTTTAGTTACTTATTACAATATTTAGTTGAGGTTTACGGTTTAGTGAATGATTTGTCCCAAATACAATGCTTTTAGTTTTAGAAATATTTAGGACTAACTTATTCCTTGCCACCCATTCTGAAACTAACTGGCGCCGGGGGGATGGCTGCCATTTAACGGGCTCCTAACCAACTGTGCTCAAACCTGTACCCCCGCACATTGACTCGGTACCCCCTGTATATAGCCTCTTTATTGTTATTTTATGGTGTTACATTTTTTTATAATTTTTTACTTTAGTTTATTTCGTAAATATTTTCTTAACTCTTTCTCTACCCAGATTATTTTGGAGAGGTTTACATTAACTCTCTGTGTTCTGTTAGACAGGTAACTCTTTATCCACAATATAGTACGGGGTCTAAAGCCATAATAAGTTTTTCCATCAGCAGATTATGATTGATAAGGTCAAAAGCCACACTGAAGTCCAACAAAACAGCTCTCAGAATCTTTTTTATCATCTTTCTCTCAGCCAATCATCAGTCATTTGTGTAAGTGCTGTGCTTGTTGAATGTCCTTCCCTATTAGCATGCTGAAAGTCTGTTTTTGTTTACTGTAAAACAGCATTGTATCTGGTCAAACACTATTTTTTCCAGAAGTGTAGCTAACAGGTAGATTGGTCAGCTGTTTGAGTCAGGGGGCTTTACTAGGAAGGAAGGAAGGAAGGAAGGAAAGAAAGGGTACCTAGTCAGTTGTACAACTGAATGCCTTCAACTGAAATGTGTCTTCTGCATTTAACCCAACCCCTCTGAATCAGAGAGGAGTGGCAATATCGTCCACTATTATCCTCAGTAATTTCCATCCAAGTTGTCAGACCCCAGTGGCTTGTCATTGATGATACACTTCTTCCACACTCACTTCAAAATGACAAATTACAAAGCTTGTCTTTCATAATTTGATCAGTTATACTTGGGTGTGTAGTGTCAGCATTTGTTGCTGGCATGTCAAGTTTGGTGATCTTGCAAATTAAAAAAATTATTAAAGTAGTTGGCAATATAAGCGGGTTTTGTGATGAATGAGCCATCTGATTCAATTAATGATGTAGCTGAGTTTGCCTTCTTGGTTATTTACAGTGCATTCGGAAAGTATTCGGAACCCTTGACTTTTTCCACATTTTGTTACTTAACAGCCTTATTCTAAAATTTATTAAATACATGTTTTTCCTCATCAATCTACCCACAATACCTCATAATGACAAACGAAAACAGGTTTTAGACATTTTTTTTAATTAATTAAAAGAAGTATTCAAACCCTTTGCTATGAGTCTCGAAATTGAGCTCAGATGAAGGTCCCCAAGAACACAGTGGCCTCCTTCATTCTTCAATGGAATTAGTTTACAACCACCAAGACTCTTTCAAGAGTTGCCTGCCCGGCCAAACTGAGAAATTGGGGGAGAAGGGCCTCAGTCAGGGAGGTAACCAAGAATACGGTGGTGACTCTGACAGAGCTCCAGAGTACCTTTGTCTCTGCAGCACTCTACCAATCAGGCCTTTATGGTAGAGTGGCCAGACCGAAGCCAGTCCTCAGTAAAAGGCATATGACATCCCGCTTGGAGTTTGCCAAAAGGCACCTAAAAGATTATCAGACCATGAGAAACAAGATTCTCTGGTCTGATGAAGCCAAGATTGAACTTGTTGGCCTAAATGCCAAGCATCACGTCTGGAGGAAACCTGGCACCATCCCTACGGTGAAGCATGGTGGTGGCAGCATCATGCTGTGGGGATGTTTTTCTGCGGCAGGGACTAATAAATAACAAGGAACAAAACAAGAAACACGAGTAGCGTACACACATGGAACACTGAAACAGAAACAATAATGCCTGGGGAAAGAACCAAAGGGAGTGACAGATATAGGGAAGGTAATCAGGAAGGTGAGGAGTCCAGGTGAGTCTGATGAGGCACTGGTGCGCCAGACGATCAGCAGACTGGCGACCTCGAGCGCCGGAGGGGGAGTATACGTGACATTACCCCCTCCCTGACACGCAGCTCCAGTCGCAGGACGCCGACCAGAGGGACGGTCCCGGGGACCAGGAGTGAGCCGATCACTTCTGCTGAAGCGCAGGAACCTATCGAGCCGGCTAAGGCGCGGGAACCTATCGAGCCGGCTGAGGCGTGGGAGCATTAATTTTCCCACATTTTGTTACCTTATAGCCTTATTCTAAAATGTATCTACACACAATACCCCAAAATGACCTGCAAAAACAGGTTTTTATAAATTTTTGCAAAAAATAATTACTAAATAAATATCCAATTTAAATTTAGTATTCAGACCATTTACTCAGTACTTTGTTGAAGCACCTTTGACAGCGATTACAGCCTCAAGTCTTCTTGAGTATGACACTACAAGCTTGGCACACCTGTATTTGGGGAGTTTCTCTCATTCTTCTCTGCAGATCCTCTCAAGCTCTGTCAGGTTGGATGGGGAGCATTGCTGCACAACGATTTTCAGGTGTTCAAGTCCGGGCTCTGGCTTGGCCAGTCAAGGACATGCTGAGACTTGTCCCGAAGACACTCATGTGTTGTCTTGGCTGTCTGCTTAGGGTCATTGTCCTGTTGGAAGGTGAACCTTCTCCCCAGTCTGAGGTCCTGAGCGCTCTGGAGCAGGCTTTCATCAAGGATCTCTCTGTACTTTGCTCTGTTCATCTTTCCCTCAATCCTGACTAGTCTCCCAGTCCTTGCCACTGAAAAACATCCCCACAGCATGATGCTGGCACCAACATGTTTCACCGTAGGGATGGTTCCAGGATTCCTGAAGCGTTACATTGCTCCAGATGTAACGCTTGGCATTCAAGCCAAAGAGTTCAATCTTGGTTTCATCAGACCAGAGATCTTGTTTCTCATGGTCTGAGAGTCTTTAGGTGCCTTTTGGCAAACCCCACGCGAGCTGTCATGTGCCTTTTACAATTCCTTCGACCTCATGGCTTGGTTTTTGCTCTGACGTGCACTGTCAACTGTGGGACCTTATATAGAAGGGTGTGTACCTTTCTAAATCATGTCCAATCAATTTAGTTTACCACAGGTGGACTCCAATCAAGTTGTAGAAACATGTAAATAAGATATTTCTGTTTTTATTTTTAATAAATGTGCAAACATTTCCAAACCTTTTTTCACTTTTTCGTTATGGGGTATTGTGTGTAGATCGATGAGGAAAATGTTTTATTTATCATGTGGAAAAAGTATTGGGTTCTGAATACTTTCCAAATGCACTGTAAAACGGACATATCACACAGGTGTATCAATTAAAATATATATCAAAGACCAGATTGAAGAATGGGATATTATAGACAAGTGAATATATGTCAGTTATTGCATTTGTATCAGTTTGTATGAATGAGTGGTTGCAAGATATGTAGACCTTCCGAACACATACCAGACAGAAGGCTGTTCTACACTATTTGTTTAACAATAGATTAAAGTCCCAAGTGGACAAGTCCAAACAGATCAAATGTAAAAGTCCTATTTTAAAAACGCATTTGTTATTCAAATTAAAAGCCCAATGAATACTTGCCTTTGTGTAATGATTTAACTCCCACCGCTTGTGGGACATTTATTTTGAAGGCACATATAAATAACAACTGCACGAGGACAGACAGTGACAGGCTGACACACACGTCACAGTTACAAAAAGTAGCTAGCTAGAAATTGCGCAAACATTAGTTCAAAGATTTCAAAGAAAAGGAAAGTAGACAATGAATGTATGGTGTTCCAGCAAGAGTGGACATCGAAATATTTCTTTATTGAGGTATCAGGGAAAGCTGTGTGCTTAGTGTGAAAAGAGAGCATCTCTCTTCTGAGCAGAGGGCAAGTGCATCGAAATAGTTGCTTTCTCAGTTGCAAAAGCAGCAAGGACAAAACTGCATTCAACAAATGATGGAATTGTGACAGCTAGCTATGTACTGTCCCACAAAATTGCTAAACATAGCAAGCCATTCATTGAGGGCGATTTCATTAAAGAATGTTTAATTGTCTCTGCAGAAATACTTTACCCCGACAAGAAAGAGCTGTTTGAAAATGTTTCCCTGTCAAGACGAACAGTGTTGAGGATATCGCAGAGAATATGGAAAGAATAGTTGAAAGACAAGGTAAAGGATTTCACCTATTTCTCCTTGGCCCTGGATGAGAGCAGTAATGCACATGACACGGCGCAGTTGTTGATATTCTTACGAGGCATAACCCCAGACTTTGAAATTAAATCAGTGCAGTCAATGAAGAGCACAACCACAGGGAAATATTTATTGGAGGAGGTTAATAAGTGTGTGGCAAAGCTGGGACTGAGTTTTGAAAAGTTATCCAGTGTGACCACTGATGGGTGCCCAAACCTGACAGGAAAAAACATTGGCCTTTTGAAAAAGATCAATTAGCCGAACTGAACCCAGATCAGAAAAGTATTGTCCTGCATTGCATTATTCATCAGGAGGTGCTCAGTAAATGTGTTATGAAAATGAGCCATGTTGTAGATACAGTTACTAAAGTGGTAAACTTCATAAGAGCAACTGTTGGAAGAGACAGTCAGGTCATGCAGATCTCCCCTACCACACAAACGTGAGATGGCTGAGTTTGGGAAAGGTGCTTAAAAGGGTGTGGGACCTGAAATTGGAGATTGCTGAGTTTTTGCAAATGAATGGAAAATATGTGGATTTCCCTCAACTGCAAGATAAAGAATGGTTGGCTGATTTTGCCTTCACCGTGGACATGAATGAACTGAATTCCAAACTACAAGGGACGGGCCTTTTTGCACATCAGATGTACCACCTTGTCAAAGCCTTCAAGGGAAAATTACTCCTCCTGACCCGCCAAGTAGAAGCCAACAATCTCACCCACCTTCTGACACTACTAGTCTGTTCCCTATAAGATGACCAGCGGGAGAAGTATACATCGCTGCTGCGTGCTTTGAACTGTGAGTTTTCTTGTTGTTTTGAGGATTTCAAGGTGTTGGAAAATGACATGCTGTTGGTTTTCTCTCCTTTCACCTTCAATGTGGATAACGCTCCCACTGACCTGCAACTTGAGCTTATCGATCTTCAGTCTGATGCAGTGATTGGAGAACTATTCAAAACAATGTCACTGACAAGGTTCTATGCATCTCTCGATGAACAAAACTTTCCAAAGATTAGGAGTCATGCTCAGAATATGTTTGTACTGTTTGGGTCAACCTATGTATGTGAACAGACATTTTCAGTGATGAAATATAACAAGTCAAGGCACAGATCATCTCTTACTGACACTCACCTCTCAGCAATCCTGCGCATAGTGACGTCAGAATTTATACCTGACTTCACTGCTCTAGTCAATTCCCATCAGAGACTTCACTCCTCACACTGATTGAGTAGTTTAAATGTAATGTTGAGCTCTCTCTTTCTTGTGTTTTTTGTGCATACCCATACAGATTTCTGTCTGTGGTGCTGAGTGCACAGTGTACTTTTCCCTCCATGTAGTTAATTGCATGCTTAATAATGAAAATACCTACCAAAAGGAGAACATGAATGTGGTTTATTTCTGTGCATGTTAATAAAGTAAAATAAGTAGCATGTCTGGATGTGATTTACAGTAGATACAGTTGAAGTCGGAAGTTTACATACACCTTAGCCAAGTACATTTAAACTCAGTTTTTCACAATTCCTGATGATTAGTCCTAGTACAAATTCCCTGTCTTAGGTCAGTTAGGATCACCACTTTATACTAAGAATGTGAAATGTCAGAATAATAGCAGAGAGAAGGATTTATTTCAGCTTTTATTTCTTTCATCACATTCCCAGTGGGTCACAAGTTTACATACACTCAATTAGTATTTGGTAGCATTGCCTTAAAATTGTTTAACATGGGCCAAACGTTTCAGGTAGCCTTCCACAACCTTCCCACAATAAGTTGGGTGAATTTTGGCCCATTCCTCCTGACAGAGCTGGTGTAACTGAGTCAGGTTTGTAGGCCTCGTTGCTCGCACACGCTTTTTAAGTTCTGGCCACTCCAATACCTTGACTTTGTTGTCCTTAGGCCATTTTGCCACAACTTTGGAAGTATGCTTGGGGTCATTGTCCATTTGGAAGACCCATTTGCGACCAACCTTTAACTTCCTGACTGATGTCTTGAGATGTTGCTTCAATATATCCACCACATTTTCCTCCCTCATAAAGCAATCTATTTTGTGAAGTGCACCAGTCCCTCCTGCAGCAAAGCACCCCCAAAACATGATGCTGCCACCCCCGTGCTTCACGGTTGGGATGGTGTTCTTTCCTCCAAACATAACGATGATCATTATGGCCAAACAGTTCTATTTTTGTTTCATCAGACTAGAGGACATTTCTCCAAAAAGTACGATATTTGTCCCCATGTGCAGTTGCAAACCGTAGTCTGGCTTTTTTATGGCGGTTTTGGAGCAGTGGCTTCTTCCTTGCTGAGTGGCCTTTCAGGTTATGTTGATATAGGACTCATTTTACTGTGGATATAGATACATTTGTACCTGTTTCCTCCAGCATCTTCACAAGGTCCTTTGCTGTTGTTCTGGGATTGATTTGCACTTTTCGCACCAAAGTACGGTCATCTCTAGGAGACAGAACGCGTCTCCTTCCTGAGCGATATGACGTGGTCCCATGGTGTTTATACTTGCGTACTATTGTTTGTATAGATGATTGTTTGAACCTTCAGGCGTTTGGAAATTGCTCCCAAGGATGAACCAGACTTGTGGAGGTCTACAATTATTTTTCTGATGTCTTGGCTGATTTCTTTTGATTTTCCCATGATGTCAAGCAAAGAGGCACTGAGTTAAAGGTAGGCCTTGAAATACATCCACAGGTGCACCTCCAATTGACAGAAAGTCATTAGCTTCTAAAGCCATGACATCCTTTTCTGGAATTTTCCAAGCTGTTTAAAGGCACAGTCAACTTAGTGTATGTAAACTTCTGACCCACTGGAATTGTGATACAGTGAATTATAAGTGATATAATCTGTCTGTAAACAATTGTTGGAAAAATTACTTGTGTCATGCACAAAGTAGATGTCCTAACCGACTTGCCAAAACTATAGTTTGTTAACAATACACTTGTGGAGTGGTTGAAAAACGAGTTTAAATGACTACAACCTAAGTGTATGTAAACTTCCGACATCAACTGTACCTCAATTAGCCCGACCAACTGGTGCCCCCGCACATTGGCTACCCGGACTATCTGCATTGTGTCCCGCCACCAACCACGCGCCAACCCCTCTTTTATGCTACTGCTACTCTCTGTTTATCATATATGCATAGTCACTTTAACCATACCTACATGTACATACTACCTCAATTAGCCCGACTAACTGGTGCTTGTATATAGCCTCGCTACTGTTATAGACTTGCTACTGTATATAGCCTCGCTACTGTTATTTTTACTGTTGTTTTTTATTTCTTTACTTATCGATTGTTCACCTAATACCAATTTTTTACTTAAAATTGCACTGTTGGTTAGTGAGCAATGGTAAGTAAGCATTTCACTATAAGGTCTACACCTGTTGTATTCAGCGCACATGTCAAATAAACTTTGATTTGATTTGAGATGAACATCACTAGACCACCAGGTACTTGATAGTGTTCTGGGCGAAGTAATGGCTGAATGACTCCCCCCTTGAATCCAGATTCTTGCACTTCTGTAAAACAGTTTATGAGCAGTCAATAATGCAGGTTATTCCTGGGTAGTGGTCCTTAAAACAATGTGGCATTGTAGCACGGATGGTCTCCCTTGCCAGCCATGGAATGCACTCCCTCAGATTCTCTTCCATCATGTCAATCCAATAACTAATAATTTGACTGACAATTCTGTGGGAAACACCAAAACGTTCTGCTAGGTACTGCTGCAGCAAGTTGAGCTTCAGCTTCATCAGTGTCATCAAGAGTTGGTCTGTCAGGTCTAGCTGAAAGCTGCCTTTGTAGAGGGGTAGAAGATGTTCCGCCAAGGTAGAAAAGGCAGCAAGAGACAAGTCTGTATGTTGTCGACAGAGTTCTTCGTTCCTCAGCAGGGTTTTGTAGAGAGGTGCTGCGGGGCACTGTGTCCCTGCCTCACAGGTAGTGGGCTTTACATGATCACCTGAGCTGTAGTTGTGATCACTTAGAGATGGGTCTTCCCACTGGGTTTGGGCATCCTTCTCTGAAGGCATTTCCATTCCTTCTATCTGTGTTGGCCAATCCCTTTTTTCAATTTGATGAACACTTACGCCTGTTGTGTCATCTGTTAAGAAATCAGTATGGCTTGTTAAACAAGTCAATGTACAATTAATAACAAAACCATACAACAAAACACCATACTGCATGGATGCTCCTAATAATATTTTATAATAATAATAAAGTATATATAAAATGGGATTTATTTATTGCGTTTTTTGAGTAGAGGAAATAAATTGTGCTTAGATACAAGAGCAAGAGGAGACTGCTCAAGCGTTTGGCTTACCTGTCACTGATGGCTGACACCCAACGCTTCTTCACGAGTGGAGCATCGTAGCCAAGGATGCTCCACTGTAGGCTTCTTGTCAAAGAAGTGGCAGGAGCACACAAAGGGACATTTTGGTGGAGCTTTTTCTTGTGAAATAATAATCAAGCCAACAACGTAAACTGCCTGACCGTGAAGGGGCAGGGCATTTTACCTCTCACACATTAATAGCTTACTTCTTGCTTTATACAAGTGGGTCGGCTGTAACTCACGCCACGTGTATAGCTTATCTCTGCTATATACTTGGGGGTTCAGGTTGGCAGGACTTATTGGAAAGTGTGTTTATAACCGTGCTTAGTCCTGCAATGGTCACCTCTCATTAAGGAGTATTTCTGTCTGTAATTAAGCCCTTTGTGGGGAAAAACTCATTCTGATTGGCTCGGCCTGGCTTAGTTTAGTTTATTAAGTCGACCATTTAAAAAAAACAAGCCCACATAAAACTTGAAAAGCCATACATGCACATGAGTAAAATCATCGAAGATAACACACAAAGTCTGGAACTTATTTCCATTGTGGTCCTCTTGAGACAAGATGGCTAGGCAAGATCCAGTTGCACACAGTATGACAGCGAGATAATAAAACATAAAAACAAATAAGAAGAACATCTCATCATTGCAGTTGCATCGTAAGGTACATTCAAACGGGCACGGAACACATAACTTTTTATCTGCCCAGAGAGGATATCGTTTGTTATGGGCAGAGGCTTCACATTCCACTCTGAGGCTCCAGTATACATGAAAATACCTTTCCCAGCATTACTCCTGAACCTGTAAAAGCACACATTAGCAACACCTGATCTGGTGCTGTGATTGTGTGCAACCCTAACATGGGGAAAGTAGTCAGTTAGATATCTGGTCGCAGAACCATAAATACTCCTGTAAACCAAACCCAGTCTAATCTGGGATACCCTAGCCTCAACAGGCAGAACCATAAATACTCCTGTAAACCAAACCCAGTCTAATCTGGGACACCCTAGCCTCCTGAAAGCAGCTCCTGCCTATGTGAGTACGTGGACTCACCTTCAATACTACACTGATCAGCTTATTCTGGGCTATCTGGAGCTTCCCCTTCAGAAGCTTAGATACGCCCCCAAACCAGGAAGTACTAGCATAGTAAAAATGGCATTTAATGAGGGCAGTGCCTAGCACTCTCATGGAGTTCTTATCAAGCAGCTTGGACTTTCTAGCCCAAAACTTAGTCATGGCATAAACCTTCCCTAGAATTTTAGTGCTCACACCTCCCAAGCTTCCATCAAGGATGCATCCCAGGTAGCTAGCAGAGGCTTTAGTAGTCAGCATCTCACTTCCTAACTACACAATTTAGGTCTGGACCCTCAGTTTTACCTAAGTGCAGAGATTATTATCTCCCAAGTGGTGCAGCGGTCTAAGGCACTGCATCTCAGTGGTTCGATTCCAGGCTGTATTGTCCGGGTTTGGCCGGGGTAGGCCATCATCGTAAATAAGAATTTGTTCTTAACTGACTTGCCTAGTTAAATAAAAATCTCCAAGCCATTTGCTAATGTTAGTAAGCTCTGTGCTAAGTATGCTCTCCAACATAATTGTACTTTTATGAGTCATCTGCATAAAGGAAAAGATGGGAAGAACAAGCATCTTTCATATGGTTTATATACAGAAAAAACTGTAGATGCCCAAGCACGTTCTCCTGCGGAACGCCATATCATCTCATTGGTTTTGCCTGAGACAGTGACCCATTAACCTCTACCACTTGCTCCCTGCCTAACAAGTACCTAGCCTAGAGAAAACTGCTAAACCCTAGTGTCTCCAGATTGGAAATGGTATCAAAGGCCTTCTGTAGGTAAAGCATTACCATTCCACAGAGTTCTCTCAATCTCTTTCCTGATGAAGGTTCCCCAATGGGTGGGCTTGGTTGCCAAGCTGGACAGCCATTCTCACCGATTTACCATAGCAGGAATGTCCTAATTGAAAGGCCACTACACAACACAAGGTTAGATACATGTCTTGAGGGTCTAGCCTCCAAATAATATGACAAACTAAAACAAGGATGAAGTGACTGTCATTATGGTAGTCTTTATTGTGATTTGTAAAGTGTGAATAAAAAAAACAGCAAAACCAAGTGTGTAGCTCACAACATGATATATAAATAGTCATCAACCAGAGGAAGAGAACATATGTACGCAAATGTTTTCCAAACCACATTACAACATTTACTGTAGGGTGCCACGTGTGATAGCAGCCTCCTGGAAAGACACTTGACCAGCTGGTGTGAGAAAGTAGTCCTTGAGGTTGTTGTGGACGTCTATAGCAACTCTGGCGCCCTATCTGCTGACATGTTTCTAGGGTCCAGGAAGCTGGTGTCCCCTTGTACCACCTGTCTCCACCCTCCTGGACGCACGTCCTCAGTGGGTTTTGAGTTGTCAACAAATGTGGGGTGGATGTACCGTGTTGATGACTGTGTTGTCAGTGTCTGTAATGCAAAGGTAATTGTGGAGGGCCATGCAGGCCCTCCACAATTAGGCCCTCCAACATTAGCATGAATTTCGTCAACAAGAAGTACATTACAAATATTTTCAGAGATATTAGTTAATAAACTTGTTCTCTGTAATATTGTAAAGCTCTGCCATCGTGAGATTACGTACTTTAGAGGAAAATAGCTAGGTTTCTTGACTCATACCCTGGGATTGCTTGATGATTATCTTAGCAAACGCAGCATGACAACGTGAATGCGATTGGTCGACAATCTGCTGGGTGAGGCATTATACAGTACCTGTCAAAAGCTTGGACACACCTACCCATTTAAGGATTTTATTTATTTGTACTATTTTCTACATTGTAGAATAATAGTGAAGACATCAAAATTATGAAATAACACATATGGAATCATGTAGTAACCAAAAAAGTGTTAAACAAATCAAAATATATTTTATATTTGAGATTCTACAAAGTAGCCACCCTTTGCCTTGATGACAGCTTTGCACACTCTTGGTATTCTCTCAACCAGCTTCATGAGGTAGTCACCTGGAATGCATTTTAATTAAAACAGGTGTACCTTGCTAAAAGTTCATTTGTGGAATTTCTTTCCTTCTTAATGCATTTGAGCCAATCAGTTGTGTTGTGAGAAGGTAGGGGTGGTATACAGGAGATAGCCCTATTTGGTCAAGCACTATGACGAAACTGGCTCTCATGAGGACCGCCACAGGAAAGGAAGACCCAGAGTTACCTCTGCTGCAGAGGATACGTTCTTTAGAGTTACCAGCCTGAGAAATTGCAGCCCAAATAAATGCTTCAGAGTTCAAGTAACAGACACATCTCAACATCAACTTTTTAGAGGAGACTGCGTGAATCAGGCCTTCATGGTTGAATTGCTGCAAAGAAACCACTACTAAAGGACACCAATAAGAAGAGGAGACTTGCTTGGGCCAAGAAACACAAGCAATGGACATCAGACCTGTGGAAATCTTTCCTTTGGTCTGATGAGTCCAAATTTGACATTTTTGGTTCCAACCGCTGTTTCTTTGTGAGACGCAGAGTAGGTGAACGGATGATCTCCGCTTGTGTGCATCCCACCGTGAAGCATGGAGGAGGAGGTGTGATGGTGTGGGGGTGCTTCGCTGGTGACACTGTCAGTGATTTATTTAGAATTCAAGGCACACTTAACCATCATGGATACCATGAACGTAAGGTTCCCCAGTTTCTGTGCTGTGGGTTTGTGTATATGTGTGTGTGTATTTCAGGAAATGGCTTCCTGGATTCCCCAATTGGTTGGTCTGCCCCAGTGCAGATTGGAGCTCTGATCCCACCCTCTCGTTAGGGGATACAGCTGTCGTTAATTACTGACTCTTTCATAGGTTTAAAAGCCAGTGTTCCTTTGTTAGGAAGAGAGAGCTTCTTGGTATGTCCTGTGTTGGTCTGTATAATTGTTGTAAAGTATTTTGTAGCCGGTCCTGCAGACGTAGGTGTATGTCAAAAGGACTATGTTTTTGGTTTATTGAAATTGTTCACTTTAAGTTTGTATTATTCTGTTTCAATTGTTCCCAGTGGGGGAAGGGGAAAGCACCTTGGGAGTGCTTTTAGGCAAGAGGCCTGCGGGCATACATAACCTGTAGTATTTACTATGTCTATGCACACTAGGTAAGACCTGGGCGGACCATCCCGTATTTTGGTTAGTGTGCTAGTTAGGTAAGTAGTAGGTAGGTAAGAGAGAGGGCTCTTTAACTTTAACTTTCTTTGCTTTGGTTCCGTCCAGCCCCTTTTCCCCAAATTACCGTGTGAAGGAAATAAATTCCCTGTAAATGGTACTAATCTCTGCCTCTGTCATCCCTACAATCCCATACCTCTTTCACTCCATGGGGAGTTGCGTTGTAGCAGGGTGTTGCGTTCCCTCCAAGAGGCGTGCATAACAACAGAATTCTGCAGCGATACGCCTTACCATCTGGTTTGCGCTTAGTGGGACTATTATTTGTATTTCAACAGGACAATGACCCAACACACCTCCATGCTGTGTAAGGGCTAAGGAGAGTGATGGAGTGCTGCATCAGATGACCTGGCCTCCACAATCACCCAACCTCAAGAGATGGTTTGGGATGAGTTGGACCGCAGAGTGAAGGAAAAGCAGCCAACAAATGCCCAGCATATGTGGGAACTCCTTCAAAGCAAAGGATGGCTCAAAAGCATTGAGAGAATGGCAGGAGTGTGCAAAGCTGTCATCAAAGCAAAGGATGGCTACTTTGAAGAATCTAAAATATATTTTGATTTGTTTAACACTTTTTTTGGTTACTACATGATTCCATGTGTTATTTCATAGTTTTGATTTATTCACTATTATTTTACAATGTAGAAAATAGTAAAAATTAAGACAAACACTTGAATGAGTAGGTGTGTCCAAACTTTTGACTGGTACTGAACATGCCTCCATTCACTGCCCAATGGGTTTCCTATCTCCTCCTTTTTCTAATATCTCTTGCTGTTGCATCTTAAGAAGCTGGGTTCTTTTACTGAAGATTTCGAAGCGTACTTATAATAAATGGAACAGATTTATTTAATGTTCTCCTTAACACAGTCAACTACTCTGTACAGTGTCTTCAGCCCAAATCTCCAATGCATCATTGAACTTTTACCGCCCTTGCATCTCGTAATCCAATCACTTCAATGCAAGAACGGAAACCCCATTGTCATTTGTTAATTCAAATAACTCAACCCCTGCATACAAATCCCATTGGCTATTTGCAACCATTTTACATATAAACTCATTAACACAATACATTTCTCTAAACACCACACTTGCCATATATGGACGAGTTTGTGTGACGTCCAAACTCAGTAGCTTTATTCTCCTAGCTATTTGTTTACGGATGTAGTATTTAATTATGGGTTTTGTTAAGGAGACAAGAATATTGTGTAGGATTTAGACCCTCACTGTCTTTGGTCCATACTCCAGTCCAGTTGGTGGCGGTAATGCACCTTAAGGTTGGTTGCAAACCGCCATATAAATCCACAGAAGAAGATTGTTTATTTTTTTTACGCATGAGGAAGTCGAGGAGGAAATGGCGACTGCTTGAATCTGAAAATGCGGCAAGTGACGTGTGCGATAATGAGTGGAAAATAGTGTAATCAAAGAATGGAACAAAACAAGCAAAGATTGTAGTAGAAGACAAGGACCGGACCAATAATGCATTTCTTATTGGACTGCGTTTTTTGGACAAGGAGATTCATTTGGGAAATCCATTTGTAATATCGAGGACTGTGAAGAAACCAGTGGGAAAAGTGGATTCAATCAAGGTGACTAGAAGCGGCCTTGTTTTGGTTAATTCTGTTGATGAAGAACAGAAGAAGCGTGCACTGGATCTGGCAAACGTGCCCATGCCAGAAGTAACATGTTTTGATCTTCGGAGCAGGGCGCCTACCAAAGGAGTTATAGCTGGAGTCTCATTGGATATAGATGATGAGTACACCTTAGTCAGAAAATCTCAGGAGTGGTCAGTACATGTCGCCTGACCCGTATGGTAAATGGAAGGAAGGCCTGTCAATACTATTGTTCTTTGAGGAGACTGGATATGTGAGGTATGCGGTGAGAGCATGTGTCCAAACCATTAACATGTGGAAATTGTAAAGGATATGGTCACGTGTCAAATGTTTGCAGACAGGATAAGTATGATATTGAAGAATCTGTGAATGGAAAATGTTGCAACTGTGGTGGGGATCATACTCCGGACTTCCTTGAGTGCCCTGTCAGGGTGAAGGAGGTCGAGGTGTCAAGGATCAGGGTTGCGCAGCGGATCTCCTATGTGGAGGCGGTGAAGAGAGTCGAAGGGGCAAGAGGCAACAGTGTTGAAGATATGGCGGTGGATGCATTGCAACCAGTTGCTAGTGTTTCAAGTCAATTGAGTGATCTGGATACACTCATTGTGAAGGTGGATTTTGTGGTATTTATAGCCACAGTGACTAATTGTACAGCACAAGTGTCTAAGAATTCCAAGAGGCTGGATATCATTATATCTGCAGCCGGCGGAAGCACTACAAGGACTATTGTTGCTAGGAAATGTTCCGTCCTCACAGGTTTCTGAGCCTGTGTTGAGACCTGATTAGAATGAGGTTTTTACAGAAAAGCAGGTTAATTTTGTTTATTTAATATTACTTTTTCTACATAGTTTATATTTTATTTATTTTTACCCAAATGTTTTCCTTTTTGGGATACTTGCTATCCACTCGCAAAGTAGGTGGCAGAATGCAAATCTAATTACCACAAGACGGTCATATCTTCTTTCTTCCCATCAGTGCCCTGGAGACACAGCCCTGGATAAGAACATCCATGAGTCTTGTCAGTGCCCAGATCAAGAACTTTACCAAGAGCTAATGGAAAGTGGGTTACTCTTACTCAGTGGCGTATATTCATGGATGCCAAGGGAAGCCAGGCTTCTGTCTCAGTATGTGTAGGCCATCTATCTGATGCTTTATGGTCAAAAAGAGTATGACGTTGTTGCTGCCAGTAGCATTGAATGCAAGGGAAGCCAGCGAGCATTTGGCCTCCCTTGATTAAAAAAAGTATGCCAATCAGCATTTAGCTAAACTAAGTGAGCTAAACTGTGAATGGTCCTGGCTCAACAACAAAAAAGTGGCAAGGGAAGCCAGTTTGGATATGGCTTCACTCCAATCACATCAAGAGCAATACGTCACTTACAGAAACTACATGAATTCTTGCATCTCCTTGTTTTGTTGTCCACCGGTGGCTAGCTAGCTAAAACTGTCCCTTTCCTAAATTAGCCATGGATGGAGACAGGGATTTGGATGTGGTTTTACTTAATTCTCCGTACTGGCCAATGATTATGACGACGATTCTGATCCAACCATCAATTCATACATTGTGCCCCTGGCCTGAGAGGATGGAAGTTCAATATGTAGCTAGATGTAGAAGGCTGTTAACCTCTTAGCGCGCCGATCCCTTTAGCGGGATCGTTTTCAGAGCAAACATAACGCGCCAAATTCAAAATACATATTCGTAATACATATTCGTAATATTTAACTTGATATACAAGTGTTGCATAGTGTTGCATAGCCATCAAAAGCTCTGCTTCTTGGCAATATCACTGCGTTGTCAGATTTTAAAAAGGCTTTACGGCGAAAGCACTACATTTGATTGTTTGAGGCTAGTACCTCACATATTTTCCACATTAGCATAAATTCATATCCAGCTCGGTTCTCAAAATATCCATATCACAGCTAATATAAATCGCTTACCTTTCAAATAACTTCTTCTGAGGTCTTCCCAAGTGTCCAAACAAGATAATCCATGGTTCTTTTGTTAGAAAAAGTAAATAATTATATCCATAAATATCCGTTGTTTTTGGCACGTTACGTTCAGCTACTCCACCAAGCATTGTCAGTCTACTCGCCCGTTTTACAGTGAAGGGATCAGCGTTCAAATTATACCTCTCATCTTTTCACAAACAAATCAAATATCATTAATAATGCATCCTTATGTATTCTTTTATGAATAATAGCGATCATATTTTACAAGAACGGTAAGTGAAAGCGTTAAAAGACGAAAGAAAGTTGGTCGCGCTGGCGCATTCTCGTGAACGTGCACGTCTGTTTACCTTTTTCCCTACCCGTAGTAATTCTCTCTCTAAGGATCTGGTCAGAGCTTTTTCCTCCATACCCTTTCCAGAGACTGTTGACATCTAGTGGAAGCCATAAGTACTGCAACCTCGGTCCTATTCCCCATAGAAAAATATTACATGGGCTTCAAAATGAGAAGAGAGCAACAGAAAAATAAATTCCGGACAGAAATTTCTCTGGTTTTTGCCTGCTAAATCTGTTCTGGAATAGCCACAGACTATATCTTAATGGTTTTATAAACTTCAGAGTGTTTCCTATCCAATAGTACTAAATATGTAAATATCCTAGTTTCTGGCCATGAGTGGTAGGCATTTAACTTTGGGCACGTCAGACAGGCGAAAATTCGGAAAATGGGACCCTAGCTGGAAGAGGTTAACTAGCTAAACGTTGCCCATGAAAGGAAGTTAGGCAAGCGGGCAAGAATTTTAGCCAGGTAGCCTAGGACAACAAAAAATGTGTGTACTGTATGATAGTCATAGACCGTTTCATCAACATGAAACAGAGGAGGATGGCAAGTAAGGTGAGTCAACATGTTTTTTCTACATGCACGGCCACACACACACAAAAATCAGAACCATGGACAGCCACATCATATTTAGCTTATGTTGATTGGACTAAATTGTTTTTGGTATATTTTAGTTGCCACTGTATTAGACTAAGCATAGGTGATTTGATGATGTTGAAATTGTGCTGCCTTTGCGACTTCCGGAAACTCTCTGTGGTTCTAAATCAATAGTTGTTTATTAGTCCTGAAAATGTCATGTAACTGTTTGTTACATACAATTTCCTTTGTGGATTTTTGTGATGAAACAAAGGTGTGGTTGAATTTATTCTGCCAGTCTTTCTTGTCTCATCTCATTGTTCATATGCCTTGCAACTGTGATATAGGCCTAACAAGTTATAAACACGGCAGGTCGCAGTTGTAAATGAGAACTTGTTCTTAACTTGCCTACCTGGTTAAATAAAGGCGAAATAAAACAAATTAAAAAAATTAACACAACAAACAGGTTGTAATATGGATTTTCTTCCCTGACTTGGCTTCCCCTGTGATTTTACCCACGCACCGCTACTTCTCTTACTGCACTTTCCTGCTATCCACTATTATAACTAATATTTTGATAGCTTTTTTGTGCAAAATAGCATGTTACAATAAGGGTCCATTTACAAGGGGTTAATAATAAGTAATGGTTAATGAATCATATAAATGTGTAAATCTCTGACGGTAATGTGGTCCTGCAGCAAGTATTTATGCCACAGTGGTCTGTCATAAAGCTCCTCCAGCTGGGGACCAGTCAGGAGGCTCTCAGCCAGACCACCCTGCCTGGCCCATGTAGAAGACACCGGCTGTTATTGTAGTAGAATAACAAAAAGTATCACTTACTAATACTGTGATAGTTCTCACTCACTAAAACTAGTAAAGACTTGATTTCCAAGATCACAGTGAGTCCTGAACTCTCCCTCTCTGTTTGCCTCCAGTTGAGGGGGGCTGCTCCCAGAGTGCAGATCAGAACGAGACCCCCTGACCAACTGTACCCACCGCTAACATCTGATCCCCCGGTCACCAAGAGTGTTGCCAACCAATGACTTTCCCACGATTTACTTGTGGAGTCCAGAGAAACTCCCCAGTCTGGCCCAGAACACAGACCTGTTGTTCCAGCGCCCCCACCACCAGATGGGGCAGGCATGTTAAGAAACCAGGGTGGGGAGGAGGGAAGAAGGCCTCGATGATGCCATTGCCAATGGAGAAGGTCATTTGTCCTAGATCGGGGTGAGGATGAGCTGAGGAGGGGGAGAAGAGAGGAAAGAAAAGGAGAGCTATTGTATGTACCCACTGTATTCCTTGGTGATATTATTTTAGGAGTGGGACAGAGCTTGGAAAGTGTTTTTACTCATGCTTTTAAAAAATGTACCTCTGCTTTTTTCCATCTCTGTCTTTCTGTTTTTTTTTATCGTTATTATCCTTCCCTTTTCACATAGGTCTGGGCCACTGATGTTACCTGCATGAACAGAGGACAGGCAAACAGGTCATCATGCATGTTGACTGGCAACAGGTGTTTTTATAGCATGACAAGTCTACTGCAGAACTATACTGAACAAAAATATAAACGCAACAATTTCAAAGATTTTACTGAGTTACAGCTCATATGAGGAAATCAGTCAGATTATCTTGGCAAACGGGAAATGCTCACTAACAGGGATGTAAACAAATCTGTGCACAACATTTGAGAGAAATAAGCTTTGTGCACATGGACAATTTCTGGGATCTTTTATTTCAGCTCATGAAACATGGGACCAACACGTTGCGTTTATATTTTTGTTCAGTGTATGTGGTACCACCCATTGTGGAAAGGTTTCCGTACAGCAGATAGTGTAGCTAATACTTCACGAGAGATGGACTTACATGAAGTGCTGTTCCTCAAACTAAGATTAGGTCTCGTTTTACTCATGTTTAAACCACATTCTAACATGATAGAGCAATATGATCCTGTTGATAAAGACTCTTATGGGGAGAGTTTCAGCCTGGATTTTAACTGGTCAAAACTTTATCTATTTAAGTTATTAAGACCATGGAAGATATGAGCTCAGTTTAAGAGCACGGAATAGATATGTGCAAATAGAAAGCCAGATGTATGTTTTTTACTGTGTAGATACAACCAACCCCCTTTTGATCACCCATCCATGGATATTTTCTTCGTTCATATTGGGGTTGATTTTTCAAGCCATTGTATGTGTACAGAGAACTTGAATGCAAATAATAATCAAGTCGTCTCACTTCATTACATGTGGCACTCACCATAAGGTCATGTTAAATTGTTGATACTTTTCATAACCTATTGGACATACAAAAGTGGGATTTTATGTTATTCACTCAAGAATACTAATTTGACAGAAATGTTTTTGCATTTTACAATTTTAATGTATGTACAAGAAACAGCTTGCCTTGGCAACCTTTAAGGTGGCATTGAAAAGTTTGACATGGAATATATACCCGAACCTGTGATCTGTGTAAGAGGCAATATCTAATGAGAAATTGTCAGTTGTAAGCCATTAGGCTGAGGCTTTCAGCCAACTTATAAAAATAAGTTGGTGTGCTTTTGCACCCCTTTTAGGTCTTCACAAATATCCGTCCCATGTCCAGTCATACTCAGTGTCTCAGCGTGTGTCCGCCAAGGTCATTCCGTCTCAGTTGCGGTGTTCAAATCGAGGTCCTCACGTGTCTGTGAATCACAACATTAAAGACGACGAGTGATCACAGCATTTCCACAAATTGAGCTAAAGGCAATACAACTTAAGCATTGAGGACAGCATTGTTGACATGGTGTTTTACACTGTATGATAGAATAATCTTACCACAGCTGTAGATCCATTTGTGAGTGATCACCTAGGCCTGCACATCAACCAGTATTGGGACCATTGGAGACTTGAGTAAGCATATATACTGGGACCCTTGGTATGAGCGTGTTAAAGCTTGTCCTTAATAAAAATCATAGCCTATTGCCGTAATTCGGCAGGTTGATTATTTAAGTCAGGTGTTAGAGCTGGGCTGGAACAAAACATTTAACACACACTCCTGCTCTTCAGGACTGCAATGACAACTGACCAAAGCAGGTTGAAAGGTGATAAGACTCAGCCACACCCATTGGTTCTGGAATAGAGAAGGTGCAAATAAGGTTTGCAATTAGGCATCAATAACATGACAGTAATTCTACCTCAAAAACAAATGTGAATACCAATTTACAACCCACTATACCATGTAGGACTAAATCAGGTTACATAGTATAGTTAGAAGGGAAGGCTGTCCAGATGGTAACAGCAAACATATCAATTGTTTTCCTGCAGTAAAATAAACACACTTGACTCAATATAGGGTTCCCAAGGCGCTGCATCTCAGCGCTCTACTGACCCTGGTTCGATTCCAGGTTGTATCACAACCAACCGTTATTTGGAGCCCCATTGGGCGGCGCACAATTGGCCCAGCGTCGTCCAGGTTAGGCTGTCATCGTAAATAAGAATTTGTTCTCAACTGACTTGCCTAGTTAAATAAAATCAATAAAAATCAATCCTTGAAATCTAATAAACCAGACTAAAATTCACCTAGCCATCAAGAACACCTAGCCCTAGTTACCTAGCAAGTAAGACTGGTGGTTTATAATAGCCAAAGAAAACTTTACTTGTTTTTAGGAATTTCTTATGCATTTAAATGGCTAGACAACTAGAAGGCTAATGTTAGCTAGCTATATAAAGACATTTAATTAACATCATTGTAAATTTAAAGAACTTTAGCCAATGTAGCTAACATTAGACAGTTTTATCCAGAGATTCTTACCTTTGCCTCCATTCGGCAGACTCGACTAGATCATCATGGCCCTGGTGAGTGACGTGAAGCTTGAGACAGGCATTTGTAGTTCTCTATGACAGCCACATTAGCAGCTAAGTAGCTTTTCCTTTTGGGGGGGTAAATACAGGCGAATATATTGATAAAAGTGACCTTTTCCGATAGACATTTACACGGTTATCAAAACGTCACGGTAAGCCTACGCGAAAGACTTATTTGAAATGTTCCTAAAAGCCACAATTGGAACCATTTCCGTGTGTGAACGCTAGGTATTATGACTCATGCTGTGGTAGGCTATTCCCTTTAGCCCCCCTCATTCCGCGCCCAGTCGCAAAACACTCTTCCTGCTTTCAACTGAATGTCAAGACACTTGGCTACAAATTATTTTATTTCTTTTTTTAAGTCAAAAGCAGCCTAGTCAGAGGAGGATGGAGCCACGAATGAGATTACAGTAGTTTAAGGACAATTTCAGATTTTGGAAACTTGGCTTTACACAATGAAAAACGAATGAGAAGTTAGGAGACAACTGTAAAACATTCAGAAAAGCGTATCGTCGCAGCAAGAACAGCTGGCTAGCTTTACAGAAGTGAACTATCTTGAAGAAAACAATGGAGAACAAGGACAAAGTACAAATGAGGACACACCCACGCAGGTAATGAATCAGTACAACCTGGCTAAATTCGCTGCAGAAGTTTGTTTCCCTAGTTAAAATATTGTCCTGATCGTGTTGGGTTAATATAAGCTAGCTAAGGGTAGCTAGCTAGCTAGCATCATCCAGCAGAGAGACACTCAAGCGCCAACGTTATTAACTAACAGTTAACTGTCTACTTGCTTGCTAACTAGCTGTTTATTGCTAGTGTAACATACCTGTTATTGCATCACATAGCTATATTTGTAGGAAGATGATTTGAAATGGTACAACATTGCCTGGCTCCAGATCCGTTTGTGTCGTCTTGCCAACTCCTATCATTCCGCACCTATGGTTGGAGATGGTAAGACAGGACTGGGGGACACTGGGTCAACAGTTGGTGCTCTTCCCTGATGCCTACTGTTAACTTCATAACTTGTAGCTGCATATCAAACATGAGAACATTTAATGACTTGCGAAAATTGTGTTAACTTGCTACTGTACATAGGCTAGCTAGCTAATAGCTATACCATGTTGACAAGCGACTAACCTAACAGCAGAAATACATCTAGCATTTGATTTGATTCAGCACGTTGGCGGCTATGAAACAACAATTAAAAGAAGGGACGTGGGCGGAGGACCATTGGGCGATGCAAGCATGGGCGAAAGAGTGGACCAAAGTTGTTCTCCGCGACATCGCGTTGCTATTGACCAATGGAAGCTCACTATAGTTTCCAGCACCTACTAGATTGACTGTTGATACCTAGCGTGCTTGCTAGTGCCGACACGAGGGCGAAGCTAGCTTGGCAACCCATTTAGTGGATCACTGCTGTAATGTAACAGGAGTGACAAAGGACACAACCACATAGGCCAACATTATTGGACACAACGCTGGGACCGAGAGACTGAAAAACAGCTTCTATCTCAAGGCCATCACTAACACAGATAGGCTGCTGCCTACATACAGACTCGAATCATTGGCCACTTAATAAATTGATCACTAGTCACTTTAAATAATGCCACTTTAATAATGTTTTCATATCTTACGTTACTCATCTCATATGTACACTACTGTCATTCAAAAGTTTGGGGTCACTAAGAAATGTCCTTGTTTTTGAAAGAAAAGCAAAAAATGTTGTCCATTAAAATAACATCAAATTGATCAGAAATACAATGTAGACATTGTTAATGTTGTAAATTACTATTGTAGCTGGAAACGGCAGATTTTTTATGGATTATCTACATAGGCCCATTATCAGCAACCATCACTCCTGTGTTCCAATGGCACGTTGGCATGATGCCATCTATTTTGTGAAGTGCACCAGTCCCTCCTGCAGCAAATCACCCCCACAACATGATGCTGCCACCCCCGTGCTTCACGGTTGGGATGGTGTTCTTCGGATTGCAAGCCTCCCCCTTTTTCCTCCAAACATAACGATGGTAATTATGACCAAACAGTTCTATTTTTGTTTCATCAGACCAGAGGACATTTCTCCAAAAAGTATGATATTTGTCCCCATGTGCAGTTGCAAACCGTAGTCTGGCTTTTTTTATGGCGCTTTTTGAGCAGTGGCTTCTTCCTTGCTGAGCGGCCTTTCAGGTTATAGGACTAGTTTTACTGTGGATATAGATACTTTTGTACCTGTTTACTCCAGCATCTCCACAAGGTCCCTTGCTGTTGTTCTGGGATTGATTTGCACTTTTCACATCAAAGTACGTTCATCTCTAGGAGACAGAACGCGTCTCCTCCCTGAGCGGTATGACGGCTGTGTGGTCCCATGGTGTTTATACTTGCGTACTATTGTTTGTACAGATAAACGTGGTACCTTCAGGCGTTTGAAAATTGCTCCCAGAGATGAACCAGACTTGTGGAGGTCTACCATTTTTTTTTCTGGGGTCTTGGCTGATTTCTTTTGATTTTCCCATGATGTCAAGCAAAGAGGCACTGAGTTTGAAGGTAGTCCTTGAAATACATCCACAGGCACACCTATAATTGACTCAATTGATGTCAATTAGCCTATCAGAAGCTTCTAAAGCCATGGCATAATTTTCTGGATTTTTCCAAGCTGTTTAACTACTTAGGGAGTGGTGGGGCGCTACTCCCACTCCCGACACTACCCGGTGAAATGCAAGGCGCCAAATTCAAAATCCAAAAGTTGAATTATTAAACATTCATCATTATACAAGTGTTGTATAGTCATCAAAAGCTCTGTTTCTTGGCAATATCACAGCGTTGTCAGATTTCAAAAAGGCTTTACGGCGAAAGCACTACTTTTGATTGTTTGAGGGTAGCACCTCCAATATTTTTTCTATTAGCATAAATTCATAAACCATCGCGGTTCACAAAAAACACATTTCACAGCGAAAACAAATCAATAACATTTTGAAGAACTTCTGCTGAGGGCTTCCCAAGTGTCCAACGAAGACAATCCATGGTTCTTTTGTTAGAAAAAGTCATGAATTTGACACAAATCCATAAATCTCAGTTTGGTTGGTGCGTTATGATCAGAAAATACAGCGTCCACTCGCCCATTGAACCGTGAAGAGAACTCGTTCAACCTATACCTATAAACTTGTCCAAGAACAATCAAACATCATTGATAATGTATCCTTAGGAACACTTTTATGTATATTTAGTATAATTCAACCGGATTATAAACTGGGCGATAGGAAAGGAAAAAACCACAGCGTGCGCAAGCCCGTGAACGCGCATCCTCTTCTGTTTACTTCTGGTGACCACTTCCTAATTCTTCTTCTATTACCATCCAGAGCAACTAAACATCATCAAACACTGTCTAGAGACTGTTGACATCCAGTGGAAGCAATAGGTACTGAAATCTTACTCCCATATATGGTCATTTTCAATAGGGAGCGGTTCAAAATGAGGCAATGTGTCAAATACACTTTTTCCAGGACAGAAATTCCTCGGGTTTTCGCCTGCTATATCCGTTCTGTTATACTCACAGACAATATTTTAACACTCTTAGAAACTTCAGTGTTTCCTATCCAATAGTACTAATTATGTGCATATCCTATTTTCTGGGCCTGAGTGGGAGGCATTTTACTTTGGGCACGCCAGACTCTCCAAAACAGTCACCTCGGGAGCTGCTCCTTAAGAAGTTAAAGGCATTGTCAACTTAGTGTATGTAAACTTCTGACCCACTGGAATTGTGATACAGTGAATTATAAGTGAAATAATCTGTCTGTAAAGAATTGTTGGAAAAATTACTTGTGTCATGCACAAAGTAGATGTCTTAACCGACTTGCCAAAACTATAGTTTGTTCACAAATTTATTGTTGAGTGGTCGATAAACTAGTTTGAATGACTCCAACGTGTATGTGAACTTCCGACTTCAACTGTATCTCTCAGCCTCCCAGATCAGGAATACTACATTCGCTCCTTTTTTTTCCTCGCACAGCAGGCTTACCTGTTGCTGCTGAACAAGATGACCGAAGGCAATGTAGGTGACAAATAAGAGGAGGGAAATGGGGACTCCAAGCTAGGCTGTAAAGACTGTCTCCTCTTCCTAGTATCCTGATGTCTAATGTCCAATCGCTGGAAAATAAACGTTGAACTCTGAGAAAGTCTTCAATCGCAGAGGGACATCAGGGAATGCTGTGTCTTTGTTTTACAGAGACATGGCTTACGGACGAAACACTCGACTCTGCTATTCTACCAGACTGCTTTTTCATTTTCCATATGGATCAAATGGTGGCTTCTGGTAGGACTGGGGGGATAGAAGTATGTTTCCTCATCAACAATTCCTGGTGTACCAAAGTTGAAAACATCTCATGCTCTTGTCCTCCCGACCTGGAGTGTCTGATGGTAAAATGCCGACCCGACTATACTGTATGCCGAGTTAATTCACGTGTGTTATTGTCACAGATGTTTACATACCGGCAAAAGCAAACACCAAGGCGGCACTCAGCAAACTGTACAAGATCGTTAGCCAGCAAGAATCCTCTCACCCGGAAGCAGTTTATTGTCGTGGATGACGTTTAAAGCAATTTTTTTTTTAAATATCACCAACATGTATCCTGGCCCACAAGAGGTAGCAACGTGCTGGATCATGTATATACAAACATCTGTGACGCGTACAAAGTATTCCCCACTTTGGCCAATCAGATCACGTCTCTGTTCCTACTCCCGCCCTACAAGCAGCAACTCAAGAGGGAGCAACCAAAACAGAGAATAGTGAGGTGCTAGATAGAGGAGGCAGACTCGGTCCTGCGGGATTGTTTTGAAACTACTGATTGGAATATGTTGGAAGATTCATCCACTCAGGACTCATCCATCAACATCGTCAGTCACAGGCTTCATTAGGAAATGTGTTGATGTTGTACCCACAATAATATTCTGGACATTCCCCAACCAAAAACCCTGGATGAACCAGGCCCCCAGTGTCCGGTCTGGAGCGTGAAGTTATGAGCTGGTCGGCTTCTGTGTTAGCAACTTAGCGTTGCCAAAAGCCCTGGTCTGTCCTAAAATGCATATGTAAATTACGATAGCTAGAATGGCCAAACCCCCCAAAAATTGGGCTCTAAAATGTGTTTATGATCAAGTTCAATCTCCACGGTGAGTTATTATTTTAAAGTTTGCTACAAATCGAGATGTATAACTAAATAGTGATCCATTTTGACTACTACAGTTGTTGTCACACAGACCGATCACGGGCCAGCAGGCTACAAGGAGGCTCGCCTCCATGCACGCTCTTTGGTGGAGTGGTGTGCTATCAACAAGCCTGTCAAGTGGAGATTGAGGGGCTGAATCAATGTCTATGGGCTGACAGAGGATGACAGAGCGGAGAACAGAGAATGGAGATGGAGGATTATGCTCACACTGTTTTGAAATATCAATTTAGTATGCAATTATAATTTAATACATTTAGAATAAAATGTATTTATGATGACGATGCAGTTTCACAAATGATAGAGACTAAAATCATGAAAAATACAGAATCGAGATTAAATAATTGTTATTTTTATATATATACATATTAGTCCACTTTATTCTAATGATGTAATTCAATCTAGCCTAACTGAGTTGTGATCGGTTGTATGATATCTAGACTAGATAGATAGGGTACTCGCATGCACTTAACTTGCACCAATTTGAGTTAGATTTTACAAAGAGTCACCATGCCGGCATCAAATCAAATTTTATTTGTCTCATACACATGGTTAGCAGATGTTAATGCGAGTGTAGTGAAATGCTTGTGCTTCCAGTTCCGACCATGCAGTAGTATCTAACAAGTAATCTAACAATTTCACAACAACTACCTTATACACACACAAGTGTAAAGGAATGAATAAGAATATGTACATATAAATATATGGATGAGCGATGGCCGAACGGCATAGGCAAGATGTAGTAGATGGTATAGAGTACAGTATATACATATGAGATGAGTAATGTAGGATATGTAAACATTATATAAAGTGGCATTGTTTAAAGTGGCTAGTGATACATTTATTACATCAATTTTTGTATTATTAAAATGGCTAGAGATTTGAGTCAGTATGTTGGCAGCAGCCACTCAATGTTAGTGATGGCTGTTTACAGTCTGATGGCCTTGAGGTAGAAGCTGTTTTTCAGTCTCTCGGCCCCAGCTTTGATGCACCTGTACTGACCTCGCCTTCTGGATGATAGGGGTTGAACAGGCAGTGGCTCGGGTGGTTGTTGTCCTTGATGATCTTTTTGGCCTTCCTGTGACATCGGGTGGTGTAGGTGTCCTGGAGGGCAGGTAGTTTACTCCCGGTGATGCGTTGTGCAGACCTCACTACCCTCTGGAAAGCCTGTCTGTTGTGGGTGGAGCAGTTGCCGTACCAGGCGGTGATACAGCCCGACAGGATGCTCTCGATTGTGCATCTGTAAAAGTTGTGTTTTTGGTGACAAGCTGAATTTCGTCAGCCTCCTGAGGTTGAAGAGGCGCTAGTGCGCCTTCTTCACCACAGTGGCAAGGACTACAGATTATCATGGACGACAAAGGCAAATCCAGCTGTGTGGTGCCTACCGGTTTCTCCCTCCCAGACAAGCTCAACACATTCTATGCTCGATTCGAGACAGACGATACCGAGCACATCCAGGATACTCTTGCTGCTCCGGAAGATCAGGTTCTTTATTAGCAAAGCCGTCGGCCCAGATGGAATGTCAGTGTTCTGCCGTGTGTGTGCTGACCAGCTGGCTGGCGTCTTCTTGGACATCTTCAACCTTTCCCTGTCCCAGGTTGTAGTCCACACCTGCTTCAAGGAAACCACCATCGTCCCAGTGCCCAAGAAAAACAAGATGACATGCCCAAATGACCGTTGCCCCTTCCCTCTCACCCCGGTCATCATGAAGTGCTTTGAGAGGCTGGTCATTTCCCACATCAAGTTCAGCATGCCAGGCAAACTGGACCTGCTACAATTTGCCTGACGCTCCCAACAGATCCACGGAAGATGCCATTTCTATCGCTGTTCACACTGCCGTAACACATCTCGACATGAGGAACACCTATGTGAGAATGCTGTTCATTGACTACTGTTCAGTATTCAACACTGTTGTTCCCTTCAAGCTCAGAACCCTAGGTCTGGACACCGCCTTCTTCAACTGGATCCTGGACTTCCTGACGGGAAGACCACAGGCTGTGAGGATTGGCAACAACACCTCCTCCACACTGACTCTTAACACAGTGGTGTGTCCTCAGCCCTCTGATGTACTCCATGGTCACCTACGATTGCATGGCTTTGCACGACAACAACTCCATCAAGTTTACTGACGACACCATGGTTGTAGGCCTGTTAACCAACAACCACAAAGCCTATAGGGAGGAGGTGGCTGAAGAAATTAGGCATGCCACACCGAGTATTCCAAATTCTACCGATGCACCATAGAGCGTCCTGACCAGTTGCATCTCGGCCTGGTACGGGAATTGCTCTGTCTACGACCGCAAAGCCCACCAGCGGTTGGTAAAGACTACTGGTGCAGCGGTAGAATATGAACATAACAAGATTCAACAACTGAGACATAAAATTAACAAGTTCCACAGACATGTGACTAACAGAAATGAAATGATGTGTCCCTGAACAAAGGGGTGTCAAAGTCAAAAGTAACTGTCAGTATCTGGTGTATCCACCAGTTGCATTAAGTACTGCAGTGCATCTCCTCCTCATGGACTGCACCAGATTTTCCAGTTTTTGCTGTGAGTTACCCCACTCTTCCACCAAGGCACCTGCAAGTTCCCAGACATTTCTGGGAGGAATGGCCCAAGCCCTCACCCTTTGATCCAACAGGTCGCAGACGTGCTCAATGTGGTTGAGATCCGGGCTCTTCGCTGGCCATGGCAGAACACTGACATTCCCGTCTTGCAGGAAATCATATACAGAACGAGCAGTATGGCTGGTGGCATTGTCATGCTGGAGGGTCATGTAGGATGAGCCTGCAGGAAGGGTACCACATGAGGGAGGAGGATGTCTTCCCTGTAACGCACAGCGTTGAGATTGCCTGCAATGACAACAAGCTCAGTCCGATGATGCTGTGACACACCGCCCCAGACCATGACGGACCCTCCACCTCCAAATATATCCCACTCCAGAGTACAGGCCTCGGTGTAATGCTCATTCCTTCGACGAAAAACGCAAATCCGACCATCACTGGTGAGACAAAACCGCGACTCGTCAGTGACAAGCACTTTTTGCCAGTCCTGTCTGGTCCAGCGACGGTGGGTTTGTGCCCGTAGGCGACGTTGTTTACGGTGATGTCTGGTGAGGACCTGCCTTACAGCAGGCCTACAAGCCCTCAGTCCAGCCTCTCTTAGCCTATTACAGACAGTCTGAGCACTGATGGAGGGATTGTGTGTTCCTGGTGTAACTCAGGCAGTTGTTGTTGCCATCCTGCACCTGTCCCGCAGGTGTGATGTTCGGATGTACCGATCCTGTGCAGGTGTTGTTAAACGTGGTCTGCCACTGCGAGGACGATCAGCTGTCCGTAGCTCTGTCTTAGGCGTCTCACAGTACGGACATTGCAATTTATTGCCCTTGCCACATCTGCAGTCCTTATGCCTCCTTACAGAATGCCTAAGGCACGTTCACACAGATGAGCAGGACCCTGGGCATCTTTCTTTTAGTGTTTTTCTGAGTCAGTAGAAAGGCCTCTAGTGTCATAAGTTTTCATAACTGGGACCTTAATTGCCTACCGTCTAAGCTGCTAGTGTCTTAACGACCGTTCCAGAGGTGCGTGTTCTTTAATTGTGTATGGTTCATTGAACAAGCATCGGAAAGTGTTTAAAGTCTTTACAATGAAGATCTGTGAAGTTATTTGGATTTTTACAAATTATCTTTGAAAGACAGGGTCCTGAAAAAGGGATGTTTCTTTTTTTGCTCTGTTTTTACGTGTGCACACACACGCAAATACACACACGTACATTCATGCAACAGACACATCACAACTGCTGCTACCAGACTTATTATGATTGCAAAATTAACACTTTCCCACCAATCCCCCGCTTCCCCAAAACACATGTAAATTAATTGTTCCTTCCTGTATTATACTTATGATAAAATGTTTATTCTATTCTACTGGGCCATTTACTTTATGTTCGTATCTTTATCTTTTATTTCTTGTTGTTGCATTGTCGAGGAGGAACCTGCAAGTAAGCATTTCATTGGAACACCATGTGTGTCCTGTACATACGACTAATAACAATTTGAAACTTTCTCCACCCTACAGGCAGTTAAAGAAGCTCAGTGAAGACAGTTTAACCAAGCAGCCAGAGGAAGTCTTTGATGTGCTAGAGAAACTTGGCGAAGGGTGAGTCCTGGACGTGTTTTGTTATGGACAGTTGGAGCTGAAATGCCATGTCGTTTCAGTTCTGAGAAGCACCTCTATCCCTCTCTGACTTACATTAGACTCAAGGAAGAAGAGCAACATAACACCACGACATACTTGTCACTCATGCAGTTAGAAGCTTCCTCGTTTCCTGTTACTCAACTTTCTGTTAGCGTCTGTGATTAACATGCCCTCTTGTGTTGCGTCTTGACTGACAGCTGATGGGTGTATGAGTAAGTTGTGCTGCACGAGTCACTGTACTGCTCCTTACTGATGTTAGGTTCTAATTTTCAGAGTTAAACTAAGGACACTATGAAAGCTCAACCAAGTTTATTCTTCCAAGAGGATCAATACAGCTGCATTAGACAAAAACCTTTTCACACAAGCACTGATATCAAAGTCAAAGTCAAAGTCACCATTATTAGTCAGTTGTACAACCGAATGCCTTCAACCGAAATGTTTCTTCCGCATTTAACCCAACCCCTCTGAATCAGAGCGGTGCGGGGGGCTGCCTTAATCGACATCCACGTCTTCGGCGCCCGGAGAACAGTGGGTTAACTGCCTTGTCACTTATTTAACCCTTTCTCAAAGGCTGAGTCTCCTCCTACCCATCTGAACACACATTGTATCTTTACTGCTAGACATGAAACTAAGTAATACAGCCATAAACTTTTCTTTCTCCCTTAACGTGACCTGACCTGACCTCGACCCCCTTCATCCCTAATCCATGGGTCTCTCCCCTTATCAATGCCAGCCACATGTAATTGCTTCCCTGCACTCAACACATTCCAAGCTTAATTGCACAGACTATATACCTTCCTCCTACAGATAATCATTAACTTCTGGTGTAGACCCTCTAAACCTCAGCACTCCCTCAGTGACATGAATAAGTATATTTCATATTCTCAGAACCCAACAGTCCCTCCTCTTGAACAATAGCTTCCTACTGTTCAACTTACATAAACTTGGAAATTATAAATGGACAAGCAATGATAATAAAACATGAACACAAAATAAACATAACATTCACAGTGAGGTTTACAAACTCAGAGACTTATGGCCTATGATCACACAATCGTATTTCCATCTCTCATAGAACACTGATAATAATGTGTCCACTGGATCCGTTGACTTCAACATTCTCCTTCTGGTTCCTAAGAGAGTTATAGCACAAGACTTGCAACGCAACGAGGAACACAAAACAAAACAGTATTAACAATGTGGTAAGCTATGCATAATTATATATGCATGCAAACCCAAAGTTTAATAACATGACAATTATGACTATGCCTTCAGGATACTTTTCTACTGAGTTTGGCAAAAATGTAAGCCCTAAAAAGCCGCTTCTTGCTTTGGCCCAGTCTTCCCCGTCAGACCATCCGGATCCAAGAGGTGTTCCCAAGCCATGTCATTCTCACTTTGCTCCACATCTCCTTCTTTGCCACCAGATAGGCACCTTACCTGAGACAAGTGCTTATCCCTAATCAACGCTACATCCTCTACTGTTACCCCAACATCTATCCTTTTCATGTGATACATTAACCAATAAAGCAGCTAACCCAACCCAACTACGATGTTTAAAGTAGCTCCCAGACCCAACCTATTTGCATGTTTACAGTGGAATCTAGTCTCTCTCTCTCTTTAGCTCCTCTTCCTCTGTCATGGCGTTTCCAAGCTCACTCATTATGCAGCTGGACCTCACTTCCCGTGAGAACTGTGAACCCACCGAGGAGAGACATAAGGAGTACTGTGTGTGGACCAGACCAACAATGTGCTGCTTTCACCTGAGGAAATACACACTGTGATGCATGGGTCACGTCCTGACAACATGCATAGACTACCCCCTTATGGCCAAATCACTAATTTGTATAACAGCCCCCGGTACTTCCATCGGTCTCCCAGCTACCAAGCCATGTGGCACGAGTTTTCAAACTGATATCCCAACAATGCTACTAAAGTGTTAGGATCTAATTCTCAGAGTAAAGAATTCAACGGACACTAGGAAAGCTTAACCACGTTTATTCAATACAGCTGCATCAGACAAAGACATTTTAACACAAGCACTGATATTTAACCATTCCTCATAGGCTGAGTCTCCTCCTATACATCTGTGTAAACATTGTTCTTTACTGCTAGGCAGGACACTAAGTAATACGGGCCATCAACTTTTATTTCTCCCTTAAGGTGACCTGACCTCAACCCCCCTCCATCAGTAATCCATGGCTCTCTCCCCTTATCAATGTCTGCCACATGTAATCGCTTCCCTGCACTCAACACATTCCAAGCTTAGTTGCACCCACTATATACCTTCCTCCTATAAACCTTAACTTTTAGGGAGCAGCTCCCGAGGTGACGGTTTTGGAGAGTCTGGTGTGCCCAAAGTAAAATGCCTCCCACTCAGGCCCAGAAAATAGGTTATGTTCATAATTAGTACTATTGGATAGGAAACACTCTGAAGTTTCTAAGAGTGTTAAAATATGGTCTGTGAGTATAACAGAACGGATATGGCAGGCGAAAACCCTTTTTAATTTCTGTCCTGGAAAAAGTGTATTTGACACATTGCCTCATTTTGAACACCTCCCTATTGAAAATGACCATATAAGGGAGTAAGATTTCAGTACCTATTGCTTCCACTGGATGTCAACAGTCTCTAGACAGTGTTTGATGATGTTTAGTTGCTCTAGATGGTAATAGAAGAAGAATTGGGAAGTGGTCACCAGAAGTAAACAGAAGAGGATGCGCGTTCACAGGCTTGCGCGCGCTGTGGTTTTTTTCCTTTTCTATCGCCCAGTTTACAATCCGGTTGAAGTATTATACTAAATATACATAAAAGTGTTCCTAAGGATACATTATCAATGATGTTTGATTGTTCTTGGACAAGTGTATAGGTATATTTGAACGTGTTCTCTTCACGTTTCAATGGGCGATTCAACGTTGGATTTTCTGAACATTACGCACCAACCAAACTGAGATTTATGGATATAATAAATGACTTTTTCTAACAAAAGAACCATTGGATGTCTTCGTTGGACACTTGGGAAGTCCTCAGAAGAAGTTCTTCAAAAGGTAAGGAATTTGTTTTCGCTGTGAAATGTGTTTTGTGTGAACCGTGATGGTTTATACATTTATGCTAATGGGAAAATATTGGAGGTGCTACCCTCAATCAAATGACAACGCTGTGATATTGCTGTGATATTGCCAAGAAGCAGAACTTTTGATGACTATGCAACACTTGTATATTGATGAATGTTTAATAATTCAACTTTTGGATTTTGAATTTGGCGCCTTGCATTTCACCGGGTAGTGTTGGGAGTGGGGCGCTAGTGCCCCACCACTCCCTAAGTAGTTAACTTCTGGTGTAGACCCTCTAAACCTCAGCACTCCGTCAGTGACATGAATAAGTATATTTCATATTCTCAGAACCCAACAAAAGTAACCCCTGCTACTACTAACATAGCCCATGACTATAGCCTCTTTCAATTACTGTCCCTACAGCGACTGCCGTGAGAATACCTACTGCATGTAATCTGTCAAGTGTTCGCCGGCTGTCAGAAATTGGGAAAGCGATTTAATGAATATCCAACCTAACAAAACTCTGAGTCACAGGTTTTTTTAAAGTTTACCATAGTGTCTGAAATGCCAACACTATCTCTTCTACTCTCACCATGATCTGGGTAACGTTCAATTTAACTTCATAGAATGAACCGTCCTGGGGGAAGAACCGTCCATCCGTTACGTTCTATACCCATGTGATGCTGGTCTCCATGCCCTCTCTTTCATTTTCATCCTTGGGTGTTATCACAAACAGACTATGAGCCTTGTATGCAATTAATTGTACCGTATCATCCAGCAATCTATATGTATTGATGTGATTTAACATAAAAATTCTGATGACATGACAAAACGAAAGAAATGAAAAAACCTTCACGCTTGACCCAAGCTATCATCCAGTAAATTCTCGAATAACCTCCCTGCCAGAGGACACTTAAAGATAAGGTTTCTAGATCTTCACTAGGCCTAATAAATTTGAGCAATGCCCCAACCCCTCACCATTTGAAAGCAACTCTCTCTCGCTGTATCCGATTTATATCTAAAACTTAAATTATCCAACCCAAATTCAGAATGACAGTCCTTAGTGCTTACTTTGATTCTATGACTCGATTTTCAAGCTTCTCAACTTAGCACACATCATCCTTGTTAGAATGTACATTTGTAAATGGAACCTTTTATTGCTGGTAATAACTCTTCTCATTACAGCTCCCTGTTTTCCTGTCGCAAGTGGCCTGGTGTTAGGTTCAAATATTTCAGAGTAAATAACTCACGGACACTAGAGAAGCTTAACCAAGTTTAATTCTTCCCAAATGGTCGTTACAGCTGTAATTCCGACAAAGACATGTTCCCATCATCACAGGTGTATATATACTTTCGAAACCCCTCCTTCTCTCCAATCCTTACATCTTATGGTTTGACAGGAAGAGGGTAACAGGATAATAAACCATTATTTCTCCCTTCAGGGGATCCTCCTGACCTCAACCCCTCCTTCACCTAATCCACAGATGTCCTCTCGTATCACCTATTGCATTCCCGTGACTCCCTCCCGTCCACCCAGCACATTCCACAGCCACTCTGTCTTACTACAGAGAACCATTAACTTCTCACTCCTTTATATACTGTTCATCTGATCTATCATGTCTTTAATATCTCAATGTTCAAAGTTTACCCCGAATCCAACACTGTTAATGAAAGATCGGTATCTCAGTGCATACTTAGTCTAAATTGTTCAGTGTGTAGACCACCCCATCCCTTTCTCCCTCACTTATCATTCTAGCGTGTCTTCAGATAGAGTTACAGTTCATCTTCCCAATGACACATGTAACTCTCGCCTGTCACATTTGATGGCCCTTGATACTGTCCCGATTTCAATATCCAAATAGGTACATCCGTCTTTCCCACGTACACGAGTCTCTCACCTGAGCCGCTATCACCATCCTGTCTTGTCCATTTCTCCCACCAGCACCCGGGAACATGAGAGAAATGTGTGTGTTATCTCTCTCCACACTCACTCCACATGCGCGGTCTCAGGACTCTGGTGCACTCCTGCTGCCGGTACCCAAGTTAATGGCTTGGACTCAGAAGTGTTAAAAGTCACTGTCACATTGAATGCCTTCGACGCCCTTTCTTCAGCCGGTTAGGGAGGGTTTTGAGGTTCACATTTGTGGCCAAATCAATCCTACATGCATTAAGACACCATCTGACGTCACCTTCCATGATCAGAACAACAGTTTAGTTCAATTAATTTCTGTTTCAGGAAATCCAGACAAGCATATGACTATATGACAAATTATTACGTTCCCAATTTCTTAATAACTTTATAACGACAAACGTCAAAGAGCATAAAAACATACCGTTACTGTTAAAACCACTTTCAAAATGAGTTCATACTCCCGTATTTTACTGGCGACTTCTCGGAAGAGTTACCAGATCAGGAAGTTAGCACCCTATCCCATCAGGGAATCCCACACTCCAGTAGACCCAATCTAGTGAAATTTGAATCGAAACAAAAACAAAAATGAAATCAGCAATACACATATTACAATCCATCTCATGAAGTAATGGTAGAATAGAGACTGGTGTTTCTCATTCATTTTATAATTAAATCCCACCTGTTTCGATCTGAGGAGTTGCCATACCAGGCAGTGATTCAACCAGTCAGGATGCTCTTGATGTTGCAGCTGTATAACTTTTTTTAGGATCTGAGGACCCATGCCAAATCTTTTTAGTTTCCTGAGGGGGAATAGGCTTTGTCGTGCCCTCCTTCACGACTGTCTTGGTGTGTTTGGACCATTCTAGTTTGTTGGTGATGTGGACACAAAGGAACTTGAAGCTCTCAACCTGCTCCACTACAGCCCCGTCGATGAGAATGGGGGCGTGCTCGGTCCTCCTTTTCCTGTAGTCCACAATCGTTGAGGCATAGGTTGTTATTCTGGCACCACCCGGCCAGGTCTCTGACCTCCTCCCTATAGGCTGTCTCGTCATTGCTGGTGATCAGGCCTACCACTGTTGTGTCGTCTGCAAACTTAATGATGGTGTTTGAGTCGTGCCTGGCCACGCAGTCGTGGGTGAACAGGGAGTACAGGAGGGAACTGAGCACGCACCCCTGAGGGGTTCCTGTGTTGAGGATCAGCGTGGCAGATGTGTTGCTACCTACCCTCACCACATGGGGGCGGCCCGTCAGGAAGTCCAGGATCCAGTTGCAGAGGGAGGTGTTTAGTCCTAGGATCCTTAGCTTAGTGATGCGCTTTCAGGGTACTATGGTGTTGAACGCTGAGCTGTAGTCAATGAATAGCATTCTCACATGGGTGTTCCTTTTGTCCAGGTGGCAAAGGGTAATGTGGAGATGCGTTCTCTATTGCACATCTGTGGATCTGTTTTGGCGGTATGCAAATTGGAGTGGGTCTAGGGTTTCTGGGATAATGGTGTTGATGTGAGCCATTACCAGCCGTTCAAAGCACAGTGCTACGGGTATTTAGTCATTTAGGCATGTTGCCTCAGTGTTCTTGGGCACAGGGACCATGGTGGTCTGCTTGAAACATGTTATTACAGACTCAATCAGGGACATTGAAAATGTCAGTGAAGACACCTGCCAGTTGGTCAGCACATGCCCGGAGCACACGCCCTGGTAATCCGTCTGGCCCCGCAGCCTTGTGAATGTTGACCTGTTTAAAGGTCTTACTCACGTCGGCTACGGAGATTGTGATCACACAGTCATCCAGAACACCTGATGCTCTCATGCATGCCTCAGTGTTGCTTGCCTCGAAGCAAGCATATACAGTGAGGGGAAAAAAGTATTTGAATCCCTGCTGATTTTGCCCACTGACAAAGAAATGATCAGTCTATAATTTTAATGGTAGGTTTATTTGAACAGTGAGAGACAGAATAACAACAAACAAATACAGAAAAACGCTTGTGAAAAATGTGATGAATTGATTTGCATTTTAATGAGGGAAATAAGTATTTGACCCCTCTGCAAAACATGACTTAGTACTTGGGGCCAAAACCCTTGTTGGAAATCACAGAGGTCAGTCGTTTCTTGTAGTTGGCCACCAGGTTTGCACACATCTCGAGGCTGACGTTTGGCAACTCTAACCTTCAGCTCCCGCCACAGATTTTTTATGGGATTAAGGTCTGGAGACTGGCTAGGCCACTCCAGGACCTTAATGCGCTTCTTCTTGAGACACTCCTTTGTTGCCTTGGCCGTGTGTTTTGGGTCATTGTCATGCTGGAATACCCATCCACGACCCATTTTCAATGCCCTGGCTGAGGGAAGGAGGTTCTCACCCAAGATTTGACTGTACATGGCCCCGTCCATCGTCCCTTTGATGCGGTGAAGTTGTCTTTTTCCCTTAGCAGAAAAACATCCCCAAAGCAGAATGTTTCCACCTCCATGTTTGGCGGTGGGGATGGTGTTCTTGGGGTCATAGGCAGCATTCCTCCTCCATACACGGCGAGTTGAGTTGATGCCAAAGAGCTCCATTTTGGTCTCATCTGACCACAACACTTTCACCCAGTTGTCTCTGAATCATTCAGATGTTCATTGGCAAACTTCAGACGGGCATGTATATGTGCTTTTTTGAGCAGGGGGACCTTGCAGGCGCTGCAGGATTTCAGTCCTTCACGGCGTAGTGTGTTACCAATTGTTTTCTTGGTGACTATGGTCCCAGCTGCCTTGAGATCATTGACAAGATCCTCCCGTGTAGTTCTGGGCTGATTCCTCACCGTTCTCATGATCATTACAACTCCACGAGGTGAGATCTTGCATGGAGCCCCAGGCCGAGGGAGATTGACAGTTCTTTTGTGTTTCTTCCATTTGCGAATAATCGCACCAACTGTTGCCACCTTCTCACCAAGCTGCTTGGCGATGGTCTTGTAGCACATTCCAGCCTTGTGTAGGTCTACAATCTTGTCCCTGACATCCTTGGAGAACTCTTTGGTCTTGGCCATGGTGGAGAGTTTGGAATCTGATTGATTGATTGTTTCTGTGGACAGGTGTCTTTTATACAGGTAACAAACTGAGATTAGGAGCACTCCCTTTAAGAGTGTGCTCCTAATCTCAGCTCGTTACCTGTATAAAAGACACCTGGGAGCCAGAAATCTTTCTGATTGAGAGTGGGTCAAATACTTATTTCCCTCATTAAAATGCAAATCAATTTATAACATTTTTCACATGCTTTTCTGGATTTTTTTGTTGTTATTCTGTCTCTCACTGTTCAAATAAACCTACCATTAAAATTATAGACTGATCATTTCTTTGTCAGTGGGCAAACATACAAAATAAGCAGGGGATCAAATACTTTTTTCCCTCACTGTAAGTGATTTAGCTTGTCTGGTAGGCTCGTGTCACTGGGCTTCTGTTATAGAAATTTTGTTCTCAATGTTCATAAACTGAACTTCAATTAAACAAACTCTGTCTGTTACCCAGTATTTGTAAGATACTGGTTGAAATGAGACAAACACAGGCCCAATCTATAATGGTCAAATGTAAATTGTTTATTCACGGGAGAGCTCTGAGCTCTAAAAGGTGTACACAGTCTCTTATATGGTACAATGTTGAAATACAAAGGCCCACCATATGCCCCACCCTTTCTGGGAAATTGTGTTTTTCCCACAGTACACATTCAGCGGCATATCACAATCTTACAACCTAAGTCAAACTTGGCGGCTCTTTAAGAATCCCTCCTGTCTCAAGGACAGGGGCCTCTCGCATGTGTCTGGTAGAATCAAAGAATTCTTTGTTCTCCCAGATACTCCCTAGATGAAGTCGTACCAGCCTGTTCCACTCTACACACAAAGTTAATATCTAGACACACACACATCAATTGGACTACCATTTGTCTTATAACCCTATCTCTATTGCGTACATTTTCAGAATGGAATATTATTAGATGTACAAACATTTAGTCATTTAACCATAAAATCTATAACAGCTTCCCTTTGTAGTCTGTAATAGTTTGCAAGCACTGCCACATAAGACGATCGTCGGAGCCGGTGTAGTACGATTCAATCTTTGCCCTGTATTGATGTTTTGCCTGTTTGATGGTTCGTCGGAGGGCATAGCAGGATTTCTGCTTCCGGGTTAGAGTCCCGCACCTTGAAAGAGGCAGCTCTACCCTTTAGCTTAGTGCAGATGTCGCCTGTAATCCATGGCTTCTGGTTGGGGTATGTATGTACAGTCACTGTGGGGACGGCATCCTCGATGCACTTATTGATAAAGCAGGTGACTGATGTAGTGTACTCCTCAATGCCATCGGAAGAATCCCAGAACATGTTCCGGTCTGTGATAGCAATACAGTCCTGTAGTTTATCATCTGCTTCATCTGACCACTTTTTTATAGACCTAGTCACTGGTGCTTCCTGCTTTAATTTTTGCTTGAAAGCAGGAATCAGGAGGATAGAATTGTGGTCAGATTTACCAAATGGTGTGCAAAGGAGAGCTTTGTACTGTGTGTGGATTACAGGTGATCTAGAATTTTTCCCCCTCTGGTTGCACAGTTAACATGTTGATAGAAATTAGGTAGTTTAAGTTTCCCTGCATTGAAGTCTCCGACCACTAGGAGCACCAACTCTGGGTGAGCGGTTTCCTGTTTGCTTATTTCCTTATAAGGCTGACTGAGTGCGGTCTCAGTGCCGGCATCCGTCTGTGGTGGTAAATAAACAGCCACGAAAAGTATAGATGAAAACTCTTATGGCAAATGGTGTGGTCTGCAGTTTATCATAAGATACTCTACTTCAGGCATGCAAAATCTAGAGACTTCCTTGGATTTCGTGCACCAGCTGTTGTTTACAAATATGCACAGTTTAGTAACCCCTTTGCTAATTCCTCGTTGCCCCGCCACACTTTCGTCCATTCTAGAAATCTATTTCAGAATAAAACCACAAACTGTCTCATGAGATCAACAAAAAAATGTGAAGGTTTTCTGAGTGTTTGGCCAGATACATTTGTTACCTCTTTAGAATTCCCTGGCATTTCGCTTAGATTCTTCAACCCAAAATACTTTTTCCTGTGGCAAATTTAGCCAATTTCTCATCATAAGGAATCCGCAATATTTGTTCCCTGACATCTATTAAAAAGCTGGGTAAGACGTGATCTCATACGTCTTCCTTCACATAGAAACTGGAATCTCTATGATCCACTATCGGTCGAACTGAGCCATACACTGCTATGTGAAAGTTCTAGTCCTGCTACTTTCCGGAGGATTCGTTATTGCTCTTTTGAAAATTTCCTCCGAATGCAGCAGGCTCCATTCCCACTTTACACTCCCTTTTCCAATAACCAACTGGGTATCTACACCCAAACAGGACCCTGTCTCCCACATCCCGCTACGTTTCTTTGTCTTACCTTAGCCATTGAAACTATAGTTAGTGACTTTCCCTGTGGCCGTATTAACCCCTCGCACGTCTGCGAAGTGAGCGGAGTTATACTCCACTCTCAAAGCATCTTGCTCTATTTCATCCACAACCCCCGCAATTGCTGTTTTGATCACCGGTTTCAATCAACGTACTCACATACCCAGTCTTTCTGTGGCTGAGTACTTCTACTAATTTCGGGTTTATCGGTTTGTATTTTTTGTTGATAGAATGCTGACATCAAAACGCAGGTAAATTGAGCTTTTGATTCTGTTTTTATGTAATTGTGCCAAGTCATAATTGCCTCCCTAAATGTTCTATCAGATTGAAATTTTCCGTCAGCCGGGAAATGCTGACCAATCTTATCCACAGAATTTTTTCCCATGTTTGAGCCGAATTGGTAGAATGCTTATGCGCTTCTTTCAGCGCCTCCATGGCTTTTTAAAAATCCTCTAGCTCTCTTTACGGGGAAAATCGGGGCTGTCTGTCACCATATCAATAGTTATTACTCACAAACCTCTCCCGACGGTGTCCAGGGTGTTTTAGATTTCTTCACTCCCGTCTAAAAAACACTTTCTATTAACTATTTTCCAAGGTAGCGCTACCCACTTCCCCGGAGAATAGTTATGGTATTTGTGTCTATTAATTGGTCACGGCACTTAATACCTTGTATTAGAACCAATACTATAACGTCTGCAAATGTATTACTGGAGAATACGGATGACTTAATGTCTTATTCCAGTATTGCGCCTCATATCACTGTTGTTGATAACCCACATTACCAAAATTATTCACACTTGTCTTCCTATTTTCCACATAATCTTTCATGGTTCCCTATCCCCATAGGGCATAAACCAACCTCTCTCCGTATTGCCAATGCTACTACACGTAACTCCGTGTTTGAATATCTTATTTTTCCTTTTTAAATTTTTTTTACTCACTAGTTTCTAGAACTCCCGTCTTCCTAAAACTCACTGTCACTGCAGCTGGGACTTTTGTCCCCTTTACAGATCTCGCAGGGGAATACCCCCACTAGGGACCTATCCTATACGGAACCTACCCTATACTGTATTGTCACTCATGGATCTCGCAGAGGAAAACCTCCAAGGAAAACCTAAAAGGACCTGTCCTTTTAAAGGAACCCACTCTACACCTGATTTTTACCTGGATCTTGCAGAGGTAAACCTCCACTCGGGACCTATCCTTATGGAACCTACCCTACACCAGATGTTTTTACGACCGGTCATTACACAATGGGCCTACTGAATAAACTCAGGCTTTCTAGGTCCGTATCCTATAATTGTTCAGCCTACAATTCTCATCTCCCCAAGATTGCGGCGGCAGGGTAGCCTAGTGGTTAGAGCATTGGACTAGTAACCGAAAGATTGCAAGTTCCATTCCCCGAGCTGACAAGGTACAAATCTGTTGTTCTGTCCCTGAACAGGCAGTTAACCCACTGTTCCTAGGCCGTCATTGAAAATAAGAATTTGTTCTTAACTGACTTGCCTAGTAAAATAAAGGTAAAGAAATGTTTTGGTCAAAATGAGTAGGAACTGTGTCTACCTTGTTTGTTGCCAGCTCCTGCTCCACTGATCTGGACTCTCTGGTTTGACTACAAATCGTGGTGAACCCTGCTCGTAGCGCCAACTGTTCTAATTTTCAGAATAAAAACTCTACGGACACTATGAAAGCTCAACCAAGTTTATTCTTCCAAGAGGATCAATACAGCTTCATTAGACAAAAGAAAAATCACACAAGCACTGATATTTAACCCTTTCTCATAGGCTGAGTCTCCTCCTACCCATCTGAACAAACATTGTATCTTTACTGCTAGACATGAAACTAAGTAATACGGCCATAAACTTTTCTTTCTCCCTTAACGTGACCTGACCTGACCTCGACCCTCTTCATCCCTAATCCATGGGTCTCTCCCCTTTTCAATGCCAGCCACATGTAATTGCTTCCCTGCACTCAACACATTCCAAGCTTAATTGCACAGACTATATACCTTCCTCCTACAGATAATCATTAACTTCTGGTGTAGACCCTCTAAACCTAAGCACTCCCTCAGTGACATGAATAAGTATATTTCATATTCTCAGAACCCAACACTGATATGCCTATTTCAAGAATTTATAAAATGAACCCACTGTGCTAGACCACACCTTCTAGACCATGCCTTCTCACTGAAGGTATACTATTTGAGGAGCATGTTACGAGTTGACTCATTCAGTAGTAGCCAAGATAAAAAATATTAAATAGTTTTCACACCTGTTTTATATGCAGGTCCTATGGCAGTGTATTTAAGGCCAACTATAAAGAGACTGGGGAGATTGTGGCCATCAAGCAGGTCCCTGTGGAGTCTGACCTGCAGGAGATCATCAAAGAGATCTCCATCATGCAGCAGTGTAACAGGTGAGGCACCCTCCACTCTACCTCCTCTGCTTACCTGACTTGCCTCTGTGTCGTCAGATCGAATAATCTGTTGCTGTGTTGGTAACATTATTTGTAGACAAGGTACTAGAAATAGGCAAAAAACTCATTAGGCTCTTTTGAGTCCTCAGTCCCCATGTTGTGAGGTACTACGGCAGTTACTTTAAGAACAGTGACCTGTGGATCGTAATGGAGTACTGCGGAGCTGGCTCGGTCTCTGATATCATTCGCCTGCGCAACAAAACGGTAACATGCTACCTCCAACATGTCCAATCTGACTGAATATTAAATATTAAGGGGTGATACATCTCTGTAATGTGTACACTCTTTTTTGCTGATCTTTATTTAGGGTGCCAATTTATTTTAGACCTGACTATTTTAACAATGTCATCATTATTTATACAGATTTTAAGTTAACATTACAAAAATGTATTAATTGTTTTGGATTAATTTCTGCTTGCCGTACATTTTAAAATTGTTATTTTGTGTGCTGAGCATATGCAATTAGTAGTGGAAATTGTTGCCCTAAAATAAGTAGAATTATGTCTTATAGTGTCTCTTGCCTCACGTGTCTGTTGTAGCTAGCAGAGGATGAGATCGCCACCATAGTGCAGTCCACACTGAAGGGACTGGAGTACCTGCACTTTATGAGGAAGATCCACAGAGACATCAAAGCAGGGAATATCCTGCTTAACGCAGAGGGCCAGGCGAAGCTGGCTGACTTTGGGGTGGCGGGACAGCTGACTGTAAGGAATTCACCAGCTGATAGCTGGTGCAGAACATGGGCTGCGTTTACACAAGCAACGCAATTCCAATCTTTTTTCCACTGTGGTGTTTTGACCAATCACATCTTTTTCAGAACTGATCTGATTGGTTAAAACGCCAATTAGTGAAAAGAATATCAGAACTGGTCAGCTTGTCTAAACGCAGCCATTGAGTCATAAGGTAATGAGATGAACGTTTGATCTAGGACAGGGGTGTCAAGTTCAATTCCTGGAGGGCTGAGTGTCTGTGGGTTTATGCTCCTCCCTTATACTTGATTGATCAATTAAGGTCATTAATTAATTAGGAACTCCCTTCACCTGGTTGTCTAGGTCTTACTTGGAGGTTATTTAAAAGGGAATAACAAAAACCAGCAGACACAGGGCTCTCCATGAATTATGTTTGAAACCTCTGATCAAGGATGTTGATTTAACTCTTTGGTTTGATTCATCTGAACTATCAAATTACACCTGCAACATTGACTGTTTTTGTCTCCCAAGATTCACTATGTCAAATCTTGGGGAGAGGTTCAGAAACAAGACACAGAAGCTCAACCACTGGAAATAGTTTGACATTTATTAGTCATCTTGCTTGAATGTGCTGAAAGCTGGCGAGTCTTGTCTAGTAGTCTCATTAGTTGAAGCCTTTTTGATCTAGACTGGGCCCAACCAAAAGATGCTACTCTTCAACAAACATTTTTATTTACCTTTTAAAATAGGAGTTTTGGTCATCTGTGCCATACTGTAGTCCCTTTTGACATCCTGCATTTTAGTTAATATAGCTAAATTGTTTGTGGATAGAAAGAAAAACATTGTCAAGCAATCCAGGACTGACCAGAATGCCATGAGGTGTATATTTTTTTATAATGTTCTCTATATATCATGTACAAATATAATTAGTAAATCATGTCTACTACTTGTTGGTTTTTCAGGATACCATGGCCAAGCGGAACACAGTGATTGGCACTCCTTTCTGGATGGCCCCTGAGGTGATCCAGGAGATTGGTTATAACTGTGTGGCAGACATTTGGTCCCTGGGCATCACAGCCATAGAAATGGCAGAGGGAAAGCCTCCCTATGCAGACATCCACCCTATGAGGGTGAGCCTATTGTTAATGTGTACAGATCTGGTTTTGTTAGTGATTGAACTTGTCAAAGACTTCTCAGTCTCAGGCTTCAGCCCCTCTAAAACAAATCTGAGTATAGTGGTAAAACCAGAGACAACTTAAAATGTGATTTTGTGTTGTTAAATTGTCCCCGTATTTGACTTTGTTTCTGTTCTGTCTGTTACATTGCTTCGTTTATAGGCCATATTTATGATTCCTACCAATCCTCCACCGACGTTCCGAAACCCAGACTTGTGGTCGGAGCCGTTCCAAGACTTTGTCACCCAGTGCCTGGTGAAGAATCCAGAGAACAGAGCCACTGCCACACAGCTTCTACAGGTAGACGACCCCATCTCACCGACGGTCTGCATCTCAAATGCCTCTCTTTTCCCTATATAGTGCACTACTGTTGACAGCCAAAAGTAGTGCACAATGTAGGGAATAGGGTGCCATATGGGGCGAAGCCACTGTCCCCTCTGGCACCCATACAAAAACTACCTTACTCAGCCTACTACTTCTGTTTCTCTCCCCTCTCTATCTCTCTCTTCCTCTTTTTCTCTCTTTCTGTCTGTTAATTTCGTATTTGTCCTTCCATATTTCTCTCTGGATTACGTTTTGCACGAGTAAACTAACCATTAATGTGCTATCCCATCTAAAATATTATCTGAGGCCATTTCCGAGTAAAACTGCAACTCGCGGTTGCATTGCTTTAAACTCTGATTAAAAAGATTATAAACGGTTTCCATGGACATCGAAATATATATATTTTTAAACATAACTCACTCAATCCTGTCTTTTGAAAAATGTAATGGCTTGCTCCCTCAAACTGTTTTTTTTTTGCAAGAGCAACATGTTGCCCTTGTTCTTCAAAACACGTGTTTGTTACGATAGATCACCTGGATGGTCTCGATTATTATAATTTGTTCTCTAGGCGATTTCAGGGCGAGATTAATTCAAAGACGTGTTGCTGCGCACTGCACTACCGACAATGCGAAACATTTGGGGTAAACACTGTGGATGTCGGCTCAATTGTGTGTTTGTACATTGTGTGTTTGTCCTCCTGCAGCATCCGTTCATTAAGGCTGCTAAGCCCAGCAGCATCCTCAGAGCTCTGATCACAGATGCCATGGAAATTAAACTGAAGAAAGTGGAGGCCGAGCAGAGAGAACAAGACCAAGAGGACGAAGACAACTCGGTACACACACACACACACACACACACACACACACACACACACACACACACACACACACACACACACATACCCACACGCACACACCCCACTAAAGCTTAGGTCTAATTCATAGTTAGGAGCTGCAGGGCTGTGACAGTCCGCCGGCCCATTCATCAGCTATTTATGAGCCTCATAGATTTTTTTTTTTTTTTATCAACACGCATGCCTATGTCACAATGGACAGCAGACAATGAACAGCATGAACAGCTGACTAATGGGGCTGGGGAAATGTAACCACTCTCAAACACTGTAGACGGTGCTATGGATGCAGGACTGACTATCAATGAGATCGAAATACATCATATTTTTAAACACATTTTGGAGCTTTACATTTGTTTTACAAATGATAACATAAACAATGGAGTAACACAGCCTTAGATTTGGGATTAAGCTCATAATGCATGTATAACTTATATTCAATAACAAATTCAATTAAATATCATTAGGCAGGTTTCCACTGACTCAGGTTTATTCAACGAAGCAATGTCGCACAAAAAAAAACATTGCGACGTGTAATGGAAACGGCAGCTATAAACCGTTATAATGCGCACTTACGTTCTAAATAATTGTGGGACCCCTGATGACTTCCTCTCTGAAAACGTGTTGTTCTTCTTATTATTAGCCTGCTACGCTTCCAACTGTTATGTTCTAAATAAACAGAGGAAAAACTTCCGGACAACTAGGTTTATTGTAATAAAACAAGTTTATTCACCAGATGGGTCAAACAGCTAACGAGACAAAACATATTCACACATATTCGCACTGGTATATAAACCTTCCTCCTATGCTGAGTCTCCTCCTTACACATCTGAACAGCCAATACATCTCTGTTGCTAGACAGGACTTGATGTCTGTTCTTTCTCACTTCATCTGACCTGTTGACTTGTACCAGACTGTGGCCCTTCTCCTTTCCATAGGATACCTCATGTCTAACAATAACATGTTCTGACAGAATGTAAATGTTCTGCATTCCTTTCTCTTGCTTAGTGACTTGATTTAAGGATATTTCAAGTTTATAAGTCAATATCCTTCACAACCAAACAAGGAAAATGATCGGACCAACTTTGGTAGTTGCTGTTGTGATGTCAGGCAAAAATGCTAAGATTCAAATGTTCAGATTTCCAAAAAGCGAGGAAAGGCGGCGAGCTTGGGTCACTGCAGTCTGAATGGAGGCTTGGGAGCCAAAAGATCATAGCAGGTCTGCAGCACTCACTTCATTTCAGGTAAGCTCACTAGTACACAATTCATTTAAAATCTACCTAGCTTGTAAGACGAGCGTTATTAGCTAACTTAGCTAGACAAGCTAACGTTGTTTTTAGCATCCAACGTTAGTTAGCTAGATTAACTAACTTGTAGTAACTAAGCAGGGTTTCGCATATGAAGCACTTAACCTATTTTACCCCATTACCAAAGATGGTTTAGTATGAAAACTCTGTGCCATTACTATGTGGAATGTTTGTGTTCATTGTTTGTTTAGATTTTTAAAATCTTTGGCAACCAACAGTGTACAGCAGCTATCTGTAGATTCAACGTATTCTTCTATATGAAATGCATGTAGGAACTTTCACTATCAATTTTTACATGAGGAGTCAGGCAGATCCACAAATTAAAGACAGTAGAGGTTTAAATTCATCTGCAATTTGAAATGACTACAACTTATTGGAGTTAAGCATATTCAAAGATTTGTATTCTTTCATTATTCTGTTTTAGGTGAGCCATCGACAGACCCAGTCCATCCAGACGATACGCCCTCTTTATTTCCAAACAGACCACTGATGGTGCTCAAAAGAAAGGTACATGAGGAAGCAAAAAAGATGTCAACCAGAACGTGTTTTGAATAATGAAGATACCACCAGATTCTACACCAGTCTTCCCTCTGTCAGTGTTTTGTTTTTTTACCCTTGTGACATACCTCACAACAGCATGGGCTCATACCCCCATGCTGAGAGAGAGACTGTAAATATTAATCAGTCAGAACTTCAATTACTGTACAGAATGTTTTTAGAAGTTAGAGATACATTTGAAATAAATTATTTGAATATTTGACTTAATCTTTAAGTGCATTTCTGATATGATTTTATGAGTACTGCTGTTAAGTGTGTGTTGGGGAAAACCATACAGATCATTGAAATATAACATAGAACACACATTCCTCTCTGCAATAAGGAATCGCCTCGGCTTCTATTCATTGCAGTTCTATCTAATCCCTGTGAGCAATGTCCAGGTGTCTGTTGCATACCTGCAGCCTTCACTTCATAAAGTCATGTACCAACTTTGGCAGCATGTGTAGGAAGTAAACTCGGCAAAAAAAGAAACGTCCTCTCACTCTTTATTTTCAGCGAACGTAACGTGTAAATATTTGTATGAACTTAAGATTCAACAACTGAGACATAAACTGAACAAGTTCCACAGACATGTGACTAACAGAATTTGAATAATGTGTCCCTGAACACAGAGGGGTCAAAAGTAACAGTCAGTATCTGGTGTGGCCACCAGCTGCATTAAGTACTGCAGGGCATCTCCTCCTCATGGACTACATCAGATTTGCCAGTTCTTGCTGTGAGATGTTACTCCACTCTTCCACCAAGGCACCTGCAAGTTCCCGGACATTTCTGGGGGGAATGGCCCTAGCCCTCACCCTCTGATCCAACAGGTCGCAGACGTGCTCAATGTGGTTGAGATCCGGACTCTTCGCTGGCCATGGCAGAACACTGACCAGCGACGGTGGGTTTGTGCCCATAGGCAATGTTGTTGCCGATGTCTGGTGAGGACCTGCCTTACAACAGGCCTACAAGCCCTCAGTCCAGCCTCTCTCAGCCTATTGCGGACAGTCTGAGCACTGATGGAGGGATTGTGCTTTCCTGGTGTAACTCGGGCAGTTGTTGTTGCCATCCTGTACCTGTCCCGCAGGTGTGATGTTTGGATGTACCGATCCTGTGCAGGTGTTGTTACACGTGGTCTGCCACTGCGAAGACGATCAGCTGTCGGTCCTGTCTCCCTGTAGCTCTGTCTTAGGCGACTCACAGTACGGACATTGCAATTTATTGCCCTGGCCACATCTGCAGTCTTCATGCCTACTTGCAGCATGCCTAAGGCAAGTTCACACAGATGAGCAGGGACCATGGGCAGTAGAAAGGCCTCTTTAGTGTCCTAAGTTTTCATAACTGTGACCTTAATTGCCTACCGTCTGTAAGCTGTTAGTGTCTTAACGACCGTTTTGGACCTAGACTTACCGGAGCGCCAAGTCTAGGTCCAAAAGGCTCCTTAACAGCTTCTACCCCCAATCCATAAGACTGCTGAACAATTGATAAAATGGCCACCCGGACAATTTATATTGACACCCCCCCCCGCCCCCTTTGTTTTTACACTGCTGCAACTTATTATCAATACAAATTACCTCGACTAACCTGTACCCCCGCACATTGACTCGGTACCCCCCTGTATATAGCCTCGTTATTGTTACTTTTTATTTTATTTTTTTACTGTAGTTAATTTAGTAAATATATTTATTCTATGAATCTATTTTCTTTGCAAACTTTCAAACTTTCAGCCCAAAATCACTTGACAAGTTAATGGAAACACATAGCTAGTGATTGAAATGACCGGCAGAAAGTTGTAGCTTGTGCTTCGTTGGCATACTGCTGTTGCTCTGCCCTGATATTAAACACTTGAAACATCAAACTGCCTTTTTACCAAAAAAGCTTACCAACTGTCACAGGATTTTTCAAAATCACTGAGTCAAATGTATTTCCATGTAACTTTTTATGACTGACTGTGTGGTGCAGATGCACAGTCTTAACCGGAGATGATGATGTTTTGCTCAATCAGGATGAGGACGAGGTAGACCTGGGCACGATGGTGAGGGCGGGCACGAATGACATGGGCACCATCCGGGAAGCCGGTTCGCTAGGGGGCACGGCGAGGACCATGATCAAGCAGAGCGACATGGGCACCATGGAGTCTCAGCTGGGCACCATGGTGATAAACTCAGACGATGATGAGGACGAGGAGGCCGGCACCATGAAACGTAAGAGACAAACGCCACAATGTCATAGTATATTTATAATTCCCTGTTGGAGTTACATTGCAATGCACTGTGAATGTCATTTCTAGCCGTTACGTGATCACTGGAGACTTTTGGTGTCAAAAGATAATGAGTTGTCAAAGCATTACACAAGACAATGTCACAAGATCTCATGAATCTATCACTGTGTGGTGCATTCATCAACCCCAGCATCAAATTGGCTCATTAAAACCCTCTCATATCACCTGCAACTTGTTGTAAATGACAGTGTTCCCAGTCAAGTTACCTGGTTAAATAAGTTTAAATAAATGTCCAACTAAATTTAAATAAATTAACAAATAAAATTCAAGTCCAGATGTAATCCGTCCAATTTTTTGGGTTGCTAGAATGCTTCCATTTAAAACCACTGTATACAGTGAGATTGTGGTTACTTCATTGGGCTTGGAGACACACATTGAACCAGTGGACCATGTGACCCTAGAGTGGCTGCCCATGGTGTATAGGACTGTCAGCTTTAGCTGATTTCTCTCCAAGACCCACTAGATGGCATGGATATTTCACTGGGCTGAAGGGGAGATTGTTTCCCTTGCCGCATAGTGCTGATGGCTGCTCAGACTAATACCAGAGGTGGGACGTTCCAGAGAATAAAGAGGGTTTACTATAGGGCTGATAGGGTGATATATTGAGTTTATTCAAATACTCACACCAAGCCCTCCCCGTCACTCACGACAAAAAAGATTAGAGATCACTTCTTCCTCTCTGACAGTAAGCAGTTCCAACTCGCTATTTGTATTTTAAGTTTGGTCCAACAGAATGTGGACACAAACACAGTGAGACATTATTTTACTGTAATAGAGGGGAATTTAACCTTTCTAACTAAAGCGCCTATAATTGACCTCAGAGTAGACCCTACTAAAACGGGAGTATCAATGAACGTTAATCCTGGACAAATCCTTGGTTTCTGTACATGTCATTGCCATACCACGTACCACTAGCAGCATTTTAGCCACAGCTTGTTTTGTGCTAGCTGTCTGGTCTGTTTTTTCTTTTTATACATTTACAATGAGCATACAAATACTAATTTATAAGGAATTGGCAACTCGTTCTCATTCTGAGAAATAAGGCTACATGTTATTAAAACAGGTGGAGACAGACAGGAGGGTGTGTTCATAACAGTTTAACTGTTCTTTCTCGCTAGCTAGCTATCTTTAACTGTACAACAATGCTTATTTAGAGATAAACATCGAGAAATTACTTTTAGGCCATATTACCCAGCCCTTGTTTACTAGAAGGTTTGTCATCTGGAGACTGCCAAGCGGGTGGAATTGGGGGTGAATGAATGGGAATGTAGAGTTCCCAAAGAAAACATCTCATGGGTTATAATATGATATGTGAAATATGTTTTTGTTCAAAATCAATGTCTGGGGATTCGACAATGGTGAGTTCCCTGAGTGACTTGTTATTTTTCAGTCCTACTCCTGATGCCAATCAAAGACACATAATGTATGTGACTCTGGATGTGTTAAACATACGACTATCTTTAACCTTCCTGTCAGTTTTCCCCTTGGGTACAAAGACTGATTTAAGTGTGTGGGGATTTAAATAATGAATGTTTTTCAGGGGCAGTACAGGACCTGTTTGTCTTTCTCACCACTGTGCCATTCCATTCTACCGCACACAGTAGTTATGCACAGACATGTAACATGATCACTTTAAGTCGATTATATTATGTTTCAGATTAATGGTGGAAGATAACAGTTTCCAGTATATGGGAGTGTAAATAATCAGGTTTTATTCAGAGACCAGTTGAACTCTAAAACGTTCAGCAGTTTGTTTTTGTACTGGCATGATAGAAATACAGAAACCCATAGAAAAAGCTAGTTTCTTGACCAACAAGATGACCCTGACGGGCGTTTTTCCTTTTCAGAGTTGCATTCTAACTAAAGAATTTAATTTTTATTGAGAGAGCAGTTGGAAGGTGGAGCGGGAGGTAGTCAAGTAGAGGGGCACAGACAGGAAATTGGCAGAGACGGGGCTCAGCTCCCGTCACCAGGGGCTATAAGCCCATGCTTTTTCTATGGGGCTCAGGCAGAAAAAGGTTTTGGGGAGGAATTGACTATTTTCCTTTGGGTGTTGTATATTTGTTTGTCTATGTCTCCTAAATGTCAATGTATTATGGTGGTACTCAGTACCTTTCTATAGTTTCTAGTTTTAATGTCACATGCATAAGTACAGTGAAATGCCTTTCTTGTAAACTCAAAACCCAACAATGCAATAATCAATAACAATGTAATACTAGAAGAAAAATCCACAAGGAATATGAAGAACACAGTAAGTAAGCATACTATATACAGGGTCAGTTCCAATACCGTATTTACAATGTGCAGTGATACTGGAGTGACGGAGGTAGATATGTATAGGGGTAAATAAAAGGTCAATAAAGAGAGGCCGTGTAGCTATTTTGTAAGCAATTTATCAGTCTTATTGCTTGGTGATAGGAGATTTGTTAAAGAGCCTGTCTGTGCCAGACTTGATGCACTGGTACTGCTTGCCATGCGGAATCAGAGGGAATAGTCTATGGCTTAGGTGGTTGGAGTCTTTAACAATTTTCAGGGTGTTCCAACCAGGAGGTCAGCCCCAGTGATTTACTGGGCTGTCCGCACCACCCTCGGTTGCGCCATGAGATCGATGGCGGTGCTATTGCCAGACCAGGCAGTGATGCAGCCAGTCAAGATGCTCTCATTGGTACAGATGTAGATCTTTTTGAGGATTTGAGGGCCTGACGGCGGCGTGTGTTTGGACCACTTTAAGTCTAGTGATTTAAAGTGGTCCAAACGCTACCAAAATCTGCGGGCTCTCCTTCACCGCAGCCAACGTGAGTAAAACATTTAAACGTGTTAACCCTTGCAAGGCTGCCGGCCCAGACGGCATCCCTAGCCGCGTCCTCAGAGCATGCGCGCAGGCCAGCTGGCTGGTGTGTTTACGGACATGTTCAATCAATCCTTATCCCAGTCTGCTGTTCCCACATGCTTCAAGAGGGCCACCATTGTTCCTGTTCCCAAGAAAGCTAAGGTAACTGAGATAAACGACGATCACTCCGTAGCACTCACTTCCTTCATCATGAAGTGCTTTGAGAGACTAGTCAAGGATCATATTATCTCCACCCTACCTGACACCCTAGACCCACTCCAATTTGCTTACCACCCCAATAGGTTCACAGACGACGAACTCGCAATCACACTGCACACTGCCCTAACCCATCTGGACAAGAGGAATACCTATGTAAGAATGCTGTTCATTGATTACAGCTCAGCATTTAACACCATAGTACCCTCCAAACTCGTCATTAAGCTCGAGGCCCTGTGCACCTGGGTCCTGGACTATTTGACTGGCCGCCCCCAGGTGGTGAGGGTAGGAAACAACATCTCCACCCCGTTGATCCTCAACACTGGGGCCCAACAAGGGTGCGTTCTCAGCCCTCTCCTGTACTCCCTGTTCACCCATGACTGCATGGCCATGCACGCTTCCAACTCAATCATCAAGTTTGCAGACGACACTACAGTGGTAGGCTTGATTACCAACAACGACGAGACGGCCTACAGGGAGAAGGTGAGGGCCCTCGGAGTGTGTTGTCAGGAAAATAACCTCTCACTCAACGTCAACAAAACAAAGGAGATGATCGTTGACTTCAGGAAACAGCAGTGGGAGCACCCCCCTATCCACATCAACGGGGCAGTAGTGGAGAAGGTGGAAAGTTTTAAGTTCCTCGGCGTACACATCACGGACAAACTGAAATGGTCCACCCACACAGACCGCGTGGTGAAGAAGGCGCAACAGCGCCTCTTCAACCTCAGGAGGCTGAAGAAATTTGGCTTGTCACCAAAAACACTCAAACTTTTACAGATGCACAATCGAGAGCATCCTGTCGGGCTGTATCACCGCCTGGTACGGCAACTTCTCCGCCCACAACAGACAGGCTCTCCAGAAGGTAGTGCGGTCTGCACATCGCATCATCGGGGGTAAACTACCTGCCCTCCAGGACACCTACACCACCCGATGTCACAGGAAGGCCAAAAAGATCATCAAGGACAACAACCACCCGAGCCACTGCCTGTTCACCCCACTATCATCCAGAAGGCGAGGTCAGTACAGGTGCATCAAAGCTGGGACCGAGAGACTGAAAAACAGCTTCTGTCTCAAGGCCATCAGACTGTTAAACAGCCATCACTAACATTGAGTGGCTGCTGCCAACATACAGACTCAATCTCTAGCCACTTTAATAATTGGATGTAATAAATGTATCACTAGTCACTTAAACAATGCCACTTCCATATAATGTTTACATACCCTACATTACTCATCTCATATACTGTACTCCATACCACCTACTGCAACTTGTCTATGCCGTTTGGCCATCGCTCATCCATATATTTACATGTACATATTCTTAATCATTCCTTTACACTTGTGTGTATAAGGTCGTTGTTGTGAAATTGTTAGATTACTTGTTAGATATTACTGCACGGTCGGAACTAGAAGCACAAGCATTTCGCTACACTCGCAATAACGTCTGCTAACCATGTGTATGTGACCAATAAAATTTGATTTGATTTGTACACTGAGGAACTTGAAGCTGTTGAGCTGCTCGCCCCCGCTTCATGTAGTCCACGATCAGCTCCTTGGTCTTACTGACGTTGAGGTAGAGGTTGTTGCTCTGGCACCACACTGCCAGGTCACTGACCACCTCCCTGTAGGCTGACTCATCATCACCGGTGATCAGGCCTACCACCGTTGTGTCGTCAGCATACTTGATGATGGTGTTGGAGTCGTGCGTGGCCACGCATTCGTGGGTGAACAGGAAGTACAGGAGGGGACTAACTGTGTTGAGGGTCAGTGTGGCGGAGGTGATGTTGTCAGGATCCAAATACAGAGGGAGGTGTTCAGACCCAGAGTCCCAAGCTTTGTGATGAGCTTGGAGGGGACAATAGCGTCATCTATGGATCTGTTGGGGCGGTATGCAAATTGTAGTTTGTCTGGGATGGTGAAGTTAATGTGTGCCATAACCAGCCTCTCAAAGCACCTTACGATTACAGAGGTAATCATTGTGGCATGAAGATTTAGAGTTCTTGGGAACAGGAATGATGGTGGTCATCTTAAAACATATGGGGATTACAGACTGGGACTAGGAGAGGTTGAAAATTACCGTTCTGCGCATGCTCTGAGAACGGCCATTGGAATACCGTCGGACCCCGTGGCCTTGCGGTTGTTAAAGTGATTTAAAGACCTTCCTCACGTCAGCCTTCGGAGAGCGATATCACCCTATCCTCTGGGTCGGTGACGGCCCTCACACCCGTGTTGAGTTCGTCTGGTAGTGTCATCGTTGGGCAGATCACGGTTGGGTCTTTCTTTGTAATCTGTAATGTACTGTAGCCTCTACCGCGGGCGGCGGAACCTGTCTAATATGATTCCACCTTATTTCTATTTTGTCCTTTTGCTCGTTTGATGACTCTGGGGAGGTCATAGCGGGACTTCTTGTACTTATTCCTGTTCTCCGCTGTAGCCTCAGTTGTCTGCGGTAGCTATGTGTGTGGTAGCCCTGTCCTTTAGTTTAGTGCCAACCTCTGCATTAATCCGGGGGCTTTTATTTGGAGAAGCAGCTAAACCTCACCGTGGGGACAACGTCGCCATTACATTTTCCAATGAAGCCGGTGACAGGTGGTTAGCTCGGCAATGTTATCGGCGGAGTCTCAAAATGTTATTCCAATCAGTGCTAGCAAAGCAGTCCTGTAGCATAATCTCTGATTCTGGTCACCATTTCTCAATGGAGCAAATCACGGGTGCTTCCTGTTTGGAGGTTCTGCTTGTAAACAGGAAGCAGGAGCACAGAGTACTGTAAATGCATTTATGGCCTATGCCTACATGCCCTGTAGAGCCCAACCGTTATATCCGTTCGCCGATATTGGCCTTAACAGCTATGTCGGTATCGGCCGATAACTCCACAGATAACGATATTCGATAAATAGGATGAACAAACTGAATCTCATGCTTATCTGAAACACTTGCGGCCATTCTCATGATGTCATTATTGTCACAATACAGTGCCTTCAGAAAGTATTCATACCGCTTGATTTATTCCACATTTTGTTGTTAGTCTGAATTGAAAATTGATTAAATAGATTTTTTTCTGATCCATCTACACACAATACCCCATAATTACAAAGTGAAAACATGTTTTTAGAAATTTTAGCAAATTTATTTAAATGAAATACAGAAATATCTCATTTACATAGGTTTTCACACCCATGAGTCAATACATGTTAGAATCAGTTTTTAGCAGCGATTTACAGCTGTGAGTCTCTAGTCTCTAATAGTTTTGCACACCTGGATTGCACAAAATATGCACACTATTGTTAAAAAATAAATTTAAGTTCTGTCAAGTTGATCATTGCTAGACAACCATTTTTCAAGAATTTCAAGCCTATTTAAGTCAGAACTGTAACTAGACCACTCAAGAACATTCAATGCCGTCTTGGTAATAAGAAACTTAAGGGTATATTTGGCCTTGTGTTTTTATCAACAACAAAAAACATAACAGGATGCAGCCACCACCATGCTTGACAATTTGAAGAGTTGGATTTGCCCTAAACATATCGCATTGAATCAGGACATAAAGTTAATTTATTTGCCACATTTTTTGCTTTAGTGCCTTATTGCAAACAGGATGCATGTTTTGGAATATTTTTATTCTTTACAGGCTTCATTCTTTCCACTCTGTCATTTAGGTTAGTGTTGTGGTGTAACTACAATGTTGTTGATCCGTCCTCAGTTTTCTCCTATCACAGTCATTAAACTCGAACTGTTTTGAAATCACCATTTGCCTCATGATGAAATCTCTGAGTTGTTTCCTTCCTCCAACAATTGAATTAGGAGGACGCCTCTATCTTTGTAGCGACTGGGTGTATTGATACATCATCCAAAGTGTAATAAATAACTTCACCATGCTCAAAGGGACATTCAATGTTTGCTTATTTATTTTTTTCACCTACCAATCAGTGCTCTTCTTTGTGAGGCATTGGAATACCTCCCTGGTCTTTATGGTTGAATCTGTGTTTGAAATTCGCTGCTTGACTGAGGGACCATACAATTATTGGTATGTGTGGGGTACAGAGATGAGGTAGTAATTTAAAATTCATGTTAAACACTTATTCCACACAGTGAGTCCATACAACTTATTATGTGACTTGTTAAGCAAATGCTTAAGTACTCAAAAGGGTTGAGTACTTATTGACTGAAGACATTTCAGCTTTTCCTTTTTATTAATTTGGTCAAATTTCTGATGGCAAAGTATATGAAATCAACATTTAAAGCACAGTTATTGGACAATTACTGTTTTGGATGGCAAGAGAATTCAGTGTGGAAAAATTACACTTCGTCCCGCTGTAAAACGGTATATTGGCAGATACAGTACCAGCCAAAAGTTTGGACACACCTACTAATTTAAGGGTTTTTCTTTATTTTTACTATTTTCTACAGAGTAGGATAATAGTGAAGACATCAAAACTATGAAATAATACATATGGAATCATGTAGTAACCAAAAAAGTGTTAAACAAATCAAAAAAATATTTTCTATTTGAGATTCTTCAAAGTAGCCACCCTTTGCTTTGATGACAGCTTTGCATACTCTTGGCATTCTCTCAACAAGCTTCATAAGGTAGTCACCTGGAATGCATTTCAGTTAACAGGTGTGCCTTGTTAAAAGTTCATTTGTGGAATTTCTTTCCTTAATGCGTTTGAGCAAAGCTGTCATCAAGGTAAGAATGAAGATATTGAAGAATTTCAAATATATTTATATTTTGTTTAACACTTTTTTTCCTACAATGTAGAAAATAGTAAAAATAAATAAAAACCCTTATTAGGTGTGTCCAAACTTATTACTGGTACTGAATGTCGGTAAGTTTGCCCCCCCCCTAAAGAATCGGTAACGTACCCCAAAAAAACTGATCAGGATCTAATGCCCTGTACAGATGGCCTTTAGAGTACCAGCCTGGTATCTCTGGTTTCAGCTAAGCGATCAATCCACTATTCCTGGGGCCGCTCACATTCTCCTTCTCTTCCCTAATGGAAAAGAATCCAGTTAGTATAGATTCCTCCTCAGAGCTGTTAAGGCGACATTAACAAATGAATGTGTAGGAATGACCTTTATCCACCTAAATGGAATTCCCTCTCCAATCCGGATCTCTTACCCCGTGTAAGTCTTTGGTCTTGGAGTCAGCTGCCCAGAATAAGTTAGGCCTATTGATTTTCTGTAATGGAGCTGTAGGAATGAGAAGGCTATTCCTTTTATACCATCATGGTCCTGTGATGGACGCACAAACTAGAAATTAAGCCGCTAACAAAATTCAAAATCACTCGTCAAATATGAATAATTGTTTAACTACTTTCTCGCACTCCTTAATTACATTTAAACATTTTGGTCAGTTAAATAAATTACTTTCGAATTGCTTCATCTCAGAACATAACTTTCCAATGCTTTTTTTAAAAGTTCTTCAGTGACACACATTTAATATATTGGCTATAATTACTGATGAATACATGAATCCAAAATGACACTTCCAGTATGTTTATTCTCAAGTAGTGACATGTGTGCGCATGTAGGATATCATTTCTGTGCCTGGAGAACAATAAGAAGAGTTTGCTTAGATGCTGGAATCTGAACAGTCTGTCATTTTCAGCAGTCATCTGCTCTCCCTCTCTTCCCCACGATGCTCAGCAGAAGACCCTCTGATGCTGTGTGGCCAGGAATCAAATCCCAGGGACGAGTTCTCCCTGTTTTATCTTAAGATGGGTTAAATAATTGATATTATCCCCAGTGAAGATTTTAGTGGTGCCTTGGTATCTACACTTACCGGTCCAAAAGTTTTAGAACACCTACTCATTCAAATGTTTTTCTTTATTTTTACTATTTTCTACATTGTATAATTTAATAGTGAAGACATCAAACGTATGAAATAACACATATTGTAGTAACCAAAAAAGTGTTAATCAAATAAAAGTATATTTTATATTTGAGATTTTTCAAATAGCCACCCTTTGCCTTTATTTATTTATTTATTTTACTATGCAAGTCAGTTAAGAACAAATTTTTATTTTCAGTGACAGCCTAGGAACAGTGAAACAGTGCCTTGTTCTGGTGCAGAACAGCAGATTTTTACCTGGTCAGCTCAGGGATTCGATCTTGCAACCTTTCGGTTACTAGTCCAACGCTCTAACCACTAGGCTACCTGCCGCCTTGATGACAGCTTTGCACACTCTTGGCATTCTCTCATCCACCTTCACCTGGAATGCTTTTCCAACAGTCTTAAAGGAGTTCCCACATATGCTGATCACTTGTTGGCTGTTGGGAGATTGTGGAGGCCAGGTCATCTGATGCAGCACTCCATCACTCTCCTTCTTGGTCAAATAGCCCTTACATAGCCTGGAGGTGTGTTGGGTCATTATCCTGTTGAAAAACAAATGAAAATCCCACTAAGCCCAAATCAGATGGTTGGCGTATCGCTGCAGAATGCTGTGGTAGCCATGCTGGTTAAGGATACTACTGCATGGTCGGAACTAGAAGCACAAGAATTTCGCTACACTCGCATTAACATCTGCTAACCATGTGTATGTGACAAATAACATTTTATTATGATTTGATTTGAATTCTAAATAAATCACTGACAGTGTCACCAGCAAAGCACCCCCACACTATAACACCTCCTCCTCCATGCTTTGCGGTGGGAAATACACATGCGGAGAACATCCGTTCACCCACACCGCGTCTCACAAAGACTCCAAATCTCCCATTTGGACTCCAGTCCAACGGACAAATTTCCACTGGTCTAATTTCCATTGCTTGTGTTTCTTGGCCCAGCAAGTCTCTTCTTCTTATTGGTGTCCTTTTAGTAGTGGTTTCTTTGCTGCAATTTGACCGTGAAGGCCTGATTTCACACAGTCTCCTCTGAACAGTTGATGTTGATATGTGTCTGTTACTTGAACTCTGTGAAGCTTTTATTTGGGCTGCAATTTATGAGGCTAGTTACTCTAATTAACTTATCCTCTGCAGCAGAGGTAACTCGGGGTCTTCCATTCCTGTGGCGGTCCTCATGAGGTCCTCATTTTTGCGACTGCATTTTCAAAGTTATTGACATTTTCCGTATTGACTGACCTTCATGTCTTAAAGTAATGATGGACTGTCATTTCTCTTTGCTTATTTGAGCTGTTCTTGCCATAATATGGACTTGGTCTTTTACCAAATAGGCCTATCTTCTGTATACCACCCCTACCTTGTCACAACACAACTGATTGGCTCAAATGCATTAATTAGGAAAGAAATTCCACAAATAAAATTTTAACAAGGCACACCTGTTAATTGAAATGCATTCCAGGTAACTACCTCATGAAGCTGGTTGAGAGAATGCCAAGAATGTGCAAAGCTGTCATCAAGGCAAAGGGTGGCTATTTGAAGAATCTCAAATATAAAATATATTTTGATTTGTTTAACACTTTTTGGTTACTGCATGATTCAAAATGTTTTATTTCATAGTTTTGATGTCTGAACTATTATTTTACAATGTAGAAAATAGTACAAAAAAAAAAAAGAAATACCCTTGAATGAGTAGGTGTTCTGAAACTTTTAGTGTACTTCTGAGTTAAGTCAACTCTGGGGTAGTCTCTCAACTTGGTTGGCCTGGAGTGCTTTGTGGAATCATCTGACTTTGATTTTACGCATATTTTCTTAAAATGGTTCACAGTCCGGTGTGTTCTTCATGCTATTTCAGTAAAGGTAAAATGTGTTTAAGTGTCAGTTGGGGAAGGCACATCTTTCATGTTACTGTTAGGAAAGGGAGCACGAGAGTAAGCTGCATCAGGCTGGTATTCAAGATTAGGGCATGAGCATTTTTTTTATTGCTCTAGGCCAGGTAGCCTAGTTCCTCTTCTGTTTTGTGCCTACTGAACATGAGTATGTAAAGCTTTTACTGAGGGTTGAGAGGGATGCTGCATGGAGAGTATAGCAAAGATTTTGGGGTGGATGTAATTGTAATGTAGCGTACAGTACAACCCTGTCAAACGATCCACAGGGACACAATTTGGTCAGAAAATATTCCATACCCTACCAATGGTAGTTTATTCAAACTGGATGTAGTGTGCTGGGTTGTGTTCAGTAGGCAAGAAAAGGCAGAAAACGCAGCGGGAAGAAAACAGCCAAAACGGGAAGGGACTATCTAAACCTGTCCAATAAGAAATGCTTTGTTTTAGCTTTTTGTTGCAAAACTTTTCGCTACGGTGGGGAGCTTGTCTCTTCTTCCTATACAAATGGACCAACTCTGCTATTGTAAGAGACCAGGGAGACAGTAAGAAAATGGCTGAATTAATGATCATATGGCCATATAGGTAAAGACTTTTTCTTAACACTAGGCATAGCCTTTAATTAAAGGTATTTTTCTTCTGTAAGCTGGTTAGTGTGATTGTAGTCCTGGGGGTTTTGATGGTCACTATAATGATTCCTATAGGAGTGAGTAACACCGTCTTACTCAGTACTTTCCTCTCTTCAAAATGTCTCTTTGATCACCAATATCTTCCCTTTCATCAATACAGATCCATGGGGATTCAAACCATTTGAATGAAAATATTATGTTTGGTTGCATGAAAACGGCCCCTTATATCTATAGAATTCTCCCTTATGAAACTGTATGAAATATGAACGTGAACGGTCTTCTTGAACATTGGAGTCACTGACACCCTTGTTGTTTCGGTGCATGTCTAGGGAGAGATGAGACCATGCAGCCCGCCAAGCCGTCCTTCCTGGAGTACTTTGAGCAGAAAGAGAAGGAGGCCAACTGTCACGACGACAGTGGAGAAGACCCAGGACACAACGCTGACAACCGCAAACTGCCTGCGGAAGGGGACCTAGAGGTGGTAAGTTAAGTGACATGATGCCGATGCCTCTAGTAAGCCATTCTTCTACTTCCTATAGAACTGTCATTGTTTTAACCTACGCGGCGGCTCAGTACCTCAAAATTAACTACAACGTGATGGAGTCATGCAGGTTATGGCGTGCTTAATGGACAACTAAGTATTATTGACATTTCTTCCAAATAACTCAATCCCCTGATGAGCTAGAATTAGATTTCACCCCCAATGAATTAGAATGAACCCTATGGGCTGGTTTCTCAGACACAGATTAAGCCTATTCCTGGACTGAAAAACATGCTCAACTGAGAGTTTCCTTTGAAAATGCTTTTTATTCCAGTACTAGGCTTAATCTTTCTGGGAAACTGCCCAATGAGTTCACTTATATTGAATCCCATGTCTTAAACCAAACATATAAGGTAAAGTTTTTAGCATCAACAGTTGGATTAAGCCTACACCAAGGATGTAGTGCAGGTGTTGGGGTTTGTTCCTTGTTCCTTGTCAATCATTGGCTCATTGGTGAAATTAGCATTCAGACTATATCTTTAACCAATCAAAAACCTTTATTAATGCAATTGCAGGCAGAAGTTGACAACGGGAACATAGCACGCATGTTTCGGAGTAAGTTCTGCAAAATAGGAAAGGGTCCAAGTTGTTTTATTATGCTTGCAGTCAACCCCTAGTGATGTCACTGCCTAGGTCATTACCTTCTACTCATGAGACCAAGCCCATGCATACACCGCTATACAAACACTAGTTCCAGTGTTATCTAAAGGCTCAGCAGTAAATGTCCGTTCCCCAAGTTGATTTATAGTGGTATGTCTGACTAGTCTCTTATCTCTTTCACTCCCCTGCAGGGTTCTGTGTCTATGAATCTCTTTTGTCTTTGAGGCGCTTTCTCACAGACACCCTGTTTTGACTGCAATAACTCACACATCCCTCAGACCGTTTCTTATAGTAAGCAGAGACTAGAAAAGAACTGTGGAACAATATTAAACCTTATAATGCATATATATATATATATAGTTAATCTGTCTTGGACCCTATAAATGTAAGGGGGGAAGGGTCTTATAACCCTTCCCCTTCTATTAATACAACATAAGCATAATCAATTATTATAATACATGAAACATTTGGTACAGCCCCTATCATGACCCCAAGGTGAACCCCATCACAGGGTAAGTCTTATTTTTTACCACTCCATCCCTGCCTTACACATTCTGTTTAGTTTAAGAGTGCTGGCCACACAGATGAGGGGTATGGAACATCTCAGCAGTGAAAAGATGAGACCTGTTGTGGCATCCTTGAGCCAGCAGTTTTTCTCTTTTGCCGTGTCACGATAGACGTATTTGTTGTTCTCGTTTTATTATGTTAAAACAGACTGACAGGTGACCGTCTAGTGACTCCAGAAGTCACTTACACTGGCAGCACGAACAGCGGCAGTATCTTCAATTGGACAATACAAACATCACATTTGTTTAAAAACCAAACAGATTTGGGTCAGGAAATTAGACTTGGAGATGAGGATGCGATATGCAGCATTTTGGTTAGATCAGCCCAGCTTGGGCGTTCTTTGAAGTGTCATGATGACTGGGGTCTTTACTATAGGCTACATAAAGCTAGCCTAATTTGCGCTGGATCTAAATATAGACCTGTCGTACAAACTATTTTTGCCTGTATTGCCTTGATTTTGTTGCCGTGGCTTCATCACATTAGTGTCTGACGGTTAAGACGGCTGTAAGACATCACAGTGGACTTTGGTGTGTTCAACATTGCATGAGGGAGACAGAGTATCTAGATTACTTTTAAGGGACCATGTGGTTCAAGAGAGGGCTTTTGCAATAAAAATTCAGACAAGGTAACATGTGTAGGCTTAAATCAACCTTCTCTTCCGAGACCACCGGCCTTTTAAAATGTTTGTTGCAGCCCTGATATAATACATTCAACTAGTCCACCAAAAAAATCAAGCCATTAACTAGTTTAATCTGATGTGGAAGATGAGGGCTACAACAAATATCTGAAGGCTGGTGGTCGAGGAGATGGTTGGGAAACACTGGCCATGATGTTGCTACAGACTTAGTCTGTGGGCATCTGCTTTATGAAATGATGGTGGTTAACTCACTAGTTGCAGCGATAGGACAAGACCGTAACTACCAATTGGATATCACGAAATAGGGGAGAAAAAGGTCAGCAGCAATGTAGCCTATGTTGTTTGTCCCCCCATTTTGCTTCTGAAGTCACCATTTACCCTAGAGCTGGTCAATATGGCCTAAAAATCATATCTCTATATATTTATTTCAAACTTATGGACGATTCACAAAATATATCTTCATACATAAAACATTTTTTTTTGTGTAATTAAAGGTCAAATACACAGCATTTCAAACAGTCAGCAATAATCTGTTGAATTCAGGGTTTGTGAAATTATACCTAGGCTAATTATAAGCCTTCCACAACCATAAAACCCACTAATAATTGTAATATTTTAACATGCTTTTTCACAATAGTCACATCTGGCTTTCAAGTCTGTTCCCTTTTTGTTACAAATTGAACCAGAACTATGCTTGATGCACATTCACTAATAATGACAAACATCTTGTAGCTAGCATTATAGAAAATGAACACCGGTCTCATAAGCAATCTCAAGCATAAGGCATGTGCGCTAGTGAGTAGCCAGCTAATCTTTAGATTTAAAGTTTAGTCAACTTGGATCTATTTGCTAGCTAACACGGCAGAACCGTTGAATTGTTATGAAAACACCCTTCTATCCAACTGTTTGAACAGCATGCTAGCCTGTCCACTTTGTTCAGCTGTTCCTTATATAATTGTGTTTTATGCTTATTGCCCATTTATAAGACACAGACTAGACAGCTAATAACAATATTTGGCTAAATTGCTGCTAGTGGTACCGCAATGCCACACTACAAACTGAGCAAACATTTTCCAGAATCAATGTTCATTGATACTCCCGTTTTGGTAGTGTCTGGTCTGCGCGCCATTTGAGTAGTTGAGACAAAAAAAGGGCATTGTTACAAAGGTTCTCCTCTATTACAGTAAAATAATGTCTCTGTTTGTCCATATGACCAATTCTGTTGGACCAAACCTCAAATGCAAATAGCGAGTTCAAACAGTTTGTCAGAGGAAGACGTTAACGCTCATCTTTTGTTGTTGTTAGTGGCAGGGGATTGGTGTGTTTTTAAACGGAGAGGAAGAGGCGACGCGAGAGGTGTCACTCTCACCAAAATCTGTCCAAAATATGCCAAATGTGTTTCTACATTTTACATGATTTTTTAAAAACATTTTTGTCATTTAGCAGACTCTCTTATCCAGTGCGACTTGCAGTTAGTGCATTCATCTTAAGATAGCTAGGTGGGACAACCACATATCACAGGCATGGTAAGTACACTTCTCCTCAATAAAGTAGTTATCTACAAAGTCATTTTCAATGGGCTTATTGTGGACCTAAGCTTGTCGCCTGCCTTCCTACCTTCGGGACAACAACTCCCATTGTTAGGGCGAGACACAAGCATCTCGTCATTATATACAGATCTCTGGTGTAAATGGGTGGGTGCACACAGCACAGAAGGAGAGAAGGAGACGAGACCAATGAGAACAAGCGGACATAAACTCTCATAATAAAAATTTCAGTACCAGTCAAAAGTTTGAACACATATTTTAGATTCTTCAAAGTAGCCACCCTTTGCTTTGATGATAGCTTTGCACACTCTTGGAATTCTCTCAACCAGCTTCACCTGGAATGCTATTGTAACAGTGTTGAAGGAGTTCCCACATATGCTGAGCATTTGTTGGCTGCTTTTTCTTCACTCTGCGGTCCAACTCATCCCAAACCATCTCAATTGGTTTGAGGTCGGGTGATTGTGGAGGCCATGTCATCTGATGCAGCACTACATCACTCTCCTTCTTGGTCAAATAGCCCTTACACAGCCTGGAGGTGTGTTGAGTCATTGTCCTGTTGAAAAACAAATGATAGTCCCGCTAAGCGCAAATTAAATGGGATGGCGTAACGCTGCAGAATGCTGTGGGAGCCATGTTGGTTAAGTGTACCTTGAATTCTAAATAAATCGTAGACCGTGTCACCAGCAAAGCACCCCCCACACATCACACCTCCTCCTCCATGATTCACAGTGGGAACCACACGTGGAGATCCTCTATTCACCTACTTTGCGTCTCACAAAGACACGGAGGTTGGAACCAAAAATCTCAAATTTGGACTCATCAGACCAAAGGACAGATTTCCACCGGTCTAATGTCCATTGCTTGTGTTTCTTGGCCCAAGCAAGTCTCTTCTTATTATTGGTATCCTTTAGTAGTGGTTTCTTTGCAGCAATTCGACCATGAAGGCCTGATTTCACGCAGTCACGTCTGAGCAGTTGATGTTGAGATGTGTCTGTTACTTGAACTCTGTGAAGCATTTATTTGGGCTGCAGTTTCTGAGGCTAGTCTAATGAACTTATCCTCTGAAGCAGAGGTAACTCTTATTTTCCTGTGGCGGTCCTCATGAGAGCTAGTTTCATTATAGCGCTTGATGGTTTTTGCGACTACACTTGAGGAAAAGTTAAAAGTTCTTGAAATGTTCTGGATTGACTGAACTTCATGTCTTAAAGTAATGATGAACTTTTGTTTCTCTTTGCTTATTTGAGCTGTTCTTGCCATATAATGGACTTGGTCTTTTACCAAATAGGCCTATCTTCTGTATACCACCCCTACCTTGTCACAACACAACCGATTGGCTCAAATGCATTAAGAAGGAAATAAATTCCACAAATGTAATTTTAACAAGGCACACCTGTTAATTGAAATGCATTACAGGTGACTACCTCATGAAGCTGGTTGAGAGAATGCCAAGAATATGCAAAGCTGTCATCAAGGCAAAGGGTGGCTATTTGAAGAATCTCAAATATAAAATATATTTTGATTTGTTTAACACTTTTGGTTACTGCATGATTCTAAATGTTTTATTTCATAGTTTTGATGTCTGAACTATTATTTTACAATGTAGAAAATAGTCAAATTAAAGAAAACCCCTTGAATTAGTAGGTTTTGGCTGGTACGGTGTGTGTTTGTGTGCGCACACATACATACAGTTGAAGTCGAAAGTTTACATACTCCTTAGTCAAATACATTTAAACTCAGTTTTTCACAATTCCTGACATTTAATCCTAATAAGAATTCCCTGTCTTAAGTCAGGTTGGATCACCACTTTATTTTACAGAATGTGAAATGTCAGAATAGTAGTAGAGAGAATTGTTTATTTCATCACATTCCCAATGGATAAGAAGTTTAAATACACTCAATTAGTATTTGGTAGCATTGCCTTTAACTTGGGTCAATCGTTTCGGGTAGCCTTCCACAAGCTTCCCACAATAAGTTGGGTGAATTTTGGCCCATTCCTCCTGACAGAGCTGGTGTAACTGAGTCAGGTTTGTAGGTTTCCTTGCTCGCACATGCTTTTTCAGTTCTGCTCACAAATTTTCCAAAGGATTGAGGTCAACTATCTCATGTGGCACACTGTAATGAATCACATAGTATATAGTAACAAAATAGATGGTATTGGTTCTAATGGCATTTATTACAGTGATTTGACAGAATTGTAGAAAAAAAAATTGGGACTGGTTCAAACAGCATTTAGAGTAATTTTACAAAATCTTGTTAGGCAATGTCTGGCTGTAAAGCTGAATCATCGGAGTGGATAGAAAGCAGAGCACCCGGAGACTGTGTGACAAACCCTGAGGACTTTTTTCTGCGCTCATCAATCCTGGAGTAATAGAGAGATTTTTCTTTGTCCCAAAAATAAACTTGAAGAACAGGAGTCTAGGATGTAATGGGCCTGTTGTAATTCCACTCCGATGATTCAGCTTCACAGCCACACATTGCCTAACTAATTTTGTCAAATTACTCTAATAAATGCTGTTTGAACCAGTACAACCTATTTTGTTACCATTCTGTCAAATCACTGTTATAATTGCCATTAGAACCAATACCATCTATTTTGTTACTATATACTATGTGATCCATCACAGTGTGCCACATGAGATAGTTGTATGAAAAATAGCAGTCAGATCAATGTGTCAGTAACATTTGAATACTAAAGGTAAATTGGTAAAAGCCAACAAAACATAGTGTAGACCTATGTAATGACATGACAATCGATGAACTGGAAAATACAATTATTTATTTTTATACAGCACAATACAGATCACTGCACATAATGTACAATACACAGTATAGAAAAGGCATTCACACAATTCACATCAATAAAATAGACAGTACCAAGTAGGTATGGTGGTGCTGTTAAGTACAGTAATAGCCTACAGTGATTTTTGTGCTTGTATTAGGTTGTAGTGCAATGAGGACCATGCCCATGAATACCGGGTGAGTTGGGGGGTGTCAGAATAGCCCCCAAGTGCCCTTGAATGTTGATGTATGGCCTGCAATGACCTCCTTGATGGGTTTTGGGATGGGGCTATGTTGGCAGCCAGACGACGGCATTTTCAACAGGATTTGTGCTCCTAGTATTTGTCAATGCTCTCCATCAGGTCATGAATGAACCACTATATCAGTGGTGGGCTGATATATTGCACCAAACCTCTTAATGTAAAATTGCACGACTAAGATCTCTTTGGAAAAATTTATGACAGATTTCTTGAGTTAGCTTCGATACATTCTGACTATTTTAAGGAGGTGTATACTGAGTACGGCATCTCAAAATGGACAAACACTACTATTGCTGCTTTTTTTCAAGTGAACGTCTTTTAAGGGAGTATGAGAGCACACTCGTTCAGTTCAGCAAGCCGAGTTCAGCTAGGCACCAGTCGAACTGAAGCATGCTGACACTTTAAACCAGAACATTGATGGCGTATTTTGGACTAGCTAGCTACTTGCTAACGTAAGCTCGTTAATAGTTTGTTGACACTGCTTAAAGTATTTTCAATCTTCACAGTCACAGCTGTGAGGTAAAATTTTTGCTTTGGACGAGCAATGGCCATCTGTACTCCTTCTGTGGGGTTTATCATTGATATAATTTTCTCACACTTTGCCTACTTGATATCTAGCAAACTCGTTCAAAACTGGCCAGCTGTGTTGACACTCGCGCACAGCCTATCCTTGCGCCCACCGTCACAGCGGATGACTGAAATGTGTATTTCGGAGAAAATGGTTCCAAAATAAATGTTTTTTCAAACAACTATAATCAAAATATAATAATTTCAGATTTACTTATAGTACAAAATGCTAACCACCCAGCTTTGGAGTAGTTAGGTATTTTTTCCCCTGCTTTTGAGAGTAGCTGACTAGTAGGTACTGTTATTTTTCAGAGTAAATAACTCACGGACACTAGAGAAGCGTAACCAAGTTTAATTCTTCCCAAAGGGTCTGTACAGCTGTAATTCAAAGTCACCATTATTAGTCAGTTGTACAACCGAATGCCTTCAACTGAAATGTGTCTTCCGCATTTAACCCAACCCCTCTGAATCAGAGAGGTGCGGGGGGCTGCCCTAATCAACATCCACATCTTCGGCGCCCGGGGAACAGTGGGTTAACTGCCTTGTTCAGGGGCAGAACAACAGATTTTTACCTTGTCAGCTCGGGGATTCGAACTTGCAACCCTCCGGTTACAAGTCCAACGCTCTAACCACTAGGCTACCTGCCAGACAACCAAACATTTCTCACCATCATAGGTATATATATCCCACTTAAGACACTCCTCCATCTCTCCAATCCTTACATGTTATGGTTCAACAGGGGAACCATAAGATTTATTACAGGGGATCTGACCTCAACCCCTCCTTCGCCTAGTCCACAGATATCCATCTGCCTCCCCTATAGAAATTCTTTGATCTCCTCCCGTCCACCCAGCACATTCCACAGCCACTCTGTCTTTCTACAGATCTCACTCCTTAAATTCTATGCTTCTGATCTATCATTTATTTAATATCTCAATGTTCAAAGTTTAGCTGACTGTGCTGATTCCAACAGAACCCATAGACTTCCAGCAATTGCGCTAAGCTAAAGATATTAAACTTCCTTCAAACGGATTGTGTCGAGGCACAGATCTGGGGGAGGGTACCAAAACATTTTCTGCAGCATTGAAGGTTCCCAAGAACACAGTGGGCTCCATCATTCTTAAATGGAAGAAGTTTGGAACCACCAAGACTTCCTAGTGCTGGCCACCCGGCCAAACTGAGCCATCGTGGGGAAAGGGCTTTGGTCAGGGAGGTGATCAAGAACCCAATGGTCACTCTGACAGAGCTCCAGAGTTCCTCTGTGGAGATGGTTGTCTTTCTGGAAGGTTCTCCCATCTCTGCAGCACTCCACCAATCAGGCCTTTATGGAAGAGTGGCCAGACGGAAGCCACTCCTCAGTAAAAGGCACATGACCGCCCACTTGGAGTTTGCCAAAAGGCACCCAAAGGAATCTCAAACCATAAGAAACAAGATTCTCTGGTCTGATGAAACCAAGATTGAGATCTTTGGCCTGAATGCCAAGCTTCACGCCTGGAGGAAACCTGGCACCATCCCTACGGTGAAGCATGGTGGTGGCAGCATCATGCTGTGGGATGTTTTTCAGCGGCAGGGACTGGGAGACTAGTCAGGATCGAGGGAAAAATGAACGGATCAAAGTACAGAGAGATCCTTGATGAAACCCGGCTCCAGAGCACTCAAAATCTCAGACTGGGGCAAAGGTTCACCTTCCAACAGGACAACGACCCTAAGCACACAGCCAAGACAACGCAGGAGTAGCTTCGGGAGAAGTTTCTGAATGTCCTTGAGTGGCCCAGCCAGATCCCGGACTTGAACCTGTTCGAACATCTCTGGAGAGACCTGAAAATACACTGTAGTTGTTATGCAATTACTGCATCCAAAATACCAGTCTACTGCAGTTACTGCACTTTTACTGCAGTTTCAAAACTGCTGTCTTTTTTTGTAAGGGCCGTGTGCACAGTGGGGTGAGTGAGTGTGAGTGGCTCACTCACACTGATGCTGACAGTGAAACAGGGACCGGCAGATACTTTCATAGCGGGAATCAACATAAGCCATAGACTATTACTGTTGACCAAGTAATGGTTTTAGAACAATCTACGTTGTGTTATGAAAATCACAGAAAATTACCAAACGCGTCACCGATGTCGGCAAAATGCTTCGGTTAGAGGAAGGCAATGTCGGTGTCAGTAATTTTCGGTTTATCGTCCCAGCTCTAGTAGTTGCTAGTAAGAGCAAATTCTACCATACAGGTATTGCAGAAAGAGTGCAACTAATTCAGGATTATCTAATGCAAACAGCTAACCTGTAGATTGAAGTCAGAATACGCTGGTTCCAAAGTGGCTGATTCGGACTCTACTCATGCCGCATACTTAAGTCAGATATAATTTCTGTGATGTGGAGACTCCCTTTTCACTATATACTGTAGCAAAGAGAACAGCATCTATTCATCCCATCGTGTAGGCTAGTTCCCATCATCCCCCACTCTCCATGCCTTTCACCTGACTTCCGAACTCACTAGAAGATCTGTTTTGAGGTCGGAGCAAACTCTCAAAGGACGTTCTAGGCGTCTCCAATCCAAAAATGAGCCTTACCAGTTACAAACAAATAGCCTTTGGATTATTGTCCCATGTTTCTTTGCCTGTTCTTTGTTGGGTGTATCTCATATTGAACACATCCATGCCTATATGGAAAAGCCAAAGGTGTGTCCTTATCTCCGTTAATAACCTGTCCATTTGATCTCTCTTACCCACTGTGCTCTACGGTGAGTCTGTCAGCTGCTCTTCTGGGACACATAACATTTGTAAAAACAGCAGACGCTATTATCCAGAGCAATTTAGAGGAGCAATTCGGGTTAAATCCTTTGCTCAAGGGCACATCGACAGATTTTTCACATAATCAGCTCAGGGATTCAAACCAGCAACCTTTCAGGTACTGGTCCAACGCTCTTAAATGATAATTTACCTGCCACCCTAACCAGGCATGGTATCCTAATCTGGCATATAGCCTAACCAGTACAAAGTCTCAGACACACCAATAGTTTGCTGGCGGAGAATACTTAGCACCTCTGAATAGAGTGCCGGCCATATTTTGCAAACTGAGTGCGCACCGATTTTACATGTAGAATCGTTTGAAAATGTCTGCAGCAGAACAATAGATCCACATTCGGGTGCGATATGTTTAAGAATTAATGCTCATGCGTCTTATCAGTCATTATCGAGAGCCTGTATTTTGGGATTTTGTAAGGATCTTAACATTCATTGGTAAATAGTTCTCAGGGTGAACTTCAACTTTATGCAATCTGAAAGCACTAAGTACTTCTGAGGACACCATGGTTTAATGTGCAATGTTTAGACCAGGTTTTTTGTAATTATATTGGTGATGTCGGCATGGTTTGAAGCTGGGATTCTTACACGTCTTTCAGCTCAAGTTCAAGCTTAGTATAATTGATGACTTTGCGTGAACATTGTATGCTTTTTAGATGCGAACATGGAGCGTGGAGGAGCTGAGGTCACGGCTGGCCTCCCTGGACCCCCAGATGGAGCAGGAGATCAAGGAGATCCGCCAGCGCTACCTGGCCAAGCGCCAGCCCATCCTGGACGCCATCGAGGCCAAGAAGCGACGCCAGCAGATCTTCTGAGGCACTTTGGCATGCCAGACTCAAACGTCTTAAGTGGACTCTTGGTCATTCACACTGGACAATGACAGGGACAGATTACTTCTGTTCATTGCTTTGGACTCCACTTCATTGCTGTTCTTGTCTTTTTCTTTATTGGAAAACCACTTAATGCTGCCAAGCATGGATGTTTTTTTTTTATCTTAAGTTATTTTAAAACATTTTGTTTAGGGCACTTGAGACCTCAAGTATTCTTTTTTTTTCACTCGTGGTACAATTGTATTGGTACTGTTGGTACTCTTGAAACAACTGTGTTGCATTGGTAATTGGAAATCACTTTTATACCACACACTATCATTTTGTGTGTTTTACCACTTTTGTGTAATTTGGTACTTATTCTTTCATTTGTATTTAGGTTCTCCACACTATTAATTTTGCAGCGCAGTACAATATCCAGCCAAAGGGAAGTTCAATTTACTTCATGGGTATATGACCCAGGAGAACCTGAATTTAAATTAAAAAGATAGTACCTCAGCCTTAGTTGAATGCATGTGCCTCAATAAAAAACAAATTCAGATACGTGCATAGCTGACGTTAATGGTTGATTTCAAGAAAACGTCAAGTTTCATGCACATATTTCGGATTTGATTCTGAATTATGTAATTTTAGAGATATTACAATGAGAGGTTCGGTTAAAAGATGTTTGAAAAATGTAAGTGAAACCTTGTTTTTTGTGTTGAACCACGGTGCACTTGGTTCATTGTTATTCACTGTACAGTTACTTCTCTATTTTTGTTCATAACTCATCGTCAACATTCCATAGAGCAGCTTGTACTTATTTTTTTAACATTCAAACTTTTGGTATACGTAAGGGGCAATCATTTTGTGTATATATAGTTTAGACGGTTATATCCTTACAAGGAAGAGACATTTTGCATTTGTTGTGCTACAGAAATTTGCATCAGTGTGCAAACTAGCCTCTCAGGTCAGATATTCTCAGGTTCGTATATAAGGACATTAATTAAGAAATTAATCGAAATAACCCAGTTTGATGACCAATAAGCACAATTTAGTTACTTGTTACAAGTAAAAAAGGGAATGTATTTAATTGCCTTATTCTGCCTTTTTATTTGTTTTTCTGCATTATAATTGTAATAATGATCTGTCAATTTACTTGTTTTTTTAAAGAATTAAAATTATTTAATTACTGTAGGTTTATAACTCCTCAAACCTTTTGACATATCACTCAATCCAAACCTCTTCTGTTGATCTGATTTATATTTATTTGAGATTTATCACATTGTTACTTACAACCATTGTTTCTGAGTACTTTTATCTCTTATATTGAAAGGCATTCATTGAAGTAGAAATCACTGGAAAGCATTTTAGCCCTGTAATATGAATGAAGAACTGGTGTGTACTCAAGTCTCCACTTGTCCTTAAATTTGGTATTCATTCCAAGAACGTTTTTCAAATGTTGATGCCTTAAATTATGCAATGAAAGTCATGCATGTGTTAAATATCAGTGTTTGATTTGTGTATTTGTTGCATGCCTATTAAAACCAGTTTAAGGAATGTGTTTATTTGTACCATGTGTCCCCCCCCCTTTTGAAGTTACTGATGTTGGAACCAGTGTTTTGGAACCAATGAGTATTTTGGCTTTGCAATGACATTTCAGGCAAGGTAACGTGTAGGCCTAGATCAGTGCTTCCCAACCCTCTCCTCGGAAACCACCGGCCTTTTAACTTATTTGTTGCAACCCTGATAAAGCACACCTCGTTCAACAAGCACACCTCATACATACACAAACAATCCATTAACTAGTTGAATCTGATGTGCTAGCCCAGGGCTACAACAAATATCTGACAGCTGGTGGACCTCAAGGAGATGGTTGGGAAACACTGGCCTAAATGTCACTACAGACTTAGTCTGTGGGCAGAATGCTTTATGGAAATATGGTTATAGAACAGGTGGTCATGCTGCTACCTTAAGTTGCAACTCTAGATGAATGTGTGCTAGAACAGCTGGGGGATAGCATTTAGCTGCATTATGCACGAGAGAGATTATGAATTACCACGTTTTTGTCTCCAAACGCTCTACTCTGAACACACCAAGTAAAGGAAGATAAGGGCCTAATTACCTTCCAAGTAAAGGAAGGTAATTACCAACGTCAGGGGTTTTCACACTGTACCCCATTCCCCACTGGACACTATTTGGGGAGACTTGCTTGGCTGTAGTTTATGTATGCTGGGTAGTTGCTGAGGTTGGGAGATAGGGGCAAAAGTCTATATCGCTGTGAATTGACATTTTGGGCGTTAATGATAAATCTGCAACTCAGTATTAGGAAGGTGTTCCTAATGTTTGGTATACTCAGAAGACTAATTGTTTAAAGAAAAACTACCAAAACTATTGCTGATGGTGAACCTGAACAATCAAAATAATATCTATTGTAAGCCGAGTTCAGCAGGTTGGTCAGTGTGCTAAGCACTGGGCACAGTGTGCAGTTTGTCTACTCTACCGATATTGCCTGGGGTTGTTCAGCATGCTAAATGACTTGTACTGTAGATCAATGACGGTCAACACAGTTACATCCAGTTCGACACTGAAGGAGAGGAGGCATCAGTTGTCACAAAAGATGAGGTATTTTCAGAAGGTAGAATGAATGTAGTATGAGCAATAACTGTTAGTGAACCAGGGCTCTACGGGCACATCAAAACCATACTACAGCCTACTCTGGTTGTAAAGTGGTGCCATGAACTCAATATTAAGGGGTTGAGAAATGATTAACTGACAGAAAGCTGTGATGCTCCTCTCTGTAACAAGAACAGTAGTTGATTTGAAAACAATATTTTTCCTGCAATTCCTACATTGAGAAAAGGTCATGCTTGTGCTTCTCTGAATGCATCTCTCCCTCCGTGCGCACAGTGGGGAGTGAAAGTGGCACACTCACACAGCAGCAAACAGCGAAACATGGCTAAACAACATAAGGCATAGACTATTACTGTTGACCATAATGGTTTTAAAACAATCTACTTGTGTAGCAAAATCACAGAAGAATACATTGGTTCCGAAGTGGCTGATTCGGACTAAACTCATGCTGTTAATGCACACCTGAATTGAGTATGTCCAATAACTGCTAGTACGTCACACGCTGATCGGCACCAGGTAGGGTCATTGTCCTGTTGAAAAACAAATGATAGTCCCACTAAGAGCAAACCAGATGGGATGGCGTATTGCTGCAGAATGCTGTGGTAGCCATGCTAGTTAAGTGTGCCTTGAATTCTAAGTAAATCACTGACAGTGTCACCAGCAAAGCACCTCCACACCATCACACCTCCTCCATGCTTCACGGTGGGAACCACAAATGTGGAGATCATCCATTCACCTACTCTGCGTCTCTCAAAGACACAGAGGTTGGAATCAAAAATCTCAAATTTGGAACATCATACCAAAGGACAGATTTCCACTGGTCTAATGTCCATTGCTTGTGTTTCTTGGCCCAAGACAGTATCTTCTTAATATTATTGGTTTCTTTTAGTAGTGGTTTATTTGCAGTAATTCGACCACAAAGGCCTGATTCACAGTCTCGTCTGAATAGTTGTCAACTAGTTGTCAACTTCCCACAAGGAAAGGAGGGAGAAAAAAAAAGGGCTACTAAAGTATGGCTCCCAATCAGAGACAACGATGGACAGCTGTCCCTGATTGAGAGCCCTACCCGGCCAACAACAAAGAAATATAAAAACTAGAACATAGAATGCCCACCCCAAATCACACCCTGACCAAACCAAAAAGAGACATAAACAGGCTCCTACAGGTCAGGGCGTGACACTGTTCACTTAATCTCTGTGAAGCATTTATTTGGGCTGCAATTTCTGAGGCTGGTAACTCTAATGAACTTATCCTCTGCAGCAGAGGTAACTCTGGGTCTTCCTTTCCTGTGGCGGTCCTCATGAGAGACAGTTTCATCATAGCGTTTCCTGGTTTTTGCATCTGCACTTGAAGAAACTTTCAAAGTTCTTATGTTTTGGATCGACTGAACTTCATGTCTTAAAGTAATGATGAACTTTTGTTTCTTTACCAAATAGGGCTATCTCCTGTATACCACCTCAATCTTGTCACAGCACAACTGATTCGCTTAAATGCATTAAGAAGGAAAGAAATTCCACAAATTAACTTTTAAGAAGGCACACCTGTTAATTGAAATGCATTCCAGGTGACTACCTCCTGAAGCTGGTTGAGAGAATGCCAAGATTGTGCAAAGCTGTCATCAAAGCAAAGTGTGGCTACTTTGAAGAATCTCAAATATAACACATATTTTGATTTGTTTAACACTTTCCATATGTGTTATTTCATAGTTTTGATGTCTTCACTATTATTCTACAATGTAGAAAATATAAAAAATATAGAAAAACCCTTGAATGAGTCGGTGTGTCCGAACTTTTGACTGGTACTATATGCAGTTGAAGTCGGATGTTTACATATACCTTAGCCAAATACATTTAAACTCAGTTTTTCACAGTTCCTGACTGTGAAATCCTTAATCCTAGTAAAAATGCCCTGTCTTAGGTCAGTTAGGATCACCACTTTATTTTAATGTGAATGTGAAATGTCAGAATAATAGTAGAGAGAATGATTTATTTCAGCTTTTATTTCTATAATTTCTTTCCCACATTCCCAGTGGGTCAGAAGTTTACATACACTCCAATTGTATTTGGTAGCATTGCCTTTAAATTGTTTAACTTGGGTGAAACGTTTCGGGTAGCCTTCCACAAGCTTCCCACAATAAGTTGGGTGAATTTTGGTCCACTCCTCCTGACAGAGCTGGTGTAACTGAGTCAGGTTTGTAGGCCTCCTTGCTTGCACACGCTTTTTCAGTTCTGCCCACAGATTTTCTATAGAATTGAGGTCAGAGCATTGTGATTGCCATTCCAATACCTTGACTTTGTTGTCCTTAGGCCATTTTGCCACAACTTTGGAAGTATGCTTGGGGTCATTGTCCATTTGGAAGACCCATTTGTGACAAAACTTTAACTTCCTGACTGATGTCTTGAGATGTTGCTTCAATATATCCACAAAAATGTCCTTCCTCATGATGCCATCTATTTTGTGAAGTGCACCAGTCCCTTCTGCACCAACGCACAACATGATGCTGCCACCCCCGTGCTTCACGGTTGGGATGGTCTCCTTCCTGAGCGGTATGACGGCTGTGTGGTCCCATGGTGTTTATACTTGCGTACTATTGTTTGTACAGATAAACGTGGTACCTTCAGGCGTTTGGAAATTGCTCCCAGGGATGAACCAGACTTGTGGAGGTCTACAATTTTTTTTCTAAGGTCTTGGCTGATTTCTTTTGATTTTCCCATGATGTCAAGCAAAGAGGCACTGAGTTTGAAGATATGTCCTGAAATTCATCTACAGGTACACCTCCAATTGACTCAAATTATGTCAATTAGCCAATCAGAAGCTTCTAAAGCCATGACATAATTTTCTGGAATTTTCCAAGCTGTTTAAAGGCACAGTCAACTTAGTGTATGTAAACTTCTGACACACTGGAATTGTGATACAGTGAGTTATAAGTGAAATAATCTCTCTGTCAACAATTGATGGAAAAATTACTTGTGTCATGCACAAAGTAGATGTCCTAACCGACTTGCCAAAACTATAGTTTGTTAACAAGAAATGTGTGGAGTGGTTGAAAAACAAGTTTTAATGACTCCAACCTAAGTGTATGTAAACTTCCGACTTCAACTGTATTTCACTTGGTGTAGGCTGTTCACTACTAGCTTGTTATAAAGTTAATTTGAACATTTTATTTATTACTACTACTAGCTTATCGGGGAGAGATTCCAGCTTGCTCTTGCTTGCTGATTGTAAAATAGTTTGAAAGGAGAGAGAGAGAGCATCGATAGTGTGATCAATATACACCATATGATTATCCTGCTAATGTGCAGTGCCTTCGGAACGTATTTAGACCCCTTGACTTCTTCTGCATTTTGTTACATTACATCTTTATTCTACAATGGATTAAATAAAAAAAAATCTACACACAATACCCTGTAATGACAAAGCGTAAACAGTTAAAAAATGTTTTTTGCACATTTATATATATTTTTAAACTGATACCTTATTTACGTACGTTTTCAGACTATTTGCTATGAGACTAGAAATTGAGCTCAGGTGGATCCTGTTTCCATTGATCATCCTTGAGATGTTTCTACAACTTGATTGGAGTCCACCTGTGGTAAATCAAATTGCTTGGACATGATTTGGAAAGGCACACACCTGCCTATGTAAGGTCCCACATTTGACAGTGCATGTCAGAGCAAAAACCAAGCCATGAGGTCAAAGGAATTGCCCAAAGAGCTCTGAGACAGGATTTTGTCGATGGCACAGATCTGGGGAAGAGTACAAAAACATTTCTGCAGCATTGCAGTTCCCCAAGAACACAGAGGCCTCCATCATTCTTAAATGGAAGTCGTTTGGAACCACCGGGGCAAAGATGAACGGAGCAAAGTACAGAGAGATCCTTGACGAAACCTGCTCCAGAGCTTTCAGGACCTCAGACTGGCGCCAAGGTTGACCTTCCAACAGGACAACTACCCTAAGCACCCAACACAGGAGGGGCTTCAGGACAAGTCTCTGAATGTCCTTGACTGGCCCAGCCAGAGCCCAGACTTAAACCTGATTGAGCATCACTGGAGAGACCTGGACATTAGCTGTGCACCAACACTCCCCATCCAACCTGACAGAGCTTGAGAGAATATGCAGAGAAGAATGGAAGAAACTCCCCAAATACAGGTGTGCCAAGTTTGTAGCTCATACCCAAGAAGACTCAAGGCTGTAATCGCTGCCAAAGGTGCTTCAACAAAGTACTGACTAAACTAAAGGGTCTGAATTATTATGTAAATGTAATATTTCCATTTTTTTATTGTAATAAATGTACAAAAATGTCTAAAAAAACATTTTTTTATTAGTCATTATGGGGTATTGTGTATAGATTGATGAGGGAAAAAACTATTTAATACATTTTAGAATAAGGCTGTAACCAAACAAAATGTGGAAAATGTCAAGGGGTCTGAATACTTTCCAAAGGCACTATACCTTTCTGGACTTTGTAAACTGTATATTCAGGCCTAGATTCAGGGCTCAAAACAGGACGTTTGAGCATTTATTCAAATTAGCCTACATCAGTGTTGTAGTTGTGTCTGGAGAACTGGGTATACTCTAAGAAAAATACAATAAAAAAAATACTAACAGTGACATACATTCAATGACTTAAATTATAAATCCCATATTGGTCTTTCACAGTCAGGCGAACCCAAGCTGTACTGTGCAAGTAGGCTAATAGTAGGCCTATTATTGAAATAAATAAATTAGACTGTAAGTGAGTCAGAAATTCACAGGTCATTTTTTTTTTAAGGATTCAACTCTCAAAGTCACACTTTTTTAATAGAAAACAACAAAATGGAATGTTCTAAATCAGTGGTTCCCAAACTTTTTATAGACCCATACCCCTTAAAACATTCAACCTCCAGCTGCGTACCCCCTCTATCACCAGGGTCAGTGCACTCTCAAATGTTGTTTTTGTTTTACATAATTGTTGCGATAAATTTATTAAACATAAGAATGAGTGTGAGTTCTTGTCACTACCCGGCTCGTGGGAAGTGACAAAGAGCTCTTATAGGACCAGGGCACAAATAATAATAATATAATAATAATCAATAATTTTGCTCTTTATTTAGTCATCTTACATATAAAACCTTATTTCTTCATTACTTGTGAATTATTCACCACAGGTTAATGAGAAGGGTGTGCTTGAAAGGATGCAATGTTGGGTTGTATTTGAGAGAGTCTTAGTCTTAAATCATTTCCCACATACAGTCTGTGCCTGTATTTATTTTTCATGATAGTGAGGGCCAAGAATCCACTCTCACATAGGTACATGGTTGCAAAGGGCATCAGTGTCTTAACAGCGCGATTTGCCAAGGCAATAAACTCCTATGACGATGCCACGTTGAAAGTCATTGAGCACTGAGTTCCAGGTGGCCAATCTACTGACAATGTTTGTCTATGGAGATTGCATGACTGTGTGCTCGATTGTATACTCCTGTCAGCAACGGGTTTGGCTGAAATAGCCAAATCTACTCATTTGAAGTGGTGTCCACATACTTTTATATTTAGAGTACCAGTCAAAAGTTTGCACACACCTACTAATTCCAGGGTTTTTCTTTATTTTTGATATTTTCTATATTGTAGAATAATAGTGAAGACATCAACACCATGAAATAGCACATATGGAATCATGTAGTAACCAAAAAAGTGTGATATTTTAGTTTTTTATTGTTAATAAATTAGCAAACATTTCTAAAAAATTTGCTTAGTCATTATGGGGTATTGTGTATAGATAGATGAAAAAAACTATGTAATACATTTTAGAATAAGGCTTTAACTGTCATGGATCGCACCTCTGTGGCTCTCTCCGATCACCGAAGGACACCATCACCGGAGTATTGACTACACTTCCCATCTACCCCTACTCACACCGAGAACCCAGATCTACAGAAGATTCCCGTGGAGTACCATGACCTCGCTCTGGCGTTCAGTGAGAGTAGGGCTACTCAGCTTCCTCCTCACAGACCCGGTGACTGCGCTATAGATCTCATTCCAGGAACCTCTCCTACACGAGGAAGAATATTTCCTCTCTCACAGCCCGAATCCGACGCCATGAAGAGCTATATAGAGGAGGCACTTTCCAAGGGATTCATTCGTACATCCATTTCCCCTGCTTCAGCCGGATTCTTCTTTGTGAAGAAGAAGGACGGAGGATTACGTCCCTGTATCGATTATCGCAGCCTCAACGAGATCACCGTAAAGTTTCGCTACCCATTGCCATTAGTTCCAGCCGCCCTCGAACAGCTCCGCACCGCCAGGTTCTTCACCAAGTTGGACCTGCGCAATGCGTATAATCTGATTCGGATCAAGAAGGGGGACGAGTGGAAAACGGCATTCTCCACCACCACCGGGCACTATGAGTATCGAGTGATGCCGTTCGGGCTCGCTAACAGTCCCTCCGTGTTCCAATCATTTGTCAACGAGATCTTCCGAGACATGCTGAACCAGAAGCTCATTGTCTATATTGACGACATCCTGATCTATTCGGAGACGTTCGAGACCCACGTGCAGGATGTCAGAGCAGTACTTCAACGCCTCATTGATAACCAAATATACGCCAAGATCCAGAAATGTGAGTTCCATCAGACACGGATCTCCTTCTTGGGATACATCATCAGTGCCAAGGAAGTGACCATGGACAACAGCAAGGTAGAGGCAGTGGTCAACTGGCCACAACCCACCAAGGTAAAGGAGTTACAGCGTTTCCTGGGCTTCGCTAACTTCTACCGTCGGTTTATCAGAAGCTTCACTATCACAGCAGCGCCACTCACGTCTCTTCTTCAGGGTGGAGGGCAACGGTTACAGTGGACATCTGAGAGTCTGGCAGCATTCAAGCAGCTCAAGGAAAAATTCACCACGGCCCCCATCTTGCATCAGCCAGATCCCAAACGGGAGTTCATTGTGGAGGTGGACGCTTCCAATACAGGAATCGGGGCTGTTCTGTCACAACGACATGGTAACCCAGCCAAGCTATTTCCATGTGCTTACCAGTTCCGAAAGCTTACCTCAGCTGAACGGAATTATGATGTGGGTGATAGGGAACTCCTTGCCATGAAGGTCGCCTTTGAGGAATGGCGGCATTGGTTGGAGGGAGCTCGTCTGCCGTTTACGGTTTTGACTGACCACCGTAATTTAGAGTACATTAAGGCCGCCAAACGACTGAACCCCAGACAGGCCAGGTGGTCGCTATTCTTCACCAGATTCGACTTCAGGGTCACATATCGCCCAGGCTCGAAGAATGGTAAGGCCGACGCTCTATCCCGACAGTTTGACAGTTCCTCAAGTCCATCCACGTCGGATCCCATCATTCCAACCACACTTGTTCTCGCCCCAGTACAGTGGGACATAATGACCGAGATTTCCGCAGCACAGAGGGAGGAACCATCACCACCTGAATGCCCCCCGGATCGCATCTACGTGCCGCTCAGCCTTCGGAAACGAGTGTTACAGTGGGTCCACAACACTCCTAGTGCGGGACATCCTGGGATCACGGCCACCACTCACCTCGTGACTAACCGTTTCTGGTGGTCCACGCTCCAAGCCGATGTGATCACCTTCGTGCATCAATGCTCCACTTGCAACATCGTCAAGTCCTCTCATCAGAAACCAGCCGGATTGCTTCAACCACTACCCGTCCCGCAACACCCCTGGTCCCATATTGCTATTGACTTTGTCACTGATCTACCTCCCTCCCAGAACTTCACAACCATTCTGACAGTGGTTGATCGTTTCTCAAAGGCCTGCAGGTTCATCACCTTGGCCAAACTACCCACAGCGTTACAAACAGCGGAGGCTTTGGTACAGCAGGTCTTCCGACTTTATGGGTTACCTGAGGATATAGTTTCGGATCGGGGACCACAATTCACCTCTCGGGTCTGGCGGGCATTATGCGGGCAGCTCAACATCAACGTCAGCCTAACCTCCGGATATCATCCGCAGGCTAATGGGCAGGTCGAGAGGTTGAATCAGGAACTTACACGCTTTCTACACACCTACTGTCATCAGAACCAGCAGGACTGGAGCCGTTTCCTCATGTGGGCCGAGTACGCCCAGAACTCCTTGCTCAAACCCTCCACAGGCCTCACCCCTTTCCAATGTGTGTTAGGATACCAACCCCCTTTTTTCCCCTGGTCCGGGGAGCCTACTGACCTTCCGGCTGTTAACGCATGGTTACAGAGAAGTGAGGAGACCTGGAACAATGCTCACGTACACCTCCAACGAGCAGTTCGGAGAGTCAGAGAGCAGGCTGACCGTCACCGGAGAAGGGGACCCGAGTACACTCCTGGACAGTGGGTGTGGCTGTCATCCAGGGACCTCCGTCTTCGGCTTCCCAGCAAGAAGCTAAGCCCTAGGTACGTGGGTCCTTTTAACTCAGTTTGATTTTCGTACTTGAACTCAAAACGAACAATTGTTATTATCAATCTGTTAACGTTACTCAAAAGATTACCACAATCTGTAGATACCTTGTTTGTTATCGTAAAGGTGTAAGAAATTATAGCTATCTAAGTTACTTACAGCAGAGTAGGGCTAGCCATAATCTAACCATGATCTAATTTAGGCTGGTAGTTGATTTTAAGGTACAGTTATGATAATGGGGATTTGTAATTAAGATTTAGATTGGACTAAAATGTGGGTAATTGGATCTTATTTTTGCATAGGGTCAATTAAGCATGAAAAGAAAGGGAGAGATATCAGACTTTTGTTCCACAAGGTCCCAATGGTAGGCCAGGCCTATACTTTAAACTACACATTTTAGTTAGCTGCTGTTAGTATCTAATCTTGTGGATCCCTTAATTATACATTTCCATAGAGATATGACCCATTATTTAACATGTATTTCAGACATTTCAAGATCCAGAGAAGAGGGTCCTGTACAGCCGTGTATGAACACATTTCCCAGAACACAGCATGGTACTAGGAAAGTGGCTTTCAACAGCTCCTGGTATAAGGACAATTCATTGCTTGAATATTCTGTAAATCAAGATTCTACTTATTATTTCGCCTGTAGGCATTTTCTTGCCCAATACACCTGAATCTGCCTTCACATCACAGTCAGGTTTTTGTAACTGGAAAAAGGCGCTGTTGAAAGATTCTGGGTTAAGCTCCATTTGAAGGCAGAGCATCATATCAATGCTATGTATGCTTGGAATCAGCATAAAAGGGCTATTGACAGCAACTCATCAATGTTAGATGTCAAAAAGAAAGTGGAGGAAAACTGTACTTACATTAAAACAATTGCACATGTGCTCCTATTAACTGACACTCAGAATAGAGTGAGTCATAAGTCTCTTAGAAGAAATAGCAAAGCATGACCCTCATATAGAGAAAAGGATGAATGCATGTGGCAATGCTAAGTACAAAAGCCACCAAATCCAGAATGAAGTTATTAAGGGCTTAGCTGAGATGGTACAAAGTGAAATAATAAGAGAAAGTGAAGTAATAATAAGAAAGTGAAGTTTTTAGTGTAATTGCAGATGAAACCAAAGATTTAAAGAAAAAATAACAAATGTCTTTAGTTTTGAGGTACTATTACAACGGGGCCATCCACGCAAGCTTTTTACACTTTCAGTCAGCTGAAAGCTTAGAATGCAGCAGGTCTCACAAAAATGATAATTGATTGCCTTGAAAAACGAATAATCTTGTGGGGCAAGACTATGACGGTGTATCCGTCATGAGCGGAAAGCATTCTGGTGTGTCTGCACGGATTAAAAACAGTGCAAGATATGTATTTTATGTGAACTGTAATGCACATAGTTTGAATTTGGTTCTTGTCGATGTTGTAAAATCAGTGCCTGAGGCAGTTCACTTTTTTGCTCTCCTGCAGAAGCTTTATATCTTTGTATCTGGCTCGTCCGTTCATCTCAAGTGGCGTGCCGTTCAGAAAGAGCTGTATCCGCAGCAGCAGCCCAGGGAACTACAGAGTCTTACGGATGTAAGGTGGGCATGCAGATACATGGCATGCCGTAATCTGAGGGACAGGCTTTCAGCAATTCTGAGAGTGCTACAGGATATCACACTTGATAATAGTGGTGATAGATCAGTTGAGGCAAGATAGATGTGCATTTCATAGGGCTTTTGGTTACCTTTTGTAAAGTGCTTGGTGATGCCAAATGTCTTTCTGACATGCTCCAATCAAGCTCTCTTGACCTAGCAAAGTCTGTGGATTTAGTAGGTGCCCTTACAGACACATTACAGAAGTGAGGGTTACTTTGGAGAACTATGGAAAGAGGTTGAAGAGCACCGCAAGATAAGTGTACAAACAGTGTGTAAAAGACAGCCTAAAACAAGCTTAAGATTTCACGACTCATTGATGATGAGCACTGTAGAACAGAAAAAGTGTGACCAAAGTGTCGGTGAGAGCTTCCAAAGAGCTATCTTTTATCAGGTGCTTGACAGTCTCACAGCTGAGGGGTCCAGTCTCTCAACCCAAAGAGTACAACATTCTGGAATGAGGAGCCTCTGTTTGCCTTTGCTCAGACCTTTGAGTCAGATTTAGGGGACTTCAAACATGATAGGAGAGAGAAAAGTGGAAGGGACAGACCATCCACTCTCCTTGACTTTGTTGTGTTTCTAGAACCTTATAAAGAGGTCTTCCATGACCTATTTCGACTTTGTAAGATTTATGTTGTTACACCAGTCAGCAGTGCTTCTTGAGAGAGAAGCTCCTCAGCTTTAAAACGGATTAAAACCCACCTTTGGACAACAATGGTTGACGACAGGTTAAGTCACCTCGGAATTCTCAGTGGTGAGTCAGGGAGGGCACGCTCCCTCAACATGGATGAGTTTGTGAAACATTTAGCCAATTCTCACCAGAACCACAGAATTATGCTGTTTTAAATCTACCTAGGATAATTTGGCACACCTCTGGTCATGATTAAAACCTGCACTGTGTACTAGCTAGTACACTGACATTCTAAGATGATAAATCCAAAGGGTATCATGTCACACAGATTTAATTTGGTCTTGATTAGGCCAATTCCAAAACTTTTCTTTGCTATTAGTTAACATAATATATGAGCATAAATAAACTCAGCAAAAAAAATGATGTTCTCTCACTATCAACTGCATTTATTTTCAGCAAACTTAACATGTGTAAATATTTGTATGAACATAACAAGATTCAACAACTGAGACATAAACTGAACAAGTTCCACAGATATGTTACTAACAGAAATGGAATAATGTGTCCCTGAACAAAGGGGGGGTCAAAATCAAAATTAACAATCAGTATCTGGTGTGACCACCAGCTGCAGTGCATCTCTTCCTCATGGACTGCACCAGATTTGCCCGTTCTTGCTGTGAGATGTTACCCCACTCCTCCACCAAGGCACCTGCAAGTTCCCGGACATTTCAGGGGGGAATGGCCCTTGCCCTCACCCTCCGATCCAACAGGTCCCAGACGTGCTCAATGGGATTGAGATCCGGGCTCTTCGCTGGCCATGGCAGAACACTGACATTCCTGTCTTGCAGGAAATCACACACAGAACGAGCAGTATGGCTGGTGGCATTGTCATGCTGGAGGGTCATGTCAGGATGAGCCTGCAGGAAGGGTACCACATGAGGGAGGAGGATGTCTTCCCTGTAACGCACAGTATTGAGATTGCCTACAATGACAACAAGCTCAGTCCGATGATGCTGTGACACACCGCCCCAGACCATGATGGACCCTCCACCTCCAAATCGATGTAACGCTCATTCCTTTGACGATAAACGAGAATCCGACCATCACCCCTGGTGAGACAAAACCGCGACTCGTCAGTGAAGAGCACTTTTTGCCAATCCTGTCTGGTCCAACGACGGTGGATTTGTGCCCATAGGTGACGTTGTTACCTATGGGCACAGTCCAGCCTCACTCAGCCTATTGCGGACAGTCTGAGCACTGATGGAGGGATTGTGCATTCCTGGTGTAACTCGGGCAGTTGTTGTTGCCATCCTGTACCTGTCCCGCAGGTGTGATGTTCGGATGTACCGATCCTGTGCAGGTGTTGTTACACATGGTCTGCCACTGCGAGGACGATCAGCTGTCCGTCCGGTCTCCCTGTAGCGCTATCTTAAGCGTCTCACAGTATGGACATTGCAGTTTATTGCCCTGGCCACATCTGCAATCCTCATGCCTCCTTGCAGCATGCCTAAGGCACGTTCACGCAGATGAGCAGGGACCCTGGGCATCTTTCTTTTTGTGTTTTTCAGAGTCAGTAGAAAGGCCTCTTTAGTGTCCTAGTGTTTCATAACTGGGACCTTAATTGCCTACCGTCTGTAAGCTGTTAGTGTCTTATTGACCATTCCACAGGTGCATGTTCATTCATTGTTTATGGTTCATTGAACAAGCATGGGAAACAGTGTTTAAACCCTTTACAATGAAGATCTTGTGAAGTTATTTGGATTTTACGAATTACCTTTGAAAGACAGGGTCCTGAAAAGGGGACGTTTCTTTTTTTGCTGAGTTTATGATACTGTAAGTTTGTAACATTGATGGGCACCAAAATTATTTATATTTTTCAAGTCCATTTCTGCTTGATACCTAGTATGTCAAATTGCTGTGTGTTTTTTTGTAAATTTACTTTTTTAGAAATACATTTGCTTGAGCTTTATTTTCAGAAAATATTTAGGATGTTCAACCCAGATTATATATTCATGAAAACAGAGTGACCCAAGACTCTCCAGTATGTGATTACAGTGTGTGTGTGAGAGAGAGAGAGAGAGAGAGAGAGAGAGAGAGAGAGAGAGAGAAATTGTGCGGCAGTTCCGAGATAGAGACACTGACTATTCATGGTATGTTAAAGAATTCTAGTGAAGTAACCCTTTTGGACCACACTATCTGCCACATTGAAGAACTCCTGGTTAAGTGAATTATCACTTCTACCTCTAATCAGCAATCATAGGATTCATTCATGCTCCTTAGATGCCAGGTTAGGGCTACACACACATTTTCTGTCATGGTCTATGGACCCCCTGAAGTAGTCTTGGCCACCCCATGTATAAAACTCTAGTTCCAACACTTGGCGTCTCAAATCCAAAAATGAGCCTTGTCAGTTACATATTGCCATTGGGTTATTGTCCCATGGTTCTTTACCATTCTTTGTTGGGTGTATCTCACATTGAACACACAGTCGTCCATGACTGTATGGATGAGCCAAAGGTGTGTCCATATCTCCATTAATAACCTGGCCATTTGATCTATCTTACCCACTGTGCTCTACGATGCGTTTGTCAGCTGCTCTTCTGGCCCAGTAGGTTGTCAGGGGCTTCTCAAGGCTCTCTGCATATGAGGAAGACACCACTGTTATTTTTACTTTATTGATGGGGGGGCAATAATTAGCTTTAGATTGCTCGTAAAAGCTCAGGGGGAATCCCAAGGGGAAACATAGCCAGGCATGGGATCCTAATCTGGCATATAGCCTAACCACTATAAAGGCTCACACACACCAATAGCATTTGCTTGCCGAGAGTACTTAGCGCCTCTTTCTCAATTTTTCTCTCTGCATTGTTGGGAAGGGCCCGTAAGTAAGAATTTCAATGTTAGTCCACACCTGTTGTTTTTACAAAGCATGTGACAAATAACATTTGATTTTATTTGAACAGAGTGCTGGTTTTAATTTGCTATGCAAGTGTAATTGTATTGGTGGTGTCTGTGCATGGCTTGAACCTGGGATTCTTATACATCTTTCAGCTCAAGTTCAAACTTAGTATAATTGATGACTTTGCTTGAACCAGCGTCAAATTTCAGGGTAAATAGCATGCGGTAATAAAGGGGACCCCCTTTATGCAAACATGGAGCGTGGAGGAGCTGAGGTCACGGCTGGCCTCTCTGGACCCCCAGATGGAGCAGGAGATCAAGGAGATCCGCCAGCGCTACCTATTCTTTCACTCATGTGGTACAATTGGAGATCACTTTTATACTATACACTGTATAATTTTGTGTGTGTTTCTGTTATTACCACTTTTGTGTAATTTGGTACTTATTCCTTAATTGGTATTTTGGTTCCACATGCTAGCTTATTCCTTTTGCAGCACAGTACGCTATCCAACTAAAAGGAGGTTCAATTTACTTCATGGGTATATGACCCAGGAGAACCTACTAAACCTATTAAAGAAATAGTACCTCGCCTTGGTTAAATGTACGTATGTGCCTCACTAACGGCCAAATTCTAACTTCAGATGTGTGTTTAACAAAACGTCAAATTGCATGCACATATCTGGGATTTGGTCCTGAATTATTATATGAGAAAATGGACATGAAGGTACAATGCATAATCGGTTAAAATATGTTTGAAAGATTTAAGGGAAACTAACATTTTGTGCACTTTGTTTGTTGTTATTCACTGTACAGTTTCTTCTCTATTTTTGTTCATAACTCATCGTCAACATTCCATAGAGCAGCTTGTACTTATTTTTTTTACATTCACATTTTTGGTATACGTAAGTGACAATTATTTGTTATACATTGCCTTTAGAAAGTATTCACAACCCTTGACTTTTTCCACATTTTGTTGTTACAGTCTAAATTTAAAATGCATAAAATTGCGATTTTTTTGTAACTGGTTTACAGACAATATCCCATAATGTCAAAGTGGAATTATGTAATTTTTTTTACAGATTCTTCAAAATTAAAAGCTGAAATGTCTTGAGTCAATAAGTATTCAACCTCTTTGCGAAGGCAAGTCTAAATAAGTTCAGGAGTAAAAATGTGCTTAACAAGTCACATAATAAGTTGCATGGACTCACTGTGTGCAATAGTGTTTAACATGATTTATTAATGACTACCTCATATCTGTACCCTACACATACAATCATCTGTAAGGTCCCTCAGTCGAGCAGTGAATTTCAAACCCAAATTCAACCACAAAGACCAAGGAGGTTTTCCAATGCCTCGCAAAGAAGGGCACCTATTGGTAGATGGGTAAAATTGAAAGAAGCAGACATTTAATATCCCTTTGAGCATGGTGAAGTTATTCATTACACTTTGGATATCAATATACCCAGTCACTACAAAGATAGAGGAAGGAAACCACTCAGGGATTTCACCATGAGGCCAATGGTGACTTTAAAACAGTTACAGAGTTTAATGGCTGTGATAGGAGACAAATAACATTTGAGTTACTCCACAATACTAACATAAATGACAGAGTGAAAAGAAGTAATCCTCTACAGAGTAAACATATTCCAAAACATGCATCCTGTTTGCAATAAGGCACTAAAGTAAAACTGCAGAAAATGTGGCAAAGAAAAAAAATGTATGACCTGAATACAAAGCATTATATTTGGGACCAACACAACACATCATAGAGGATGGTGGTGGCTGCATCATGCTATGGGTATGCTTGTCATCGGCAAGGACTTTGGGGAGATAAAAATAAACTAAATAGAGCTAAGCACAGGCAATATCCTAGACGAAATCTGGTTCAGTCTGCTTTCCAACAGACACTGGGAGACAAATGTACCTTTCAGCAGGTCAATATACACTGACATAGACTTATTGGTGTCACCTGTTAAATCCACTTCAATCAGTGTAGATGAAGGTGAGTGAACAGGTTAAAGAAAGATTTTTTAGCCTTGAGACAATTGAGACATGAATTGTGTATGTGTGCCATTCAGAGGGTGAATGGGCAAGACAAAATATTTAAGTGCCTTTGAACAGGGTATGGTAGTAGGTGCCAGGCATACCGGTTTGTGTCAAGAATTGCAACGCTGCTGTGTGCATGCGCGTGTGTGATAGAGAATGATACGACTGATTAGAGACAAAGTATTTTTGGACAAATAGCTTTCCCTTCTGATAAATATAGTGTGACATACACACACAGTGTAGACACACACACTCACGTGCACATACTGGGCCACATGCAACGCTGCTGGGTTTTTCATGCTGTCATGACTGTCCTTGGGGGAGTATCATAGGCACCCCCTTCTCTCTCTCTACAGTTTTATAACTTAACGACAGGTCGTGAATTCCTGGAAGGGACCCTCTCCCCCTTTGGACATGCAGTATTGAGGGAGAGAGAACAAAGAGAGACTTGGCCAAACTCCTAATCCCCAAAATGGGAGAATTAAACAATATTTCTACTCTTGAGAATGTGGGAATGGTCCCTGGACACTTAAGGGACAGTTATGACGAGTGTGCTTCATTTGGTGATCTCATGAGGGACAGGAAACACACATAACTGTATCTCTTAAAGTGTACATTTCCCAGCTGTCAGGTTTACATCTAAATAATGAAACTGTTTGTGAAAAGATGTAATGTGATGTTAACCTTCTAAATGAGAGTATGGATTTTCATATAAAGATTAACTAGTCAGTGGCCACACCCCCGCAAGCCCAGACATCACATTAGGCGTCATGGAACCACCTGTTCTTCCACAGAGTATAAAACACCATCCTACAAAATATACATTAAGTCAGAGAGCGCTGGGATGGAGTTCCCACATTGGAATGGCTACAATTCTATAGGCCATCGGAGACCATACAGCTGTAGTTTTGGCTACACGGCTGGAAGTGGTTAAACTCTGAGACTATTGATCACTACAGAATAAGAGCAAATCTTAGACGTATAATTACTAGTCTGCAGCTCGAAATTACATAAATCTAGAACGAGAATACCGACAACTGCCGAAGCAGCTATTCTATGAGAACCTTTCCGAATGGTACTCTGACGTATCCATTCTAACCACCTACAACCATGAAAGACATTGTGACTTCTGGGAAAGTTAACTAGAGACTCCGATGAACTCTACAGCCCGATCAAGTGTTTTCAACGGAGAGACAACAACGACATACGGGCGTAAATATATAAATATATACATTGCAATTATTCTCTCGAATGAGCGGCCGCTCATGTGCAAAGGTATAGCATTTAAATTATTATAATTATCCACTGTGAGTATTGAATCCATTTTGTCTTTCCCGCTCTTTCTCAGTCCCCACCCCTTTCCTTTGTCTACCAAGCCATCATATCGGCTTCTATCATTGCTAGTAACCAATATCTACTGTTTGTTTGTTATGTATTTCTGTGATTAGTTAGTTAGCAAATAAATAATTAAGCCAATTTGTATATTGCTGATTCATTATGGAAACTAGGGTTTGTGCAGATATCCAAAGGTTTGCAACGTTCAGTAATGAGAACTGATGAGGTAATAATAATAATTCATTAATATAAGACTAATTGATCAGATATTAAAATATCTGAAGAGTTATATTCAAGAAATTATAACTCTAAGCATTTTCCCGTGGTGCCCCGACTTCCTAGTTAATTAATGTTTACATGATTAGTTTAATCATGTAATAATTCAATCTAGAGAATTGATTTGATAATATACAGTCTTCACATTTAATGATAGTCCAGACACGACAATGTTCAACAGTTTCCCATGTGTATCAAGAATGGTCCACCATATTCATCGAAATAACCCAGTTTAAAGACCAAAAAGCTCAATTGAGTTCTCTGAAAATATTACTTGTTACAACAAAAAGCATTTAACTAAGACAAGTTAAGAACAAATTCATATTTACAATGACGGCCTACCTAAGCCAAACCAATTGTGCGCCACCCTAAGGGATGTGATACATTGGATTTGAACAAGGGACTGTAGTGACGCCTCTTGCACTGAGATGCAGTGCCTTAGACCGCTACGCCACTCGAGAGCCCAAACATATAATTGTTTTGCGTTATAATTAGAATAAGGATCTATGTCAATTGTTTTTTTTTATGAATTAAAATTATTGAATTACTGTAGATGTACAAGTCCTCAAACCTTTAATATATGACTCAATCTAAACCTGCTCTATTTATCTGATTATGTTTATTTTAGATTTATCACATTGTGGGATCCATGCCATGCCAGACATAACAGGATCCATGCCATCCAGAAAGTAGACTCAAGTTTGCCAAAAAGCACCTGGAAGCACCTGGATGATCTTCGAGATTCTTGGAAGAATGTTCTATGGACAGATGAGTCAAAAGTTGAAATATTGGAAAACAAGGGTCTCGTTATGTCTGGCAAAAAAACAACCTCTGCATTCCACAGTAACAACCTCATACCAACGATCAAGCATGGTGGTGGTAGTGTGATGGTTTGGGGATTTGCTGCCTCAGGATCTGGACGACTTGCCTTAATAGAAGGAACCATCATGGCGCCGGAGAAGATGGCTGACGTTTTACGTGCTCCTAACCAACTGTGTTTTTTTATTTGTCTTTTTGCGTTGTTTGTCATTTATTTTTGCACTTATTCTGTACATAATGTTGCTGCTACCGTTTCTTGTGACCGAAAACAACTTCTGGACATCAGAGCAGCGATTACTCACCACGAACTAAAATCATAATTATTTTCCTTTAACGAGTCCGACGAGCCCAACGTGAAGGACATACTGCTTTCCCGGGAACAGGCCCAAATCCCTGTCATTTGCATGAATAGAAGACAGGGAAAAAGAGGACAGAGGTCGGGCTGCCTTCTGAGAATCCGTAAGCGATCGAATAAACCCTCACTGCCTTCTGTTCTACTAGCTAACATGCAATCATTGGAAAATAAAATCGAGGACCTACGAGGTAAGATTAAACTACCAACTGGACATTAAAAGCTGTAATATCTTGTCCTTCACAGAGTCGTGGCTGAACAACGACATTATCAACATACAGCTGGCTGGTTATACGCTGTATCGGCAGGATAGAACAGTGGCGTCTGGTAAGACAAGGGATGGCGGACTATGTATATTTGTAAACAACAGCTGGTGCATGATATCTAAAGAAGTCTCGAGGTTTTGCTCACCTGAGGTTTATCTATATTTTTTGTAGCTGTCAACATACCACCACAGACCAATGCTGGCACTAAGACCAACACTCAATGAGCTGTATTCCACCATAAGCAAACAGGAAAACGCTCAACCAGAGGCAGCACTCCTAGTGGCCGGGGACTTTAATGCAGGGAAACTTAAATCCGTTTGACCAAATTTCTATCAGCATGTTAAATGTGCAGGAATCAGGAGGATAAAATTCTGGTCAGATTTGCCAAATGGAGGGCAAGGGAAAGCTTTGTATGCATCTCTGTGTGTGGAGCAAATATGGTCTAGAGGTTTTTTTCTGGTTGCACATGTGACATGCTGGTAGAAATTAGGTCAAACGGATGAGCATTTTCTTGTTTGCTTATGGCCTTATACCGCTCATTCTGTGTGGTCTTAGTGCAATGGCATCAGTTTGTGGTGGTAAATAGACGGCTACGAATAATATAGATGAAAACTCTATTGGTAGATAGTGTAGTCTACCTCAGGCGAGCAAAAACTCCACACTTCTTTAATATTAGACATCGCGCACCAGCTGTTATAGATACACACCCCCGCCCCTCGTCTTACCATACGTAGCTTCTCTGTCCTGCCGATGCACAGTAAACCCAGCCAGCTCTATATTATCCGTGTCGTCATTCAGCCATGACTCAGTGAAATATAATATATTACAGTTTTTAATGTCCCGTTGGTAGGATAGTCTTAATTGTCCATTTTATTTTCCAATGATTGCACGTTGGCCAATAGAACGGATGGTAGTGGAGGTTTACTCACCTACTGCCCCCTTTTTCTTTTTTCTCCGTCTTTTCTTTACGCAAATGACTGGGGCTTGTTCTCGAGAAAGCAGTATATCCTTTGCGTCGGACTCGTCAAATATTCTTCTTTGGTCCAGTTCGTGAGTAATTGCTGTTCTGTTGTCCAGAAGCTCTTTTCGGTCATAAGAGACAGTAGCAGCAACATTATGTACAAAATATGTAAAAAAAAAAAAAGTTAGAAACAATGCGAAAAAACGAACAAAATAACACACGTAAAACGGCAGCTATCCCCTCCGGCACCATTCTTCGACTGTATCCAATAATTCTGAACGAGAATGTCAGGCCATCTATTCATAAGCTGGAGCACTGCTGTGTCATGCAGCAAAACAATGATCCAAAACATACAAGCAAGTTTAAAACAGAATGTCTGAAAAGAAACACATTAAAAGTTTTGGAATGGCCTAGTCAAAGTTCAGACCTAAACCCGATTTGAGATGTTGTTACAGGACCTGAAATCAGCAGTTCATGCTCTAACACTAAAATGTCTCTGAGTTAAAGCATTTCTGAATGAAAGAGTGGGCCAAAATTCCTCCACAGTGATGTGAGAGACTGATCAACAACTACAGAAAGCATTTGGTTGGAGTCATTGCAGCTAAAGGTGGCAGAACCAGTTATTGATTGTAATGGGGCAATTACTTTTTCACACAGGGGCATTGGGTGTTGCATAACTGTGTTTATAAAATAAATGAAATAATCATCAAAATGTTGTGTTATTTGTTTGCTCAAGTTCCCTTTATCTAATATTAGGTTTTGGTTGAAGATCTAAAAACATTCAGTGTTGAAAATAGAGAAAATCAGAAGGGGCAAATACTTTTTCACGCCACTATAACTCCTCAAACCTTTAAAGTATCACTCAATCTAAACCTGCTCTTTTAGTCTGATTATGTTTATTTGAGATTTATAACATTGTTACAGCCATTTTTTGTGTGAGTAACGTTCTATAGGCAGGCTATGATTTTGTCTCTTATATTGAAACGCATTCATTGAAGTTGCAATCTCTGGAAAGCATTTCAGCACTGTAATATGAATTAAGAACTGGTGTGTACTCTAAAGTCTCCACTGGTCCTTAAATGTAGTATTCATTCCAAGAAAATTGTTTTGAAATGTTCATGCCTTAAATCATGCAATGGAAGTCATGCGTTAAATATTGGTGTTTGATTTGTGTATTTGTTCTGTGCCTATTAAAACAAATTTAAGGAATGTGTTATTTGTACCATGTTTTTTTTTCTCCCCATTGAAGTTACTGATGTTGGAAAGTGTACTGCTATGAGTGTTTGGGATGTCATATATTGATAATATTGATTTAGGTTTCATGTACACATTACCAATTTAGTTTTCTTGTTAAGAGAAAAGTACTGGTTACACTAAAAAGAATCCTAAAATCCTTCATAAACTTAGGTGAAGGTTGTTTCCTATCCTTTATTTCTTGTCATTTCGTCCTGTGTTTTATTTGCTGAAATAGCAGGGATGCATTTTTAATAGGGTCACTCTGAATTTGAGCCTTGTCTCCTTCAAGCTGTCTGGAGCATTGGTGTCTATTTCAGCCTGTGTCTGTGTTTGTAGAAGTTACTCCTAATATGCTTTTGCAGTTACAAACTACGTACAAAACTATTTAAACCTTTATAAGCAATGCTCAACAGCAGGTTTTATATTGCATTTATTCATTTGAAATGCATTGACTTTCAAAGCTTTTCAGTATCTTCACTTTCTTATGACCACCCATAGATAACTTGCATTGCACTGTGAACAGCAAATCATATCAAGTGGCCACAATGAAAATTTGGTTTCATGAACAAAGCTCTGTGTAACAGTTAAAGTAAACAACTAGAACATTTGGATAGCATGTGAAGGGTGTGAGAGCTTTGTTGTAGTCATTTTAGCAACCAGAAAAAATACATCTGGTTTTATCTCAATATCAAATCATTTCAATCAATGAAGTACCGTACTGTGATTGTTTTCAATTAAAATGGTCCAAACGAAACAAAAAATAGCTTCTTAGCAAAGAGCAATTTCTCAAGCAATAATTTAGCTAGGATTGTCTGGGAGCAGTAGCAGTGTGTGGGTAAAATCACTGGGAAGCCAAGCCCCAAAAGACATATTACAACCGATGTGTTGTGATAATTGTACTGTTTGTTCTATAACCTGTTAATTCATATGCCTTGCGACCGTGATATACAGTTGAAGTCAGAAGTTTGCATACACTAAGGTTGGAGTCATTAAAACTCTTTTTTCAACAAGTTTTCTGGAAAATTCCAGAAAATGATGTCATGGCTTTAGAAGCTTCTTTCTACTTCCGGCGCCGACAGAGATGGCAGCCTCGCTTCACGTTCTCGAAACCATGCAGTATTTTGTTTTTATGTATTTACTTCTTACATTGTTACCCCGGAAAATATTAAGTTTTATTACATACAACCCGGGAGGAACTATTGATATAAAAACGTCAACTTACCAACATTACGACCAGGAATACGACTTTCCCAAAGAGGATTCTCCTTTCGTTAACCCAAACACAACAACAGACTGGATAGCACGTGGCTACTCAAAACAACGGCGCGCTGAGGAAGAGGGAACGCGCCGGTCTTTTGGTCAAGCTACGTCGACCAGGCGCATCGTGCACCTCTCCCGAGTATTTTAATCGCCAATGTACAGTCTCTTGACAACAAAGTAAGCGAAATCCGATCGAGGGTTGCCTTTCAGAGAGACATTCGAGACTGCAACGTTCTTTGCTTCACGGAAACATGGCTCACTCAGGACCGCACGTTATCAGAGTCGGTGCAGCCACCTGGTTTCTCCACGCATCAGCTGACAGAAACAAACATCTCTCTGGTAAGAAGAAGGCGAGGGTGTGTGTCTTATGATTAACGAGACGTGGTGTGATCATAACAACATACAGGAACTCAAGTCCTTTTGTTCACCTGACATAGAATTCCTTACAATCAAATGCAGACCGCATTATCTACCAAGAGAATTCTCTTAGATTATAATCACAGCCGTGTACATCCCCCTCAAGCTGATACATCATGGCACTGAAAGAAATTCATCGGACTCTATGTAAACTGGAAACCACATATCCTGAGGCTGCATTTATTGTGGCTGGGGATTTTAATAAGGCTAATTTAAGAACAAGGCTCCCGAAATTTTACCAGCATATCGAATGTGCCACCGGCTGGTAAAATCCTGGACCACTATTATTCCAACTTCCGTGATGCATACAAGGCTATTCTCCGCCCTCCTTTAAGCAAGTCTGACCATGACTCCATTTTGTTGCTCCCAGCCTACAAACAGAAACTAAAACAGAAACGCCCGTTCTCAGGTCTGTTCAACTGGTCCGACCAATCTGATTCCATGCTGCAAGATTGCTTGAGCACGTGGACTGGGATATGTTCCGGATAGCATCTGACAACAACATTGATGTATACGCTGATTCGGTGAGCGAGTTTATTAGCAAATGCATTGGTGATGTTGTACCCATAGCAAATATCAAAACCTTCCCAACCAGAAACCATGGATTGATGGCAGCATTCGCGCCAAAACTGAAAGCGCGAACCACTGCTTTAACCAGGTAAAGGCTACGGAAACATGACTGAATACAAACAGTGCAGCTACTCCCTCCGCCAAGGCAATCAAACAAGCTAAGCGTCAATATAGAGACAAAGTAAGTCACAATTCAATGGCTCAGACACAAGAGGAATGTGGCAGGGTCTACAGTCAATCACGGACTACAAAAAGAAACCAGCCCCGTCGCGGACCATGACGTCCTGCTCCCAGACAAACTAAACAACTTCTTTGCTCGCTTTGAGGACAATACAGTGCCACCGACACGGCCCGCTGCAAAACCTGCGGGCTCACCTTCACCGCAGCCAATGTGAAAAAACATTTAAATGTGTTAACCCTGAGGCCTGCCGGCCCAGATGGCATCCCTGGCGTGTCCTCAGAGCATCGCAGACCAGCTGGCTGGTGTGTTTGCGGACATATTCAATCAGTCCCTATCCCAGTCTGCTGTTCCATGCTTCAAAGAGGGCCACCATTGTTCCTGTTCCCAGAAAGCTAAGGTGACTGAGCTAAATGACTATCGCCCGTAGCACTCACTTCCGTCATCATGAAGTGCTTTGAGAGATTAGTCAGGATCATATCACCTCCATCCTGCCAGACACACCTGGACCCACTCCAATTTGCTTACCGTCCCAATAGGTCCACAGACGACGCAATCGCAATCACACTGCATACTGCCCTAACCCATCTGGACAAGAGGAATACTTATGTAGAATGCTGTTCATCGACTACAGCTCAGCATTTAACACCATAGTTCCCTCAAGCTCGTCATTAAGCTCGAGACCCTGGGTCTCGGCCAGCCTCTGTGCAACTGGGTCCTGGACTTCCTGATGGGCCGGTCCCAGGTGGTGAGGGTAGGGCTCTTTATCTCCACCCGCTGATCCTCAACACTGGGGCCCCACAGGGAGTGCGTTCTCCAGCCCTCTCCTGTACTCCCTGTTTACCCATGACTGCGTGGCTGCCACGCATCCAACTCAATCATCAAGTTTGCTGACGACACTACAGTGGTAGGCTTGATTACCAACACGCAGACGGCCTACAGAGAGGGAGGTGAGGGCCCTCGGAGTGTGGTGTCAGGAAAATAACCTCTCACTCCAATGTCAACAAAACAAAGGAGATGATCGTGGACTTCAGGAAACAGGAGAGGGAGCACTATCCACATCGAGGGGACAGTGGAGAAGGTGGAAAGTTTTAAGTTCTCCGGCGTACACATCACGGACAAACTGAATTGGTCCACCCACACAGACAGCGTGGTAAAGAAGGCGCCAAGCGCCTCTTCAACCTCAGGAGGCTGAAGAAATTTGGCTTGTCACCAAAATCACTCACAAACTTTTACAGATGCACAATCAGAGCATCCTGTCGGGCTGTATCACCGCCTGGTACGGCAACTGCTCCGCCCCACAACCGTAAGGCTCTCCAGAGGGTAGTGAGGACTGCTACAACGCATCACCGGGGTTAAACTACCTGCCCTCCAGGACACCTACACCACCCGATGTCACAGAAAGGCCAAAAAGATCATCAAGGACAACAACCACCCGAGCCACTGCCTGTTCACCCGCTATCATCAGAAGCGAGGTCAGTACAGGTGCATCAAAGCTGGGACCAGAGACTGAAAAACAGCTTCTACCTCAAGGCCACTCAGACTGTTAAACAGCCATCACTAACATTGAGTGGCTGCTGCCAACATACTGACTTAAATCTCTAGCCACTTTATACATAGGAATTGGATGTAACAAATGTATCACTAGCCACTTTAAACAATTTTGTATATAATGTTTACGTATCCACATACTCATATCAAATGTATACACTGTACTCTAAACCATCTACTGTATCTTGCCTATGCCGTTAGGTCATCGACCCAAATCTCTAGCCACTTTAATAATTATAATTGGATGAAATAATGTATCACTAGCCACTTTAAACAATGCCATTTTATATAATGTTTACATATCCTACATTACTCATCTCATATATGTATGTGTATATACTGTACTCCATACCATCTACTGCATCTTGCCTATGCCGGTCAGCCATCGCTCATCCATATATTTATATGTACATACTGTATTCATTCCTTTTACTCTTGTGTGTATATAAGGTAGTTGTTGTGAATTGTTAGATTACTTGTTAGATACTACTGCATGGTCGGAACTAGAAGCACAAGCATTTCGCTACACTCGCATTAACATCTGCTAACCATGTGTATGTGACAAATAAAATTTGATTTGATTTGATTTCTGATTGGCTAATTGACATCATTTGAGTCAATTGGAGGTGTAACTGTGGATGTATTTCAAGGCCTACCTTCAAAGTCAGTGCCTCTTTGCTTGACATCATGGGAAAATCAAAAGAAATCAGCCAAGACCAAAAAATTGTAGACCTCCACGAGTCTGGTTCATCTTTGGGAGCAATTTCCAAACGCCTGCAGGTACCACGTTCATCTGTACAAACAATAGTACGCAAGTATAAACACCATGGGACCACGCAGCCGTCATACCGCTCAGGAGCGAGTGCGGGGAGCTGGCACTGGACGCACCGAGCTGGGGATATGCACAGGACGCCTGGTGCGTGGAGCTGGCACTGGACGCACCGAGCTGGGGATATGCACAGGACGCCTGGTGCGTGGAGCTGGCACTGGACGTACCGGGCTGGTCTCACGCACCTCTGGGCGGGTGCGGGGAGCTGGCACTGGACGCACCGGGCTGGAGAGGCGCACTGCAGGTCTGGTGCGTGGAGCTGGCACTGGACGCACCGGGCTGGTCTCACGCACCTCTGGGCGAGTGCGGGGAGCTGGCACTGGACGCACCGAGCTGGGGATGCACACTGGATACCTGGTACGTGGAGCTGGCACTGAACGTACCGGGCTGGTCTCACGCACCTCTGGGCGAGTGCGGGGAGCTGGTACTGGATGTACTGGGCTGGGCAGACGCTCATCTCGGCGCCTGCGTTGCAGCTCCTGACATTCCACAACCTCTCTCTCATATCCCAGCCTAAACTCCTTTACACTCCTCCATTTGGGCTGTGGCTCTGGCCTGGTTTCGGCCCTTCGCCCCATGTACCCCCCCCAAAAAAATCTTGGGACTGGCTGCTCCTTCTCTCTCCTCCGCGAGTGCAGCCTAGGAAGGGTCTCACAACCCCCATGATCTCTTCCCAGGTCCAGAACACCTTCTCCTGGGCACGCTGCTTGGTCCTTTGGTGGTGGATTATTCTGTCACGATCGGTGTGAGAATTGGACCAAGGTGCAGCGAGCTTAGAGTTCCACATGATTTTAATATAAATGGAACATACAAAATAATAAAGAAATAACTGACCACAACACTAGTGTAGCGCACGCACGCACGATTAGAGGCAACGACTAACAGCTGCCTCTAATTGGGAACCAACACAAAACTCAACATAGAGTCATCTAGAAAAACCTAGTCACACCCTGACCCAACACCATAGAGAAACCTAGAGGGCTCCCTATGGCCAGGGCGTGACAGCCCTGACCTCAATCCTATAGAAAACTTGTGGGCAGAACTGAAAAAGCACGTGTGAGCAAACCTGACTGAGTTACACCAGCTCTGTCAGGAGGAATGGCCCAAAATTCACCCAACTTATTGTGGGAAGCTTGTGGAAGGCTACCCGAAACATTTGACCCAAGTTAAACAATTTAAAGGCAATGCTACCAAATACTAATCGAGTGTATGTAAACTTCTGACCCACTGGGAATGTGATTAAAGAAATAAAATCTGAAATAAATAATTCTCTCTACTATTATTCTGACATTTCACATTCTTAAAATAAAGTGGTGATCCTAACTGACCTAAGACAGGGAATTTTTACTAGGATTAAATGTCAAGAATTGTGAAAAACTGAGTGTAAATGCATTTAGCTAAGGTGTATGTAAACTTCCGACTTCAACTGTATAGGTCTAAAGGCAGAGACAATAAGACACAGTGGTAGAATAAATTCAACCAAACCTTTGTTTTATCACATAACCGGATAGCAACTTCTGTCCAGTGAAGTCCACAAAGCATATTGCATGTACAGTAACAGACCTACAGCATGGTCAAGCAAGTTAATGTTTCCGTCATTTTGACATCTTCTCAACCAAACAAGAAAATGACAAATTTTGCTTGCTGGGAGAAGCAGCCACACTTGAATAATACAATTGATTAACATACACAACATATAGCATCCTATGGCACATTATTGTGCAAGAAATTTGGATGAGGAGTCAAGTTCACAAAATGATTGATTAATATTTCCAGCAGAGCCACCGGCCATGTCTAAAAGTATTACCTCATCATAAGATAGAAATTTAACATAGTAAATTATAGTTGCCAAAATGATTGAAAATAATGCAAAACAAAATGACAAGTACTGTAGACTACTACTTTGCCTTACAAGATGTTGGTCTTTTAGTAGAGTCTACAAGGTTTCTGCGGGGGTGGATCTGTTTTCAATCAGGTGAATGAATCCCTTAATGTTCCAGGAGCTAAGCTTGTGTTACATTTAATGGATGCCGACACAGGACAAACTTTCCGGAAAGATGGGTATTCCAGCAGGCCAGACTAAAATCATTAGTGGAGGTACAGTTGAAGTCGGAAGTTTACATACACTTAGGTTAGAGTCATTAAAACTTGTTTTTCAACCACTCCACAAATTTCTTATTAACAAACTATAGTTTTGGCGAGTCAGTTAGGACATCTACTTTGTGCATGACACAAGTAATTTTTCCAACAATTGTTTACAGATTATTTCATTTATAATTCACTGTATCACAATTCCAGTGGGTCAGAAGATTACATACACTAAGTTGACTGTGCCTTTAAACAGCTTGGAAAATTCCAGAAAACTATGTCATGGCTTTAGAAGCTTCTGATTGGCTAATTGACATCATTTGAGTCAAGTGTAATCTTCTGACCCACTGGAATTGTGATACAGTGAATTATAAATGAAATAATCTGTCTCCTAGAGTAATAGTCTCCTAGAGATGAACGTACTTTGGTGCGAAAAGTGCAAATCATTCTCAGAAGAACAGCAAAGGACCTTGTGAAGATGCTGGAGGAAGCAGGTACAAAAGTATCTATATCTACAGTAAAAAGATCGCTCAGCAAGGAGGAAGCCACTCCTCCAAAACCGCCATTAAAAATCCAGACTACGGTTTGCAACTGCACATGTACTCTGGTCTGATGAAACAAAAATAGAACTGTTTGGCCATAATGACCATCGTTATGTTTGGAGGAAAAAGGGGGATGCTTGCAAGCCGAAGAACAGCATCCCAACCGTGAAGCACGGGGGTGGCAGCATCATGTTGTGGGGGTGCTTTGCTGCAAGAGGGACTGGTGCACTTCACAAAATAGATAGAATCATGAGTGAGGAAAATGATGTGGATATATTGAAGCAACATCTCAAGATATCAGTCAGGAAGTTAAAGCTTGGTCGCAAATGGGTCTTCCAAATGGACAATGACCCCAAGCATACTTCCAAAGTTGTGGCAAAATGGCTTCAGGACAACAAAGTCAAGGAATTGGAGTGGCCATCAAAAGCCCTGACCTCAATCCCATAGAACATTTGTGGGCAGAACTGAAAAAGCATGTGTGAGCAAGGAGGCCTACAAACCTGACTCAGTTACACCAGCTCTGTCAGGAGGAATGGGCCAAAATTCACGCAATTTATTGTGGGAAGCTTGTGGAAGGCTACCCGGAACGTTTGACCCAAGTTAAACAATTTAAAGGCAATGCTACGAAATACTAATTGTGTGTATGTAAACTTCTGACCCACTGGGAATATGATGAAAGAAATAAAAGCTGAAATACACATTTTTCTCTACTATTATTCTGACATTTCACATTCTTAAAATAAAGTGGTGATCCTAACTGACCTAAGACAGGGAATTTGTACTAGGATTAAATGTCAGGAATTGTGAAAAAACTGAGTTTAAATGTATTTGGCTAAGGTGTATGTAAACTTCCGACTTCAACTGTACAGCACTCTATGTGGATTGCAACACTCAACAGTACAGCAGGGCCATTACTTCCCACCTTACCTAACACAACAGGCGTTGTGATCCCTGGAAACATCTGCGTTCTGCCAACCTTGCGGAGAATGCCTCCCACAATGTTGATATTGAGAACATGCAGTGTCCAGACATTTGTACACACTTTCTACACTCAAAACTTGCTCTAGCTGTGGCAATACTGTATGCATTCTCTAAAAAAAGGGGACATTGTTAGGGTTGTCTAAAGCTGCATGTCATAATAAGTGTTTGCTGTGTCATGCATTCATTTGTTTTGAGCAAGACAATTTAGTTGTATAATTTTCCTCTTTCATCTAAATGCAGCACTGGCTACTGTCAGTTAGGTGATGTCAGTGCACAATTGCTTAACTCTTCCAAGTTCCAATATAGACCTAGGCTAGGATTTCAACTGTAGTGCTTTGCAAAGGAAATAAATCCACCCATTAGTACTGTGGACTTACACATGCATTGCCACAGTTTGTTAAGTGTATACAATACCTTAGGGATATTCTCCACTCATCAAGCACACAGCCTTGCTCCCTGTTAGCATTGATGCACAGTGGAGGAGTTACAGCACATACAGTGGGGCTAAGATTTAGGATTCGTGGAGTGGATGGAGGGCTGATGGAAGTGAAGCACTATAAGAGAAGATGGAAAGTAAAGCTAGACATTTGTCAAGCTCGAGGAAACACTGGCATGAGACTCTGTCCTGATATGCTTCATTCAACAGTCTACAGTCTGAAATCGTAGTGCAGTGTTGCAATATAGCTGCTTTTGTCAATCATACATGTACAGCTAACTTCCTAAGTGGCTGTTGGCATTAACAATGCTTCTGTGTACCCTCTTTTCTATTTTTGGAATAGGAGACCCTCATATTTATGAAGAGGAAGTAAGCATTCCAACAAGGAATATATTGGTATAACTTGGTATTGAGTTGTGATTAAAAGTATACAGTAACAGAACACTGCACAATTTCAGAATGGGGTTGATGGAGCGTATCAAGATTAATCTCTGTTCTGTGCAGGGCTAGCAGAAGACACCATAGAAACTAGTGGAGGCTTGATATTAGCTTCATTACAATGGCATTAGCTCCCATTAACAGTGTCACAATTTGGGATTCAGGAAGAGTTCCTTCAAACCCAGAGACAGCACAGTGCTGAATCAATACCTTATGGTAACACCAAACAGAACAGAGAACATGGGGTGCCTCTAATTAATTTCAGATCATGTATGTACTGTGTTTACTTTCCCTGTAATGCTTCTTCTATCATCTGTCCTGTGTTTATGGTGAAGCACTCAGAGTTGAAGAACTCTTTCCTCCTCGCCAACGGGCTGGATCTCTCTATAGGCAGCGGTGGATGATCAACATAGCTATAATTTACCACTCCTCCATCATCTTCATCCTCATCCAGCTCCTCCAGGCACTGGCTATCCCTATCCAAACCCTCATCCTCTTCCTCCTGCACATTGTCACTGCACACTTTGACCTTCTTGTTGCTGTTTCTCACCGAGGCTTCCAGGGCCTTCTGCTTGCGGTAGAAGTGAGAGAACTTGTTGAAGATGATAGTGATTGGCAGGGCCACCACCAGGGTCCCACCCAGGATGCAGCCACTGGCCGCCAGCTTGCCGGCCACCGTGACGGGCACCACATCGCCGTAGCCCACGGTGGTCATGCTGACGGTGCCCCACCACCAGCAGGCAGGAATGGTATCCAGCCCCGCGTCCTCCTCATACTCGGCCGTATAGGCAAAGCCAGAGAACACGCACACACCCACGCCAAGGTACAGCAGCAGGATGCCCACCTCCCTGTAACTGTGCTACAGAGACACACAGTGGAAAATAAACACAATATGTCAGAGTGGGTATATGATATGAAATCCATTAAATTCAGAAATTCCTCTATTTGTGATCAGTTGCATGTTATATTAGATTATGACTTTATTTTGTAAGACAATATAGGTGAGGAGTGGGTGGTGAATGATTTGGGAATTGAATGCCCTGTAATACACTTCTCCATTGGGAATTTCCAAATGGATCAGAGAAAAAGGCAGTGCCTTCCAAGATTACCCCTGTTCAGTTTCTAGTATTAATTGTGCAATTTGTGATACAAAATAGGCCTTAAAAAACTGTACAGACAGCTCAAACAGATGTAATTGATAGCATGAGTGATGCATTTCAGTCGCTAAATTCCACTGTAGGATAAACTGTTTATAAAATACGATGCGATTATGAATTTGACACTATCAACACAGAATGACTCACAATTATAACATAACGTTCTGCATGATAATGTGTGATAGATGTGATATGATACTTATATAATGGGGTAGTGCGGTTGTAGTGGCATGGCTCACCCTTAGCGTTGCTCCCAAAGACCTGAGTCCTGTCGAATGTCTGGCCAGCTTCAGAACCCTGAATATCCTCATGAGGCGGAACACCTGCACCAGTTTGCCCAGGTTCCCCAGCTCTGATTCACTGCCCAACGCCAGGTCAATAGGCAGCGTGATATAGATGGGCAACACCGACACAATGTCGATTATGTTAAGCGGGTGGCGGAAGAACTTTCTCCTGTTGGGCGCCAAAAGCATCCGCGTCACTACCTCAAAGGTGAACCAGCAGATGCAGAAAAACTCCAGGGCTTGCAGGGTCGGCTCCTCCACTTGTTTGCCATCCTCGTCAAAGTGCTGGTACTCTGGAAGGCTGTTAATGCACATGATGGCTATGGAGGTCAGAACCACAGCTATGGAGAGGAAGCTGAAAAGCTTACTGGGAATGGAGTAGCCCGGGTTCTCTAGGGTCAGCCACAGGTACTTCCGGGCGTTTCCACAGCGCATGTCCTGGAAGTGCTGGATGTCCTTGTTCAGGTCTGAGATCTCATCCACAGAAGTGTCCACACTGCTAACATCACTCTCCTCATCCCAGCTCTTGTGGCGGCTCTCTAGTTTGCGATCGTGGTAACGGTAGCTACAGCAGCTGTCCAGGAAGAACTCATTGATTCCCCAGTATTCAATCTCCTGGCAGAAAGAGAAGATGCACAGTTCCTCCATGATGTGGAGTTTGCCAGTCTGGTAGAATTGCAGCACGTAAGGGAAGAGTCCTGGGTTGCGGTCGAAGTAAAACTCCTTTTGTTGAGCATCGTAATCGTCGCAAACTTGCAATATGGCCTCCTCGGACTCGCAGGCCAGCAGGCGTCCCAAACGTGTATCAGGGAAATGACTTAGAGTGCTCGAGAACAGGCTGCGCTTCAGGCCTCCAACATTGATGTGCACCAGGATATCCTCAGCGTCCTGGACCCAGGCTGGGAGACTCTCTTTTACCATGTTGCCCCCTCACTAAAAGATAAAAGGTAATTATGAAGATTCACCATAAATTATAGAAGGCTATTTACTAAATTATAAACAACATTGACATGTAAAATACCAATAAAATATATGTTCACTAGAGTGGTGACTATGAAAGGTTTGCAATTAGATTTCATCACCTACATAACAAAGACAATACTAAAACATGAGGTTTGTGACAGAACATTACGATAATGCCATTTCAATAACAAAATAATAATATAATAATAAAATAATAAAGACCAACCTAGAAGAATCTGGTTCAAATAATTATCATATAGAGCATCCCACTGGGCATAAACCGGTTGAATCAACATTGTTTCAATGTAATTTGTCAACGTATTGTGACAAGGAATCTACATGGAAAATACATTGGATTTGAAAAAAGTAAACAACTGTTGTTTTGAGGGTGAAAATTCAACCACAGGATTACCATTATGGTAATCAAATTTAAACATAGACAAACCTTCCGTGAAATATGTTACATTTCTACCTTTAAAACAATGTCAGGTCTTCAATGTTCTATCCGCTATCAGAAAAAATAATTATAATAAGTCTGGACAGCACTTCTTACATGAGAATTTATCTATCTACAGCTACCCTTTGGTCGCCCATCCAGGGTTTTAAACAGGCTGAGCTCTGCTTAGCTTTGATATTTGTCACAGATTATTACCAATGTGCTATTTTCAGATTGATTGTCGAGCAATCTAAAAGCTAAATAGATTCACTGTTGCTATTTAAGTAATTACAAAGAGAGCTTTTTTATGGTGGTTTTGGAGCAGTGGCTTCTTCCTTGCTGAGCGGCCTTTCAGGTTATGTCGATATAGGACTCCTTTTACTGTGGATATAGATACTTTTGTACCTGTTTCCTCCAGCATCTTCACAAGGTCCTTTGCTGTTGTTCTGGGATTGATTTGCACTTTTCACATCAAAGTACGTTCATCTCTAGGAGACAGAACTTCTCCTGAGCGGTATGACGACTACGTGGTCCCATGGTGTTTATACTTGCGAACTATTGTTTGTACAGATGAACGTGGTACCTTCAGGCATTTAGAAATTGCTCTTGGCTGATTTCTTTTGATTTTCCCATGATGTCAAGCAAAGAGTCACTGAGGGTAGGCCTTGAAATACATCCACAGGTACACCTCCAATTGATTCAGATTATGTCAATTAGCCTGTCAGAAGCTTCTAAAGCCATGACATAATTTTCTGGAATTTTCCAAGCTGTTTAAAGGCACAGTCAACTTAGTGTATGTAAACTTTCGACATCAACTGTATTTTAGATTCTTCAACGTAGCCACCCTTTGTCTTGATGACAGCTTTGCACACTCTTGGCATTTTGATGTATTTTCTACAATGCAGAAAACAGTAAAAAATATAGAAAAACCCTTGAATGAGTAGGTGTGTCCAAACTTTTAACTGGTACTGTATTTCACCAGTAGACCTAGTAAATGTACCATTAATCCCCCGTCATTTGGTTACATTAATTTCTGTTAATGCATGTATTAATGACAGTAATTTAACATTCTTATACTCAGAGTGGAAAGGTTGTTTGCAAAGTTCACATCCTGCTACACTTGTGAGAAACATATTAATGTAGGAAAGTGTCTGATTTCTGATTTCTTAACTCACCACATCTACCACTAATAAGCTGAGCTTCTCAGTAATTTTTTCTTCAACTCACACAGTGTCAACAAAGTATATATTTATTTACATCAATTGCAATAATTTTTATAATCACCAAGCCTTGATGTGAAAGAGCGAAATATCATGATCTGATAATCCCATATATCCAGGGGAAATGTCATAAAAAAACAGCTGTCTGTCCTGAGCTCACTGGCACAGGAAATTCTGAGGTCCCAGAAAAGGCTAGTTGATACAATGTTGCAAGTTCGCTATTGACAACAAGTTCAGGCAGCCCCCAGTTGATGATTTGATACAATGTTGTACTTCACTAGCAATAGCTCAAGTCAAGACAGCTGGAAAGGGAGGCAGACAAGAGAGATATATGTGATTGAAAGAACCAGCATTTTCATCAGGATATTTTCTGCTGTTTTTATTTGTCGGCTTTAGGCATATGTATTTTGTTTAGTTGACATGGAAGTTACAGGCCTATAGGCTATCTCTGAGTTCTATGCAGCCATTTCTATATTTTATTTAACTAGGCAAGTCAGTTAAGAACAAATTCTTATTTACAATGATGGCCTACCCTGGCCAAACCCAGACAATGCTGGGCCAATTGTGCACCACCCTATGGGACTCCCAATCTTGGTTGGATGTGATGCAGCCTTCAAACCCGGTACTGCAGTAACGCCTCTGGTGCTGAGATGCAGTGTCTTAGACCACTGCGCCACTCTGGAGTATCAATGTGTCCATATGGCAGAGTCAGGTGCTCTCTCTTTAGTTACATTTCCAAGGGATTCGTTCTGGCGACGTCCCTGCTGAGGGACCTTACAGATAATTGTACAGAGATGAGGTAGTCATTCAAAAATCATGTTAAAACACTATTATTGAACACAGAGTCTATGCAACTAATTATGTGACTTGTTAAAGCACATTCTTAGTCCTGAACTTATTTAGGCTTGTAAAAATGTCTAAAAACATAATTCCATTTCGACATTATGGGATATTGTGAGTAGGCCAGTGACGCAAAGTCTCAATTTAATTCATTTTAAATTCAGGCTGCAACAAAACAACATTTTGAAAAAGCCCAGGGGGTGTGAATACTTTCTGAAGGCACTGTATCCCATGGCTGGATGGTTGGAGCTGGTCTTGATGACAGGTAAAAGGGAAGCTGTGATGGGTTGATGGGGGGTATGGACTGGATCACAGAAGCTAGTGATTTGTTAAATTCATTGGCTATTCCGCAGGCTATTACCGGGGCTAAGCCCCTCAATGTGGAAGGGTGGCTCAGACTTGGAGATTATTATTAGACTTATGTAATCAAATAGCATGCAAAGGTCGTTACAGGTCTGTGGAGATCTTCACAATTGCTGTTATAATCTGTGCAGAATCTCAAATGGCATTGATCACTTGCACCTTGTACTTTTAATTTACTGTAATCTCAAATGCAATCCAGGCCATTAGGCCACAGTGATAACACATTCATCTGTTGTATAAATAAACAAAATATTTGACATTGTATTCCCACTTGAACTTTGCTGTGCTTTTAAATGGTTAAAAGGGCAGAGACAGACATTTGGGTGACAACGAAGCCAAAGATCAGACATTGTGTTTCCATTGGAATTTGGTTGTGCTTTTAGATGGTTGAAAGCATAGTGATAACACATTGGCAATTCAACTAACTTTTGGCTGCCTTTTTGAGTGAATATAGGTTGTAATGTCATTGATCAATGTCTCAACCAAATATTACCCAATTATCCACGTGGGATCTTTCTTTCCAGTGTTTTTAAACAGCCCCTCATTTGATTTATGCAATGTGATTATCCCAGGTGAGGTAGACATAATGCAATTTGGGAAAGTAACAGTAATACCAGTTCATTGCACTGTGTGGGAATTGCTTCAGGTTAGAGGTGATAATCGAATGAAGATTCGATCCATAAACAGATTAGTCTCTCACAGCCTCTTTCCACGCTAGGTTTCCCATTTCAGACAAATCAAAGAACCATATAGCCTAGCTATAATCTCACTCTTTCCTGTTGTCATAGACCAGGCACTCAGTTGCCCCTTTAGATATATTAAACTGAGATGGAGTAAGAAATCAAATCAAATCAAATTTTATTTGTCACATACACATGGTTAGCAGATGTTAATGCGAGTGTAGCGAAATGCTTGTGCTTCTAGTTCCGACCATGCAGTAGTATCTAACAAGTAATCTAACAATTTCACAACTACCTTATACACACAAGAGTAAAGGAATGAATACGAGTATGTACATATAAATATATGGATGAGTGATGGCTGACCCGGCATAGGCAAGATGCAGTAGATGGTATGGAGTACAGTATATACACATATATATATGAGATGAGTAATGTAGGATATGTAAACATTATATAAATGGCATTGTTTAAAGTGGCTAGTGATACATTATTTCATCCAATTATAATTATTAAAGTGGCTAGAGATTTGGGTCGATGGCCGAACGGCATAGGCAAGATTAAGTAGATGGTTTAGAGTACAGTGTAAACATTTGATATGAGTATGTCAGATACGTAAACATTATATACAAAATTGTTTAAAGTGGCTAGTGATACATTGTTACATCCAATTCCTATGTTTAAAGTGGCTAGAGAATTAAGTCAGTATGTTGGCAGCAGCCACTCAATGTTAGTGATGGCTGTTTAACAGTCTGATGGCCTTGAGGTAGAAGCTGTTTTTCAGTCTCTCGGTCCCAGCTTTGATGCACCTGTACTGACATCGCCTTCTGGATGATAGCGGGGTGAACAGGCAGTGGCTCGGGTGGTTGTTGTCCTTGATGATCTTTTTGGCCTTCCTGTGACATTGGGTGGTGTAGGTGTCCTGGAGGGCAGGTAGTTTACCCCCGGTGATGCGTTGTGCAGTCCTCACTACCCTCTGGAGAGCCTTACGGTTGTGGGCGGAGCAGTTGCCGTACCAGGCGGTAATACAGCCCGACAGGATGCTCTCGATTGTGCATCTGTAGAAGTTTGTGAGTGATTTTGGTGACAAGCCAAATTTCTTCAGCCTCCTCACCACGCTGTCTGTGTGGGTGGACCAATTCAGTTTGTCCGTGATGTGTACGCCGAGGAACTTAAAACTTTCCACCTTCTCCACTACTGTGGCCTCGATGTGGATAGAGGGGGTGCTCCCTCTCCTGTTTCCTGAAGTCCACGATCATCTCCTTTGTTTTGTTGACATTGAGTGAGAGGTTCTTTTCCTGACACCCCACTCCGAGGGCCCTCATCTCCTCCCTGTAGGCCGTCTCGTCGTTGTTGGTAATCAAGCCTACCACTGTAGTGTCGTCAGCAAACTTGATGATTGAGTTGGATGCGTGCTTGGCCACGCAGTCATGGGTAAACAGGGAGTACAGGAGAGGGCTGAGAACGCACCCCTTGTGGGGCCCCAGTGTTGAGGATCAGCGGGGTGGAGATGTTGTTTCCTACCCTCACCACCTGGGGCCGACCCGTCAGGAAGTCCAGGACCCAGTTGCACAGGGCTGGGTCGAGACCCAGGGTCTCGAGCTTAATGACGAGCTTAGAGTGAACTATGGTGTTAAATGCTGAGCTGTAGTCGATGAACAGCATACTTACATAAGTATTCCTCTTGTCCAGATGGGTTAGGGCAGTATGCAGTGTGATTGCGATTGCGTCGTCTGTGGACCTATTGGGACGGTAAGCAAATTGGAGTGGGTCCAGGGTGTCTGGCAGGATGGAGGTGATATGATCCTTGACTAATCTCTCAAAGCACTTCATGATGACGGAAGTGAGGGCTACGGGGCGATAGTCATTTAGCTCAGTTACCTTAGCTTTCTTGGGAACAGGAACAATGGTGGCCCTCTTGAAGCATGTGGGAACAGCAGCCTGGGATAGGGACTGATTGAATATGTCCGTAAACACACCAGCCAGCTGGTCTGCGCATGCTCTGAGGACACGGCCAGGGATGCCATCTGGGCCGGCAGCCTTGCGAGGGTTAACACATTTAATTCAGCGGCTCAGACACAAGAGGAATGTGGCAGGGTCTACAGTCAATCACGGACTACAAAAAGAAAACCAGCCCCGTTGCGGACCATGACGTCCTGCTCCCAGACAAACTAAACAACTTCTTTACTCGCTTTGAGGACAATACAGTGCCACCAACACGGCCCGCTACCAAAACCTGTGGGCTCTCCTTCACCACAGCCAATGTGAGTAAAACATTTAAACGTGTTAACCTTCGCAAGGCTGCCGGCCCAGACGGCATCCCTAGCCGCGTCCTCAGAGCATGCGCAGACCAGCTGGCTGGTGTGTTTAACGGACATATTCAATCAATCCTTATCCCAGTCTGCTGTTCCCACATGCTTCAAGAGGGCCACCATTGTTCCTGTTCCAAAGAAAGCTAAGGTAACTGAGCTAAACGACTATCGCCCCGTAGCACTCACTTCCGTCATCATGAAGTGCTAGTCTATGATCATATCACCTCCACCCTACCTGACACCCTAGACCCACTCCAATTTGCTTACCGCATTTAACACCATAGTACCCTCCAAACTTGTCATTAAGCTCGAGACCCTGGGTCTCGACCCACCCTGTGCAACTGGGTCCTGGACTTTCTGACGGGCCGCCCCCAGGTGGTGAGGGTAGGAAACAACATCTCCACCCTGCTGATCCTCAACACTGGGGCCCCACAAGGGTGTGTTCTCAGCCCTCTCCTGTACTCCCTGTTCACCCATGAATGTGTGGCCATGCACACGACACTACAGTGGTAGGCTTGATTACCAACAACGACGAGACGGCCTACAGGGAGGAGGTGAGGTGAGGGAGCTAAGCACAGGAAAACCTGGTTCAGTCTGCTTTCCAACAGACACTGGGAGACAAATCCACCTTTCAACAGGACAATAACCTAAAACGCAATGCAAAATATACACTGGAGTTGCTTATGAAGATGACATTGAATGTTCCTGAGTGGCCTATTTACAGTTCAGACTTAAATCCCCTTGAAAATCTATGGCAATACTTGAAAATGGCTGTCTAGCAATGATCAACAAACTTCACAGAGCTTGAAGAATATTGAAAAGAATAATGGGCAAATATTGTACAATCCAGGTGTGCAAAGCTCTTGGAGACTTATCCAGAAAGACTCACAGCTGTAATCACTGCCAAAGGTGATTCTAACATGTTTTAACTCAGGCGTGTCAATACTTACTGTGTGTAAATGAGATATTGCTGTATTTCATTTTCAATACACTTGCAAACATTTCTAAAAACATGTTTTCACTTGGTCATGATGGGGTATTGTGTGTACATATATTATTATTATTATTTTTTTTTTCATCCATTTTGAATTCAGGCTGTAACAACAAAATCTGGAAAAAGTCAAAGGGCTTATTCCACATGTACCATGAAGATATATCAGCATGATGTCCTATTGACAATAGCTGTACAGAATAGTTTATTTCAACACTGTATTCAGCCTTTAGATCCTAAATCCATTAGTGTAAAACTGCAATATCAGCTAGGTCCATCCATATACTCTTTATTTTTTAAATTTTATTTAACTAGGCAAGTCAGTTAAGAACAAATTCTTATTTTCAATGACAACAGTGGATTAACTGCCTTGTTCAGAGGCAGAACAACAGATTTGTACCTTGTCTGCTTGGGGATTCAATCTTGCAAGCTCTCGGTTACTAGTCCAACGCTCCAACCACGGGGCTACCTGCCGCCCTCTTGCACTGTGAGGTAAATTATGTTTTATTCAGTTAAATTGGCACAGCTGGTAAACCAGAGAAGATTAGGGGTGAGTTGCACAAACATGGATTAACTCTTAAAGTGGTTTAAATCAAGGTTTATCTATTCATCTTGTTGCACCAAATTTTAAAACTTCCTTAGATAAATAATATAATTTTACTAAACTTTTATTCACTGACATTTTCAACCTCTCCCTGACCCAGTCTGTAATATCTACAAACAGACCACCTTAGTCCCTGTGCCCAAGAACGCCAATGTAACATGTCTAAATGATTATCGCCCACAGCACTCACATCTGTAGCCATGAAATCCTTTGAAAGGCTGGTCATGACTCACATCAACACCATCATCCCAGACACCCTGGACCCACTCCAATTCGCATACCGCCCCAACAGATCCACAGATGACACAATCTCTATTACACTCCACACTGCCCTCTCCTATGTGGACAAGTGGGTTCCTCCTTTAACCTCTTCCAGCTAGGGTCCCATTTTCCAAATTTTCGCCTGTCTGACGTGCCCAAAGTTAAATGCCTACCACTCATGGCCAGAAACTAGGATATTTACATATTTAGTACTATTGGATAGGAAACACTCTGAAGTTTATAAAACCATTAAGATATAGTCTGTGGCTATTCCAGAACAGATTTAGCAGGCAAAAACCAGAGAGATTTCTGTCCGGAATTGATTTTTCTGTTGCTCTCCTCTCATTTTGAAGCCCATGTAATATTTTTCTATGGGGAATAGGACCGAGGTTGCAGTACTTATGGCTTCCACTAGATGTCAACAGTCTCTGGAAAGGGTATGGAGGAAAAAGCTCTGACCAGATCCTTAGAGAGAGAATTACTACTGGGTAGGGAGAAAAGGTAAACAGGCGTGCTCGTTCACGAGAACGTGAACGCGCCAGCGACCAACTTTCTTTTAGTCTTTTAACGTTTCACTTACCGTTCTTGTAAAATATGATCGCTATTATTCATAAAAGAATACATAAGGATGCATTATTAATGATATTTGATTTGTTTGTGAAAAGATGAGAGGTATAATTTGAACGCGATCCCTTCACTGTAAAACGGGCGAGTAGACCGACAATGCTTGGTGGAGTAGTTGAACGTAACGTGCCAAAAACAACGGATATTTATGGATATAATTATTTACTTTTTCTAACAAAAGAACCATGGATTATCTTGTTTGGACACTTGGGAAGACCTCAGAAGAAGTTATTTGAAAGGTAAGCGATTTATATTAGCTGTGATATGGATATTTTGAGAACCGAGCTGGATATGAATTTATGCTAATGTGGAAAATATGTGAGGTACTAGCCTCAAACAATCAAATGTAGTGCTTTCGCCGTAAAGCCTTTTTAAAATCTGACAACGCAGTGATATTGCCAAGAAGCAGAGCTTTTGATGGCTATGCAACACTATGCAACACTTGTATATCGAAGTTAAATATTACGAATATGTATTACGAATATGTATTTTGAATTTGGCGCGTTATGTTTGCTCTGAAAACGATCCCGCTAAAGGGATCGGCGCGCTAAGAGGTTAAAAGATGCGAGCTTGCGCCGCGGGACTTAGAGGTACCCAGCGTCACTGCTTCATTGCTCCAGACCACCGCAAGGGGGAGTTCAAGCACTCATTATGCATTTGGGTCCCAAGGTTTTTATATGACCAATCATATCGAGTGGTTCTGATGTCGAATTTTGACGCGAGCCACCCTTGCCTTGAGGCGTTCTTCAACAAAGATGGCTGACAAAACATTACGGTGGAACCAGATGGTAAGTTGTTATAACGTCATAACGAGTCAAGCACAAAATGTACAATTGAGAGGAATATGTTAGTTAATGTAGAGACAAATGAACTTTTATTTTTTTGTCATGAAGTTAATTTACGAAAATCGCTATTTAGCAAGTTATCTGACTAGCTAACATTAGCCAGCTAGCTACTGTTAGGAGCATGAATTTGTAATTCGTGCTGTTCAATGTTTTAGGGACTCCTGAGAAAACCAGACAACCAGGCTGTCATCTTGTGAAACAGTGGATGTAAAGAATCTAGCTAGCTAAAGCATTTACTGCAAATTTAATGTACAATTGTGTAAGCTTGCCTTGCAATGCAGCTGAAGTAACATAGCTAGCTAACTATTTATTTGCTTATTGTGTAGTGGAGGATAATAATAACTGTATGCCTGTGGATGTGTAGCTAGCTACAGTATGTAGCTGATCTGTTTATGGACGCTAAAACGTTCTGAACTAGTATTCATACCAATCTATGAACCTCAGCTATCATAGTTGTTGTATCAACTTAAAGTCTGAATGGCATTAATGAAGTCTATGGATAGAGTAGAATATAATAACTTTATTGTGCCAAGGATGCAAGTCCTATATACACATGTACTGTAGTTATTACCATGCATGAGATCCCCACATTGTAGCCTGTACATTGAATATATTCACTGATCATGTACTCTTCCTTGGAAAATAAAGGTGCGGTTCAGGTATGAATCTCTGAGACATTATTTTTCAGTCATATCAAACTTCATTATTTGAACGATGCTGTGTCTGCATGTATGTATTACAGTTATACACTTCAATAATGTTTACCACTCCCGCTCCTGGGACATCAATGATTACACATTGTAACTATGCAATAGACTAGAAACATGACTTTGTAATATGCATATTTAACTCCCTTAATCTGAGGACACAGGATAGTATTTCAATGAGATACTTAATTTCAACCAGTGGAGAATGTGAAACGCATTATTGAAAGAAGTTCATTATCCAGGTGTTATAAATACATAAATGCATTATAATTATGATAATTGTAATATTATAAATACAAGTTCAATCTATACTTCAATGCACATATGGTGTGCATTATAAAACGAGGAAGAAAGACGAGGTGGGGAGAGAGGTGTAGAAGACAGAAAGGGAAAGAGGTAAGAACAGCGGCAGACAGCATATGATTAATGAATTACAGTGCTACCCTAATATTCTCTCAGTTCATCACAATTGCGGTGTCTCCTAACCAGCCTTGGGCCCCCAGTTGGCCTGAAGGTTATCTTAAGAGCGGGTGAGGTGGTGATGACGGGACTGGATTCCTCTCTCACATAAAAACATACCTGCAGACGAGAGAGCATGATTAAGCCTTGGTATAATAACAATATGGGGATAAGGTAGTTGGATGGGCTATTTACAGATGGGCTATGTACAGGTGCAGTGATCTGTGAGCTGCTCTGACAGCTGGTGCTTAAAGTTAGTGAGGGAGATATGAGTCTCCAGCTTCAGTGATTTTTGCAAATTGTTCCAGTCATTGGCAGCAGAGAACTGGAAGGAAAGGCGGCCAAAGTAGGAATAGGCTTTGGGGGTGACCAGTGAAATATACCTGCTTTGTTGCGAAATAGGAAGACGATTCTAGATTTAATTTTGGATTTGAGATGCTTAATGTGAGTCTGGAAGGAGAGTTTACAGTCTAACCAGACACCTAGGTATTTGTAATTGTCCACATATTCTAAGTCAGAACCGTCCAGAGCAGTGATGCTGGACGGGCAGGCAGGTGCGGGCAGCGATTGGTTGAAGAGCATGCATTTAGTTTTACTTGCATTTAAGAGCAGTTGGAGGCCACGGAAGGAGAGTTGTATGGCATTGAAGCTCGTCTGGAGGTTAGTTAATTAACACAGTGTCCAAAGAAGGGTCAGAAGTATACAGAATGGTATCGTCTGTGTAGAGGTGGATCAGAGAATCACCAGCAGCAAGAGCGACATCATTGATGTATACAGAAAAAAGAGTCGGCCCGAGAATTGAACCCTGTGGCACCCCCATAGAGACTGCCCTCCGATTTGACACACTGATCTCTGTCTGAGAAGTAGAACCAGGCCAGGCAGTCATTTGAGAAACCAAGGATGCGGAGTCTGCCGATAAGGATGTGGTGATAGACAGAGTCGAAGGCCTTGGCCAGGTCGATGAATATGGCTGCACAGTATTGTCTTTTATTGATGGCGGTTATGATATCGTTTAGGACCTTGAGTGTGGCTGAGGTGCACCCATGACCAGCTCGGAAACCAGATTGCACAGCGGAGAAGGTACGGAGGGATTCTAAATGGTTGGTGATCTGTTTGTTAACTTCTTTGGGAGTAGCGCACGAGGTGACTGTTTTGGAGACCCTGGCGTGCCCAAAGTAAAATGCCTCCCATTCAGGACCAGAAAATAGGATATGCACATATTTAGTACCATTGGATGGATAGGAAATACTCTGAATTTTCTAAAAGTGTTAACCATTTGTCTGTGAGTAAAACAGAACGCATATGACAGGTGAAACCCCGAGGAATTTCTGTCCTGGAAAAAGTGGTTTTGACACATTGCTCATTTGGAACCCCTCCCTCATGAAAATGCCCATATAAGGGCATATGAATGCAGTACCTATCGCTTCCTCTGGATGTCAACAGTCTCGAGACAGTGTTCAGAATTTGTTTGCATGCATTAGAGCAGAGAAGAAGAGGAAAACAGGAAGTGTCCCCCCTGAACGTCAACAGAAGGGAGCGCGCGCTCCCGACAAGGCGCGCTTTGTGTTTTTTACCGTCTTTATCGCTCAGTTTATATTCCGGTTGATTTATAATAGTAAATATACGTAAAAGTGTTCCTAAGGATACATAGAAAAAAAATGGGATTGTTCTTGGACAAGTTTATAGGTATAAGTTGAACGAGTTCTCGTCACGTTTGAATGGAGGAGTGGAGGCTGTAGTTTCTCATTATAAAGCGCGAACCAAATGGAGATTTAAGGATATAATATATTACTTTTTCTAACAAAAGAACCATGGATTGTCTTCGTTGGACACTTTGGAAGCCATCAGCAGAAGTTCTTCAACAGGTAATTGATTTGTTTTCACTGTGAAATGTGTTATGTGTTATGTGTGAACAGTGAAGGCTATTGAAATCATGGTCATGAGAAAATAGTGAAGGTGCTACCCTCAAACAATCAAATGTGCTGCTTTCGCCGTAAAGCCTTTTTTGAAATCTGACAACGTTGTGATATTGCCAAGAAACAGAGCTTTTGAGTATGAAACACTTGTATATGGGTGGATGTTTAATAATTCAACTTTTGGATTTTGAATTTGGCGCCTTGCATTTCACCTGGTAGTGTCGGGATTGGGGCGCTAGCGCACCACCAATCCCCAAGAAGTTAACTTGGCTTTAGAAAACCTTAGAAAGGCAGGGTAGGATTGATATAGGTCTGTAACAGTTTGGGTCTAGAGTGTCTCCCCCTTTGAAGAGGGGGATGACCACGGAAGCTTTCCAGTCTTTGGGGATCTCAGACGATACGAAAGAGAGGTTGAACAGGCTAGTAATAGGGGTTGCAACAATTGCGGCGGATAATTTTAGAAAGAGAGGGTCCAGATTGTCTAGCCCAGCTGATTAGTAGGGGTCCAGATTTTTCAACTCTTTCAGAACATCAGCTATCTGGATTTGGGTGAAGGAGAAATGGGGGAGGTTTGGTCAAGTTGCTGTGGGGGGGTGCAGGGCTGTTGACCGGGGTAGGAGTAGCCAGGTGGAAAGCATGGCCAGCCATAGAAAAATGCTTATTGAAATTCTAAATTTTCGTGTATTTATCGGTGGTGACAGTGTTTCCTAGCCTCAGCTGGGACGAGGTGCTCTTATTCTCCATGGACTTTACAGTATCCCAGAACTTGGAGATTTCCAGCTACAGGATGCAAATTTCTGTTTGAAAAAGCTAGCCTTTGCTTTCCTAATTGCCTGTGTATACTGGTTTCTAAATTCCCTGAAAAGTTGCATATCGCGGGGGCTATTCAATGCTAATGCAGTACACCGCAGGATCTTTTTGTGCTGGTCAAGGGCAGTCAGGTCTGGAGAGAACCAAGGGCTATATCTGTTCCTGGTTCAACATTTCTTGAATGGGGCATGCTTATTTAAGATGGTGAGGAAAGCACAGAATAACCAGGCATCCTCTACTGACGGGATGAGGTCAATATCCCGGGCCAGGTCGATTAGAAAGGCCTGCTCGCTGAAGTGTTTTAGGGAGCGTTTGACAGTGATGAGGGGTTGTCGTTTGACTGCAGACCCATTTCGGACGCAGGCAATGAGGCAGTGATCGCTGAGATCCTGGTTGAAGACAGTAGAGGTGTATTTAGAGGGCAGGTTGGTCAGGATGATATCTATGAGGGTGCCCGTGTTTACAGATTTGGGGTTGTACTTGGTAGGTTCATTGATAATTTGTGTGAGATTGAGGGCATCTAGCTTTGATTGTAGGACGACCGGGGTGTTAAGCATGTCCCAGTTTAGGTCACCTAACAGTACGAGCTCTGAAGATGGTGGGCAGTCAATTCACATATGGTGTCCAGGGCACAGCTGGGGGCAGAAGGTGGTCTATATCAAGCGGCAACGGTGAGAGACTTGTTTCTGGAAAGGTGGATTTTTAGAAGTAGAAGCTTGAATTGTTTGGGCACAGACCTGGATAGTATGACAGAGCTCTGCAGGCTGTCTCTGCAGTAGATTGCAACTCCGCCCCCTTTGGCAGTTCTATCTTGTCGGAAAATGTTATAGTTAGGGATGGAAATGTCAGGATTTTTGGTAGCCTTCCTAAGCCAGGATTCAGACACGGCTAGGACATCACGGTTGGCGGAGTGTGCTAAAGCAGTGAGTAAAACAACTTAGGGAGGAGGCTTCTGATGTTAACATGTATGAAACCAAGGCTTTTACGGTTACAGAAGTCAACAAATGAAAGCGCCTGGGGAATAGGGGTGGAGCTAGGCACTGCAGGGCCTGGATTAACTCTACCTCACCAGAGGAACAGAGGAGGAGGAGGATAAGGTTACGGCTAAAGGCTATAAGAACTGGTTGTTTAGTGCGTTCGGAACAGAGAGTAAAAGGAACAGGTTTCTGGGCGCGGAAGAATAGATTCAAGGCATAATGTACAGACAAGGGTATGGTAGGATGTTAATACAGTGGAGGTAAACCTAGGCATTGAGTGACGAGGAGAGAGGTTTTGTCTCTAGAGACAAAGGAAAGACAAATAATTTAGACCAGGTGAGGTCACCGCATGTGTGGGAGGTGAAACAAACAGGCTAGCTAAGGCATATTGAGTCTCTACAGTGAAATAAGAAAATAATCACTAACCAAAACAGCAATGGACAAGACATATTGACATTAGGGAGAGGCATGCGTAGCCAAGAAGTGATCATCGGGACCAGTGGGAGGCTAGGCGAGCTGAAGACACAGCGATTCAGACAGCTAGCGGGCCGGGGCTAGCAGGCTAGCAGAAGGGCCTTAGGGGGGACATCGCAACGGAATAAGTCTGTTGTAGCCCCCTCGGACAGTTACGTTGGCAGATCAGTCCAGTTGGATTGGCAGGGCTCCGTCTAGGCAGTAAAATGGTCCAGGCCATTGGCAAAATAGGTATTGTAGCCCAAGAAATTGGCTGATGGTCCTCTTCAGCTAACAGTCCGATATGCTCTAGACAGCTAGCGGGCCGCGGCTAGCAGGCTAGTGGATGGGCTTACAGGGGACGTCGCGACGGAGGAGCCTGTTGAAACCCCTCGGGCGGATTACATCAGTAGACCAGGGGCTCCGTGTCGGCAGTAAAAGGGGTCCAGGCCAATTGGCAAAACATGTATTGTAGCCCAAGGAGTGGCTGATAGACCTCTTCAGCTAGCCGGGAGATGGGCCTAGCACGAGGCTAATTCCAGGCTCACTGGTGCTTGCTTCGGGACAGAGACATTAGCCGGGGGGTAGCCACTAAGGATAGCAGCTAGCTAGCTGGGATGATCCAGGTGAAAAGGTTCAGAGCTTGCGGTAGGAACCCGGAGATGTGGAGAAAGAGCAGTCCGGTATGCTCTGGGTTGAAACGCTCTGTGCAGACTGGCAAATGCTGTTGACCAGCGTAAGGTTAGCTGATGACCGCTAGCAGTGGCTAACTTACTATTAGCTAGTAGCTAGTTAGCTGGATAGCTTCTGTTGGGGGTTCCGGTTCTAAAGTTTAGAAAATTGCAGATCCATAACACATTGGGTGAGGCGGGTTGCAGGAGAGTATGTTGAAACTGAGTTTAAAAATATAAAAAAATATATACGAAATATATACGAAGGAAAAATAAGATATATACACGGGACACGACAAGACGAAGACAAAGACGTCTGAACTGCTACGCCATCTTGGAAGAAAATATAACAATTTGCCTGTGAATAACCACACCTTCATACAAACGTGCTATTGTATGCAGAAGTCTTGATGCACAACCTGAAGATGCTGCCATATCCTGCCAGCACACCTCACAAGCGAGCCACTCAGGAGCAGAATGATGACGTGTGGAAGAGAGAAAGGAATGAGATGGGAACAGCAATTTGTTGCAAGTTGGGGAGGAGGGCAAATAGCTGAACAATAGACTATTCCACCTTTACTAAAGAATAGTCTAATAGCCAAGCTAGGTGTGAAAAGAAAACTTGTATCACAGACCAGATTTACCCTAACGACCAAGGGGTAGCTTGCTACTCAATTTAATAAAGGAATGACTTTTCAAATAAGTTACCTTACACGTTATGTTGGCTGACAATTTGTTAGCTACGCTGTCCTTACGAACCACATAGCATATCATTACAGCAGTATGTACCGGTATGTTAGCTAGCTACCTAAAGTTAGTAGTTATACATCAAACTTGCCAGTATATTAACTATAGGCTATCTAACTACCCAGCGTTTATTGACTTGATTATTCTCGTCATTCTTAGCTTAGCTAAATGGAATAGTCGTTGTGCTTTCTCAATGGACATTCGGGTGCTTTCGTAAATTCGCTCTGGCTATCTAAAGGCTGGACAATAGAACGAGTCAAAATTCACCCAAGGCTGAAAAATGTCAAAAGAACGTTGGCTAAACTGGAGCCCATAGCACGAGCCCATAGCAAATTAATGGAATCGAACGTTCGCAGAGCCTGTTTTGACTGGAGTGATGCTTAGAATTCCATAAAAATGTATCCCTTTTTATTTTACCACTACAATCTGTTCGTCGGACAAAACTGTAAAAAAACAACTTGTGTAGAAAGTAAACATCCGCACCTCTATGGTGTCAACTGTGCTTATGTCTGCGTAATGAAAAAGTAGGGAAAAAATAAAAACTTCGGACTATTTCTGGTCTAGCGATCAATGAAAAATGAGCTCGCTATCCAGACTTACATAATTACAAAGAGGAGATTCTCCTGATTAAGGTGCCGTGTAACCGTTTTTTCTTCCGTCCCTCTCCTCGCCCCTACCTGGGCTTGAACCAGGGACCCTCTGCACACATAGACAACAGCCACCCTTGAAGCATCGTTACCCATCGTTCCACAAAAGCCGCAGCCCTTGCAGAGCAAGGGGAACAACTACTTCCAGGTCTCAGAGTGAGTGACGTCACCGATTGAACCGCTATTAGCGCGCACCCTGCTGCCTAGCTAGCCATTTCACACCGGTTACACCCGACTTGAAAAAAATATCTAAATATACACATTGCGAGATATTTGGCAAAACAGACATGCCTAAATTTTCCCCATAGGAAACAATGGGAAGACCGCAGTTCCAATATTATTCTTTTTGTTTACATTTTAAGTATAAAACAACATGAGCAGGCATTGTGACGTTGAACAATAAGCTGGGAATAGAACGTTCGGAAGGCGAGTTGGTGCCACGGTGCTCAATAGAACTAATAGGAGCTGGCAGGGTGAAAAATGCACTAAAATAAGGCCTGTTTTTTCACGATTACTTCAACACGATGGCAAACAGCTGGGAAATATGGTCATATTATGAAACTGGGATCCACGGCGGATGCAATGAACTTGTTTTTATCAGAAAGAACGTTGTTAAAAATGTAATGTGTCCAGCCTACTATCTACACGGATTTCAGAAGACTCTCGTTTGAGTGTACCAGAGCGCAGAATAATTACTTTACGAGCGCTCAACACCTGTTGAATATATCAGTAAACGTTGGAAAAAAAGCGTAATTAAATTGTTTCCAGCAGCACATTTACAGTCACCAACACTCTGGTTAACACGAAAACTGCCTTACCAGCTCTGCTAGGGCGAGTAAAATGGTCAGAGTGGCCTCATTTGTATCTGGAAGTAGCTAGCCAACGTTAGCTTGGGTCCTTGACTGCCAGAACGCTCAAATCAACCCTACTCCTCGGCCTGAACGTCCAGTGTGCGCTCCGAGAGCAAAACGGTCTGAATTTATAAACTGACAATTTTAATCTGAGTGGAAACACCATAATATTAATCCAATTAATTAAGCCAAATTTCTTAAAATCAATCCCATACACTATGTTATTACAAAAAAGATGTTAAATTCTCTGGTAATGCCAAAACGGAATACTATCAAATGCTTCTCAAATATGCCCTCTGGTGGTCAAACTAGCAATAATTTGCAGTAATTGAAGAAATGGCTGAGAATTAAATGACAGAATGCTGCAGCATCACGCAGGGTGTGCCGCAGAATGATGTAACTTTTACAGGAGGAACCACTGTATGTGAGAATTCTGTTCATTGACTACAGCTCAGCGTTCAACACCACAGTGCCCTCTAAGCTCATCACTAAGCTAAGGACCCTGGGACTAAACCATTGACTAAACATGTGTAAAATAGCAGCAAATTACCTCAGGGATTCTTGAAAGTCTGGATAGTCCTTGTCCAGCAGGGAAAAGTAATTGTTATAGTAAAAAAAATGATTTTGTTGCATTATTTGAGCTTAAAATGTACTTTTAGGGGAATTTTATAATTCCAACACCATCTTTGAGTTTGCTGACGACACAATGGTGGTAGGCCTGATTACCGATGATGATGAGACAGCCTATAGGGAGGAGTGTGGTGCCAGCACAAAAACCTCTCCCTCAACTTCAACAAGATAAAGGAACTGATTGTGGACTACAGGCCGAGCACGCCCCCCATTTTCATAGACGGGGATGTAGTGGAGAGGGTCGAGAGCTTCAAGTTTCTCATTGTCCACTTCACTAAGGATCTATCATGGTCCACACACACCATCACGGTTGTGATAAGGGCACAACAACACTTCTTCCCCCTCAGGAGGCTGAAAAGATTTGTCATGGGCCTTTAGATCCACAAAAGTTATACAGCTGCACCATTGAAACTATCTTGACTGGCTGCATCACTGCTTGGTATGGCAACTACTTGGTATTCGACCGCAGGGCGCTACAGAGGGTAGTGCATACGGCCCAGTACATCACTGGGGCAGAGATCCCTGCCATCCTCTATACCAGGCAAAAAAAATGTCAAGGACTCCAGCCACCCAAGTCATAGACAGTTCTCTCTGCGGTACCGATGCACCAAGTCTGGAACCAACAGGACCCTGAACAGCTTCTACTCCAAAGCCATAAGACTGCTTAGTGGTTAGTTAAATAGTTAACCAAACAGCTACCCGGACTATCTGCATTGGTCCTTTTTGCACTAACTTGTTTTGACTCATCGAATATGCTTCTGCTACTGTTTATTATCTATCCTGTTGCCTAGTCACCTTATTTCTAGTAATTACAAATCAAAAACAGGTTTTTAGAAGTTTTGCTAATTTATTAACAATAAAAAATTGAAATATATCACATTAGCATAATTTTTCAGACCCTTTACTCAGTACTTTGTTGAAGCACCTTTGGCAGCGATTACAACCTTGAGTCTTCTTGGGTATGACGCTTTCTCCCATTCTTCTCCGAAATATCCTCTCAAGCTCTGTCAGGTTGCATGGGGAGCATTGATGCACAGCTAATTTCAAGTCTCTTCAGAGATGTTCTATCGGGTTCAATTCCGGGCTCTGGCTGGGTCACTCAAGGACATTCCAAGACTTGTCCCGAAGCCACTCCTGCGTTGTCTTGCCTGTGTGTTTAGGGTTGTCTCTGGAGCAGGTTTTCATCTCTGTACTTTAATCTGTTCATCTTTGCCTTGATCCCGACTTGTCTCCCAGTCCCTGCCGCTGAAAAACATCCACACAGCATCATGCTGCCACCACCGTGCTTCACGGTAGGGATGGTGCCGGGTTTCCTCCAGACGTGATGCTTGGCATTCAGGCAAAAGAGTTGGTTTAATTTGACCAGAGAATCTTGTTTCTCATGGACTGAGAGTCCTTTAAGTGCATTTTGGAAAACTCCAAGCAGGCTTTCATGTACCTTTTACTGAGGAGTGGATTGCAAAAAGGCTTTTCTAATGATCAATTAGCCTTTTAAAATGCTAAACTTGGATTAGCTAACACAACGTGCCATTGGAACACAGGAGTGATGGTTGCTGATAATGGGCCTCTGTACGCCTATGTAGATAATCCATAAAGAATCTGCCATTTCCAGCTACAATAGTCATTTACAACATTAGCAATGTCGACATTGTATTTCTGATCAATTTTGTGTTATTTTTAATGGACAAACAATTTGCTTTTCTTTCAAAAACAAGGACATTTCTAAGTGACCCCAAACTTTGGAACGGTAGTGTACGTAAATAAGATATTTATGTCATTTTTAATACATTTGCAAAGGTTTTCGCTTTGTCATTATGGGGTATGGTGTGTATATTGATGATTTATTTTTTTAAATCCTTTTCAGAATAAGGCTGTAACGTAACAAAATGTGTAAAAGTACCAGGGGTCTGAATACTTTCCGAATGTACTGTATCTACTGTACCTCAATTACCTTGTATCCCTGTACAATGCAGATTGACTCGGTACTATTACCCCATGTACAGTGGGGGAAAAAAGTATTTAGTCAGCCACCAATTGTGCAAGTTCTCTCACTTAAAAAGATGAGAGAGGCCTGTAATTTTCATCATAGGTACACTTCAACTATGACAGACAAAATGAGGAAAAGAAATCCAGAAAATCACATTGTAGGATTTTTTATGAATTTATTTGCAAATTATGGTGGAAAATAAGTATTTGGTCACATACAAACAAGCAAGATTTCTGGCTCTCACAGACCTGTAACTTCTTCTTTAAGAGGCTCCTCTGTCCTCCACTCGTTACCTGTATTAATGGCACCTGTTTGAACTTGTTATCAGTATAAAAGACACCTGTCCACAACCTCAAACAGTCACACTCCAAACTCCACTATGGCCAAGACCAAAGAGCTGTCAAAGGACACCAGAAACAAAATTGTAGACCTGCACCAGGTTGGGAAGACTGAATCTGCAATAGGTAAGCAGCTTGGTTTGAAGAATTCAACTGTGGGAGCAATTATTAGGAAATGGAAGACATACAAGACCACTGATAATCTTCCTTGATCTGGGGCTCCACGCAAGATCTCACCCGTGGGGTCAAAATGATCACAAGAACGGTGAGCAAAAATCCCAGAACCACACGGGGACCTAGTGAATGACCTGCAGAGAGCTGGGACCAAAGTAACAAAGCCTACCATCAGTAACACACTACGCCGCCAGGGACTCAAATCCTGCAGTGCCAGACGTGTCCCCCTGCTTAAGCCAGTACATGTTCAGGCAAGTCTAAAGTTTGCTAGAGAGCATTTGGATGATCCAGATGAGGATTGGGAGAATGTCAGATGAAACCAAAATATAACTTTTTGGTAAAAACTCAACTCGTCGTGTTTGGAGGACAAAGAATGCTGAGTTGCATCCAAAGAACACCATACCTACTGTGAAGCATGGGGGTGGAAACATCATGCTTTGGGTCTGTTTTTCTGCAAAGGGACCAGGATGACTGATCCGTGTAAAGGAAAGAATGAATGGGGCCATGGATCGTGAGATTTTGAGTGAAAACCTCCTTCCATCAGCAAGGGCATTGAAGATGAAACATGGCTGGGTCTTTCAGCATGACAATGATCCCAAACACACCGCCCGGGCAACGAAGGAGTGGCTTCGTAAGAAGCATTTCAAGGTCCTGGAGTGGCCTAGCCAGTCTCCAGATCTCAACCCCATAGAAAATCTTTGGAGGGAGTTGAACGTCTGTGTTGCCCAGCGACAGCCCCAAAACATCACTGCTCTAGAGGAGATCTGCATGGAGGAATGGGCCAAAATACCAGCAACAGTGTGTGAAAACCTTGTGAAGACTTACAGAAAACGTTTGACCTCTGTCATTGCCAACAAAGGGTATATAACAAAGTATTGAGATAAACTTTTGTTATTGACCAAATACTTATTTTCCACCATAATTTGCAAATAAATTCATAAAAAAATCCTACAATGTGATTTTCTGGATTTTTTTTCCTCATTTTGTCTGTCATAGTTGAAGTGTACCTATGATGAAAATTACAGGCCTCTCTCATCTTTTTAAATGAGAGAACTTGCACAATTGGTGGCTGACTAAATACTTTTTTTCCCCACTGTATATAGTCAAGTAGTCATTACTCAATGTGTATTTATTATTATTTTCAGTATTACATGGTATTACTTTTCTATGATTTCTCTATTTCCTTTCTCTCTGCATTGTTGGAAGGACCCGTAAGCAAGCATTTCACTGTTAGTCTACACCTGTTGTTTGCAAAGCATGTGACAAATATAATTGTATTTGATTTTAATTTTAATTTAGACTTTAAACAAAGATCAAATGTAATTTTGCTGCTCTGTTTTAAAGTCAAATTTAAAATTAGATTAGGGATTAATGCTAAACTGCCACTGGACAAGGTTTTTAATTGATCATATGTCAGTGTATCGGCTGTATTTTGGGTGTGATTATCCATTTTAGCTCCTGTGGCTACATTATTTGTAAAAGTCACCTAGCCATATAACTAATTTGACCAAAAAGTGTCATTAGTTGTATATTTTAGCTTGAAGTACAACCTGGCAAAGTGACCAGTGGGGGTTTGTTTCTCTAGAATTAGAATGAGAACATATTGCTATGAAATCATGACGTGTAACTAATCATAGTTTAAAGATTTAACCTCAGATTAACTAATCCAGGTTTAAAATTAAGTGGTGGAAAACATCTCTTATTAAGGTCTAATCTAAGATGTATTTAAACCAAATTGGTGCAACCTTATAGCTTTTATTCAGGCTGAGTCTATACACTTGGAAAGGTACACACATATTGTTGTTTAAAGACCATTTTGATTTTAATTAAGCCAAACACAAATGCGATCTTTGTCCGAACTTGACACACACACGGTCTATGCAATTCATGCAAACAGACAGAGATTCATAAGACAGTCTGAAGTAGGTATATCATGGGTAATGTAATTTGTTGCCTTATAAAATCCAAAATAATGTCATTGGCTTAAAAGCATACTGTTGGTGGCATTTGAATATAAACTATCAAATAACTTTTCTTTGAGACATTTCCCCCCTGCACTGTTACAAACCAATATGATGAGCGTGCAGACCTGTCAACAGGACTATCATTCGATATTTGTAAAAAATGCTAATAGACTAATAGAAAGATTAAGTTAAAACAAAAACTAAAAAATGACAAACTCACCTCAAGATGATTTTGTTCTTCTTTTCTGTTTTGTCCCGAAATAACTGAATATAGTCTATCCCATGTTAAGTTTGAGAGGCTGTCACTGGCTGAATCTTTATAAATTGCAGTCTAAACTCATGCTACCTATACTATGAAGTTTTTGGTCTTTTGATAGGCATTGGCATAATTAAATTCAGCACTTTCTCCACTTCAGCAAAGGTATTGTTACTGTAACAGCACTCGTACTGTATCTCATCTTCTCTTATGCTCGTGATTGCATACCATCGTCACACATAAAGGTTCATCGGCATTTCACGGTACTTTCCTCGGATCGTGTGGATGTTATCTCGGGACGAGTAACCGCACATCTCTCTCCAAGGATCCATCAGCCTCCTTGCGCCTGTCTTGAGGTATGGTAGTGCAATCCTGGATCCTTGGGACGTCCCTACCGTGAACCCTAACCTTAACCCCTACCCTAACCATAATCTTACCTGAACCTTCACCCTTACCTTAACCGTTTTTGAATTTTGGTTAAGGTAAGGGTTACAATTGTCAGTGAGACAGACTTGATGCGAAAAATAAATAAATGGGTTAGCTCCTGCTGAGGATGATGTCAAGCACAATTACCATACAGTAGCCTTATCTATTTATATGATTTTATTTGGACCTGCTGCACTTATCTCTCAAACTTCCATTGTTTGTATTGAACATTTTCAGGTTCTATTTCCGTGAACATACAATTCCAAATAACAAGCTTCAAGATTTAAACGCATTGCTTTAGAACATTAAAGCTATACTCATAAAGTACTATATAACAACAAAGTCAAAGTCACCATTATTAGTCAGTTGTACAACCGAATGCCTTCAACCGAAATGTGTCTTCCGCATTTAACCCAACCCCTCTGAATCAGAGAGGTGCGGGGGCTGCCTTAATCGACATCCACGTCTTGACGCCGAGGAACAGTGGGTTAACTGCCTTGTTCAGGGCAGAGCGACAGATTTTTTCCTTGTCAGCTCGGGATTTGAACTTGCAACCCTCCGGTTACAAGTCCAATGCTCTAACCACTAGGCTACCTGCCGCCCCCGCACAACATGTTATTACTATGTTGTTACTAATGTGATTACACCCTTACCGGACAGGTATAAGAGCAACTTAATTAAAAATCAATGTTATTGTGGGTGTAACGAAGTGCTTGTAAATAAGTTCTATTACTATACTATACTATACAATACTGTTTCAATATGCTTTGTGTTGTAATCACGACAAACAAAGATATAACGTTAAGCAACTTTTACTGGGCACGTTCTCAACCAGCACTTTACTCACGTCAGCCCCCCTGCCTTCCGTTTCCTGTGTAACATCAATATGTGCAACATCAATATTGCTACATGTTCTCTTTTTTTTTTTTTTTATATATAAACAAAGGCAGACTCCACCTAACTTTGGCTTGTAGTCCATGTCTACAATAAACTGGAATGTGAACTGAGCGTTTGTTTACTGTCTCTGACTGTCCATTACTTGTGTATTACTTTTACCTTCCCACAAAGTCTTTCAGGTGTATAGGTCTTGGATGGCCCTACCAGACCTTGTGTGGGGAGTGTTGATTACATCAGGAGGTGCTTGACCTGAGATGTTTGGATCTTCTTGTTGAGGTGCAGCGTTCACCTCTAGGTTTTTGTTCAGCACCCTGCTTGGCGTCCGCTGGTGCTCTGTTTACTGGCTCTGTGCCAGGCTCCTCAACAGTGGGAAATCCTCCTCTATTTCTCTGCTCTTCCTCAGGTGTCGCCTGTTCCTCCTGAGACTTGTCCCTGTTCGGTCTTCACCTCGTAGGACCTTTGCTCCACAGGTCTGACTACTGTGGCCCTCTGCCACCACTGTTTCTGTCCTGTGAGTGGCTGAACTCTCACCCTGTCATCTTGTTGCAGCTCTGTGAGATCCTTAGCAGAGCTGTCGTAGTACTAGCTTGTTTCTGTTGTCTTTCCTTGAACTTCTCCAGCTGACAGTTTGCCATCCCTGGTCTCAGAAGATTTTCACTCATTATAAGTAGTGTCTTTGTACGTCTTCCCATGAGCACCATTGCAGGGCTGCTGTCTGTCCCTTGTGATGGGGTATTTCTGTGATCCCAGCATGGCCAGGTATGGGTCAGCACCTGCTCTCTTTGCTTTTGCCATCAGTCTCTTGGCTGTTTTCACTGCCGATTCCACTTTCCCATTACTGCTTGGGTATCCTGGAGGCAGCGGCGTTTTGTGTGTAAAGTCCCAAGCCTTGCTGAAACTTGAACTTCGTCTGAAGAGTACTGGGGACCATTGTCTGAGTAAAAGGATGTCAGGTATCCCATAGCGAGCAAAGTGCGTCTTCAGTTTTGAATGACTGTTTTTCGACTGTGTGTTCTCCAAATGGTCCACTTCCCAGAAGTTGGAGAGATAATCAACTGTGACCATGTAGTCTCTGTCGTTGAACTGGAACAGGTCAGTCCTATTTTTCCCAGGGGCGCTTTGGTGCTTCGTGTGGCCTCAACGTTTCTTTCTGCTGCTTCATACCCCATGCAGTGCAGGTGCTACATTGTGCCATGTATGTTCTCAGCTGTGCATTCATGCCTGGCCAGTAGACACACTCATGACTCTTCTCAGACATCCCTCTGTTCCTATGTGTGAGGAATGGATTCTCTGCATTATCTCTGACCTTAGGGCAGTAGAGGCACAACCACTCGCTCACCTCTGAAGATAACTCCATTTTGCACACTCAGCTCATCTCTGTTGTGGAAATACATGGCTGCTTCAAGGGTACATGTCCTTTCACTTCAGGCCACCCCTGCAGGATCACATTTTCAGTGTCTGGGCTCCCGGTCCAGCTCAGTGGCTCTCTGGATGTGCTTTGTCTCTCGCTTGACACAGGAGGTAGTGTATCATATTGATTGATTCCACTTCGACCTCCACAGGGCCTCTGTTATCTTGTTCTGTGAGTCGCCCTGCTCAGGGTGTCGGCCAGCACCACATGTTTTCCAGGAACGTGTCGGAGACTGACCTGTAGTTTTGAAGTCTCATGAGCATGCGTTGTAGTCTTTGGTGCGCTGAGGAGAGGCTTTGTCATGATGCTCTCTAGAGGCTTGTGATCTGACTGCACTTCACAGTTCGTCCATATGTGAATTGGTGGAACCTCTCATACCAAACACCACTGCCAGCAGCTCCTTTTCTATCTGTGCATACCCTTTTCTGTCTCTGTCAGGGCTCTGCTGGCGTATGCTATTGGTTGTCCTCCCTGCATCAAGGCTGCTCCTAACCCACTCTCTGAAGCATCACACTGTAGTACAAGCTGCTCTGTTGGGTTGTAGTATTTCAGCACAGGGGCCTGTGCAATGGTATCCTGATTTTATTGAAAGCCTGCTCATGTCTCAGAGACCACTCCCACAGTGAGTCCTTGTCGTTAGCTGTCGCAGTGGCTCATGAGCTCCGTGGCGTGGCTGCAGAACTTGGCTAGGTAGTTTACCATGCCCAGGAAGCGCTGCACCCCAACACATCTGTAGGCCTAGGCATCTGTTTGATGGCTGTCACTTTCCTGGGTCCACTTTCAACCCATCTGATGTTAGCAGGTGGCCAATGTAGGAGCACTTCCTTCAGCCTGAGCTGCAGCTTCTCAGTTCAGCTTGATATTGAGCTTCCTGCATCTGTCCATGAGCATTTTCAGGTTTTTGTCATGGTCCAGAGTCGCCACTTCATCATTGTCTCCTTCTCCCACAATCAGGATGTCATCTGCAATGATTTTGACTCTGGAAGACCTTCCATTGCCTGGGTCAACTTCCTCTGAAAGATCTCTGGGGCGGACTGATTCCCATTGGCATGCGCAGCCACCTGTAGCGTCCCATTGGAGTAGAGAACGTGGTGAGATAGCTGGATTCCTCCTCCAGTTCCACATGCCAAAATCCGTTTTTACATCACAAACAGAGAACACCGCGTGCTCTGTTCAGATCTGGCAACACGTCTTCAATAGTGGAAGTGGGTAATGGCTCCTCTTGGCGCCTTGTTGAGAGGTTCGGATCAATGCACACTCTTAGTTTTCCAGGCGGTTTCTTCACTACGATCAGGCTGCTAATCAATCTGTGCTTTTGTCAACTGCTTTTATCATCCTTCTTTTCTCTAGACCACTGAGCTCCTCTTTGAGTGGTTTATACAGTGCTACTGGCACTCTTCTCTTTAAGCAGCTGGACGGGCTCCACTCGCTCATCCACTTCCAGCTTCAGTTTGCCGGAGTAAGCATCCATCTCCCTGGAATACATCAGAGTACTCTTGTTTGATTTGCTCTTTAGTCAGGATCCCGTTGTTTCTCAATGGCTAGGATGTTGTGATGCTGCACAGTAATCAACTCCATTGCCTGGATAGCCTTACTGCCTAGAATGGGCCTGTGCACATTCTTGTTGACTACTGATGAACTCAACTCGGTATGTTTTCTTATTGCGTGGATTGATCACTTTAAGTGTGCACTTCCCCAGTGGCGTCAGAGTACTCTTGTTATACATCACCAATACCTGACTGCAGGGCTCTAGGTGACTGGTTTTAATGAGGTTTGCAGGGATAACATTACAACTAGCACCACAATCTAGCTGAAATCTGACAGACTTTTTGTTGACCAGCATGGTTGCAAGAGAGCTGCTTTGGGGTCTGTGGTTTTCTCCTGCACCACGTTGATGCTCTCTGACTTTGGCCCCTAGTGTGATGCACAGAACATCCTCACCGCTCTCTGGAGTCAGCTGGCGTTTTCCATTGCCAGGACTCTGTTTCTCTTGCTGGCCCCTGCACTTTTGCAAACTGTAGAGAAGTGATTGTTTTTCCACAGGATTTGCATTTTAGTCCGTATGCAGGGCATTTTTCCTTCTCTCGTGTGTCCGTCCACAGTATCTGCATTGTATAATGCTCTGTCCCTCTGTAGGGTCTCCTCTCCCTCTTGGTCTCTCTTTCTGTGTTACTGCATGCACTGCTACAGGGCCCTGCACATGTATTACTTTAGCTCTCTGTCTGGACAGTTCTGCAGCTCTTCCAATCTGTATGCATTTCTCTAAACTGAGATCCGTCTCTCTGAGTAGCGCTCTCTCTTAAGTGTGGGTCACGTGCCACACACAATCCTGTCCCTGATAAGAGAGTCTGTGATTACTCCAAAGTTGCAGGTGGCCACTAGAGTCCTCAATTCAGTGAGATATTTGTCTAAACCCTCATCTTGGCCCTGACTTCGCATGAAAAAATTATATCTCTCAATTGTTTCGTTTTCTTGGGATCACAAACGCATCTAGTGCTGCAGTTACTTCCTCAACAGAGAGATGGTCATTTGTACTGCCCACACACAGGGTCTCACAAATCTCTCTGCCTTTTTCCCCAATGAGATAATACAGTAGCTTCACTTTGTAGTCATCAGGTTTTCTCTCATTGTAGAGCCAAGTACAAATTGAATTCCTCTTTCCATCTTTTTCCAGGTCAGTGCTAAATTACAATCATCAAAGTCTATTTTGCCCGGAGGTTTCAGTGCATTTTCCATGGCGATTTAGTTGTAGAAGGGGGCGTTAGCTACTCCACGACAACTTGTATCCAATAGCCAGCTAGCTTTTAGCATTGAGTCACTCACAGTAGCTAGCTAACGTTGACGTTCAGCGCGATGACTAGCCTGTAAACGCGGCATTTTCAAACTGCCGCCTGGGATGTATTCTTCATTTACATCGATGAGATCCAGGTTCTTTTGAGTACCGCTGCCACCATGTTTCAATATGCTTTGTGTTGTAATCGACAAACAAAGATATAACGTTAAGCAACTTTTACTGGGCACGTTCTCAACCAGCACTTTACTCACGTCAGCCCCCCCTGCCTTCCGTTTCCTGTGTAACATCAATATGTGCAACATCAATATTGCTACAAATACTATACTATACCATAGGTATAGTTATCTGGACCCATATTTAGCCTATTCATGGGCTAAAAAGCACATTCAATGGAGGTTTTCTATTGAGCATGTTTTTATTTCATGAGTAAAATGTATCTGGGTCCAGGGAACTGGACATGCTGTATACTGTATAGCGGCCCTTGAGTAATGGAATTTAGCACTGTTGCATTTCTTTTGACAATACCGCCATCTAGTGTCCAACAGCCTTACCTGCCTAAATATAGTATTTCTACTGCAGGAACAAATCTGTAAAATGCAATATATGTGAAGATAGATATGTTCCCAGAATTACTATCAAACGAGAGCGTCTTAAGACCCGGCTAGTCATTTGAGTGCGCTCTGATTTCTAAAGTAATTGCAATGTAGCAACATTAATCCCAAGTTTGTTCTGTATACAGAAACTCTATCCTGTATCATATTCCACATGAATATGGAACTCCAGACAATGTACTGTGCTGAATATAAGAATTAGTATTTACATCAGGCTTCATTTCCAAGATATTAGGTGTGTTAGTAAATTCACTCTGGCTATCTACTCCGATTTCAGAGCACTCTGGTCTGAGTGTGCCAGTGTCAGTAAACGTCTGCAAAAAAGGTCATTCATATATATTGTTATGGTTGCAAGCACAGTGATGATATCAGTGGGTCCAGTGATTACCCCAGGCGATGAAAATGCAGGTCCTGTGCAGATCAACACTTCAATACACAGTTGTCACATCCAGCCCATCCTGATGAAAATTATATGATTATGAACAGGTTACAATTTACCCTACCTCTTTTTTGAATTCACTTGAGCTTCATTGGGCTTTATCAAATCAAATCAAATAAAAGTGTATTTGTCACGTGCATACAACAACCTTACAGGGAAATGCTTACTTACAAGCTCTAACCAACAGTGCAAAAAGTATTTGGTGAACAATAGGTAAGTAAAGAAATAAAAACAACTGTAAAAAGACAGTGAAAATAACAGTAGCGAGGCTATATACAGTAGCGAGGCTATAACAGTAGCGAGGCTACATACAGGCACTGGTTAGTCAGGCTGATTGAGGTAGTATGTACATGTAGATATGGTTAAAGTGACTATGCATATATGATGAACAGAGAGTAGCAGTAGCGTAAAGAGGGGTTGGCGGGTGGCAGGACACAATGCAGGTAGTCCGGTTAGCCAATGTGCGGAGGCACTGGTTGGTCGGGCCAATTGAGGTAGTATGTACAGGAATGTATAGTTAAATTGACTATGCATATATGATAAACAGAGAGTGAAATCTGGATATTATATTGTCTGCATGAATAGCAAACTCTCATATGCTTGGCAAATTTCGGATCTCTTGAACCGTAAATCAGTGGGCTTAAGAGACATGGCAAAACATTGGCGAAGATGAAATTTGAGAATAGAATGATTGTTCGCTTATTTGGGAAGAGAGACAAGAGAACAATATTGGTTAGGGGCGTGATATACGCCAGCATGCAGAACAGAAGCTGAACCCCATTTAACAATATTGTGTTTACGAGCCTTTCTAGCCGATGCTGGGTCTGTTATGGCAGCTTTTGCAGCAAAAAGGACCTTAAAATAAGTAACGACCAATGTCAGAAATACAAATGTCAGGTTAACAATAAGGACCGCCGTGGATGTAGCCTTATGATGTGGGGAACCATAAACAGCATTGTTATAACATATAATGCCTGTGGAAAAAATTGTGAATGGTTTAGTAGCTAGCACAATGATGACGTCACTGAGTGCAGGGATGACTGCCACACTCCAGATGAGGCAGATGAGGATGTAGGTCCTACGCACTGTACAGATCTGAATATAATGCAGGGGCTTACAGACAGCAATGTAGCGCTCTATGGCCATGCCTGCTAAGTTCAATGGACTGTTTCTGTTGGTTGTGCTAATGATTACAAGCATCATACAGCAAACAAACATATTCAGGCCATATGGTAGCGCATATGTTATAACCTGTAGCATCACTGCAAAAGACAGCATTTACCAGGTGAATGTATAGAATATACCTTGGGTCACTGTTGAAGATATGACTAATGAAGAAAATATACACAAAGGTTCCATTGATGTAGTTGATGATTACACCCAGGGCAAATGTTGTGAAGTTTTTCATGAAAGCATCATTGAAGTTATCCATTGCTGTTGTTCAACATTCAGTTGTTCATGAAAGCAATGTTGAATTGATTTCGGCCTTTGGTGAAGTTCATTACTCGTTGACTATTAAGAAGGACTTAGACTGTACCTGACAAAGAAAAACAAATATTATTCAGAGTTTCAGACAATCCCCATAAGAAGAGATAAGATTACAGGGATAGCTTAAACTTGATATACTGTACAATGAAAAAGGTAACAAAGAGCCTTACTATTTTTCTTGGGACTGAGCTGGCTATGACTACAAATAAACACACCTAGCTAGCTTAAAGTAGTGTATTAGTGCAGAATTATAGAGTACATGTCATTTTGAGTTTCTGCTTGTCACCAAGTCATTGTAACACTAGGAGGAGAAAAGTAGTTGTAATATTCATGTCAGTAGCTAGGTTTCCATCCAGTTGGTGACAGATTTCCATCAAATGCACCTGTTGCGGATAAAAGGCGGTGCATGATGACGTAGCGCACATAAAAATAAAGAACACAAGTTAAGTGGGTTTCTATCGCATTTTCAACTCTACTGATGGTTTTGTTCCCATGTTTTGCGATATATTGCGAATGTACCCACTCTGGTCTTGGCACGTGCGCTCTAGCCAGGAGCTGGCATATACAGTGAGGGTAGGATAGCCTACATGATTCAATTATTATGGACAAAGATTATTAAGACAGCCAAGCATCGATCATCATGTATCCAGAATAAGACCCTCAAATTATTGTAAAGGAGCATCAATCACTGCATGCACTTTCACCACCTTGTGGAGTTCATTATGAAACTTATTTCATCTGTAGCCTAATAAACTGTGTTTTTTCCCAATATTTGCTCATTAAGGCATTTCCATTGCCATTTCTCACATAATTTATTTTACAGACACAAGAAGATCCCACTTTATCTATCTTATTTAGTTTTGTCGACATTTGGAAGGTTTACTGACAAACTTGAATTTTTTTATTGGACTTTACTCGCATAAAAAGGTTGGATGGAAACCTAGTTAGTCACATGAATTATTATGTTACAACTAAAACCTGCTGTTAGGGTTGCGTAACTGGTGGCACAGAAGTCAGGCGCAGGAGAGCAACACTTAGTACAAAAAACGTAGTTGTTTAATATGACCATAAAAACGGTACAAAACAACATGAGAATCAATGGGCACAAAATACCCGTAGCGCACCAGTAACATAACATGTAACAATACAAACAATTCCGGACAAGGACATGTGGGAAACAAAGGGTTAACTTCTTAGGGAGCGGCTCCCGAGGTGACGGTTTTGGAGAGTCTGGCGTGCCCAAAGTAAAATGCCTCCCACTCAGGCCCGGTTTTGACACATTGCCTCATTGTGAACCCCTCCCTATTGAAAATGACCTTATATGGGAGTAAGATTTCAGTACCTATTGCTTCCACTGGATGTCAACAGTCTCTAGACAGTGTTTGATGATGTTTAGTTGCTCTGGATGGTAATAGAAGAAGAATTTCGAGGTGGTCACCAGATGTAAACAGAAGAGGAAGCGCGTTCACGGGCTCGCGCGCGCTGTGGTTTTTTCCTTTCCTATCGTCCAGTTTATAATCCGGTTGAAATATTATAGTAAATATACATGAAAGTGTTCCTAAGGATACATTATCAATGATGTTTGATTGTTCTTGGACAAGTGTATAGATATAGTTTGAACGAGTTCTCTTCACGGTTCAATGGGCGAGTGGACGCTGTATTTTCTGATCATAACGCACCAACCAAACAGAGATTTATGGATATAATAAATGACTTTTTCTAACAAAAGAACCATGGATTGTCTTCGATGGACACTTGGGAAGCCCTCAGCAGAAGTTCTTCAAAAGGTAGCAGCACCCACCCATAGCACGCGCTCCAGCAGGTATATCTCATTGGTCACACCCAAAAGCCAATTCCTCCTTTGGCTGACTTTCCTTCCAGTTCTCTGCTGCCAATGACTGGAACGAACTACAAAATTCTCTGAAACTGGAGACACATATCTCCCTCACTAGCTTTAAGCACCAGCTGTCAGAGCAGCTCACAGACCCCTGCACCTGTACATAGCTCTTCTGTAAATAGCCCAACCAACTACCTCATCCCCTACCGTATTAATTTATTTATCTTGCTCCTTTGCACCCCAGTTTTTCTACATTGCACATTCATCTACTGCACATCTACCATTCCCGTGTTTAATTGCTATATTGTTATTACTTTTCCACCATGGCCTATTTATTGCCTTACCTTATCTTTACCTCATTTGCACACATTGCATATAGATTTGTTTTTCTACTGTATTATTGACTGTATGTTTGTTTTACTCCATGTGTAACTCTGTGTTGTTGTATGTGTCGAACTGCTTTGCTTTATCTTGGCCAGGTCGCAGTTGTAAATGAGAACTTGTTCTCAACTTGCCTACCTGGTTAAATAAAGGTGAAATAAAAAATAAAATTAAAGCACTAAAGGCACTATTAGAATGCCTTATGAAACGTTGTTGTAAAGTTTTACATAAAATATGAAATACTTTTTAGGAAATTATGTCCAGAGGTATTCTTCCATCATGTTTGGTGCCAAGACAGATTTAAGTGTGTGGGATGTTGTTCAGTGGAATGAAAATATACCCATTAATGAGAACATACAGTATAACGTTGTATTTCCTAATGAGCAGTGAGGTAGCCTAGTGGTTAGAGAGGTGGGCCAGTAACCGAAAGGTTGCTGGATCAAATCCCTGTAGTTGACAAGGTAAAAATCAGTTGTTGTGCTCCTGAGCAAGGCAGTTAACCCTCTGGGTGCTGGAGCTGTGGATGTTGTTTAAGGCAGCCCTCTGATTCAGAGGGGTTGGGTTAAATGAAGACATATTTAATTTGCACAACTGACTAGGTATCCCCTTTTCCTTTTATACCCATGAGTAAAAAATAGTTTAAATTGCTTGGTCAATTAGTGGGCAAACTTTCCATGGGGTTTGGTGAACCATGCAAGGAAAGTATAATTGAAATGGAGATGTAAATACCTGAGGATCAATCACACTCACTGAACAAGAAATTCATCCCCCTGCCATCTTCCTACTGTAAATTTCAAACAAGATTAGTACTGTAGGGTAGTGATGGGTCATATGCGAATGGCTCTTTTTGGTGGACATTGGGAATCGAAACATCTTGTTCATTCATTTAGCTCCGAAATCAGATAATGTATAGAATATACCCCAGGAACCCTGTAGAAGATATTACTTTTGAAGAAACTATACACAAAAGTTACATTAATGTAGTTGATGATTATGCCTACAGGGCAGATGTTGTGAAGTTTTTGATGAAAGCTTTAAGTGATCCACTCGGCTGTTGTTCATCATTCCAATAGTTTAAATACAGGGCTGAAAAGTGTCATACAATTTGACATTTTAGTGAACTTTCCTTTTAATCCTTAATAATTTGGCATTAAGCTTCAGTGCAGCGTTTGTATATCTTTCTAATACTTTTTTTTAGCATTGTCATCAAATCACATTAATGTAATATTGCATAACATTGTGCATTGATAAGAACAAAGTGTAGCTACTACAACACAGAAAAGTCTGTTCTGAAGAGCATTTTCTTTGTTCTTGAGAAACAGAGAACTCTTATCTTTCAGTGTCCTGTAATAACACAGATGAGACAGAGAGTGCTACTTTATATACAGAGTTACATTATGTATGATATTATACACCAATAGGCAAACCCTAAAGACTTGAAAGGGGAAGATAAAAACAGTTTAATTAGTTAGCAGTAATATAGTGATATAATTATCTGACCCCTTAAACAATAAAACACGTTTAATCTGGTTTAATCTGATTTGTTATACAGGCATCACATACATATACAAGTAGGTCCTGGTTGTTGTTAAACTGTACATGAAAAAACAAAAAGTTACTAGGAAGGAATAGAGTGGTTTTGTTTCTTTATGGATGAATGACATGACATTGTTCCGTGACATTGTTCCATGGTATTGAACAAAACATGATTAATTGGATCTGTACAAACAATAGTAAAGGATTAGCATTATATTTCAAAGCTTTACATTGTTTATTAATAAAGACTCAATGACCACAAAAACATAAAGAATGTTGTAGTAAACTTACATCTGAGGTTATGGTAGGGTAACACAGTTGTACTACACCAGGGTACAACTAATATTAGAATCAGGTGTGCTAGATTTGGGTTGAAGCGAAAATCTACAAGACGGTAGCTCTCCAGGAACTGGGTTGGGCAGCCCTGTATTACACTCACAGGGGATGAATGTAAACATTCTCAAGAATCCAGGGGTAGTTGATATGGCCATTGGAATGCAAGGAAATATATCTTAATATGCATTTAAAGAATATACTCCTTCTGATTATCATGCCGATTTCGTTGGAGCTTTAGGTCCGTCTATGAATTTGAGTGGTTACACACACGCACACACTCACGCACACAGGCACACACACACGCACGCACTCACACACACACACATAGTTCTTATTTTATTTACACCCTGTAGGAATGAGTCATTAAGTCATTGAAAGTGTTTTTCCAGCATACAGCATTATGTTACAGTATAAAAACATAATGACAATTTATGACATAATATACAGTATTGTGAAGTGGCACATATATGTCACTGACAAGGACCCCCACATTTTTCGTCCACCATACGTGCAATTCTTCATATTCAATCCATTTTCTCAGAATTCAAGCAAAATATTCCTATCACCTGAACTTGAGATTCACTTTCATAGCTGGCCTCAATATAGATATATTGTTCCTACGACACGTCAGGTACCTGGCCCAGTATTTGCGGAACTTCTCGTCCCTGAAACCGTAGATCATGGGGCTGAGGAATCGTGGGATGATGTAGACCAGTAGGAAAAATATGTAACGGATCTCCAGGACAAACTGTGGGAAGAGAGCGATGAGGGCTGCTTGCAGAGAGGGGACTACAAAGGCAAGCATGCACAGCAGCAGCTGCACCCCGTGGAGTAGCACTGTATTCCTTGCCCTCTTTATGGACACCAGGTCCGTGGAGGCAGCGTGTGCCGTTAGCATGATCTTACAATAAGTGTAGAGCAGTGTGAGAGTCACAAAGGAGAAATAGATGCTGTCAAATGCAGCGTTCTTGTAGTAGATGGAGCGGTCCCGGAAGACGAGGGAGTGATCGCAGAAGATGGAGGTGCGGAAGAAGCCCAGGGGCTCCTTTATGAGTGTGATCAGGAGGTCAGTGAGAGGCACGGCCACCGTTAAGAACAGGATGACCACGATGAGGGAAATGGTGCGTGACACCGTGCATGTGTGCCCGTAGTGTAAGGGGAAACAGATAGACAGGTAGCGCTCCACGGCCATACCGGCTAATATGAGAGGGGTGGAGCGTGTGGTCAGCACGGCGGTCATCACCAGCAGGCAGCACACGGAAGCATGGATCTTGAAGAAAATGTAGCTGACTACGTACAGTGCCGTGACCAGGGTGAGCAGCAGGGCGTCATTTATGACCATATAGATGAACATGATGTAGCGCGGGTCCTCATAGAAAAAGTTATGCTTGAGGAAGGTGTGGACCATGCTTCCGTTGATGAAGCTTAGGGCCAGCCACACCAGCATGGCTACAATGTTCTTGGTCAAGGCGGTGCTAAAGCTGTCTTTAGGATAGCCACCACCTCCAACTGACATCTGGGATGTGAAGTTCATGTCCAACAGGCTGGCTGTAGAGTTCATTTCCTTAATGGAGAAATTGGAGCACATTTCAAACAAATAGCAGTCAAACATTTTTTGTCTACAGTAAGTCAACATTTTTGGTTGTCTTTGTAAATAAGTTAACTTGTTCTCATCTGGTAAAAGTACAAATTTTGAAAATAAATATATAAAATAAATGACACAAGAAGAAGCCTTGATTTTTAGCAGTCCTTTGTTAAATGTGAGGCCACAGCTAGCCAAAAAAGCAATACAACTAGGAAGATTCTGTAAATTGTCTTAAATTGATTCAGTGTCTTCTTGATTCTTGAAAATGTTAGATGAGCATCAGATCTGGAAATAATTGCCACACCAACTATGCCATGTTAAGTAAAAGTAACTATTCTACAACAAACAACACATCCGTACAATGTTATGCTAATCCACATACTCACCTTTTAATGTTGTTAAATTGCATTCATTGTGTAAAGACGCTGTTATATAGCAAATACATAGTAAATAATGTGTCAACTATTACATCATGATAATTAAAAAAGATAGTGAACTGACAAATCCCTATAGTGAGAAAGTACTGCCCTACCGTAGTACTATTCAGAACTTATTGCTCTACTAAAGCAAACATTCACTGGCATTGCATTGAGGCATCAAAGCATCAGCATGTAAAATATTGTGTTCACTTACCTCCTGTGTAACTTACATTTGACCAAACATCCCAGACTGATGTCTGCCTTATAAAGGATTTGGGGTTTGCTGCTATTGAGGATGTTGTGTTGTTGCCTCAATGCAATACAAGAACGGTCATGCATTAATAAGTGTCAGGAGACCATGGATATCCACTGTGTATCAAGCTTCTTTTTTTTACCCCATGCTGCTAAAATGTTCTCTATGGTAAAGCATGGTGATCAAGGGACTTTCAATGACCTTCAGAGAAGAGAGCAGAAAGTATATGTTAAAACCTCTTAAGGATCCACCCCTTTTTTTCAATTTTCGCCTAAAATTTCATACCCGACTCTAACTGCCTGTAGCTCAGGACCTGAAGCAAAGATATGCATATTCTTGATACCATTTGAAAGAAAACACTTTGACGTTTGTGGAAATGTTAAATTAATGTAGGAGAATATAACACATTAGATCTGGTAAAAGATAATACTAAGAAAAAAACACATTTTGTTTTTGTACCCCCATCATTTTTGTTCCCATCATAATGTATTATGCCAGCCCAGTTTCAATTTAGATTTTGTCCACTAGATCGCAGCAGTGTATGTGCAACGTTATAGACTGATCCAATGAACCATTGTATTTCTGTAAAAAAAATGGTATCAAGACTGCCCAAATGTGCCTAATTGGTTTATTAATACATTTTCAAGTTCATAACTGTGCACTCTCCTCAAACAATAGCATGGTATTCTTTCACTGTAATAGGTACTGTAAATTGGACAGTGCAGTTAGATTAACAAGAATTTAAGCTTTTTGTTAATATCAAATATGTCTACTGTATGTCCTGGGAAATGTTCTTGTTACTTACAACCTCATGCTAATCACATTAGCCTACTTTAGCTCAACCGTCCCGCGGGTGACCCGCCGATCCTGTAGAGGTTTATAACCCTTTAACCCTCACTAATGTGGCATTAAACAACAGCATTACTGCTCTGTCTACAGGTTTAGTCAGTTTAACTGCAAATATATAGCCTGGTCCCAGATCTGTTTGTGCCTACTCCATTGTCATTGTCAAGCTAAACAATGTTTGGCATGATAATTCTATAAGGAATTGGCAAGAGAACAGAAACACACTGGCACCCAGGCTAGCAAATATATAGTTCAACCTGACTTTTGTAATGAAAGTACTGTACATATAGATCATACAATGTAAAGGGGTTGCCCAGAATTTTACTGTAACTTACATGGGATTGGTAAAATTGATATTACAGGGCCTCCCGAGTGGCGCAGTGGTCTAAGGGCCACTAGAGATCCTGTCGCAGCCGGCAGCCGGCCACAACTGGGAGACCCATGGGCTGGTGCACAATTGGCCCAGCATCGTCCGGGTTAGGGGGAGGGTTTGGCCGGCAGGGATGTTCTTGTCCCATCGCGCACTAGCAACTCCTATGGCGGGCCGGGCACAATGCGCAATGCGCTCTGACACGGTCGCCAGGTGTACGGTGTTTCCTCCAACACATTGGTACGGCTGGCTTCCGGGTTAAGCGAGCAATGTGTCCATAAGCAGTGTTGTTTGGCTGGGTTGTGTTTCGGAGGACTGCTCTCGACCTTCGCCTCTCCTGAGTCTGAACGGGAGTTGCAGTGATGGGACAAGACTGTAAACTACCAATTGGATACCACGAAATTGGGGAGATTTTTTTTTTTAACAATTAATATTACAGCGTATCAATTAATATTGGGCGTTATATCACTTGTACTTCTAGAGGCCTTAAAGTTGAAATCCGTGAAGGGGAGAACAGCGCCACTGTTTGCCCCAGCGCCTTTGTTATAGTTTTTGTCTGCTGTTCTATTGCAATGATGTCTGAGGTAAAAAAACAGTGTTCGTTGTTTGAAGTAACTTCTTTGTTGTTGTAATATCGCAAATAGATGTGGCAGTTTCACTAGTCTTGCGTTGCCACACCTCCAAAATCACATCGTTGTCACGCCTACCTTCGACATCTGGAGAATGTTGCATTGGAAAAACGGTTGGAATTTAGATTGGATGTTACATTTCAAGAACCCTCCCCCCACACACCTGTAGAAGGGTGTGCTGTGTGTTATGTGCGTCACTGTTTTCCGTCCGGGTAGTTGATGCCTATGCTAGTTTCAAGTGCTGGTTTTCAAGTTATCAAGTGTGGCCAACAGTCTGCAACTCATATTTACTGAAAGTGAAAGTGGATTACGCTGGTAAATCAAACATCACAACAAGGCTTAAACTGCTTTGGTGACAAACCTCATCCATATGTTTGCTGTCTGTGCTATGCTACCACCAGAAATAGTGAAGATTGCCCATTATTTTGTTTTTGTAAGGACCCCCAAAAGGTCCCAATGAATGTCCCAAGTGTATACAGGTTTCTCCTCAGGATTTATTAACAAAGTGATTCTGCGTGTACGACCAGCGGAGAGCCCTGGAAGGGGGCAGGGCCCCCCTTTGGACTCCTGAGATTTTAGCATTTTTGAACACCTGCAAATGCCATTTCCTGCAAGCTAGAGCACGAAATTGCCTTATATTATAACAAATAAATATATAATCTCAGCAAAAAAAGAAACATCCTCTCACTGTCAACTGCGTTTATTTTCAGCAAACTTAACAAGTGTAAATATTTGTATGAACATAACATTCAACAAGTAAGACATAAATTGAACAAGTTCCATAGACATGTGACTAACAGAAATTGAATAATGTGTCCCTGAACAAAGGGGGGTCAAAATCAAAAGTAACAATCAATATCTGGTGTGGCCACCAGCTGAATTAACTTGTTAGGGAGTGGCAGCTGAGGGGTCGGTTTTGGAGAGCCTGGCGTGCCCAAAGTAAAATGCCTCCCATTCAGGCCCAGAAAATAGGATATGCACATATTTGGTACCATTGGATAGGAAACACTCTGAATTGTCCAAAACTGTTAACCATTTGTCTGTGAGTTAAACAGAACGCATATAGCAGGCGAAAACCCGAGGAATTTCTGTCCTGGAAAAAGTGATTTTGACACATTGCTCATTTGGAACCCCTCCCTCATGAAAATGACCATATAAGGGCATATGAATGCAGTACCCATCGCTTCCTTTAGATGTCAACAGTCTCGAGACAGTGTACATTTTCATTTTGGATGCTTTAGACCAGAGAATAAGAGCAAACCAGGAAGTGTACTTTTTATGTCAACAGTACCCAGCGCGCGCGCTCCCGACAAAGCGCGCAGTGTCTTTTTTACCGTCTTTATCGATCAGTTTATATTCCGGTTGATTTATAATGGTAAATATACGTAAAAGTGTTCCTAAGGATACATTTAAAACTATGTTTGATTGTTCTTGGATAACTTTATAGGTATAAGATGAACGAGTTCTCGTCATGTTTCAATGGAGGAGTGGAGGCTGTCGTTTCTGATTATAACGCGCGAACCAAATGGAGATTTATGGATAAAATACATGACTTTTTCTAACAAAAGAACCATGGATTGTCTTCGTTGGACACTTAGGATGACCTCAGCAGAAGTTCTTCAACAGGTAATTGATTTGTTTTCGCTGTGAAATGTGTTATGTGTGTGCCATGATGGCTAATGGATTCATGGCTATGGGAAAATATGTGAGGTGCTACCCTCAAACAATCAAATGTGCTGCTTTCGCCGTAAAGCCTTTTTGAAATCTGACAATGCTGTGATATTGCCAAGAAACAGAGCTTTTGATGAGTATGGAACACTTGTATATTGGTGGATGTTTAATAATTCAATTTTTGGATTTTGAATTTGGCGCCTTGCATTTCACCTGGTAGTGTCGGAATTGGGGCGCTAGCGCCCCAGCAATCCCTGAGAGGTTAAGCTCGAGACCCTAGGTGTCGACCCAGCCCTGTGCAACTGGGTCCTGGACTTCCTGACGGGACGGCCCCAGGTGGTGAGGGTAGGAAACAACATCTCCACCCCGCTGATGCTCAACACTGGGGCCCCACAAGGGTGCGTTCTCAGCCCTCTCCTGTACTCCCTGTTCACCCATGACTGCGTGGCCTCCATCTCAATCGTCAAGTTTCACAACAACTACCTTATACACACAAGTGTAAAGGAATGAATAGAGTATGTACATATAAATATATGGATGAGCGATGGCCGAACGGCATAGGCAAGATGCAGTAGATGGTATAGAGTACAGTATATACATATGAGATGAGTAATGTAGGATATGTAAACATTATATATAGTGGCATTGTTTAAAGTGACTAGTGATACATTTGTTACATCCAATTTTTTATTATTAAAGTGGCTAGAGATTTGAGTCAGTATGTTGGCAGCAGCCACTCAATGTTAGGAGGGCAGGTAGTTTCTCTCGATTGTGCATCTGTAAAAGTTTGTGAGTGTTTTTGGTGACAAGCCAAATTTCTTCAGCCTCCTGAGGTTGAAGAGGCACTGTTTTGCCTTCTTCACCACGCTGTCTGTGTGGGTGGGCCATTTCAGTTTGTCCATGATGTGTATGCAGAGGAACTTAAAACTTCCCACGTTCTCCACTATTGTCCCGTTGATGTGGATAGGGGGGGGTGCTCCCTCTGCTGTTTCCACGATCATCTCCTTTGTTTTGTTGACGTTGAGTGAGCGGTTATTTTCCTGACACCACACTCCGAGGGCCCTCACCTCCTCCCTGTAGGCCGTCTCACCGTTGTTGGTAATCAAGCATACCACTGTATGTGTCGTCTGCAAACTTGATGATTGAGTTGGAGGTGCGCTTGGCCACGCAGTCATGGGTGAACAGGGAGTACAGGAGAAGGCTGAGAATGCACCCTTGTTGGGCCCCAGTGTTGAGGATCAGCAGGGTGGAGATGTTGTTTCCTACCCTCACCACCTGGGGGCGGCCTGTCAGGAAGTCCAGGACCCAGTTGCACAGGGCAGGGTCGAGACCTAGGGTCTCGAGCTTAATGACGAGTTTGGAGGGTACTATGGCGTTAAATGCTGAGCTGTAGTCAATGAACAGCATTCTTACATAGGTATTCCTCTTGTCCAGATGGGTTAGGGCAGTGTGCAGTGTGATTGAGATTGCGTCGTCTGTGGACCTGTTGGGACGGTAAGCAAATTGGAGTGGATCTAGGGTGTCAGGTAGGATGGAGGTGATATGGTCCTATATTGTATCCGTCCATGTTACTTGCTGTTGTCTACCCTCAACACCTGTGGGCGGCCTGTCAGGAAGTCGAGGATCCAGTTGCAGAGGGAGGTGTTCAGTCCCAGGGCCCTTAGCTTAGTGATGAGCTTGGAGGGCACTATGGTGTTGAACGATGAGCTGTAGTCAATGAACAGCATTCTCACATGTGTTCCTTTCGCCCAGGTGGGAAAGGTCAGTGTGGAGTGCAATAGAGATTGCATCCTCTGTGGATCTGTTAGGGTGGTATGCGAATTTGAGTTGGTCCAGTGTTTCTGGGATGATGTTGATGTGAGACATGATCAGCCTTTCAAAGAATTTCATGGCTACAAATGTGAGTGCTATGAGGGTGTAGTCATTTAGGCAGGTTACCTTGGCATTCCTGGACACAGGGATTATGGTGGTCTGCTTGAAACAAGTGGGTATTACAGATTGGGTCATGTAGAGTTTGAAAATGTCAGTGAAGACACTTGCCAGCTTGTCAGCGCATGCTCTGAGTACGAGTCCTGGTAATCCATCTGGCCCTGAGGCCTTGTGAATGTTAACCTGTTTAAAGGTCTTACTCACATCGGCTACGTAGAGTGTGATCACAGTCGTTCAGAACACCTGGTGCTCTCATGCATATTTCAGTGTTGCTTGCCTCAAAACGATCATAGAAGGAATTTAACTGGTGGGCTCGTGTAACTGGGCAACTCGCGGCTGGGTTTCTCTTTGTAATCTGTGATACTGTAGTTTGCAAGCCCTGCCACATCCGACCAGCGTCAGATCTGGTGTAGTAGGATTCGACCTTAGTCCTTCATCGTAGGGCTTAGCGGGATTTCTTACAAGTGTCCGGATTAGTGTCCCGCTCTTTGAAAGTGGCAGCTCTAGCTTTTAGCTTAGTGAGGATGTTGTCTGTAATCCATGGCTTCAGGTTAGGATATGTATGTATGGTAAGCTGTGAGGATGACGTTGTCGATGTACTTATTAATGAAGCCGGTGACTGATGTGATATACACCTCAATGCCATTGGATGAATCCCAGAACATATTCAAGTCTGTGCTAGCAAAACAGTCCTGTAGCTTAGCATCTGCTTCATCGGACAACTTCCGTATTGAGCGTGTCACTGGTACTTCCCGTTTGAGTTTTTGCTTGTACGCAGGAATCAGGAGGATAGAGTTATATTCAGATTTGCCAAATGGAGGGCGATTGAGCAAGATGGCACCAACAGATACAGTGGGGCAAAAAAAGTATTTAGTCAGCCACCAATTGTGCAAGTTCTCCAACTTAAAAAGATGAGAGAGGCCTGTAATTTTCATCATAGGTACACTTCAACTATGAAAGACGAAATGAGAAAAAGAAATCCAGAAAATCACATTGTAGGATTTTTAATTTATTTATTTGCAAATTATGGTGGAAAATAAGTATTTGGTCAATAACAAAAGTTTATCTCAATACTTTGTTATATACCCTTTGTTGGCAATGACAGAGGTCAAACGTTTTCTGTAAGTCTTCACAAGGTTTTCACACACTGTTGCTGGTATTTTGGCCCATTCCTCCAATGCAGATCTCCTCTAGAGCAGTGATGTTTTGGGGCTGTCGCTGGGCAACACAGACTTTCAACTCCCTCCAAAGATTTTCTATGGGGTTGAGATCTGGAGACTGGCTAGGCCACTCCAGGACCTTGAAATGCTTCTTCTGAAGCCACTCCTTCGTTGCCCGGGCGGTGTGTTTGGGATCATTGTCATGCTGAAAGACCCAGCCACGTTTCATCTTCAATGCCCTTGCTGATGGAAGGAGGTTTTCACTCAAAATCTCACGATACATGGCCCCATTCATTCTTTCCTTTACACGGATCAGTCGTCCTGGTCCCTTTGCAGAAAAACAGCCCCAAAGCATGATGTTTCCACCCCCATGCTTCACAGTAGGTATGGTGTTCTTTGGATGCAACTCAGCATTCTTTGTCCTCCAAACACGACGAGTTGAGTTTTTACCAAAAAGTTCTATTTTGGTTTCATCTGACCATATGACATTCTCCCAATCCTCATCTGGATCATCCAAATGCTCTCTAGCAAACTTCAGACGGGCCTGAACATGTACTGGCTTAAGCAGGGGGACACGTCTGGCACTGCAGGATTTGAGTCCCTGGCGGCGTAGTGTGTTACTGATGGTAGGCTTTGTTACTTTGGTCCCAGCTCTCTGCAGGTCATTCACAAAGGTCCCCCCGTGTGGTTCTGGGATTTTTGCTCACCGTTCTTGTGATCATTTTGATCCCACGGGGTGAGATCTTGCGTGGAGCCCCAGATCGAGGAAGATTATCAGTGGTCTTGTATGTCTTCCATTTCCTAATAATTGCTCCCACAGTCAAACCAAGCTGCTTACCTATTGCAGATTCAGTCTTCCCAACCTGGTGCAGGTCTACAATTTGGTTTCTGGTGTCCTTTGACAGCTCTTTGGTCTTGGCCATAGTGGAGTTTGGAGTGTGACTGTTTGAGGTTGTGGACAGGTGTCTTTTATACTGATAACAAGTTCAAACAGGTGCCATTAATACAGGTAACGAGTGGAGGACAGAGGAGCCTCTTAAAGAAGTTGTTACAGGTCTGTGAGAGCCAGAAATCTTGCTTGTTTGTATGTGACCAAATACTTATTTTCCACCATAATTTGCAAATAAATTCATTAAAAATCCTACAATGTGATTTTCTGGATTTTTTTTCCTAATTTTGTCTGTCATAGTTGAAGTGTACCTATGATGAAAATTACAGGCCTCTCTCATCTTTTTAAGTGAGAGAACTTGCACAATTGGTGGCTGACTAAATACTTTTTTGCCCCACTGTACAGCCGGAAATAACTTTTGGATATCAGAGCGGCGGTAACTCACCAGCGTTACGACCGGGAATACGACTTTCCCGAATTGGATCAGCCTCTGCAATTGAACTGATCCAAAACACCGCCGGCGGAGTCCATACAGCCAGCTGGATTCTCAGTATATCGCGCAGACAGGAATAAAGAACTCTCCAGGAAGAAAAAAGGCGGGGGTGTATATTTCATGATTAACCACTCATGGCGTAATTGTAAGAACATACAGAAACTCAGGTCCTTTTGTTCACCCGACCTCAAAATCAAATGCCGAACGTATTATAACCATGAGTGGTAAAGATTTTTCTCTTTGGTTATAGTCACAGCCGTATTTATTCTCCCTCAAGCCGATACCACGAATTCCCTCAAAGAACTTCACTAGACTTTATGCAAACTGGAAACCACATATCCTGGCACCACATTTATTGTAGCTGGGGATTTTAACAAAGCAAATTTGAGGAAAACGCTACCAAAGTTATACCAACACATTGACTGTAGCACACTTAGAAAACATTAGGACACTGCTACTCAGCTTTTCGAAATGCCGACAAAGCGCTCCCCTGCCCTCCCTTTGGCAAATCTGATCACAAATCCATTTTGCTCCTTCTTTCCTATAGACAGAAACTCAAACAAGAAGTATCCGTGCTAAGGACTATTCAACGCTGGTCTGACCAATCGGAATCCACACTTCAAGATTGTTTTGATCACGCGGACATGTATATGTTCCGGGTAACCTCTAAGAATGATATAGATGAATACACAGATACGGTGACTGAGTTTATCAGGAGGTGTATAGGATATGTTGTACCCACTGTGACTAAAACCTACCCTAACCAGAAACCGTGGATAGATACTAGCATTTGCGCAAAACTGAAAGCGCATTTAACCATGGCAAGGTGACTGGGAATATGGCCGAATACAAACAGTGTAGTTATTCCCTCCGTACGGCAATCAAACAGGCAAAATGTCAGTATAGAGACAAAGATAAGTCGCAATTCAATGGCTCAGACACTAGACGTATGTGGCAGGGACAATCTTCCAACAATCATGGACTACAAAGAGAAAACAAGCCACGTTGCGGACACCGACGTCTTGCTTCAAAAGCTAAACACCTTCTTTGCCTGTTTTGAGGATAACACGGCATGGCATCGCATGGCACACTGCCCTATCCCATCTGGACAAGAGGAATACCTAAGTAAGAATGCTGTTTATTCTTACCGTCATTGTAAATAATAATTTGTTAGCTCAGCATTCAACACCATAGTACCCTCCAAGCTCATCATTACGCTCGGGGCCCTGGGTCTGAACTGGGTCCTGGACTTCCTGATGTGCCGCCTCCAGGTGGTGAAACAACACCTTTCTTTCACTCATCCTCAACACAGGGGCCCCACAAGAGTGCGTGCTCAGCAAGAGTGCGTGCCCTCCTGTACTTCCTGTTCACCCATGACTGCGTGGCCATGCACGCCTCCAACTCAGGTTTGTAGACGACAACTGCACCGCCCGCAACTGCAGGGCTCTCCAGAGGGTGGTGCTGCAAACTACCTGCCCTCCAGGACACCTATAGCACCCGATATCAAAGGAAAGCCAAAAAGATCATCAAAGACATCAACCATTCGAGCCACGGCCTGTTCACCTCGCTATCAAATCAAATCAAATTTTATTTGTCACATACACATGGTTAGCAGATGTTAATGCAAGTGTAGCGAAATGCTTGTGCTTCTAGTTCCAACCATGCAGTAGTATCTAACAAGTAATCTAACAATTTCACAACAACTACCTTATACACACAAGAGTAAAGGAATGAATACGAGTATGTACATATAAATATATGGATGAGCGATGGCTGACCGCCATAGGCAAGATGCAGTAGATGGTATGGAGTACAGTATATACACATATATATATATGAGATGAGTAATGTAGGATATGTAAACATTATATAAATGGCATTGTTTAAAGTGGCTAGTGATACCTTATTTCATCCAATTATAATTATTAAAGTGGCTAGAGATTTGGGTCGATGGCCGAACGGCATAGGCAAGATACAGTAGATGGTTTAGAGTACAGTGTATACATTTGATATGAGTATGTCGGATATCATCCAGAAGGCGAGGTCAGTACAGGTGCATAAAAGCTGGGACCAAGGCCATCAGACTGTTAATTAAATAGCCATCACTAGGAAGCTTCCAGCCGGTTACCTAACCCTGCACCTTAGAGGCTGCTGCCCCATATACATACAGTAGACTTGAAATCACTGGCCACTTTAATAATGGAACACTAGTCACTTTAATACTGTTAACATATTTTTGCTTTACTCATCTCATGTGTATATACTGTATTCTATTCTACTGTATTTAGTCTATGCCACTCTGACATTGCTCATCCTAATATTGATATATTCCTTAATTGCATTATTTTAGTTTTAGGTTTTGTGTATTGTTATGAATTGTTAGATCAGAATTAATTGTCCATGTATTGTGGGGTACAGAGATGAGGTACAGTGGTTCCTCCTTTAAAAGTTGCGAGCTTACAAAATCTGAGGACAGAAAACCTCACAAGAAATAGGCTACACAAAAGTACCTGCTCTATCCAGAATAGCCTACTCTCTCACTGGCATCTGGGCCTGTTATCCTTTCACACTCCTCCAAAAAATACAAATGTTTGCCATTATCAAGAATGGCACTGGGGCTAAAACAATATCCTGTATAGTGTGGGAGGACTGCACCTAAAAAAGCTGGAGACTCATAACTAATCTAAGAACATGCATGTCCTGACCAAATGATGAGGAGTCAGTGGTACTGTAGGGTTGACTTGACATTGCATTACAGGGGGAGCAGGAACAGAGTATTTTTGCAGAGCAATGCAACGAAGTTGGATCAATGATACCTGCAAAGACTCCCTAACTCTTTGCCATTGTACACGAGGGCCCATTGCTTGGAGACTTTCTTTGACCATTCTAAAGCCCCCATGGGGCATCCTTGCCTAAATGGCCCTGACTTTCTTGTCTAACTCTTCATCTGACATATCAGAATAGCATTCCCTGACAGACATTTTGTGTTCATTCATCCTTCTGTAAAAAAGCTAACTGTTACACTGTCATGAAATATGATTATATATCGACTATGAAACAAATAGGACATGGCCTGCTTATGAGTTGCCATGAAAGAAAGTTAGATGAATTCAACTGAAAATGGTGAGAACAGGCATTCGTAGCTAAACGTTTTTGGTTAGCTTGAGAATAATAATTGCATGATTTATCATTCTATGGTATGTATCTATGTAATATAGTAGAATGTTATGAACCGACACTGAATCGTGGGAACTAACTACTAGCTATGTAGAAGTTGGACAGAAGAACGCCCAGTGCTGCTTATCTGAGATGCCATCATCACACAGTCCTTCATAGGTGTCCGCTATGACTTCCTTTGTGTCAGAAAGAAAGGCTGAACAGTATTGGTTGTAGCCAAATCGGCACTCAAAAAATGGCCAAAATGTAGGGTGGTTGATGGCGAATTAAATTGGAGTTTTGTTTTCAAATACGTTTTTTGTTCTCAAAATATTTTTGGGAAATAAAATGCATAAAGTTTTGCGCTCCATTACAAAATATTTGATTGCAAAAACATGTTTTTACTTTGAAGCCTCGTTTTTGCTTTCATAACAATTATTTTTGATTGAAATAAAAAAGTTGCTTTCAGATAAATTATTTTTTATTGAAAAAAAAAAGGTTTTGCTCTCGACAAAATACATCCATTTGTTGCAAGTTGGGGAGAGGGGCTAATAGCTGAACAATAGACTACTCAACCTTTACTAAAGAATAGTCTAATAGCTGAACAACAGACTATTCAACCTTTACTAAAGAATAGTCTAGTAGCCGAGCTAGGTGTGTCCTATCACAGACCAGATTTGCCCTACCGACCAAGGGGGAGTTAAAAGCACTGATTATGCTTTTGGGTCCCAATGCACTACTGTGTCTCTAACTGACAATGAATGGGCAATATAAACCAAATAATAAACTGATAATTGTGCACGACTTCAATTGAAACAAGCAGGGAGCAGGTTTCGAACCCTCAACCTTCTTGCCCGAAGTCCAGTGCGCTATCGACTGTGCACCAGCCGCAGAGTCGATAGAGCGCATCATTGCAACTCAATGTAATAAATTAATGACTTTTCAAAAAGGTTATCTTACACATTATGTTGGCTGACAATTTGTTAGCTACGCTGTCCTTTCGAACAACATAGCATATCCTTACAGAAGTATGTAAGCTATCTACCTAACGTTGGTAGTTATACATCAAACTTGACAGTATATTAAGAATAGGCTATGTAACTAACCAACGTTTATTGACATGATTATTCACGTCATTCTTCCTCCCCATCGAGGAATTGAACCCCGGTCTCCCATCCGGTCCGCAAATTAATTAAGCAAGTTCCAGTCAAAGGTTTGGACACACCAACTCATTCCAGGCTTTTTCTATATTTTTACTATTTTCTACATTGTAGAATAATAGTGAAGACATCACAACTATGAAATAACACATATGGAATCAGTTAAGAACAAATTCTTATTTACAAGGACAGCCTACTCCTTCCTCCCCGTCAGGGGATTGAACCCCGGTGTCCCGTTCGCACAACACAGGGATTCTTTAGCTAAATAGCCCAGCACTGTACTGCTGACCGTCACGTTGTACAGCACCATATTTTCTGTTCCATCCTAACGGAAACCCAGAAGGTGTTCCATTTTTCTTGGAATAGAAACACCATAAAAATAATCAAATTAATTCAGCAAGTACCAGTCAAAAGTTTGGACACACCTACTCATTCCAGGATTTGTCTTTATTTTTACTATTTTCCACATTGTAGAATAATAGTGAAGACATGACAAATAGGAAATAACACATATGGAATCAGTTAACTTCTTAGGGAGCGGCTGCATAGGTGATGGTTTTGGAGAGTCTGGCGTGCCCAAAGTAAAATGCCTGCCACTCAGGCCCAGAAAATAGGATATGCACATAATTAGTACTACTCTGAAGTTTCTAAGAGTGTTAAAATAATGTATGTGAGTATAACAGAACTGATATAGCAGGCGAAAACCCGAGGAAAATTCATCCGGATTTGCAGTTTTTTTTGTACTTGACCTTCTTCTCCAGGGTACTTGACCTTCTTCTCCAGGGTCTCAGTCCTGGTTATTTTAACCAGGACTGAGACTGCAGTACCTATAGCTTCCACTAGATGTCAGCAGTCTCTATACAAAGACTGGGAGCGATAGGAGTAAGCAATGGATAGGAACAGGAAATGGTCAAGGGAGCTCAGATGTCAACAAGATTTCTCCGGCGCGAGACTGGATGCACGCCCCACTTTATTTTACATATATAACGTATAGGTGACCATCCGAGTGAAATAATATTCATAAAAGGATAGCAAAGGATGCATTATAACTGGTCTTTGATTTATTTAGGAAAAGTTTATAGGTATATTTGAACGTGTTCTCTTCACGTTTCAATGGGCAATTCGACGTTGGATTTTCTGAACATAACACGCCAACCAAACAGAGATTTATGGATATAATAAATGACTTTTTCTAACAAAAGAACCATTGGATGTCTTCGTTGGACACTTGGGAAGCCCTCAGCAGACGTTCTTCAAAAGGTAAGGGATTTGTTTTCGCTGTGATATTGGTTTTGTGTGAACCGCGCTGGTTTATGAATTGATGCTAATGCAGAAATATTAGAGGTGCTATCCTCAAACAATCAAATGTTGTGCTTTCGCCGGAAAGCCTTTTTGAAATCTGACAACGCTGTGATATTGCCAAGAAGCAGAGCTTTTGATGACTATGCAACACTTGTACAGTGGGGCAAAAAAGTATTTAGTCAGCCACCAATTGTGCAAGTTCTCTCACTTAAAAAGATGAGAGAGGCCTGTAATTTTCATCATAGGTACACTTCAACTATGACAGACAAAATGAGGAAAAAAAATCCAGACAATCACATTGTAGGATTTTTAATGAATTTATTTGCAAATTATGGTGGAAAATAAGTATTTGGTCACATACAAACAAGCAAGATTTCTGGCTCTCACAGACCTGTAACTTCTTCTTTAAGAGGCTCCTCTGTCCTCCACTCGTTACCTGTATTAATGGCACCTGTTTGAACTTGTTATCAGTATAAAAGACACCTGTCCACAACCTCAAACAGTCACACTCCAAACTCCACTATGGCCAAGACCAAAGAGCTGTCAAAGGACACCAGAAACCAAATTGTAGACCTGCACCAGGTTGGGAAGACTGAATCTGCAATAGGTAAGCAGCTTGGTTTGAAGAAATCAACTGTGGGAGCAATTATTAGGAAATGGAAGACATACAAGACCACTGATAATCTTCCTCGATCTGGGGCTCCACGCAAGATCTCACCCCGTGGGATCAAAATGATCACAAGAACGGTGAGCAAAAATCCCAGAACCACACGGGGACCTAGTGAATGACCTGCAGAGAGCTGGGACCAAAGTAACAAAGCCTACCATCAGTAACACACTACGCCGCCAGGGACTCAAATCCTGCAGTGCCAGACGTGTCCCCTGCTTAAGCCAGTACATGTTCAGGCCTGTCTGAAGTTTGCTAGAGAGCATTTGGATGATCCAGATGAGGATTGGGAGAATGTCATATGGTCAGATGAAACCAAAATAGAACTTTTTGGTAAAAACTCAACTCGTTGTGTTTGGAGGACAAAGAATGCTGAGTTGCATCCAAAGAACACCATACCTACTGTGAAGCATGGGGGTGGAAACATCATGCTTTGGGGCTGTTTTTCTGCAAAGGGACCAGGACGACTGATCCGTGTAAAGGAAAGAATGAATGGGGCCATGTATCGTGAGATTTTGAGTGAAAACCTCCTTCCATCAGCAAGGGCATTGAAGATGAAACGTGGCTGGGTCTTTCAGCATGACAATGATCCCAAACACACCGCCCGAACAACGAAGGAGTGGCTTCAGAAGAAGCATTTCAAGGTCCTGGAGTGGCCTAGCCAGTCTCCAGATCTCAACCCCATAGAAAATCTTTGGAGGGAGTTGAAAGTCCGTGTTGCCCAGCGACAGCCCCAAAACATCACTGCTCTAGAGGAGATCTGCATGGAGGAATGGGCCAAAATACCAGCAACAGTGTGTGAAAACCTTGTGAAGACTTACAGAAAACGTTTGACCTCTGTCATTGCCAACAAAGGGTATATAACAAAGTATTGAGATAAACTTTTGTTATTGACCAAATACTTATTTTCCACCATAATTTGCAAATAAATAAATTAAAAATCCTACAATGTGATTTTCTGGATTTCTTTTTCTCATTTCGTCTGTCATAGTTGAAGTGTACCTATGATGAAAATTACAGGCCTCTCTCATCTTTTTAAGTTGGAGAACTTGCACAATTGGTGGCTGACTAAATACTTTTTTGCCCCACTGTATATTGATGAATGTTTAATAATTCAACTTTTGGATTTTGAATTTGGCGCCTTACATTTCACCGGCTAGCACTCCACTGCTCCCTAAGTTGTAAAAGATAATTTGTACTTAACAAGGACAGCCTACTCATTCCTCCCCATCGGGGAATTGAACACCGGTCTCCCGCGTGCCCTCCCCGTCTCTGGTAATAACAATATGGAAGACAATGAAATTGCTTCTCAAAGATGCCCTCTGGTGGTCAAACTAGCACTAACTTGAATTAACAGAAAGAATGGCTGACAATTAAAGGATGTGCCGCAGTATGACGCAACTTTTAACAGAGGAACCACTGTATTCATTCAAAAATCATGTTGAACCCTATTATTGCACATACAGTGAGTCCATGCATTTTATGTAACTTGTTAAGCAAATGTTTACTCCTGAAGTTATTTAGGTGTGTCATAAAAAAGGGATGAATACTTAATGACTTCATACATATCAGCTTTTCATTTTGTTATTAATTTGTAAAAAAATTAAAAAGTTAAATGAAATTCCACTTAGACATTATGGGGTATTGTGTGTGTAGATAAGTAACACAACAAAATGTGGAAAAATTCAATGGGTGTGAATACTTTCTGAAGGCACTGTACATGCAGTTATTCATTTAATTTAACCCTTATTTTACCAGGTAAGTTGACTGAGAACATTCCCATTTACAGCAATTACCTGGGGAATAGTTGCAGGGGAGAGGAAGAGGAATGAATGAGCCAATTGGAAGCTGGGGATGATTAGGTGGCCATGATGGTGTGAGCTAGGACACCGAGGTTAACACCACTACTCTTATGATAAGTGCCATGGGATCTTTAGTGACCACAGAGTGACCACATAACTATGTAGTTATCCACACACTTACAATCATATGCATTGTCTCTCAAGCTATAAACTACAGTACTGATATGTTGTTAAGGGAAGCTATTTTAAATGACCCTGATCTTTTCACTGGATATAATCCAAAGATATTATGTTGTGGGATCAATAGCAGTGAATCATCACCCCAAAAATGACTATGCAATTTGCAATTTTCTCAAGATTGTAATTTTTCTTGTTCATTGCAAGTGACTCGCAAATTTGGATAATGTGTTTTCTTACATTATTTTAACAAAATCTTCTTGATCAAATTATAGAGAATTTAAGAGTACTGAATCAGTATTTCACAATTCAAATAATCATTATTTATTTATAGTGTTTCTAGTGTAAACTCATTGATATAGTACCTCTGATGAATGCATTTAGTTAAATCTACAAATTATTAGAAAAGAGGAAAATAACAAACATCATAATTCTATTCCTATACAAAAAAAAGTTACTTAAGTCATACAAAGTATGTATTTACAATACAGTGCAATTCCTTTTACTTTTATATTTTTACACATTTATCATATACTGTAAATTGTATCACTAACTACTTTTTATTTTAACCTGCTTTATTTTCTCCCTCTTCACCATGATTGACTCGATGCGACATCCCCTTACACCGATCACTAACAAAATACCTTTTCAGATACTTCCGGAACTCCTTGTCCCGGACGCCATAGATGATGGGGCTGAGGAACCTGGGGAGGATATAGACGATGAGGTAATTGGCGAAGCGAATCTCCAGGATGTGTCCCGGTAAGATGAAATGCAAGACAGTCTCCACGCTGGGGGAGATGTAGGACAGCATGCACATGAGGAGCTGTCCTCCGTGGAGCAGGATGGTGTTCCTGGCCCGCTGGGCAGACTGCTTCTCTGAGGACAGAGCCCTGGCAACGAACAGGATCCGCAGGTAGGTGTAGACCAGGGTGAGGAAGACACAGGAGAAGTAGATGGTATCGAAGGCTTGCCTCTTGTAGGTCAGAATGGGGTCCTTGAAGACGTTCTGCCTCAGACAGAACACGCGTGTGTGGAAGAAGCTCAAAGACTCAGTGGCCATGGTCACAAAAAGGTCGGTGATGTCGGGCACCACACAGATGAACCAGATGAAGCCGATAAGTGTGTAGGTGCGGTGTGTCGTGCAGATCTGAGCGTGCCGGAGGGGGTTGCAGATGGAGATGTAGCGCTCAATGGCCATGCTAGCTAGGTTGATCGGGGAGGTCCTGGTGGTAAAGACAGCCACAAGGATGAAGAAGCAGCAGAAGGACACGTTAATGGTGTAGAATATGTAGCTCAGCACGAACAGGGTGATGGTGACAGTGAGCTGGATGGCGTCGTTGATGACCATGTGGATGAAGAGGATGTAGCGCGGGTTCCCGTAGAACAAATGGTTCCTGAAGAATGTGGCCACCACGCTGCCGTTGATGTAGCTGAGGCTGAACCACACCAGCACCACGATCAGGTTCTTCACGAAGGCAGTGGTAAACGTGTCTCTCTCAAATATATGCGGAGCATAGCTCATATTTCCTAGTGGACCGGCTGATGAGTTCATAGTTCCTAGGCTGGGAACACAGAGAGAAAGAAAGAGAGAGGGATGAGGTTGGAAAATCCTTAAAATATTCAATACATTTTATAACCTGTGGAAGTAAAATAACAATAGAATGTCACCTCATTGGTCAGTCCAAACAGTTTGAAAAGTCATGTCTATATACAAAACTGTACACATTCTGTGATGTTTTTAATCACTATGCCTAACATAGGCTAAATAAATATCGAACATTGAAGTGGAAACTAGTATGAGTCCTTTTTTTAAAGTTTCCCTTTACTTTTTTTTTACAGCCAATACAGAGCATAAATGTTGGCAATACACACGCGTTGTCATGCATACTCCCTCTCCGGTGCTCAAGGTCGTCAGGGCTGCTCATTATTACGCACACTTGTCACCATCGTCATGCACATCAGCCCATCATCAGACTCACCTGGACTCAATTACCTGCCTGATTACCTTCCCTATATATGTCACTCCCTTTGGTTCTTTCCCTCTGCGTTATTGTTTCTGTTCAGTTGTTTCATGTCCGTACGCGACACTTGTTTTGTTCCTTGTGTTATTTATTATTAAAAGTCACTCCCTGGACTTGCTTCCTGACTCCCAGCGTACACGTTACAGAATAACGCTTCACAAAAGGGGAGCATCAGGGATTTTATTTTGAGAGTGTAGGTGACGTCGGGTCCGGGTGCCGCAACCGGGGATGCCTCAGCTGGCTCGTCAGGCTTCCAAGACCCACTTGTCCCGTCAAGCGTCCACTGTCGAGTCTACCGAGGATGCCTCGGCCGGTTCGTCAGGCTCCCGCGCTTCAGCCGGCTCGTCAAGCTCCCGCACCTCAGCCGGCTCGACAGGTTCCCGCGCCTTTGCAGAACCGACCAGACCGTAACTCTGGTCGGCATCCTGTGGCTGGAGCCGTGCTTCAGAGAGGGGATACTATGACATATACTCCCTCTTCAGCACTCGAGGTTGTCAGGCTGCTCATTATTACGCACACCTGTCACCATCGTTACGCGCATCAGACTGGACTCAATCACCTGCCTGATTACCTTCCATATATACAGTATGTCACTCCCTTTGGTTCTTTCCCTAGGTGTATTTGTTTCTGTTTTGTTGTTTTATGTCTGTACGCTACTCGTGTTTCTTGTTTTGTTCCTTGTTATTTATTATTAAAAGTCACTCCCTGAACTTGCTTCCCCACTCCCAGCGTACACGTTATACGCCTGTCCTAAAGAACACAGGAGTTTTGGACTAAGAGTACAACAGCTACTTGCTTCAAGGAATACAGTTCTTGGCATTACAAAGTTACTTTTTCAAAAGGTCTCATTGCAGCAGGGTACAATACGTTGCTGTTAATGTGACAAACTATTTTGCAAAGTGACACCAAGCGCCAAGTCATAACAATAATCCAAGTAACGCAGTGTACTTTAAAGCAAATGTTTTTTACTGCATTGCAGTACAGGTTAACATCCCTTAGCTGTTTACTGAAACAGTGGTGGGGTAAATGCTTTATTATTGTTCTAACTGCAGATTGCCCCCATAACAGTCATATAATTCAGGAAAAAGTACAGCCTTTAAGTATTCATTTGAAATTGAAATCTATCAGATCAGCTCAGATGTGATTGGTCAAAATACTAATTACTGGGGGGAAAAAAACAGAATTGGTCTGCCTGTGTAAACGCAGCCTAAGTTACATATGTAGCTGCCAAAAAAGTACCATATTGCAGGTGTATATACAGTATATGCTGAAAGTCACACACATGGGAAATAAAATTAATATTGTGCCATAAAAGCAAAGCTTTGTTATTCAGAATAATGTAGCAGATTGGTATAGACATGCATGTACATATGAATAGACCATAAATGCTTAGATTGATATTAAATGAGCTTCTTTAAGGAAATGGCTTTCTCACTGAATCACAAATTGTATAGCAAGTAAATCCGTGTTCAACATACACAGCACAAATAACAACCTTTCACCTCACCTTAGTATCTGTGGAAGGAAAATGTGTATAGTCTTTCATTCCAAGAAATGTCCACTTACCTCATCCCACTTTAGTTGCATAGGTACCAAACAGGTGGGAGCTGTCTTATAAACACTTGATTCTGATGTCGTCATAGAGTAGGTAGTTGAGAAAAAACAACCCGTAATGCATGTCCAGGGATTGGCTCTGATAAGCATAACCTTAGGAATGTTGCACAACAAACTAGGTGTACAAAACAATTAAGGCTAAATATAGATAGTTGTTTGAACTGTGTTTGGAATAACACTTGACATGGAATATGTGATGAGGCAAGCAGTGTATTTTGTCAAGCAGTGAATCTGTGTTTGAAATTCACTGCTCCACTGAGGGACCTTACAGATAATTGTATGTGTGGGATACAGAAATGAGGTAGTCATAAAAGAATCATGTTTAACACTATTATTGCACACACTGTGAGTCCATTGAATACTTAATGACTCAAAACATTTCAGCTATAGATTTTTTATTAATTTGTCAAAAGGTTTGAAAACATAATTATACATTATGGGGTATTGTGTAGGCCAGTGGCAAAACAAGTCTCTATTTAATACATTTTAAATTCAGACTGTAACACAACAAAATTTGGAAAAAGTCAAGGGGTGTGAATACTTTCTGAAGGCACTGAAGGTACACTGATGAACCTTTTGCAGCGATTACAGCCTAGAGTCTTTTTTGGTATGACGCTACAAGCTTGGCACACCTGTATTTGGGGAGTTTCTCCCATTCTTCTTGGCAGATCCTCTCAAGCTTTGTTAGGTTGGATGGTGAGTGTTGCTGCACAGCTATTTTCAGGTCTCTCCAGAGATGTTTAATCGGGTTCACGTCCGGGCTCTGGCTGGGCCACTCAAGGACATTCAGAGACTTGTCCTGAAGCCACATAAAAAGTAACACAATAACGAGGCTATATACAGGGGGTACCAAGTCAGTGTGGGGGTTGAGGTAATTTGTACATTTAGGAAGGGGTGAAGTGACTATTCATAGATAATAAACAGCGAGTAGCAGCAGTGTACAAAACAAATTCATTGTTCAGCAGTCTTATGGCTTGGGGGTTGCTGTTAGAAGCTGTTAAGGAGCCTTTTGGTCCTAGACTTGGCGCTCCGGTATCGCTTGCCGTGCAGTAGCAGAGAAAACAGTCTATGACTTGGGTGACTAGAGTCTCTGACAATTTTATGGGCTTTCCTCTGACACCACCTATTATATAGGTCCTGGGTGGCAGGAAGCTTTGCCCCAGTGATGTAATGGGCCATACGCACTACCCTCTGTAGCGCCTTACGGTCAGATGCCGAGCAGTTGCCATACCAGGCGGTGATGCAACCGGTCAGGATGATCTCGATGGTGCAGCTGTATAACGTTTTGAGGATCATGCCAAATCTTTTCAGTCTCCTGAGGGGGAAAAGGTTTTGTTGTGCCCTCTTCACGATGATCTTGGTGTGTTTGGATCATACCTAGTTAAATAAAGGTATAAAAAAAAAAGATAGTTCGTTGGTGATGTGGACACCAAGGAACTTGAAACTCCCGACCCGCTTCGCTACAGCCCCATTGATGTTTATGGGGCCGTTTCCGGCCCTCCTTTTCCTATAGTCCACGATCAGCTCCCTTGTCTTGCTCACATTGAGCTGGAGGTTGTTATCCTGGCACCAGACTGCCAGGTTTCTGACCACCTCCCTATAGGCTGTCTCATCGTTGTTGGTGATCAGACCTACCACTGTTGTGTCATTAGCAAACTTAATGATGGTGTTGGAGTCTTGCTTGGCCACGCTGTAGTGGGTGAACAGGAAGCACAGGAGGGGACTAAGCACGCACCCCTGAGGGGCTCCCGTGTTGAGGATCAGCGTGACAGATATGTTGTTGCCTAACTTACCACCTGGGGGTGGCCCATCAGGAAGTCCAGAATCCAGCTGCAGAGGAAGGTGTTTAGCCCCAGGGTCCTTAGCTTAGTGATGAGCTTTGTGGGCACTATGGTGTTGAACACTGAGCTGTAGTCAATGTGGACATACAGTACCAGTCAAAAGTTTGGACAAACCTACTCTTTTCTTTATGTTTAATATTTTCAACACTGTAGAATAATAGTGAAGACATAAAAACTATGAAATAACACATGAAATCATGTAGTAACCAAAAAAGTGTTAAACAAATCAAAATATATTTTATATTTGAGATTCTTCAAAGTATCCACCCTTTGCCTTGATGACAGCTTTGCACACTCTTGGCATTCTCTCAATCAGCTTCACCTGGAATGCTTTTCCAACAATCTTGAAGGAGTTCCCACATATGCTGAGCACTTGTTGGCTGCTTTTCCTTCACTCTGCGGTCCAACTCCTCACAAACCATCGCAATTGGATTGAGGTCTTGTGATTGTGGAGGCCAGGTAATCTGAAGCAGCACTGCATCATTCTCATTTTTTGTCAAATAGCCCTTACACAGCCTGGAGGTGTGTTGGGTCATTGTTCTGTTGAAAAACTAATGATAGTCCAACTAAGCGCAAGATGGGATGGCGTATCGCTGTGGTAGCAATGCTGGTTAAGTGTGCCTTGAATTCTAAATAAATCAGACAGTGTCACCAGCAAAGCACCATCACACCACCTTGTCCATGCTTCACGGTGGGAACCACACATGCAGAGATCTTCCATTCACCTACTCTGTGACTCACAAAGACATGGCGGTTGCAACCAAAGGACAGATTTCCTCCAGGCGGTCTCTTATTGTTATTGGTGTCCTTTAGTAGTGGTTTCTTTGCAGCAATTCAACTATGAATGCCTGATTCACGCAGTCCCCTCTAAACAGTTGATGTTGAGATGTGGGTGGCAGGTAGCTTTGTGGTTAGAGCATTGGACTAGTAACCGAAAGGTTGCAAGATCGAATCCCTGAGCTGAGAAGGTAAAAATCTGTCTTTCTGCCCCAGAACAAAGCAGTTAACCCACTGTTCCTAGGCTGTCATTGAAAAGAATTTGTTCTTAACTGACTTGCCTAGTTTATTTCAAATCAAATTGTATTAGTCACATGTGCTGACAGTAAAATGCTTACTTACAAGCCCCTAACCAACAATGCAGTTAAAAAAAATACAGTTAAGAATAAGAGATCAAGTAACAAGTAATTAAAGGGCTGCAATTTCTGAGGCTGGTAACTCTAATGAACCTATCCTCTGCAGCAGAGGTAACTGGGTCTTCCTTTCCTGTGGCAGTCCTCATGAGATCAAGTTTCATCATAGCTCTTGATAGTTTTTGCGACTGCACTTGAAGAAACTTTCAAAGTTATTGAAGTGTTCCGCATTGACTGACCTTTATGACTTAAAATAATGATGGACTGTCATTTCTCTTTGGCTTATTCCAGCTTTTCTTGCCATAATATGGACTTGGTATTTTACCAAATAGGGCTATCTTCTGTATACCACCCCTACCTTGTCACAACACAATTTATTGGCTCAAACGATTTAAAAAGGAAAGATATTCCACAAATTAAAAATTACTTTTAACTTGTCAACAACTTAGGCTATTGCAAAAAGTGTTGCAAAAGTAATATTCAATTGTGTTTGGTTTACAACGCAACCAAATATCAACATTTGAAGGAGATGCATCTTTTGTGCCGCTGATTTAGTCTGGTTTATATTTCAGTTGGTCTAAGTTAAAGTATAGGACTAAGTTAAAGAATAGGACTAAATCAAATAAAACTTTATTTAAAGTGCATTTAAAGTTTGATTTGATTTAGTCCAATTCTTTAACTTTGCTTTTTGGTTGAGATGGAGACGTGAATCCAACATATTAATTATTAACTTGAAGATTACATTATAAATCAACCAAAGCTTGAAACCCTAGTCCTATATGTATTGTTTATTTTTAGTTGAACCCTGGTTGAATTTAAAACAATAGCTGTTGATGACTTTACAAATTATATATACGTAGGACTAAATATTATCATTGATGGTATAGGACTTATAAAGTGTGGTTACATTTCATTTACCCTGTTAAATCTACATTTTGGAATGGCTTCATTTGATCAGTGAATCTATTTCGTTTTTAATAATTCTCATGACGGCACATTGGTAGTAGTCAAATAGATAAATCAAAGCTGGGCTAGATTAAAACCCTGGATGGGAGACCAAATGTATAGCCTCGGATAGATTAGCTCTCCAGTAGGAGATAATGGATATAACGTTAAAGATCTGATGTTGTTTCAAAGGTAAAAGTCAACATATTTTATTGAAGGTTTGTCTTTGTTGAAAGTTGGTTACCATGATGACATAATCCTGTGGTTGAAATTTCACACTCAAAACAACAATTTATGACTTTTTTCAAATCCAAAGTATTTTCCACATAAATTCCACGTCACAATGCATTGACAAATTACCTTGAAACAACGTTGATTCAAAATGTTTGTCCCCAGTGGGATGGGACCATAGGTCTACTGGTAAAATGCACATGAGGGGGTACCTCAGGGGTACTCCGGGCTAAGTAAAATTCAGTTGGTGGTACAGAAACCGAAAAAGGGTGGGAACCATCGGTCTACACAGTATCAAATGCCTTTTTTAAGTAAAAAAACAGTGTTATTTAAAGTCTAAAGCACTGATTATATAAAACTTTAATGGAGCTTTATTTTATTATAGTATTTTTTGAGGAGTCACCACCCTTTTAGCAACTAATACAGTAAGTGATTTTTCCCGATTCAGGCACCTCAAGAGACTTGCTGGTAAAATAAAGTATAAATGAAACAATATTTTAAATAGTGTGCCTTCAGAAAGTATTCACAACCCTTGACCTTTTACAAACGTTGTGTTACAAGGTAGGATTAAAATGTATTCAATTGTCATTTTTTGTCAACAATCTACACAAAATACTCTGTCAAAGTGGAAGAAAAATTTGACATTGGTAAAAATATACATTTACACAGTACCAGTCAATAGATTGGACACACCTACTCATTCAAGGGTTTTTCTTAATTTTTACTGTGTCAGTTTCTGAACGAGAAAAACAATGGGAAATTGTCATGGACCTGTCAGCATAACATTTGAATTCAACAATGTTTTATACCCAACTAAATATGATGGACTCGGATGGATGTGGATTATGAAACATTGTAGGGCAGGCTACAATTTTTTTGGGTTAATTACAGTACTTACAGTATACAGTTCTTTTTCATTTTACTTTTTTATTTATTTGTTATAGTACTACCGACATTAATTACTGCATTGTTGAGAAAGAGCAAGCAAGAAAGACATTTCACTGTACTTGTGCATGTGACAATAAAAACTTTCAACTTGATACATAGGCCTACTTCAATGTAAAATATCAGTTATTAAATTTAACTGTATACCGGTATTATAAACCGCATTGCTGATGATATTGCAAAACTTGAAATACATATAGCCTATATATTCACTAGGTTACTAGATCCACATTTTTATTTATTTTACCTTTATTTAACCAGGTAGGCTAGTTGAGAACAAGTTCTCATTTACAACTGCGACCTGGTCAAGATAAAGCACAGCAGTTTGATACATACAACAACAAAGAGTTACCCATGGAATACACAGACATATAATAATAATAATAATAATAATAATAATAATACGTCTATATACCATGAGTGCAAATTAGTTAAGATAAGGGAGGTAGGGCAATAAATAGGCCACAGTGGCGAGGTAATTACAATATACAGTGAGGGAAAAAAAGTAAATCAATTTATAAAAAATTTCACATGCGTTTTTCTGGATTTGTTTGTTGTTATTCTTTCTCTCACTGTTCAAATAAACCTACCATTACAATTATAGACTGATCATTTCTTTGTCAGTGGGCAAACGTACAAAATCAGCAGGGGATCAAATACTTTTTTTCCCTCACTGTAGCAATTAAACACTGGAATGGTAGATGTGCAGAAGATAAATGTGCAAGTTACTGGTATGCAAAGGAGCAAGATAAATAAATAAATACAGTATGGGGATGAGGTAGTAGGATGGGCTGTTTACAGATGGGCTATGTGCAGGTGCAGAGATCTGTGAGCTGCACTGACAGCTGGTGCTTAAAGCTAGTGAGGGAGATATGAGTCTCCAGCTTCAGTGATTTTTGTAGTTCGTTCCAGTCATTGGCAGCAGAGAACTGGAAGGAAAGGCGGCCAAAGGAGGAATTGGCTTTGGGGGTGACCAGTGAGATATACAGGTTGGAGCGAGTGCTACGGGTGGGTGCTGCTATGGTGACCAGTGAGCTGAGATAAGGCGGGGATTTACCTAGCAAAGACTTGTAGATGACATGGAACCAGTGGGTTTGGCGACGAGAATGAAGCGAGGGCCAGCCAACGAGAGCATACAGGTCGCAGTGGTGGGTTTGTTTGGCAGCATGAGTGAAGGATGCTTTGTTGCGAAATAGGAAGCCGATTATAGATTGAATTTTGGATTGGAGATATTTAATGTGAATATGGAAGGAGAGTTTACAGTCTAGCCAGACACCTAGGTTTTTGTAGTTGTCCACATATTCTAAGTCAGAACCGTCCAGAGTAGTGATGCTGGACGGGCGGGTAGGTGTGGGCAGTAATCGTTTGAAGAGCATGCATTTTGTTTTACTTGCATTGAAGCACGTCTGGAGGTTAGTTAAAACTACTTAGGGAGCAGTGGGGCGTCACTCCCAACACTACCCGGTGAAATGTAAGGCGCCAAATTCAAAATCCAAAAGTTGAATTATTAAACATTCATCAATATACAAGTGTTGCTTAGCCATCAAAAGCTCTGATTCTTGGCAATATCACAGCGATTTCAAAAAGGCTTTACGGCGAAAGTACAACATTTGATTGTTTGAGGATAGCCCCTCTCATATTTTATGCATTAGCATAAATCCATAACCAAAGCGGGTCTCATAAAACGCATAAAATCGCTAATATAAAATCCCTTACCTTTCGAAGAACTTCTGCTGAGGGCTTCCCAAGTGTCCAACGAAGACATCCAATGGTTCTTTTGTTAGAAAAAGTCATTTATTATATCCATAAATCTCAGTTTGGTTAGCGCGTTATGTTCATAAAATACAGCGTCCACTCGCCCATTGAACCGTGAAGAGAACACGTTGAACCTATACCTAAACACTTGTCCAAGAACAATCAAACATCATTGATAATGTATCCTTAGGAACACTTTTATGTATATTTACTATAATATTTCAACCGGATTATAAACTGGACGATAGGAAAGGAAAAAACCATAGCGCGCGAGCCTGTGAACGCGCATCCTATTCTGTTTACATCTGGTGACTAGTTCAAAAATCTTCTTCTAGTACCATCCAGAGCAACCTAACATCACCAAACACTGTCTAGAGACTGTTGACATCCAGTGGAAGCAATAGGTACCCGCAATCTTACTCCCATATATAGCTGTTTTCAATAGAGAGGGGTTCAAAATGAGGCAATGTGTCAAAAACACTTTTTCCACGACAGACATTCCTCGGGTTTTCGCCTGCTATATCAGCTCTGTTATACTCACAGACAATATTTTAACACTCTTAGAAACTTCAGAGTGTTTCCTATCCAATAGTACTAATTATGTGCATATCCTATTTTCTGGGCCTGAGTGGCAGGCCTTTTACTTTGGGCACGCCAGACTCTCCAAAACCGACACCTCAGCTGCCGCTCCCTAAGAAGTTAACAGTCTCATGGCCTTGAGATAGAAGCTGTTTTTCAGTCTCTCGGTCCCAGCTTTGATGCACCTGTACTGACCTCGCCTTCTGGATGATAGTGGGGTGAACAGGCCGTGGCTCGGGTGGTCGTTGTCCTTGATGATCTTTTTGGCCTTCCTGTGACATCGGGTGCTGTAGGTGTACTGGAGGGCAGGTAGTTTACGCCCGGTGATGCGTTGTGCAGACCTCACTACCCTCTGGAGAGCCTTACGGTTGTGGGTGGAGCAGTTGCCGTACCAAGCGGTGATACAGCCCGACAGGATGCTCTTGATTGTGCGTGAGTGTTTTTGGTGACAAGACTAATTTCTTCAGCCTCCTGAGGTTGAAGAGGCGCTGTTGCGCCTTCTTCACCACGCTGTCTGTGTTGGTGGACCATTTCAGTTTGTCCGTGATGTGTACGCTGAGGAACTTTAAACTTTCCACCTTCTCCACTACTGTCCCGTCGATGTGGATAGGGGGGTGCTCCCTCTGCTGTTTCCTGAAGTCCACGATCATCTCCTTTGATTTGTTGACGTTGAGTGAGAGGTTGTTTTCCTGACACCACACTCCGAGGGCCCTCACCTCCTCCCTGTTGGCCGTCTCGTCGTTGTTGGTAATCAAGCCTACCACTGTATGTGTTGTCTGCAAACTTGATGATTGAGTTGGAGGCGTGCTTGGCCACACAGTCATGTGTGAACAGGGAGTACAGGAGAGGGCTGAGAACGCACCCTTGTGGGGCCCCAGTATTGAGGATCAGCGGGGTGGAGATGTTGTTTCTTACCCTCACCACCTGGGGGCGGCCCGTCAGGAAGTCCAGGACCCAGTTGCACAGGGCTGGGTCGAGACCTAGGGTCTCGAGCTTAATGACGAGCTTGGAGGGTACTATGGTGTTAAATGCTGAGCTGTAATCGATGAACAGCATTCTTACATAGGTATTCCTCTTGTCCAGATGGGTTAGGGCAGTGTGCAGTGTGATTGCGATTGCGTTGTCTGTGAACCTATTGGGACGATAAGCAAATTGGAGTGGGTCTAGGGTGTCAGATAGGATGGTGGTGATATGATCCTTGACTAGTCTCTCAAAGCACTTCATGATGATAGAAGTGAGTGCTACGGGCGATAGCCATTTAGCTCAGTTACCTTAGCTTTCTTGGGAACAGGAACAATGGTGGACCTCTTGAAGCATGTGGGAACAGCAGACTGGGATAAGGATTGATTGAAAATGTCCGTCAACACACCAGCCAGCTGGTCTGCACATGCTCTGAGGCCAGGGATGCCATCTGGGCCAGCAGCCTTGCGAGGCTTAACACGTTTAAATGTTTTACTTACGTTGGCTGCGGTGGTTTTAGGAGCGCCCGCAAGTTTTGGTAGTGGGCCGTGTCGGTGGCACTGTATTGTCCTCAAAGCGAGCAAAGAAGTTGTTTAGCTTGTCTGGGAGCATGACATCGTGGTCTGCGACGGGGCTGTGATTATAATCGAAGATATTTCTCTTGGTAGATAATGCGGTCGGCATTTGATTGTAAGGAATTCTAGGTCACGTGAACAAAAGGACTTGAATTCCTGTATGTTGTTATGATCACACCACGTCTCGTTAATCATAAGGCATACACCCCTGCCCTTCTTCTTACCAGAGAGATGTTTGCTTCTGTCGGCGCGATGCGTGAAGAAACCAGGTGGCTGTACCGTCTCTGATAACGTATCCCGAGTGAGCCATGTTTCCGTGAAGCAAAGAACATTACAGTCTCTGATGTCTCTCTGGAAGGAAACCCTTGCTCGGATTTCATCTGCCTTGTTATCAAGAGACTGGACATTGGCGAGTAGTATACGCGGGAGTGGTGCAGAAGACTGCCCCGTCTGCCCCTTCTCCTGCAGCGCCGTTGTTTTGGGTCGCTGGCTGGGATCCGATCATTTGTCCTGGTTGGTGGACCAAACAGAGGATCCGTTTCAGGAAAGTCGTATTCCTGGTCATAATGTTGGTAAGTTGACGTTGCTATCATGTCCAATAGTTCCTCCCGGCTGTATATATATAATAAAACTTAAGATTTCCTGCGGTAACAATGTAAGAAATAATACATTAAAAAAACAAAATACTGCATAGCTTCCTAAGAACGCGAAGCGAGGTGGTCATCTCTGTCGGCACCTTCCCTCTGCAGTTTTCTGTGGGAATCTGGAACACGCTGTCTTAAACGTCGTTCCAGAGAATCCCAAACATGCTCAGTGGGTGACATGTCTGGTGAGTATGCAGGCCATGGAAGAACTGGGACATTTTCAGCTTCCAGGAATCCTTGGGACATGGGCCCGTGCATTATTATGTTGAAACATGAGGTGATGGCGGTGGATGAATGGCACGACAATGGGTCTCAGGATCTGCCATCGATAAAATGCAATGTTACTCATTGTCCGTAGCTTATGCCTGCCCATACCATAACCCCACCGCCACCAGGGGGCACGTTGACATCAGCAAACCGTTCGCCCAACCGACGCCATACATGCTGTGTGCCATCTGCCCAGTACAGTTGAAACTGGGATTCATCCATGAAGAGCACAATTCTCCAGCGTGCCAGTGGCCTTTAAAGGTGAGCATTTTCCCACTGAAGTCGGTTACGACATCGAACTGCAGTCAGATCAAGACCCTGGTGAGGATGAAGAGCACGCAGACGAGCTTCCCTGAGATGGTTTCTGACAGTTTGTGCAGACATTATTTGGTTGTGCAAACCCACAGTTTCATCAGCTGTCCAGGTGGCTGGTCTCAGACGATCCCGCATGTGAAGAAGCCAGATGTGGATGGTCTGGCGTGGTTAAACGTGGTCTGCGGTTGTGAGGGCGGTTGGACGTACTGACAAATTCTCTAAAACTATGTTGGAAGCGGCTTATGGTAGAGAGATAAACATTTAATTTTCTGGCAACAGCTTTGGTGGACATTCCTACAGTCAGCATGCCAATTGCACGCTCCCTCAAAACTTGAGACATCTGTGGCATTGTGGTCCCCAGCACAAGGTTCACCTGTGTAATGATAATGCTGTTTAATCATCTTATTAATTGGCCACATCTGTCAGGTGGATGGATTATCTTGGCAAAGGATAAATGCTCACTAACAGGGATGTAAACAAATTTGTGAACAAAATTTGAGAGAGGGATCTTTTGTTTCAGCTGATGAAACATTGAACCAACATGCTGTGTTTATATTTTTGTTCAGTTTATAAGGAAACCTGCGTATGTATGGCATGCGTCAAGTTTAAAAATATTTTTGTGCTTGTGCAGTCTTTTCAAAAACAGAGCAGCAGATACTTAGTGTAAAATGTCTTCAACGGTTATAAATGATTCCCCTGGGTGGTAGACTTGTTCTCACTGAAGTGCATTACCCCTCATATACCAGTAGGAATCAATGTTCAGGCAGGAATCGTTGGACTGTGGCTTCACATTTTATTTCAATATACCTCTATATTTAGGTTGATTGCATGACATTGAAACAATGAATTTGATTTAAACATACCATTTTACTATCAACATTTAAACAAGGTGAAATAAAATATGTCTAATCAAATACAAAATTCAACATCATTTCAACCACCAAATATATATTGAATATCGGATGAAAGATTTTCTTTGTGGAAATTTCAACAGAAGTCAATGTATTTAAGTAGAGGTTTTACCCTAATTTTTATATTTACACTGCTGGTTGAAATGAGATGAAAACAGCACTGGTTGATGACTTTTTTCAAATCCAATGTATTTTCCACATTGGTTCCATGACACAATACGGTGACAAATGCGTGCCCGGTAGGTTGCTACTAAGTTGGGTGCCAAAACATCCTTGTCTGAGCTCCTCTGTTTCCGGCGCTCACTTGACAATGTTACATCAGTCTGAAAACTTTAGAGGCAGTTTGTTGTTGAAAAGCATTTGCTTATGTTTTTCCACAGCTCCTTGTGAGAGTCGAAGGCCAGGCTACCTTTTGGGACAATTAACATGTCTTCACCAAGGCTTGGGGGACCATCTGCCATTTCACATTCTCTAGAGTCTTGGCTGGAAGTCAGCAAACATGGCAAAGGAAAGAGGAGCTCCCTCCCATTAGCCTTAATTAGAAGGTACTTACAAAGGTCATCCATGGTGGGACACTTGTTGTGAAAAGAACACAAGGTATCCCAGGGACTTATTAGACCCTCTATGGAGATAGGAACTGAAGTTTATCACCATAAAGTATGTCTCTGTTTGAAAACAATAATGAAGCAAAATCCCATTACACATCACTCGTCAATTTAGTCCCTTGAGGGTACACACTATCTCTGACCAATTACAGGGGGACTGCTCTCAGGTTGCAATGATCCTACGATTCTGTTCAGAGTTATGAAGAAACAACACAGCGAACAATTTAGTCTTTATTGCCGTTTGTGCCAGAATACAGAGAGACTTTGAACATTACAAACAAGTTTATTAGAAAATATACAAAAAGTACAGGTAACCAAATATAGGGTAATAAATCTTTCCATCACGTGGTCGTTTAATACAAGACTAAACAAAGAAGAAACTAAAAAGGCCCTCTTGTTCAGTTACATAGCTCAGTGACATTCTCTATGTCCCTCAAAAATGCAGTAAAATGCATAACAGTTTGTTGTTGAAAAGCATTTAATTAAACTGCAAAAAGCTCACTCCATTTAAAATTAAACCATAGCAAAAGGTGGGGCATAAACTTCGCTTTGTTTTTGGTGGTATTTTGACTTCACATAATATACCAGTAAAGTCATTACCTCATTCAATTTCATACATAGTTACCCAGTAAGACAATTAATGTGATCAAATTAATACAGTACTTGATCTCATCCTCTTGACCGTAATGTTTTGGTTTGATCTAGGTAATTGTGTGACGCTTGGTTTCACTTTTGTAAATCCAGGAACCATTCTTTGTACTCTTTTTGACTCTGCTATCATTCATTCCTCTACAAATATTTCATTATATTACTTTCTACGAATCACTGATTGGTGCTTTGAATTGATCTTGGCTAGATCATAAGGATTGGTAATAATAACACTTCTTAATTTTTCTTTTCTCAGATATCTACTGCTGGTATAAAAATGGCTATAAATACATCACATTTAACAAACCATATAAAACAGATCAAGTATAAATAGGGCACAAAGAAACTGGTATCTGGTGTGTGAAAGGAAAATACTGTGTTAAGTTATAAACAATGGCTGTACTTTCTAGTTGCCTGTGCTCACGTCTACAGTAAGTACTGTGCCAACTGTTCCTATTGATGTGTTTGACATGACTTAAGTCCAGTGCATGTGCACATTCATGCTCTGATACGAGATACTCTACATTAAATATTGTTTTGGGTAATTTACATCATGGAAATTCGACATTGATAGGACTTGTTTTTCCCGTTCCATTCTTGTCAGGAAGAGTCCTCTATACTCAATGCATCTTCACATCCTTGTTGGGTTACATGGATGACACCCCTCATTTCCGTGACAGCAGCTGGTTCTCCAAGTCCTCCAATCGAGCAGTCATCCCCGCCAGTAGAAAAGGGTTAAGGAAATAAACACACCATTCCATTTTATGGTGAAATGGGCTATACGAATGAAGTTGAGCTGAGTTGAATGTTGAATTGAATGATATTGTAGTAGAAGAATCATGTGGCTTTTTTCATGGGATTAATTCTGGTCCGAATCCTAACTTGAAATGTGTGCACTAAACTTGGACTTTGGCATAAATGATGCACTGATGTTGATGGGGAGATCTGTGCAAAAAGAGACACTGCATTACAGACACTGATGTATTTGGGCCAACAGTATATAACTTAAATGCATATATATAGTACCTAAGGTACAGTGTCTTTGGAAAGTATTCAGACCTCTTGACTTTTTCCACATTTTGTTAGGTTACAACCTTATTCTAAAATTGATTCAATTGTTGTTGATTTTTCTAATCAATCTACACACAATACCCCATAATGACAAAGCAAAAACAGGTTATACATTTTTGCTAATTTATAAATTAAAAAAAATCTGAAATATCACATTTACATAAGTATTCTGACCCTTACTCAGTGCTTTGTTGAAGCGCCTTTGGCAGCGCTTACAGCCTCAAGTCTTCTTGGGTATGACACTACAAGCTTGAAACACCTGTATTTGGCTAGTTTCTCAAATTCTTCTCTGCAGATCCTCCCAGCTCTGTCCGGTTGGATGGGGAGCGTAGCTGAACAGCTATTTTCAGGTCTCTATAGAGATGTTAGATCGGGTTCAAGTCCGGGCTCTGGCTGGGCCACTCAAGGACATTCAGAGACTTGCCCCGAAGCCACTCCTGCATTGTCTTGGCTGTGTGCTTAGGGTAGTTGTCCTTTTGGAAGGGGAACCTTCGCCTACTTGTCTGAGATCCTGAGTGCTCTGTAGCAGGTTTTCATCAAGGATCTCTCTGTACTTTGCTCCGTTCATCTTTGCCTCGATCCTTTCTAGTCTCCCAGTCCCTGCCACTGAAAACACCCTCACAGCATCATGCTGGTCCCACCATGCTTCACAGTAGAGATGGTGCCAAGTTTCCTTCAGACGTGACGCCTGGCATTCAGGCCAAAGAGTTCAATCTTGGTTTCATTAGACCAGAGAATCTTATTTCTCATGGTCTGAGAGTCTTTAGGTACCTTTTGGCAAACTCCAAGGGGGCTGTCATGTGCCTTTTACTGAGGAGTGGCTTTCGTCTGGTCGCTCTACCATAAACCTGACTGGTAGACCTGACTGGTGGAGTGCTGCAGAGATGGTTGTCCTTATGGAAGGTTCTTCCATCTCCAAAGAGGAACTCTAGAGCTCTGTCAGAGTGACCATTGGGTTCTTGTCACCTCCCTGATCAAGACCCTTCTCTACCGATTCAGTTTGGCCGTGCGGCCAACTCTAGGAAGAGTCTTGGTGGTTCCAAACTTCTTCCATTTGAGAATGATGGAGGCCACTGTGTTCTTATTATTTTGGTACCTACCCCCAGATCTGTGCCTGGACACAATCCTGTCTCAGAGCTCTATGGACAATTCCTTCAACCTCATGGCTTGATTTTTGCTCTGACATGCAATGTCAACTGTGGGACCGTATATAGGCAGGTGTGTGCCTTTCCAAATCAAGTCCAATCGATCAAATTTACCACAAGTGGACTCCAATCAAGTTGTAGAAACATCTCAAGGATGATCAGTGGAAACAAGATGCACCTGAGCTCAATTTTGAGTCTCATAGCAAAGGGTCTGAATACTTTTGTAAATAAGATGCAACATTTTCCCCAAAAACTTTTTCATTTAGCCATTATGGGGTATTGTGTGTAGATTTTTATTTTTTGTTTAATCTATTTTAGAATAAAGCTGTAACGTAACAAAATGTGGAAGAAGTCAAGGGGTCTGAATACTTTCCGAAGGCACTGTAACTACTGTATCGTTTAAAAACACATTTATATAGACTACATAAAGTATTTTGCTATAGTAATTGTTAACACAAAACAGTAAAATGTTAGGACAAAATAACAAGGTAGTATCTGAAATATCTGGATCAATGGCCATCAGTAAATCTAATCTACTCGCACAAATGTCATAATAGGCGGTGCACAAAAAATATGTCCTCCCAATGAAAAGTAGCCATGTGCATAATCAATCAAAAGATCCTTATGTGCTACCCAGTGCAATAGCATGATGGAGACTGACGTGGAGTTCCACTGCAACAGAAGTGCCATTGTAGCTCCTCATCACCTCTAATCCCTAAGCATTTACAAGAAAAAGAAACAATTGGTCTTTGAAACAAAAAACACTCTCAGACGTTGTCCGTTCAGATAGTGTTCCCTCTTTGGACGAATCTGTTTCTAGAGCCCTTAAGTAAACAATGATCCACTTTACACAGTGATGAATTGGGGGCCAGTGAAAGATTTGGTATGTTACGCTTAAGTTAAAAGTGATAGTTTACCATGTAGACCAGAACAGACATGGTCATGCTTTACTGACTCAGAACTGATACATGTTTTTTCATGAATGTTACCTTTTACCGTTCATGAAAGTGATCAGAATCCAACACAAATATATACAGATGAATTTAACCAAATCTTTCTTTTCATTTTGGGCCGGATTCCCGGACACAGTTAAAGCCTAGTCCTGGATGCTTAATGAAGAATCTCCATTTAAATAACATTTTAGTCCAGTACTAAGCTTAATCTGTGTCCAGGAAACTGGACATTAATGTATAGATTGATGACTGTTTTGAGTATTCATTATGCCCTTTGATGTACAATTATGTTTAATATTGTCCAGAAAGCTAAATAATAATTCAATCAGAGACAGCAAACACTGGTTAATTTTATGTTCAGGCCAATTTTCTGGCTTTGTGGAGATAAAAACAAACGTTTGTGGACCACACCACACATGGTGGGGGGAAGATTTTGGCAAGTGCAAAATAAAATAAATAGACTAGAGGAACAGGCACCCTGACTAGTAGAAATGAACAATATTTGGGTGTGTGTTAGTTTTGTCTCAGCTGCGAGTGTGTATATAATTCATCACCCTACAACAGAAGCTACAAAGTTCACCTTAAATGAACAGGAACTGTATATAAAAGGATATGTTTTGTTGTCAGCTGCTCCAGAGTGGTCATTGTGGCTTGCTGGAACTCAACCAGACTCTCACAGGCACATGGGTTTTTTACCTCAATCTCTCCCTGGCTCTCCTCTGAAAACACACATTTACATCATTTAGCAGACACTCTTATCCAGAGCGACTTACAGTGAGTGCATTCATTTTCATACTTTTTTTCCCCTTCCTGGTCCCCAATGGGAATCAAACCCACAAACCTGGCGTTGCAAGCGCCATGCTCTACCAACTGTGCCACACGGAACCACACACACACACACAATGTGAAAAAAACACATTTATATTTTATCTATCAGTTTCATAAGCTCTCCAAATTAAGAAATGTAAGGAGGTGTCTATTGTGTACAAAGTATTTAACCTCATCTTCTCTATTATCTTTGCCTGACTCTAGATGGTGCTCTAAAATAACAAGTTCTGATTTTGTTGTGATTTGCTTTGATCATAGAATAGAATACCTGCACAGATGTTGAGCTTGAGGTTCTCTGCTATCTGGTTGATGAAAGTGAAGTCAGTGGTATAAAAGAAGTGCTTGTCGTGTGGCTCCGAGGCAATCTCGCGCAGCTCATCCTCCACGGCCTTTCCAACGCCAACAGCATACATAGTGATACCTGGCACACAGGACAACGCAGTATCTCACTAAAGTGGTGGATGAAGTCCTGAATTGTATTTGATTGCAAGCACTGTTTTGTTGAAACAGCTAGCCACACACCAAAGTAGTGAATGGCAGTCGATTTGGACATGATTTGTTGTCTGTAAGTAGTAGACTTTCATATTTCATAACCATGTTATATGAGCACTCATTATCGAAAGAATTATCAAATCTTAATGTTCTTGGTCTTATGAAAACATTACTGAAAGAGCTTACTAATACATTAGGCAAATACATATTACAGCCCGTGTGTCACCTACAGTACCTGTTTCTTTGGCTTTTTTGGCCCACTCGGTGATGTCGTCTTGAGAGCGGCCGTCAGTGAAGACCAGGCCCACGCGAGGGACATTCTTGCGGGCACCCTCGGTCTCTGAGAAGCTGTTCTCTACCATATGCTTGAGAGCCAGGCCCGTCATGGTACCCTTCTCCATGTACTCCACATTCATCACCGCCTTCTTGATGTCAACCGCCGTCTGGTACATGTTGAGGGCGAACTCGGTTCGCACGCGACTGGAGTACTGAACTAGGCCCACTCGTGTCCCGTGCGCCGACACGTCCAGGGAGTCCACCACCTGGTTGACAAACTGCTTGACCAGCTCAAAGTTCTGGGGACGTACACTCTTGGAGCCGTCGATGAGAAGGACCAGGTCAATGTTGGCTGATCTGCAGGCTGGGTGGGACACGGGGCGAATCAGGGCACTTTTCATAAAGTAACATGCCCTAGTTGCATTTACCATGCATGGATTTTAGGTCTTTCATGAAACACTGTGGGATTCATCAGAAACAACAGCTCCTTGGGCAGTATTAACTCTCGATGAAGAAAAGGCTTTTGAAAATGTATATTTTTCCCTGAAAGAATTAACAAACTTACAAAGAGGGAAAGACGTAGGAGGACTATTCGTACCAAACTTTAAATTGTATTTCCAGACACTAGCATTTTGCCCAATCATAATTTGGTTTAGAGATGATTCTTCTGCCCCCTAGCTGAGTATAGAGAGACATGGAAGAGGTGGTCGTCACTGATATATTCCTTTAACAATGTAAACTACGCTTTGGTCCTATTAGTGCTAACACAATTTCTATTGGCGCAAAATGGAATGCTATGCTCCACTATTTGACATTAATGCCTTGTGATCTGGAGAACAGTATTTTGCATCCCCCCAATAGTCCAAATGTGGAATCCGTACCCTTGCTGAGATCATGGACAGCAATGGTTTGAACATTCCATACGCCTTACTAGTCAAATCATTTTTTCTGTATTTACAACTTAGGTCAGCTATGCTGGACTATGGAGTCCCTTGGGAAACGAACCACCCAATGATGGGATTTATAAATACATTATCTGGGATGGTGACATGTTGGCTGGGCGGGGTTGGGAGAACGAGATGAGATGTTGGGGGTGGAGGCCCACTTCTTTTTTATTTAATTTTCCTGTTTATACTGAATTTATTATTACTTAAACTTTTGAGTGGTAGCCTTTGGGTAATGGATAATGTACCTGTAACCTACCGAACAAAAATAATACACTGTGGAATGTGCAGTTATTATGCACTTTATCGTAAAACTTTCTCAATTACTTACCTGGCTAAATATTTTACTTAGGAAGAAGTTTCGTTTGTAGGTTATGTAATTCCAGTCCTAGTCCTAGAGCACATTAGATATGAAATTCTAGATACTACAGAGGGACAACTGAATAGTAGTAGTTGTATAGAGCCATTGCATCCTGGTGAACCACAGGAGTTGTAAGGGTATTCATTAATGTATTCAGTGGGTGTGTGAAGTATACTTACTTCCGCAGCCTTTGCCATCCTCCGCCAGTAGCTGTCCCTCAGGGCAGATGCAGTAGTAGGATCCTAGTGTACTGACACACTGGTGCTCACAGCCATGCACCACTGTGTTACACAGGTCAAGATCTGTGGAAGACAAACACACATGGAGAGACTGACAAACTGAGGGGCAGTGGATGAGAAGTGTGTAGTGTCATAGGTTATGTCCTTGTGCTATCCCCCACGATGGGGGATAGCACAAGGACACTGTTATTGGCAACCATTCAAAAAAGCTGATACTAACAAAGTGCACATTTATCAAATTTCTAAGAGGCGTACATTGTGGTTAGTAAAATCTGATTTAAAAAATGTTTGGGCTGTTTCTGCTACATTACATTTAGACGTTGTCCTTTTCTGGTGTAGAAAAATATTTGCTAAATGCTAACTACTGTTCGGATAAGCTGGTAGCAAAACTAGCCAGTAATTGCATCTGGTTACCAATGTAGTTAAAGATTAACTAAATGTCTTAAAGGCAACTTAATGTTATTTGATTGTGATCAACAGCACAGACCTGGGTTCAAATAGAATGTGTATTGTTAGGAATACTTTAGCTGCTTTTTATTGAGCTTGCTTGGAGCACTTCAACCAATGACATAGTCCCAAATGTGAAAACTGGCACTCCTGGCAGGCTCAATCAAACGCAAAAAATATTACAAAGAAAACACATACTATTTGAACCCAGGTCTGATCAGAAATATCAACAAAATACGGTTGTGTGCAAGTAATAAGGACATCATTTTTTTATTTTAAGCTTGATAAACGCAGCATTCTACTGTTTGGCCTGACGATGGCCCCACTAACTTGTGTAGGTCTTCTTGCCATCGTTGAGTTTGAAGTGTTGCATTCACAGGTGAAGGCGCCTGGGGAGGCGATACAGATCTGCTTACAGTCATGCTTCCCCTCAGCACACAGGTCTATCATTGTATTATAAAAAACGATTACTGCTTGAAGGGAAGGTTGTGGTTTCATGCATAGGATTCTTCTATTGTTTGAGACCTTCTATACCAACTTGGACTCTCAAGTATTCCTAAGGATCATTCTTCTTGGGGATTGTACTGCCAGGCTTGGCCAGGACCATAACATTTGGAGAGGCATGATTAGAAAGGAAGCAATACCAACTCAAATGGAGTTATTCTCCTAACCAAATGTGTAGAACATTACCTTGTCATCACCAACACACCCTTCAATCAGAAAAACAAATTCAAAACATCCTGTATGCATCCACACAATGGCATATCATTGACTATGTCATTGTCTGAGCTAAGGATTGTTGTGTTGTGAACATCCCAAGAGCGATGACGAGTCCTGACAACTTTTGGACAGGACAGATCATCCCTTGATCCGCTCCATTATGTCCATTAGACTAATTAATACAAGGGGTACAAACTAGGGCTAAGATGGCCAAGATTTAGCATACTCTGAGTGATACCAGAAAACTGCAACACCTCAGGATGCACCTCTTGGTGCTGAATTCCCCAAAGAATAACCTGAGGATATTGAAGCATACTGGAGCATGCTCAAGTCCACCATGCTCCACACCTTCAAGAATACCGTTGTCTATGAGATCAAAAAGCACAAGGACTGATTTGATGATAACATGACTGAACTTGTATAGCCCATCGACACAAAACCAATAACCGTTTGCGCCTGACAGAATGACATAAGCTTTTAAGCCAAAAGAGAGGCTCACCCCAGAGCGAAGTTGAAATTCCAACCTTGGGTGAGGGGACTCAAACACAGGAAAGGCACTGGAGATCCGAAATCTGGTGGACCCTGTCGATACCAGAGGCGTCTTCCATGCCACCAAGGCATTATACAAACCCAGTTACTGTAGCTTTAACCCATTCCGCTCCAAAGATGGACAAAAGCTGCTGAAGGATGATGAATCAATGAAATCCTGGTGAAGAGAACACCTAGAAGCACTCTTCAAACCGAAGTACAACCGTTGAGATGTAGCTTGACCAAAACCCTCAGCAACTCATAAAGGTAGACATGGGTGAATCACCTAGCAAGCAGGACGTACAAGATGCCACCCAGAAAGGAAGAAATGACAAGGCTACATACATGATCCTGAGAGCTCTTACACTACATACTGTACATGCCTTGCTCTGGTATGAGATGAAAATTCCCACAGAAATCAAGGACGCCCTGATTGTTACCATCTTTAAAAAGGGTGTTAAGAAAGTGTGTTCTTACTCCTTTCCACCACTGGGAAAATAAAGACTCAGAATCACAGTGTGGCTTTTGTACAACCAGAGGCACAATAGACATGCAAGGAGCAAAAGCAAACAATTTACATGGCCTTTATGACCTTACAAAAGTATTTGACTATGAACTATGATGCCCTTTGGCTGACAAACTCACCAGGGTACTGTAACTGCTGTATGTCAAAAAAGTGATCAGTAACAGTGGTGCTAAAAAGTAACCCTTCAAGATGAAACATGGGGTGAAACAGGGCTGGATCATTGCCCCCACCCATTCTTCATTGCTGCCATCCTTCACCTTCCAGCTCAAATCTGTTTCAGGGAGTCCAAATCTAAATAAATTCAAGACAAACAGCAAATTCGTTTTTATCATGGAGCTCTAGTATGCACATGACAATGCCATCACTGCTCACTTGGAAGAACACATACTGGGCATCCTGGATGCCTTTGCAAAGACATACACACTCCTAGGTCTGTCCCTAAACATAAAAAAGACACCAAGCCCGACCTGACAAGACAACACCGCCCAAAACAATAGTTGTTGGCAATACCAGACAAGACAACACAGGCCACAACAATATATATTGACAATATCACCCCAGTAAATGTGGATCACTTTCAATACCTGTTATAGATGTTATGTTTCTCCAGGGCCCTGCCAGACTCAGACCATGTGACGACAGATACATGCCTTCTAGATTGACAGAGAATGCTGTTGGTTTTAATCCAGAGGAGCCTGAATTAGATGAAACTATTTTTAATGTTTAGTAATGTTGTCTATTTGATCAAGTTTATAATGAAAATCCTACCTAGAAGTGTTATGATTGGATATAGGCCTAGAACAGTAATTGATAAGGATCAGATGTAAATAAATGTATTGGTTTTGTGTAATCGTTTTGTGTGGCAATGATAATTCTAATCAAAATAGATGTGCTGTTATTTCTTTATAGGTTGTTTCTATTTGGTGTGGTGTCTTTATTAATTCTAATCAATATAGATGGGTGATTGTGTGTAAAAATTAGTCAAAAGGGTGGATTGTTATAGATTTTATGTTTAATGACTAAATGTTTGTACATCTAAGAATATTACATTCTGAAAATGTATTCAATAGAGATAGGGTTATAAGACAAAATGGTAATCCAATTAATGTGTGTGTCTAGAAATTAATATTGTGTAGAGAGTGGAACAGGATGGTACGACTTGTGAGAAGAAGTCTGTGAGAACAAAGCATTCTTAGTTCTAATCAGACATATGTGGGAAGGCTTCTGGTCCTTGGGACGGGAGGGACGGTTAGGAGCTGTCCAAGGTTGACTTATGCTGCAAAGATTGTGATAAGGAATGAATGGGTACTGTGGGAAAACACTATTTCCTGGAAAGGGTGGGGAATATGGTGGGGTCTTTGTATTTTTTGTATTTCAACATTGTACCATATAAAAGACTGTGTACACCTTTTAAGATCGGAGCTCTCGCGTGAATAAACACTTTTACATTTGACCATTATAGATTGGGCCTCTGTTTGTCTCATTTCAACCAGTATCTTACAAATACTGGGTAACAGACAGAGTTGTTTAATTGAAGTTCAGTTTGTGAACATCGAGAACAACATTTCTATAACAATACCTTGGCAGCTTTCTCTCCTCTAATGCTAAAATAGAAGTGGAAATACAGCACTGCCTAAGATGTGTCAGTGGAGCATTTGCCAGACTGGGGAAATTAGTGTTTGATTATGGTGATATTCAGGTCACAACTTAAGTCCTCATCTACAAAGCCGTAGTTCTTCCAACCCTACTGTATGGGGGAAACCAAGACCACGTACAGTAAGCACCACCAAAGATTCCTCTACAAAATCATGAGGATCAGCTGGGAAGACAGGCGCACCAACACCTGTGCCCTGAAGGAGGCAAACATTAAACCCTTGTAAGTCTAAGCTCTTGGTTCACAATATCTACTAAGCTAACACATGGAATTGTTTTAAGATGGTCATAGGATGGATCATTTAGCTATTTGATTTGGAATTTTAGGACCCCTGTAAATATACATTTTAAAAAAAAATGTTTATGATTTGATAAAATATTGAATTTTGCCTTTACTGTTATAGCCCATAGAAATGTGAATAACACATTTATAAAACAGTCAAAAAATAAATGATGAGGAATAAGGTTTTGAAGTGTCTGTCTTATATCTAGGAGATATATGTATACAGTACAAGCAACTCAGGGTTTTTATGTATATATATTTTTTTTACCCAAATTTACCCACTTTGGTTATGGAACTTCTTACACCTTATTCACATTGTGCCATTTATATGGTCCGGTACTGTGTTACCTAATGATGACTCCCCTGAACGTTGTATGCGCCGTAGCGCAAAACAAGTGAGTGATAATTGTTCGTGAGAGTCCTACCTGTCGATGTTGTTGTTGCTCAAACGGTTCTGTATGGACAGTCAGTTCTGGAAATTGGGTCATAGGCATCAGAAAGTTCAGACGACTGCCGTAAAGCTTGTGGATGTTGTAGAGCAAAACATGTTCGCGAGACTAATGGGGTGATGAGTTGCTTGCTCAAACGGTTCGGATTTTACAGACAATTTCGTGATGATTGTCTTGTTCGGATCCTCTCATGTGTAGAAAAATACCGCTTTCACAAGCTCCATGTTATGGAATAGGCACAAGCTAAATATCGTTGGAAAAAGGGTATTGAGCTGCAGCCACCGAAAGAAACGATAAGTCTCTAACATATACACACAGGAAGCTATTCAATATTCAAAACGACGTGAAGTATGATGCACTGGCGCGTCTATTGACTCTAGGGTTTTTAAAAGCATAACCACTACCATCACCAGCTCACCAGTACAGGTCCTGTACTCCCAGCTAAACGCAAAGCAATTTGGTGGACAGAAGAAACGCTACAAACCCCAATCTGAAAAAGTGCCCCATCAACACCACTAACTAGGAGGACAATGCATAGGACAGAACCACATGGAGGAAGACAGTCAACAAGGGAGTTACACTTTACAAGATCTCTGCCACACCGCAGAAGACAAGTGACAACAATGTAAGGAGAGGTTTACCTCCAAGAAGGCGCAACAATCATCCACCACAGTCACATACCCTTGGCCACACTGCAGCAGAATCTGCATCTCTTGGATTGTCCTCTTCAGCTATCTGAAGACCCACAAACAGGAAGCAACAGGAGGACAATCATTCTCAACCTGCAGTGATTGTCTATAAAGATAACTTGAATTGCTTTTGATTGAGCTTGGCCGGAGCAAAGGAAGCAATGACATAGTCCAAAAAGTACAATCCATCAATCCTACACTCCAGGTAGGCTGAATCAGACAATCAAAAGTATTTGAAAGAAATCATACTATTTGAACTCAGTTCTGGTGAGAGATGTGAACAAAATCCTGTTGTGTAGAAGTAATAAGGATGGGTAAAAAATATATATTTATCTTCCTTTAAAGCTGCAATACATAACTTTTTGGGCAAATGTGAGTTATAGCTCTGTCATTCTCATTGAAAGCAAGTCTAAGAAGCGGTAAATGTTCTATGTGTGCTATTTCTATGCTTCCCTTAAGTTTAGTTTTTTACGTCTTTTACATTCGGTTTTGTACACCAGTCTTAAACAACTGAAAATACAATAGTTTGGGTTATATAAAAAATATATTTCACAGTGGTTTAGATGGGACAATGATTCTCTAAATACATTGCTTGTTTTGTCACATAAACTGAAATTAGGCAAAATATTCAAATTTTAGCAACCAGGAAATGGCAGAGAAATTTCTACATATTGCACCTTTAATTTGTAAAAACGTTGTTGTTGTTGTTTTGAAGTATGGATTTCCAGTATTCAAATTTTAAAGATGGAGCTCGAAATTGTGTCGACAATAAAGGGTCCAGGCCAATTGGCAAAAGAGGCATTGTAGCCCAAGAAGTTAGCTGGTATATGGGCCTAGCTCGAGGCTAGCTCAAGGCTAACTGATGCTTGCCTCGGGACAGAGGTGTCAGCTAACAGTAGCCACTTGATTTCAGCTAGCTAGCTGCGATGATCCGGTGTTTGAGGCAGGAATCCGGTGAAGTGGTGGAGAGAAGCAGTCCGATATGCTCTGGGTTGATATCGCGCTGTGCAGACTGGCAGGTATTTTCCAAGCTAAAGCTGGAAGCTAAAAATGCTCTTGTATTTTTTTTGCGCTCCCTCACCTAAACAAATAGCACTACACCACTGCTCCTTGGCTATAGAAGATTGTAGCGCAGCCAAAGAAATTCCATATGCATTACAGTCATGTCTTTCCCCAGCATTTTAAAGCTTGTTTCTAGCGTAAAGCATTGCAGACTAAAGAGTCGTTATATATTGTTGTATATAATCAGGTCCATATAATTTGTATCAGTAGCTAGCTTTGGATCCCAGGAAGAGTGCAGCAGCTAATGGGGATCCCCCCCCCCCAAAAAAAACCTAAGGTTTTCAGGACATCAGTAGGCATAGCCGCGGGAAGTAGGGGTGCTAGGGTGCTGCAACACCCCCTGAAAATCAGAATTTTAAAACAATTTATGAAAAAAAGAACATTCAATTTGTAACGACTTCAGACGAAGTTGGTCCCTCTCCTTGTTCGGGTGGCTTTCGTCGGTCGACGTCACGGTTTTCTAGCTACCGCCGATCTACTTTTCATTTTCTATGTTTTTGTCTTCATTATACACACCTGGCTTTATCCCAAAATTATATGTTCCTTATTTAAACCCTCTGTTTCCCTCATGGTTTTGTGCGTGTTTGTTATATGTTAGATGTTCTTTTTATGTGAGCTTGGATTTTACTACCTATTTTGGTAGTTTGTAATTTTGAGTAAAATATTACGTGAATACTCATCTCTGTTGTCCTGCGCCTGACTCTGCCTACCTGCTCACTGAGATCATTGACAGAAACACGCACCAAGAATGGAGTCAGCAGGAGAACACAGCCATCCTCTGCATATTGAGGAGCGCATCCAGGAGCACGCGACCATGTTGCAACATCTCGGCACAGCCATGGATCGCGTGCTGCATAATCTGGAGTGATGGGAGAGAGGTTTTCCAGCGCCTCCACCAGCATCTCAACCTCCCACTCCACAACCCACACAGCTGTCCACACCTCCTTCACCTGGACCCAGTGGGATTCAGCTCGCGCTCACGAGGGCATATGATGGAACGGCTGCCGGGTGCAAGTGGTTCCTACTCCAACTAGAGCTCTACCTGGCGACCGTTCACCCGGCTCCCTTGGGAGGCGAGAGCGTGTCCGCCCTTGTCTCCTGCTTATCCGGGAAAGCCCTGGCCAACGCCGTATGGGAGGAGGACAGAGCGGCGTTGGACCATTACGAGGAGATCACTCGCCGCTTCAGGACAGTGTTCGACCATCCACCTGAGGGTAGAGCGGCGGGTGAACGCCTCAGGCAGGGGACGAGGAGCGCACAGGACTTTTCTCTGGAGTTCCACACCCTGGCCACCGGAGCGGGATGGAATGACAGAGCCTTGATCGACCATTACAGATGCAGTCTGCACGAGGACGTCCGACGGGAGCTGGCCTGCAGGGACACTACCCTATCCTTCGACCAGCTGGTGGATATGTCCATCAGGCTGGATACCGTGCTGGCCACCCGTGGACGTCAGGATCAGGGCCTGTTAGTTCCATCCCCCAACACCTCTGATCCAACACCTATGGAGCTAGAAGAGACTGCGCTTAGGGGGGCCGGAGGAGGGGCCACTCCCTGCACCTTATGTGGCCGCAGAGGGCACACTGCTGGTCGGTGCTGGGGGGGGTACCTCAGGGAGTCGAGGCAGCAGGCAGGGCACTATCGTGTCATCCCAGGTGAGTAGGCACCAGACTCACCCAGAGCCCCCTCTTGCTCACATATTTTTGTTTATAGATTTTCCTGAGTTTTCCCTGAGTTCCCAGCATAAGGCGCTCGTCGATTCAGGTGCAGCTGGGAACTTTATTGACCGTTCATTTGCCCGTAGTTTAGGGATCCCCATTGTGTCTGTTGATATGCCCTTCCCTGTGCATGCCTTAGATAGTCGAAAATTAGGGTCAGGGCTGATTAGGGAGGTTACCGCTCCACTAAGTATGGTGACGCAGGGGGGTCAAGAGGAGAAGATTAGGCTCTACCTCATTGATTCTCCTGCGTTTCCCGAAGTGCTGGGTTTACCCTGGTTGGCCTATCATGACCCCACTATTTCGTGGCAACAGAGGGCTCTAAAGGGATGGTCACAAAAGTGCTCGGGGAGGTGTGTAGGTGTTTCCATCGGTGCAACTACGGTGGAGAGTCCAGACCAGGTCTCCACCGTGCACATCCCCTCAGAATTGGCCGATTAGGTTCTCGCCTTCTGTAAAAAGAAGGCGACTCAATTACCACCCCATCGACGGGGGGATTGTGCGATAAATCTCCTGGTAGACGCAGCACTTCCCAGGAGTCACGTGTATCCTCTGTCACAGGAGGAGACGGCAGCTATGGAGACATATGTTTAAGAATCTCTGGGACAGGGATACATTCGGCCCTCCACTTCACCTGCCTCCTTGAGTTTCTTTTTTGTGAAGAAGAAGGATGGAGTTCTGCGCCCGTGTATTGACTATCGAGGTATCAATCAGATCACTGTGAGGTACAGCTACCCGCTGCCTCTCATAGCCAGTGCGATCGAGTCAATGCACGGGGCGCGCTTCTTCACCAAATTTGATCTCAGGAGTGCGTACAATCTGGTGCGTATCCGGGAGGGGGACGAGTGGAAGACAGCATTTTGTACCACCTCAGGGCACTACGAGTACCTCGTCATGCCGTTTGGGTTGATGAATGCTCCATCAGTCTTCCAGGCATTTGTCGACGAGATTTTCCGGGACCTGCACGGGCAGGGTGTAGTGGTGTATATCGACGACATTCTGATATACTCCGCTACACGCGCCGAGCATGTGTCCCTGGTGTGCAAGGTGCTGGGTAGACTGTTGGAGCATGACCTGTACGTCAAGGCTGAGTAATTTTGGCACATTTGTAAAATAATACAATAAACTGAAATATCACATATACATAAGTATTCAGACCTTTTACTCAGTACTTTGTTGAAGCACCTTTGGCAGTGATTACAGACTCGAGTCTTCTTGGGTATGACGCAACAAGCTTGACACACCTGTATTTGGCTAGTTTCTCAAATTCTTCTCTGCAGATCCTCTCAAGCTCTGTCATGTTGGATGGGGAGTGTTGCTGTACAGCTATTTTCAGGTCTCTCCAGAGACGTTAGATTGGGTTCAATTCCGGGCACTGGCTGGGCCACTCAAGGACATTCAGAGACTTGTCCCGAAGCCACTCCTGCATTGTCTTGGCTGTGTGCTTGGGTATGACGCTACAAGCTTGACACACGTGTATTTGGCTAGTTTCTCAAATTCTTCTCTGCAGATCCTCTCAAGCTCTGTCATGTTGGATGGGGAGTGTTGCTGTACAGCTATTTTCAGGTCTCTCCAGAGACGTTAGATCGGGTTCAATTCCGGGCTCTGGCTGGGCCACTCAAGGACATTCAGAGACTTGTCCCGAAGCCACTCCTGCATTGTCTTGGCTGTGTGCTTAGGGTCGCTGTCCTTTTGGAAGGTGAACCTTCACCCCAGTCGGAGGTCCTGAGCGCTCTGGAGCAGGTTTTCATCAAGGATCTCTCTGTACTTTGCTCCGTTCACTTTCCCTCGATCCTGACCAGTCTCCCAGTCCCTGTCGCTGTAAAACATGCTACCACCACCATGCTTCACCATAGGGATGGTGCCAGGTTTCCTCCAGAGGTGAAGCTTCAGGCCAATGAGACCAGTTTTGGTTTCATCAGACTAGAGAATCTTGTTTCTCATGGTCTGAGAGTCCTTTAGGTGCCTTTTGGCAAACTCCAAGCGGGCTGTCATGTGCCTTTCACTAAGGAGTGGCTTCCGTCTGGCCACTCTACCATAATAGCCTGATTGGTAGAGTGCTGTAGAGATGGTTGTCCGTCTGGAAGGTTCTCCTATCTCCACAGAGGAACTCTGGAGCTCTGTTAGAGTGACCCTGATTGCTCAGTTTGGCCGGGGGCCAACTCTAGTCTTGGTGGTTCCAAACTTCGTCCATTTAAGAATGATGGAGGCCACTGCGTTCTTGGGGACCTTCAATGCTGCAGAAATGTTTTGGTACCCTTCCCCAGATCTGTGCCTCGACACGCTCTACAGACAATTCCTTCGACCTCATGGCTTGGTTTTTGCTCTAACATGCACTATGAACAGTGGGACCTTATAAAGACAGGTGTGTGCCTTTCCAAATCATGGCCAATCAATTGAATTTACCAAGGAAGATCAATGTAAACATGTTACATCTGAGCTCAATTTAGAGTCTCTTAGCAAAGGGTCTGAATACTTATGTAAATAAGTTATTTTTGTTTTTCATATTCAATAACTTTGCAAAAATGTAAAAAAAAAAAACTGTTTTTGCTTTGTCATTATGGGGTATTGTGTGTAGATTGATGAGTAAAAAAATATATTTAATCATTTTTAGAATAAGGCTGTAACGTAACAAAATGTGGAAAAAGGTCTGAATACTTTCCGAATGCACTGTACACAAGTGGATGCTCCTCAGAGGAGGAAGGGGAGGACCATCCGGAATTTCAGAAGAAAAAAAATGTGAAACATTATCCTGGTTAGATAAAACTATACTAAATATATTCACATCACCAAATCATTGATTAAAACACACAGTTTTTCAATGGTCTACAGTAGCCTCAACAGCACTCTGTAGGGTAGCACCATAGCGTAGCCGGAGAATAACTAGTTTCCATCCTCCTCTGGGTGCATTGACTTCAATACAAAACCTAGAAGGCTCATCATTCTCAACCCCTTCCATAGACTTGCACAGTAATTATGACACCTTCTGGAGTGTCTAGCTATAGTAAGTGAATGCAGCTAGCTAGCTTAGCCTACTCAAACACCCAGCTCAAACAAAGAGGGACGCTAGCTGGTTATGGCTATCAAACACTGGAACTCTTCCATGTCAAGGTAAGCTTTTAGTTGTATTAATGTATTGCTACTGGGACCCACCAGTGTAACTGCTAAACTGCTTGCTAACTGTACACTGTACTTACTGCATGATTGTATCGTGTTTACTAACGCGTTAGTTCTAATAGCTATGTTGACTTGATGTTAGCTAATATGGTGACAACGATGTAGGCTGTGTGTAGCAGTTTAGCGGTTATAATATGAAGGTTTGTTGGAAAGGTTTTTTCGCCTGGTCACAGACAGCTGATGTGTTGTGCACTGAAGTCCACAAGCGAAGGGAAAAGGTGAAAGGAGGAGAGCGCCTAGATGTGATAAGGAAGTATCCAATGATCAAAGGGATCATGCAGTTTGTATGTGGCTGCTATGACAGTGAACTGTGTTTGTGTGTGATCAGGGGTGTATTCATTCCAACCAATCTTGTTGAAAATAAAACTGAAGTAAACTGAGCGAAACGGGGATAAACAATAGAAACTCTTGTTTGCAAGTGTTAGACTTATTATTACACCCTAGATCAGCTAGCTGCAGACAAGATTGTGCAAGGCAGTATTAAATGTGTCAATGTCTGTCACCTTGATTACTCAAATTTCGCTGGACCTGTGCACCTATGTTGTAAACTTTCATTCATAGGCCAGGTTGTAGCAACCTCATGATAGGTATAGGGAACATTTTAGTATCATGTAGTGAACCTATCGATGTTAAATTGAGCTGGGTGAATGGAATATGAATGACAGTCATCCAATATGCTATAATAGAAATAAGGCCATGCTCATAAAAAATAAATCATTGTCCTCCTTCATTTTAAACGGCATCGACCGCCACTCATATACACCATCCATCCCAGCAGCGCAAAAAGCTTGGGACTGAAGTACATTTTCTTAAAAATATAACTTTGCCCTGTGTTTCTCCGAACATGCTCTTCATATAGCCTAGGCCTATAGCCTATGGTATAAGTTATGGATAATTTTATTGAGACCAGGCGAACTTGATATTGCACACCCAGCAGAAAATCAGGGATGAGGGCCATCATCGGACACACATGAGATACTATAATAAGCAACTAATTTTCAAAACCTGAGCAATATAACATTTAATCGATTACAAATTACATAACCCTCCCCTGGACTGAAATTGAAAAAGCATGACCCTCCCACATTTTCCTCCGGGTTAACTATTGTGTACATTTTGATCTCTCCCTAGCGATTTCCTTTGACTATATATCCATAATACATCCATAGGCATTTCCTGTATGTGTTACAACAGATCCCAACCACATTGTTAAAGGGTTAATGAAATATATTAATAGAACCTTTTCCAGTTCACGACACGCTGATGTCACACACAGATGTGCGCGACTCTTGGCTGCAGTAAGAAAACCATGGCTATCTGCGCCCATTCAACATAGTCTAGATTTACATTTTTATTACTTCTAAATTGCTTGAACAGTCACTAAGATCATTTTTGGTTCTGCTCTTTGCAAAATAACTATCTGGGATGCAACAGTTGTTAGTTAGAATGCTAACGCTCATTGACATAGGCCGTAGCAAAAAAGCTAGCCAAAGAGCAATTTTTACTGGTTAAAGTTAATTATTAAGCAGGACAATCATATAAGCCTTAAAATCCAATTATAATCCAAAAGTAGTGTGTAATGCACTCATAAGCAACATGTAAGTAGAGGCTTTTTTTGCTGCCGTTCTATAAGAACTCCACTGTGTTCTGCCACCAACTTGCACAAATCACCCTCATGTGGCAAAAACTAATGTAGACACTATAATGCATTTTTCTATAGCTACCCCCCAAAAATGTAAAATGGTAAGGAAATGCCACAATGGAGACACTGTGGCTTCACACAGCGCCCCCTATCAGTCATCTAGTGTATATAGTTTATAAATCATTAGTCTCGTTCCGACTCCCGACATGTTCATTACTATGGGACACAGTGGAGATCGAATTTCTATATTGATGTTGCAAATTATAATGTCTAGATGCTTTTTACAGTGTTGATTAAGTTTATAAATTGCATGGCTGGGCAGTGGGTCTGTAAAAGTAGTAGTAGGAGTAGTGCGTTGCTTGGTAACAAAGTAAATGGTGGCACTTTTTCTGAATGTACTCGCCATGTGGATGTTATTTCGTGTTTCATGGGCAGGATAAACAAATGTTTTATTATCACATACACCAGATAGGTCTAGTGAAATGTGTTGTCTTACAGGGTCAGCCATAGTAGTACGGCACCCCTGGAGCAAATTAGGGTTAAGTACCTTGCTCAAGGACACATCAACAGATCAGTGTTGCCAACTATTTTTCAGTGAGATCCGCTATTGGCTCCTTGATTTGTCACCAGAAGTCACTAGATGGCGTTTTGCCATTGCTGCAATGATGTTCCAGCCCCTCCCCTTGTGCTTTTCTGCCTGTGTGTGCCATTGATGTGACATCTGTTTGCACAGACAGCTTCTCCCACTCTCGTTTGTGGCAGAATTGAGAGGGAAAAGTTGCTAAATACTATCAAAAGCATTGACAAATCTGGTGTAAAAACTCTCCAAAGGCAGCCTAAAAAGTAGAGGAAATTCTAACTAGAATATTTTACTCATAAAAGGCACTGGAGGGGTCTGAAAACTCGCTAAATATATAGCGACAAAGTTGCTATACCGCAACAGATTTTTCACCTTGAGGAACCTTTTGGCTACTGACCCGTCACTCTAACCGCTAGGCTACCAGCTGCCCTAGACTATAACATTACGTCTAACAATGGGAAGTCCAAAACACCCCTTGTATAAATAAGCATAATTTTCTAAATTAGATTTGGCCTTTTGGCATATACGATAAATGGTATGGCAGAAGCACACTTTTAAGAACAGCCATAATGATGACACTACTCTGTCATTGTAATGATGCGTCTATTAAGATACCTAAATATGAACTCTTGCATAGCATGACATGAATGCGCTATAGATATGCTGTGGATATATTTCATTAATCTTTAATAATGCGGTTGGGACATGGTATAACATGTTCATGAAACACTTATAGATGTGTAATGAATGCGTTATGGATATATAGTCAAAGTTAATCGTTACCAATCATTTTGATTGATTGACATTTTGCACAGATTTTCACTATTCATATTTTAAAGGTGGGTCTCGGGCTTGATCAATATGGAACAGTATGTAGATTTGTTGTGCTCGCAATGATCACCGGAAACCTTAACAAGCAGTATGCTGTACGCAATATGCTGTTGGATAAATCTGCTCCTAGCTAAATACATTCTATTGTTTGGCCTCACTAACTTGTGCAGGTCTTCTTGTCATTGTTGAGAGTGTAGCCAGTGTTGCAGTTGCAGGTGAAGATGCCTGGCGAGGCGATACAGATCTGCTCACAGTCATGCTTCCCCTCACCACACAGGTCCATCACTGTGTTTCATAAAAAACAGAGACACTGCTTACTGCATGGCTGTGGTTTCATGTAAAGAATACAGTTCACTAAGACACACACATATTATGCATTATCATGCAGTTATTGTAAGGAGTTATGACAGTCTTAAAATGTCTTATCATTCCATAATGATCCTGAGGTAAAACATTTTGAATCGTGTTGAAAAATTGCCAAAGACAGGAGGTATCATGTGTTGACTGTAACAGTATGAACTCATACATGCTTATAACTAGTAATAAATTATTACGCGGGTGCACTTTAGGTGAAGTGATACCAATTTACTTTATACTGGCTGTCCAGCTTACTACTAATGGCAGATCATCCTAACCATCTTGAACGTTATGAGGATTTGAGGATCAGCTGAGAAAAATTCAGACATTTCAAAAAATGATAAATATAACAAATCGGAAAAGTGGTGCGTGCATATGTATTCACCTCACCCCCTTTGCTATGAAGCCCCTAAATAAGATCTGGTGCAACCAATTACCTTCAGAAGTCACATAATTAGTTAACAGTGAAGCATGGTGGTGGCAGAATTGAAGGAATGATGGATGGCGCTAAATACAGGGATATTCTTGAGGGAAACCTGTTTCAGTCTTCCAGAGATTTGAGACTGGGACAGAGCTTAACCTTCCAGCAGGACAATGACCCTATGCATACTGCTAAAGCAACACTCAAGTGGTATAAGGGGAATCATGTAAATGTCTTGGAATGGCCTAGTCAGAGCCCAGACCTCAATCCAATTGAGAATCTGTGGTATGACTTAAAGATTGCTGTACACCAGCGGAACCCATCAAACTTGTAGGAGCCGGAGCAGTTTTGACTTGTAGAATGGGCAATAATCCCAGTGGCTAGATGTGCCAAGCTTATAGAGACATACCCCAAGAGACTTGCAGCTGTAATTGCTGCAAAAGGTGGCTCTACCAAGTATTACCTTTTGGAGGGTGAGTGAATAGTTATGCACGCTCAAGGTTTACATTTTGTTTGTCTTATTTCTTGTTTTTCACAATAAAAAATATTTTGCATTTTCAAAGTGGGAGGCATGTTGTGTAAATCAAATGATACAACCCCCCCCAAAATCCATTTTAATTCCAGGTTGTAAGGCAACAAAATAGGAAAAATTACAAGGGGGTGCATACTTTCGCAAGCCACTGTAATTGTAGACACGTCTGGCACAAATAAATAACAAGACAGTACAAAAATATTGATATGGCAAATAGGCATTACCAGGAGATAATCGCTTACATTTATGCACGTATGCATGTGTTCATGTGATGTACCAATTGGAGAAATAACCAATATATTTTTTGGGGCATATGTATGATGACGTAATAAATGAATAAAGGCTTTGCTATTACGTTTGGCAGTATAGTCATCCATGGATGTGGCCTGGGGAAAATATAAGGTTTCACTTCATGGGACCTATCTGTCAAAGACCAGTTTGATCTTGAGACTTTCTTGAGTATTACTAGGCAAGTGACCATATCCAGTTGAGTCCAGTGGATTTTATTAAGTTAGAAACTCAATGAAAGTGAATTGGATAACAAAGATTAGCTTTTTTTGTTTGTTTGTTTTTAAGTAGAGTGGAGTAACTACTGTAGGTCATACCGCTTATTAAGCTAGTGTTTATTAATCTAATGTTGGTTCAGAACATATGGCACGTTAAGATGTATGGACTAACTGTAATAGTACACACAGATAATGGTCACCACTTTTTACGAACATCCAAATTAGAGTATTTTTCTCCCCATGTAAAATAAAACAGCTGTACACCCAAATGGCTGTTAATATCAATTAATATTACATAGACTTCAATATTTGGGTTCAATAGCTGAAGCGGGCTCCTGGCTTTATAAAGATTCAATCATCTTAAAGGCCCAGTGCAGTCAAAAATGTGATTTATATATATTTACACAGTATGAGGTTGGAATAATACTGTGAAATTGCTGATAATGCCCTTTTAGTGTAAGACCGCCTGAAATTTCTGCCTGTTTTGGTTGGATAAAGGTTTGACCTGCCTGTTGACATCACCTGGCAGTAAATTAGCTAAAAGATAAATAAGAGAGTTTCAAGCCTCTGCCAATAATAGCTAGTTTTCAGTTTTCCTTTCCGCACTCAGACCACTCCCAGACAGTCCTAACAAAATTCTTACTTGAGAAATTGCTCTTTGCTGTTTATTTTTAACCATTTTAATTGAAAACAATCACAGTAAGGTACTGTACTTAATTGTTACCCAGAAATGATTTGATTTTGAGATAAAAACAGCTGCATTGGACCTTTAAAGTGTGTAGAAACTTACTCTGGCAGTTCTTTCCATCCTCCTGGAGCGTGTATCCCTCAGCACAGCGGCAGAAATAGCCATTGAGTACACCCACACACTCATGCTGACAGCTGTGATTCCCAAACGAACAGTACTCGATCACTGAAGGAAGGAAAATGCAATAAAATTATATGCTTATAGAAATAAAGTTATAATGCATAATATTAAATAGTAATTCAATAATGCTTGATTGTATTTGTCACACATTTATGTAGTGTTAATGAAGGCTTTATGAAGGCTTCATAAGCTGCATGTCATTTAAAGCGGGACCCTTAAGTCTGTAGGAAATTTTGCTTTAAGGTATATATTATGGGACTTGCTTGGCCAGGTAATGAGAAATATCCATATCTATGATAAACTGCATCTTAATGATCCCTTTGAATTATCATATTTCTGCATGAAAACAAGGGCGAGGAAATTAATGAATGTTTTTGAGTGGAAGTACAGTATACTTACAGTGGATTTTACAGTTACTTGTTTTCATGCAGAAATATGAGAATTCAAAAGGGTCATTAAGATAAATCTAACAAATCAGCTTATCATAGATATGCATATTTCTTTAGAATTTCTTGCAAATCTATAAAAGAAAAACGTAAATATCACATTTACATAATTATTCAAACCCTTTACTGAAACATCTTTGGCAGCGATTACAGGCTCAAATATTCTTGCTGCAAGTTTGGTACAACTGTATTTGGGGAGTTTTGTCCCATTATTCTCTGCAGATCCTCTAAAGCTCTGTCAGGTTGGATGGGGAGTGTAACTGCACAGCTATTTTCAAGTCTCTCCAGAAATGTTTAATCGGGTTCAGCACCGGGCTTTGGCTGGGCCATTAAAGGACATTCAGAGACTTGTCCCGAAACCACTCCTGCGTTGTCTTGGCTGTGTGCTGGAAGTTGTAAGGTAAACCTTCGCCCCAGTCTGAGGTCCTGAGTGCTCTGGAGCAGATTTTCATCAAGGATCTCTCTGTACTTTGCTCCGTTCATCTTTCCGTCGATCCTGACTAGTCTCCCAGTCCCTGGTGCTGAAAAACATCCCCACAGCATGAAGCTGCCATCACAATGCTTCACCGTAGGGATGGTGCCAGGTTTTCTCCAGATGTGATGCTTGGCAATGAGGCCAAAGAGTTCAATATTGGTTTCATCAGACAAGAGAATCTTGTTTCTCATGGTCTGAGAGTCCTTTAGGTGCCTTTTACTGAGGAGTGGCTTCCCTCTGGCCACTCTATCACAAAGGCCTGATTGGTGGAGTGCTGGTAAGCATTGAATGTCATTTCCAGTCGCAACTTGTAGACTTGTTTACGTGCTGCTGTAAGGTTTGTTGCTAACGTTCCTTTGCTAAATGCCAACTTTACGGTTTTTAAATACTGTTTAAAATATTTTACATTTTTTCCCCTCGCTCAACTTTTTTCAGTCAACTTTTTCCCCCCGGACGCTTTATCTGGACATGGTTCTACACAACCTCCACCAGCCGAAGCTAAGTAGTAACATTAAGCCTTCTAATTGCAGTCGCTGTACTCATAATATACAGAAGAACGATTGCCTTATGGCGAGGATAGCTGTGCTGCAAGCCCAGCTTCAGACGCAATCGTTAGGCAAGGGTAATTTATGTGTATGAAAGGATAAGTACAGATAGTAGTATCTGTACACCAATAAGTACAGATAGTAGTAGAAATACCCCCGCACAGTCCCCGCAGCCGGAACATTTTCTCATGGCTTCTGGAAGGAAATTCTGTAGGAATGCTCAACCGGTGTCGCTCATTCAGCCAACAGAAACTTTCAACCGGTTCTCCCCATTAAGCAACGAGTTGGAGTCAGAGTCTTCTCTGGTCTCTCCTCCACCCATTACGGGGTCTGAGACACCGAAGCCTCCCACCATTAGCTCTGACAAATTGAACACCCTAGTCATTGGCGACTCCATTACCCGTAGTATTAGACTTAAAAAGAGTCATCCAGCGATCATACACTGTTTACCAGCGGGCAGGGCTACCGAAGTTAAGGCTAATCTGAAGATGGTGCTGGCTAAGGCTAAAACTGGCGAGTGTAGAGAGTATAGGGATATTGTTGTCCACGTCGGCACCAACGATGTTAGGATGAGTCAGAGGTCACCAAGCACAACATAGCTTCAGTGTGTAAATCAGCTAGAAGGATGTGTTGGCATCGAGTAATTGTCTCTGGCCCCCTCCCAGTTAGGGAGAGTGATGAGCTCTACAGCAATGTCTCACAACTCAATCGCTGGTTGAAAACTGTTTTCTGCCTCTCCCAAAAGATAGAATTTGCAGATAATTGACCCTCTTCCTGTGACTCATCCACAAACAGGACCAAACCTGGCCTGCTGAGGAGTGACGGCCTCCATCCTAACTGGAGGGGTGCTCTCATCTTATCTATGAACATAGACAGGGCTCTAACTCCTCTAGCTCCACAATGAGATAGGGTGCAGGCCAGGCAGCAGGCTGTTAGCCACCCTGCCAGCTTAGTGGAGTCTGCCACTAACATAGTCAGTGTAGTCAGCTCAGCTATCCCCATTGAGACCGTGTCTGTGCCTCAACCTAGGTTGGGCAAAACTAAACATGGCTGTGTTCGCCTTAGCAATCTCACTGGAATAAAGACCTCCTCCATTCCTGCCATTATTGAAAGAGATTGTGATATCTCACATCTCAAAATAGGGCTACTTAATGTTAGATCCCTCACTTCCATGGCAGTTATAGTCAATGAACTAATCACTGATCATAATCTTGATGTGATTGGCCTGACTGAAACATGGCTTAAGCCTGATGAATTTACTGTGTTACATGATGCCTCTCCTCCTGGTTACACTAGTGACCATATTCCCTGCGCATCCCGCAAAGGCGGCGATGTTGCTAACATTTACGATAGCAAATCTCAATTTACAAAAAAAAAAGAATGTTTTTATCTTTTGAGCTTCTAGTCATGAAATGTATGCAGCCTACTCAATCACTTTTTATAGCTACTGTTTACAGGCCTCCTGGGCCATATACAGTGGGTTTTTTTTACCTTTATTTTACTAGGCAAGTCAATTAAGAACAAATAATTTTTTTCAATGACAGCCAAGGAACAGTGGATCAACTGCTTGTTCAGGGGCAGAATGACAGATGTATACCTTGACAGCTCAGGGATTTGAACTTGCAACCTTTCGGTTACTAGTCCTAGTCCAACACTCTAACCACTAGGCTACCCTGCCGCGTTCCTCACTGTTCCTATCCTATACCTATCAGACCGTAGTCATGGCAGATAATATTCAAATTGTTGGTGACATTAATATTCACATGGAAAAGTCCACAGACCCACTCCAAAAGGCTTTCGGAGCCATCATCGACTCAGTGGGTTTTGTCCAACCAGACCTACTCACTGCCTCAGTCATACTCTATTGTGGATCTTAACGTCTTAGGGAGCGGCAGCATAGGTGACGGTTTTGGAGAGTCTGGCGTGCCCAAAGTAAAATGCCTGCCACTCAGGCCCAGCAAATAGGATATGCACATAATTAGTACTATTGGATAGGAAACTCTGAAGTTTCTAAGAGTGTTAAAATAATGTGAGTATAACAGAACTGATTCAAGCTGCATACTGAGCTGCTTCCTGTGCTTGGCCCTCCCATGTTGAATATAATAAACGGTTCCCTATCCACCGGATGTGTATCAAACTCACTAAAAGTGGCAGTAATAAAGCCTCTATTGAAAAAGCCAAACCTTGACCCAGAAAATAAAAAAAACTATAGGCCTATATCGAATCTCCCATTCCTCTCAAAACTTTTAGAAAAAGCTGTTGCGCAGCAACTCACTGCCTTCCTTAACTTCTTAGGGAGCGGCAGCAGAGGTGACGGTTTTGGAGAGTCTGGCGTGCCCAAAGTAAAATGCCTGCCACTCAGGCCGAGAAAATAGGATATGCACATAATTAGTACTATTGTATAGGAAACACTCTGAAGTTTCTAAAAGTGTTAAAATAATGTCTGTGAGTATAACAGAACTGATATAGCAGGCAAAAACCCGAGAAATCTCTGTTTGTGTTAAAATAATAGTTCTAGGTCCCAAGAAACAAAGAGATCTTCTGTTGGATCTAACAATTAATCTTAATGGTTGTATAGTCATCTCAAATAAAACTGTGAAGGACCTCGGCGTTACTCTGGACTCTGATCTCTCTTTTGATGAACATATCAAGAATATTTCAAGGAGAGCTTTTTTCCATCCTCGTAACATTGCAAAATCAGAAACTTTATGTACACTACAGTCACAAGACGCAGGCCTCCTTACTGTCCCTAGAATTTCTAAGCAAACAGCTGGAGGCAGGGCTTTCTCCTATAGAGCTCCATTTTTATGCAATGGTCTGCCTAACCATGTGAGAGATGCAGACTTGGTCTCGACCTTTAAGTCTTTATTGAAGACTCATCTCTTCAGTAGGTCCTATGATTGAGTGTAGTCTGGCCCAGGGGTGTGAAGGTGAACGGAAAGGCACTGGAACGACGAACCGCCCTTGCTGTCTCTGCCTCTAACCCTATTACGGGGGGGGCTGTGTCACTGGCTTACTGGTGCATTTCCATGCCGTCCCTAGGAGGGATGCGTATCTTGAGTGGGTTGAGTCACTGACGTGATCTTCTTGTCCGGGTTTGTTGCCCCCCTCGGGTTCGTGCCGTGGGGGAGATTTGTTGAGCCCTGTCCGGGGGTTTCGTCGGACAAGGCCACAGTGTCTCTCGACCCCTCCTGTCTCAGCCTCCAGTATATATGCTGCAATAGTTTGTGTTGGGGGGCTAGGGTCAGTCTGTTATCTGGAGTATTTCTATTGTCGTATCCGGTGTCCTGTGTGAATTTAACTATGCTCCCTCTAATTCTCTCTCTCTTTTTTCTCCTTCTCTCTCTCTTTCTCTCTCTTCTCTCGAAGGACCTGAGCCCTAGGACCATGCCTCAGGACTACCTGGCCTAATGACTCCTTGCTGTCCCCAGTCCACCTAGACATGCTGCTGCTCCAGTTTCAACTGTTGTGCCTGCGGCTATGGAACCATGACCTGTTCACTGGACGTGCTACCTTGTCCCGGACCTGCTGTTTTGGGCGGCTATGAAAAGCCAACTAACATTTACTCAGGTGCTGCAACAGGTGCTTACCTGTTGCACCCTCTACAACCACTGTGATTACTATTATCTGACTCTGCTGGTCATCATGAACGTTTGAACATCTTGGCCATGTTCTGTTATAGTCTCCACCCGGGACAGCCAGAAGAGGACCAGTTTTTCCTAACCACGTACTTCTACAACTGCATTGCTTGCTGGGCTTCTGTACAGCACTTTGTGACATCAGCTGATATAAAAAGGGCTTTATAAATACATTTGATTGATTGATTGATGGTTGTCCTTCTGGAAGGTTCTCCCATCTCCACAGAAGAACTCTGGTGCTCTGTCAGAGTGACCATCGGGTTCTTGGTCACCTCCCTGACCAAGGCCCTTCTCCCCCGATTGATCAGTTTGGCCGGGCGGCTAGCTCTAGGAAGAGTCTTGGTGGCTCCAAACTTTGTCCATTTAAGAATGATGGAGGTCACTGTGTCCTTGGGCACCTTCAATGCTGCATAAATGTTTTGGTACCCTTCCCCAGATTTGTGCCTTGACACAATCCTGTCTCTGAGAATTCCTTTGACCTCATGGCTTGGTTTTTGCTTTGACATGCACTGTCAACTGTGGGACCTTATATGTGACCCGTTTTAGGAAACTAGGCGTATGTCGCGGGTCACTACTTCACAGAAGTTTGAACGTTTGAACGTAAACTATTTTATGTAATCAAAATGCGTTTTTTTTTGGTAGAAATGCCTTCTCGGCCATGTGAACTTTCATGTGTCTTAATAACAAACTTGAATTTGGATTAGTCTGACATATAGCATGCTTCTGTCTATTTCAGCTGGTCGGTATGTCTAGGTAATCCTGTCTAATACAACTTTTTAAATGTATCGCATAGTAAAACTGCATGAGCCTAATGTCAAGTTAAAGTGCACTGTTAGCTAGCTAATGTTACATGTATGCTCTCCAATTTCTGGAGGACTGAGTTTTGAAATTAGTGGAATTCAAGTATGATAGCTAAGGAGATGTAGATAACACCTGTCTCTGGATTACATCTGCAAACTAAGGGCAGCCATGGAATCCTACAGGAGATGCGTCCATCCATGATGTATACGGGTAAGATAGTTTATCTAGCTACATTTTCAGATATAACACGTTTTTAATTTTGACAGAAAGTGGTTCCATTTCAAGTTAAAGTGTACTGGTAGCTAGCTAACGTTATCTGGCTGGCTCGCTAGCTACCGTTACGTGTATGATCTTATTATTCGTATCTCAGAGCCATTTGTTTGGCTAGTAATAGCCTAATGTTAGCTAGCTAACATTGAACCTTGTTGGTTAGCTACCTGCAGATTCATGCAGGGTAGTAATGTCATGAGTTGGGATTATGGCTCATTGTTAGCTAGCTACACCTCTTAACAAAAGACTCTCGTCTGAGTGTGCCAGAGCACAGAATAACTAATGAATTTACGAATGCTCAAAACCCGCTGAATATGGTCGGTGTCAGTAAATGTTGGCAAAAGAAATCATAATTGTATTGTTGCCAGCAGCACAGTTACAGTCACCAATGTTCTGGATGACATGAAAACAGCCTAAACAGCTCTGCTAGGGCGAGTAAAATGGTCAGAGTGGGGTGTTCTCTCATTTGTGTCTGGAAGTAGCTAGCAAGCTAGCCAATGTTAGCCAGTTAGCTTGGGTGCTTGACTGCCGTTGTGAGGTCAGAACGTTCGGATCAACCCTACTCATCGGCCAGAGCGTCCGGGGTGCGCTCTGAACACTGAATTTACGAACGGACAATCTGACAGCACAGTTGCGGTCACCAACACTCTGGATAACATAACAGCCTAACCAGCTCTGCTAAGGTGAGTAATGTTCAGTGAGCTGTTCCCTCATTTTTGTCTGAAAGTAGCTAGCAAGGTCGCTTGGGTGCTTGACTGCTGTTGTTAGTACAGAACGCTTGCATCTACCCTTGATTATAGCACCGGAGGAGATGGCTTCCGTTTTAACCAATTGTGCTATTATGTGTGTTTTTTCACGTTATTTGTAACTTATTTTGTACATAATGTTTCTTCCACCGTTTCTTATGACCGAAAGAGCTTCTTCTGGACAGCGATTACTCACCTCGTACTAGACAAATATTTTTTCTTTAACGAGTCAGACGCAAAGGATTTACTTCAGACACCGGACAAGGCCCAAATCACCGTCATTCGCAGACAGAGGTATCGGGGACATAGGTTTGGGTGCCTTGTAAGGATCCGACGGCGAGTGAGTAATCCCCCTCTACCATCAGTCCTATTAGCCAAAGTGCAATCAATTGATAACTAAATGGATGAGCTCCGATCAAGACAATCCAACCAACGGGACATTAAAAACTGTAATATCTTAAGTTTCACAAAGTCGTGGCTGAACGCTAACATGGATAACAGACAGCTGGCTGAGTTTTTGGTCCATCGGCATGATAGAACAGCTGCCTCCGGTAAGACAAGAGGTGGAGGTCTGAGTCTATTTGTAAATAACAGCTGGTGCACGAAATCTAGTATTAATAGTCCTGTATTAGCAGACCGATATAGCGTCTGCAGTACGGGGATCCAAAAAAATTCCAGCAATGAAGCACTGAATTTGGCCTTACTGCTATTAGCCCATAAAAACGCATTGAATAACAGCTTCTTACATGGATAAACAGGCAGTCCCTACAAAAATCTAAAAGAAGTTTGTTCTGAAATGTCTGTCTTATATCTGAGAGATAGGAGATAATGAAACGTTTTTAAAAAATGTATGTATTTAACCTCTTATTTTAGGCTCTAAACTATCTCCATATATATGCTTCCGTATATTTTTTTAAACTGGTACCCGGCTACCTTTAGACTAGTTATGTGAGGCTTGTGGGCAAAACAACCGACATGTACGTGTTCGTGAGAGACTCACCTTTCCACCAAATTAGTGTGTAGCCCAAATGGTTCGGATGCTACAGACGCTTTCGTGAGAAGACCGATTTTCGGGATGTCTCGTGGTCTGACAAACACTGCTCTAGCTCTGACACCTTTCACCGCAGATGCAGTGGATTGAGATGCAGCCCATGCAAAATAGCAGATACTGTATCTCTAGCTAAAACTGACAGATTTTTATGGGGATTTTTTAATGATGCTAATTAGATTTCCACAGGGACATTGACTCTAGGGCATTTTAAACATTAACTTAGTCAGAAAAACAGCAGCTCTTTGCTGTATTCGTTGTCTCTCTCTAGTCAACTTCGTTCGATGCTTCTTTTTACAGTCTATGGCTCAAGGGAACTGTGCAGACACAGTGATCTGAGATTTCTGATTGGCCAGCGGTAGGCCTTTAAGTGCACTTGATTTGCTCTCAGGGCCTCCCGGGTGGGCGGAGTTCTACTTTCAGACACATGAAATGGTTCAAAATGGGAACACCTTTTCTTTTTACAGTCTATGGCATGAGGAAACTGTGCAGACACGGTGATCTGAGATTTCTGATTGGCCAGTGGTAGTCCTTTTATGTGCACTTGATTTGCTCTCTGGGCCTGCCGGGTAGGCAGAGTTCTACTTTCAGACACATGAAATGGTTAAAAATGGGAACACTTTGCCATCCCCTTGCTAGGGCTGCTGAATCAAGTGCACCTACCATTAAAGGCGCCAAACAAATAAAACAAATAGGAACGTAAAAGGACCAAAAAGGTTCCCCTATGTGCACAAACCTAAGAAACCTACATGGTCCTACTTAGTACCTTTTTTTCTAAGAGGGTACTTCCACTGTCATACCCCATCTGACCCTCAAATATAAGCTTGATTAACACTACTGTTTGTAAAGAATGCAATCATTGCCTCAAAACATGGTTAAAACTAGAATTTGGATGTCAATGAATTACATTTCTCCAGCCCCATCCTTCAGCTGTTTACCAAAACAGTAGCGGGGCGAACGCTTTGTTTTTGTTTGATCTGCAGATTGCCCATTTAACCCCTCCCCCCCAGTTACTACATGTATGTGTAACAAAGCATCTATAACCGTATGTGTGTGACAATCACCAATGTCAAATGTGACATAACATGTGCTTTATAAAGGGTGACATGTTGTGCTGAAGGATGGCAGACACTCTAAAGTGAAGTTGTGTTAGACACATTACACCCAATTTCAATGCGCAGACAGTCTGGTGGACAAACGCATCAATCTTGGCCTTCATTTGTTAGGGTTAGGTTTACAATAACCTTTTAAGAAGAGAAATTGTGGAAATGGGCAGGGTTTAGACATAATTATGACTTTGTGGCTGTGTTCAAGGAGTCCCGCTCCTTGAAAGCAGCAGCTCTGCTCTTTTGTTCAGTGCGGATGTTGCCTGTTATCCATGGCTTCTGGTTGGGGTATGTACAGTTGAAGTCGGAAGTTTACATACACCTTAGCCAAATACATTTCAAGTTTTTCACAATTCCTGATATTTAATCCCAGTAAAATCCTCTGTATTAGGTCAGTTAGGATCACCAATTTATTTTAAGAATGTGAAATGTCAGAATAATAGTAGAGAGAATGATTTATTTCAGCTTTTATTTCTTTCATCACATTCCCAGTGGGTCAGAAGTTTACGTACACTCAATTAGTATTTGGTAGCATTGCCTTTACATTGTTTAACTTGGGTCAAACGTTTCGGGTAGCCTTCCACAAGCTTCCCACAATAGGTTGGGTGAATTTTGGCCCATTCCTCCTGACAGAGCTGGTGTAAGTGAGTCAGGTTTGTAGGCTTCCTTGCTCGCATACGCTTTTTCAGTTCTGACCACAAATTGTCTATAGGATTGAGGTTAGGGCTTTGTGATGGCCACTCCATTACCTTGACTTTCTTGTCCTTAAACCATTTTGCCACAACTTTGGAAGTATGCTTGGGGTCATTGTCCAATTGGAAGACCCATTTGCGACCAAGCTTTAACTTCTTGACTGTTGTCTTGAGATGTTGCTCAATATATCCACACCATTTTCTTTCCTCATGATGCCATCTATTTTGTGAAGTGCACCAGTACCTCCTGCAGCAAAGCACCCCCACAACATGATGCTGCCACCCCCGTGCTTCACGGTTGGAATGGTGTTTTTCGGCTTGCAAGCCTCCCCCTTTTTCCTCCAAACATAACAATGGTCATTATGGCCAAACAGTTACATTTTTGTTTCATCAGACCAGAGGACATTTCTCCAAAAAGTAAGATCTTTGTCCAATTTTGCAATTGCAAACCGTAGTCTGGCTTTTTTATGGCGGTTTTGGAGCAGTGGCTTCTTCCTTGCTGAGCGGCCTTTCAGGTTATGTCGATATAGGACTCGTTTTACTGTGGATATGGATACTTTTGTACCTGTTTCCTCCAGCATCTTCACAAGGTCGTTTGCTGTTGTTCTGGGATTGATTTGCACTTTTCGCACCAAAGTACGCACCATCGGACCACTTCCTTTTGAGTGAGTCACTGGTACTTCCTGCTTCCGTTTTTGCTTTGTAAGCAGGAATCAGGAGGATAGAGTTATGGTCAGATTTTCCAAATGGAGGGTGAGGGAGAGCTTTTTCCTTGTCTCTGTGTGTAGAGTAAAGGTGGTCTAGAGTTTCTTTTTTCTCTGGTTGCACATTTTACATGCTGGTAAAAATGATGTAAAACGGATTTTAGTTTCCCTGCATTAACATCCCTGGCCACTAAGAGCTCCGCCTTTGGATGAGCATTTTCTTGTTTGCTTAGGGCCTTATACAGCTTGTTGAGTGCCGTCTTGGTGCCAGCATCGGTTTGTGATGGTAAATAGACAGCTACGAAAAATATAGATGAAAACTCTCTTAGTAAATAGTGTGGTCTACAGCTTATCATGTCTAAGGCACTGCATCTCCGTGCTAGAGGTGTCACTACAGACACTTGTTTGATTCCAGGCAGTATCACAACCGGCCGTGATTGGGAGTCCCATAGGGTAGCGCACTATTGGCTCAGCATCATCCGGGTTAGGGTTTGGCCAGGGTAGGCCATCATTGTAAATAAGAATGTGTTCTTCACTGACTTGCCTTGTTAAATAAAGGTTAAATAAAACCAATTGAAAAATGTAATGAGATACTATACCTCAGACGAGCAAAACCTTAAAACTTCCTAGCAGGCCGCTCCCGACACTACCCAGTGAAATGTAAGGCTCCAAATTCAAAGTCCAAAAGTTGAATTATTAAACATTCATCAATATACAAGTGTTGCATAGTCACCAAAAGCTCTGATTCTTGGCAATATCACAGTGTTGTCAGATTTCAAAAAGGCTTCACGGCGAAAGCACAACATTTGATTGTTTGAGGATAGCACCCCACATATTTTCCACATTAGCATAAATTCATATCCAGCGCAGGTCTCACAAAACCCATATCAGAGCTAAAATAAATCCCTTACCTTTCGAAGAACTTCTGCTGAGGGCTTCCCAAGTGTCCAACGAAGACATCCAATGGTTCTTTTGTTAGAAAAAGTCATTTATTGTATCCATAAATCTCCATTTGGTTGGCGCGTTTGGTTCAGAAAATCCAACGTCGAATCGGCCATTGAACCGTGAAGAGAACGCATTCAAATATACCTATAAACTTTTCCTAAACAAATCAAAGACCATTTATAATGCATCCTTAGCTATCCTTTTATGAATATTAGCGATAATATTTCACTTGGATGGTAACCTAAAAGTTATGAAAGTAAAATAAAGTGGGGCGCGCACATGGTCTCGCGCCCGTGAAATCTTGTTGACATCTGAGCTCCCTTGACTATTTTCTGTTCCTATCCATTCTGCTCAGGGCTAGAGCTTCCAAACTCTGTATGAAGACTGTTGACATCTAGTGGAAGCCATAGGTACTGCAATCTCGGAGCTGGATACCATTAAAATCAATAGGGAGAGTATCAAACAGTGCCACAAAAAGGTCACAAAAAAAAAAATCCGGGCAGAGATTTCTCTGGTTTTTGCCAGCTATATCAGTTATGTTATACTCACAGACATTATTTTAACACTTTTAGTGTTTCCTATCCAATAGTACTAATTATGTGCATATCCTATTTTCTGGGCCTGAGTGGCAGGCATTTTACTTTGGGCACGCCAGACTCTACAAAACCGTCACCTCTGCTGCCGCTCCCTAAGAAGTTAAAGGCCCAGTGCACTACTTTTGTGAGAAAAAAAAAATAGTAAAAATAATAAAAAATAAAAATAATAATTACATTCAGATTTTCCCAAATTTTTGGCTATGGCTAAAACCAGCACTGTAGCTGCAATAAATGTGTTCCTATACATTAATTATTATGCTTACTCAGCTGTGCCTCAGAAGTAATAAAACAAATGATCTATTACCTGTGTGATCATATACCTAAATCATATACCTAAAATGTTTGAATATATTCTCTAAATGGTCTGAGAAAAACAACATTGCAGGGGAATTCAAGCAAAGCCAATATGCAGTGATAATGCATTGGGCCTACTGCCTACCGCACAAACCTCATTGCTTCATAACTGTTTTTAATTGGTTAATGTTAAAGTCATGTTTTAAAAAAATCTGAGTGGTAGATCTCTGCTTGCAATTTGACTCAGAAAGTGATCTTGAAAATTGACTCAGAAAGTGATCTTGAAAAAGGTTGGTGACCACTGGTCTATGGGTTTGGATGGATCATGCTAACCATGTTGCTTTTGGTGCATTGTATTGTTTGGCCTGATGATGGCCTCACTAACTTGTGCAGGTCTTCTTGTCGTTGTTGAGGGTGTAGCCAATGTTGCAGCCGCAGGTGAAGGCTCCAGGGGAGGGGATACAGATCTGCTCACAGTCATGCTTCCCCTCAGCACACAGGTCTATGGCTGTATCATACAAAGAGACAAAAATCACTGTTGATGGTAAATCAGTAACTGCTGAATCCTAACTTGACCTAGGGCTCTATTCAATCTGAAGCGTTACAGATTCTGTGATAGAGACGACATATGCAGTGCTTATCGTGAATGCAGTCTTCGCTTAAGCTGGAACATTGCCTTTAAACTTCAACCACGCTGTAAATCTGAACTTCCACAATGCATATTGAATAGAGCCCCTTGGCTACATGCTCACAATTAAAAATTTCTTACAAATGTCCCATTGACATATACAAGAACCAGGCCCAGTTACTGTTAAATCCAAGTGATGTGATGAAATTGAATACACTTCAGTTATGCATGCACTTGACTGACATTATATATTGTTCATCATTTCAAAAAAGTATTAGGTTGGCTCATGTCGAGCCCAATGGACAGCGTACCTGTGCAGGTCTTGGAATCCTTGTTGAGAGTGTACCCTGGCCGACACAGGCAGTGGAAAGAACCAGGGGAACTATCACAGAGGTGCTCGCAGCCATGGTCAGACTCCAGGCATAGATCCATCCCTGGAACCCCAGCAGGTGAGCAAAAAATCTACCTTTAATCACTCTCATATCATTGACATTCGGAAATACCAAGGATTTGCTCATACTGTTTTGAAAGATGATCAAGTTCCCAAAAGCTATAATTAGAATGAATTAGAATTAAACGCTTGGTATTGTGCTGCCAAGGATGTAAGTTATAGCGAGAGCTGAAAATGAGTTGAGTTTATGAGGATAAATTAATGTTTTACAAGCTTTAAAAGTCTCAGGTACGAATACATACCTTTGTGAACACTGGTGACCTTGACACTTGATTTTCTCAATACTATTGAAACTGAGTGGTATTTTGATAATTGCTTACATCGCGCATATCGCTGAACACACGTTTGATGATAATTCAATAATATTACATATCAACCCAACCCACCGCAGAGCTTGTCCTGGAACTGCAGGCCAAACTGGTGGATCAGGTCAAAGGACTCCACCAGGAAGACATGATCCTCGAAGGGCGGCGATGCCATGGCGCGCAGCGAGGTCATATCCGCCCGGGCCACGCCTACTGTGTAGATCTCGATGCCCTTGTCCCGAGCCTCGGCCGCCACTTCCGCCACGCGGTCCTGGGGCCGTCCGTCCGTTACAATGACAGCTACATTGGGCACCTTGGGTCTGTCACCCTCAGCTGCCGTGAAGGCATGGTTCATGACGTACTTGATGGCCAGGCCCGTCATGGTGCCCTGTGCCAAGGGGATGATCTCATTGATGCCTTTCACCATGCCCTGCAGCTTTGCGTGAGTCTTGAGAGAGAATTCGTTCTGGACCTAGAGTCATAGAAGCATACAAAGCATCAGTCACCTCTTCATCTGCAGGGTTTGCATGTCTAACTATCTCTTTTTAGGTACAACTGAGTCTAACAGAGGAAAAAACTGTTTAGTTAAACCCTAGGAAAAAAACATGTGCATGGCAAAATCTTTTAGCCTTTAGTGATAGTTCTCTAGACTTTGTTTGTGGAGCTACAATAACTAAGTTTGGAAATAGAAGACAAGATAAGAAATACATGCCAAGAACTATCTTTCCTTTCCAAGCGTAGTTCTTCGCTAAGGTGTAAAAACACAGATAAATTTAGAATATGATAAGCGGTTGTGGACCTGGCTGGAGTACTGCACCACGCCCACCCGGGTAGCGTTCACCCCCACGTCCAGTGTGTGGATGATGTCGATCATGAACTTCCGCATGGTCTCGAACTCGTGGGGTCGCACACTGCGTGAGCTGTCAATAATGAACACCAGGTCCACTGGGCCGGACTTGCACTTCTGCTCCGGTGCTGGATTGGAATTGAGTTGAAAATCAGCCGCAAATTCATCACAAGCTGCATGAATATGACATTATCTACAGCATAAGCATACGCGCAAACAGTCATTTTGTATTCATTTCATTAACTTCCTTGCAATGCCGGTTCTCATTCTAATTGAATCTCACAAAAAATTATGAGGTAAGAAGCAATTGAATGTGTGCCGAACTGCAATGCATTCATGATAATTTTATTACTTCACAGTTGGATTTGGCTAACCTGCTTTTGGCCTAGCCACAGCCAAGGTGGCCAAGATTAGCAGGACAAACACACAGACACACAGCTGTCTCATGTTCAGGGTGCTGGGCTGGGAGCTGGATCTCTCAGAGCTGGGTTTAGGCAGGCTTCACACTGCACTGCAACGAGAGAATACAGAACAAAACATGTCAGAGACATCCACAGGTACTTTACCACCAGCACATTCCTGCCCAGCTCTGCCGTAAAAACTCTTGACGCCAAATGGCGGAGGTATACAGGAGTCAGTCCTATCCTAACAGATAGCTGCACACAGGACTAATCCTTCACATCACTGTAGGCAAGGGGTTCAAACGCAGCACAGGAGTGATCGCTGGAAAATAACTGTCTGGGACATGTTTATGAGAAATGAACATTACAAAAAGCACTTATTTTCTTGGGTTCTGAGAGAGGGGTCCTGGTGGGGTTTATCGTTATCACTTAGATAACTGTACCTTGAAGTGGTTGTTGCCATTCATTGGCCTCATTTTGGCCCAAACTTCCTCAGAGAGAGTAGACAGATAACACATAAAAAAACAACTGTGGAGTGTGCTATGCCTACTTGGCAGCAAAGTTTTAGTGAACCATTAAACTGATGCGAATTGACATGAGCCAGGAAGCCCTCTGATATGAAGACGTATGTGAAATCCCACAGACTAATTTCATAGATAACAAGAGAGCGAAGGAAAGAAGAAAAGAGGGATACAGACAGAACTAAGTGTGATGACAAAGTAGATCAGGCCCTCGTAAAGAGCCCACATTCTGCTCAGAGAAACCCTTATGCATTGTGGTCTTGATCAGTCTCACTTGTTCTCCTCTCAGACCCAGTGCAGAAATAATGTGTGTTTTAGAAGCCTCCTGCTGTAACCCTGTGTCTGTGTGCAGGTAAAAATAAGCCTCAGTGTGCCCCACTACCAGAGTATGTGAGCGGATTCTGCTGTTGGAAATCCTGTTGGAAAGCGCTCAGCATTTAAACAACATTTTGTTGTATTAAATCATTATGTCTATACATTGCACATACAGGCTGTGACTTACTTATAATTCAATAAAAATGAAACCAAAAATTACTTATTAGTGCCTTTTGAATTCCTTTTTAAAAACACGAGTTTGGCCAGTCTGCGGCTTCAGGCTCATGCTATGGTGACTGGAGAGCAGGCCAGCAGCGGAGAATATCATCTCCACACTTGCAGAGCCACTTGGGATGCTTAACATCCCTTTGGTCACTCTTGCCAGGCTGGGCAGAGATGCAGTTTTTTTTAAATGTTTTTTTTATAGGTAGGCCTAAAGGTTTTTAGGCAAAATAAGCCAATCAAAATGGAAGGCTCCTTGAATATGCCACGCCTATTGGGGCAAAATCAATTATGGCCTATTGATAAAAATGTGATTCACATTTTAAAAAAAAATAATAATATATATATATATATATATATATATATATATATATATATATATATACACTACTGTTCAAAAGTTTGGCATCATTTAGAAATGCCTTTTGTTTTTGAAAAAAAGCTACTTTTTTGCTGATTAAAATAACATAACATTTATCAGAAATACAGTGTAGACATTGTTAATGTTGTAAATGACTATTGTAGCTAGAAAAGGCATATTTCTTATGGAATATCTACATAGGCGTACAGAGGCCCATTATCAGCAGCCATCACTCCTGTGTTCCAATGGCACGTTGTGCTAGCTAATTCAAGTTTATCATTTTAAAAGGCTAATTGATCATTTGAAAACCCTTTTGCAATTATGTTAGCACAGCTGAAAACTGTTGTGCTAATTAAAGAAGCAATAAAACTGTCCTTCTTTAGACTAGTTGAGTATCTGGAGAATCAGCATTTGTTGGTTTGATTACAGGCTGAAAAATGGCCAGAAATAAAGAACTTTCTTCTGAAACTCGTCAGTCTATTCTTGTTCTGAGAAATGAAGGCTATTCCATGCGAGAAATTGCCAAGAAACTGAAGATCTCGTACAACGCTGAGTACTACTCCCTTCACAGAACAGTGCAAACTGGCTCTAACCAGAATAGAAAGAGGAGTGGGAGGCCCAAGAGGACAAGTACATCACAACTGAGCAAGAGGACAAGTACATTAGAGTGTCTAGTTTGAGAAGCAGACGCTTCACAAGTCCTCGACTGGCAGCATCATTAAATTGTAGGAATAGGAAACAAATATTCCTACAAATAAAATAAGTCAGAAGGCTGGTATGCGTGATACACAAGGAAGTACTTTATTTCTATTGTACGGAATGCTTGTAAAATAGATAAATGCCCTTGGCTTAGTCTGTTCAAAAAGGATTAAGTTCTCAGTCTCAACGTCAACAATGAAGAGGCGACTCCGGGATGCTGGCCTGCTGGCCTTGAGGCAAAGTTCCTCTGTCCAGTGTCTGTGTCTCATCTTTATCTTTTCTTTTTATTGGCCAGTCTGAGATATGGCTTTTTCTTTGCAACTCTGCCTAGAAGGCCATCATCCCGGAGTCGCCTATTGAATTGAGAAATAATAATTATAAATTACTATGTCAGATTGACAAAATGTATTCAGGTAATCATGTTTAAACTCAAGTACCTGCCAAAGGAATTAATTTTGACAGTTCTAGCTCTTTGAGTTGTGTTCGTCCTAGCTACTAAATGAAGCACTTCTTTACATTTAAAAGTTTATTTCCAATTAACAATGGATGGTACAGTGAAGATTTCAGTAGTGAGCTTTATGCTCCCATCTGCCCCACATAACAAAATACTACTGTTTACAAAAAAAAAATACTATAGTGCTTACTATAGCATTCTATAGTATTATGTAGTAAACTGTAGTATGCTATACTCTATAGTATCTCTCGATCATGTGTAGTACGTACTATAGAATTGTGTAATATACTGTGGAATACTATATTAAACACTGTTCAATCCCTCGATCGTGTGTAGAGCTTACTATAGAATTGTGTAGTATACTGTAGAATACTATACTACACACCGTAGTATCCCTCAATCATGTAGTGCTTACTATAGAATTTTGAAATATACTGTAGAATACTATACTACACATTGTATTATCCCTTGATCGTGTAGTGTTAACTATAGAATGTTGTAGTATACTGTAGAATACTGTACTACACAATTTGCATATGCTCATTCCCCTTCCTCATAACCCAAATTCGTGACTATTTATTTTGTTTCCTACAGGTTAAAGAAAAGAGCAGAAGAGCTGAACCTAGCCATTCAGTCCCCAGTCCTACCTGTTTAATGGTTATGGAAAATTTGCTTTTAGTATTTGTCCGGTAGGTTTCTTCAAGGAGAAAACTCAAAAAATATAATAAAAAAGGATCATAAAAAAAACCCAAAAGAAAACACTTTAAACAGACTAAAGTATGCTACCCTAATATCTGCAAAAACACAACAGTGAATAGTATAGTATATAAATATAGTAATTCATTCTACAGTATTTTTCCTGTGGGGCTTCTTTCTCACCGATGAGCTTATCTGCCAGTTCCTAAGCCAGCAGTTGTTAAGGTACGGTTACAAAGAATGCTCTCTATTATTCTAATGAGCTCTACCCCCCAAAAAGACTAACTCTTTGAGCCAACAAAATTTGGTCAAGTAATTTCTACATGAATGAATCTGGTGCACATCAAGTTCCACCAAGTTAAGTAAATTCTACAAGAGGGGAGAAAGAGGTGGGAGAGGAAGTGGGAGAGAGGGAGGAAGAGAGAGGAAGGAAGAGAGAGGGAGAGGGAGAGTGAGCGGCCCACATTCAGAGTGAAGAGAAAAGACAGTTGTGGCTGGAAGGGAGTTGAGTGACAGCTTGAGCACATATTCAGATTAAGACACAGCAGCTTCTTGTTCCTTCTCGATTGGAAGCAGATGTGGACTTTGCTACTGTTAGCAGTTTCTCCTGCCTCTTCTTCTCCAGGCAGTCACTGTGCACCCACACATACCGGCGGTTAGCACCCTCAACATACTCTCACTCTACAATACACAATGTTGCATTGATAACCAGGATGTATAGAATCATTTTTTGTTTTTTAAACTAACTGCAATTCTCATTATTCACAATTTAACTGGGAGATTTGGGTATTGTTGGATATTATCCTTTTTGATGATAGTTTCTAAAGAAGGAATTGTAATAAATGATAGTGTAAGCCAAGTTTTGTTTAAGGTATACTTTTTAAACTGCAATTTAATAATAGCATTTCATTAAACCATTAGCCTAATACACACGGATTGGCAAATATAGATTTGACTAATTCCATATCCCAAGGAACTCTTTAAAGATCATCATTATGTAGACCAGCAGAAACAGATAGGCTACCAGCAACTGCTGCTGCAATTTCTACTACAGTAATGTACTAGCCTAACACTAATACTAACAATATAAGTTGTAAATATAACTGTAATAGTTTTACAAAAAAAAAAAAATATCTTCAAGTGTAGACTACCGTGACTGCACAGTAGTGCATACATCGCTTTGATATGACTGAGCAGTATAGGTGTATATAAATTAGCTACACCTCAGGGATAGACTGCATATTGGCAACTGTTATTATACCCTATGATGGTAATATCAGAAATGACAATCCCTTAATGAAGGCTCAGACAGGCATTTCCTTACTGGGTCATATTGCCTGGTTGACCAAAATATTTATTTGCCTATAGAGTAGCAAAGCAAACCACACTGATACTGGTCTATAGACATGCAGTCAGTGAATACTGAAAAGAAATAAACATGCTCTCTCCATTACATTTTCAGCATCGCTGCAGTTAATGAATTCCGTGGACGCCACTCACCTGTACCCACCCGGGGATTCGCTCACTCACCTGGGGATGATGCTGGGTAGGACGGAACCTTGGCCGTTGGAATGGAACAGGTAAGTTACTGCTGTAAATGCAACTTTAAAACACACAAAATGTCTGCTGTGACTCACAAAAAGTCCAAGTAAAAGCAAAGGTATCCAAGATTTTCCTAAGTCACCAAGCTGGGAGGAATGGGTGTTCCAGTGAGGTTTTAGCCTCGTCTCAACTGGTATTCTGTCATGGAATGAAGGAGTGGAGGCTCATGCAGGTATTAAAATACTGGCAATGACAGTGCAAGTGTAGACCCCACCCCCCTTTGAAATAGGAACAGCTGGGAAGGCACAGGAAGGACATGCCAGGACTGGGATGATCTTGCACCTTTTGTGTAGAATACAATAAATTCAAACTTATTGAGATGACTAAATAAAGTTTGATTAAACTATTTAACTCTAGGCTACCCACTGTGCTTTTCCAAATGACCAATGCTAATACTGTAACAACGACTTACCAATGACAACAATAACAGTAATTTTGGCCTAGTGTTGGCCTATTTTCATAACTGTTGGAGTTCATTTTGTTTACTTCATGCCTTCTGTAGCCATGCATGGTGTGAAAACCAGTAGGTCTGTGCTTCTGACACTGTGACCTCTAGGAGAAAGTCTAATTTAAACTCCTGGCACCCTGGTGTTTAGGCAGACAGCTCAAGTCAATTGTGAACCCAGGGTCAAATAAGAGCTCAGTGATCTGGACAAGACATTCTCTGAACATAGAGCCCCACTCACTCTTAAAGTCTTTATAAGGGGAAAATAGTTGTAAGAGTGAAGTTATTGTGAGACAATTCAATGAGACATTTTAACATAAATCGCTATGTCTACAGAAATGAGACGAGCAAATAAAACTGAACTGGTACATAAAGTCAGTGGGAAAACTACTGTACATAAGCTTGGATGTTTTTATTGTTTTGCTATAATGTGTTTGGCCTATGGATTTGCCAGTGATGGACAGTTGTTGTCCTGTGCGTTTAAGCCCCAATTTTATTATACTGTGCCCGGTTTCATGTTAGCCATGAACTTGGGTTTCTGATTGTTTTGGCGAGGCATCTTTCCAACACAACGATGTTTCCCAAAACACCACGCAGAGAGAACGATCTCTAAGTGGGTTGTTGAGGCATGTGTCGATACTGATACAGATGTTGGATCTTAACTTGATCACTATTTTGCCACAGAGAATTTTCCTGATGCATCAAGGCTGTATCCTAACCGGTCATGATTGTGAGTCCCATAGGGCGGTGCACAATTGTTCCAGGGTCGTCCAAGTTTGGCGGGTGCAGGCCGTCATTGTAAATAAGAATTTGTTCTTAACTGACTAGTTAAAAAAAGGTGAAATAAAGTTAAATAAAATCAAGACAAGATGGATATAGGTCTCCACTAATCTATGATAAAGTGTCTAGTTTGTCATGAATGAACTCAAAATGTAGTTCAACAGTGGCCTGGGGTGGTCTAGCGGTTAGGGTGACTGCATTCAGCACGCACATATAGGCCTACTGAGTTAATATGGGTTTGATTGATTTCAAATATGGACAGTCCAGGGTTATTTTACCCCGATGTTCATAAGAAATGACCATACATACCAGACAGTTCTGGATAACATAAATAAGAAACAAATAAAATAAGTCAGTAGGCTTAACCAACATTCAAAGCGTCTGGTATGCGTGATGAACAAGGAAGTACTTTATTTCTATTGTACGGAATTCTTGTAAAATAGATAAATCGCCCTGTTCAAAAAGGATTAATTTGTTGCTATGCAATACCAACCAGACGTCGAACATACAGTGAGGGAAAAAAGTATTTGAACCCCTGCTGATTTTGTACGTTTGCCCACTGACAAAGAAATGATCAGTCTATAATTTTAATGGTAGGTTTATTTGAACAGTGAGAGACAGAATAACAACAAACAAATCCAGAAAAACACTTGTGAAAAATTTTATAAATTGATTTGCATTTTAATGAGGGAAATAAGTATTTTACCCCTCTGCAAAACATGACTTAGTACTTGGGGCCAAAACCCTTGTTGGAAATCACAGAGGTCAGACGTTTCTTGTAGTTGGCCACCAGGTTTGCACACATCTCAGGAGGGTTTTTGTCCCACTCCTCTTTGCAGATCTTCTCCAAGTCATTAAGGTTTCGAGGCTGACGTTTGGCAATTCGAACCTTCAGCTCCCGCCACAGATTTTCTATGGGATTAAGTTCTGGAGACTGGCTAGGCCACTCCAGGACCTTAATGTGATTCTTCTTGAGCCACTCCTTTGTTGCCTTGGCCATGTGTTTTGGGTCATTGTCATGCTGGAATACCCATCCATGACCCATTTTCAATGCCCTGGCTGAGGGAAGGAGGTTCTCACCCAAGATTTGACGGTACATGGCCCCATCCATCGTCCCTTTGATGCGGTGAAGTTGTCTTTTCCCCTTAGCAGAAAAACACCCCCAAAGCAGAATGTTTCCACCTCCATGTTTGACGGTGGGGATGGTGTTCTTGGGGTCATAGGCAGCATTCCTCCTCCTCCATACACGGCGAGTTGAGTTGATGCCAAAGAGCTCCATTTTGGTCTCATCTGACCACAACACTTTCACCCAGTTGTCCTCTGAATCATTCAGATGTTCATTGGCAAACTTCAGACGGGCATGTATATGTGCTTTCTTGAGCAGGGGGACCTTGTGGGCGCTGCAGGATTTCAGTCCTTCACGGAGTAGTGTGTTAACAATTGTTTTCTATGGTCCCAGCTGCCTTGAGATCATTGACAAGATCCTCCCGTGTAGTTCTGGGCTGATTCCTCCCCGTTCTCATGATCATTGCAACTCCACGAGGTGAGATCTTGTATGGAGCCCCAGGCAGAAGGAGATTGACAGTTATTTTGTGTTTTTTCCATTTGCGAATAATCGCACCAACTGTTGTCACCTTCTCACCAAGCTGCTTGGCGATGGTCTTGTAGCCCATTCCAGCCTTGTGTAGGTCTACAATCTTGTCCCTTACATCCTTGGAGAGCTCTGTGGTCTCAGCCATGGTGGAGCGTTTGGAATCTGATTGATTGATTGCTTCTGTGGACAGGTGTCTTTTATACAGGTAATAAACTGAGATGAGGAGCACTCCCTTTAAGAGTGTGCTCCTAATCTCAGCTCGTTACCTGTATAAAAGACACCTGTCCACAGAAACAATCAATCAATCAGATTCTGGGAGCCAGAAATCTTTCTGATTGAGAGGGGGTCAAATACTTATTTCCCTCATTAAAATGCAAATCAATTTATAACATTTTTCACATGCGTTTTTCTGGATTCTTTTGTTGTTATTCTGTCTCTCACTGTTCAAATAAACCTACCATTAAAATTAAAGACTGATCATTTCTTTGTCAGTGGGCAAACGTACAAAATCAGCAGTGGATCAAATACTTTTTTCCCCTCACTGTATCTTGAAAGACTTAGGTTGCAAGCAACGTTTAGGGAGCGATAATGAGATCACCAATAATAGTTAAAATTGAGATATGCTGTGCAGGTGAATTTAGTATGGATTGATGGTTTAATAAGACACCAGCTGGCGATAATAAGGAGGCAGAATTTCTATGCAGGACGTCAAAATTGCCATCATCTAATCCCATGCATCCTTTGCCGGGCAGGCTATCCCATAAAGCCTTGCGGTGCAGCGAAAATTGAAATTGTTTTAACTTAATGGAGGACAGAAGTCCACACTTGGGATAACGTTTCCCAGATGAGGAAAGGACAAACTTAGCAAATTGTAAGTATAACATTAGGTTAAACAAATTTAACAAATTAGGTTAAAATGCTCAACAAATGACTTTCAAATGTTGAGTAACTGTTGTTTTTCAGCTCGTTGTGCTAAATAGCTAACATGTCGGACGCAAAAGCTAGCAATTAGGTGATCTCATCCTGCTTATCATCTGTTAGATTAACAACTAACCTAACTAACCATAGATTCAGCAATGTGACAATTGTGAAGACCCAGACAGATTTTAAATCAGGAATTGGTGAACTTGCTAGCCAGCTAAAGATGTATTGCAAATCATTTTTCCCCATTTGTTTTCAGGGTCTAAAGGCTTGGCAGGAGAAAACAGTCCTACCTGATTCATTTGGAGGTAAGACATTTTAGCAATATCTGATGAAAAACAGCCAGCTGTGTTATATTCAATCTAGTCTTGTTAGCCAGCCAAGTTATTTCTGCATTCTGTTATCTTTTTTTCTAGCTAGTGGCATGCAGTGTCTGTTTACCTAGCTAACTTTCTCTTGCTACTTTCCATTACCCTATTGCGTTGCACCATTGGGGTTGGTGTTAGTAGTTAAAAGTAGATGCTAAATTATTCTACTCCTACAGTAAGCAACTTGACCAAGCCTAAAAATTACAAGTGTTGACGTCTCCACATGCTTCTAGTTTTGAGGCTCTGCATTTGATGACTGCAGTTCTAATGTCTAATCCCCTACAAGGAAAGAGAAACACACCAATAATATTACAATGCTGTATTAATTTCATTGAATATATATATATATATATATATATATATATATTCCTGTTTGATATGGACATATATAATTATATTGGACATGTCCTTCATCACATGCCAGTATTTTTTTTGTATCCAATGTATTTATCTTAAATTAGTATGTAGTAGCCTTGGCCTTCTAATCTACATAGATTGCATCATATCACCTTTCAATAATAGTTATCAATGTATATAAAGCCATGCTGTCTTCAAAATTCAGTGTCATTTAATAATACAGTATATTTGGAAAGTATTCAAACCCCATATTTTGTTCCATTACAGCCTTATTCAAAAATGAAATAAATGTTTTTTTCCCCTCATCAATCTACACACAATGCTCCATAATGACCAAGAAAAAAACTGGTTTCTAGAATGTTTGCAAATGCATAATATAAAAACGGAAAAATCACATACATAAGTATTCAGACCCTTTACTCAGTACTTTGTTGAAGCGCCTTTGTCAGCGATTTCAGCCTCGAGTCTTCTTGGGTATGACGCTACAAGCTTGGCACACCTGTATTTGGGAGGTTTCTCCCTTTCTTCTCTGCAGACCCTCTCAAGCTCTGTCAGGTTGTATGGGGAGCGTCGCTGCACAGCTATTTTCAGGTCTCTCCAGAGATGTTCGATCAGGTTCAATTCTGGGCTCTGGCTGGGCCACTCAAGGACATTCGGAGACTTGAAGCCACTCCTGTGTTGTCTTGGCTGTGTGTTTAGGGTCGTTGTCCTGTTGGAAGGTGAACCTACAGCTCAGGCTGAGGTCCAGAGTGCTCTGGAGCAGGTTTTCATCAAGGATCTCTCTTTACTTTATTCTGTTAATCTTGCCCTCAATCCTGACCAGTCTCGCAGTCCCTGCCGCTGAAAAACATCCCACAGCATGATACTGCCACCACCATGCTTCACCATAGGGATGGTGCCAGGTTATCTCGAGACGTGACGCTTGGCATTCAGACCAGACACTTCAATCTTGGTTTCATCCAGACCAAGTTTCTCTGGTCCTTTAGGTGCTTTAAGCGGTCTGTCATGTGCCTTTTATTGAGGATTGGCTTCCGTCTTGCCACTCTACCATAAAGGCCTGATTGGTGCTGCAGAGATGGTTGTCCTTTTTCCTATGAAGTTTCTGAGTGTTAAAATAATGTATGTGAGTATAACAGAACTGATATAGCAGGCAAAAACTCAACTGGCGACTCAACGGTGGATTTTATGATCATAACGCGCCAACCAAACGGAGATTTATGGATATAATAAGTGACTTTTTCTAACAAAATAAGCATGGATTGTCTTCATTGGACATTTGGGAAGCCCTCAGCAGAAGTTCATCAAAGGTAAGCGATTTTATATCAGCGATTTTATGCATTTTGTGAGACCCATGTTGGGTTATGGATTTATGCTAATGCATAAATATTAGAGGTGCTACCCTCAAACAATCAAATGTTGTGCTTTCGCCGTGAAGCCTTTTTGAAATCTGACAACGCTGTGATATTGCCAAGAATCCAAGCTTTTGATGACTATGCAACACTTGTATATTGATGAATGTTTAATAATTCAACTTTTAGATTTTGAATTTGGCGCGTCACATTTCACCGGGTAGTGTCGCTAGCGCCCCACCACTCCGTAAGTAGTTAACAAGAAATTTGCGGAGTGGTTGAAAAACAAGTTTTAATGACTCCAACCTAAGTGTATGTAAACTTCCGACTTCAACTGTATCATGCATGCAAGCTTACCTCAAATCAAACTTTATTTGTCACATGCGCTGAATACAATACAAGTCCTTAACTTTTTCTTGAACTGCATTGTTGGTTAAGACAGTATTTACCAAATAAATGTAAAATAAAATGTAACACAATAAAAGAACAATAACGAGGCTATATACTGGGGGTACAGTTTAGTCGAGGTAATTTGTACAGGTACAGTGGCTTGCGAAAGTATTCACCCCCTTGGCATTTTTACTATTTTGTAACAAGAAAAAAGACAAACAAAACTGAACTTGAGCGTGCATAACTATTCACCCCCCAAAGGCAATACTTTGTAGAGCCACCTTTTGCAGCAATTACAGCTGCACGTCTCTTGAGATATGTCTCTATAAGCTTGGCACATCTAGCCACTGGGATTTTTGCCCATTCTTCAAGGCAAAACTGCTGCAGTGCCTTCAAGTTGGATGGGTTCCACTGTTGTACAGCAATCTTTAAGTCATACCAAGTCTGGGCTTTGACTAGGCCATTCCAAGACATTTAAATGTTTCCCCTTAAACCACTTGAGTGTTGCATTAGCAGTATGCTTAGGGTCATTGTCCTGCTGGAAGGTGAACCTCCGTCCCAGTCTCAAATCTCTGGAAGACTGAAACTGAAAGAATTTTCTTGTATGTAGCACCATCTTTTAATTCTGACCAGTTTCCCAGTCCCTGCAGATGAAAAACATCCCTACATCATGATGCTGCCACCACCATGCTTTACTGTGGGGATGATGAGATGTGTTGGGTTTGCGCCAGACATAGCGTTTTTCTTGATGGCCAAAAAGCTCAATTTTAGTCTCATCTGACCAGGGTACCTTCTTCCATATGTTTGGGGAGTCCCCCAAATGCCTTTTGGTGAACAGCAAATGTGTTTGCTTATTTCTTTCTTTAACTACTTACGGAGTGGTGGGGCGCTAAACATTAATCAATATACAAGTGTTGCATAGTCATCAAAAGCTCTGCTTCTTGGCAGTATCACAGAGTTGTCAGATTTCAAAAAGGCTTTACGGTCGAAAGCACAACATTTGATTGTTTGAGGGTAGCACCTCCAATATTTGACCATTAGCATAAATTCATAAACCATCGCGTTTCACACAAAACACATTTCACAGCAAAAACAAATCCCTTACCTTTTGAAGAACTTCTGCTGAGGGCTTCCCAACTGTCCAATGAAGACATCCAACGGTTCTTTTGTTAGAAAAAGTCATTTATTATATCCATAAATCTCTGTTTGATTGGCGTGTTATGATGATAAAATACAGCGTCCACTCGCCCATTGAACCGTGAAGAGAACGTGTTCAACCTATACCTATACACTTGTCCAAGAACAATCAAACATCATTGATAATGTATCCTTAGGAACACTTTTATGTATTTTTACTATAATATTTCAACCGGATTATAAACTGGACGATAGGAAAGGAAAAAAACACAACGCGCACGAGCCCGTGAACGCGCATCCTCTTCTGTTAAAGGCAATACTAATATAGTGTATGTAAACTTCTGACCCACTGGGAATGTGATGAAAGAAATAAAAGCTGAAATAAATTATTCTATTATTCTGACATTTCACATTCTTAAAATAAAGTGGTGATCCTAACTGACCTAAGACAGGGAATTTTTACTTGGATTAAATGTCAGGAATTGAGTGTAAATGCATTTAGCTAAGGTGTATGTGAACTTCCGACTTCAACTGTATATTTGTCACAAATGTATAATTTGTACAGTTATTTCTTAAAAATTAAGTTGTTAAATTTGACGCTGTAAAACCTATCAGTACTTTTTATTTATCTGAGAGTGAGGCAGATATATAGCATTTAGCAAAAACATGATTATTTCTATCTCTGAAATGAAACCATAAAGTAATAGATGTCATGAACAACCACATGCCACGATTAGATCGCGCAAAAACCCATCTTTCATAATTTCTTTAAACAATTAAAGCTAATTTACCAACTTTTCTGAAAAAGGATATATAGCGTTTTGGAATGAAACTCTTCAATTTCAAAGACATGGCAACTTTGTATTTGTAGTCGACTTCGTTATGGAGTTTAAGCGGTCTCAGAGAGACAGAAACGCATTTAATGACGCACTTAGCTGTTCTACGAGTGTTCTGAGGCAGTTGGGGAAACAACAAGCATTTTCAAGTGCAACTTTAGTAATGATGGTTTTGGGAAACGTCTCAGAGATGCTCGTACAAAGTTTCTAACGATGAATTTAGCCTTAAGGTGCTTTTAGGAAACCGGGCCCTGATATGCTATCCAAGCACTCGTCTTGGAATTTTCTCACAATGTCTATGGTTGTGTGTAGTTTGACCTCTGAGAAATTACGAGAAGACCCTTTACAGGAATTATTTTACTCAGGCCCTATATACAACAGCCAAGAGTGTGCCAGTGCCAATTATGGTTCCTCCATCTTCAGAACAGTAACCTGCTGTGGTTTATTTTCCTTCTTTCCTCTGTCTCTGTCCACCTCTCCACTCATCGGAGAACCTTTTCAACACACCAAATTATGAAGCACATTCCATGGCCCTGTGGGTAATAAGAAAATAGTCTCTCTCAAGAAACCTTGAATGTGGTTGTCTTTGTTTAGAGAGTTGAGTAGTGCCATTTAGTTTTGGCAAAGATCTAATGAAATAAATGTCGGCAAAGGTGGAAGGCAGGTGGGAGGAGGCGCAAACATTCTACCATGTGAACAACAGCCACAACTTTGATGTAACAACGTTTTTCTAAAAGTTGCCGGGATGCCACGTGCATCCACTTATATCAGTGCATTCGTAACAACCTAAACATTACGAAACGTCTATTCAATCAAATAAGCCTCACATAGCAAATAAGCAATTTCAGTTCATGTTGGCCAAATTCGACACTCATTGACCACAGATTTGGAGGCAGAGTCAGTCCTCTCGCTTCACCTCTTCCTCTCTGGTTACGGTCTTTGTTCTAATGGCCACTTGTTGTCCATATTTTTTATGGACAAGTGCATTCTATCTTGTAATGGGTGAAGATTAATCAAGCATGTGTTTTTCATTCAGTGTCTTGTCCACTATAACACCATATTGCAGATGTATTGTTGGGAAAATGTATCTAGAATGTCTTTCCTGATAATTCTACCATTTATAAACAACCATGAGATTAGACCATAGTGACTCAAATGCAAACCAAACTCTTGACAGCATACAGTAATTTGCTCAGAAAAGGTAGGGACAAAATGACAAAGGTTACTGTTTATAAAATGCACCATCACTCTATGGACTGTTTAGCGAAAAGAATGCAATTATGTCTGCTAGGAAGAGGATAAAGTGTGTGTGTGGGCAAAATATTTTACTGTTTCCCAACTCCGGTCCTCGAGTACCCCAAACAGTACATATTTTTGTTGTGGCCCTGGGCAAGCACAGCTGATTCTACTTGCCAACTAATCATCAAGCCCAGGTCAAGTTGAATCAGGTGGTTTTGTCTGGGGGGTACTCGAGGACTGGAGTTGGGAAACACTGTCGTAGTGGAGAAGTGGTTTCCTGCCACAGCATTGGTCAGGAATTAAAACACACATTTTCTCTCCTACCCGTCTGTACACCTGAAATCATAGTGGAAACCATCTTAGGCATCTTTTGTTGTATGTATTATAACCTACTTGCTTTGCCAGGTACCTGTATTAATGGATCACTCATCCTTTGGGAATATGCTTATATCATAGTGGATTCAGAATTATTCAGAGTGAAGGCATGCCAAAGTCACACTTCCATGCAATGGCGAACAAGAAAGAAAAGGGTTTCCTAATGGTGGGCTAATTTGTTGATTTTATTTTAATATGAAAAAAGTTCACCTAAATTAATCATGGAATTGTAGAGCTGTTTAAATTATTAGAATCTTGAATTCTGAGTAGTAGCCTACATTGGAAGTGTCAACCATTTTCATAACTTCACTCTTCTAAAAACAACAATGGAGAGTTTGTCTATTTTTGAATTGAGTTCCATTCATTCAGCAGACCGTACCAAAGTTTCTCTCCACTGCCAAGAGTCAGCAGGGAGTCAGTGAGACAGTATCTGCAGTTTCACCCTGAACAGTCTGTACAAATACTCCATGCAAAGGTCGCCCAAAAATCCAGTCGACAAAGCCCCCACCGGTTAAACATCCTCCAAATGTCTGACATCTCTCATCTAACTCTGTCTGTGACCCTTTGCCTGGTTGAAAAACTTTACCCAAACTCCATCATATAGTTTACATTATACTGAACCTTAGTTACTGTTCTGCACCAGAGTCATTGAACACTGTTCACCTTAATAATGTTTACATACTTTTTCATTCACTTTACATGTACAGTGCCTTTGGAAAGTATTCAACCCCAAGGACTTTTTTCACATTGTTACTTTACAGCCTTGTTCAAAAATGGATAGAAAATCTACACAAAAAAATCTACATTTATCTACACAAAATACCCCATAATGAAAAGTGAAAACTGGTTTTTAGGAAATTTTGCAAATGTATTAACATTTAAACAGAAATACCTTATTTACATAGGTATTCAGTCCCTTTGCGTTGGGCCTTGAAATTGAGCTCCGGTGCATCCTGTTCCCATTGATCATCCTTGAGATGTTTCTACAACTTGATTGACTGTGGTAAATTCAATTGACTGGACATGATTTGGAAAGGCACACATCGGTCTATATAAGGTTCCATAGTTGACATTGTATGTCAGAGCAAAAACCAAGCCATGAGGTCGAAGGAACTATCCGTAGAGCTCCGAGACACAATTGTGTCGAGGAAGAGATCTGTGGAAGGGTACAAACTATTTCTGCAGCATTGAAGTTCCCCAAGAACACCGTGGTTTCCATCATTCTTAAATGGAAGAAGTTTGGTACGACCAAACTAACCAATTGGAGGAGGAGGGCCTTGGTCAGGGAGGTGACCAAGGACTCGATGGACACTCTGACAGAGCTCCAGAGTTCCTCTGGCACAATCCCTACAGTGAAGCATGGTGGTGGTAGCATCATGCTGTGGGGATGTTTTTCAGCGGCAGGGACTGGGAGACTAGTCAGGATCGAGGGAAAGATTAATGGATTAAAGTACAGAGATCCTTGATGAAAACCTGCTCTAGAGCGCTAAGGACCTCAGACTGGGGCAAAGGTTCCCCTTCCAACAGAACAACTACCCTCAGCACACAGCCAAGACAATGCAGGAGTGGCTTCGGGACAAGTTGCTGAATGTCCTAGATTGGCCCAACCTGATCAAACATCTCTGGAGAGACCTGGAAATAGCTGTGCAGCGACACTCCCCATCCAATCTGTCATACCCTGATCTGTTTCATCCGTCTTTGTGCTTGACTCCACCCCCCTCCAGGTGTCGCCCATCTTCCCCATTATCTTCAGTATATTTATACCTGTGTTATCGATCTGTTGCCAGTTAGTTTTGTTTCGTCAATCCTACCAGCGTTCTTCCAGTGCTCTTGACTTTCTCTAAGTTCCTGTATTCACGGTTTTGACCATTCTGCCTGCCCTGAGCCTGCCTGCCGTTCTGTACCTTGTCACACCACTCTGGATTACTGACCTCTGCCTGCCCCCCTGTTTTTGTAAGAAACTTTTGTTACTTCGAAACTGTCTGCATCTGGGTCTTCTCCTGAGCCTTGACACAATCTGTATGAGCGTGAGAGAATCTGCAGAGACGAATGGGAGAAACTCCCCAAATACAGGTGTGCCAAGCTTGTAGCGTCATACCCAAGAAGACTTGAGGCTGTAATCACTGCCGAAGATGCTTCAACAAAGTACTGAGTAAAGGGTCTGAATACTTATGTAAATGTGATATTTCATTTTTTTCTATTCTAAAAACTGGTTTGCTATGTCATTATGGGGTATTGTTTGCAGATGGATAAGGACAAAACACATCTTAATCCATTTTAGAATAAGGCTGTAATGTAACAACATCTGGAAAAAGTCAAGGGGTTGAATACTTTCCGAATGCATTGTATTCTAGTCGTGGCTCATCCTATATAATAGTTTTTTTGTGCTTGTGTATTTTTTTATTGCTAGGTATTACTGCACTGTTGGAGCTAGAAACACAAGGATTTCGCTGCACCTGCAAAAAAAGTCTACAAATCTGTGTACGCAACCAATAAACTTATATTTTCTACCGTCATGAACATGACAAATGGGAAAATAAGTCATATCAATGCATGACAAAGGATTTAACACAGTCCTGTCATCATGACACATGCAAGGAGTTTAGTGGGTTAGGTTGTTGGCAAACTAACCTTAGCCAGATTGCAGTTGCTTTTAGTATGGTATGAGGAACGTTGTGTATATACATACAATAGGTTGTTTTACCCTCCTTTACATCAGTAGCTCAGGATGGAAACTGAAACAAGACCTTTTGAAGGTTGAGCCTTAGAATGCATGTTCCCCCACATATTTGGCATTTCGTTCTTCAGTAAGCAATTAAAGTCCTGTACTACATGATCTGACACAAGCTCTGTAATCTTACCCAGCCGCTGGTGCAGTGGACTGCTACGGTTATATGGGCCTGGACAGCTCCAGTGACGCTAAGGCAGACGCTGTCAAACTAGCCTTTGAGGACCAACCTGATGCCTGGGTGAGAGTTGGAATCGAAATAAAAATTGATAAAGGTGAAAAGGGTCTCCCGTTTTATGACAAAAACGTGGCCTTTTGTGTTTCCAGCCCGACAACATTGACCACTCTATTGACCCAGACAACGTCTCAAAATACTTTATGACAGAAGACTGTTGACAGTGCGAACACAGCGTCCGAGGCATTCCTGATCTGGCTTTTTGGTCTTAGTTTAAGGTTAGGGTCAGGAATTAGGGTTAGGTTTAAAATCAGATTTTATGACTTTGTGGCTGTGCCAGTTAATGACCACTCTGCTACAAGTTTCCACTTTTAGTTAGTCCAGATATTTGACCTTATGATCCAGGAGCACACAATACGAGTCCAGTTGTGTTGACATGGGCTCCTGTTCCTTGCAAGATAAAAAGGAGAGGCGCCAAAGAGGCCTGACAGCTGAGATCACAAGGGGTAATTTTGAATTTCTCATGTTGCCGTGGGAGAATGTGCCACTGCGCACTGTGTGTGAAAGTAAAACACACCTTCGTTTGTTATGCTTCGTCAATATATAGTAAGAAGGGTGTATGCTTATTTGTGGGCTTATATGTGGTGTATTTTATGTTTATTTGAGGCGGGGAAATGCGTTTTGCACAATGTGTGAAAGTGAAGTGTGTTTGTTATGCTGCGTCAGTCATCTGTACTACGTCTGTCTGTATGTTTGCGTGTGTCCATGAAATTCTTACTTATGTGACCTTAACCAACAATGCAGAGTTTTTAAAAAGTAAGAAAAATTGACTAAATAAACTAAAACATTTTTTACCATTAAAGAACAATAACGAGGCTATATACAAGGGGTACCGGAACCGAGTCAATGTGCAGGGATACGGGTTAGTTGAGGTAATTGAGGTAATATGTACAGTTGAAGTCGGAAATGTACATACACCTTAGCCGCATACATTTAAACTCAGTTTGTCACAATTCCTGACATTTAAGCCTAATAAAAATTCATTGTCTTAGGTCAGTTAGGATCACCACTTCATTTTAAGAATGTGAAATGTCAGAATAATAGTAGAGTGATTTATTTCAGCTTTTATTTCTTTCATCACATTCCCAGTGGGTTAGAAGTTTACATACACTCAATTAGTATTTGGTAGAATTGCCTTTAAATTGTTTAACTTGGGTCAAACGTTTAGGGTAGCCTTCCACAAGCTTGCCACAATAAGTTGGGTGAATTTTGGCCCATTCCTCCTGACAGAGCTGGTGTAACTGAGTCAGGTTTGTAGGCCTCCTTGCTCAGAACACACGCTTTTTCAGTTCTGCCCACAAATGTTCGATAGGATTGAGGTCAGGGCTTTGTGATGGCCCATCCAATATCTTGACTTTGTTGTCCTTAAGCCATTTTGCCACAACTTTGGAAGTATGCTTGGGGTCATTGTCCATTTGAAAGACCCATTTGCGACCAAGCTTTAACTTCCTGACTTATGTCTTGGAATGTTGCTTCAATATATCCACATAATTTTCCTTCCTCATGGTGCCATCTATTTTGTGAAGTGCACCAGCCCCTCCACCGGCAGCAAAGCACCCCCATAACATGATGCTGCCACCCCCTGTGCTTCAAGGATGGGATGGTTTTCTTCGGCTTGCAAGCCTCGCCCTTTTTCCTCCAAATATAACAATGGTCATTATGGCCAAACAGTTCTATTTTTGTTTCATCAGACCAGAGGACATTTCTGCAAAAAGTACGATCTCTGTCCCCATGTGCAGTTGCAAGCCATAGTCTGGCTTTTTTATGGCGGTTTTGGAGCAGTGGCTTCTTCCTTGCTGAGCGGCCTTTCAGGTTATGTCGATATAGGACTCGTTTTACTGTGGATATAGATACTTTTGTACCCGTTTCCTCCAGCATCTTCACAAAGTCCTTTAATGTTGTTCTGGGATTCATTTGCACCAAAGTAGGTTAATCTCTAGGAGACATACCGTTCAGGAAGGAGACGCGTTCTGACGGCTGCGTGGTCCCATGGTGTTTATACTTGCGTACTATTGTTTGTACAGATGAACACGGTACCTTCAGGTGTTTGGAAATTGCTCTGAAGGATGTACCAGACTTCTGGAGGTCTACAATTATTTTCTGAGGTCTTTGCTGATTTCTTTTGATTTTCCCATGATGTCAAGCAAAGAGGCACTGAGTTTGAAGGTAGGCCTTGCAATACATCCACAGGTACACCTCCAATTGACTCAAATGATGTAAATTAGCCTATCAGAAGCTTCTAAAGCCAGGACATAATTTTCTGGAATTTTCCAAGCTGTTTAAAGGCACAGCCAACTTAGTGTATGTAAACTTCTGACCCACTGGAATTGTGGTACAGTGAATTATAAATGAAATAATCTGTCTGTAAACAATTGTTGGAAAAATTACTTGTGTCATGCACAAAATGGATGTCCTAACCTACTTGCCAAAATGATAGTTTGTTAACAAGAAATGTGTGGAGTAGTTGAAAACAATTTTTAATGACTCCAACCTAAGTGTATGTAAACTTCTGACTTCAACTGTATGTACTGTATTCTATTCTACTGTATCTTAATCTATGCCGCTCTGACATTGCTCATCCAAATATTTATATATTCTTAATTCCATTATTTTACTTAGATGTGTATGTATTGTTGTGAAATTGTTAGATATTACTTGTTAGATATTACTACACTGTTGGAGCTAGAAACACAAGCATTTCACTATCTGCTAAACACGTGTATGTGACCAATACAATTTGATTCGAGTTGATCAAGCTGCCTACTCAAAAAATAGCTTCAAACTGAACCAGTACCAGTCAACCTACCATGGTATTTATAAACAGCACAGGAATTAAATCATTCACGTATATTGACCACATCTTTACTAATGCCACAGAAATCTGCTATAAAGAAGTATCCAAATCCATCCATAGGATATAGTGATCGCATTATGGTAGCCATATCTAGGAAAACCAAAGATCCAAACGCTGGACCTAATATTGTGTACAGTGCCTTGCAAAAGTATTCAGTGCCTTGTGTACAGTGCCTTGACGTTTTTCCCTTTTTTTTTGCATTACAACCTTTAAATGTATTTTTATTTGAATTTCATGTAATGGACACACACAAAATAAAAAAACAACTTGTTTCAATAAATAGAATAAATTCAACGGAAAAGTGTTGCATGCATATGTATTCACCCCCTTTGCTATGAAGCCCCTAAATAAGATCTGTTGAGTGCGATTTTAGTGCCAGAATCAGTTTGTGGTTAATAGACAGCTAAGAAAAATATTGACAAACTTTCTTGGTAAATAGAATACCTCATGATAAGCTGCTATTACTAATTCAGGTGAGCAAAAACTAGAGACTTTCTGAACATTAGAGATCACGCACCCCTCCTATCTTAGTCTTACCCGAGTCTGCCCTCCGGTCTTGGCAATGCATAGAAAAACCATTGCGCTGTATATCCATGTCCTTGTTCAGCCACAACTCTGAGAAGCATAGGATATTACAGTTTCAGGTTTGTTGATAGGATAGTCTTGAACGGAGCTCATCCAGTTTGTTCTCCATTGATTGCACGTTTGCCAATAGAACAGAGGGCAACAGCGGTCTACTTTCTCATCAACATAATCTTGTCAGGATGCCGGCTAGCCTGCCTCTTTCGCATCCTGAGGATTAGGGTCTGGTCTGGAGTAAGCAGCATGTCCATGTGCTTCATTAAGAAGTGTTGAACTTGTGTGTTGTATTCTGGAAAGTCAAGGTGAGTTTTCCCGGGTGGATGAAGCCGCATCTCAGGTTTAGCTTGCTTAGCTGGGATCTCACCTTGTTGTAGGTCACCCTCTGTTTCAGCAGTTTGGCACTCAGGTCTGGGTAGATACTGATCCTCTTCTCTGCATTGGTCAGAATCCCTAAATCAGCTACGAGGTGAACAATTTGCAGTTTGACTTCAAAACTTTGGATTCGTACAATCATACACAGATATCCATTGCAGAGAGGACCTGTGCGGTGTGCAATGTTTATCAGGGGCATTGGGACCCAGTTTATCCTGCCCAAACAGTTCATAGAAAAGATTGCTCATGAAGGATGTTGGGTTGCCCACTTCCACACCAGTTTCAAGTCCTTTGACCAGCACATTGAATTTATGGGAATGACTGTTTTATTTTTTTAGGAGATTCATTTCCCCTTCTAGCTTAGTTTGCGCTGTTTCATTGTCATGGAGTCGCACCTCTGTCACATTGGCCGCTGTCGTCAAACTTTCCACTTTAGTTGAGTAGGTATCCACTTTAGAAGTGAGCAGTGAAAGAGATTAATTTAGCGGTTTTAAGCACAGCTCTACATTTTTAAAGACAATTTAATTGTGACAATGTACACATTCACAGTGGGTCGTGTGGATGTTGGCTCAAGCAGAAATTGCTGCAGTCCATTGCAGCAAACAGGTTGTTTCTCTGTGTTTGAATCCCAGGCTAAACGCTGTCTAATCTAACATTGGTGAGACCATGAGGTCTGTTTTCTCTATACCTGCAAAATAAGCACATTTCATTTAACCAGTTTAAACCCCAAACAACCAACTCTACTTTACTTCTATCACCACACTTATTTTTTGCAGGCCTGGAATGTACAGCAAGAGTTGCCCGACTCACCTCACCATTGCCTTGCTGCAGGTCACCAAAGTCCATGCTGTGTGTGGCTCCAGAAGTGTACGTGTTCAATGTGGAGTGGAGGTGGCTGCGGCACCCCATCACCGTTCCTGTCCCTCAGTCTGGACGGTCTTATCTACAGATGCACCATCAGCTTCACCTACACCCCCACAGGCCAGAGGAGTGCTGAAAAATGCCCCAGACTCTGACACCTTCAGACTTCATCCACCAAGAGTTCACTCGAGCCAACTTCCGCTTGTTCATGCAGAGCTAGCTAGCACTAATAGCCCTAAGGAGAGCTTGGCTGCATTCCGATTCTCTACCCCTCTCCCGAAGTGTGCACTCATTCACTCCCTCTCATGCATTTACAAGCATTGGTTTGGAGCAAGCATAGCTAGAGTAAGTTTCCACCGTATCCCTCACCATATCCCTTTTAAATCCATTAGGGGGAGTGTGCAAGTGCACACTTCGAGAGAAGGGTAGAGAATTGGAATGTAGCCCTGGTGCCCATACAGCTAGCGCTAAGTATAGCTAGTGCTATCCCAGAGTATCTGATCCCTCGTACAGCATACTTGCTAGCATTAGCAGAAAACTGGCACATTTGTTATGTTGTGCTGATGGCATAATACATATACAGTAGTGACATAGCCTGGGTGGTGTCGTTCTGTTTCCCACTTGTTCATTGTCTTACTAAGACAACGACATAGCATTGTTAAGTGCAGAAACAGTTAGGCACTCTGGCTAATCTTGACGCTTTATGACAGAAGGCTTCAGACTCTAAGCTAACCTGAAGAGAAATGCAGTGAGTCACGCTCCCTTGACCCAGTCACAGCTCTTCCAGTAAAGAGACCCATTATACTGCCTGTTCAATAGCACTGGTGAAAAAGAAACATGAGTGGAAAATTTAATTGTGAATGCATTCGAAGAAAAATGTAAGTAGAGAAGGAAAGCGCATGTGGCGACAGAACAGGATGTTATTTCAGGAGAAATGACAGCCATCACTGAAACATGAATGTTATGAGAGAAAGCAGAGTAATATACTGTCAGCTCCATATATCATTACACCAAGAAACTCCTTTCAAGCAAATATATGTGGAAAGATGGAGGGATACATGTAATGTAATCTTGATTTGTGACTGCATTGGACTGACGTTGTATTACCCTTTAACTGAACAGCACTGGCATTGTAATAATTAACTTAATTTATTTCCTCTTATTTTCTGCCAATCCAGTAGACAAAGCACGCTTACTTTTAAATCAGTATCAATGTATTTTAATTTAGCAATGGAGCAATGTAGTGCAGTCTTAACTTACTAAATAGACCAAAAAAAGGATCCAAATTAAACTGTTCTAAGTAGTATATTTTTTTATCCCACAGTAGAGTCATTTTATGAATAGTGCTTTTTTGTTCCTCAGGAATTATGTGGACATTTTGATAAAACACTCAATTTAACAGTTAACATTAATTTATAACCTAAACCATGTTAAAAAGTTCAAGAGCAGTGTGTTTTCATAAGTTGTCTTCTCTGTAAATCCCTATTTTGGCATTATCCCACTATGTACATCCAATTTCTAGGACGATTTTAAAACCACCTAACCAAGATTTCCACCTAACCAGAGTTTTTACTATCATTGTAAACACCTAGTTATTTTGTTGCTTTGGGAAAGTAATTTATGAAGATTTTTACTTATTTAAATGTGATTACTAATTAATTTACATGTCTCCCTCAGATGAGCTGGTTCTAGTCTTTTTGGCCATTTTATGGTGTTTTGTGGTAGAAAACTGAGGGCATCGAGCATAACACGCCAATGCTATTACCCATAGATAACAAAACATTCCTACGCTTGCATTCAATTGCCTCTCCCTGTTGCACACAAGGGGAGATATGAAACAAAAACCCTGTTACGGTCAACCCTGTCACTTTAATAGCAATTTTTCTTAATTTAAAACCTCTTCAGATAATAAGCGGTCCTGTATGGCTCAGTTAGTAGAGCTTGGCACTTGCAACTCTAGAATTGTGGGTTTGATTCCCGGAGCCACCCATATATAAAAATATATGCACGCATGACTAAGTCATTCTGGATAAAAGCGTCTAAATGGCATATATTATAAAGCAGGTTTTTAAAGGCCAAATAAAGCAGTTTTTTTTTATCTTAATATCAAATACTTTCTGGGTAGCAATTAAGTATCTTAATGTGATTGTTTTCAATTAAAATTGTCAAAAATAAACAAATCTTCTTGGCTAGAGCAATTTCTCAAGCACAGATTTTGCTTGGACTGTCTGAAAGGGGAAAACTGAAAACTAGCTGTTATTGGCAGAGAGGTTTTGAACTCTTTGATTGTCTATTAACTAATGTATCACCTGATGTTACCAGGCAGACTAAAACTCCATCCCAGATTTCAGACTAGATCCTCATTGGTTGGCTGTCCTCTGCTGCTGTGGAGCAGATAGTTGTCACTTGACCTGGGAATACCAGCAGGCCTGAGAACAAGAACAATACAGCCTTTTGTCATACACCAGCTAGGCAGGGTGTGTCTCTCTGGGCAAATCATCGATGATGTAATATGTTCAGTAATTTAGATATTACCAGAAATGTTTTTGGTAGTAGAACATTTAAGTTGTTGGCTAGTAATTTACTTTGCTCAAATGGGCATAGCATAAAATGGCACAGACCTTCGGAAATCATGCTTCTGGACCCAGTAGAGCCCAGTCTAAAACCAAAATAGATATTCACAGACGAAGATTAAAAGCCTGATAAAATGTGTAGGCTCTATAGGAACGTATGTGCTTGCACGTATGTGATCGTCTGGAGGGAATGGAGAGGCATGTGGCCCTCTTCCCTTCGTCATTAACAAGACAAATGTGCGTGAGAGGAGGCCGACTGGCACAGGAGATCTCTGTAGTCCCACTAATCTGTATCATGTGTTGAGGAATAAAGAAACCCTCAAACTGATTCCATGCTGAAAAGAAACCCACGGGCCCAGTCTTGCACTTCCATTCATATCTTTTCTCCTCCCGTTTTATATAAGGGGTCTTCAAGGAACCGAGGAGTCCTTTTCATCCTCATGAACAAGTCCTCAATCCCAGCGTGTGTGTTTGCGTGCGTGTGTAAGACTGAGTGCGTGTGCACGCGTTTGTGCGTATGGGTACTGTCCTGCAGTGTTGAGCCAGCGGTAGTGCCCCCAGGAGCATTCTTCTGGCAGTGTCAACAGGGATGCTACCTACAGTGTAGTCCAGAGGCCCCTGGATCTCTGTGTTCCACTGGCTGGATAAAAGGGTCTACTGCCCAGGCATTTTCCAATAACTCATCACCTTCGAATCAAACAGCCAACTGTACCTCTGGTCTGGAGGCTGAGGGATAACAGATCAATTGAGAAGCTGCTCACAGCTGGGTGATGTTGATAGACACTGTCTAAAAGGAATCCCAAAGGTAGAAATATGAGAACAATGCTAGGCGAGTTTATGAAAACTCTGAATTGTTTCTCATTTTGGAATAAGCAAGCCTGAAACCTTGAACAAAGACTGTTGACATCTAGTGGAACTTATTGTGTTATAGTCTCCTACATAATTTTAACATTTCTACAAACTTCAGAGTGTCTTCTTTCCAATGGTACCAAGTATATGCATATCCTGGCTTCTGGGCCTGAGTAACCGGCAGTTTACTTTGGGCACGTCAGTCTGGTTGAAATTCAGAAAGGACCCTAGCCCTAACAAGTTTGGTGATTGCTCCTTGTGATCTTCCTGCCATACAGTAGGAGTGAGAGACTGATGTGTAACCTTAATTAGCCATCAGAGAATATATATTGACTACAGGTATGTCCAAATACCCCTCATTTAGACAGGTAAAGTAAAACATAACTCTGTGCTACTTCAGTCCTTTCTTTACATGAGCAAACACAGAACCAGAGAGCACAATGTTTATGTGGTAGAGCAAGCTCAGAGCGGAAATAATTTATGAGCATAAGCATACATTAAATACTTGTTTAATGGCTTTACAGCGATTTGAACTCATTCAAAAACACTTCAGGCAAAACTACACGATAGAAAAGACTCAAAAGATTGGCAAGAGGGCAGAGCCATAGTTAAATACTGTACCTACATGGCTCAGAGATTGGTGTGCTAACATATGGTTCAAATAACGCACTTCGCACTCAACCATTTTCAGCCAGGAAGTTCAATAACGTGACAATATCCACCTCACATGCAGCCTTTGATGGAGAGCAGAGCAACAGATCATCCACATACTGAATCAGAGTGCTACCCTGGGGCGTCACAAAACCCTCTACATTTTCAGATAAAGCTGCCCGAAAATGCGGCGGGTGGCGAAACAAAACCTTGAGGGAAACCTCCATTCCCTTTTCTTACAGGAAGAATGGGTGTGTTACAGGGCCTATCAGGACATGGAACAATTGCTCCCCTCTTAACCAAAGCCGCATGTACTGGAGCAATACCCTCTTTGGCTTGTTTGCGCAAGGTATACGCGATTGTCTAAAAGTAATTTTTGGTGCAACCACAAGAGGAACCGCCCCCCTTCATTTTACCAATTTCATACTTATCAACTGCCCACGGACAATCTGGCACTTGTGATAGTAAGTACTCATCAGTATCTAAGAGAAAAACATTTCCAATACTGGCTCTATTGGAGTTGCAGTTCTCACTTACAGGGGTTACGTAAAATAAACACTTTATTTCAACAATTTGCAATGATGGCGACACTCTGTTCCCATCAGGATCCAATACCCAATCATCATCCTTTTCAACAGCGGCTAAAGCAAGTCCTATGTCCTTCCATTCCAAAGTGTCAATTTTAGCTACAGATAAATGTGGAACAGCCCCATTTCCTCTGAAAAACCCTTTCTGAGTCGCAATAAGTGTCACAGTAATCCCCACAAAAGCTTTATGTACATACTTAAGGAGTTGTAAAACATCAGGCTTATCAATACCCCAGTCTATTTCAAACCCCTCATCTCGGCAGTGTTTTGAATAATATGCGGTACAATGCAAATCGAGTTCTTTCACTTCCCTGCCAGTTACCCACCAATGTTTAGCCAAATTCGCAATATTTTTGGTTATCTGCCCATCAACTAAGTATAACCAGTCTAAATAATCAAAACGGACATGTACCAACTCGGAGGAGTAGAAATGTTTACTCCACTAGTATCACAGTGAACATCAATCCCATATTTGCATAGTAGGTCTCTGGCCAACAAATCTTTAGGACAATGTGGAGAGGCCAGCAAAGTGTGCGCTAAAGTCATGTCTCCCAACTTCACCAAGAGTGGTTTAGTTAAGTGGTCAGTCATGGGCACTCCCGACGCCCCAACCAAAATGACAGTATCTTCAGACAGAGGAGGGCGACTGATGAGGAAAGGAGAACAGTTTCACCAACTGTGGCACAAGATTAGCACTATCTTCTGTCTTTGTCTCAACTTCCTCTTCGTCTCGCCAGAACCCTGGGTTGTGCGCCGCTGTGTGTGGAGGGGCACTCAGCCAGGGTCCACGATCTGTTGGTTCTGGGTTGCCCTGAGCGTTTGGGCAATCTCTCTGAAAATGACCAGGTTGGCTGCATACAAAGCAGCCTTTCTGGGGACAGAAGCGGGAAGTGTGGCCAGGTTGATTGCAGGTACAGCAGATGAAAGTCTTTGAGTTTCCTTTTCCACGGCCTCTTCCCTGGGCTCGTTCTCCACCTCCCCCACTCCGCGGGTGACCTGCTCCCTTTTCTCTTGGCAGCCCTCTCGTTGATTATGATTGTGGAGCATATTGTTGTGGATGTGGGGATTTCCCTTGGTAGAAAACCAGCTGAGCCATCTGTAGTTTGGTGTCTTTCTTTGTCTTCTCCTTTTCTTCTATATCTGAGAATTGTCTTTCGGCATGTTTTACGTGTTCCCAGACCTCATCTAGCTCTTTGTACTCCCATCCTGCACAGTTCATACACACAGCTCCATGCACTTCGCATTTTCTAAATAACCCCCAGTTCACTCCTGGCTTTCCCCTTTTCTTTAGTCTTTCATAGTCCTCAAGTCTCTGTCGTATTTCTTCATCCTCAATGTCCCTCCTAGTGGAAAACCACCTCCTTGTGCTACAGTGGGATCTCACTTGTTGCCCATTCTCCCCATAATCTCGCCATGGATCGGTTCGGTGTCCTCAGGAACCACCGGTTTTCCTTTGTTTTCCATTTTCCTCGGGGAAAAAACACAGAAAAACTATTTTGATCAGTATAATGGATAATTATTTACAGTATAACAAGTTACTGGGGCGGCAGGTAGCCTAGTGGTTAGAGCGTTGGACTAGTAACGGAAAGGTTGCAAGATCAAATCCCCAAGCTGACAAGGTAAAAATCTGTCATTCTGCCCCTGAACAAGGCAGTTAACCCACTGTTCCTAGGCCATCATTGAAAATAAGAATTTGTTCTTAACTGACTTGCCTAGTTAAATAAAACAATTACAGTACAAACAAGCAATCTTTTTACATATGCTCACAAATGGAGAAAAAAACCCTGATCTTTATAATAATAATCCCAAACTCTTTTTTCCCCCCAAATGGGAAAAAAATCTAAAGTAAATCTTCTCCCAAATTCATTTCTCTCACTTTCCCAGTATATGTCTGATGAGTACTATAACAGCCTCTTTGATAATGTATCCTTAGGAACACTTATGTATATTTACTATAATATTTCAACCGGATTATAAACTGGACGATAGGAAAGAAAAAAACCACAGCGCACGCGAGCACGTGAACGCGCTTCCTCTTCTGTTTACATCCAATGACCTGTTCGAAATTCTTCTTCTATTACCATCCAGAGCAACCTAACATCACCAAACACTGTCTAGAGACTGTTGACATCCAGTGGAAGCAATAAGTACTGCAATCTTACTCCCATATATAGCTGTTTTCAATAGGGAGGGGTTCAAAATGAGGCAATGTGTCAAAAACACTTTTTCCAGGACAGAAATTCCTCGGGTTTTCGCCTGCTATATCAGTTCTGTTATACTCACAGACAATATTTTAACACTCTTAAAAACTTCAGAGTGTTTCCTATCCAATAGTACTAATTATGTGCATATCCTAGTTTCTGGGCCTGACTGGCAGGCCTTTTACTTTGGGCACGCCAGACTCTCCAAAACCGACACCTCAGCTGCCGCTCCCTAAGAAGTTAAGATGCCCATCAGACAAATTCTTTGGCCACTATACCTATTTTGCCAATTGGCCTGGTTTACCACACGGAGCCCCGCACTCCGTATGCCGACGGAACAACACAAGGCGGGCCAAAACAGACTTTCTCCCGTCAAGACGTCCCCTCAAGGCCCTTCTGCTAGCTATTAGCCCTGGCCTGCTAGCTGCCTGAAGCCACACACTGGACTCCTATGACCATTCGGCTACGCATGCCTCTCGATAACGTCAATATGCCTTGTCCATTGCAGTTCTGGTTAGTAATTATTGCCTTATTTCCAAAAGTTGAATTATTAAACATCCACCAATATACAATTTTACTTTTTGCATTTTACTTTGGGCACGCCAGGCTCTCCAAAACCGACCCCTCAGCTGCCACTCACTAACAAGTTAACACTTTAGTCCCACCTCCCACACATGCTGAGACATCACCTGGTTTAAACGATATTTCTAGAGACGATATCTCTTTCATCGTCACTCTATGCACATGTTTACCCTCACTGTATTCACATCCTACCATACCTTTGTCTGTACATTTCGCCTTGAATCTATGCTACCGTACTCATAAATCTGCTCCTTTCACTATCTGGTCCAAAAATACTATACGACCAGTCCTTTTAGCCTTTAGCCGTACCCTTATCCTACTCCTCCTCTGTTCCTCTGGGGATGTGGAGGTTAACCCAGGCCCTGCAGTGCCTAGCCCCACTCTCACTCCCCAGGCGCTATCATTTGTTGACTTCAGTAACCGTAAAAGCCTTGGTTTCATGCATGTTAACATTAGAAGCCTCCTCCCTAAGTTTGTTCTATTCACTGCCCTAGCACACTCTGCCAACCCGGATGTCCTAGCCGTGTCCACCAAAAACCCTGAAATGTCCATCTCTAACTATAACATTTTTTGACAAGACAGAACTGCCAAAGGGGGCGGTGTTGCAATCTACTGCAAAGCTCTGTCTTACTATCCAGGTCTGTACCCAAACAATTCGAGCTTCTACTCCTAAAAATCCACCTTTCCAGAAACAAGTCTCACCGTTGCCGCTTGCTATAGACCACCCTCTGCCTCCAGCTGTGCCCTTGACACCATTTGTGAACTGATCGCCCCCCATCTATATTCAGAGCTCGTGCTGCTAGGTGACCTAAACTGGGACATGCTTAACTTCTTAGGGAGCGGCTGCATAGGTGACGGTTTTGGAGAGTCTGGCGTGCCCAAAGTAAAATGCCTGCCACTCAGGCCCAGAAAATAGGATATGCACATAATTAGTACTATTGGATAGGAAACACTCTGAAGTTTCTAAGAGTGTTAAAATCATGTATGTGAGTATAACAGAACTGATATAGCAGGCGAAAACCCGAGGAAAATCTTTCCAGATTTGAATTTTTTTTTGTAAATGCCCATCTTCTCCATTGTGCCTATTACATACAGTCTTGTGTAGGACTGAGACTGCAGTACCTATGGCTTCCACTAGATGTCAACAGTCAAAGACTGGGAATTCTAGGAGTGACCAGAACGAATAGGGACAGGAAGAAGTCACAGGACCACTTTTGTAAACAAGGTTTGACGCGCGCGAGACCACTCAATTTTTCTTTCCTATCGTTTATGTTATCATCCGTTTGAAATATTACAGCACAAATGCACAAAAAGATACCTAAGGATACATTAAAAATGATGTTTGATTTGTTTGTAGAAAGTGTATAGGTATAATTTGAACGTGTTCTTTTCACGGTTCAATGGGCGACTCAATGGTGGATTTTATGATCATAACACACCAACCAAACGGAGATTTATGGATATAATAAATGACTTTTCTAACAAAAGAACCATTGGATGTCTTCGTTGGACACTTGGTAAGCCCTCAGCAGAAGTTCTTCAAAAGGTAAGGGATTTTATATTTGCGATTTTATGCGTTTTTTGAGACCCGCTTTGGTGATGGATTTATGCTAATGCATAAAATATGAGAGGGGCTATCCTCAAACAATCAAATGTTGTGCTTTCGCCGTAAAGCTTTTTTGAAATCTGACAATGCTGTGATATTGCCAAGAATCAGAGATTTTGATGGCTATGCAACACTTGTATATGAATGAATGAATGTTTAATAATTCAACTTTTGGATTTTGAATTTGGCGACTCACATTTCACCAGGTAGTGTCGGGAGTGGGGCGCTAGCAAAATAAAACCAATATTAAAAAATGCTAAATTAATTATTTAATCTATAAACAAAGCAAAACACATGAAATTGTCTTCGGTCAATTACAATGACGATATCATATTCTAGTAATACACACATCACATCAGCGCCCCACTGCTCCCTAAGTTTATTAACACCCCGCGGCCACCCTACAATCTAAGCTTGATGCCTTTAATCTCACACAAATTTTAATGAACCCACCAGGTACAACCACAAATCAGTAAACACAGGCACCCTCATAGATATCATCCTAACCAATTTGCCCTCTAAATACACCTCTGCTGTTTTCAACCAAGATCTCAGCGATAACTGCCTCATTGCCTGCATCTGTAATGGGTCTGCAGTCAAACGACCACCCCTCATTACTGTCAAACGCTCTCTAAAACACTTCAGCGAGCAGGCCTTTCTAATCAACCTGGCCCGGGGATCCTGGAAGGATATTGACCTCATCCCGTCAGTAGAGGATGCCTGGTCATTCTTTAAGAGTGCCTTCCTCACCATCTTAAAACATTGTAGAACTAGGAACAGATATAGCCCTTGGTTCACTCCAGACTTAACTGTCCTTGACCAGCACAAAAACATCCTTAGCACCCCAAAAGCCAATTGCTCTTTTGGCCACCTTTCCTTCCAGTTCTCTGCTGCCAATGACTGGAACGAACTACAGAAATCACTGAAGCTGGAGACTCATATCTCCCTCACTAGCTTTAAGCACCAGCTGTCAGTGCAGCTCACAGATCTCTGCACCTGCATATAGTCCATCTGTAAACAGCCCATCCTACTACCTCATCCCCATACTGTATTTATTTATCTTGCTCCTTTGCACCCCAGTAACTTGCACATTTATCTTCTGCACATCTACTATCCCAGTGTTTAATTGCTATATTGTAATTACCTCACCTCCATGGCCTATTTGTTGCCCTACCTCCCTTATCTTACCTCATTTACACTCACTGTATATAGACTTATTATTTATTTTATTTTTTCATTTTTCTACTGTGTTATTGGTGTATGTCTGTGTATTCCATGTGTAACACTTTGTTGTTGTATGTATCAAACTGCTGTGCTTTATCTTGGCCAGGTCGCAGTTGTAAATGAGAACTTGTTCTCAACTAGCCTACCTGGTTAAATAAAGGTAAAATAAAATAAAAAAGTACAACAGTTAACCTATTCTATTGGTCAACTTGTCCTTCTGTGCAATTTAGCTTAAAATGTTGATAAATTATTAGGCTATTTCTTCACATTATAAGTGCAGCAATGCGCTCATGGCAGTAGGCTATGAGTGCGAATGTGACAGCAAATTAGGTTTGTTTCAGAAAGGTGAATGATAAAATGGTCCAATCTCAGAACAGGGTCATGAGGAAAAAGTAATCTATGCACTTAAACAGCAAATGGAGGACGCTTTCCCATTGCTCATTTTCATGCCAGCCAGGTAGGTTATACTCCTGTTGTAAAGAGAAGCAATGTGCATAATATTACGAGTTCATAAATAAATTTAGTAAGCCTAGCCTAAAGAAAGCTGATGGGATACTCTCATTTTTAATAGAGGCCATCAAAACTCTGTTCTTACACTATTGCATAGCCTATAGAAATGTTGGGCAACATGAGCTCATGGGCTCTCATGAAGTGTTTGATTCGTTTTTTTAAAACATTTGCATTGATGTCAGAGTGATTAGAGGGACAATAGAGTGCTGAGTACCAGGCAGTTAGCACGTTTGGTAGACTACTAATGACCATCAGCAGCATCAGAGCTTAGAGAAGCCAAATTACCGTCATATGGAATTTGGTTGCGGTCATTACTCGTGACCGCAGGTGTGGCGGTAATATGGTCACCGTAACAGCCCTATTACATGTACAGTGCATTCGGAAAGTATTCAGACCCCTTGACTTTTTCTATATTTTTTTATGTTACAGCCTTATTCTAAAATGGATTAAATCAAATAAAACATCCTACCATACCCTTGTCTGTACATTATGCACTGAATCTATTCTACCACGCCCAGAAATGTGCTCCTTTTATTCTGTTCCCAACGCATTAGGCGACCAGTTCTTATTGGTTTTAGCCGTACCCTTATCTTACTCCTCCTCTGTTCCTCTGGTGATGTAGAGGTAAACCCATTCCCTGTAGCCCCCAGTACCACACCTATTCCCCAGGCACTCTCATTTGTTGACTTCTGTAACCGTAAAAAGCCTTGGTTTCATACATGTTAACATCAGAAGCCTCCTCCCTAAGTTTGTTTTATTCACTGCTTTAGCACACTCTGCCTGATGACTAGGACACTCCTGATGTCCTAGCCGTGTCTGAATCCTGGCTTAGGAAGGCCACCAAATATTCTGAAATTTCCATCCCCAACTACAACATTTTACGCCAAGATAGAACTGCCAAAGGGGGCGGCGTCGCAATCTACAGCAGAGAGTTCTGTCCTGCTATTCAGGTCTGTGCCCAAACAGTTCAAGCTTCTACTTCTAAAAATCCACCTTTCCAGAAATAACTCTCTCACTGTTGCTGCTTGCTATAGACCCCCCCCCTCAGCCCCCAGTTGTGCCCTGGACTCCATTTGCAAATTGATTGCGCCCCATTTATCTTCAGAGTTCGACTGTTAGGCAACCTAAACTGGGATGTGCTTAACACCCCAGCCGTCCTACAATCTAAGCTAGATGCCCTCAATCTCACACAAATTATCAAGGAACCTACCAGGTACAACCCCAAAACCGTAAACACAGGCAACCTCATAGATATCATGCTGATCAACCAGTTCTCTGTTGCCAATGACTGGAACGAATTGCAAAAATCACTGAAGCCATATCTCTCTCACTAAGCATCAGCTGTCAGAGCAGCTTACCGATCACTGCACCTGTACACAGCCCATCTGTAAACAGCCCACCCAACTACCTCATCCCCATATTGTTATTTATTTTTGCTCTTTTGCACCCCAGTATCTCTACTTGCACATCATCATCTGTACATCTATCACTCCAGTGTTAATGCTAAATTGTAATTAGTTGGCCAATATGGCCAATTTGTTGCCTTACCTCCCTAATCTTACTACATATGCACACACTGTATATAGATTTTTATATTGTGTTATTGACTGTACATTTGTTTATCCCATGTGTAACTCTGTGTTGTTTTTGTCGCACTGCTTTGATTTATCTTGGCCAGGTCACAGTTATAAATGAGAACTTGTTCTCAACTGGCCTACCTGGTTAAATAAAGGTGCATTGTTATTTTTTTAAATAGGTCCCCAAGAACACAGTGGCCTCCATCATTCTTAAGTGGAAGAAATTCTGAACTACCAAGACTCTTCCTATTGCTGGCCGCCTGGCCAAACTGAGCAGTTGGGGGAGAAAGGCCGTGGTCAGGGAGGTGACCAAGAACACGATTGTCACTCTGACAGAGCTCCAGAGTTCCTCTGTGGAGATGGGATAACCTTCCAGAAGGACAACCATCTCTGCAGCACCAATCAGAACTTTATGGTAGAGTGTCCAGATGGAAGCCTCTCAGTAAAATGTACATGACAGCCTGCTTGGAGTTTGCCAAAAGGCACCTATAGGACTCTGACCTGACTTCTCTGGTCTGATGAAGATTGAACTCTTTGGCCTGAACGCCAAGCGTCACGTCTGGAAGAAACCTGGTACCATCCCTACGGTGAAGCATGGTAGTGGCAGCATCATACTGTGGGAATGATTTTCAGCAGCAGGGACTGGGAGACTAGTCAGGATCGAGGGAAAGATGAACGGAGCAAAGTACAGAGAGATCCTTGATGAAAACCTGCTCCAGAGCGCTCAGGACCTCAGACTGGGGAGAATTTCAACTTCCAACAGGACAATGACAATAAACACACAGCCAAGTCAACACAGGAGTGGCTTCGGGACAAGTTTCTGAATGTCCTCTGAATACTTCCCGAATGCAATGTAGATTTATTCTGTGGTGCTTGGAGCACACGTGCAGTTTGGGGAGTTACAGTTGTGTAAAAAGTACCCAATTGTCTTGCTTAAGTAAAGTATAGATACCTTAATAAAAAGTTACTCAAGTAAAAGTGAAAATCACCCAGTAAAATACTACTTTAGTAAAAGTCTAAAAGCATCAAACTTAAGTATCAAAAGTAAATGTAATTGCTAAAATATATGTAAAAGTATGAATCATTTCTAATTCCTTATATTAAGCAAAGCAGACGGCACCCTTGTTGTTTAAAAAAGGTACGGATAGCCAGGGGCACACTCCAACATTATTTATTAAATCTGCATGCGTTTAGTGAGTCCGCCAGACCTTAAGCAGTAGGGATGACCACGTGTTCTCTTGATAAGTGCATGAATTTCACAATTTTCCTGTTCTGCTAAGCATTCAAAATGTATTGATTACTTTGGGTTGCCAGGGAAAATGTATGGAGTAAAAAGTACAATATTTTCTTTAGGAATGTAGTGAAGTAAAAGTAGTCAAAAATATAAATAGTAAAATACTACTTAAGTAGTTCTTTGGACTATTTATTCTTAAGTACTGTACTTTACACAACTGGGGAGGAAGGTGTTTTGGGCAGAGGGAACTCCCTGGCTCTGTTAGGGCGTCCTTAATGATATCTGACCTGAGATGAGGCACTGACCTTCACATCCTTCCGCCAGCCAGTCGAGAATCCCTCACGTCCGTGGAGATCAGAAAGACTTGGACAGAGGCACACATTGTCCTCACATTTCAAGGCTGCGTTGAGACTGAGATATCTGACCCAAGCACTGCTCAGATAATCCCTACCATTCTGTCACTGAGTTGTCATAGTGCTGCTGCAAATGAAGTAACCTAGTTTATGTCCCTCTAACTCCCCTGAATGCCTCTGTCAATCCTATAATTGTATGCAGTAATCATGCTCCCATGAGTTGTACTGTTACCACTGGGGCAGCTCACTCTGCACCATCAGCTCAAACATAAATATCACAGTCATGTCTACCTCTGATAAACCTCCCAGTAAAGCAATAGAAACAATCAAGAATCTTAGAAAAGTTCTAAAAATAGCCCCCATTAACATATGTAGTCTAAGATTCAAGGTTCATGAAATCGATAACTTGCTAGTAACAGATAACATTCATATACTGACCATCTCTGAAACTCAGATAATACAATGATAGCAATACATGGTTTCAACATCTTCAAAAAAGAGACAGGAATGCCAATTGTGTTGCTGTGCATGTTCAGAGTCATATTTCTCTAAGCTCTAATGCTCTTGAAGTAATATGGCTACATTTTCACCTGCCTCACTTAAAGCCCATTCTTGTGGGTAGCTGCAAAAGACCAAGTGCTAATAGTCAGTATCTGGATAATATGTGTGAAATGCTTGATAATGTATGTGATAAACAGAGGTATATTTTATGGGTAACCTAATTATTGACTGGCTTTCATCAAGGTGCCCAATCAAGAAAAAGCTCAAAACTGTAACCAGAGTCTGGAAACAGGTGCAGTTGGTGTGTTTCATAATAACGAACATGGCGCGATACAAAACAAGCTAAGCGTCTGGACGTGAAAACAGAACCACTCCTGCCTGATGAGTGAGGTTACAGAGTGCTAGATAAAGGAAGTAATCAAGGTGGTGATGAAGTCCAGATGCGCACGATGAAGGGGCGCAGGTGTGCATAATGATGGGTTGTCAGGACAGAATGATAGTAAAAGGCTTTCGAGTAAAAAAGCAAACTCTGCTCCATCAATAATTGAATCAGATGGCTCATTCATCACAAAACCCACTGATATTGACAGCTACTTTAATTACTTTTTCATTGGCAAGAATAGCAAATTTAGACATGACATGCCAACAACAAATTCTGAACGTACACAACCATGGATAAAAGACAAGCATCATCATTTTGAATTCCGTAAAGTGAGTGTGGAAGAGGTGAAAATTATTGTTGTCTATCAACAACGACAAGCCACCTGGGTCTGACAACTTGGATGGAAATTACTGAGGATAATAGCGGATGATATTGCCACTCCTATTTGCCATCTCTTCAACCTAAGCCTACAGAAAAGTGTGTGCCCTCAGGCCTGGAGAGAAGCAAAAGTCATTCCGCTACCCAAGAATAGCGAATAACCCTTTACCTGCTCAAACAGCTGACCAATCAGCCTGTTACCAACCCTTAGTAAACCTTTGGAAAGAATGTGTGTATGACCAGTTACAATGCTATTTCACAGTAAACAAATTAACAGATTTTTAGCACGCTTATAGGGAAGGGATTTCAACATGCACGGCACTTACAAATGATTGGCTGAGAGAAATGTATAAAAATAATGTGGGAGCTGTTTTGTTAGACTTCTGTGCAGCTTTTGATATTATCAATCATAATCTGCACCTGGAAAAGCTTGTGTTATGGCTTTACATCCCCTGCTATATTGTGAATCGAAAGTTACCTGTCTCACAGAACACAGAGGGTGTTCTTTAATGGAAGCCTCTTCAACATCATCCAGGTAGAGTAATTTATTACCCACGGCAGCTGTATAGGCCCCTTACCTTGTTCAAACTTTACTAATGACATGCCACTGGCTCGGAGTAAAGCCTGTGTGTCTATGTATGCTGATGACAACACTATACACGTGAGCTACCACAGCAAGTGAAATCACTTAACAAATAGGTGCAGTTCGTTTCAGAATGGGTGGCAAGAAATAAGTCAGTCCTAAATATTTCAATAGCCAAAAGCATTGTATTCGGGACAAATCATTCATTAAACATCAACTAAATCTTGAAATGAATACTGTGAAAATTTTGCAAGTTGAAGAGACTAAACTGTTTGGAGTAACCCTGGATTTTAAACGGTCATGGTCAAAACATATTGATGCAACAGTAGCTAAGGGAGAGGTCTGTCCATAGTAAAGCGCTGCTCTACCTTAAAGCTATCAACAACCCATGTCTACATGCCCTAGTTGTATTGCACCTGGACTACTACCCAGTCGTGTGGTCAGGTGCCACAAAAGAGTGACATAGGAAAATTACAATTGGACCAGAACAGCGCAGCACAGCTGGCCCTTAAATGTACACTGAGCGCTAACAATAATATACATGTCAATCTCTCTTGGCTCAAATGGAGGGGAGATTGACTTCATCACTACTTGTATTTGTGAGAGGTATTGACATGAATGCACAAAGCTGTATAAACTACTAGCACACAGCTCTGACACCGATGCATACCCCATAATACATGCCACCAATCCAGAACAGACCATGGGAGGCACACATTACTACATAGAGCCATTACTACACAGAACTCTATTGCACAAAGTAACTCATGCAAGCAGTAAAATTTGATAAAATAAAAAAGATAAATACACAGTATAAAACAGCGGGGACTGTGAAGAGATACACACGGGCACATGCATATACACACACGTACACATGGATTTTGTGTTGATGGTATGTGGTAGAGTAGTGGCCTGAGGGCACACACTTAATGTGTTGTGAAATGCTTTGTAATGTAAAAAAAATGATGTATAACTGCCTTAATTTTGTTGGACCCCAGGAAGAGTAGCTGCTGCCTTGGCTCATGGGGAACCATAATAAATACAAACGTGTATCATTACTCTAGAGCAGTAGTCACCAACCTTTGAGTCAAATTCACTTTCGCAGACAAAAAGCTTTACCGCTCAGATTGATTTTAAACATTAATTTTGTGCACAAATTTGTTTACATAGCTGTTAGTGAGCAGTTGTCCTTTGCCAAGATAATCCATCCACCTGACAGGTGTGGCATATCAAGACGCTGATTAAACATGATCATTACGCAGGTGCACCTTGTGCTGGTGACAATAAAATGGCACTCTAAAATGTGCACTTTTGTCACGCAACACAATGCCACAAGTTGAGGGAGCATGTAATTTCCATGCTGACTGCAGGAATGTCCACCAGAGCTGTTGCCAGATAATCTAATGCACATTTCTCTACCATAAGCCACTGCCAATGTTGTTTTAGAGAATTTGGCAGTACATCCAACTGGCCTCACAACCTCAGACCACGTGTAATCACGCCAGTTCAGGACCTCCACATCCGGCTTCTTCACCTGCAGATCATCTGACACCAGCCTGCTGGAAAGCTGATGAAACTGTGGGTTTGCACAACCTGCACAAACTGTCAGAAACCATCTCAGGGAAGTGCTCGTCTTCCTCACCATGGTCTTGATCTGACTGCAGTTCAAAGTCGTAACTGACTGCATTGGGAAAATGCTCATCGTCGATGGCCACTGGCACGCTGGAGAGGTGTACTCTTCAGACAGCGTGTATGGTGTGGTTTGCTGATGTCAACATTGTGAACAGAGAGAGCCCAATAGTGGTGGTGGAGTTATGGTACAGGCAGGCATAAGCTACGGACAACGAAAACCATTGCATTTTATCGATGGCAATTTGAATGCACAGAGACCGTGATGATGTCCTGAGGCCCATCCGCCACCATGACCTCATGTTTCAGCATAATAATTCACAACCCCATGTCACAAGGATCTGTACACAATTCCTGGAAGCTGACTATGTCCCAGTTCTTCCTGCATACTCATCAGACATGTCACCCAAAGATGCTCTGGATCAATGTGTACGACTGCGTGTTCCAGTTCCCGCCAATATCCAGCAACTTCGCACAGTCATTAAAGAGTGGGACAACGTTCCACAGGCCACAATCAAAAGCCTGATCAACTCTATGCGAAGGAGATGTCACACTGTATGAGGCAAATGGTGGTCACACCAGATACTGACTCGTTCTGATCCACGCCCCTAACTTTAAAGGTATCTGTGACCAACAGATGCATATCTGTGTTCTCAGTCATGTGAAATCCATAGATTAGGTCCTAATGATTTTATTTCATATTTTTTTTCACCAGGTTGGCCAGTTGAGAACAAGTTCTCATTTAACAACTGCGACCTGGACTGATTTCCTTATATGAACTGTAACTCAGTAAAATTGTTGCATGTTGGGTTTATATTTTTGTTCAGTGTAGAAACACCGGATTTCTGTCGTTTAAAAAAAAAGTATCTTTATTAATTATGACAAATATTAATAACATTCCACCCATGAGTCCAAAGAGGACACTTTCAGTCAATGACTGCAGTTTCAAATTATCATAATGTGAGTGGAACTGTGCTTTTTGTAGTAGTAAATAATAAATACAATTCTTAGTTTTTTGCTCAATCTGTTTGGGTGGGCCTGGCAGGGCCTAGCTCCCCAGTGGGTGGGCCTGTGTCCACCCAGGCCCACTCATGCCTACGCCCCTGATGCAAACAGTGCATGATGACTGAATTTCACATCACAAATAGCCTTCTAGCCAGGACTGACCAACGTACCCATTGTAGCCTTAGTTAGCATTTACTGGTAGATCAGAAGTTGAAACGTCTTTCCTACCTACCAGCTACCGATGACATTCTTCTGTGAGCTGCTCCATGCCAAAGCAGTTGAGCGCTGCACACTCGTGCTGCCTACAGATGATATTCTGCTGAAACTAGGCTGTGTGCGGCGGGCATGTGAATAAATTTCACGTGCTTTGCGATTGTGTAGGCTACTTTTGTGCAGGATTTCACTATTGTACTACATAATCGATAAGTCATATACCTCCACTTCACTACTTTGATACGCATCAGTAGGGATTAAGTATAAAAAGTGGGTATATTGCGTATACCTGCATATAGCCTTCACTACATCACTGGCCCTTTGTGTTTTACAAAAAGTGCAGTCTCCTACAGGAATGCACTGGTATTATCATTGCTGTCCTTTCAGCATCACAAACCTGTCACACACACACTGAAGGCCAAAGTCCAATAGGTTCACCACTGCGCAAACATGTCTATAATAGATATAAAGACTGTTCAGGTATTGATGTTTCAAGAAGGAGTGTGTATATATATATATATTTGGCCTGGCGAAGCGATTTTATGGGCTTATTGAATGGAAGCTGCTAATTATGCGCTGGTCTCGGGAAGAAATGACCCGTCCTCACTGTCTGAGACTGAGTAAAGAGTACAAATGTATCTGACACTGACAAAAGTACTACAACACTGGTGATAGTTACATATATTGTTAACAAATGACAAGACAATCTTATCAAACGTAATGTGTACATTGCATGTGAATAACAAATACTTAGACTGAATATGTATACAAATTGAGAGTGATTTGGTGCAGTGAACAAGTGACAGTGAATTTGTTTGTTGTACTCAGTCAAAGCAAAAATTCCTTAGAGTTTTGAAACAGCGTTTTTGATGTTGTTTTGTGCTTAGAGTAAATGTACCACATAATAGCACCAAAGTCTGTCCACACAGGAGCGCCACAGTAAACCCACTTACACCTGGCTGTAATCCTGCAGGTAACGTTTTCCTGACAGAAACTAGGTCCCTTTTCAGTGTCAATATGCCTCAGCATTCGTTACGACTTTACAGTCATACATACAAACAATAAAATAAAGAGACTAACATTCACTCATACATATGCTAAACACACACTCCACATATGCTCCCACATGCTAGTCGGATCTGTGGCAGAGAAGTAAAGGCAGGGGCTCTTAGGAGGCACTTGTGTGAAGGGTAGGAGAGTCTCTCGTAGGCCCTTTGTATGTCATTGGACATACTACAGCTTTGTGGTATCAACTAAGATGATCTGTATTAATGAATCAATTTGCTCATTACTTTTAACAATTATTTGTTAACATTTTGTAAAAAATAGCTTATGCAAAATCTAAAGATCAAATAGCATGGCTTAACACAAATATGGGCCAATCTATCAAATATTCTCTGAATGTACAAAATGAGATGGAACTAACTAAAATAAACATTTATCGAAAGAATACAAAGTGTTTAAATGTATTTGATTACTTTTAGCTTTAAAAAGGTAATGCAACTGTATAAAAGGAGCCATTCATCTGGCAAGATCCATGAATGAATGCTGCTAGCCAGTCCTTTACCATGTGGTAAAGCTACACAGTGAGAGTGTTTGGCGAGAGGAGCGGTTGTGGAGAAGGCATTATCATCTCTCCCCGCAGACACAGGGCTGAATAGACTGAGTGACTAATCGCAACAAAGTCCTTCCTGTTCTAGTGGAGATTAGGTCAACAGTGAAATGGAGATTCTCGCAGACCCACTGCAAGGTCATTATAATTGTATTTGCTCAGGTCTCGGATGTGAGTATTTTAAGACCACTGAATATATAAAAAGTGCACTCAGCCTGAAGATATTTTGTAGTCATAAAGACTGGTTTGACAATTGTGAGAAGAAATCATATGCATTGGGGAAATGATACTAATAACTGACATTTGACTCAGCCACAAGCCCTACTACACATGCTTATAACTTACCTAAATTCGTTGCTAGCGTATAAAAGAATGAGATACAAAAACCAGGGTTGGTTAACCCTTCAAATTCCTCGGGTCTCCACGGAATTAGCTAAACCCTCTCCACATTTTTGGAATCACTTACAAAATTAATTACATCTGGACATTTTAAAACCCTGATGATAAATAACTTCACTGAGGTATGCAATTGTTTTGATGGCCATGATGTTCTAATGTAACTTAAATTTTTTACTTTATGGTCTCAGAGCACTATTGACAATGAGACCCTGGTAATAAAACAAAAAGATCAATTACTTTCAAAGTGGTCAATTACCAGAATCTGGAGATCAAATGCATGCAAATGTCCTATTTTTCGTCCTATTTTCCTTTATTAAGTGAGCTCATTGATTTAGTTTACCGTACTACTGTTTCTATGTAGTGTGTTTCTATGTGTTTGATGTGATGAATTGAAAGGGTACCTTTGTGTCCTCTGTTTGGATGTGGATGGCCTCATGGTGGGCTTTAGGGAAAGAAGCTTTTTACTGGAAAAACAGTCAGATGGTCTGATATTGCTTTTCGGCACAGAACTGTTTTTCAGAAGTATTTCCTCGCTCTGTAAGTTATCATCAGTTCAAAGGTAACATTTAAACAACTAAGTAATTTTCATTCAGGGAATATTCAGCTGTCTAGCTAAATCTGGCACCATTACACTTCAGTATTTGTATTTATTATGGATCCCAATCTTCCTGGGCTCCAGCAACATAAGACAGTTACATACAGTTTAAAATACCTGACATTAAATTTCATAAACACCTTACCCAACACATTCAGTGTGTTCCCTCAGGCCACCACCACATATCTACAATACAAAATCCATGTGTACGTGTATTATTTGGGGATTGTGAAGAGACCTTTGGTGGCATGTCTTGTGGGGTATGCATGGGTGTCAGAGCTGTGTGCTAGTAGTTTAAAACAGACACCAGCATGTCAACACTTCTTACAAAAACAGGTAATGATGACCTCTCCTCCACTTTGAGCCATAAGAGATGTACTTGCATATTATTATTGTTAGCTCTCTGTGTACATTTAAGGGCCAGCCGTGCTGCCCTGTTCTGAGCCAATGTAATTTTCCCTCTGTGGCACCTGGCCACACGACTGAACAGTAGTCCATGTGCGACAATACGAGCCTGTAGGACCTGCCTTTTGATATTGTTGTTAAAAAAGGCAGAGCAGCGCTTTGTTATTGATAGATTACTCCCCATTTTAGCTACTGTTGTGTCAACATGTTTTGACCCATGACAGTTTACAACCCAGGGTTACTCCAAGCAGTTTAGTCACCTCAACTTAGTCAATTTCCACATTATTTATTACAATATTTAGTTGAGGTTTATGGTTTAATAAATGATTTGTCCCAAATACAATGCTTTTAGTTTATGAAATATTTAGGACTAACTTATTCCTTATACCACCCATTCTGAAACTAACGGCAGCTCTTTGTTAGGTGTTGCAGTGATTTCACTCGCTGTACTAGCTGACGTGTATAGTGTTGAGTCATCTGCATACATAGCCACACAGGCTTTACTCAAGGCCAGTGGCATATTATTAGTAAAGATTGAAAAATGGCCTAGACAGCTTCCCTGGGTAATTCCTGATTCTACCTGGATTCTGTTGGAGGCTTACATTAAAGAACACAATCTGTGTTCTGTTAGACAGGTAACTCTTATCCACAATATAGCAGGGGGAGTAAAGCCATATCACAAGTTTTTCCATCAGCGGACTATGATCAATACTGTCAAAAGCCGCACTGAAGTCCAACAAAACAGCTCCCAATCTTATCATCAATTTCTCTCAGCAAATCATCAGTCATTTGTGTAAGTGCTGTGCTTGTTGAATGTCCTTCCCTATAAGCGTGCTGAAAGTCTTGTCAAATTGTTTACAGTAAAATAGCATTGTATCTGGTCAAAAAAAAAATCCCAAAAGTTCACTAAGGGTTGGAATCAGGCTGATTGGTCGACTGTTTGTCACATTAAAGGCGGGTTTACTATTCTTAGGTAGCGGAATGACTTTTGCTTCCCTCCAGGCCTGAGGACACACACTTTCTTGTAGGCTTAGATTAAAGAGATGGCGAATAGGTGTGGCAATATCGTCTGCTATTATCATCAGTAATTTTCCATCCAAGTTGTCAGACCCCGGTGGCTTGTCATTGTTGATAGACAACAATACATCTTCCACACTCACTTTACGGAATTTAAAATTACAATGCTTTTCTTTTCATAATTTTATAAGTTATACTTGGATGTGTAGTGTCAGTGTTTGTTGCTGGCATGTCATTCCTAAGTTTTCTAAACTTGCCATTGAAAGAAATCATTAAAGTAGTTGGCAATATCAGTGGGTTCTGTGATGAATGATGGACCTGAGTTTGCCTTTTTGCCCAAAATGTAATTTAATAAAGGTGCTCCAAAGCTTTTACTATTATTCTTTGTCATTTGTCTTTGTTTCATAGAGTAGTTTCTTCTTCTTTTTATTCATTTTAGCCACATGATTTATAAATGTTTAGTATGTTTGCTAATCGGTTGTCAGTGGTGTAAAGTATTTAAGTAGTACTTTAAAGTATTTTTACTTAGTAGTTTTTACAACTTTTACTTCACTACATTTCTAAAGAAAATATTGTACTTTTTACTCCATCCCTTACAACCCAAAGTAATTATTACATTTTGAATGCTTAGCAGGACAGGAAGATTTTGAAATTCACGCACTTATCAAGAGAACATGTGGTCATCCCTACTGCCTATGGTCTGGCGGACTTACTAAACACATCCCTCTCAACCCATTTAACAGTTTGTACAGTCATTTTCTTAATGGGTGCATGCTTATTAGTAACTGGGATAAGACATTTCATAAATGGGTAAAGTGCAGTGTCTGGTTGCTCCTCATCACACACCACAGACCGACAAATATTCTTTACATCAACAACATAGGAATCACTACAAAAACGTATTGTATGACCTCTTATACACTATGTCACTGAGTGCCTTGATTTGGTCTTATGTAGCTAAATTTGAAATTGTGTTTTTTACATTGGATAAAAGCAGAGACAGAGCTACAAAATTGTATATCATACACATGCATTTGAGGAACCATGGGAAAGTAATTCTGCTTGGAAAGTTGATAAACTTGTAACCTCACTTTTGAGAAAATGGACTTTGAATGATTTGGTACCTACTGGAGAGCTCTTTGTCTACACCCATTCAGCATCATTCACACCCTCTTAAGCTTTAGCCCTTACCCAAACTCTGACCACTTTACTCGCCATAGCAGAGGTGGTTAGGCTGTTTTCAAGTTACCCAGAGCATTGATGACTAACTGTGCTGCTGGCAACAATTTAATTATGTTTTTTCCCCAACGTTTACTGACACCGGCCATATTCAACAGGTGTTGAGCGTTCGTAAATTCATCAGTTATTCTGCTCTCTGGCACGCTCAGTAGATGGCCAGACTGAATTTACAAACGCACCCAAAATGGTCACTTGCATAGTGGTGTCTTTTGTTAACTAAGGGAGCTGTGGGGTGCCCACTCCCGACACTACCCGGTGAAATGTAAGGCGACAAATTCAAAATCCAAAAGTTGAATTATTAAACATTCATCAATATTGCAATGTTGCAATATTGCAATGTTGCATAGTCATCAAAAGCTCTGATTCTCGGCAATATCACAGCGTTGTCAGATTTCAAAAAGGCTTCATGGCGAAAGCACAACATTTTATTGTTTGAGGGTAGCACCTCCAATATTTTAACCATTAGCATAAATTCATAAACCATCGCGGTTCACACAAAACACATTTCACAGTGAAAACAAATCCCTTACCTTTTGAAGAACTTCTGCTGAGGGCTTCCCAAGTGTCCAACAAAGACATCCAATGGTTCTTTTGTTAGAAAAAGTAATTTATTATATCCATAAATCTCCGTTTAGTTGGCGCATTATGTTCATAAAATACAGCGTCGAATCGCCCATTGAAACGTGAAGAGAACGCGTTCAAATATACCTATAAACTTTTCCTAAACAAATCAAATACCAGTTAAAATGCATCCTTAGCTATCCTTTTATGAATATGAGTGATAATATTTCACTCGGATGGTCACCTAAACGTTATATAAGTAAAATAAAGTGGGGTGCGCAGCCAGCCTTGCGCACGAGAAAACTTGTTGACATCTGAGCTACCTTGGCCATATCCTTTCCCTATTCTTCCTGCTTCCTCCAATCTCTCTGAGGCTTTATATATAGACTGTTGATATCTAGTGGAAGCCATAGGTACTGAAATCTCGGAGCTGCTTGCCATTGAACTCAATAGAGAGACTGTCAACCAGAGCCAATGTGACAAAAAACAATAATTCCAGATAGATTTTTCTCTGGTTTTCGCCTGTTATTTCTGTTCTGTTACACTCAGACATAATGTTAACACTTTTAGAAACTTCAGAGTGTTTCCTATCCAATAGTACTAATTATGTGTATATCCTATTTTCTGGGCCTGAGTGGGAGACATTTTACTTTGGGCAAGCCAGACTCACCAAAACCGTCACCTCGGGAACCGCTCCCTAAGAAGTTAACAAACTATAGTTTTGGCAAGTCGGTTAGGACATCTACTTTGTGCATGACACAAGTAATTTTTTCAATAATTGTTTACTGACAGATTATTTCAATTATAATTCACTGTATCACAATTCCAGTGGGTCAGAAGTTTACATACACTAAGTTGACTGTGCCTTTTAACAGATTGGAAAATTCCAGAAAATGATGGCATGGATTTAGACGTTTGTGATAGGCTAATTGACAACATTTGAGTAAATTGGAGGTGTACCTGTGGATGTATTTGAAGGCCTACCTTCAAACTCAGTGCCTCTTTGCTTGACATTATGGGAAAATCAAAAGATATCAGCTAAGACCTCAGAAAAAAAATGTAGCCCTCCACAAGTCTGGTTCATCCTTGGGAGCAATTTTTAAACGCCTGAAGGTACCACTTTCATCTGTACAAACAATAGTACGCAAGTATAAACACTATGGGAGGAAACAGGTACAAAGGTATCTATAGCCACAGTAAAACGAGTCCTATATCGACATAACCTGAAAGGCTGCTGAGCAAGGAAGAAGCCACTGCTCCAAAACCGCCATAAAAAAGCCAGACTACGGTTTGCAATTGCATATGGGGACAAAGATCGTATTTTTTGGAGAAATGTCCTCTGGTCTGATGAAACAAAAATAGTTTGGCCAAAATGACCATCGTTATGTTTGGAGGAAAAAGGGGGAGGCTTGAAAGCCGAAGACCACCATCCCAACCGTGAAGCACGGTGGTGTCAGGATCATGTTGTGGGGGTGCTTTTCTGCAGGAGGGACTGGTGCAGTTCACAAAATAGATGGCACCATGAGGAAGGAAAATTATGTGGATATATATTGAAGCAACATCTCAATCAGTCAGGAAGTTAAAGCTTGGTTGCAAATGTGTCTTCCAAATGGACAATGACCCCAAGCATACTTCCAAAGTTGTGGCAAAATGGCTTAAGGACAACCAAATCAAGGTATTGGAGTGGCCATCACAAAGCCCTGGCCTCAGTCCTATAGAAAATCTGTGGGCAAAACTGAAAAAGTGTGTGCGAGCAAGGAAGCCTACAAACCTGGCTCAGTTACACCAGCTCTGTCAGGAGGAATGGGCCAAAATTCACCCAACTTATTGTGGGAAGCTTGTGGAAGGCTACCCGAAACGTTTGACCGAAATTAAACAATTTAAAGGCAATGCTACCAAATACTAATTGAGTGTATGTAAACTTCTGACCCACTGGGAACGTGATGAAAGAAATAAAAGCTGAAATAAATCATTCTCTCTACTGTTATTCTGACATTTCAAATTCTTAAAATAAAGTGGTGATCCTAACTGACCTAAAACAGGGAATTTTTACTTCGATTAAATGTCAGGAATTGTGAAAAACTGAGTTTAAATGTATTTGGCTAAGGTATATGTAAACTTCCAACTTCAACTGTATGTTTATTTATTTGAATTGCACGCTCTCCTGTCACACTACGGCCTGTCCAGCAGAGGGAGACTGAGAGCACAAGACCTTCTACATCATCCTCCTAATCCACTGCTCATTATTGGTTCAAGGTTACCACCTGTGCCTAGTTAGTCAGGGTGTACAGGTGGATATTTAAGGACCTTCCTTTGCCTGTATCTGTGCTCAGTCTTGAAGTTATCTTGCCTAGCCTATGCTTTGGTGTTGTCTTAGTTTGTTTATTCTATGATACCTTTTGACCAGCCTCTTTGGTACTTTTTGTCATTGGACTCTTTTGCCTGCAACTATCCAGTGTGGATTTGTACTTTATTCAACCCAGCATTTATACTGGTACCTCGTTGTTTGCTCAGGAGGAATATCTAGTAAAGACTCTGCCTCTTGTGATTACCTGCCAATTAGGTCCACATTGCCTATAGGACAGTGGTTAGAACCTAGGGTTTACCAGCAACACTCCCTGGGTTTGTATCACGGATGTGATACCTCCAGTATCACTGGAAGTTGTCCTGCTAGTGGGACCCCTAGCCCATTAAGACATGAAGGTCAGTCAATACGGATCTTTGAAAAGTTTCTTCAAGTCCACTCGCAAAAACCATCAAGCGCTATGATGAAACTGGGTCTCATGAGGACCGCCACAGAATAGGAAGACCCAGAGTTACCTCTGCTCCAGAGGATGAGTTCATTAGAGTTACCAGCCTCTGAAATTGCAGCCCAAATAAATGCTTTACGGAGTTCAAGTAACAGACACATCAACATCATCTTTTCAGAGGAGACTGTGAATCAGGCCTTCCTGGTCGAATTGCTGCAAAGAAACCACCACTAAAGGACACCAATATGAAGAAGAGAGTTGCTTGGGTCAAGAAACACAAGCAATGGACATTAGACCGGTGGAATTTTGTCCTTTGGTCTCCAAATTTGAGATTTTTGTTTCCAACCGCCGTGTCTTTGTGAGACGCGATGTAGGTGAACGGATGATCTCTGCATGTGTATTTCCCACAGTAAAGCATGGAGGTGGTGTGATGGTGCTTTTCTGGTGACACGGTCTGTGATTTATTTAGAATTTAAGGCACACTTAACCAGCATGGCTACCACAGCATTCTGCAGCGATACTCCATACCATCTGGTTTGGGCTTAGTGGGACTATCATTTGTTTTTCAACAGGACAATGACACCTCCAGGCTGTGTAAGGGCTATTTGACCAAGACGTTGTGATGGAGTGCTGCATCAGATGACCTGGCCTCCACAATCCCCCCGACCTCAACCAAATTGAGATGGTTTGGGATGAGTCGGACCGCAGAGTGAAGGAAATGCAGCCAACAAGTGCTCAGCATGTGGGAACTCCTTCAAGACTGTTGGAAAAGCATTCCAGGTGAAACTGGTTAAGAGAACGCCAAGAGTGTGCAAACCTGTCATCAAGGCAAAGGGTGGCTATTTGAAGAATCTCAAATATATTCTGATTTAACACTTTTGGTTACTACATGATTCTATATGTGTTATTTCATAGTTTGAATATCTTCACTATTATTCTACAATGTAGAACACAATAAAATTACCATTGAATGAGTAGGTGTTCTAAAACTTTGACCAGTAGTGTATATTACATAGTGTAAATGTATAATTATCATTCCTTAGCAACGTTGTCTTTTGTAATTACCTTTCTCTGGTGACTCATTGGTAATGCCTGTGGTATGAAATAAATCATGTTAAATATTATACAGTATCATTGCTTCCAAGAAAGAGGGTAGAATGGCAGAAATGTAAAAATTCACTGACTCACACAAAACTACAAATGTCTTTCTGTTTAATAATGTTGTGCACTAACTAAAGTCAGACCACCTCTTTGGGTCTAATCCTGTACAAGTGGCTGGGGTCAGGGTGTTTCAGGCACGTTTTGAGCACTTAATGTGCTCCCTTAACTTTAGTCAACCTTTTTAATCTCATTAGACAAATGACTGGGTCCGAGCACTGAGGTCCTGTTGCCTGTACTCAGAGTGCGTAATGTGTAGTGTGTGATTAGCCTTGACGTGTGATGCTGCAAGACGAGCCAATCCCATCCTTTGAAATTAAAGCCTGGTGGCGTGAGGCTAATGCTAACCCTAGCTTGTGCTGTTTGGCCAAAACCATAGCGCCAGGAGTTGACTTCAATCACATGACCACTTTGATGGGTCCTGACCTGAAGGGGCAAATGATTCAGGTAAAGCAAGTGTGAAAACCCCAGGGTATTCAACAAGAGGAAATGCTCACCTGTCACGTTGTAATCAGCAAGCCCAGATGCTACAATGTTAAGCGTTCAGTCTTAGCCACACTCCCACAAAATCCCAGCATGCTATTATTCTCTGGTGTTCCATAAAGAACAAAACATTGTCTTTGTCTGATTTCGTAGACAACACCTTACGCTTTCACCCTCAATCAAATGATAGTGCTGTGAGGACCACTGTAAACATAGGGCTAATTGGGCTAATTGAGGAGCTCGTCTCAGCTCATTGCTCTGGTGACTGACATAAGGAATCCGCCACCACAGGACAAAGGACTCATGATCTTGAGAGCTTTTAGGGGTCAGAGAGTCAGTGGGCCAAGGAAGTAACTGCTTTGATGTCATGTTATTCCCAGCACTGGTAATAAAGTTCCCCACTATTCTCAATATAAGAACGAGAACTGTTTTTCCTACTGCTGCAGTACATATTCATGACTTATAAATAACATTACAAAAAACAAAATACTGATTCCTTTGGCTGCTGTCATAAAAACGTTGTTCCAACTTGAAAATAACAACTTCAACAATCCGCTAAATCAGAATTACACGTTGGAAGGTTGGAGATAATGAGTTGAAACACTTTCACGGTAAATGCTGCATAGGTTGGCTCAATCGCACTACATTGTGCAAACGGAATGAATCCTGGCTATGGGTTTCTCAAATTAGCAATGCGTAACTGCTTTCAAATATGGCACATACATGCACCAATGATAAAGCATTATTTAATCATCATAAAGAGTGGTGTAAATATGGCCTTGTATAAGCATCAACAAATACAGCAATATCACAAGGATATTTACACACTAGAGCTAGATGTTATCTAGCAGGCCTCTGGTGGCACTATCATAAGTAACGTGGAGCACCTGATTGGTTTGGTATTGGTTTCGATAGAAGACAAAAAGGCTACTCTGTGCATGCGCTATAGCTTGTTAAACGTCATCTAATAATTTGTCTGCTCTAAATTATTTTGACTAGCAGGTGCCACTAGTAATGAACCTATTTTTGACATACATACTTCATTTTCCCATCACTACACAACTACATTACATGATGAAGCCTAGTGGTTAGAGCGTTGGACTAGTAACCGAAAGGTTGCAAGTTCAAATCCCCGAGCTGACAAGGTACAAATCTGTCGTTCTGCCCCTGAACAGGCAGTTAACCCACTGTTCCTAGGCCGTCATTGAAAATAAGAATTTGTTCTTAACTGACTTGCCTAGTTAAATAAAGGTAAAATAAAAAAGGGATCCAAAGGCAGGGGCAGGCTGGTCCCCAGATATGAGGTCTGGTGATCTCCCAGGTGTGAGGGACTGAGGGTCTTCCAGTGGAGGAGGCGGGCGGTCGGTCCTCCAGAACAGTAGACATTAGGGCCCTCGGGTCAGGGAACGGTGGGTCCCCAGGTCCAGGGGCTGAGGGCCTAACAGGGCAGGAAGCTCAGAGCCTGACAGGGTAAATTACTTAAGCCTGGCAGAGCAGGGGACTGAAGGTTGACTAGAGCTGGAGACTAGAACAGCTGAGGGCTGGGAGCCTAGTGCTGGTAACCTAGGGCCTGACAGGGAAACTGACTCTGGGCGTAACAGGGAAACTGACTGGGGGCCCGACAGGTCAACTGGCTCTGTGCCTGACAAGGAACTGGCTGTGAGCGCGGAAAAGCTCTTGGCTTACTGGAGGAACAGGTAACTCTGAGCCTAGTGTGGCAGGAGCCTGATGACCTTCCTTGGCTAGGAACTGAGTGCAGACTAGGGCTGGAGACAGCGGAGCTAGTATGGCAGAGGACTGAGGACATCGTTTTAGGGACTGAGAATCTAGCACAGGTAACTTGGGGCCTAGCAGGTCAGGAGGCTCTAAGCCTGGTGGGCTAGGGAGTTGCATACCCACTAAGGCAAGGAGGTGTGATCCTAGCAGGCTCCTGCAGACAGAGCAGCTAATTTAGGGCCTAGCACGACAGGGGGCTTTAAGCCTGGCAGGCTAGGAAGCTGCATACCCAGTACGGCAGGGGGCTGTGATCCAAGCAGGGCAGAAGACTGCAGACCTGACGAAGGGGCAAACGTGGGACCTAGCTGGTTAGGCTGCCTGGCAAAGCAGCACACTTACAAGTTACTAGTGCAGGGGACTGTGGCACTCTACACCTACGAGGGAGGAAGAGAACTCAATCTACCGTGGAGGTAGGGAATTCTAACTGTATTATGCAGGCAGGGACCTCTGACCCTACCATCAGTCCAAGCCCTCTACGTGATTTAAAGTCAGAGGGAGTATACACATTTGAGCTAACAGCACTAACAGATCTAAAAGTGAAGTTCAATTTAATATGGGACAAGATTAAGACTATCAACACCTCTAAGAATATGGATATCCCTAGCAGTATGACGGTAATGCTGTGAAACAATGGGCAGGATTACCTCAACTGGGCATGGACTGGCGATGTCTTAATGATGCTTTCAAGTGGGATGAGAGTATCCAAACTCCAAAGTTGTTAGGATGGATGCCATCATCTTTGTAAAGCATCCTTTGCTTCCAGAAAGAGTCCAAATCGGCCACAAAGGTTACCTCAAAAGAGCTGCAGTAGTCTTTCAACCACAGGTGTAAGGCAAGTAACCTGCTGAACCTGTTACAGCAATGGCACAGGGTTTTAATTAGCTCTTTAAAATCACGCTTCAGCAGCTTCGAACTAGCCAGCCCAATGTTGTTAGACCCCACATGGACTACTTACAACCGCTTCAGCCCCCGGCAGCTGGTGTAGGATGGGTGGAAGTAGTTCTGTAATATCCTGTACCCGTGCCCCAGGATAGCACATGCTTTTGGCCACAGGAACCAAAATATCTCTAATCATGGAGAGGCCGACGATAACAGTTGATTGAGGGCCGCGTTGATTGGCCCAACATTGCGACCCATATTTGGCACACTAACTCTGAGTGGAGTTTAAAAACATAGAGCTGTATCTAAAATCAATGGAAGAGCAAATGGAGTCAAAGTGGGGGGTATTGGATAGAAAGGATTGGGGAGGATTTGGCAGTACCACCTTACAGAATTGAGATATACAGTGGTTCCTCCTTTTAAAGTTGCGTCATACTGCAGCACACCTTGTGGACTGCTGCAGCATTCTATGGCACGTTATTTAATTGTCAGACATTTTTTACGTTAATGCAAGTTAGTGCTAGTTTGACCACCAGAGGGCAACTTTGAGAAGCATTTGATAGTCTCCCATATTGAGAATTTAAAACCTTTTTTGAAATAACATAGTACATGGGATTGATTTTAAGAAATGTGGCTTAATTAATTTGATTAATATTATGGTGTTTCTATTCCGAGAATAGGATGGAATGCAAAATATTGCGCTGTACAACATGACGGTCGGGAGTAGGTTACAGCATAAGAGGATTGGAGGATTCTAAATTAATATCTAAGGGCATAACATTTCCACACCCTAATTGTAATGTAACCAATACTCATTTCGCCTATGGTAGGCCTACAGTATATCTACAGATATTTTCTTCAATGAAGTGACTCTCCGCCAATAATTACATTTAGAAGATTGGAGGATTCTAAATTAATATCTAAGGGGCATTTTCCATTAGGATCTGTGAGAATATCTAAGGGGCTTTTATATAATTTTAAATGAATTAATAATAATAATAATTGCTTTGTTTAAAAAGTAACAATATTTTGGAGATTTCGTTTTCATTTAACCTAGAGTGAGCGAGAAAAAAGGTGTGAGATATTCTCACTAATTTGTAAATAAAGCCAGTTTGTTATTTAGAATTATTTATTGCTGGAGGAACCTAACTTGATCATTTAGCAGACATCACTTGCTTATATTCAGTCAACACATATATCTTAAGAATATCATGGAATATAATTGAACATTTTCGTTTCTCCATGGTTGTCTCAGAGCAGCGCAAAACGGTGCTGAAATAGACATTCACAGCGGGAAGGCTATATATAACAATATGTTGGAGATTATTTTGTTTAAAAAAAACGACAGTGAGCGATTGTAATCTGAATAAAGGCCAAAATAATATTTATAAAGGCCAAAATATAGCCCTGCTAATAACCATAATGACGCTGTACAACATGACCATGGGTATTTGAAAGAGTATTTTCAGGTAAAGCAACTTTGTTCCAATATTTCTATAATTCAGTGATATTTATATTTATTCTACAATGTAAAAAAAATTGTCAAAATAAAGAAGAAACCTGAAATGAGTATCTGTGTCTAAACTTTTGATTGGTCCTTGATTAATTAATTTGATTAATATTATGGTGTTTCTATTCCAAGATAAACTAAAATCCCTCTGGGTTTCTGTTATGATGGAACGGAAAATATGGCGCTGTACAATGAGATGGCCAGCAGTACAGTACGGGGCAATTTAGTTAAAGAATCCCCAGGTTGTGCAGACAGGGCATGAGACCAGGGTTCAATTCCCTGACAAGAGGAATGAGTAGGCTGTCCTTGTAAATTAGAATTTGTTCTTAACTTCTTAGGGAGCGGCTCCCGAGGTGACGGTTTTGGAGAGTCTGGCATGCCCAAAGTAAAATGCCTGAATATGCACATAATTAGTACTATTGGATAGGAAACACTCTGACGTTTCTAAGAGTGTTAAAATATTGTCTGTGAGTATAACAGAACGGATATAGCAGGCAAAAACCAGAGGAATTTCTGTCCTGGAAAAAGTGTTTTTGACACATTGCCTCATTTTGAACCCCTCCCTATTGAAAACAGCTATATATAGGAGTAAGATTGCAGTACCTATTGCTTCCACTGGATGTCAACAGTCTCTAGACAGTGTTTGATGATGTTAGAATGCTCTGGATGGTAATAGAAGAAGAATTTTGAACTGGTCACCAGATGTAAACAGAAGAGGAAGCTCGTTCACAGGCTCGCGCGCTGTGGTTTTTTCCTTTCCTATCGTCCAGTTTATAATCTGGTTGAAATATTATAGTAAATATACATAAAAGTGTTCCTAAGGATACATTATCAATGATGTTTAATTGTTCTTGGACAAGTGTATAGGTATAGGTTGAACGAGTTCTCTTCACGGTTCAATGGGCGAGTGGACGCTGTATTTTATGAACATAATGCGCCAACTAAACGGAGATTTATGGATATAATAAATGACTTTTTCTAACAAAAGAACCATTGGATGTCTTCGTTGGACACTTGGGAAGCCCTCAGCAGAAGTTCTTCAAAAGGTAAGGGATTTGTTTTCACTGTGAAATGTGTTTTGTGTGAACCGCGATGGTTTATGAATTTATGCTAATGGTTAAAATATTGGAGGTGCTACCCTCAAACAATCAAATGTTGTGCTTTTGCCATAAAGCCTTTTTGAAATTTGACAACGCTGTGATATTGCCAAAAAGCAGAGCTTTTGATGACTATGAAACAATTGTATATTGATGAATGTTTAATAATTCAACTTTTGGATTTTGAATCTGGTACCTTACATTTCACCGGGTAGTGTAGCGCCCCACTGCTCCCTAAGTAGTTAACTGACTTGCCTAGTTAAATTTAGGTTACACTAAGAGAATAACGTTTCTGCACGTGACTCTCTGCCAATAATTACATATAGAGGGTTGGAGGATATTTCTGTAATTCAGTGATATTTATTCCCATAGTAATTTGTTCTGGATCCATAAATAAATAAACATCTGCATTTTGAAATAGTATTTTTATCATGATTTTATTAACTTCTTAGGGCTAGGGGGCAGTATTTTGAAGTTCGGATGAAAAACGTGCACAAAGTAAACTGCCTGTTACTCTAGTAAGCTAGAGTAAGCTAGGATATGCATATACCATTGGACGGCAGGTAGCCTAGTGGTTAGAGCGTTGGACTTGTAACCGGAGGGCTGCAAGTTCAAATCCCCGAGCTGACAAGGTAAAAATCTGTCGTTCTGCCCCTGAACAAGGCAGTTAACCCACTGTTCCCCGGGCGCCGAAGACGTGGATGTCGATTAAAAGGCAGCCCCGCACCTCTCTGATTCAGAGGGGTTGGGTTAAATGCGGAAGACACATTTCGGTTGAAGGCATTTGGTTGTACAACTGACTAATAATGGTGACTTTGACTTTGACTTTGATATAATTAGTAGCTCTGGATAGAAAACATTCTGAAGTTTCTAAACTGTTAAAATAATTTCTGTGAGTATAACAGAACTAATATGGCAGGCAAAAACCAGAGCAAAATCCATCTGGGATGTCTGAATCAGTCATGTCACACTGTTTTCAATAGGCCAGCTATTCAAAGCCTCATAGTTTAACCCCCAGATTGCAGTTCCTATGGCTTCCACTAGATGTCAACAGTCTCTGGAAAAAGGTTTGAAGCTTCAATCATGAAAATCAAGAGAGTAAGACCACTTGTTCCTGAGTCCACGTCAAGTGTACTGTTTTGGATTTTGCGCATAACAGGGAATGTGCGCTCAGTTCTTTTTCTCTTCTATTCAGCAGGTTATATTCCGTCTGAAATATTATAGTTTATATTCATTTTATGGTATCTGAGTATTGATTACAAATGCTGTTGAACTTTTTTCGATGAACTTTACGGGTACTTTTGGGATATCGTTTGTCTGCATGGATGAAAGCCTTTGGGCAGGTGGATTACTGAACAAAACGCGCCAACCAAACAGAGCTATATGGATATAAAGAGGAACTTTATCGAACAAAATGACCTTTTATTGTGTAACCTGGACGCTTAGGTATGCCATCAGAGGAAGATCAAAGGTAAGCGATTTATTTTATGCTATTTTTCAGTTTTGTGACACCTCTGCTGGTTATGTTATTATGCTAATTGAGTTTGAGTGGGGCGCTGTCCTCAGACAATCAAATGTTCTGCTTTCGCCGTAAAGCCTTTTTGAAATCTGACAATGCTGTTAAATTAACAAGAGTCTAAGCTTTTGAAGGGTGTGCAGCATTTGTATTTTCATGAATGTTTGAAATTAGTATTTTTGTAATTTGAATTTGGCGCTCTGCATTTCACCGGATGTTGTCAAAATCGAGCCCGCTCACAGGATTGGATCCGTAACAGGTTAATGAAAGCATAAAGATGTCATTATTAGTTACATTGTTTTAGTTTGAACATGCAGACTGGCACTAAGAAAAGAACAGCGGGAATGTTTCCCTAGTCAGCGCGATTTCGTTTTCAAATAAGGTAAAATGAGCGAGAAAAATTGAATTCTTGAAGATGTGGTGAGACATTGTTACTAATTTGTAAATAAAGCCAGTTTGTTATTTTGAATTATTTATTTATATTTTTAGATGGAGAAAAACCTAGAGTCATCTCATGGGTCTCCCAGTCGAGGTCGGCATAGGTATTGAACCAGCATCTGTAACAACACAGCTTGCACTGCTATGCAATTTCTTAGACCATTGCGCCTCTCAGGCGCTGTACAACATGATCGGTCGGGAGTGGCCTACAGTGCTACAGTAAAAGCAAAATTATTCTAACAAAATAAAATAATTAAAACCTTAGTATAACAACAGCTTTAGTAAGTAATACTGAAGTCGTGCACAATTATCATTTTTTTTTTTAGGTTTATGTCGCCCATTCATTGTCAGTTACGGTAAATGCCGCTTAGACTGCCCATTGTGACTCGCTTGTGTGTGTGCTGGCAGCATATAGCAGCATGTTCGATTGTGCGTCAAGAATTCATCATAGCAAGTTTGTATGAAGGTCTGGTTATTAAATGGGTACATAGTTCAATAGCAGTATCCTCTAAAACGTCTGGTGACAAACAAACTTTGCTGCCCTGTTTCCAATTGTACACATTGCTAGGAGAACCTATTCAAGTAAGTAAATACATTTCGAAAATGTAAAGAAAGTATTATTAGCTAACTAGCTACAGTGCAGGATAACTCAAATGAGCTGCTAAATGAGCTACCTAGTTGGCTAGCTAGCAATCTAGCCAACTACCCATATTGCTAGTTAGCTAGTTAAGTGAATTAAATATCACCATCTACATAACTTCATATTAGCTAGCTATCTTGATGTATTTATCACTGTAAAAAACTAACTCCAAATGCATTTGTAGGTAGCTAGCTAACAGCCATGGAGGAGGGTGAAAGGATAGCAGCCCCAGCTGTCAGTGAGAAAGTAGGCTATTCTGGATAGGGCAGGTACTTTTGTGTAGTTCCTGTCCCTAGAAGTGAGGATGGAGATAATAGTAACAAAATGTTCAGTGCAGTGTAATTTGACTATAATGAAGTCTGTTTCTTGTGAGGTTTTTGTCCTCAGATAAAGAGAGATATGAAAGCCTGTCTTCATATGAAGAGGTCCCAATGAAGAGCAGTGGTTCTCAGTCCTGGTCTTGGAGACTCAAACTTTAGTAATCCACAATGACCTGGTGATGTAAATGTCTAATAATTACATTGTCTTCCATATTCCTACAGAAAACCTTGTAACTGGAGATTCCTTCAAAACGATTGCCTACAGTTAAAATGTAGGGCAATGCGAGGTTGGGTGACCAGGGCCATCTGGGACTGCCTCCTTGAGGAATTCAGGTGTGTAAAGGCTATCTGTGTCCTGTATAACTTCATGAGGATGGACACAAGGACCAGAAGGGGATCTGCAGCTCGCCGCCGTGTGCCAGAGAAGAGGTCTGCTGCTCTGCAGGATGTTTCAAGGATGGGGTCCAACAACGCAGCAAGAGAGGCAATCCGTGTGCGGGAGATATTCACCTCCTACTTCTTCGAAGAGGGTGCTGTTCCCTGGCAACACCATAGACTACACTATGCACAACCAAAGACTCTTTAAAGAGCCATTCACATAGCTATGTCAACTGCAGTTGTTCAATTCCCAGTTTCTCTCCCTTTGGTTTCTACTTCCCAGGTGAGGGTGCTGTAAGGGTGTGATGTCTGTAAAAAACAAAACAGGCTATTTTAAATCACCCATATTGAAAAAATGTTGAACAGTTAGACACCCTATAAACCCACACCTACACACTCATGTATGAATCTGATTGATGGATTGTGTTGTGCAGTAAGCAGGCTCAGGTGTATAACTGTGGCTCCTTCCACCTTCAAAGAATAGACAAGAGGGCCAACCATGGAGAATAGTAAGACACTTCGTTATTTATATAACTTCGCTATATTGTTTGTCCTCGTGTGTTCGTTCATGTTTTTCAGCATAAAGTACTCTGCAGCCACTTAGTATGGTGTGGACACCAGGTGACTACCTAAGGTAACTACCTTATTTTCTCAATAACAGTCTCTCTCCTTCACTTCATCCCTCTCTCCTCTTCTCCCTAAATCCTCTAGGTTATATCAGCTGTGTCGGTGAACCCCTCCCAAATCTGAACTGGCTACATAGAGGGCACAGCATGATCAGAGGTGAGAGGTCACTTGGTCAGGTCAACAGGGAGTATTATTAAAGAGATGCTTTACATTGAAATACAGATAGAGATGCAGTAGTCCCAGAGTTAATGATCCAAGGTCAGTTTATATTATACAGGGAGTATTATTAAAGAAATGCTTTACATTGAAATACAGATAGAGATGCAGTAGTCCCAGAGTTAATGATCCAAGGACAGTTTATATTATACAGGAAGTATTATTAAAGATATGCTTTACATTGGAATACAGATAGAGATGCAGTAGTCCCAGAGTTAATGATTCAAGGTCAGTTTATATTATACAGGGAGTATTATTAAAGAGATGCTTTACATTGAAATACAGATAGAGATGCAGTAGTCCCAGAGTTAATGATCCAAGGTCAGTTTATATTATACAGGAAGTATTATTAAAGAGATGCTTTACATTGAAATACAGATAGAGATGTAGTAGTCCCAGAGTTATTGATCCAAGGTCAGTTTATATTATACAGGGAGTATTATTAAAGAGATGCTTTACATTGAAATACAGATAGAGATGCAGTAGTCCCAGGGTTAATGATCCAAGGTCAGTTTATATTATACAGGGAGTATTATTAAAGACATGCTTTACATTGGAATACAGATAGAGATGCAGTAGTCCCAGAGTTAATGATCCAAGGTCAGTTGCATTTCACCTCCTGATTACTATGATGACTAACAATGTTAGAATAAAAATGTTTAAACATGCTATCTCTCTGTCTCTCGTCTGCAGATGTGTTTTGATGTGAGAGAGGATTCCAACCCCCAGTCACATCATCACCACCTCACCCGCTTTTAAGATAACCTTCAAGCCGACTAGACACTTATGTAATTGTGAGGAACTGAGAGAATATTTTGGTTGCACTGTGATTCAATAATCATATGCTGCCTTCCCTGCTCCTATGTTCTTACCTCTTTCCCTGTCTGTCATCTACACCTCTCTCGCCACCTCTTTCTTCCTCTGTTTTTGTAATGCACAACAGATGTGCAGTGAAATACAGATTGAACTTTTATTTATAATGCATGTGTTTATAACACTTGGATAATGAACTTCTTTCAATAAAGTCTTTCACATTCTCTACTGGTTGAAATTAAGTCTCTCATTTGATGAAATACTACACCTATCCTGTTTATCAGATCAATGCAGATGAAGGGCATTAGATATTGAGATGAACCGGTTTGAGTATATTTACATGATGCATAGGAAGTGTAGTGTACTGTTTGTATTTATTATATTTCTGTACATATGAATTACAAATCAGCCATTAGCTAGTTAAATCCTATTTCTAGTCTATTAGTTACAATGTGTAACCATTGATGACCCAGGACCAAGATTGGTAAACACTGTTGAAGTGTATAATTGTAATACATACATGCAGACACAGCATCATTCAAAGACTGGAATTTGATACTCCTGGTATTGGATATGACTGAAAAATAATCTCAAAGACATTCATACCTGAACTGCACCTTTATTTGCCAAGGTAGAGTACATGGTCAGTGAATATATTAAATGTACAGTCTACAATGTGGGGATCTCATGCATGGTAATAACTACATGTATATGCAACTTTCATGCTTGGCACAAAGTTATATTATATTCTACTCAATCCACAGGCTTCAACCATTTTATTACGTTTGCAATCGCAACAAATAATCTGCTCAGCCCCAACCAAGGATCATCAAAAGTCGTTCTATAAATTCTCTGACAACCCAAAGATTCCTAGATGCCCTTCCAGAATCCCTCCGCCTACCCAAGGAGGTCAGAGTACAAAAATCAGTTAACCACCTAACTGAGGAACTCAATGTAACCTTGCGCAATACCCTAGATGCAGTCTCACCCCTAAAAACAAAAAACATTTGCCATAAAAAACTAGCTCCCTGGTATACAGAAAATACCCAAGCTCTGAAGCAAGCTTCCAGAATATTGGAACGGAAATGGCGCTACACCAAACTGGAAGTCATCCGACTAGCTTGGAAAGACAGTACCGTGCAGTATCGAAGAGCCCTCACTGCTGCTCGATCATCATATTTTTCCAAGTTAATTGAGGAAAATGAGAACAATCCCAAATTAATTTTTGATACTGTTGCAAAGCTAACTAAAAAGCAGCATTCCCCAAGAGAGGATGGCTTTCACTTCAGCAGTGATAAATTCATGAACTTCTTTGAGGAAAAGATCATGATCATTAGAAAGCAAATTATGGACTCCTCTTTAAATCTGCATATTCCTCCAAAGCTCAGTTGTCCTGAGTCTGCACAACTTTGCCAGTACATAGAATCAAGGGAGACACTCAAGTTTTTTAATACCATATCTCTTGACACATTGATGAAAATAATCATGTCCTCTAAACCTTCAAGCTGCATACTGGACCCAATTAAAACTAAACTACTGAAAGAGCTGCTTCCTGTGCTTGGCCCTCCTATGTTGAACATAATAAACGGCTCTCTATCCACCGGATGTGTAGCAAACTCACTAAAAGTGGCAGTAATAAAGCCTCTCTTGAAAAAGCCAAACCTTGACCCAGAAAATAAAAAATAACTATTGGCCAATATCGAATCTCCCATTCCTCTCAAATTTTAGAAAAAGCTGTTGCGCAGCAACTCACTGCCTTCCTGAAGACAAACAATGTATACGAAACGCTTCAGTCTGGTTTTAGACACCATCATAGCACTGAGACTGCACTTGTGAAGGTGGTAAATTACCTTTTAATGGCATCAGACCGAGGCTCTGCAACTGTCCTCGTGCTCCTAGACCTTAGTGCTGCTTTTGATACCATCGATCACCACATTCTTTTGGAGAGATTGGAAACCCAAATTGGTCTACACGGACAAGTTCTGGCCTGGTTTAGATCTTATCTGTCGGAAAGATATCAGTTTGTCTCTGTGGATGGTTTGTCCTCTGACAAATCAACTGTAAACTTCGGTGTTCCTCAAGACTCTGTTTTAGGACCACTATTGTTTTCACTATATATTTCACTATACATAATGTTAACTTTCATTGCTATGCAGATGACACACAGCTGTACATTTCAATGAAACATGGGGAAGCCCCAAAATTGCCCTCCCTGGAAGCCTGTGTTTCAGACATAAGGAAGTGGCTGGCGGCAAATTTTCTACTTTTAAACTCTGACAAAACAGAGATGCTTGTTCTAGGTCCCAAGAAACAAAGAGATCTTCTGTTACATCTGACAATTAATCTTGATGGTTGATGGTCCTCTCAAATAAAACTGTGAAGGTCCTCGGCGTTACTCTGGACCCTGATCTCTCTTTTGACGAACATATCAAGACTGTTTCAAGGACAGCTTTTTTCCATCTACGTAACATTGTAAAAATCCGAAACTTTCTGTCCAAAAATGATGCAGAAAAATTCATCCATGCTTTTGTCACTTCTAGGTTAGACTACTGCAATGCTTTACTTTCCGGCTACCTGGATAAAGCACTAAATACATTTCAGTTAGTGCTAAACACGGCTGCTAGAATCTTGACTAGAACCCAAATATTTGATCATATTACTCCAGTGCTAGCCTCTCTACACTGTCTTCCTGTTAAGGCAAGGGCTGATTTCAAGGTTTTACTGCTAACCTACAAAGCATTACATGTTCTTGCTCCTACCTATCTTTCCGATTTGGTCCTGCCATACACACCTACACGTACGCTATAGAGCTAAATTTTTATGGAATGGTCTGCCTATCCATGTGAGAGACGCAGACTCGGTCTCAACCTTTAAGTCTTTATTGAAGACTCATCTCTTCAGTAGGTCCTATGATTGAGTGTAGTCTGGCCAAGGAGTGTGAAGGTGAACCGAAAGGCACTGGAGCAATGAACCACCCTTGCTGTCTCTGCCTGGCCGGTTCCCCTCTCCACTGGGATTCTCTGCCTCTAACCCTATTACAGAGTCACTGGCTTACTGGTGCTCTTCCATGCCATCTCTGGGGGGGGTGCGTTGCTTGAGTGGGTTGAGTCACTGACGTGATCTTCCTGTCTGGGTTGCCCCCCCTTGGGTTGTGCCAGGGCGGAGATCTTGTGGGCTATACTCGGCCTTGTCTCAGGATGGTAAGTTGATGGTTGGAGATATCCCTCTAGTGGTGTGGGGGCTGTGCTTCGGCAGAGTCGGTGGGGTTATATCCTGCCTGTTTGGCCCTGTCCGGGGGTATCGTCGGACGGGGCCACAGTGTCTCCCGACCCCTCCTGTCTCAGCCTCCAATATTTATGCTGCAGTAGTTTGTGTCGGGGGGCTAGGGTCCGTCTGTTATATCTGGAGTATTTCTCCTCTCTTATCCGGTGTCCTGTGTGAATTTAAGTATGCTCTCTCAAATGATCTCTCTTTGTCTCTATTTCTTTCTTTCTCTCGGAGGACCTGAGCATAAGGACCATTCCTCAAGGCCTACCTGGCCTGATGACTCCTTGATGTCCCCAGTCCATCTGGCCATGCTGATTCTCCAGTTTCAACTGTTCTGCCTGTTTTATGAATATTTTAAAATCTTGTCCATGTTCTGTTATAATCATGACTCTCAAAAGCCACTGTTTACTTCTGAAGATCACTATATCACCGCCCTAAAATCCTGATTCAAATTTGACACAAACCTTCAAATAGGTATGTAATGACACATTATATAAACTCTTTATAGTGTTTTATTTACATTTTAGAGGTGATAAGGTGATAACTTGGACAGAAAAAAGTTGTTTCCCAACACGGCATCTCTCCTTCTCACTATCACACAATAAGTCTTGCTTCCCCACCCGCCATTTTTAAAAAGACCCAACGGAGCTCATTGCCTTCTTGAATAATGCAGAGATGGGAATCATGAAGGTCTCGTCATTGATTTTGTTGGAAAGCTTTACAACTGTATTGATATTACAGTTGATCTGGAAGTATTACGTTTTTTTTGGGCGCTAAAATAAGGTAAATTGTACAGACCACTGCGATGTACAAAAGTGAGTTCGTTAACGTTAGCTGGCTAATGTTAGCTAGTCAGTTAGCTTGCTAAATAGAGATTTTTGTAAATTAACTTTATGATAAAAAAATATGCATAATCGTTTGTCTCTACGTTAACTAACTTATTCCTGTCAACTGTAAATGTTTTGCATAATTCGTTATGACGTTATAATCACTTACATTTGCTTCCATCCTAGTATTTTTGTCAGCCATCTTTGCTGAAGAAAGTCTCCAGCCTTGGGTCACATAGCATCAAATTCGTCATGGGAACCACACGATATGATTGGTCATCGCCCAGCGGTCGCCGCTGGTGATTTGCATAAAGTTGGGAAAAGTTTAATATTTTTCACCGCCTCCCACGCCATCTTCGCACCGCCCAAAGCTCCCCTGTGTTTCACAGCGCGGCATCCTGTGCTAGTGTATCATTCCCGTTAGAGACACAGTAGGACCCAAAAACATAATCAGTGCTCTAACTCCCCCCTTGCGCTGGTCTGGAGCAATGAAGTGGTGACGCAGGGTACCGTACTAAACCACAAATTACCTCTAAGTCCACCTGCGTAAGCTCGCAACTTTTAAAGGAGGAACCACTGTAAAGTAATAAGAAAGTAAATGTATGACGGTTATAGCATGCGAGTCTTAACTCGCCTATAAGATGCATTTACTTTTGAAATTACCTGGTTTTGATTTCAATCCAAGAACCTGAAAGAAGTCAGAAGTTTCCAATCAACACAGACTATTTCTAATGTCATGGTAATTATGACTGTATAATGTTCATGTCCCAAAGTGATGATGTGTTCTCCAAACTCCACCAACTTCTCAACAAAGGTTAAATAAATATAGCAGGATCAATTCTGATTTGAACAAATACATACAGTATTTTAACGTTAGTTAATGGCCTTTTTCTCTCAGATCTCAATATCAAGGGGCTCAAATTATTGTTTATTTGGGATTGGAGGAAACTAAAACCAAATCCTGAAGAATGGATGGTGATTTAGGCAGTAATACCAATACAGTCAGGGAAATGAGCTTCCTTCCTTGAGGAACTGCCCAGCATTTTTAGCAGCTGTAGGAAGAATATCATACGTCCTAATCTACATTGTAGTGTGGTACTGGTATTACTGTAAATGCTGTTTTTCCTTTTATTTTGTTTTTACAATTCAACGCTTAAATATATTACCTTCAATACATGCTGTATTATTCCCTTAAAAAAGTCTTAAAAAAAAATTGTCCTCAAAACCCCTAGGAAACCTCAGGTTTTTATGTATTTCTGGGTAATACACAAAACATATTGTCCTCAATCATTTAAGTAACCACAACAAAAACATTAGCGTTAGATGATGATTGTACTTATTTCAGTTCCAATGCCTGGTTTTCTCAAATGCATACATCCATACAGTGGGGCAAAAAAGTATTTAGTCAGCCACCAATTGTGCAAGTTCTCTCACTTAAAAAGATGAGAGAGGCCTGTAATTTTCATCATAGGTACACTTCAACTATGACAGACAAAATTAGGGAAAAAAATCCAGAAAATCACATTGTAGGATTTTTTATGAATTTATTTGCAAATTATGGTGGAAAATAAGTATTTGGTCACATACAAACAAGCAAGATTTCTGGCTCTCACAGACCTGTAACTTCTTCTTTAAGAGGCTCCTCTGTCCTCCACTCGTTACCTGTATTAATGGCACCTGTTTGAACTTGTTATCAGTATAAAAGACACCTGTCCACAACCTCAAACAGTCACACTCCAAACTCCACTATGGCCAAGACCAAAGAGCTGTCAAAGGACACCAGAAACCAAATTGTAGACCTGCACCAGGTTGGGAAGACAATCTGCAATAGGTATCAGCTTGGTTTGAAGAAATCAACTGGGGAGCAATTATTAGGAAATGGAAGACATACAAGACCACTGATAATCTTCCTCGATCTGGGGCTCCACGCAAGATCTCACCCGTGGGGTCAAAATGATCACAAGAACGGTGAGCAAAAATCCCAGAACCACACGGGGACCTAGTGAATGACCTGCAGAGAGCTGGGACCAAAGTAACAAAGCCTACCATCAGTAACACACTACGCCGCCAGGGACTCAAATCCTGCAGTGCCAGACGTGTCCCCCTGCTTAAGCCAGTACATGTTCAGGCCTGTCTGAAGTTTGCTAGAGAGCATTTGGATGATCCAGATGAGGATTGGGAGAATGTCATATGGTCAGATGAAACCAAAATATAACTTTTTGGTAAAAACTCAACTCGTCGTGTTTGGAGGACAAAGAATGCTGAGTTGCATCCAAAGAACACCATACCTACTGTGAAGCATGGGGGTGGAAACATCATGCTTTGGGGCTGTTTTTCTGCAAAGGGACCAGGACGACTTATCCGTGTAAAGGAAAGAATGAATGGGGCCATGTATCGTGAGATTTTGAGTGAAAACCTCCTTCCATCAGCAAGGGCATTGAAGATGAAACGTGGCTGGGTCTTTCAGCATGACAATGATCCCAAACACACCGCCCGGGCAACGAAGGAGTGGCTTCAGAAGAAGCATTTCAAGGTCCTGGAGTGGCCTAGCCAGTCTCCAGATCTCAACCCCATAGAAAATCTTTGGAGGGAGTTGAAAGTCCGTGTTGCCCAGCGACAGCCCCAAAACATCACTGCTCTAGAGGAGATCTGCATGGAGGAATGGGCCAAAATACCAGCAACAGTGTGTGAAAACCTTGTGAAGACTTACAGAAAGCGTTTGACCTCTGTCATTGCCAACAAAGGGTATATAACAAAGTATTGAGATAAACTTTTGTTATTGACCAAATACTTATTTTCCATCATAATTTGCAAATAAATAAATTAAAAATCCTACAATGTGATTTTCTGGATTTCTTTTTCTCATTTCGTCTGTCATAGTTGAAGTGTACCTATGATGAAAATTACAGGCCTCCTTCATCTTTTTAAGTTGGAGAACTTGCACAATTGGTGGCTGACTAAATACTTTTTTGCCCCACTGTATATACCATGCCTTGAGAGTTTTAAAGGGTAGGCAGAGAAGAAAAGGCTGACATTGTCTTAATGAATGGAGAACTGTATATAGAGTGTGTTGGCGTCTATAAATTGAGTAATGGCACACTATGAAGTGTGGGTTTGTTTTTCACAGTACTTTCCACTCTGCAGATATGTGGAACCCCTCAGAGGCTTGGAGACTGCCAATGTAGGCTGGCCTAGAGGATGTTACATAACAGGCCAACACACATACAAGCACGCACACTTAATGTTCATTACGAGTTTCCATATGAAGCCGTATCATTCCAAGGAGTAGTAAATATGTGGAAATTATACCATGTTACCTTATCTGGTCCAGCCCAGAACCCTTGGGTTTCTCTATTTATAGCACAGCTATTCTTGCCACAGAGGATTTACTGCCATGGGGAATGATTGGGGGACCTGCTGAGAGCTATACGTCATTATTTGCAAAAACAGTCATCTTTTTAAAAGTATTTACTATTTTTAATAGATTACTACTTGATATCCATTCTCACGTGTCCCTTCTGGACGAGCTCACAGCAACCAGGTGAACTGATGAGGCCTCATATTCAGAACAGTGGCGCCACCACTGTCTGGTAATGGGTGGTAGGAACTCTCTTTCTTACTGCCCTAATAAAACTCCATCCAACCAAAACAGGCAAAGATATTAGGTGGTCTTTTCAAACAGCTCTTACACTAAAATGGCACTATCATAATTTTTGCAATTTCACAGTATCACTCAAACCTCACAGTGTGGAAATATATATAAATAAAAAGGAATATCACGTTTTTTGACAGCACTGGTGTGTTATTATGAAACATTTCCACCAACAAATAGCCCTTAATATTTATGATATATCAACAAATAAAGTAAAGTTGTTGGAGATCGCTTGAAGCTATGACATTTCTTGTTTACTGGCCAGTGGACTGTACTAGATATATCACAGGCTTTTTGCAGGTGGAAATCTGCAGTTCACCCGGTTAGTCTCAACTCATCCAGAACAGACATGTGAGAGTCTAATTTGTAAGGTATTCCACAATCAATTAAGGTGTTTGATTTAATATACCAATTCCGATATTACTTGTCCCATCTTAAATCTTTATTAAAAGTATGATAGATTTTCTTCTTGGATTTGACACACAACAGACTACAATTAAGTGATTATGTCAATTATTATACCTTTATTTCAAGGAACACAGACTGAGACCAAGGTCTCTTTTACAGCTGGGCCCTGCATATACATGTTTACATATACAGTTTAGGTACAATGATTAAGAAACTACACAAGACAAACAAACTATCACAGATAACACAAAAAATATAGCAGCAGATTTTTACATTTACACATAGGTTATTCCCCTAGCAGCACAATAATTTGCATTACCTGAAGCAGTTACAAGCAATACAAAAATAAAAATCCCTCAATAAATGTTTAAAATGGGCAAGGGGGACAAGAGTCTCAAGTTTAAGTTTAGTCTGCAGGCTATTCCATAGGTAAGGAGCGTAACAGGAAAAGGCAGCCATACCCAACTCTGTGGAGATCGCAGGGGCCCCAAGTGTAATCCATGCTTGAGACCTGGTTTTAGGAATTATAATTCTATTGTTGATGAGTGATGATAAATAAGAAGGTAGTTTATTCAGATGTGCTTTATAGACAAACACGAGAGCATGTTGTTCTCGTCTCATGGACAGCGAAGTCCAACCCACATTTTGATATAAAACACAGTGGTGAGTTCTGTAGCTAGCACCCGTAATAAACCTAAGTGAACAACGATAAGTAGCATCCAGCGATTTAAGTGTTGATGCCGTAGCAGGCATGTAGATAATATCCCCATAATCTATAACAGACATAAAAGTAACTTGCACAATTTGTCTTCTATTTGTAGAGGACAAACATGTCCTGTTTCTATAGAGGAAGCCTAGCTTGATTCTTAGCCGTTTACAAAGTTTGTCAATATGCATTTTAAAAAACAGTTTATCATCCAACCATAAGTATATATATGCAGAGATCTGATTAATTTGAGAACCATCTAAGCTCGTAAGTGCAAGTGTATTTTCAACCCTATTAAAAATCATAAAATGTGCTTTCTTTGCATTTAAAACAAGTTTCAGCTGTATAAAAGACCCTTGTAATATCTTAAAATCTGTCTCCAATATTGATAATGCTCGGTCAGCCGTTGAAGCAATAGAGTACATGACAGTGTCATCAGCATATAAATCAATTTGACACTTATCTCATCACCGATATTGTTTATGTAGAGCAATGGACCAAGTATAGAACCTTGTGGGACCCCTTTAATTAGGGATCAGCAGCAGTGTTGTCTGTTTTGGAGAGTCTGGCATGCCCAAAGTAAAATGCCTGCCACTCAGGCCCAGAAACTAGGATATGCATACTATTGGACAGGGAACACTCTGACGTTTCTAAAACTGTTAAAATAATGTATGTGAGTATAACAGAACTGATATAGCAGATGAAAACCCGTAGAATGTCTGTCCAGAAATGTTTGTTTTGTGACATTTCCTCAGTTTGATAGGCTTCCTATTGAAATCCCAGTATAATAGCTCCCAGATTGCAGTACCTATGGCTTCCACTAGATGTCAACAGTCTTTAGACAGTGTTTCATGGCTTTATCATGGAACAGAACCGAATAGAAGAAGAATTGGTGAAAGAACCACGGATGTCAATAACTTTTCCTGGGCGCGAGACCGTGAGCGCGCTCCTCTTTATTTTCCTTTTATATCGTTTAGGATATCATCCGTGTAAAATATAATTGTTAATATTCATAAAAGTATACCTAAGGATACATTATAAATTATGTTTGATTTGTTTGGGCAAAGTTGATAGGTATAATTTGAACGCTTTCTCTTCACTGTACAACGTGCAACTCGACGGTGGATTTTCTGAACATAACACGCCAACCAAACAGAGATTTATGGATATAATAAATTACTTTTTCTAACAAAAGAACCATGGATTTTTTCCTTTGTTCGTTAGTTCTTCCATCTGGAGCTGTGTTAGCTTCCTCTAAATGTATTTTCCTTGTTCCTTGAGTCTTTGTTCATTCTTTCTGTATTTTTTTACTGAATGTATCACATGGTCACAGAATTCTTTGTGTGATTTTGAAGTCAGTCCTACCACCTCCTCCAGCTTGCTTCTTACTAGTTGGGGCATGGCCTCTATCACTGAGTTTCGGAACAGAGTTGTCATCAGTGGGTCCACCTCTGGATCCCATTCTGTTTCCACCCTCCATCGCAGCTGGATTCTCTGTCTCCCCCAATGCTTCCCGTTTTTGTGACTTTGGGTCAATCCTTGCCGGGTATTCCATTTTTAGAGCACACCAAAAATCAGGGAGGTGTGAGTCAAAGTCTATTCCAACTTCCAGTGTAGTCCCTATCACCTCATTCAGTTTACTGGACCACAGTACATCCTCCGTCTTTGCCACTCCCACTACTCTTGCCAGCAGTGCCTTCAGATCCTCACAGCCAGTAATTTCCCCATTGTTTGTTCTTCAAAGGTCCTTATCCAACCAACCCTTCCAGGACCTGCGAGCCCTATGGGACATAATGCCCTTGTGTTCCCTTTATCAAAATTGGTTATTGCTTGCCATATTTTTCAGTCTTTCTCAGCTTTCTCTTATTCCGCAACCTTCCCTCTTCTTCTTCTCTGTTATAGAATACTTCCCTCAAGTCAATTCATTCCCCTTCACTTCCCTCGTCTAGTTCTCTGAGATCCCGTTCTCTGGAAGCCCTCTGCTCTTTCTCCTTCTTTTCTTTCTCTCTCATTCATTTTGTTTTCAGTTTTTCTATCTCTCTGTCCACTAGTTCGCTTGTCATACTGATTTCATTCATTGCATCTCCATCTAAGGATTCCTCATCATCTTCTTCTTTCACTTGCATTTTTGCCAGGGCTTCTCTCAATCCTCATAGCAATCAATTCTTTCTGGACTTGTTTCTGTAACTTGCTCAGTCTTTCCTGCCCTACTTTTGTTATTTTATTTTATCTGAGGGGGCACACAGGGAGTCTTCCTCTACTCTTCCACCTCTATTTCTCCCTTTATTTCCTGACTTCAGGGTGTATTGTCCACTGGTGTATGGTGGAGGTTTTGTAAACCATTCCACCTTCTTCCTGTCTGACTTTTCATTGTCTTTCTTCAACATTCCTCTAGCTGTCTTTATACTTTTCAACAATCCTTCTCCTTTTTTAAACATCCTCAGTACCTCTTTTTCTCCTTCTTTCTTGTCCTCTCTCTTCTTCCCTGTGTCACTTGTCTTATAATTTTTTATCAGCGTCTCCATTTCCTTCACACTGAGACATCAAACGTTCCTCGTTCTGGCCATATCGTGCCCATTTTATTGGTGCGTTGTTCCCATTTCTGAGATATTTTAGTCAATTCTTCCCTGCATAGGGGATACCTGGCGCTCAGGATTTCTACTGCCGTTCTATTCATTTCTACCGCTTGTTTTCTTGGTCTCCCTACAGACAGCTTTTTCTCCTTTTTCTATGTTTGTTTTTATCATTAGCAATATTTTCCTTAATGTTAATCTAGTAATAGTCTGTGTTTTTAGTATCGTTAATCTTTTATTTGTTATCCACTCTACTTATCTCAGTGCTACTCAAATTTCAACTTCTGGTTCTTTTATTTGTTGTCCAATTATTCCTTTCCCTCTCTCAAACTCCTGCTCTTCTCCCAATCTCAGCCAAGGCTTTACTTATGGGTACTAACGTCTATGGGTACTAACACAAAATATAATTTCCTTGATTGTGCTTGTTCCTCTAATGTAGATCCAATTTGCCCTACTGTCCAATTCCTAAAACCACTCTCTCTCTGCTTTTATTAAGTATCTTCCAACAGGACTGTTTAGCTCTGGGTGACTAGACCACACCCTATTTCCTCCTACCTCTATCCAGGTTACTTTATATTTTCTAACTACTGTGCTGCACCCAGCATCAGTTGCTTTTTCCCGTCTTTTTATTTAGATATCTATTCTATCGTGGCATAAACACTTCCACTTCTATTTTCACAACTTTTATTTAATTTCATGGAACCTGAAAATGTCTTGCAACGGTGTATTCTTTGTTTTGTTTGGCTCTTAATTCATTGCCCTAGTCTAGACATTCGCTTTCTTTAATTTTACCTCTTCTAGATTCCGTTATTTTCCTGTTAAGTTTAATACAGAATTTTTATTTTCCTCTGTTAAATTGTGTTTTTGTTAAAGCAAATCCTCATATTCTATTCATTTTCCCAACAATGTGTTTTTATTCCTTTTGTAACAATGTGCGCTGAGAGTTGTGAAGTACATTCAGGGAGTGAGTGTTTTAATAAATAAACATAACATAATACAAAATAAGAAACACGAACAATGCACAGACATGACACAGGAACAGAAACAATAACGCCTGGGGAAGGCACCAAAGGGAGTGACATATATAGGGAAGGTAATCAGGGAAGTGATGGAGTCCAGGTGAGTCTGATGATGTGCAGGTGCGCGTAACGATGGTGACAGGTGTGCGTCATAACGAGCAGCCTGGTGACCTAAAGGCCGGAGAGGGAGCACACGTGACACATTTAGCTTCTTATAGTATTCGTACTATTCTTTGTTCCCTATTCTCGTTCTGTTCTGTCATGCACTTTTATATATTTTTTTATTTATGTCTGTACGGTGAGTCCATATCCGGAATTCCCCTGCCCAAATTTCTATTACTATTTCCTGTGCCCACCACTATTAAATCATTTAACCTCTCTGGGCTAGGGGGCAGAGTTTGGAAGTTCGGAGAGTCTGGCTTGCCCAAAGTAAAATGCCTGTTACTCAGGCCCAGAAGCTAGGATATGCATATAATTAGTTGTATTTGATAGAAAACACTTTGAAGTTTCTAAAACTGTTAAAAAATGTCAGTGAGTATAACAGAACTGATATGGCAGGTGAAAACCCGAGGAAAAACCATCCAGAAAAATAAATGTTTTGAGCTCCCATGCAATTGGTATGGTTTCCTATTGCACAATGAAAATAATAGCTCCCAGATTGCAGTATCTATGGTTTTCACTGGATGTCAACAGTCTTTAGACGAGGTTTCAGGCTTGTTGAACAAGTAGCTATCATTGGGTTCCTCCTTGGGTCTGTAGTCCTGTGGCGCGAGTGACTGAGGGCGCGCTTTTTGTTATTTATCTCCGGTATTGAACATACTACATTCCGTCTTAAATTTTATCAGCTTTTTGTTAAAGCTGAAAAATGTGAGTTCCATGCTGCCTCAGTGTCTTTCCTGTGTTACATTACTGCACAGGGACAGTTACGTATGGACCCCGACAAGGTCATGGCAGTCACAGATTAAATCCTTCCAATAGAAAAAAAATAAAATAATGATTTTAATCCTCACATGGGATGATTTCACTGAACAACAAAATAAAGGGAATATTGAATATACATCTGTAAAATGATAGTCTAGAAACTAAAGCTTTGGTGGTCTTCCTCTCAGGCTTCCATGTCTTCTCCCTGGACCTCCTCAATGTCCACCTCTTGAACATCAGACTCTTTTAATTAACAAAAAATCATGTATGTCATATAAAATATATTCACCCCACCCAGTATTGTAATCAAAACTTACCAGAAAGCATGTAGTCCTTGGCTCAGACAGTGTAGTAGTGTGGGCTCAATAGCATCTCATTAGTATGCAAGATCTTGAGACTCAAAGCTGTACATGTGATGGAAGAGTGCACTGGACATGTGATGGAAGAATGCACTGTGCATGCAGAGGGGAATAGTTGGGAATAGTTTACCCAAAATATGCCACAAGACCTAGAATTGCCTTATGTGTATCCCACAAAAAAACTTTACCAGAAAGTTTCAGACTCTTTGAAACCCTACTGGCCATAGAGGACACCTAACTGATTGACCCAAGAAAGGGAATCCCGGGTCAGTGGGGAGGCTGAGCAGCCAGCCTGTGTAATCAGATTTATACAGTGTGCTCCACAATGCACATAGAGGGCTAATGGCTGCTGCCTCCTCACAATTTCCTGTGCACCTGTGTATTTTCCTGCCATGTTTGAGGCACCATCGTAACTATGCCCACGTAAGCCAGACATGGGTAAATTGAGCCTCAACAACACATCAGTTGCCACTTTCGCAATGCCCTCGCCTGTTGTCTCCAACACCCTGTATTGCCCAATAAACTCCTTGTGAGGGACAAGGACATGGTCAACATAACGCAGGCAGACACTCTCCTGTTCAGCACCAGAGACATCTTGAGTACCATCAACAATTATTGAAAATTGTACAATCGGAAGAGACCTAATCTCAGCTGTAATGCCTCGAATGACTGTATTGGCCATGATGTTCAGAATTTCATTCTGCGCTTTAGGGCCTGTGTACATTGTGGTACGCTCTGTTAACCACCAGTAAAATTAGATCATCCTCTTCTGCCCTAAGTTTTGAAAGCTGGTATAAATTCCCACTGTCATCCATGTGGCCTCCAAAGGTTTGTCCCTGTCTTGTAACATGCTGCACCGAACTAACAATTTTCATCAAGCAATGCCTTGCGTCCTCCTGCTGTTTACCCCACGCGCTAGATAACTGGGTACTGATTGGATTTAGCTGGTGTGCTGTTACTGTTACAAAGTGGCGGTGGATTTGGCAGTTTTGATGTGCTGTGAATTTTACAATGGCTTTTCTCCAGTTCCTAAATCCTGCACTAATGAAGGCAGAATCCGCTCTTTGGCCAAAATATGGCCGGCTTGAAAACCCTTGGCTACAGTGAAAACACAACACTGTGACACTGTCATCTGAAGTCTCTCTCCCTGGCTCTTTCCCTTTCACCACCGTCACTGACTCACAGTTTGTCTCCTAGATAATAAATAAGGTGTATTCCTAACTACCGGTACCCAAAACTATACAATTAATCACAGCAGCAATACCATTGCCTTAAACAAATCTTGGTTCAGTCACCATTTTAAGTTGAGAGCGGGGGTATCCATGGCATTGTCCAATTATGTCCCTATTTTACAAGTCTAAAAAAGAGAGAACCTTTCATAATGTTGCCAAACAAAGACTCAACAAACTTACTTGAGACTCCCTGTCTCTGCCAGTCTGTCCCTGCCTATCTGTCCCCAGCTCTGCTGTCTGTGTGCCATCTGTTGGCAGCTCTGCCTAATGACATAATTTATAAGGGCACAAGGCAAGACCCAAATGAAGACACAGAAGGCAGATGGTTGAGCTCCGATATTTATTATAACAAAAGGGGTAGGCAAAAGGCAGGTTGGGTACGGGCGAGAGTTCATAAACCAGGTCTGAGTCCAAACAGTACCAGGCGATAGGCAAGCTCGAGGTCAGGACAGGCAGGGGTTCAGTAACCAGGTCAGAGACCAAACGGTACAAGACAATAGGCAGGCTCGAGTTCAGGTGCAGGCAGAGTGGTCAGGCAGGCGGGCTCAGAGTCAGGACAGGCAAGAGTCAAAACCAGGAGGGCGAGATAAGAGAGACTGGGAAAAGCAGGAGCTGAGACATGTTGTGAAAAAATTGCAAGATTATGTTATAATACTTTTATTACATCAAATGGTTGTTTTATTCAACATAATATAGTATTTTGTTAACTATGGTGTGTGTGTTCTACTGAGGATGGGCCTCTGACAGGTGATTTACAATGTATTTTGGGTGATAAAACCTAAAGAGCATTCCAGAGCATGAGTTAATGTTTCTGTTCTATACCGTACCAAGGAGAGATGGTTCCAGTTTGGAGTTGGAGGGCCAGACACTGGTTTATACAATGAAAACTGTTGACACAGCAGATGCTGTCTGCTATGTATTATAGGTACCTTTCATACAGATCTTAACCTTGTGACCAATTCTATATATCTTTTGTTCGTCATGTAGGTTGAAAGGGGTGTATCTTTGCTATAAAAGATCTCAGTAGCCTTTGTGTCACCACTCTCAACGGATCATCAGAGACGGTGGTGATTCGTTGACAAGCCATTGCTATTGCAAAGCTCTTACTATTAAAGATTTAAGTATAACTCTGACTTGTGTGATAAGTTTGTCTCTCCTCATTTGATAGTAAAGAAATTAACCACCACAGACACAAAAACGCTGGTTGACTTGACAAACAAGACGAACTGGCACAGAGATACAGGAAACGCAGGGATAAATACACCAGGGAAAATAAGCAACACCTGGAGGGAGTGGAGACAAGCAAAAGGACAAGTGAAACAGATCAGAGTGTGACAGTACCCCCCTCACCCTCTAGGGGCGCCACCTGGCGTCCTATGTGGGCACATACCTAGTTGACCGGGGTGTCGGCGGTGGAAGTCGGCAATGAGGGCTGGATCCAGGATGTCTCTAGCGAGAACCCAGCACTTCTCCTCCGGGCCGTAACCCTCCCAGTCAACCAGGTACTGGAAACCCCTGCCCCGTGGTCGAACACCCAGGAGGCATTTTACCGTGTATACCAGATGGCCATCAATGACACGAGGAGGAGGGGTGGGCCTGGAGACAGACGACAAAGGGCTGTGAGACACGGGCTTAATCCTAGACACATGGAAAGTAGGGTGAATACGGAGGGTACAGGGTAACAAGAGACGGACAGCAGTGGAACTAAGGACTCTAGAGATGGGAAAAGCACCAATGAAACGGGGAGACCAGAAGTGGCAGGTCCCGTGTGGAAAGCTATACCCTCTGCCCAATGCGGTAGCGGGGTGCTAGAGTCCGGCAGCGATCCACTTGTTGACGATATCTGGAGTTGGTCTTGAGGCTGATACCCCATGGAGCACTCAAAAGGGGAGAGTCCCGTGGCTAAAAAGGGAAGGGTGTTCCAGGCATACTCCACCCAGACCAGTTGCCGGCTCCAGGTAGTGGGCTTAGATGAGACCAGGCATCCTGGTTAGCTCGCTCCGACTGGCCGTTGGATTGGAGATGGAATTCTGAGGATAGGCTGGCCAACGACCCAATAAGAGTGCAGAACGCCTTCCAGAACTGAGACGAGAACTGAGGACCCCGGTCAGACACAATGTCCACTGGGAGTCCATGGATCCAGAAGACGTGCTGCACCATAAGTTGGGCCGTCTCCTTGGCAGAGGGTAGTTTGAAATGGTGGCCTTGGAGAACCGATCCACTACCGTCAGAATGACAGTGTTGCCATCGGTCTCTGAAAACTCTGCCACACCAAGGCAGAGGAACTGTATAGGTGGGAGAGGGCGTCAGTTCCTTTCTGCAGGATTGAGATGATGGGACAGGAAGGCACAGGGATGGAGCTTCTGGTCCTTTGCAGATCGCTGGGTCAGGATGGCCCACACTCCAACATTAGAAGCATCAACCTCTACCACAAATTGACGGGATGGGTCCAGATGGACGAGGATGGGTGCTGTGGTGAACCGATGCTTCAAGTCCACAAAGGCTCTGTCAACAGTGTGATACCATGTGAATGGTACTTTGGGAGAGGTGAGTGCAGAGGGGGACCGCCAGGGTGCTGTAGCCCTGAATCAAATGGCGGTAGAAGTTAGCGAACCCCAGGAAACATTGTAACTGCACCCTGGACGTAGGCCAATCTACCACTGCTTTCACCTTTTCAGGATCCATTTGGACATTTACATCCATGATGACATATCCCAAAAAGAAGATTGTAGAGCGGTGGAACTCACACTGATCGGCTTTCACAAACAACTGGTTCTCCAGGAGGCGCTGAAGGACTTGTCTGATATGATATGTGTTCTTGGGAAAAAAACAGGATGTCGTCAAGGTAGACGAACACAAAATGATTTAGCATGTCCCGGAGCACATTGTTTACCAGGGCCTGGAAGACAGAATTTGTGAGTCCAAACGGCATGACCTGGTACTCCTACTGTCCGCTGGCTGTGTTAAATGCTGTCTCCACTCCTCTCCTTCGCATATCCAAACCAGGTGGTAGGCATTCCGAAGATCCAGCTTGGAAAAATGGTGGCCCCCTGGAGAGGTTCAAAAGCCGAGGAGAGGAGTGGTAGGGGGTAACGATTCTTGATCGTTATATCACTAAGACCCCGGTAGTCAATGCACGGATGCAGGGTCTTGTCTTTCTACTCCACAAAGAAAAATCCTGCACCAGCAGGAGATGCAGATGGAAGGATGCCTCCAGTAGCCAGAGAATCCTCAATGTACTCCTCCATGGCCGGATAGAGAATATAGCTTGACCACGAGGTGGTGTGGTGACGGGGAGGAGATCAATGGCACAATCATAAGGACGGAGCGGGGGAAGAGAAGTAGCACGTGCCTTACTGAATACCTCCGGCTGTGCCGCTTTAAGGCAATGGGAATGACAAAACGGGCTCCAACCTAGGATGGAGCTCGTGGTCCAGTCAATAACAGGGTTGTGTTTTTGGAGTCAAGAAAATCCCAGAACAACAGGAATATGGGGTAAATCGATGAGGAGGAACTGTATGTTTCCTGAAACCCGTATCTGAACGGTCACTGTGCTATGGGTGACTCTTCCAATTCAGAAACCTTGGCAGCATCCATACAACTTTCATCAGCCCCAGAGTCAATGAGTACCCGGAGAGACTGGTCTCCCCATAGCAGTATCACAAAAAAAGGTGTACGGGTGATGGGAATTAGGGGACTCCCAGTCTGGCTCACCAGAGTACTTGTACCCATTAGAGAAAAGGGTTTCTTAACAGGGTGGCTATATAATGTCCCACACCTCCACAGTACAGACAACAGTTAGAACTCAGCCTGCGTGAGTGTTCCACAACTGATAATCTAGCTCTTCCCAGTTGCATGGGTTCTGGAGTATCCAACTCACCCATCGCCGATGATTCTCGAGGAACCTCCATCATATTCTTCCCAGGATGGGGAGGTCATGTGTCCCCCGTCCCGCCTGGTATTTCCGCCTATGCGGAGGACAACACAACGAGATGCAACAGCTGGCTTCCCTTGATACTTTTTTTTGGTGCGAAAGGACCATTCACAGTTTAGCTCGCTCAGTTTAGCTCAACGCTGATTGTCTAATTGTTATTATTTTTTTGTCAAGGGAGGCCAGATGCTCGCTGCCTTCCCTTGCCTTCAATGCTACGGGCGGCAACCATGTTATACTCGTTTGAACCCGACAGCATTAGATAGATGGCCTTACATGTAGAGAGACAGAGGACCGCTGTTTCGGTCGCTCGGATGCTTTCTCCTGTGAGATACATTCAGCATCGTGCGAATTTTAGGAATATTATGAAACACAGAGAGACGAAGATAAATTATTTTATGTAATTTTTTTATTGATCATTTTTTGGGAAAACCAAGCATTGGACTGAAATAACTACAATCACATTCTAACACTAACGATTTTGTTGTGGTTACTGAAATTATTTCCCTTAGCATCCATGAATACTGGTTAGATTAAAGGAGTAACTCTGGTAGGCCTGAGACAGACTCCCTCACCTCAAGTTCAACTTTCGAAGTCAGTTGGAGCCCCGGGCCGTACATCCTTCATATCATAGGCCTGCAGTAGATAAAGCTTAATAATAGCCACACCATACCAAAACTTCACAAATGTTCCTACTTTATTAGGGTAATTAGGATAATATTAGGGTAATATCAAAAGTAAGTCAAGACATTGTTTTAGGGAAAATATGAGCAGAAGAGCGAATGTAAATCATGGAAAAAACGCTCCCCTGTGCCCAATAAAAAAAACACAATCCTCCCCAAAGCAAAAACACAAGAATGACAACCCTCCCCTATTTTGGACCACCCCTCACCCCAGTACATTTTGATTTGTCCCTAACGTTAGCAGGCTAGTTGGATAGCAACCTTTCAAGCTGATTCAGTTTGGTGAAAATGTTATTGTTATACATTTGAAGTTATTTCTGGAGAAGTTTACATTATAGGGATTAGGCTGGGTCCTCCATATTAAGTCACACCCCGCAAACGTTTTTCCGGCATAACTTCGGCATTCTTCAGAATTCTAATTAATTTTACGTAGTAACTCGAAAAATAGAAAAGTGATGTGTAACTTTGATGCATATATTAATGCAAATCCATATGTTACATGAGGTTACATTCATGCTGTAACGATCTTCAGTGACGGACCAAGGCGCAGTGTGCCGGGTTGAGTTAAACATGTTTATTAGTCAACTCACTCAAAACAAAAACAACGATCATAAGGTGCCGCACCAACAGCACATTAACAGAGTCAACTTCCCACCAGGAAAGGAAGAAAAAAGGGCTACTAAAGTATGGCTCCCAATCAGAGACAACGATGGACAGCTGTCCCTGATTGAGAGCCCTACCCGACCAACAACAAAGAAATACAAAAACTAGAACATAGAATGCCCACACCAAATCACACCCTGACCAAACCAAAAAGAGACATAAACAGGCTCCTACAGGTCAGGGCGTGACACATGCTACCTACCCTTTAAATTATGGAAAAAGTCATATGTATATGTTTTATAAAACTGCTATGTTTAACACATTATTTTTTTCTCTTTAAATATCCACCTCCTCCAAAACCCTTGCAGCTTCCTCCAGATGTATTGGTGTAAAAAAAAAATGAAGCATGCTCTGTTTAACAATACCTTTTCTCTCAACTGCAGCACAGAAAAGGAAGAGAAAATTGGTCACCTCTGTCACACCACTCATGGTACCACCCTCAGGTACTTAATATGATTTTTTCTCCCAGTTGTATCAGCTACTATTGGTGGCTGTAAAACTTTTACATTTGCAAACCATGTCAATCAATTCAGTTTTTTTTTTGGGGGGGGTTCCGGGAACGTGTTCCGCCTGCAAGCCCTCAGCAGGACCGTGAGTCTGAGGTGCCATGGGAGAGCTGTGATTTCTGCGAGCACTGGTTCCACTGCCGGTGTGTGCAGTGGGTTCCAGACGTGGCAGTGGAGCTGGACTTTAATTGAGATTTTTTGATAATACAGGGATGGAAGTTGAGATTTTGTAGTTTGTTTGTTTTGATATGTATTTATTTATTAATTAATTTCTAATGCATAAAATATCAAAGATTATATAAAAACCCATGTCTTGTGTATTTCTTCCCTAAATGTTCAAGTGCATCACTGCAACAAAAACTGCAACACAGTGATTTCTTTGTTCATGTTAATGCACATCACTGAAATTGTTTTATTAGATGTAAATTTTTCTTAATCATTCATATTTTTGTACTAAACAAAAATATAAAGTCAATAAATAAAGTAATCTACTTTTGTCAAAGCATAAAATTAATCTGTAAAACTAATTATGAGACATTATTTGGCTGCAACACTAAAAGACTGACGAAGAACCATGTTTAAAAGTCCACAGGAGGGCGCACCAGGCTAAGCAATGAAAGGTTGATGGGTAGTCGGCTATCTAGTAAACACTTTGGAGACCAGGTTGGTGTTTCTGATTTGAACAAACTTACATGGATATATCTTGTAATTTAACAAAATAGTAAGGGCTTCGAAATATTACATTGAATGGAAAAGACATTCCGCATTAGTCTAAAGCCTTAAAATAATTTCAGTAACCACAACAAAATCGTTAGTGTTAGAATGTGATTGTAGTTATTTCAGTCCAATGCTTGGTTTTCTCAAATGCATATATCCATATACACTATGCCATGAGAGATTTAAAGGGTAGGCAGAGAAGAAAAGGCAGACATTGTCTTCATGAATGGAGAACTGAATAGTGTGTTGGTGTCTCTATAAACTGAGTAAAGGCATACTATGAAGCCTGGGTTTCCACTCTGCGGATATGTGGAACCCCTCAGAGGCTTGGAGACTGACAATGCACCAAATGTCCCTGGCTGGCCTAGAGGATGTTGCATAACATGCCAACACACACATACAAGCACGCACATGCGCACGCACACACACCACTGTAGACACAAATGTATGTTTGTATTGTGCACTTAATGTTCATTATGAGTTTCCATATGAAGCCATATCATTCCAATGAGTTGTAAATATGTGGTAATTATACCATGATACCTTATCTGGGCCAGCCCAGAACCCTTGGGTTTCTCTATTTATAGCACAGCTAAGCCTGTCACGGAGGATCAACTGACATGGAGAATGATTGGGGGACACGCTGCTGTACTTCATTATTTACATCTAGTGGTGTAAAGTACTTAAGTAAAAATAATTTAAAGTATTAAGTATTTTGGGGGGGAATTTGTACTTTATTTTACTATTTATATTTTTAGCAACTTTTACTTTTACTTCACTACATTCCTAAAGAAAATACATTTCCCCTGACAACACAAAGTATTTTTTACATTTTGAATGCTTAGCAGGACAGGAAAATTGTGAAATTCAGGCACTTATCAAGAGAGCACGTGGTCATCCCTACTGCCTATAGTCTGGCGGACTCACTAAACACAAAATGCATATTTTGTAAGTAATGTCTGAGTGCTGGACTGTGCCCCTGGCTATCCATACATTTTAAAAACAAGAAAATGTTGCCGTCTGTTTTGCTTAATATAAGGACAGGGGCGAAGATCTGATATCAACTTTGGAGGAGACAATTACATCAAATTTTCTCAAGAGCAATTCCTGAGGGGGACACCAAAAGTAGTGCTGTAACACATAGCCTACTTTGTAATATGTTAAATGTATATTGAGGAATCATAATTACTACTACTGGATAATTGATAGGTAGTTAACTTCTTAGGGAGCAGCGCACGAGGTGACCGTTTTGGAGAGCCTGGCGTGCCCAAAGTAAAATGCCTCCCATTCAGGCCCAGAAAATAGGATATGCACATATTTAGTACCATTGGATAGGAAACACTCTGTTTTTTTCTAAAAGTGTTAACATTTGGTCTGTGAGTATAACAGAACGGATATGGCAGGCGAAAACCCGAGGAATTTCTGTCCTGGAAAAAGTGGTTTTGACACATTGCCTCATTTAGAACCCCTCCCTTATGAAAATGCCCATATAAGGGCATATGAAGTAGTACCTATCGCTTCCTCTGGATGTCAACAGTCTCGAGAAAGTGTTCTGATTCTTTTTAGATGCTTTTAGAGCAGAGAAGAAGACGAATAAGGAAGTGTCCACAGAGAATGTCAATACAGGAAAAGGCGCGTTCACGGCTGGCGCGTTCTTTGTTTTTTTTCCTTTCTTATCGCCCAGTTTATATTCCGGTTGAAATATTATACTATTTATACACAAAAGTGTTCCTAAGGATACATTTAAAATGATGTTTGATTGTTCTTGGAGTTTATAGGTATAAGTTGAACGAGTTCTCTTCACGTTTCAATGGACGATTGGAGGCTCTATTTTCTCATTATAACGTGACAACCAAACAGAGATTTATGGATATAATACATTACTTTTTCTAACAAAAGAACCATGGATTGTCTTCGTTGGACACTTGGGAAGCCCTCAGCAGAAGTTCTTCAAAAGGTAATTGATTTGTTTTCGCTGTGAAATGTGTTTTGTGTGAACCGCATGGTTTATGAATTTATGGTAATGGGAAAAATATGTGGGGTGCTATCCTCAAACAATCAAATGTGGTGCTTTCGCTGTGAAGCCTTTTTGAAATCTGACAACGCTGTGATATTGCCAAGAAGCAGAGCTTTTGATGACTATGCAACACTTGTATATTGAGCGAGTTAGGGAGTTTAGGGAGTTATAAAGAGTTGTAATTCTAAGGAAATAGTATCTCAAAGTAATGGTACACTTTGAATAGAGACTGGTGTTTCTCATTCATTTTAATAATTCAATCCCACCCGTTCCTGTCATTTCCAGTGAGATTGATCAGGCCTCACTTGAAAGTCAGGATACAGGGCATTCGACACCATTAAAATATTTCCTCTCCCTTTCCTTTCCCTGACCATCCGAAACCATTTAAATATCTGTCAAAACATTTTCATCCTTCTGTATACCCAATTTAAAGCTGAATTGATAAAATCACATCCAAATAAATCCCACAGTATCAACACCACTATCACATAAATTGTGTACTGGTGTGTGTGTGTGTGAGTGGTAAACCATATGTCAAAAAACAGAAATGTCCAGGCCTTCCCATTTTTTATTTAGCATGTACTACCCATAGACACAATTCACTCCCATATGGGTATTATATGATTGGTCTCTCTTCCATGTAAAATTATCCTGGTATCGTTAATAGACCAAAGTCCAATTAACATATATAATAGCTGTTTCATCTTATATTGTTCCTGTTAACCATTCTAAATGTAATACTTTTGCCTGTCACAAATGTAGTCAATTTCTCAGCTTAAGAAATCAGTGATATTTGATCCTAGGCATCAAATAAAAAGTTGTTTGAGACATGGTCTCCTATGTCTCCCTTAATTAACATACTGTATTGGACTTCCATCAGTCCTGGAAGCATGAATTCTATCAAGACACATCAGATAATAAATTGTTCCATTAACTACTCCCGACACTACCCGGTGAAATGCAAGCCACATGGCTTGGTAACTGGTAACTGGGAGAGTAATGGGAGTACAGGGGGGCTGTTATTTAACAAATGTAGAACCTTCAAAAAGTTGGTGCTGTCTTATTAGCTTGATAGTCAATACTTATGTCATTATACTTTTATTACTGGACACTGTTCCATGTAATGGAACAGACTTTTACTGACACCAGCAATATTCAATCCGGCTTTGAGCATTCGTAAATTCATCAGTTATTCTGCACTCCGGTACATCCAACCTAGTGCTTTGAATACCAAGTACCCTATTTTTTACACGATTCATTCTCAAAATAGTCCAGTTACGCTGATAGAACGCTAACTTCAATACACTAGTATATTGAGCTTTTGATTCTGGTTTCATGTGATTGTGCCAATTCATAATTGCCTCCCTGAATTCTTTATCTGATTTGAATTCTCCGTTTGCAGGGAAATGTTGCCCAATATGATCCATTTTGGCTCAATTCTTTCCATATTCGAGCCGAATTGGTAGAATTTGCATTCGCTTCATTCAGCGACTCCATGGTTTTATTAAAATAACTATTTTCCAAGCCTCTCCCTATTGTCCTGTGATATTCATATTTATTCTTTGCTCCTTAGTTTCGTTTTATTGTGCTATTCACTTTATTAAGACCACTTTAGATTTTAGATTTCTCACTGCTATCATATTACCTCTTATTGATATCCACGTTATTTTCCTTTCTCTGACTAATGAACTTTGGGTATGGCCCCTGTCTCTAGGTTTTTATAATTGTTCTCTTTTTGAGTATATTATTACTTCAAATGTTTCCATTTCTATATTTCCCTGTACTGTATATTATTCTACCTTGCAGCACAGTATGCAATTTTCAATGGCCTTATCAGGCAATCGCTAATATCGTCTTGACATTTATTACTAATTTACTATAATGTTCATGTATTTTTTTATTTATCCTAACTGTTAAAACTTCTAGTATCATATCATATCATCATATCATAGTATCATCCTTCAATGTGTATTCATGTACCATTCACCCACCCCTCCTTTAATGCGGGACTGGGTGCGTCGTCCCAACCAGGTTACACTTAAGCAACGGTTCGGGAGAGGTGCCCTTTCCCCACCAATAGCAGAGAACTTTTACACACCCCTTCCGCTTTCCTAAGGGACCTGAATAAAAAATTAAAAAACAAAACATATTATACAGGATTTTCACCTATTTAATTAACAATATCGGTACACTTCCTCGACACGATAAGCAATCCTATAGGATTTCTCTTACACTTTCCCTTCCAGCCAATGACCTGGAAATGTGGAATTTTCTGATTGACTTCCTCGAAACGGAAAAGGCAATGTTATACAGGATTTCTTACCCACCCAAGCAGTCCCTTGATAAATTGGGTCAAGGCGATATCGTGGATTTCCTATCCACCCAAGCAGTCTCTTGCTAAATCAAGTCAAGGCAGGATCGTGCATTTCCTATCAAACAATTTACAAGTAAATGTTATTCGACCATGCAGATAGACAGTTACCACTTCAAACTAAATTGAACAGAACAGTCAACAGGGCAGACAAGTAACCTGAACACCCACCCCAGCTGAGCAACTGAGCGAGCTGGATGGGGGGAGGGATGGGCCTAGAAACGGAAGACAGAGGACTGTGAGACAAGGCCTTAATTCTCTACACATCAAAAGTAGGGTGAACACGGAAGGTACGGGGCAACAGCAGACTAATTACTCTAGAAAATGGGGAAAGGACCAATGAAATGAAACGGGGGGAAAGTTTACGGGATTCTACCCGGAGGGCTAGGTCCCGAGTGGACAACCACATCCGATAGCGAGGAGCCAGAGTCCGGTGGCGGTCTGCTTGTCGACGACACCTGGAGGTTGTCTTGAGAAGAGCCGCCCAAGCTCTTTTCCAGGTAAGCCGACAGCGACGGACGAACATCTGGGCTGAAGGTATTTTGATCTCTGCTTCTTGCTCTGGGAAGAGCGGGGGCTGATATCCCATGGAGCCGTCGAAGAAGAATAGTCCAGTAGCCGAGCAGGGGAGAGTGTTCCTGTCATATTCCACCCAGACCAGTTGCTGATTCCAGGTGGTGGGGTTACTGGCAACAAGACACCGGAGTGCCGTCTCCATAACTTGATTAGCTCGCTCCGACTGGCCGATGGACTGGGGATGAAACCCTAAGACAGGCTGGCCGACGACGATAAGGGTGCAGAACGCCTTCCAGAATCGGGATGAAAACTGAGGACCCCGATCTGAGACAATGTCGACCAGGAGTCCATGGTTTCGGAAGATGGTGCTGCACCATGAGCTGGGCCGTCTCCTTGGCGGAAGGTAATTTAGGAATAGGGATGAAATGGGTGGAGAACCTGTCAACCACCGTCAGGATGCTGGTGTTGTCATCTGACAAAGGAAGCCCAGTGACAAAATCCAGGAATATATGGGACCAGGGGCGATGAGGAACAGGAAGTGGATGCAGGAGACCAGACGGAGCTTTCCGCTGAGTCTTGCTTTGAGCATACACCATGCATGCGGCGACAAAGGCCGAGACATCAGGAGCCATGGTGGGCCACCAGAAGCGCAGTCGGAGGAAAGCCAGGGTACGACGAGCACCAGGATGACAGGTAAGCCTGGAGGAGTCAGCCTATTCCAGGACTTGGGACCGAATCAGGACTGAACATCCAGTTAGCCGGACCTTCCCCAGGGTCCGGATGGGAATGTTGTGCTTTGAGAACCAGAGCTTCAATTCCCCAGACAACCACCAAACATGAGGCAGGGAGGATGGTCTCTGATTCAGAGGGTGAGGCAGCGGAACTGTACAGGCCGGAAAGGGCGTCCGGCTTCACATTTTTGTGGTCAGTCCATACCAAAAATGGATGTTCCGCCCCTTCTAGCCAATGCCTCCACTCCTCCAGGGCCATCTTTACTGCTAGGAGTTCCCGGATGCCAACGTCATAGTTCCTCTCTGCCAAGTTGAGATGATGGGACATGAAGGCAGAGGGATGAATCTTTTTGTCCTGGACGGATCACTGGGAAAGAACTGCCCCTACTCCCACGTCAGAAGCGTCAACCTCCACCACAAACTGACGGGTCGGATCCGGATGGATGAGAATGTGGGCAGTGGTGAATCGTTGCGTCAAATCCACAAAAGCCTTGTTTGCTGCTGGGGACCATGTGAACGGTACCTTGGGAGAGATGAGTGCAGAGAAGGGAGCCGCCAGGTTGCTGTAGCCCTGAATGAAACAGCGGTAAAAATGTGCAAATCCCAGAAACCACTGTAGCTGCACCCTGGACGTGGGTTGGGGCCTATCCACCACCGCTCTCACTTTTTTCCGGATCCATCTGAACATTCCCTTCAGAGATGTATCCCAGAAAAGTGAATGTGGAGTGGTAGAACTCGCACTTCTCCGCTTTAATAAACAACTGGTTCTCCAGAAGGCGCTGAAGAAATTGTTGAACGTGTTCCTGGGCAGAACGGGAGAAAACCAGGATGTCATCGAGGTATTCAAAAAAAAAACGATTCAACATGTCCCGGAGCACATCGTTAACCAGAGCCTGGAAGACAGCAGGAATGTTAGTGAGTCCAAACGGCATGACCAGGTACTCATTGTGTCCACTTGCTGTATTGAAAGCAGTCTTCCACTCATCTCCTTTGCAGAACCGAACAAGGTGGTAGGCATTCCGGAGGTCCAGTTTAGAAAAGATGGTTGCCCCCTGGAGAGGTTCGAAAGCCGAGGAGAAGAGTGGTAGCGGGTACCGGTACTTGAACGTGATGTCATTGAGACCCCGGTAATCAATAAATGGACGCAGGGTCTTGTCCTTCTTTCCCACAAAGAACCCTGCACCGGCAAGAGCGGCCGAAGGGCAAATGCTTCCAGCCACCAGAGTTATCAATGTACTCCTCCTTTTTTCTCTGGGCCAGACAGGGAATAAATCCAGCCTTGAGGCGGTGTTGTGCCCGGGAGGAGGTCAATTGCAAGGACGAGGAAGGGAGGTAGTCTGCCACACTACGGGAGTTTTGACGTAATTCCAGAGGTTTACTGGCCGCCTCTCTCCCGGATACCGGAGAATCTAATACCTTCCTCACTTCTGCCATGGAATCCTCCAGATGACAAATAGCGGATTGTTGCTCCCAAACTGCTGTAGCCTAGGGAGAGCGCCCTTACCTACATAAGCGTAATAACATACGTTATCTTAGATCGGTCTGAAGGAAACAAAGATGGCTGTAGCTCAAAAATAAGAGTGCACTGAGAAAGAAAACCCCGGCAGGTACCAGGATCCCCAGAATATCGCTCCGGAGGTGGTAAGTGGGGTTCTCGGGGGAGCTGGGGTAGGCTGTACAAGCTCACCACTAATAAGGACAAAATTACTGGGTGGTTGGGGTTTCTCAGAGGTAGCAGGCAGCCTCTGAGCTAAATCCCTGATTTGTTCTATAATCTCCTTAAACCCTTGGTTGTGGCGTTCTGTCAAGGAATGGAGGCCTTCCAGAATGTCTTGTAACAGCTCCTCATGTCTCCCAATAGTGGCTCCCTGCAGGGAGACAGCGTGACAGAGCTGGTCCAAGTCTGCTGGGTCTGTCATGGCCAGTTCGTACTATAAGGGCACAAGGCGAGACCCAGATACAGACACAGGAGGCAGATGGCTAGAGTCTTTGTAGTTTATGTATAATCCAAAAGGAGTGGGCAAGAGAATGGTCATGGACAGGCAAAGGGTCAATGCCAGATTCTGAGTCCAAGAGGTAAAGAGTGGCAGACAGGCTCGATTACAGTGCAGGCAGAAGGGTCAGGCAGGCGGGTACGGAGTCCAGAAAAAACAGGTAAGGGTCAAAACCAGGAAGACTAGATAAAGGGAATAGAAAACAGGAGCACGGGAAAAACACGCTGGTTGACTTGAAAACATACAAGACGAACTGGCACAGAGAGACAGGAAACACAGGGATAAATACACTAGGGAAAATAAGCAACACCTGGAGGAGGTGGAGCCAATCACAAGAACAGGTGAAACAGATCATGGCGTGACAGAAATAAACAGTCACACCCCAGACATGTCTAATGGTGTCTAATGACACAAATGCACATATAGAGTGCACTATTCTTGCTGACTCCTCTGAAATGAACACACATGTTCTGGAAAAATCCCAACAGCACCTGTGTATTTTCCTGCCATGTTTGAGGCACCATCGTAACTCTTCCCACGTAAGCCAGACTTGGGCATATTGAGCCTCAACAACACATCAGTTGCCACTTTCGCAATGCCCTCGTCTGTTGTCTCCGACACCCTGTATAGCCCAATAAACTCCTTGTGAGGGACAAGGACATGGCCAACATAACGCAGGCAGACACTCCTGTTCAGCACCAGAGACATCTTGAGTACCATCAACAATTACTGAAAATTGTACAATCGGAAGAGACCTAATCTCAGCTACAATGCCTCGAATGACTGTATTGGCCATGATGTTCAGAATTTCATTCTGTGCTTTGGGGCCTGTGTACATTGTGGTACGCTCCGTTAACCACTTCAATAAAATTAGATCATCCTCTTCTGCCCTAAGTTTCGAAAGCTGGTATAAATTCCCACTGTCATCCATGTGGCCTCTAAAGGTTTGTCCCTGTCTTGTAACATGCTGCACCGAACTAACAATTTTCATCAAGCAATGCCTTGCGTCCTCCTGCTGTTTACCCCACGCGCTGGATAACTGGGCACTGATTGGATTTAGCTGGTGATTTAGCTCCAGTTCCTAAATCCTGCACTAATGAAGGCAGAATCTGCTCTTTGGCCAAAATATGGCTGCCTTGAAACCCGTTGGCTACAGTGAAAACACAACACTCCTTTTATTGATGGATTATAATGTAGCCAGGGGAAAACGCGAAACCATTTCTCTTGAAATGTCAACACTCTGTTGGCAAGAGTTTGTGGTTCTAAATGTTGAGCCTTTCATAATTTTGCCAAACAAAGACTCAACAAACTTACCTGAGACTCCCTGTCTCTGCCAGTCTGTCCCTGCCTATCTGTCCCCAGCTCTGCTGTCTGTTTGCCATCTGTTGCCTGCTCTGACTAATGACATCATTATGAAACAATTCTATTAACATTTCACTTCTTTCTTACGAACATTTTATCAACTAGTCTTTAAGATATTAGGCTATTAGGGTTCTTACTTTGTGTTTTGCTGTACTGAAAACTGCTCTGATGTCTGTCTGCCATTTTTCTACCTGGCTAGCTGGCTACACACACACACACACAGTGTGCAGGCTATTTACAGTAGGAGATGGGCTTCTGTCGTCTACAAGGGTTGACAGCTGTATGAGTTCACCATTTACACAACAAATGCAGCAACCTTTTGTAATTTTTATATAGTTTATGTTTTGTTTTATATTAGCTGGCTTCCCACAATAGCTGAATTTGCAGAGCTAGCGAGCACAAATTCCATTTCTGTGGTGTTTGCTATAATCTTTGCTATCATCAGTTTACTCCAAGATCGGCACACAGATGGTTCAAAGTCCCCTAGCGGAAATGTAGCTTTTGTAACGAGACCATTAAAGATATTTAAAACAATGGTAGAAGAGAGTGTAGTTCTGTTCAGTTTGGAGTTCAGTTTATTGCTAACCTTATCACAGGGAAGCATTACAGCTGCATGCTGATCTTGGAATAAACTGACGATAGCAAAAATTCCATCTTTGACGATGCCACATAAATGGAATAGGTGCTAGCTAGCTTGCTAGCTAATGTTTGCGATAGTTTGCACCATCAGTTTGCTCGCTAACTCTGCGAATTCAGCTATTGTGTATGTGAACCCTGCTAACATAAAACAAAATCGCTATGGTGCGATTGACTGAATTAACCTCATATTAGCTACATGCACTGAGTGTCTTTCAGACGGTAGACACGAACACTCTGTCACCTTGCCAGCTAAGGAACACTACATTGCATTGCTAGCTTCTCTAATTGACTCAAATTAAAACAGCTGCAAACACTCGTTGATGTTACTGTAGCTAGCTAGCAAACGTCAGCTAACCGCTAGCTAACATAAAGAGTGACCTGTAATTCAATGCTGAGAAAATGAAGACTGGTGAAGGTTATAAATGTGTTTTATTGTATTGAGTGGTAGAAGTCAAGAAATGTCTAACATATCCATTGTTTGAACTACTTACTGGAGGTCAGCCACCAACGACAGACTGTCAGATTCCCACACATGCACTGTACCTGCATCATGTGCCACTACTGAGGGCTGGGGGTGAGGCAGGGGGAGGCAGTGGATCAAACCATTGTGAGGCAAAGGGCGGGGTCACAATCTTTGTCTATAATCAGCACAAGTGTTTTCATTGCGAATTATAAATATTATTGAAATTACATAGTTATATTTACAGTGATATATTTGGGGGACAAATCATATTTTTCCCAGGATGGGGTGGTCGTGTCCCCCCTGTCCCCCCTGGGATTTCCGACTATGTATAAGGAATTTGAAATGATTCATACTTTTACTTTTGATACTTAAGTACATTTTAACAATTACATTTACTTTTGAAACGTAAGTATATTTTAAACCAAATACTTTTAGAAATTTACTGAAGTATTATTTTACTGGGTGACTCACTTTTACTTTTTTATTGTTGTATATATACTTTCACTCAAGTATGACGAATGGGTACTTTTTCCACCACTGCAAATCACTGCCCTTTTAAATTGTTCAGTACAAAACGTTCCGCAATGTAGCAAACGTTCAAGCGAACTGAACACACTGCAGTTGTCTTGTGGTGCTTTCAAGACAACTGCGAACTCTGAGAAAAAACTAGGTTAAATCATTACGTCAGTGATCTTCAGGTCGGAAAGTCTGAGCTTAAAAGATTCCAGAGTTTCCGACATGGAATTCCGAGTTGGATGACTGTTGAAGTCTGAGAATTCCGAGTTCCCAGTTGTTTTTTGAACGTGGCATTGAAAGCGCAATGCCGTTGGTGTGTCTGTGTTCGACTGCATTCACTGGCGGTAGAGCAAAGAACGAAGACTTGCTGGGCACAGCGTTTTCGAAGCAACGTTGTGTGAACGGTTAGAATTAGCGGAAAAACAAACAATCAAACTTTACTCAGTGTGGCGGCAGTTCGGCACAGCTGTGCTGTGACTGGGTTAGAGATGGTAGGAGATAGTGATGGAAAAGAAAGTGAAGCAAGTATGGAGCATAGTGGTACAAATAAAGGAGGGAGTAAGAAAGAGTAAAAGAAAGCAGGAGAGAAAGGGAGTAGGGGTTTGAAGGGGAGCGAGAGGTCTATGGAGGTAGAGAGGAGGCAGAAAAAGACGTTTGAGGAGAGCAACATACTTTCTAATGCTAGCGGCAGTTCGGAGGTAGAAAGTGCAGAGGAAGGCCAAGATAAGACATGAGAGGAGCATGGAGGAGAGGAGGAGCATAAAGTGATTCTGAAGTTTAGGGAGGAAGTGGGAGTAGGGGCGATGAGTCCGATAAGGTTGACGGCTGTGATCAAAGAGTTGATTGGGGAAGTTGTCAATGCTAAAGTGTTAAGAGATGGGAGTTTGTTGGTGTTCTGTAAGGACATGACGCAGAGGGAGAAAGTTCTCAGAGTGAAGGGGTATGCCACCTTCATAAAGCAAGGACTTCCCTACAGGATGCTAGGAAAAGGTATTGAACAGGAATATGTGGTGGTGGAGGTGTGGTTGAGAGGAGGGATGATAGTGGTAGTGAACTACTATAATCCATGTCAGGTATTGGACCCAGAAGAGTTGGAGATGGTGGAGGGCCAGGATAGAAGTAAGGTAATGTGGTGTGGGAATTTTAATGCTCACAACACGCTCTCTGCCCTGGGGGGGGGGGCCAAGTGATGGAAAATCTGATAGAAGTTAAAGATCTGGTGTGCCTGAATGATGGCCAGCGGACTAGGATTGATGTGGTTACAGGGAAAGAGTCTGCATTGGACCTCACTCTGGTATCTAGTGCAATGGCAGGAATCTGTAAATGGGAGGTATGGGAGGAGTCGACAGCAGGGAGTGATCATTACCCCATAGTATGCACAGTAGGCCAGAGGGAGTAGGAGGTGTCAGTGGATGGAGTAGGCAGGTGGGTGTTTGAAAGGGCAAAGTGGGATCAGTTTCAGGAATTTAAGTGAGTGGGTGATGGCTTGGGTGGATTTGAGAGGGGAAGTGGATAGTATGAATAACTGGGTGAGAGCAGCTTTAGTAGGGGCAGCTACTGAGGCGATAGGGAGTTCAGGGAGGAGGAAGAGGAAAGCAGTCCTGTGGTGGTCGAGGAGTGTTTATTTATTTATTTTATTTCACCTTTATTTAACCAGGTAGGCAAGTTGAGAACAAGTTCTCATTTACAACTGCGACCTGGCCAAGATAAAGCAAAGCAGTTCGACACATACAACAACACAGAGTTACACATAGAGTAAAACAATCATACAGTCAATAATACAGTAGAAAAAAAACAAATCTATATACAAAGGGTGCAAACGAGGTAGGATAAGGAAGGTAAGACAATAAATAGGCCGTGGTGGCAGAGTAATTACAATATAGCAATTTAACACTGGAATGGTAAAAATGTGCAGTAGATGAATGTGCAATGTAGAAAAACTGGGGTGCAAAGGAACAAGATAAATAAATAAATACGGTAGGGGATGAGGTAGTTGGTTGGGCTATTTACAGATGGGCTATAAACAGGTACAGTGGTCTGTGAGCTGCTCTGACAGCTGGTGCTTAAAGCGGTTGAGGGAGATAAGTGTCTCCAGTTTCAGAGATTTGGCAGCAGAGAACTGGAAGGAGAGTCGGCCAAAGGAGGAATTGGCATTGGGGGTGACCAGTGAGATATACCTGCTGGAGCGCGTGCTACGGGTTGGTGCTGCTAAGGTGACCAGCGAGCTGAGATAAGGCGGGACTTTACCTAGCAGGGACTTGTAGATGACCAGGAGCCAGTGGATATGGCGACGAGTGTAAAGCGAAGGCCAGCCTACGAGAGCGTACAGGTCACAGTGGTGGGTGGTATATGGGGCTTTGGTAACAAAACGGATGGCACTGTGATAGACTGCATCCAGTTTGTTGAGTAGAGTATTGGAGGCTATTTTGTAAATTACATCACCGAAGTCGAGGATCGGTAGGATGGTCAATGGTGTGGGGCAATGGTGAGGAGTAGGAAAAGGGCATTTAGAGTACTGAAAAGGACACATAACTTCCAACATCTGATTCAATATAAGCAGGCCCAGGCTCTGGTGAGGAGAACTATTTGTCAGGCAAAGAGGTCATGTTGGCGTCGGTTCTGTGACACCATTGGAAGGGTGACACCAGGGAGGGATGATTAAGAGGATGAGTGGGGTCAGAAGGGAGTGGGATTATCCAGTGTTGACGAGTGGGAAGGATGTGGCAGTAACAGATGAGGAGAAGGCAGAGATGATTGCCAAAGCGTTTGTCCAAGTGCATAGCTTGGCAAATTTGTCAGTGGAGGGGCAGAGGGGGAGAGAGAGAACGAGAGAGGAGCATCCTGGACTGCTGGATAGGAGGGAGGATGTAAATGAACTGAATGCACCATTTACCATGGCAGAGGTGAAAAGGGCAATAGGTAAGGCTGGGTTAACTTCACCTGGGAAAGATGAGGTGTGCTATGTTATGTTGGCCAATCTTAGTGATGAGGCACTGGATAAGGTATTGGTGTTGTACAACAGAGTGTGGGAGGAGGGGAAACTACCATGCAGCTGGAAGGAGGCAGTAGTGGTACCAATCCGGAAGCCAGGGACGGACCCAACGAGGCCAACAAGCTATCGGCCAATAGCTTTAACATCACATGTATGTAAGATTATGGAGCGTATGATAACGGAGAGGCTAACTTACTTCCTGGAGAGCAGGGGGTTAGTATCGCCACATCAGAGCGGATTCAGGAAGGGTAGGGGAACAATGGACCCAGTGCTCTGCTTAGAAGCAGAGGTCAGGAAGGCTCAGGTGAACAAGGAGACTGTTGTTAACTGTATTTCTTTTATGTGGAGAAGGCGTATGATATGATGTGGAAGGAGGGGTTGTTAATCAAGCTTGATATTATGGGGGTAGGAGGAAGAATGTACAACTGCATAAAGGATTTCCTGTTTGGGTGGGGAAGTCTCTCTCAGGCAGCTACATTATGGATAATAGTACACCACAGGGGAGCGTGAAAAGTCCTCTGTTGTTCTCAATCATGATCAATGATGTTTACTCTCAGGTACAGCTGGATATTGGGAGGTCATTATTTGCAAATGATGGGGCCTTATGGAAGAGAGGAAGAAATGTGCCATATATAGTCAGGAAGGTACAGGAAGCAATTGATGAGGTAGAGCAGGGGGCATTAATGTGGGGATTCAGGTTCTCTGTAGAGAAAACTCAGACAGTGTTAGATGAGGTATGCTTGAGGTTATATAGAGAGGGTGGGGGCCTTCAGGTACCTTGGGGTATACTTTGATAGTAGAATGACCTGGGCAGAACACATTTTGAGAGTAGTGGGAAAGTGTAAGAAGGTACTAAATGTGATGCGCTGTCTGAGTGGGGGGCTGGGTGTGCCTCATCGAAGACCATATATGCTGCATTGATCCGATCTGTAATAGACTATGGAAGTATAGCGTATGGTTCGGCAGCCCGTCCATCATTGGAAAGGCTAGATGTCATACAGGGACAAGGACTCAGTAGTGGGGCGTTTCAGACATCCCAAGTGGCTGCACTACAGGTGGAGATGGGGGAAATGCCATTGCAGATTAGGAGACAGCAGCTGGCAATGAATTATTGGGTCAGCCTACAGGGACATGGGGTATCTCATCCTGCGAAAGGGATTTTACAGGGATGCTGGGAACATGAGCGAAGACAGAACACGAGCTTTGGGTGGGTGGGTAATACCCAGGCGAAGGAGATGGGACTGTATGGAAGGGAGTTTAGTCCAACGGTAGCTATCCCTGTGAATCCACCATGGCTACTCCCACGTCCAGTAGTAGATCTAGAAGTATTGGAGAGACTAGGGAAAGATAGGGAGGGTGTTGATCCATCTGATTTGTTTAAGAGACGTCTGGATGCTGTGTATCAGAATTTTGTGGCCATATACACAGATGGTTCAAAGGATATACACAGATGGTTCCAAGGACAGGACGTACTAGGTCAGCATTTGTAGTGCAGGAATGTGGGGTGAGAGTCAGGAAATGTATTATAGATCATCTGGCTGTATATACGGTGGAGATGATGGCCATACTGTTGGCCTTGTAGTGGGTGGAGGAAGTTAAGCCAGAAAGAGTAGTTATTTGCTCTGATTCATGTGCAGTGCTGAGGAGTCTCCAGTCCTTTATATCACGTAGCAGACAATACCTGCTTTATGAGGTGCTACAAACCCATGGCAGGAGTAAACAAATGGGTATACAGATAATATTTAAATGGATCCCAGCTCTTGTGGGAGTGTTGGGGAACGAGGCAGTTGATGTACTGGCTAAACAAACACTAAGTAGTGGGGATGTTGATGTGGTAGTTTCAATGAGCAAGGCAGAGGCAAAAAGTATGATATGGACAGTGATGGTGGAGAAATGGCAGGATAAGTGGAATAGAGATACTAAGAGCAGGCATTTATTTCAAGTACAGAGGCCAGTTGGTGAGGGGAGAACGGCAGGAAGGGACAGAAGAGAGGAGGCTGTATTTACAAGATTAACGGTGGGACACAGCCAGTTGAAAAATACCTTACATGTGATAGGAACGCATCCAACAGAAAATTTGAGTATTGCCAGGAAACAGAAACAGTGGAGCATGTATTGATACAGTGTGGACATTATTGGAGGGAAAGAGAGAGGATGAGATCTAGTATGAGGGAGAAGGGGATACAATAAATTAGTTGAAAGAGTATATTGAGTAGAACGTCATTAAATATTGTCTCAAATATTTTATCTTTTTTAAAAGAGCAACGGGGCTGGCGGGTATGATTTCGTTTCTCCCCAGCTCTGGCCCACACTCCAGTACAGTAGGTGACGGTAATACAGCATAACGTTAGATGCCAACCGCCGATAAACCCCACCGAAGAAGAAAAGGCGTCTGTGTTCTACGTCAGGGCAGAGTGCGTTGTTGCAGAGTCATTGCGAAGTGGTTCGTGTGTAAACAAGATGTTGGAGAAAGAAAAGTCTGGAACTAGCCAAGTAAATACTGTTTTCGAAAATAATAATAGATTAGAATGAAACTGAATTGTCATTGATTGTAGTGTGATGCTTGTGGAAAGCTAAACCGAAAAATGCAATAGCTCGCGTCTGTCGCGAAGATAATCGATGAGACATTGCTAACCGAGTTAGCTACTGTAGCTTTTGCCTGTTTTGCTAGCCACCTCGCTGTTGCTTAATAGCTTGCTGCATTCGAGGCCCGTTTGTCGCAGCGCCTGATAGACCCTGCATGTCCAGGCCAACCTCAATCTGGACTGTGGGCAGGAGATCCTGAGTTGTGAGTACCCCAATTCTCACACGATGTCAAACTTCGACATTGCCTAGCTAGCTAGTATCAACGTTGATTATAATGGAACTGATGCTCAACTTCATCCACAGCGTAGGCTAGCTAGGAGCAATTACATGATTTTCACTTTTAAAATGTACAAAACAAATACCATTTGATTTCAAAGCTTAATAAACCGTACAGCTCTATGCACTAGCAGTACGTTAAACAATTTGCAACATTTCAGAAAAACAAATTTAGTGGAAGAACTGTGGATGCAAAGTTTGGTGGCTAGCTAACATTAGAATCTTCCTTCATTTTTTTATGCGACAACGTTTCCCCAAAACCTCGTTAATATCTGCACCGAATTAAGATTAAAAGATGCCTACAGAAAGAATGGGGTGTCCGCTATGATATGACACCTTGAGTTTAAAAAAATATATTTTTGTTATTGAACTAGGCTACAGTGAGTGAAGTGTATTTACACCTGGTATCATTACGGTAACGGAATTACACAATCGGTCCCTGGGGCCGGCTCCACAAAACTTTGTAAAATGTATTTCTTAACTGCCATTTTTCCTTAACTATAGATTCATAAAAAATTTAAGCAAAGTTGCTATTCCTCAAAGTTATTGGAAGTGTTATTACCTTTTTTTTTCTTAGGAAGAAACGGGGGGGAAATTCAGAAGAAAAGGGATTCTTGAAAATAATGTTTTAGGGTTTCTTCTTGGAAATTTACTTAACTTTAGGACAGCTAAACCCTTGTCTTGTCTTGAGTGGATACTTTTGTAACCGCCACACACAGTTGGCTACTGGATATTTAATTACAGCAAGAAAACTAATTAAACATGCATTAGCTAGCTAGCTAGTAATTAGCAATATATTACAATACTATAGAAGTGTTAACCTCTTAGGGAGCAGCGGCGCGCTAGCTCCCGACACTACCCGGTGAAATGTAAGGCGCCAAATTCAAATTCCAAAAGTAGAATTATTAAACATTCATCAATATACAAGTGTTGCATAGTCATCAAAAGCTCTGATTCTTGGCAATATCACAGCGTTGTCAGATTTCAAAAAGGTTTTACGGCGAAAGCACAACATCTGATTGTTTGAGGATAGCACCCCACATATTTTCTACATTAGCATAAATTCATATCCAGCACGGGTCTCACAAAACCCATATCAGAGCTAAAATAAATCCCTTACCTTTCGAAGAACTTCTGCTGAGAGCTTCCCAAGTGTCCAACGAAGACATGCAATGGTTCTTTTGTTAAAAAAAGTCATTTATTATATCCATAAATCTCAGTTTGGTTGGCGCGTTATGTTCAGAAAATCCACCGTCGAATCGCCCATTGAACCGTGAAGAGAACGCGTTCAAATATACCTATAAACTTTTCCTAAACACATCAAAGACCATTTATAATGCATCCTTAGCTATCCTTTTATGAATATTAGCGATAATATTTCACTCAGATGGTAACCTAAACGTTATATAAGGAAAATAAAGTGGGGCGCGCACATGGTCTCGCGCCCGTGAAAGCTACCTCAACTATTTCCTGTTCCTATCTGTTCTGCTCAGGGCTACAGCTTCCAAACTTTGTATAAAGACTGTTGACATCTAGTGGAAGCCATAGGTACTGCAATCTTGGAGCTGGATACCATTGAAATCAATAGGGAGAGTCTCAAACAGAGCAAAGGTCACACAAAAAAAAAAATATGGATGGATTTTCCTCTGGTTTTTGCCTGCTACATCAGTTCTGTTATACTCACAGACATTATGTTAACACTATCCAATAGTACTAATTATGTGCATATCCTATTTTCTGGGCCTGAGTGGCAGGCATTTTACTTTGGGCACGCCAGACTCCAAAACAGTCACCTCTCCTGCGCTCCCTAAGAAGTTAAATAGACAGCGCCATCTTGTCCATTTGCAAAGAAGAACTTGGCTAACGTTAGCACCGCTAGCTATGTTGTCTATAATGTCGTTACGCGTTAGCTAGCTAACGTAGCTACCTAATTTACCGGTCGTGCAGGCCCTCTACCACCATCTCTCCTATCATGGACGACACCTTCTCCTCCAGCTGGTCCACATGAATGGTCTCTCAGCACCACTTCATTTTTATGGCGTCACTGTCCCTTGCCATACCCCCGACGGCAGAGACAGACTCGGCCGCTATCGCCCGTCCTCTCTTTTTGGTCTCTGCAGTGAGCCCGCAGTTTTCAAGTCTCCAACAGCAATCTTTTCCTGGCTGCTATTTCCTCCACCATCACTTCAAGCTCTTGTTTGATGAAGTTTTTATTGCGCATTCCTTGGTTTCAAGCACGTCACTAATGTCAATGCCAGATAAGAAGATATTTACGAAGTTCCTAAGAACATTTTCTTAAGTAATGTTTTGTGAATCCGACCCCTGATCTGTACTACACAGAAATCCATAATTATGCATATGAATGTCATTATCTTCATGGTGATGTATCCTGAATAGGTACACCATGGAAGAAATATGCAATATAATTTTTTGCATATATGGGTATTATTCTACACACTGACTATTATTCTAATCGGCTCTGCAGCAAAACAAGACCAAATTTGGTTGGACTGGACCAAATCTGAACCAATCATAGACATTTATGTTTCACAAGTTTGGACTGTACAGCCACAGAACAATGAGCCAGATATTTCACGGATGTATACGTGTAAAGCGTCCGGTTGACGTTTTCAGATATGGTGAAGAGAAGGCCAGTGGCCGGCAGTGGGAGATGGAGTGATATGGCTTTTGGCCGACATTCTTCTAATCGATGGAACATTTGATCTCAATACATTTTGCTGTTCCAAAACTAAGAGTGGACTAAGTTTTGTAGGAGTGCAAGGGGTGAATTTAGTTATTGGAATCTGGTGCAATTGCGGCCTGCAATTTGTGGGTATTCTTGCATCTGCAGGAACCCCTCTTTATACTTCTATTGGTAAATGTTTAAGCTAGGACAGGCGGGGCGCTAATGCACAATAATGTTGGATGCCATCTGCCAATAAACCCCACAGAAGGGGCGGGGCGACAACGATATCTAGCTAGCCGTATACCAGTAGACTGTGTCCTTCGTCCCTGCCTGTCGGGTACTGTTTTCCCACAGTTATGTTAATGATGGCGAGGGCAGGTGGGAGAGAAGGACACTGTGCTAGCTTATTCATCTAGTCCGGTGCACTGGAGGCGGGGGAGACACCACAGATAGAACTGAAACAAAATTAAACATTTTATCTCTAAACTGTTTTCTGTTCCTAAAACTAAAATCTGTTACAAACAGTGGACAACATTTTGTAGACTTTACCCTTTGACAAAGTTTTAAGAAATTGCGTTGTTAAGGAGTGCAAAGGCGAATTGAGTTATTGCACACGTGCACTTCAGAGTAGCTGGTCCGTAACATTAATATGCAAATGCCTGCTAAAACTTACCAATAGGATCTCGCTAGCTTGTGCTTGGCTCAGCCCCCCCTGCTTGTTCTGCCCACTATGACTCATTTGTTCCCATTTTAAACGACGGGCTGTGGTCTCTTGGTTTAGTTATAAAAATCTTTGGTACAGTACATCACAGTAGAGTACAATACAGTTATACTGTACTCTACTCTAGCGTGCTCTAGTGTACTGTATTGAACTCTACTGTACTGAACTATATTCTACTATTCTTGATTATACTGTACCGTGATCTACTTTGCTTCACTGTCCTGTCCAAACTTGTGAAACACAGACGTCTATGATTGGTTCAGATTTTGTCTGGTCACCAATCATGGATGTCTATTAGGGATGCACCAATATGACATTTTTGGCTGATACTGATATCCAATATTTTTATTGCAAAAAAAAAAAACAATACAGATTATTTAAAAATTTTGCGGCCTTTTAAGCATTCTAGTACAGTTAAATAGTTGAAACAAACACACAGACTAAAAAGTTATTTTGTTGGCATTTATGTATGTCCCCATTACCAGTAAAACATAATCAAAAACTCTTTTTCACTTACTTGCTGTGCTGTTTCATTGTTCATTTTCTTTCAGTCTCAAACAGGTTTTTGTTACACATGTCTAGCAGTGAAGTTTCAGCTCTCTGTCCTTGGCCTCTTCCTCGGTGCACACTGTCCGTTTCCATCTTGTCCAGCTGTGTCTGTAACATTTCATGTAAACCCTGTTTCTTGTCTGCATCAAAGTAGCGATCCTTGTACCTAGCATTGAGCATGGTGGCGACACAGTAAAGAGACAGAGTGCCACCAAATCGCTTGTTCATAGCCTCTTGTAGAGTACTTTTGCAAGTTTTAACCCCACGGTATGTGTCGGCAGTTTTGTTGAGCCGGCGTTTCAATGCCGTTACAGAGGGTATCACGTCTGCTGCAGACATAGTTGATTAGCTTATTTCTTGAGTCAGTTGTTCGAATGGAGCTATGAGTTTGTTCATGTTTCCAAGTTTCAAACATGTTCTCAAATGTCATTGAAATGGCAGCAGCGGTATGAGAACCAGCACATTCTTGAGCAAGCAATACGGCTTTCCTCAGTACCAAATCCTCGTCGACCCACTGTGCCGTCAGACTCGGCATGCTCATGGGGCTGACATCACTGGTCCAAATGTCAGTCATGGAGCTAATAGCAGTGATGCCCATAGCAAGTAGCTCAGGGATGTGTGTTTCAACAATACTGTTTAACTCCAGTAGGGCAACATCTGAATAATAGCGCCTACTTGCTGGTGTGTACTGGGGCTCGAGGTGCTCGACCAGTTGGCGAATGCCAACATCATCCACGACAGAGAACGGTTGATTGTCAAGTGCAATGAATTCTATTATCTTGGCGTTAATGGATTTCACCTTTGAATTGTCTCGCTGAAATTTTCTCTCTTTCAAATGACTGCTCGACTTGAACTTGTTTAGTTGTTGGAAGTATGCGCTTAGTATTTTTCTGCTTTTGTTTTGTGTAGCGCTGTATTTTTCGTGGCGTCATTACGTCATTTACCTACGTTATATAGGTATGCACGACAGCTTTTACATTGGCGTTAAACTAGACATCTGGCCGATGTTGGCATTTTTAGTTAAGGTCTGCAAGCTGCTGTTAGAAAGGGGCTGCCTCGCAATAGCAGAGCCTATTCACCGTATTATGGCAAGAGATGGTTCATATTATTCCTACAAAATCTCTGATTAGGCAATTGCTACTAGCTACAGGGATGCAAACTCGCCACATTTCGATGATATTTGCTGTTTTGATCTCAAAATAGGTAATCCACGTGAAAAGTAAACCGACGCAGAGTGCATCGCCCATGGAGCTATAAAAGAATTGGGCGATCAGATTTTCTCCCTGTGTGTTCACATTACCTTCTCTGTCGGCTGTGTTATCACACACGCCACGCAACATTGTCCCTGACTGGGATATTTGGAATGCAACTCGAGGTAAGCAACTTATGGTCAAAATAATGCTGCGGCCATAGTTGATATAAAGTAAATTATAGTTGCATGTATGTTTCAAAAGAGTTTGCAAATTATTACACTCAAAAGTTATTAACTTTAGCTAGCTGGCGTTAGCTAGCCACGTTAGCAACTAAGATGGCAAGCTAACATTACTAACATTACCCCCCCGCCAATGAATAATGGTGTATGTTGCTCATATTGAAATTGAGTGAGCACTGAATGCATTCCTACGCATCCTACAAATAGAATATCAGAGTTCATAGCGTAATATGTAATATCAGAATTAGTCCTCCATCCAATATCATGTGTGACAGCTGAGAGTAGCCAGCTGCTTCTCTCTGTCTGTTCTTTCTGTGCATCTTCATCTGTTTTAAAACATTTTAAAACAGAGCCCTGTGACACATGCTTGCACCTTTATGTCACGGAAAAACGCAAGTTTCTAGCCCAAACCTTTGGCACACATGTTTTATAATATATAAGATAAAAAGCTTTTAAAACTTCTTAGGGATAGGCGTCTCATCAACGGGACAGTTGTAAAGCATGCAGCGCCTTGAATCACAATCGCAGATTTTAGAGAAACAACAAATGTCAGTACATATAAGTGTCTTATATCGGCTGAAAGCTTAAATTCTTGTTAATATAACTGCACTGTCCAATTTACAGTAGCTATTACTGTGAAAAAAATTCCATGCTGTTGTTTGAGAGCTCCTAACAACAAAACACTTTTTTCACTGTGATAGGTTTGATAAATTAACCTCTGTAGGTGAAATGTGTACTTACATTCTGAAATCTTGATCTGATTCATCATCCAAAGGGTTCCAGAGATAACATGTCGTTTTGTTAGCTAAAATCCTTTTTCATATCCTAAAAAGGTCCATATAGCATGCACGATCGATTTTGTATTTTCACTTGTTCAATTTGCATAGAAAGGAATCTGTGAAAATCTAACCCTAAACGTTGTTTGAACCAGTCAAATCACGTTCATATGTTTTCCTCAGAGATCCTAGAACATAACCAGACTTCACTATATCATTAGGGGGTGTAGTATATCCTATAGGACACCATATTTGGTCAGAGAGCGATGCCTTCATGGCACGCCAATGCCATGGTGGCCTTCACTTGATCGACTTTAACTTTGTCAAATAAGCACCAATCGGGATCAAACAAAGCTAGCTAGATAGCCAATGAGCTGGGCTTTACAGGAAACCCTGTAGCTGCTAACCTTGTGCGACAGCATGCCTTTTCCTTTTGGACAAAAATTATGAATATTCAGAGTTATGAAAACTGGGTGTTTTGCAAATGTTGAACTTATAATATGGCTACTAATACTGGAAAAGCTGAATCCAAGTATACAGATTTGACGATATTCTTGCAGAAAAATGTAAAATTAATGCAAATGTCTCCTTCACGATATGCCCAAATGTACCTGGGTGACTTCACAATAAATGTCATGTAGTTCACTTGTACTTAACTTCTTAGGGAGCGGTGACCTGCCACTCAGGCCCAGAAAATAGGATATGCACATAATTAGTACTATTGGATAGGAAACACTCTGAAGTTTCTAAAAGTGTTAAAATAATGTCTAAGTATAACAGAACTGATATAGCAGGCGAAAACCCGAGGAATTTCTGTCCATAATTTTTTTTTGGTGTGACTTTTCCTCTGTTTGATAGTCTTCCTATTGAATTACATGGGATCCAACTCCTAGATTGCAGTACCTATGGCTTCCACTAGATGTCAAGTCTCTGGACAGTGTTTGGAGGCTTTAGCACTAAGCAGAACAGATAGGAAGAGGAAATAGTCAAAGGACCTCAGATGTCAGCAACATTTCCCGGGCGCGGGACCGTGAGCACGCCCCACTTTTTATTTTCCTTTTATATCATTTATGGTATCATCTAAGTGACATATTATCGCTAATATTCATAAAAGGATAGCTAAGGATGCATTATAAATGATCTTTAATTTGTTTCGGGCGCGTTCTCTTCACCGTACAACGGTTGATTTTATGAACAACGCGCCAACCAAACAGAGATTTATGGATATAATAAATGACTTTTTCTAACAAAATAACCATTGGATGTCTTCGTTGGACACTTGGGAAGCCCTCAGAAGTTCTTCGAAAGGTAAGTGATATTCTTTAGCTCTGATATGGGTTTTGTGTGACCCGCGCTCAATATGAATTTATGCTAATGCATCATAAATATTGGAGGTGCTATCCTCAAACAATCAAATGTTGTGGTTTCGCCGTGAAGCATTTTTGAAATCTGACAACGCTGTGATATTGCCAAGAATCAGAGCTTTTGATGACTATGCAACACTTGTATATTGATGAATGTTTAATAATTCAACTTTTGGATTTTGAATTACATTTCACTGGGTAGTGTCGGGAGCGGCCCGCTAGCGTGCCTTTTATCCCTAAGAGGTTAGCCTGTTAGGGATCCAATCCTGTGAATGGGTTCGATTTTTGACAACATCCGGTGAAATGCAGAGCGCCATATTAAAATTACAAAAATACTAATTTCAAACATTCATGAAAATACAAATGCTGCACACCCTTCAAAAGTTAGACTTGTTAATCTAACAGCATTGTCAGATTTCAAAAAGGCTTTACAGCGAAAGCAGAACATTTGATTGTCTGAGGACAGCACCCCGCTCAAATATTCAATTAGCATAATAACATAACCAGCAGAGCTGTCACAACTCAAAAATAGCATAAAATAAATTGCTTACCTTTGATCTTCATATGATGGCATACCCAAGCATCCAGGTTACACAATAAAAGGTCCTTTTGTTCGATAAAGCTCCGTTTGGTTGGCGCGTTTTATTCAGTAATCCACCTGCCCAAAGGCTTTCATCCATGCAGACAAACGATGTCCCAAAAGTACCGCTAAAGTTTGTAGAAAAAATCAAACAGCATTTGTAATCAATCCTCAGACACCCTAAAATGAATATAAACTATAATATTTCAGATGGATTATAACCTGCTGAATAGAAGAGAAAAATAACTAGGCGCGCATTCCCTGCGCGCAAAATCCAAAACAGGACATTTGACGTGAACCCAGGAACTAGTGGTCTTACTCCCTTGATTTTCATGATTAAAGCTTCAAACCTTTTTCTAAAGACTGTTGACATCTAGTGGAAGCCATAGGAACTGCAATCTGTGTGTTAAAGGCTTTGAATAGCTGGCCTATTGACGTGCAGAACGTGTACAGGGTTCGATACTGCGATACTGCGACAAAAACAGTTGCATTTGATACTATTTGACTTGGCAGTGCGACACTTTAAATTGGCCAGTGAAAATAAATTACCTGGTCACATTTGTTTTTGTTCATGCCACTGGAATGCCCCTGTGAGTGTCAGTGCTCGACATACAGGGGAGGTTTTGGAAACCCTTCGATCATCCCCATCAGTGACCCACTTGGGCCAGTGTATCGGGAGCATGCTTTCTATTTTGTCAGGCAATGCCCACATTATTGTGACATATTTTATAATGTAATCTTTTTTCTGAACGTCTGCATAATGCCATCTGGTAGACCGATTAAAACATGCATTATTCTTAGTGGTAATGCATAACTTTTTGCATACATTTTTGGGGGAGTATTTTTTTTTCTACAAACTATTACAAAAATGATATATATATAAAATGTTGGTCCTTGAAAATGTATAATGAAGTGCTTTAATAAGTACTTGAATTTGATTTGGCAATGTCTGTATAGAACCAGGGTTTCACTTGCTCAGCCCACAAATAAAAGAGAAAATCACCTGCTATTGAAATTATGCACGCATCATTTGCTTTCCTGTCAGATCTTGACCCGGGACAGTATTTCTTTTGTGTCAGTAGCTTTCTGGTGCCACTGGCAAATTTACCTGAATGTCGAGCCGTGCTCTGTGGGTGTGAGGGTGACTGGGTGGGGCCAAATGTCTACTACTTTGTGTAGCCGTTAGCAATGCTAATGATAGTCTAACTGTTTTTAACTGTTCATGATTATTTGCATCAATCCAGTGGCCATTAGTTTTGAAAAGTCCATCACAAGTGCGCTACAGAAACACCACTAGACAGATTTTTCCCAGACCTAAAAAATTGTCCCCTGATGTGGTTTAAGCATTGGTTTGGACTTATAACATCCAATTGTCGTATTTTTCTATATAAAAAAAGAGTGAACCTGAAAAAATTATGGAAAACAATCCTCGCCCCTTTATTTTTCTTCATGGTATCGTTTTGGAATCAAGTATCGTTTTTCAAGTACTGTCCTCAAGGATTTCACAGAAAATAACACATGGCACTTTGAAACCTCAAATACATTTTGCACTTTATTTTAAGTTTTTTTCTGTTACAGGAAATATATCCAAATCAATGTAAGAACACATGGCTAGTCATTATTTACCTGGCTATGTATGGAATGCAGGCACATTATTATCAATTATATATTTTTATTGGTGCTACCAAATCATGTGCTGGTGCCACCAACTGAAAAAGTTAGTGACACCGGTGGAAAAAGTCAGTGTAAAACCCTGGTTCTGTACTGGTATACTGACCTGGTATCACATTGTTAGTAGAATGTTGGTTTTGTGACAACCTTATTCTGAAAATATATATATATATTTTTTTGTGTGTTTTTTTTAAATCTCACCTTTTAACTAAATCCAAGATGGCGTAGCAGTCGGACGTGTATTTTGTCTTGTCCCGTCCTGTCCCGTGTAAATATCGTTTTTTATAATATTTTTATATTTTCTTCACATATCTTTTTATATATGCTCTCAAATTCAACTTCAAAATACTCTCCTGCTACCTGCCTCACCCAATGTGGTGCAGATCTGTGTTTGTTGTTGTTTTTCGAATCCGGAATCTCCCAACTAATGCTAGCTAACTTCACTAGCTAACGTTAGTATTTAGCTTACTATTGCTCGCGGGCATAAGCTAATCTTTAGCTCGGAAAAGCTCTCGCCGTTCGTATAACACGACTCAAACCTGAGCTTACCGTACCTATTTTTATTTTTTTTCTCTCCATATCCCCGGATTCCTACCGCAAGTTGGACATTTTTCACCTGGATCCTGTAGCTAGCTAGCTGCTACCTGAGTGCCTATCGGCTAACGTCGGTCCCGGACCAATTAGCCTGAAGCTAGCCCGTGCTTTACACATCTCCCAGCTGGCTGAAGAATCTCATCAGCCACTCCTGGGCTACAACACCTATCCGGACCCGTTTTTACTGCCGGTGTGGAGCCCCACCGGGCCTTCACGAGTGGACTACTGACGTTATCTGCCTGAGGGGGTTATTCAACCGTCCCTCCGTCACGATGTCACCGGAGCGCCCATCAGCTAACTGCGGCCTCCTAACGTTTGCTGTATAGAGCATATCGGCTGCTAGCCAAACAGGTCCATCGGACAATTTCTTGGGACACTATTACCTATTTTTGCCAACTGGCCTGGTCCCCTTCACCACACGGAACCCCATTAACCCATCACAACTTGGTCTACTGACGGAAACGCACGAGGAGGCTATAAACAGACTTCCTCTGTCTTTGTTAGCCGGCCTGCTTGCCTTTGCTAGCTTGCTGTCCCCGACTAGCTGTCTGAATCGCCGTGTCCCCAACCAGCCTCACTACTAACTGAACCCTTATGTACACTAGGCTAAGCATGCCTCTCCTCAATGTCAATATGCCTTGTCCATTGCTGTTCTGGTTAGTGTTTATTGCCTTATTTCACAGTAGAGCCTCTAGCCCTGCTCAATATGCCTTATCCAACCCTTTAGTTCCACCTCCCACACATGCGATGACATCACCTGGTTTAAATGTTTCTAGAGACAATATCTCTTTCATCACCACCCAATGCCTAGGTTTACCTCCACTGTATTCACGTCCCACCATACCTTTGTCTGTACATTATGCCTTTAATCTATTTTATCGCCCCCTGAAACCTGTTATTTTACTTTCTGTTCAGGACGTCCTAGACGACCAGTCATTATAGCCTTTAGCCGTACCCTTATCCTACTCCTCCTCTGGTGATATAGAGGTTAATCCTGGCCCTGCAGTGCCTAGCTCCACTCCTATTACCCAGGCGCTCTCATTTGTTGACTTCTGCAACCGTAAAAGCCTTGGTTTCATGCATGTCAACATTAGAAGCCTCCTCTCTAAGTTTGTTTTATTCACTGCCCTAGCACACTCTGCCAACCCGGATGTCCTAGCAGTGTCTGAATCCTGGCTTAGGAAGACCACCAATAACACTGAAATTTCCATCACTAACTATAACATCTTCAGACAAGATAGCTACACCGCCCCCTTTGGCCGTTCTATCTACTGCAGAGAGAGCCTGCAGAGTTCTGTCTTACTTTCCAGGTCTGTACCCAAACAATTCGAACTTTAACTTTTAAAAATCTGCTTTTCTAGAAACAAGTCACTCACTGTTGCCGCTTGCTATAGACCCCCCTCTGCCCCCAGCTGTGATCTGGACACCATATGTGAACTGATTGCCCCCCATCTAGTTGGTGCTGCTAGGTGACCTAAACTGGGACATGCTTAACACCCCGGCCATCCTACAATCTAAGCTTGATGCCCTAAACCTCACACAAATCATAATTGAACCTACTAGGTACAATCCCAAAGCCGTAAACACGGGCACCCTCATAGATGTCATCCTAACTAATGGCCCTCCAAATACACCCCCTGCTGTTTTCAACCAAGATCTCAGCGATCACTGCCTCATTGCCTTCATCCGTAATGGGTTTGCGGTCAAACGATCTCCCCTTATTACTGTTAAACGTTCCCTAAAACACTTCAGCGAGCAGGCCTTTCTAATCGACCTGGCCAGGGTATCCTGGAAGGATATTGACCTCATCCCATCAGTAGAGGATGCCTGGTTGTTCTTTAAAAGTGCCTTCCTCACCATCTTAAATAAGCATGCCCCATTCAAGAAATTTAGAATAGATAGATATAGCCCTTGGTTCTCCCCAGACCTGACTGCCCTTGACCAGCACAAAAACATCCTGTGGCGTTTTGCGTTAGCATCGAACAGCCCCTGTGATATGCAACTTTACAGGGAAGTAAGGAATCAATATACACTGGCAGTTAGGAAAGCCAAGGCTAGCTTTTTCAAGCAGAAATTTGCCTCCTGTAACACAAACACAAAAAAAAAAGTTCTGGGATACTGTAAAGTCCATGGAGAATAAGAGCACCTCTTCCCAGCTGCCCACTGCATTGAGGATAGGAAACACTGTCACCACCGATAAACCCACAATAATTGAGAATTTCAATAAGCATTTTTCTACGGCTGGCCATGCTTGCCACCTGGCTACCCCTACCCCGGTCAACAGCCCTGCACCCCCCTCAGTAACTCGCCAAAGCCTCCCCCATTTCTCTTTCTCCCAAGTCCAGTTAGCTGATGTTCTGAAAGAGCTGCGAAATCTGGACCCCTACAAATCAGCCGGGCTAGACAATCTGGAACCTTTTTTAAATTATCTGCCGAAATTGTTGCAACCCGTATTACTAACCTGTTCAACCTCTCTTTCGTGACGTCTGAGATTCCCAAAGACTGGAAAGCAGCTGCGGTCATCCCCCTCTTCAAAGGGGGAGACACTCTTGACCCTAACTGCTACAGACTTATATCTATCCTACCCTGCCTTTCTAAGGTCTTTGAAAGCCAAGTTAACAAACAAATTACCAACCATTTCGAATCCCACCGTACCTTCTCTGCTATGCAATCTGGTTTCAGGGCTGGTCATGGGTGCACCTCAGCCATGCTCAAGGTCCTAAATGACATCATAATCGCCATCGATAAGAGACATTATCGTGCAGCTGTTTTCATTGATCTGGCCAAGGCTTTCGACTCTGTCACATCCTTATCGGCAGACTCGACAGCCTTGGTTTCTCATATGACTGCCTCGCCTGGTTCACCAATTACTTCTCAGACAGAGTTCAGTGTGTCAAATCGGAGGGCCTGTTGTCCGGGCGGAGGGCCTGTTGTCAGCAGTAAAATAACAATAGCGAGGCTATATACAGGGTGTACCAGTACAGAGTCGATGTCTGAGAACACCGGTTAGTTGAGGTAATATGTACATATAGGTAGAGTTAAGATGTGAATGCATAGATAATAAACAGTAGCAGCATCGTAAAATAGGGGTCTGGGTAGCCCTTCGATTAGCTGTTCAGGAGTCTAATGTCTTGGGGGTGGAAGCTGTTAACTTCTCAGGGATCACTGGGGCGCTAGCGGGCTGCTCCCGACACTACCAGGTAAAATGTAAGGCGCCAAATTCAAAATCCAAAAGTTGAATTATTAAACATCCACCAATATACAAGTGTTCCATACTCATCAAAAGCTCTGTTTCTTGGCAATATCACAGCGTTGTCAGATTTCAAAAAGGCTTTACGGCAAAAGCACAACATTTGATTGTTTGAGAGTAGCACCTCACGTATTTTTCCCATAGCCATGTATCGATTAGCCATCATGGCACACACAACACATTTCACAGCAAAAACAAATCAATTACCTGTTGAAGAACTTCTGCTGAGGTCATCCTAAGTGTCCAACGAAGACAATCCATGGTTCTTTTGTTAGAAAAAGTAATGTATTTTATCCATAAATCCTCCATTTGGTTCGCGTTATAATCAGAAACGACAGCTTCCACTACTCCATTAAAGCGTGGCGCGAACTCGTTCATCTTATACCTATAAACTTGTCCAAGAACAATCAAACATCGTTTTAAATGTATCCTTAGGAACACTTTTACGATATTTACTATTATAAATCAACCGAATATAAACTGATCGATAAAGACGGTAAAAAGACACTGCGTGACTTCACGGGAAGCGCTGCGTTCCATTCTGTTTACATGACAGAGTGACTTCCTTGTTTGCTCTTCTTCTCTGGTCTTATTCATCCAAAATGAAAAAAAATACACTGTCTCGAGACTGTTGACATCTAAAGGAAGCGATGGGTACTGCATTCATATGCCCTTATATGGTCATTTTCATGAGGGAGGGGTGCCCAAATGAGCAATGTGTCAAAATCACTTTTTCCAGGACAGAAATTCCTTGGGCTTTCGCCTGCTATATGCGTTCTGTTTTACTCACAGACAAATGGTTAACAGTTTTGGAAAAAAACAGAGTGTTTCCTATCCAATGGTACCAAATATATGCATATCCTATTTTCTGGGCCTGAATGGGAGGCATTTTACTTTGGGCACGCCAGGCTTTCCAAAACCGACCCCTCAGCTGCCACTCCCTAACAAGTTAAGAAGCCTTTTAGACCTAGACTTGGTGCTCCGGTACCGCTTAACAGCTTCTACCCCCAAGACATTAGACTCCTGTCTACAATTATTTTTTGAGGCCTTGGCTGATTTCTTTTGATTTTCCCATGATGTCAAGCAAATAGACACTAAGTTTGAAGGTAGGCCTTGAAATACATCCACAGGTACACCTCCAATTGAAGCTTCTAAAGCCATTACATCATTTTCTAGAATTTCCCAAGCTGTTAAAAGGCACAGTCAACTTAGTATGTAAACTTCTGACCCACTGGAATTGTGATACAGTGAAATAATCTGTCTCTAAACAATTTTTGGAAAAATTACTTGTCATGCACAAAGTAGATGTCCTAACCAACTTGCCAAAACTATAGTTTGTTAACAAGAAATGTGTTAAATGGTTGAAAAACAAGTTTTAGTGACTCCAACCTAAGTGTATGTAAACTTCTGACTTCAACTGTATGTATGGTCACTGTGGGGATGGCGTAGTCGATGCACTTATTGATGAAGCCAGTGACTGATGTGGTGTACTCCTCAATGCCCTCTGAAGAATCCCAGAACGTATTCCAGTCTGGTAGAAAAACAGTCCTGTAGCTTAGCATCTGCTTCATCTGACCACTTTCTTATTGACCGAGTCACTGGTGCTTTCTGATTAAATTTTTGCTTGTAAGCAGGAATCGAGAGGATAGAATTATGGTCAGATTTGGCAAATGGAGGGAAAGCTTTGTACGTGACTCTGTGTGGAGTAAAGGTGGTCTAGAGTTATTTTTTTCTCTCCCTCTAGTTGCACATTTAACGTGCTTTTCTGAATTAGGATAAACAGATTTAAGTTTCCCTGCATTAAAGTCCCTGGCCACTAGGAGCGCCGTCTCTGGATGAGCGTTTTCCTGTTTGCTTATGGCCTTATACAGCTCATTGAGTGCGGTCTTAGTGCCAGCATCGGTTTGTGGTGGTAAATAGACAGCTATGAAGAATATAGATGAAAACTCTCTTATGAGACACTCTACCTCAGGTGAGCAAAACCTTGAGACTTCCTTAGATTTCGTGCACCAGCTGTTGTTTACAAATATACATAGACCGCTACCCCTTGTCTTACCAGAGGCTGCTGTTCTATCCTTCCGAAAGAGCTTAAAACCCGCCAGCTGTATGTTATGCATATCGTCGTTCAGCTACGACTCGGTGAAACATAAGATATTACAGTTTTGAATGTCCCGTTGGTAGGATATGCGTGCTCATAGCTCGTCTATTTTAATATCCAATGATTGTACGTTGGCTAATAGGACCAACGCTAAAGGCAGATTACCCACTCGTCGTCAGATCCTTACAAGGCACCCAGACCTTCATCCCCGATATCTCTGTCTCTTTGTCCAGCGAATTAAGTGGATGAGGGCCTTGTCGGGCATCTGAATTAAATCCCTCCCGTCCGACTCGTTAAAGAAAGAGTGTTCCTCCAGTTCGGGGTAAGTAATCGCTGTCCTGATATCTAGAAGCTCTTTTCGGTCATAAGACACAGTGGCAGAAACATGTACAAAATAAGTTAGAAATAACGCGAAAAAACACACAATAGCATAATTGGTTAGGGGATCTTAAAATGTCAGCCATCTCCAAACGCCATTACAAATGTGTTTGATTTAAAGGGATAGTGCGAGATGAAGTTGAAGGTAGTTTTTAGCAAGTTATTGCAATGAATGGATGCTAATTGACCCCATAGGCTTCCAGTCATTGTGCAAACCTAGTTAGCAACTTCCTTCTAACTGCTAGCAGAGACATAAAAATGGTATCCATGAGTTCATCTGACTCTGGGTAAGAAGAAAAATAGCTTAATTTCCAACGTCTCGCACTATCCCTTTAATTCTACCTGTTTAGCGACACATCCCAATTCGGAAGGTATATCCGTAGTTGGTAGACAGTTATTATTAAATCTGCATCCCTTACATCACCGAGCAGTTCACAATAAAGTATTTAAGCCAGTTTTTAGATGCTATAGTGTGGGAACATGACAAATGTAGCCAGCATGTCTACCCCTATAACCAACCTTACACTAGCGAGTCAGTCACTCACATCTTGAGTCAGCAGTGATTCCTCGCTAATGAAGTGTTCTTGTTTTATAGCTGGGTGGCTGGTCACTACAACCTCCTCCCACTATGGAGGCAGGAGGAAAAGACTGTGAGGACGAGACCCTACAAACTGCCTTTAAAAAACTCCGGGTAGATGCTGAAAGGTTCGTAGTACTGTTAATGGCTATTACATTTTCAATTCTTTCACGTTTTAGGTCCTTCCTTACTGGTTGATCTAGGGTCAGTTTCCAGAACTAATGTAATATTTCTTGAAAATGTGTAGTCTCACTTAAGTTCTTCTGCTGTTCAGTATATTGTGGTCTGAGTTTTTGTTGGTTTCTCTAGCTTGCCTGCCACGCTGAACGTCTGTGAGACCATCACTCCAAGAGTGGTTAGCCGAGCCTTTCTAGAGGGTGCCAAGCCCAAACTAAGCTGCCCCAAGGAGAACTGGCATGGGTAAGGAAATTCCTCTCACAATCATTGTCCACTGTTTTATAAGTATCTTCTTGCTATGCTTCTCTATTGTCTGTTCCTTTTTTATTATTTAAGTATAATAACTTGTTAGAACCCCTAGGGCCAAATTCAGTGTTATAATTTGTAAAATGTACACATTTTGTAATACAATGTAACACATTGTGTCTGTGTTTAAAATGAGTGCAAAGAAGGCTGTATAAAATAAATTATACAAATACTGAGCTATATTGTATGCAAAAAATGAAATTATTTTATACTAATACAATTTTGTTTAACAAGTAATACAAAAAAGAGCCCGCACCATATTTTACAGTAGGCGTGGGGTTCTTTTCCGCTTATAAATCTTTGTTTTAATGCTAAACCCACCACTGGTGTGCATGGCCAAAGAGCTTTATTTTCAAGTCATCCAACAAATGTAAACGCCTGGAGTTTGTAAACTGCATTGGCACTTGGATTGGAACCGTTGCTATGGTCTGATGACATGAAAATATAGCTCTTTGGCCACGCACACCAGCGGTGGGTTTAGCGTCGAAATAATAAGGATTCATCAGCAGAAAAGAACCCCATACCTACTGTAAAATTTGGTGGTGGATCTTTGATATTATGGGGCAATTTTTCTTCCACTGGTCCTGGAGCCCTTAAGGTCAACAGCATTATGAACTTTACCCAGTATGAGGACATTTTAGCCAAAAACCTGGTCGCAAGTGGATCTTCCAGCAAGACAATAACCCCAAGCACACATCAAAATCCACAAAGAAATTGTTAATTGACCATCAACATTTTGCAATGGCCATCTCAGTCTCCGGACTTGAACCCTATTGAAAACCTGTGGTTTGAATAGAAAAGGCCAGTCCATAAGATCTGGAAAGATTCTGTATGATGGAATGGTCTAAGATCCCTCCCAATGTGTTCTCCAATAAAACATTTTAGAAAAAGGCTCAGTGCTGTTTTCCTTGCAAGGTAATGTATTGAAAGGTATAGAAAACGGGTGCCAATACTTTTGACCCCTATCTTTTTGAGAGGAAAAAGGGTATTGTTAAAATTGCCATTTGAGCAATTTTATTGGTATAATATAATTTCAAGTTTTTGTCATATCACAGCTCAGAATTGGTATTATTTATTGTATACAATCTTCTTCCTTTTTTCAGTTGTCTTTATCAAGGTGTGCCAATAACTTTGATCCTGACTGTATATACACTGAGTGTACAACATAATTGTTTTGCACCCCCTTTTGCCCTCAGAATGGCCTCAGATTCATGTCTCGATTGTCTCAAGGCTTAAAAATACATCTTTAACCTGTCTCGTCCCCTTATCGACACTGATTGAAGTGGATTTAATAAGTGATCTCAATAGGGGACCTGGTCAGACTGTCATGGAAAGAGCAGGTGTTCCTTATGTTTTGTACACTCAGTGTATGTCAGGTTTTCTGTTAGGAAAATTTCGTGACCAGTAGGGCATCCACCCACGATGCTCAAAATCACATTTTAGATGTAATGCATCTTAAACGAATATAATTTGGCCTGTAAAGTTGTAATAAAATAAAGTAGAATGATGTTCTTATACCAACATGACAGGTTATATTGAAAAGCAAAACATTACCCGTTGTCTTCATCCCTGCTATAAATCACTTTATAGCAGCAGGTTAGGATAATTAATGTAACAGGTTTGGAGAATTAGGTTAAGGTTAGCTAAAATGCAATAGAATTATAATTATTTTTACTTTTGACATTAATTTGACAAAAGCTGGGATCCCTTCTAGCCATGACCGGGCCGGCAGTCCCACTCTCCATTCCATCAGCGATTCAGCACCACAAGCAGTTGAAAGAGGACACTCTAGGCAGACACAAAATTAATACATTATTAAACTGATGTTCTGCAATCAAATTCAATATGTACATAAACTAACTTCGTTTAGGCTGGTTCATTGAGAGAAAGCTTATTTTACAATGCTCCTGTGAAACAAGGCCCACGCCATGCATTTATGAAAGCACTTGTTTGCAAAGCTCAAATTCTGTCAAACTCTTTTTACAGTTCTACTGGATGATGTTAATAAACTGTATGTTTACTGTAATTTGAACTATCGTGGGGTTGTGACTCATGTCATGTGTGATACATAGTATGTGGCTTATAGTCTATCACAGTATGAATCATAATACCCATAAAACCTAGCGGTCAAACACGGAAATGGTTCCAATTGTTTTTCCACCATTCATTTTATACATTGGATTTTAGAAACACTTCGAATAAGGGCTGTGTTTCGTGGAGACTTACCCTGGTGTGGCGTTTTGATAACCATGTAAGTCTCTCCTGGACAAGGTGACTTTTTATCAATATATTCGCCTGTATTCAATGTGGCTGTCATAGAGAACTACAAATGCCTGTCTCAAGCTTCAAGTCACTCACCAGGGCCATGATGATCTAGACAAGACTGCCGAATGGAGGCAAAGGTAAGAATCTCTGGATTAACTATCTAATGTTAGCTACATTTAGTAATTAATACATTGGCTAGAATTGTCAACTGTCTTGGGCAAGTTTTACATTGAAAATGCCTGTTTATCTAGCTAGCTCATGATTAGCTAGTTAGCAACATTAGCCTGGCTAGATGGCTACATTAGCCATCTATTTGTCTAGCCATTAAAATGCATGAGAAATTCAGAAAAACAAGTTTAGCTTTCTTTTGTCTTTTATAAACCAACAGTAGCTCGCTAGTCAGCAGTTTAGCTCGCTAATTAACTAACAAGCTAGCAGTTCTTGGTTATTCCCATAACACATTCTCCACTCTCAAGTTGAAGTTGAACTTGTTGGAAATGCTGTGATCACTCATCGTCTTTAATGTTGTGATCCACAGACAGACGATGACCATGATTTGAAGGCTGCAACTGAGACGTAATGATGTCGAGGGACACGCAGAGACCCCGAGTATGACTAGACATGGGCCGGATATTTGTGACCACTACCTAAAAGGGGTGCAGAAGCACACCAGCACCCCATTTTATTTTTATTCCATGGCCAACCAGCTCTCTATCTACCCCTTATTCCACACTGTCTTTTATACCCCATGTTCCCTCAACTTCAGACACAACTCTCCACCCTACCTTCACCCATTTCCCCTATGCTGCTTCCTTCACTTGTTCTTCTCCTGATTTGATAACATCTAGACTCAGTAACACATTTAAGGGTTGTGGTGTACTGTTTTTGCTACCTTTTTTTCACCTGTGTAATGCTGCTTATTCTGGGGTTCAGACTGAATGCAGTGGCAAATGTGCTGCTCACAATTGACAGAAGCGTGTTGATATTGCTGCTAACTTGTTTTGAGTCTTAAGTGTTTCTCATTTTGCATTTTATATTTTTACATTTTTGTAATTTAGTAGATGATCTTACCCAGAGTGACTTACAGTAGTGAGTGCATACATTTTCAAACTTTTTTTTGTTGTTGCTGGAGTTGGCTAGTCATTTGTATAAAACCTACCTTAAGCATCCAGTTTTCCATTTGTAACTCACCCACCAAAATCACAATATGCTGCTTTACATTTTGTAAAATGTGTGCTGGTCTAATTCCTAAAATGGGAAACATAGAAAAATCTGTTCGCTCTCGGGAAGTAATAATAGTTCAAATGGTGCTCTTCGATGTCCAAGGTGTGTGGCATTGATGAATAAATAATTTCATGTTTACTTAAATTCATATTTGTAAATGTTATGTATAAAAGGCATATGTATGCATTGTTTACTATTTTGATTTACTTACAACAATGTGATTGTTGGAGTTCAGGTGTTTGGGTGACACTAGGTGCATTTCTGTCAAATAAATATGCTTATTCATTCATGATTATGGATATATTCTGCAATGAGTTAATTGGGCTTTGAATCTGCAAACAGAACATGTCAAGTTAGATCTGAACTGCTTTAATACAGCAGTGCATTCTGACAGCATTAATTGAAATAGATTTGACCTTGTTCATTTAGTTGGCAGAAATTATAATGGATTCATTACAGACCTCTGTCTGAAGAAGAGGATCTGGTAAAACAAAGGTATGTTGTTAATATCATCTAGCTATAGATTATTTGCAAAAACCTAGTGTAGTATTCATGGAACGTTATAAATATCTGACTGCTACTAGGATAGTATTCTGTACAAGACCAAATGCACAAATAAGACAAATATTAGGTAAATAAAATATGGAACTGTAAATTAAAATGTTCAATATATCTTTCATTTTGGATCAAGGTAGCGCGTCATCTTCTATGCTCGGACAGGGCATATATGCTCTAACATGCCTACCCGTGATATATTTCCCCCTCTTTTCCCGTGACGATTTAAGTCCCCCTGGCAAAAAAAGTGGGTCTCATACTTTAACATATTCAAGAGTGCAATACAAAATTTCATGACTCTAGTTGCTTATTTAGTGATATAAAGACGGCCTCATTTCTACATATGACCAAATGTACAGTTTAAGCTCTTAAATTATTGGGGCGGCAGGTAGACTAGTGGTTAGAGCGTTGGGCCAGTAACCGAAAGGTTGCTCGATCGAATGGATTATCTGACAAGGTAAAAAATCTGTCGTTCTGCCCCTGCACAAGGCAGTGTTCCCCGGTAGGCTGTCATTGTTAATATGAATTTGTTCTTAACTGACTTGCCTAGTTAAATAAAAAAACGGTTACCTCCCAGTTCCTCACTCGTCACCTCAAATCTCTCATTTTAGGTCATAGATGCTAGCATTTGTTGATTTAGTTGCCATACCTATGAGGATCAAATGAAAAAAATGGTTTTCCTGCTGGTAGACGGAGATCATTCGTGGAATGAGAAAATGCGTTTATCAGCTGGCGGATTTGGAATCCTATGCAGACATTCGCCCTTGTAACCAGGAACACGTTTCATTAATAAAACAAAGAAAACTAGACACCGCTGCAAGCGTCCGAGGTTAGATAACTGTGTCCAGCAGCCAACCCTGCGTCATATGTTTATACAGTAAGAAAATACCACAACAGAGAATTGTCACTTGGCACAGTTTTATAGTACACGGGTCCTTATTTGAAGTGTTTTTAAAATCCATGGTGGAAAAACAATTGGAACCATTTTTGTGTTTGACCTCTAGGTTTTATGGGTGTTATGACTCCTCCGCTGTGGGGCTCAATTGATAACAACACAACTCTGTTTCCTGATATAGGCAGTTAACTGCCTAGTGATTGTAGTGAATAGTTGGCAACGATGTTTCGTTTTCAAGTTCTGCTGAACTGAAAGTCACATTGCACATGATACATATCATTACTCTCTCTACTCTAGTGTAGCAATCCATTCCAAATCTTTATACTATACATGATACGGGCGGCATACAGTTGAAGTCGGAAGTTTACATACACTTAGGTTGGAGTCATTAAAACTTGTTTTTCAACCACTCCACAAATTTCTTGTTAACAAACTATAGTTTTGTCAAGTTGGTTAGGACATCTACTTTGTGCATGACACAAGTAATTTTTCCAACAATTGTTTACAGACAGATTACTTCACTTATAATTCACTGTATCACAATTCCAGTGGGTCAGAAGTTTACATACACTAAGTTGACTGTGCCTTTAAACAGCTTGGAAAATTCCAGAAAATGATATCATGGCTTTAGATGCTTCTGTTAGGCTAATTGACATCATTTGAGTCAATTGGAGGTGTACCTGTGGATGTATTTCAAGGCCTACCTACCTTCAAACTCAGTGCCTCTTTGCTTGACATCATGGGAAAATCCAAAGAAATCAGCCAAGACCTCAGAAAAAAAATTGTAGACCTCCACAAGTCTGGTTCATCCTTGGGAGCAATTTCTAAACGCCTGAAAGTACCACGTTCATCTGTACCAACAATCGTACGCAAGTATAAACACCATGGGACACGCAGCCAACATACCGCTCAGGAAGGAGACGTGTTCTGTCTCCTAGAGATGAACGTACTTTGGTGTGCGAAAAGTGCAAATAAATCCCAGAACAACAGCAAAGGACCTTGTGAAGATGCTGGAGGAAACCGGTGGACTACGGTTTGCAACTGCACAATGTTTTCTGGTCTGATGAAACAAATTGTTTGGCCATAATGACCATCGTTATGTTTGGAGGAAAAGGGGGAGGCTTGCAAGCCGAAGAACACCATCACAACCGTGAAGCACGGGGGTGGCAGCATCATGTTGTGGGGGTGCTTTTCTGCAAGAGGGACTGGTGCACTTCACAAAATCATGAGGCAGGAAAATTATGTGGATATATTGAAGCAACATCTCAAGACATCAGTCAGGAAGTTAAAGCTTGGTCGCAAATGGGTCTTCCAAATGGACAATGACCCCAAGCATACTTCCAAAGTTGTGGCTAAATGGCTTAAGGACCACAAAGTCAAGGTATTGGAGTGGCCATCTCAATGACCTGTCCTCAATCCTATAGAACATTTGTGGGCAGAACTGAAAAAGCGTGTGCGAGCAAGGAGGCCTACAAACCTGACTCAGTTACACCAGCTCTGTCAGAAGGAATGGGCCAAAATTCACCCAACTTATTGTGGGAAGCTTGTGGAAGGCTACCCGAAACGAGGTCTACTATATTTTTTTTCTTGGGTCTTGGCTGATTTCTTTTGATTTTTACATGATGTCAAGCTAAGAGGCACTGAGTTTGAAGGTAGGCCTTGAAATACATCCACAGGTACACCTCCAATTGACTCATATGTCAATTAGCCTATCAGAAGCCATGACATCATTTTCTGGAATATTCCAAGCTGTTTAAATTCAGTCAACTTAGTGTATGTAAACTTCTGACCCACTGGAATTGTGATACAGTGAAATAATCTGTCTGTAAACAATTGTTGGAAAAATTACTTGTCATGCACAAAGTAGATGTCCTAACCGACTTGCCAAAACTATAGTTTGTTAACAAGAAATTTGGGGAGTGGTTGAAAAACGAGTTTTAATGACTCTAACCTAAGTGTATGTAAACTTCCCACTTCAACTGTATATATACATTTTTTATTTTTGCCGAGACGCGCTTTTAAAGTGAGCGTGCGAGATTTTGGCAACAAAGACCTTTTTCTACTTACCCAGAGTCCGATGAACTCATGGATACCATTGATATTAACTTGCGTTAGTTTTGGCTTGCGAAACTACCTTCAACATTCTTCAAACTGCACGCAGAGACCTTCAAATGGTAACCATGAGTTCATCTGACTATGGGTAATAAAAAAATGTAGCACTATCTCTTAACATCAGTGACAAGTTACAATGTATATTTGTAGAAAACGGCGCAAGCATTAGCATGAATGAGAGCCACGAGCACACAGCAACCGCTTGCTCCTCATCTCTGTACAGTGCAGTGGCGCGCATCAGTTATATTTGATGGTGTAGTTTCATGCATTTTTTTTTTTTTGCTTGTAGAATGTCCTTTCAAAAGGTTACCAGAAGTGACCTCAGTCTTTAAAAAAAAAAACTTTCTTGGCTGGGCATGCACCTGGGCCCCCATGCTTCCTTTGCCACCACTGCTGAAAAGAATCCTAGGGAAAACACTAAAACTCTATTTATTCTGCTGAAACAACAACCGATTTAACACACAGCAGCGGCTAACATCTCACACATACTGTATTCTGGAATACCAAAAGGAACTTTTATTTATTTGTATTTCACCTTTATTTAACCAGGTAGGCTAGTTGAGAACAAGTTCTCATTTACAACTGCGACCTGGCCAAGATAAAGCATTGAATAAACAAACATAATCAATAATACAGTAGAAATGTCTATATACTGTGTGCGCAAATGAGGTAGGATAACAGAGGTAAGGCAATAAATAGGCCATAGTGGCAAAATAATTAACGCTGCTAAGTGAAATCTGTCAATTTATATTTGCGCAACTTCATTGTTTATCAATTTCATTTATGGCTAACCCCAAAGATTCAAATAGATTCTTATTCCATTCCTTCACTCTGATAAAAAAAAAAAAAATTCTGATTCGAATATATGCAAAATACTATTTTGCCTCGAGCAACGAGAGCAGCTCTTTGAAAAATATTCGTAAGAAATGACTAATCCTGATTCGAATCTCAAAATTGTGATACATGGACAGCCCTGTCATTACACAAGTAAACAATGTCTCATACCAAACAATAGATTCAGTTTCTAAACTCAGTTAATAAGACATGAACACCAGTGGCAGTGTGAACCAAAGATATTGCAGCGTGAGAGCAATGCAAGAGGCAGCACTTTAAAGCACCCACACAGAGCATCTGCGCATGTGCAGGGAAGTATGCTCCACTCTTCTGCAAAGGAGATTAGCATCTTGCTACGCGCTCTTTGTTGCTGCGGAAGTCAACCAAGTACTGTTAATGTTTACTTTACCATTTAAAGACTCATCAACATTCAAAATCATGTTTTACATAAAATGTTATAATATTTGGATGAAACCAAATCAAACTCTGATGACCAAAGTGTGTGAAATTACTGTTGCTTCTACATTGATACAGTTTGATCATAAAGTTGCTGTTCCCCTCCCAATGTCAAACACTTGGATTCACGAGGCGGGATTATTAATACACCAATGGTAACATTATCTTATCTAATTTATATAAGTACTGCCTTGTAACCAACATCCGCAAACCGTGTTTGCAGAGGAGTGAGGTTTATAAAGCTAGATAGCTACTCTACTGGTGCCAAAATTTGACTGTAGGGTGTCAGCAAATATAATTAAAACTTTACATACTTATGTTTCCCCTTTTCATTTGTGTATGGTGTTAACTAGTTACTGGCTAGCTAGGTATTCAGCCAGCATGGACCAAAGGGGGAAAGGGTCGTTTTGATGCAGTTGTCAGCTTCCCACACACTCAGCCTGTCTTTTAAAACTTCCTGGTAGTTAGCCATGAGACAGAGTGCTTTTTCTCATTTTCAGCATTTCTATCCCCCCAAAATATTATGGGTTTTATTTTAGTCACTCAAAAAGCATGGGAATCAGAATGACTGTTTGGGTCCTTTTTTATTTTACCATCATAGTTATGTTTGGTTTTGACATTTTTGTTTTTCTATGTAGTAGTTGTATGAGGAAGACGTCAAGAGGAGCCGTGAGAAGTCAAAGACGCCGGAGATCCAAGTCTCCCATTCTCCATCCTCCAAAGTTCACCTACTGTGGTTCCAAGATGTCGCCCTTGCCTGGCCACCTGAAACACAAGAGCCTGCCGGAGGTCGAGGGTTGCAGCTCCTCCCTGGAGATCCCTGCCAAGAAGGAACTGCTCTCCTCGGGCCACTCCTCCCCTGTGTTTGGCGGTGCTGGCTATGAGCCCCACACCCCCGCTGCCTCTGGGGAAGGCCCCACAGCCAGGTTGGAGGGCAGCCCCAGACGGCCCCTGTCTGACGACAAGGGTGTCCCAGAGGCAGCTCACAGCGTAGGGGCTGAAGCCAAAACCGGAGCTGTGCCCTCTGACTTCCGGTCACTGTCAAAGCTCCACGAGGGCGGGGGCCCGTGCCCCTGCGCTCAGAGCGAGTGCCAGTGCCCGGGCTGGCAGGGCGTAGAGGTCTACTCCTTCACGGGCCTCCGTAACATCCTCTCAGAGTGCGAGAGGAACCTGGCGAGCCCCGAGGATACGTCCCAGACCTCCCTGCAACAGAGAACTCAGACTGATGGGTCCACCACATCAACCTCGCCGCGTTCCTGTTCTGAACAGGCTCGGGCCTATGTTGATGACATCACAATAGAGGATCTTTCTGGTTACATGGAGTACTATCTTTATATTCCCAAGAAAATGTCACACATGGCTGAGATGATGTATACTTAAATAAGTAATTGAATAAAAATATAATTTTTTGGGGGTGGCTTAAGGAATGGTTAGGCATGAAGTAATTTAAATATAAGGTTTAACTGTTTATTTCTGCAGTTTCTCCATTCTCTTATGTGCAACTCCAGTACCAGAGCTGAAAGACGCATTGTATTTTTCTTATTACTTTTGAATTATTTGTTTTTCATGATTGTCATTATTTCTGGTTGACAAATGAAGTTGCCAAAGCTCAATTGCAAAAAGTGCAGGTGGGATTTGTTGGTATATGCAAAGCAAACTTGTAATGCCAAGTGTGATTTTTTTCCACGGCCAAAGAGGTTCATTGTCTGGAGTTTCCATTTCACTCAATAAAACATTTTTGTTGAAAACAGATGTTTGCCTTTGTCACACTTTATTTTAACCACTATTATCCCTTTGTTTATTGTTGGATTCATATGCTGTAGTTCCAAGCATATGGTTTATGCTGCAATAATGGAGAAGCTAGAGGAAAGAATTGTGCCCTTTTGTGATAGAAGCACCACATTTCACCCAACCAGATCCATGGGCTCAAATTGGACATGCATGTTTAAATGTAGGTATTTTTTTCTAAGAACTCAAGGGAATAGCCAGGAATTTGATCAGATCATCAATTTGATTAGACGTTTGATTTAAATTAATTTGACCACATTCACTCAAATTATGTCTTACAAAATTGGACACAAAATGTACTATCGGAGCCTGAGCTTCACTGCAACACGGGAGGAGTAGCACAAGAAGAGCAGTTCCTTCTTGGCAGGCTCTTGTTTCAGGTGGCCAGGCGGGTGCGACATCTTGGAGCCACAGTAAGAATTATGTCTTACAAACACTTTGAACTTTTCATAAATACAATTTGACATTGACTACTAAAGCCTGAACTTTAATGAAGGGTCTTGAAAAAACCTGCCACACTGAAATGCTAGAGCACATTAAGACCCTAAATAAGAATTGGTTCAATTATGTCTACTGTAAATGTCTTATTTATTTTATTTCACCTTTATTTAACCAGGTAGGCAAGTTGAGAACAAGTTCTCATTTACAACTGCGACCTGACCAAGGTAAAGCAAAGCAGTTCGACACATACAACAACAGAGTTACACATGGAGTAAAACAAACATACTGTCAATAATCTATATACAAAGAGTGCAAATGAGGTAAGATAAGGTAAGGCAGTAAATAGGCCATGGTGGCAAAGTAATTACAATATAGCATTTAAACACTGGAATGGTAGATGTGCAGTAGATGAATGTGCAATGTAGAAAAACTGGGGTGTAAAGGAACAAGAAATTAATACGGTAGGGGATGAGGTAGTTGGTTGGGCTATTTACAGATGGGCTGTATACAGGTGCAGGGGTCTGTGAGCTGTTCTGACAGCTGGTGCTTAAAGCTGGTGAGGGAGATAAGTGTCTCCAGTTTCAGAGATTTTTGTAGTTCGTTCCAGTCATTGGCAGCAGAGAACTGGAAGGAAAGTCGGCCAAAGGAGGAATTGGCTTTGGGGGTGACCAGTGAGATATACCTGCTGGAGCGCGTGCTACGGGTTGGTGCTGCAATGGTGACCAGCGAGCTGAGATAAGGCGGGGCTTTACCTAGCAGGGACTTATGACTGAGGAAACTATTTATTGAAATCAATGCAGTTAGAATATAATTTATCAGTAATATTGTAGGCTTGAATTTGAAGTTATTAGGAACCACATTAACTGACGCCATGACGCCAATCTTTTTGGGGTCCAACACATCAATAAAAACGCTTACATTTTACATTAAAGACATTACAAAAGTTAACAAATAGACATTACAGATAGTTAAAATACCTGACAGGTAACAAACACATGTATAATTTAAACCTAAGCATTAGGTGTTTTCTTTTATTATTTTCTTGAAGGTGAATTCACTTTTTGTAGGCTGGGATGAGCCTCTGGTGTCCAAGGAGATACAGGGCCAATTGCAACCATCGAAAGCCACCAGATTATTGCCAGCTGATCTCTCCTTAAACCATCAATATGCTCTAAAATCACCTGCACAGTTGATCTCGTTTGCCACCAACATTGGCCAGCAATTTACCACTCCCTAATGCGGATGTTGAGGTTATCTTTTATTCTTGATTGCAGCCAATATTTTTCCAGTATCATCAAAACAACTTCATGAGCAGTCTACAGGCGATTTATCTGTTTGACAATCATTCCGTACAACTCCAATAAAGTATTTCCTCGTGTACCATGGCAAATCTACTGTGGCAATTTACCCGACACGTTGTATGAATGGAAAACTGTTTATGGTGTAGCCAACTCTTATTTTATGAAATACAGGACAACTACTTCTATTCTTATACTCAAGTAAGTAGTTTTACATTCATCAGCCTTACAGTTTCCATTGCTCCTGATAGGTCACTGGGGGTAGGAGAAGAGATTCTAAACCAAAAAAAACAGATAAAGCAACACCCCACGGCACAACGCCTCCCCCGTTTGACCTAGATAGTTTGTGTGTATGTATTGATATGTAGGCTACGTGTGCCCTTTTTAAATTGATGTAGTTCTGTCCTTGTCTATTAATGTTCTGTATTATTTCATGTTTTGTGTGGACCCCAGAAAGAGTAGCTGCAGGTTCGGTTATCTCAATGACTTGACACATTAACTACGACTGTATTTTTTTACGCCGATTCTGTTGCAGAACGTTTCTTAAACCTGAATGAAACGGGGAGGGACCTACCTGAATTTGTCCAATAGAAACTTGTTTTAGTTTGGACTAATGATTACACCCCAGGGGCCTCATTTATAAACCGTGCATACTTACAACATACACCCCAAAATGTGTGTGCGCCAAAAGTTGTCATTTATAAATATGTCAGCTCCCCGCAAACTTTATACCATGCGTACGCACATCTAGCCTCGTACGAACCATCTTGATCTAGCGATCTAACATTCTGTTTTGTTACACGGATACAGTCTTTCTGATGCGCGCAAACCATGTAAATACATGGCGAGCTGAGACCAATCATTTATATATACAGCATTGGCTGTGACTCACTGGTCTGAGGTGTGCTCCGTTCGCTTGAACATTTGCTACATTGCAGAGCGGTTTGTACTGAACTAAACGCTTCCCAAAAACGTTCTTGTACGTTATTGAACAGACTTTGAGGTACTTTTGCTCCTGTTTGGTGGGTGTGGCGCGGTGTGGCTTGAAGCAATGAGTGATGTATTTTAATGGCAGTGGCCATGCTGTCAGCGTTCCCCAACCAGAGTGTGAATTTGTTTTTAACTGACTTGCCTAGTTAAATAAATAAAATACATTTGTGAGGAGACGCTCAATTTGCCCAATTTGAGCGAGATTCCCAAAGGCTGGACCGTCGGCCTTCTCGCCCATTCCAATTTCACTCCAGTAGTGCTCACTTCACAGGGCGGCAGGTAGCCTAGTGGTTAGAGCGTTTGGCCTGGATCGAATCCCCAAGCTGACAAGGTAAAATCTGTTCCCCAGTAGGCCATCATTGTAAATAATAATTTGTTCTTAACTGACTTGTCTAGTTAAATAACAAATAAAACAATTATAATAATTCACCAGCTCAGGGCATGCCTGGCCCAGCATGCATTGTCGTATACTTGTGTGCTGCTTTAGCTACTGTCCTTGAGTTTGCTAAATATTTTCATTTTCATAAAGAAACTGATAAACACACAGGTGCTAAATCCCGGATAAGGACCAAGAGCAAAAGAAGAAGTGCGGTGAAGGGCTCCACACAAAGCATGAAATAATACAGAACATTAATAGACAACAACAGCTCAAGGACAGCTCAAGGACAGAACTACATCAATTTAAAAAAGGCATACGTAGCCTACATATCAATACATACACACACATAACTAAATAATCATTGTGGAATCTGAAAAGACACGTACCCAAAAGCATGATGGTGTACCTCCTATGTGCGAATGATAAAAGAAAGGAACGTTTGTGGGTAGATAACGAAGTGTGTTATTTTAGCAAAGTCTTTATAAACAATAAATCTGATCTCTTAAACATTAGTTCATTTTTGTTTTATTATCTTTACAATAGGTCATAATTGAGTTTGGCCCAATACACTTGGCATATTCCCACGTTCAAAGAGTTTTACATTTTGATTGGGTTATTTTGCCTAATAACCTTTAGGCCTACCTATAGAAAAAGAAAACTCTGTATCTCTGCCTAGAGTGGCCAAAAGAGTGTTTATCATCCCCAGTGGCTCTGCAAGTGTGGAGAGGGTATTCTCCACTGCTGGCCTGCTCTACAGACACCATTGCATGAGCTTGAAGACACAGACCGGCCAAACTTGTGTTTCAAAAAATGAATTCAAAAGGCACTAATAAGTAATTTTTCATTTAATTTGTAAGTTACAGCTTATACTTGCAATTTATAGACTATAATGATTTAATACAACAAAACCGTCCACTCGTCCATCATACAATACAAAAAATATACCTATCAACTTTGTCCAAACAAATCCAACAACGTTTATAATCGATCCTTATGTACACTAATATGTATATTAACGATAATATTTCACACGGATAATATCCTGGGCGATAGAAAATGAAAAGACCGAGGTGGACGCTCACGGTCCCGCGCGTCAAAGAGAAAAGTGACTTCCTCCCTCCACTTGGAAAAACTTATTCTACTTCTCTATTTTTCTAGATAAACGCATGAAACCGTGTCTAAAGACTGTTGACATCTAGTGGAAGCCATAGGTACTGCAACCTGGGAGCTGGGATACAGCATTTCCTATAGCAAGTCAAAGGCAAAAGAGGCACCTCACAGAATCACATTTTCCCGGCTGGATTTTCCTCGGGTTTTCGCTTGCCAAATCAGTTTTGTTATACTCACAGACATTATTTTAACAGTTTTAGAAACGTCTGAGTGTTTTCTATCCAATACTACTAAATATGTGCATATCCTAGTTTCTGGTCCTGAGTACCAGGCATTTTACTTTGGGCACGCCAGACTCTCCAAAACTCAGAACACTGCTGCCGCTCCCTAACAGGTACAGGGTTTCAGGCTTGTTCTTTGAAAAATGAACAAGTAACTGTAGTTTATCATTGGGTTCCTTCTTGGGTCTGTAGTCCTGTGGCGCATGACTGAGGGCGGCGCGCTCTTTGTTATTTATCTCCGGTATTGAACATACTACATTCCGTCTTAAATTGTATCGTTTATTTACATATTAGGGTACCTGAGGATTGATTAGAAACGTTGTTTGACTTGTTTGGACGAAGTTTATTGGTAACTTTTGGATTCTTTTGTCTGTATGTTGAACGAGTTGAACGGGTGGATTACTGAACAAAACGCGCCAACCAAACAGAGTTTTTGGGATATAAAGAGGGGACTTTATCGAGCAAAACAACCATTCATTGTGTAGCTGGAACCCTTGGGATTGCAAACAGAGGAAGATCTTCAAAGGTAAGTGATTTATTTTATCGCTATTTGGGATTTTTGTGATGCCTGTGCTGGTTTGAAATATATTTAAATGTAGGAAGTATGCAGGGCGCTGTCCTCAGATAATCAAATGCTATGCTTTCGCCCATAAAGCCTATTGTAAATCGGACAAAGTGATTCGATTACCAAGATTCTAAGCTAAAGAATGGTGTATGACATTTGTATTTTCATGAATGTTTAATATTACGATTTTTGTATTTTGAATTTCGCACCCTGCAATTTCACTGGATGTTGTCGAGGTGGCACGCTAGCGGGACACTGTTCCGTAAGAAGTTAAGCCAGGTGAGGTCTCCGCATGTGTGTGGGGTGGGACAAAAGAGCTATATAAGGCATTTGAGTAGGACTGAGGGCTCTACAGTGAAATAAAACAGTAAGAACTAGCCAAGCCAGCAGTAGACAAGGCATATTGACATTAGAGAGAGGCATAAAGCAAACAGGTGTTGATCAGGAGAGCTAAGACAACAACGGGTAAATGGCGATGAGTGGGCAGAGCGGGTTAGTTAGGTACATACATACAAGGCTGGGGCCGACAGGTAAACAAAATGAGGTACTGTGTTATTGAAACAGTCCAGGGGGCATCAGCTGTGTAGCCGAGTGATCATAGTGTCAAAAGAGCAGCAATAGGTGATTTAGGGTGCCGTTCGGTAGTCACTACTACGCTATGCGAGCAGGGGACACAGCGCTCAGAAAAGCTAGCGGGCCGTGGGCTAGAATATGGTTCTTCGTCGACATCGTAACAGAATAGCCTGTTGAGACCCCCTCGGACGGTTACGTCGGTAGACCAGTCGTGATGGATCGGGGGTGCTCCGTAAAAGGGTCCAGGCCATTTGGCAAAATAGGTATTGTAGCCCAAGAATTGGCTAAAGGACCTTTTCGGCTAGCCGGGAGATGGGCCTAGCTCGGGGCTAGCTCCAGGCTAACTGGTGCTTGCTTCGGGACAGAGACGTTAGCCAGGAGTAGCCACTAGGATAGCAGCTTACTAGCTGCGATGATCTGGTGTAAAGGTTCAGAGCTTGCAGTAGGAATCCGGAGATGTGGTAGAGAAAGCAGTCCAATATGCTCTGGGTTGATATCACGCTGTGCAGACTAGCAGGAATTGACCAGGCTGAGGCTGGCTGATGTCCGAGTTAACGGTGATGACCGTTTGCAGTGGCCAACTGACTAGTAGCTAGTTAGCTGATGGGGGTTCCGGTTCTAATGTGTAAAAAATAGCAGATCCATACCACATTGGGTGAGGCGGGTTGCAGGAGAGTATGTTCAGTCCGTAGATTGAGATTGAGATAAAAAATATTTTAATATATATGAAATATATACGAAGAAAACGATATATACATGGGACGGGACAAGACAAATAGACGTCTGACTACTACGCCATCTTGGAAAGAATAGAAGGGACCTTGTCATTGATCCACTGTAAGAGGATGTTTTTCCTCAATGTGAAGGTAAGGATGTTGTAAAGCTTCCTCTTACCCACAGAAGTAATATGCCTACAAGGGAGACCTAACAGCAAAGAAACTGGGTCCAATTCTAGGTCAACCCCTAGGATTTTTTTCAATTTCTTGAAGAACATTAGACCAGTATCTAGTATCAGTTTGTTTTACATTTAAGACACTGAGGAGAGGATGAGGAGGAGGAGGAGGAGGAGGAGGAGTGGCTAAAAGCATGTCGTGATTTGGGGATATATGCAATCTGTGTATTATTCTTATTTGGATTTCTCTAGTACGATTACGGATAGATTTTGTTTTTGCACATCTCCAAATGTCCTCCCACATCTCCTCATCAATAGAAGCCATAATCTTCAATGTGGCCGGGTACAGCAGTGCGTAGTCCGTCTTCATTCTCTTGAGTCAAGCTTTCACCTCATCAAACTCCTTGCATCTTCGTACAACCGCTGTGGAGTAATCATTGAAGAATGAGACCCTTGGATCTTGGTGTTGAATATCGTCATATCCGATGAGTCTGGCCGCATCCATGACGCGCTTCTTGACGGTGAAGCTGTGGAACTATGTAACCACTGACCGTGGGCGCTGGTTGGGACCGGGTATCGATGTTTGAGAGCGATGGAGAGCGATGGGCTCTTGCCAGCTTCACACGTCCAGCCTTAGTATCCATTTATAGGTACCCAGGAATCCATTCCTTAAAGAATTTAACTGAACTTGTCCCTTCAGTATTTTCCGGGAGTCCCACCACACAGATTTTTGGATCTGCGTCCTCGGTTATCTAAGTCATCAATGTGCTCCGTCATTTCTCGCACCTGTTTCTCAAGTGCCTTTATCTTAGTGTCAATTGATGTAGAAGTTTCCACAGTAGCAATTCTTCCTTCCGCCTCATCTACACGCTTGACAACTTTCTGTAGTTTGGCTGAATGGCCTGCTATTGCTTCCAAGACCGTTCCTGTCTTGATATCGATCATTTTAGTAATGTTATCAGCAGTGGTGTAAAAATACTTTAAAGTACAAATTAAGTAGTTTTTTGGGGTATCTGTACTTTACTTTACATATTTTTGACAACTATTACTTTTACTACATTCCTAAAGAAAATAATGTACTTTTTACTCCATACATTTTCCTTGACACCCAAAAGTACTTATTACATGTTGAATGCTAAGCAGAACAGGAAAGTGGTCCAATTCACACACTTATCAACAGAACATCCCTGGTCATCCCTACTGCCTCTGATCTGGAAAACTCACTAAACACATATGCTTCGTTTGTAAGTTATGTTGGAATGTTGGAGTGTGCCTCCAGCTATCCATAAAAATAAAACAAAAATAAAATGGTGCCGTCTGGTTAGCTTAATATAAGGAATACAAAATTATTCATACTTTTTTTTGATACTTAAATATACTTTAAAGCAAATACTTGTAGAATTTTACTGGATGACTTTTACTTTTACTTGAGTTGTTTTCTATTAAGGTATCTTTACTTTTACTCAAGTATGACAAGTATCCACCACTGGTTATCAGTCATCTTTTGATCCATTGTGCCTGGATCCGCAAATGTTAGTTTATGTCGGGTTCTTAGTAGTTCTGCTGGGCATGTTGTCGAAAACATTTGAGAAATAGCGGTCAAGACTCATTGTAGGGTAACTTATTTAGCAAATTCTACCACTTTTTCAAGCTTAAAGATGAATATAAAGAAAGAAATGAACGAATGCCACGGGATCTCTGAGACACAGTGTTTTCTCTATGGCGCCATTTTGTCCCCCTCTTGAATGACAGAGTTAAATATGACGAGCCATGTTGAGAAGGCATCACTTAAACTTTAGATTCTAGCCCATGTTGACTGCAACATAAAACTAAAAACTTTTAATGTGTTAATTTACAACTGGGGAGGAGATTCAGGGTCCTGGAAGACCTGGAAGTGCATTCCAATCATACTGTACAGGGTCCCTCCGCTACATCTCTACTGCTGCCATCTCACTCTCAGGTGGAAGTGCCCAAGCACACTCATCTGCGCTCCTTGCCCGCCACTAGGTCGTCAATTTTAGCAGCTAGCCGCTACTTATTAGCAAGAACTCCGACGCTTCAACTGTCATTGTCCACGCTGGGTCAAATGACATTAAACTCCAGCAGTCAGAGAAATTGAGAGACGATTTTAAAACATTGATAAATACGCTACTGGAATCTGGGAAGCAGTGCATTATTTCTGGTCCATTTCCATCCCCACGCTACACGGGTATGGTTTTTAGTCGTATACGCCAATTACACACCTGGCTAAAGGGATACTGCTGCACGATGGGAATTCCCTTTGTGGATAACTTTGCAGCTTTTACAGACCGACCAGGCCTATTTCTTCGGGACAATTTACATCTTAACAGGTATGGCTCCAGCATCCTCTCCACCAACATGTCTCTTACTCGTGCTTCATGTAGAGCCTTTGATACCTGACGTTGTGTATCTTGAGGGGTTGACTCTTGGGATTATGCGCTCCCTATCAGACAGCTCCTCTCCCAGTTTCATTCATTAGTCCCCAATTGCAAATATGGAACAAACTACAGTTAACAACCTTTTTGCAATTCCTAGATTATTGTCCAGTCACTGTATTGCGAATACTACTCACATGCAGAGAGGTATTGTTAGTAGGTATCTTGTCCCCATAAAATTGAGCTCTGTCAATAGCTCGAAAAGGGTTTATTGCTCATCCAGTGCAGCTTCAGGTGCTACCTTGGATACTCCATCTGATATGAATTCCCGTGGCAATGGCATTGGAATAATTCATTTGAACGCTAGAAGCCTGATCCAAAAGTTGGACTTTATTGACATTTTGGTCTCACAATCAAATGTTGACATACTGATTGTATCTGAATCGTGGCTGTGTGATTCTGTCCCTGATTCAGATGTTCAGTTGATTGGGTACAATATTTATAGAGCTGATAGAGTTGGTAGAGGTTGTGGTATTGCGATTTATGTAAAATGCTGCTTGAATGCTTCTGTGTCCATATCAACCTCTGTCCCAAAGCAATATGAATGTCTAGTTTTAAATGTGGTACTTGGTCATAACGCTCAGCTAACTCTAGCAGGGGTATATCGCCCCCCCCCTCAGCTCCTCCTTGTACTCTATGCAAATTATCTGATATACTGTCTAATTATGCAAACTCTGAATTACTGATTTTGGGAGATTTTAACCTGGATTGGCTCTCCCCAGTATCCGATAAATTAAAAGACATTTGTACTGAACTATATCTAACTCAGCTGATAACTAAACCAACCCGTCCCAACTTTAAGAACCCAGTGAAATCTACTCTACTAGATATTATTCTAACAAATACCCCCCATAAATACACAGCCAGTGGGGTTTTTGCAAATTATATCAGTGACCACTGCCCTATTGCTTGTATTAGAGATACCAGGCTGAAACGCTGTGATCCCTGTATAATCTCTAAGAGAAATTATAAACATTTCTCACAGCAAGCTTTTTATCCTTGACTTAGATCACTCTGAGCTTTTATCCACTTGCTGCATGCTGGACCCTGTTTTAGCCTTTGCTTTTTTCTCTTCTATTGTTACCTCTATGTCTGATAAACATGCCCCGCTTAAGAATCACAGAGTAAGAAATCGAACCAGTTCTTGGTTCTCTCCTGAATTGTCAGGTCTTTTCCTGCAAAAGAATCGGGCCTGGGCCTTGGCGAGGAAAACAGGTACTCCAGCTGATTGGCTGTTTTTTAGGCAATTGAGAAATAAATGTACTGCAGCTGTCAAAAGGGCAAAATCTAATTACTTCCTTAACGCTATGACAGATTCTGCAGGAGATCCTGCAAAATTCTGGAAAACCGTTAATTCACTGAAATGGGAAATTTCTCTTCCTAAGCAAATTATCTCAGACTCCTGTATTTTAAGTGGTAAAAATGATATTTGTGATGCTTTTAATAAGCATTTTATCTCTGCTGGTTTTTTATTTGAAAGGACAAGTGGCCATTGTGGTACTGGCCAGTTAGTTGATTTTTCGTCTTGCTTTTCAACCGTTACTCTGAAAAATGGTAACCCTGTTTTTAGTTTCCAGAAAATAACTGAAGCAGAGGTTCTAGCTGCCCTGTGTGCCATTGATACTAAGAAATCTCTAAGCGGACAATTTAGACCGATACTTACTTAAGTGTGCTGCACCTATCATTGCTGGTTCAGTGACACACATTTTTTATCTAACATTAAGCACAGGAAATACCCCTAAGGTGTGGAAAGCAGCTTTTGTTCTGCCATTACATAAGGGAGGTGGACGGTAGTGATTTGGATAACTATCGACCCATCTCTAGGCTCCCTTGTCTGGCAAAGATCCTAGAATCTTTAGTTAACAAACAGTTACAATCTTTTCTTTCTGCTAACAGTATTCTTAGCACCAATCAATCTGGTTTTAGATCTAAACACAGTACCACATCGGCCACTATGCTTGTTGTAAATGATATTGCAAATGCCTTAGATGATAGAAAGCATTATGCTGCGTTGTTTATAGATTTGTCTAAAGCTTTCGACACTGTAGACCATGCCATCCTTTTGAGTAAGCTGTCATCTATAGGACTGGGTACTGATGCCTGCCGATGGTTTTATGACTATCTTAAAGATAGAACTCAGGCCGTCATGGTTGACGGGGTCCCTCAGGGTTCAATAATTGGCCCACTATTGTTCTCAATATATATAAACAACATTGGTGATGATGTCAGATATTGTAATTTCCATTTATATGCAGATGACACAGTGATGTACTCTATTGCTCCAACAGTGGACCAAGCTTTAATGCAGTTGGAGTCTGATTTTAGGATATTACAGGAGTCTCTTTTACAGCTTAAACTTGTTTTAAACGCTAAGAAAACAAATGTCATGCTTTTTTCTAGGTCTAACCTTTCAGTTAGAAACACTTTTGTAATCACTAGCTTGGATGGTACTCAAATCAAACAGGTCTCTGCATATAAATATTTAGGGGTATGGTTAGATGATAGGCTCTCTTTTAAAAAACGTTACTGAATTGGGAAAAAAGCTCAAATTCAAGATAGGGTTCCTTTACAGAAACAGGGCTTGTCTGTCCTCCGTAAATAGGAAACAAATTGTGCAGGCTACTTTTATGTCCGTTTTAGATGATGGTGATATTATTTATATGCATGCATCGGCAAATATATTAAAACCAATGGATGCTATTTACCATTGTGCACTCAGGTTTATCACCGGTGATAGTTACAAAACTCATCACTGTATCCGATATCAACATGTGGGTTGGGCCTCTCTATCTGTGAGGCGAGAGCAACATGCTCTTTTGTTTATTTATAAAGCACTTCTTTTAAAACTACCTCCATATATATCATCATTAATTTTAATTAGATATACAAATTTTATGACCAGATCACCGATGTGGATTACATTAGAAACTCCTGCGGTCTCCACAGAGTTGGGAAGGACTGCCTTCAGTTCCTTTGCACCTTATTTATGGAACAAACTGCAGATAAAACTTAAGCTAGCCACTCTGGTGTCCCTTGCCCATTTTAAAAATATGATGGAGGATCAATATGATGTTGTCTGTGATTGTTTCTGTTGATGTGTCTTTGTTTTGTAATGTTCTTGTCTGTATGCCTAGAACTGTACATGTCAACATGTTTACACAGGGCACAGCCGTAAAAGAGATCCAGGTCTCAGTCTGTTTTCCCTGTTCAAATAAAGATAAAAAAATAAAAAAATAAAAATTGTATGTCATTTCCCAATGCCAACAATGTCTTCTTAGTGCCAGCATGACCTAGTGACATATACTGTGTATATATATACAGTACCATTTTCTCATTGTAGAATAATAGTGAAGACATCAAAACTATGAAATAACACATCTGGAATTATGTAGTAACCATAAAATAGTTAAACAAATCAAATTATATTTCATATTTGAGATTCTTCAAAGTAGCCACCCTTTGCCTTGATGACAGCTTTGCACACTCTTGACATTCTCTCAACCAGCTTCATGAGGTAGTCACCTGGAAGGCATTTCAATTAACAGGTGTGTCTTGTTAAAAGTTAATTTCTGGAATTTCTTAACGCGTTTGAGCCAATCAGTTGTGTTGTGACAAGGTAGGGGGGTATACAGAAGATAGCCCTATTTGGTAAAAGACCAAGTCCATATTATGGCAAGAACAGCTCAAATAAGCAAAGAGAAACAACAGTCCATCATTACTTTAAGACATGAAGGTCAGTCAATCCGGAACTTTCAAGAACAAGAAGTTTCTTCAAGTGAAGTCGCAAAAACCATCAAGCGCTATGATGAAACTTGCTCTCATGAGGACCGCCTTTTCCTTGATGACCAAAAAGCTCAATTTTAGTCTCATCTGACCAGAATACCTTCTTCCATATGTTTGGAGAGTCTCCCACATGCCTTTTGGCAAACACCATTTTTTTTCTTTAACTACTTAGGGAGCAGTGGGGTGCTACTCCCGACACTACCCGGTGAAATGTGAAGCGCCAAATCCAAAGGTTGAATTATTAAACATTCATCAATATACAAGTGTTGAATAGTCATCAAAAGCTCTGCTTCTTGGCAATATCACAGCGTTGTCAGATTTCAAAAAGGCTTTACGGCGAAAGCACAACATTTGATTGTTTGAAGATAGCATCTCTAATACATTGGGGTAAAAAAGTATTTAGTCAGCCACCAATTGTGCAAGTTCTCCAACTTAAAAAGATGAGAGAGGCCTGTAATTTTCATCATAGGTACACTTCAACTATGACAGACGAAATGAGAAAAAGAAATCCAGAAAATCACATTGTAGGATTTTTAATTTATTTATTTGCAAATTATGGTGGAAAATAAGTATTTGGTCAATAACAAAAGTTTATCTCAATACTTTGTTATATACCCTTTGTTGGCAATGACAGAGGTCAAACGTTTTCTGTAAGTCTTCACAAGGTTTTCACACACTGTTGCTGGTATTTTGGCCCATTCCTCCATGCAGATCTCCTCTAGAGCAGTGACGTTTTGGGGCTGTCGCTGGGCAACACGGACTTTCAACTCCCTCTAAGATTTTCTATGGGGTTGAGATCTGGAGACTGGCTAGGCCACTCCAGGACCTTGAAATGCTTCTTCTGAAGCCACTCCTTCGTTGCCAGGCGGTGTGTTTGGGATCATTGTCATGCTGAAAGACCCAGCCACGTTTTATCTTCAATGCCCTTGCTGATGGAAGGAGGTTTTCACTCAAAATCTCACGATACATGGCCCCATTCATTCTTTCCTTTACACGGATCAGTCGTCCTGGTCCCTTTGCAGAAAAACAGCCCCAAAGCATGATGTTTCCACCCCCATGCTTCACAGTAGGTATGGTGTTCTTTGGATGCAACTCAGCATTCTTTGTCCTCCAAACACGATGAGTTGAGTTTTTACCAAAAAGTTCTATTTTGGTTTCATCTGACCATATGACATTCTCCCAATCCTCATCTGGATCATCCAAATGCTCTCTAGCAAACTTCAGACGGCCTGAACATGTACTGGCTTAAGCAGGGGACACGTCTGGCACTGCAGGATTTGAGTCCCTGGCGGCGTAGTGTGTTACTGATGGTAGGCTTTGTTACTTTGGTCCCAGCTCTCTGCAGGTCATTCACTAGGTCCCCCGTGTGGTTCTGGGATTTTTGCTCACCGTTCTTGTGATCATTTTGACCCCACGGGGTGAGATCTTGCGTGGAGCCCCAGATCGAGGAAGATTATCAGTGGTCTTGTATGTCTTCCATTTCCTAATAATTGCTCCCACAGTTGATTTCTTCAAACCAAGCTGCTTACCTATTGCAGATTCAGTCTTGCCAACCTGGTGCAGGTCTACAATTTTGTTTCTGGTGTCCTTTGACAGCTCTTTGGTCTTGGCCATAGTGGAGTTTGGAGTGTGACTGTTTGAGGTTGTGGACAGGTGTCTTTTATACTGATAACAAGTTCAAACAGGTGCCATTAATACAGGTAACGAGTGGAGGACAGAGGAGCCTCTTAAAGAAGAAGTTACAGGTCTGTGAGAGCCAGAAATCTTGCTTGTTTGTATGTGACCAAATACTTATTTTCCACCATAATTTGCAAATAAATTCATTAAAAATCCTACAATGTGATTTTCTGGATTTTTTTTCCTCATTTTGTCTGTCATAGTTGAAGTGTACCTATGATGAAAATTACAGGCCTCTCATCTTTTTAAGTGAGAGAACTTGCACAATTGGTGGCTGACTAAATACTTTTTTGCCCCACTGTATTTCTACATTAGCATAAATTCATAAACCAGCGCGGTTCACACAAAACCCATATCACAGCGAAAACAAATCCCTTACCTTTCGAAGAACTTCTGCTGAGGGCTTCCCAAGTGTCCAACGAAGACATCCAATGGTTCTTTTGTTAGAAAAAGTCATTTATTACATCCATAAATCTCTGTTTGGTTGGCGCGTTATGATCATAAAATCCACTGTTGAGTCGCCCATTGAACCGTGAAGAGAACACTTTCAAATTATACCTATAAACTTTCTACTAACAAATCAAACATCATTTTTAACGTATCCTTAGGTATCCTTTTGTGTATATTTGCTGTAATATTTAAACCGGACGATAATGTGAACGATAGGAAAGAAAAATAAAGTACTGCAAATCCGGATGGATTTTCCTTGGGTTTTCGCCTGCTATGTCAGTTCTGTTATACTCACATACATTATTTTAACACTCTTAGAAACTTCAGACTGTTTCCTATCCAATAGTACTGATTATGTGCATATCCTATTTTCTGGGCCTGAGTGGCAGGCATTTTACTTTGGGCACGCCAGACTCTCCAAAACCGTCACCTATGCAGCCGCTCCCTAAGAAGTTAAGCAATGGCTCTTTCTGGCCACTCTTCCGTAAAGCCAAGCTCTGTGTGTACGAGTGTACGGCTTAAGGTGGTCCTATGGACAGATACTCCAATCTCTGTTCAGAAATCATTCGCAATGAGATTCCTGCAAAAATATTATTTGAAGATGAATTAAAGTGTGGTTCATTTAGGCTGGCCAACGTGCTGTACTACAAAGATACAGCTTGGCAAAGCGTTGGGAACTGGAGGGGTGAGATAGCAAATGCTCAGGTTGCCCAGCCCGGCGGAGATACAATCTTCGGCAAAATCATTTGCAATGAGATTCCTGCAAAAATATTATTTGAAGATCATCATTCGCTGTTTATAGATGTGAAAGGTAAAGACCTTTTAGAGTTTAATTTGGGAGATGGTAACTCTTTAAACAACCGCTCTCGTGGTGCCCCAGATTCTAATGAGATAATTGTTACATGATTAATTTAAATCGGGTAACAATTAAAGATAGTTAACAGTCAAGTCACAACACAACTTTGAAGAATCTCAAATATAAAATATATTCTGATTTATTTAATACTTTTTGGAAACTACATTATTCCATGTGTGTTATTTCATAGTTTTGATGTCTTCACTGTCTTCACTATTATTCTACAATATAGAAAATAGTAAAAATAAAGAAAAACCCTGGAATGAGTAGGTGTGTCCAAACTTTTGACTGGTACTGTATATATACTTCAGTGCTGCTTTTGACATTATCGATCATAGTCTGCTGCTGGAAAAACGTATGTGTTATGGCTTTACACGCCCTGCTATATTGTGGATGAAGAGTTACCTGTCTAACAGAACACAGAGGATTCTTTAATGGAAGCCTCTCCAACATAATCCAGGTAGAATCAGAAATTCTCCAGAGGAGCTGTCTAGGCCCCTTACTTTTTTCAATCATTACTAACGACATGCCACTGGCTTTGAGTAAATGACTCAACACTATACTCGTCAGCTACTACAGCAACTGAAATGACTGCAACGCTTAAGAAAGAGCTGAAGTTGGTTTCAGAGTGGGTGGCAAGGAATAAGTTAGTCCTAAATATTTCTAAAACTAAACGTTTTTTATTTGGGAAAACTAATTCACTAAACCCTAAACCTGAACAACTTGTAATAAATAATGTGGAAATTGTTGAGGTGACTAAACTGCTTGGAGTAACCCTGGATTGGAAACTGTCATGGTCAAAACATATTGATACAACAGTAGCTAAGATGGGGAGTCTGTCCATAATGAAAGTGCTGCTGTACCTTCTTAACAGCACTATCAACAAGGCAGTTCCTACAGGCCCCAGTTTTGTCGCACCTGTACTACATTTCAGTCGTGTGGTCAGGTGCCGCAAAAAGGACTTAGGAAAATTGCAATTGGCTCAGAACAGGGCAGCCCTTGCATGTACACAGAGAGCTAACATTAATAATATGCATGTCAATCTAATCTGGCTCCAAGTTGAGGAGAGATTGACTTAATCACTACTTGTATTTATGAGAGGTATTGACATATCGGACACCCATGCATACCTCACAAGACATGCCACAAGAGATCTGAAGCTGGAAAGCCTGCAAACTGGCTGCACTTCATTTCATTTGAACTGTTTTCTTTTGATATTTCTTTGTATATACAGTGCATTCGGAAAGTGTTCAGACCTGTTGACTTTTTCCAAATTGTGTTACTTTACAGCCTTATTCTATCACATTTACGTAAGTATTCAGACTTTATACTCAGTACTTTATTGAAGCACCTTTGGCAGCGATTACAACCTCAAGTCTTCTTGGGCATGGCACACCTGAATTTTGAGATTTTCTCCCATTCTTCTCTGCAGATCCTCTCAAGCTCTGTAAGGTTGGACGTCGAGCGCCGCTATACAGCTATTTTCAGGTCTCTCCAGAGATGTTCGATCAGGCTCAAGTCTGGGCTCTGGCTGGGCCACTCAAGGACATTCAGAAACTTGTCCCAAAGCCACTCCTGGCTTGTCTTAGCTGTGTGCTTGGGGTCGTTGTCCTGTTGGAAGGTGAACCCAGTTTAAGGTCCTGAGTGCTCTGAAGCAGGTTTTCATCAAGGATCTCTCTGTACTTTGCTCCGTTCATCTTTCCCTCGATCCTGACTAGGCTCCCAGTCCCTGCCGCTGAAAAACATCCCCACAGCATGATGCTGCCACTGCCATGCTTCACAGTAGGAATGGTGCCAGGTTTTCTCCAGGCGTGACCCTTGGCATTCAGGCCAAAGAGTTCAATCTTGGTTTCATCAGACCAGAGAATCTTGTTTCTCATGGTCTGAGAGTCCTTTAGGTACCTTTTGGCAAACTCCAAGCGGGCTGTCATGTTGCAAATGTCGGCGAGACAGACAGCAAGGTTTATAAAAATCTCCGCTGTTGAAAACTAAATGTTTGTCTAAAAGAATGTGAGATAATGTCATAGATTTAGACGGTGGTAACTTGTGGAAAAGACACTGTCTGGAATGCGGTTTTAACCAATCAGCATTCAGGATTAGACCCACCCGTTGTATAAATCATCATAATACATTGTATACAACTACCATGCTTTCATGTTTCACTACATGCTGCTAGTACAAAACCATGGAATTTTTTTCATTGTACGACCATGGTACATTTTTATAAGGGCGAAGATCACTGATGTCATGATTTGTTGTCCTGAAAGCACCAGTAGACAGGCTGGTGTTAGCTAGACTTAAGGCATCAGCATGCTTCAGTTCAGCTTGCGCCGAGCTGAACTCTGCTAACCAAACCGAACAAGTGTGCTCGCATACTCCCTTAAAAGACCTTCACTTGAAAAACGTCCGCTTCTAGTCACCTTGATTGAATCCACTTTTCCCACTGGTTTCTTCACAGTCCTCAATATTACAAATGGATTTCCCAAATGAATCTCCTTGTTCAAAAAACGCAGTCCAATAAGAAATGCATTATTGGACTGGTCCTTGTCTTCTACTACAACTTTTGCTCGTTTTGTTTCACTACTTTCCATTCGTTATCACATACTTCACTTGCCGCACTTTCAGATACAAGCACAGTCACCATTTCTTCCTCTCTCTGTTCTCTCGTTGAATGACAACAAAAACTTTATTGAAGAATCCCTGCTGTTGACCAATCACAGAGGAAGGGGCGTAGACTTCGGCTCCGAACTTCGCTGTTACCTCCAGAAAACATTTAGTGTGCCCTAACAGCAACAAAAAAAAAACGAACTGAAATCCAAAACAAACAAAAACTTCACAAAATGTAGTCATAATAAATGTACGAACTCTATGTACGAACTCGAACTCTACTAAACTGTCTCAAATGGTAAACTTGCGGACGTTTTAACAGTCTGGCTCCCGAGTGGCGTGCAAGTGCAAGAGGTTTGAATCCAGGTTGCATCACATCCGGCCGTGATTGGGAGGCCTATAGGGCAGCGCACAATTGGCCCAGCGTCGTCTGGGTTTGGCCGGGGTAGGCCGTCATTGCAAATAAGAATTTGTTCTTAACTGATTTGCCTAGTTAAATACAAGTTAAATAAATAAATACATTTAAAAAATCAGTAAGTGTTCTTTTAGCGTCGCCATCTTGCTTCAGGGAGGAGTTTTTGGGTTGTCACTAGTTACCATAGCCACAATTTCTACAATTTCTCTTCTTAAAATGTGATTTTAAGATCGATAAAGAAGAGCCTCCAAGCCATTAAGAATTAGGATGAGAGAGGGAAACTGTGGGACCCTGTGTGGTGCAATAATTCTATCCATTGGAATAAGGCGATAGGAACGCTTAATTCAAAGAGTGCTCTGGAAGCCACGTGACAGTGGGCAGAACTAGGCATGTTGAACTGGGACACGTTTAAATATGAAGAAAACCTCAAATTTTACAATGGCTTTTACAATGGGTCCGCCTTGATTTTGTGTAGCCTCGTTATGCTAATATATTTGAGACCAATGTATTGCAGTTAATTTCGTCTTTGACTTAATAAGTTAAATATCTTTGAGTAGTAGACAGGGAAACAATGAGTCCCAGACACTCATCATTCAACCTATAAAATGTTATTTTACATTATACATTATAGTTATTATTAGTGGAAAGTTAAAATGTATTGTAAACCAGAATGGATGGACTGCAATTGTTATTCAACAAATATGTTATTATCAGGGTTGGGGAGTAACGGATTACATGTAAGGGATTACCAATTTTTTTTAACTGTAATCCGTTACGTTACCAGCTAAAATATTGTAATTAGATTACTGATACTTTTGAAAAACTAGATGATTACTTCAAGGATTACTTTTAAATTCCGAAAGGATGTTTGACACTTATCTGTTTTCTCAATGACTTTCAGATCAGCATTGAAAAAAGGTGCAAGTTTAAGTTTGTTCCACCTGAGCGAGTCTGACCACAAGTCAGAGACCACTATGATGACACACCAAATGTGATGGATCTTGGGAAAAGAGCAGGAATAGTTTTTTGAAGGCTACAGTCCAAGCCATGTTTTCAAATGGTGCGACTGCTGTCGGTATCCAAAGATTGTCCAACTTCAATAAACATTTGGAGGTAAGGATGACAGTAATGGCGTAGTCTACGATGATACAGATATCACTTATTATTGATATCTACATAGCGCATTCATGTGAATCACACTGCTGCTCTCTCATTTAGCTATTTGCGCCTTTCGGATTGTGGTTGTTGTGGATGGCTGTTCACAAATCTAAATGTGTATTTGAACCCAATAATGGTTGAATTCTAGAAGTTTAAGCTGCCTATCAATCATTGTTTTTGAAACCAGTGGACAGCCAGAGAAAAATGTGTTCTTGCAACAGCTGCATAGTGCGGATCCAAACCTATGGAGTAAAAGTGGGGCTTTTGTTGCTCAGTCTAATTCATGCTGATAAAAACAAATGTATAATCCATAGGCCTAATGGACACATGCTCAAACGTGTACACTTTTGATAGACTTAAAGGGGCAATCTGTAGTTGCTACTTTTGGACTCAGTACCAGTCAAAAGTTTTGACTCATTCAAGGGTTTTTCTTTATTTTTACTATTTTCTACATTGTAGAATAATAGTAAAGACATGTATTTTTATTTAACCTTTATTTAACTAGGCAAGTCAGTTAAGCCACCTTTCCAGAAACAAATCTCTCACCGTTGCCGCTTGCTATAGACCACCCTCTGCCCCCAGTGCGTGTAAACATGGGCACCCTCATAGATATCATCCTAACCAACTTGCCCTCCAAATACACCTCTGCTGTCTTCAACTAAGATCTCAGTGATCACTGCCTCATTGCCTGCCTCCGTAATGGGTCTGTGGTCAAACGACCACCCCTCATCACTGTCAAACGCTCCCTAGAACACTTCAGCGAGCAGGCCTTTCTAATCGACCTGGCCCGGGTATCCTGGAAGGATATTGACCTCATCCCGTCAGTAGAGGATGCCTGGTTATTCTTTAAAAGTGCCTTCCTCACCATCTTAAATAAGCATGCCCCATTAAAAAAATGTTGAACCAGGAACAGATATAGCCCTTGGTTCTCTCCAGACCTGACTGCCCTTGACCAGCACAAAAACATCATGTGGCAACTTTTCAGGGAAGTTAGGAACCAATATACACAGGCAGTTAGGACAGCTAAGGCTATCTTTTTCAAACTGAATTTTGCATCCTGTAGCACAAACTCAAAAAAGTTCTGGGACACTGTAAAGTCCATGGAGAATAAGAGCACCTCCTCCCAGTTGCCCACTGCACTGAGGCTAGGAAACACTGTCACCACCGACAATAATAGAGAATTTCAATAAGCATTTTTCTATGGCTGGCCATACTTTCCACCTGGCTACCCCTATCCCGATCAACAGCCCTGCATCCTCCCCAGCAACTCGCCCAAGCCTCTCCCATTTCTCCTTCACCCAAATCCAGATAGCTGATGTTCTGAAAGAGATGCAAAATCTGGACCCCTACAAATCAGCTAGACAACTTTCTAAAACCATCTGCCGAAATGGTTGCAACCCCTATTACCAGCCTGTTCAACCTCTCTTTCGTATCGTCTGAGATCCCCAAAGATTGGGAAAGCTGCCGCGGTCATCCCCCTCTTCAAAGGGGGAGACACTCTAGACCCAAACTGCTTCAGACCTATATCTATCCTACCCTGCCTTTCTAAGGTCTTCCGAAAGCCAAGTTAACAAACAAATCACCAACCATTTTGAATCCCGCCATACCTTCTCCGCTATGCAATCTGGTTTCCGAGCTGGTCATGGGTGCACCTCAATACTGTGCAGCCGTCTTCATCGACCTGGCCAAGGCTTTTGACTCTGTCAATCCCCACATTCTTATCGGCAAACTGAAAAGCCTTGGTTTCTCAAATGACTGCCTTGCCTGGTTCACCAACTACTTCTCTGATGGAGTTAATTTTGTTAAAATCGAAGGGCCTGTTGTCCGGACCTCTGGAAGTCTCTATGGGGGTGCCACAGGGTTCAATTCTCGGGCCAACTCTCTTCTCTTTATACATCAATGATGTCGCTCTTGCTGCTGGTGATTCTCTGATCCACCTCTACGCAGACGACACCATTCTGTATACTTCTGGCCCTTCTTTGGACACTGTGTTAACTAACCTACAGATGAGCTTCAATACAACTCTCCTTCCGTGGCCTCCAACTGCTCTTAAATGCAAGTAAAACTTAATGCATGCTCTTAAACCAACTACAAATACCTAGGTGTCTGGTTAGACTGTAAACTCTCCTCCCAGACTCACATCTCCGATCCAAAATTAAATCTAGAATTGCCTTCCTATTTCGCAACAAAGCATCCTTCACTCATGCTGCCAAACATACCCTCGTAAAACTGACTGTCCTACCGATCCTCGACTTCGGCGATGTCATTTACCAAATAGCCTCCAACACTCTACTCAACAAATTGGATGCAGTCTATCACAGTGCCATCTGTTTTGTCACCAAAGCCCCATATACTACCCACCACTGCAAACTGTACGCTCTCGTTGGCTGGCCCTCGCTTCATACTCGTCACCAAACCCACTGGCTCCAGGTCATCTACAAGTCTTTGCTAGGTAAAGCCCCGCCTTATCTCAGCTCACTAGTCACCATAGCAGCATCCACCCGCAGCACGCGCTCCAGCAGGTACATTTCACAGGTCACCCCCAAAGCCAATTTCTTCCAGTTCTCTGCTGCCAATGACTGGAACGAACTGCAAAAATCACTGAAGCTGAGGACTCATATGTCCCTCACTAACTTTAAGCACCAGCTGTCAGAGCAGCTCACAGATCACTGCACCTGTGCCTTGCCCATCTGTAAATAGCCCACCCAACTACCTCATCCCCATACTGAATTTATTTATTTATTTTGCTCCTTTGTACCCCTTTGTACCCTCATCTTCTGCACTCCAGTGTTTTAATTGCTATATTGTAATTACCTCGCTACTATGGCCTATTTATTGCCTTACCTCCCTTATCTTACCTCATTTGTACACACTGTATATAGACTTTTTTTCTACTGTATTATTGACTGTATGTTTGTTTATTCCATGTGTAGCTCTGTGTTGTTGTATGTGTCGAACTGCTTTGCTTTATCTTGGCCAAGTCGCAGTTGTAAATGAGAATTTGTTCTCAACTAGCCTACCTGGTTAAATAAAGGTGAAATAAAATATATAAAAAAATAAAAGTGATTTATTTACAATGACAACCTACCTCGGCCAAACCCTAACCTGGACGACGCTGGGCCAATTATGCACCACCCTATGGGACTCTGGTTGTGATACATGGGACTCCGGTTGTGATACATTATGCACCACCCTATGGGACGGCCGGTTGTGATACAGCCTGTAATCGAACCAGGGTCTGTAGTGACACCTCCAGCACTGAGATGCAGTGCCTTAGAACGCTGTGCCACTCGGGAGACCTCAAAACTGCAAAATAACACATAAGGAATCATGTAGTAACCAAACAACTGTTAAACAAATCAAACATTTAATATTTTAGATTCTTCAAAGCAGCCACCCTTTGACTTGATGACAGCTTTGCACGCTCTTGGCAAAGCATGCCATTCCATGAGCGCATCAGTCCTCCATGACAACAAAATCAGAAACAACAGAGTAGCGCTGGCTAATAAATCTTTAGTTTTGGGGTCATTCTCAGGAAAAACAATTTGGCTAATCTATACTTCCATATTTCCAAGTCCTATTGTTGAAGATCAAGGGGTATAACATTTATTGGAATGACTGGAATTCTGATAGACTGTTTTTTAATGTAAAATATCATTTAATCGTAATATTATATGTAGTAGAACGCGATGAAGAAGAAGAAGCCTACATAACCAACCCAATAAGTTAAATTTAACATCCATATACAGTTGAAGTCGGAAGTTTACATACACCTTAGCCAAATACATTTAAACTCAGTTTTTCAATTCCTGACATTTAATCCTAGAAAAATTCCCTGTCTTAGGTCAGTTAGGATCACCACTTTATTGTAAGAATGTGAAATGTCAGAATAATAGTAGAGAGTATGATTTTATTTTCTTCATCACATTCCCAGTGGGTCAGAAGTTTACATACACTCAATTAGTATGTGGTAACATTGCCTTTAAATTGTTTTACTTGGGTCAAACATTGTGGGTAGCCTTCAACAAGTTTCCCACAATAATTTGGGTGAATTTTGGCCCATTCCTCCTGACAGAGCTCGTGTAACTGAGTCAGGTTTGTAGGCCTCCTTGCTCGCACACGCTTTTTCAGTTCTGCCCACAGATGTTCTATAGGATTGAGGTCAGGGCTTTGTGATGGCCACTCCAATACCTTGACTTTGTTGTCCTTAAGCGATTTTGCCATTGTCATTGTCATTGTCCATTGTCCATTTGGAAGACCCATTTGTAACTAAGCTTTAACTTCCTGACTGATGTATTGAGATGTTGCTTCAATATATCCACATCATTTTCCTTCCTCATGATGCCATCTATTTTGTGAAGTGCACTAGTCCCTCCTGCAGCAAAGCACCCCCACAACATGATGATGCCACCCCTGTGCTTCAAGGATGGGATGGTGTTCTTTGGATAGCAAGCCTCCCCCTTTTTCCTCCAAACATAACAATGGTCATTATGGTCAAACAGTTCTATTTTTGTTTCATCAGACCAGAGGAAATTTCTCCAAAAAGTACGATATTTGTCCCCATGTGCAGTTGCAAACCGTAGTCTGGCTTTTTTATGGCAGTTTTGGAGCAGTGGCTTCTTCCTTCCTTAGCGGCCTTTTATTTTATGTCGATATAGGACTCATTTTACTGTGGATGTAGATACTTTTGTACCTGTTTCCTCCAGCATCTTCACAAGGTCCGTTGCTGTTGTTCTGGGATTGATTTGCACTTTTCGCACCAAAGTACGTTAACCTCTAGGAGACAGAGCGTGTCTCCTTCCTGAGCGGTATGACGGCTGCATGGTCCCATGGTGTTTGAACTTGCGTACTATTGTTTGTAGAGATGTACGTGGTACCTTCAGGTGTTTGGAAATTGCTCCCAGGGATGAACCAGACAATTTTTTTCTGAGGTCTTGGCTGATTTCTTTTGATTTTCCCATGATGTCAAGCAAAGAGGCACTGAGTTTGAAGGTAGGCCCTGAAATACATCCACAGGTACACCTCCAATTGACTCAAATGATGTCAAATGGCCTATCAGAAGCTTATAAAGCCACAACATAATTTTCTGGAATTTTCCAAGCTGTTTAAAGGCACAGTCAACTTAATGTATGTAAACGTCTGACCCACTGGAATTGTGATACAGTAAATTATAAGTGAAATAGTCTGTCTGTAAACAATTGTTTTGAAAAATTACTTGTTTCATGCACAAGTAGATGTCCTAACCGACTTGCCAAAACTATAGTTTGTTAACAAGAAATTTGTGGAGTAGTTGAAAAATCTGTTTTAACTTCTTAGGGAGCGGCTCCCGAGGTGACGGTTTTGGAGAGTCTGGCGTGCCCAAAGTAAATTGCCTTCCACTCAGGCCCAGAAAATAGGATATGCACATAATTAGTACTATTGGATAGGAAACACTCTGAAGTTTCTAAGATTGTTAAAATATTGTCTGTGAGTATAACAGAACTGATATAACAGGCGAAAATCCGAGGAATTTCTGTCCTGGAAAAAGTGTTTTTGACACATTGCCTCATTTTGAACCCCTCCCTATTGAAAACAGCCATATATGGGAGTAAGATTGCAGTACCTATTGCTTCCACTGGATGTCAACAGTCTCTAGACAGTGTTTGGTGATGTTATAGTTGCTCTGGATGGTAATAGAAGAAGAATTTCGAACTGGTCATTGGATGTAAACAGAAGAGGATGCACACGTTCACGGGCTCACGCGCGCTGTGGTTTTTTCCTTTCCTATCATCTAGTTTATAATCCGGTTGAAATATTATAGTAAATATACATACAAGTGTTCCTAAGGATACATTATCAATGATGTTTGATTGTTCTTGGACAAGTGTATAGGTATAGGTTGAACGCGTTCTCTTCACGGTTCAATGGGCGAGTGGACGCTGTATTTTATGAACATAATGCGCCAACCAAACTGAGATTTATGGATATAATAAATTACTTTTTCTAACAAAAGAACCATTGGATGTCTTTGTTGGACACTTGGGAAGCCCTCAGCAGAAGTTCTTCAAAAGGTAATTGATTTGTTTTCGCTGTGAAATGTGTTTTGTGTGAACCCGCGATGGTTTATGAATTTATGCTAATGGATAAAATATGGAAGGTACTACCCTCAAACAATCAAATGTTGTGCTTTCGCCATAAAGCCTTTTTGAAATCTGACAACGCTGTGATATTGCCAAGAAGCAGAGCTTTTGATGACTATGCAACACTTGTATATTGATTAATGTTTAAGGGGAAAGTAATCTAAAAGTAACGGAATGTTATCAGATTACGTTACTGAGTTTGGGTAATCCCAAAATTACGTTACTGATTACAATTTTGGACAGGTAACTTGTAACTTATTACATTTAGAAAATAACCTACCCAACCCTAGTTATTATGAGTGATAACTGTTGTGATTTGGCGCATGGTGGTGGAGAGACAGAGTCTGCTGGTAGGAAGACAAACAATAAGACATGTACTTGGGGTTCAAGTAAGGAATGGGATCAGCTGGAAAAACAAATTCATTCAACCGATAGAATGTTGTTTTACATGATACCTATAGTTGATTTCCTTTTTTTATAGATATCCTTTTCATTGAAAGAAGACAACAGCTTATTGACCCACTGACTGTATAGGGTCAACCATGAATAGTTTCACAAAATTATTTATTATTTTGTCATTGACCGCTAGCTAGAGCCAAATAATTCAGGTAGCTAACATTACACAGAACCACCGGGACCACATACAACATATATATTGTATGTGCTACTGTAATTCAGCATTTAGCTGCCATAGTACACAATAAACTAAATAAACCATTATCATCATCATTGTTGAATCTTGGAGTGCTCTGTGCCATCTCCTCTTGAGACCAGTTGGAGTCGCGCAAATCTTTTGTGACTCACTGGTCATAGCAAGCTAGCTAGCGTAGCTAACTATGACTGTTAGCAAACTAGCTATGTTAACGGGTGATTACTTCCCTAGTCTTAACTAGACTACTGATGTTTTACAAACAGAAACACTAGCTATCTAATATCACATAGGCTAGGCCCTAAAAGTATTGACTTAGCTAGCTTGCTAAATATTTTCTCACAGTTAGCTAAGATAGATAGCTAACAGAAACTTTGACAACAACAATGACCAGTCCAGAAATGGCTACAAAGTCACAAACTAATTAGCGACTGCGATGAAATACACTACTACAAATACAATAGCTACAATTACCTATTTCGAACTTGTTGGTATCTTTTCCAGCTGGCCTCGACAGTTAACCAACTGACTGACTCTCACAACGACCGTTGGAAAGTCAGGCGGGGAGGCAGGCTCGAGCTGCAAGGTAGACGGCTCGAGTAGTAGAGGCCACTGCTGCTGGATCATCTGTTTGTGGTTCCTTTAGAGATAATGCTAGCTCCCTATTAAGGATACTTCAGCAAGCATTGACGATGGCAATTGATGATACATGTATGCTGCTATATGCTATGTTGAAAATTACAATCACAGATTTGTAAAAGAGACAATATATATTAGCCTATTGTTGACTTGGTGATGTGAGGTCTCAATCTTGAATTAAACTTTGGCATGCAACCTTGGGTTATGACAAAGAAACAATATGGTAAAGTTACACAGTTGGTGATACAACTAATAACTAATCCGGTTTAGATACATGGTTTTATTTTCTTCTGTCTTCTGCGCAGGCAGCCCATGGGAATCGAACCCACAATCATGACGTTTCGAGCGCCATGATTTTTTCCATTGACTGTCATGGTCGTTATTTATTTAGCTATTTTAATAGGCTATAGACTACATTTTTAACAGTTTAATAGGCTATTGCAATAACTCAACATGCATGGTTGTAGGCTGCATCACTCTTTCAGCCTAGGTAGCAGATTATCCAATGGAAGATATAGGCCATCATTTAAAAAAAATAAAGTTATTCTATGTCCTAGGCTACAACACAGTGCAATGAGAAATGTATTGTTGTTAGTACACAATGATTGTCTAGGCAGTGATGTGGGCTAAGTTTAACAACCACTGAAACGTCCTTTTGTGTTTCATGCCAAAATAAAGCCCTGATTATACAACCATTTGGATCAGTTATGGGTTTATTCGACAGTTTACAAGGTCCAGAAAATTACATTAGGCCACTAATATGGTGTATTTTGTCAGGATGTATCAGCGTTTAAAGATAAGTCTACCACAGAAAAATAGGCTATAGCCTATGACACTGAGATGTGCTGTCAGTCATGGATCGTGTATCCCAAGTCGTCCTATAATTAACATGGCCACCAGCATATGCCTAAAAATCGCTAATGCCATTATATTTAGCCAGTATTGGCCGAATGACTGAAATTAATAGAATTAGTGTGAGTGGGCCTGTGTACCATTAGCCAGAACCCAGAGTAATATGATTCTACCGGACTCGGGATGAACTCTGCCCGTATGAAGTCGAGTCGATGCCGAGTCCCGAGTCTCAAACGGAATAGGCCCGAACCCACCGGAATAGGCCCGAAACCTTGCTTGTGAACAAAACATTGTAAATAGCCAGGAAACACTTCAGTAGACTTTAGTTTCAAGTAAATTAGACCAACTTTTATGCCTGTGCGCAGTGCTTCTAAAAATGAATTTTTCACCCAGATCTTCACGTGTGCACAGCCCCCAGCCAGGCAGTGTTGCAGCGCGAGGTGGGATAGGCTATATAGGATTTGTGGTTCTTTTGCTTTGTGCGATTAATTTACCAGCTATGAAACAAAACAGCAGAAATCCAGCTACTGCAACATTTATTTTACTATAAATGTGATAATGTTTGACTATTTTTATTCACAAATGCGAGTGAAATGCTCACACTGTGGAGCCCTGACCACCTGCCAAAGTGGCTAGTGAAATAGACATCTTACCCACCAATGCCAAAATCTACTTGCATTTGGCAGGTGAGGGTGTTAATTTTAGACCCTAAACATATTCTTTTCTTATTTACAATAAAAGTGACCAACTTCTAAAACCAAAGATGTGCCCCTTGTTCCAAATACCAAAACTGAAGTTTACTTCAATTATTTCAGGGTTTCATGTAAGTGACCATCTACATCCAGACTATGTGCCATCTATTTTTCCCCACCAATGGGAATCTTGCTGTGAAAGAAAACTCAGCCGTTTTGGCAATGCAAGAAAACGAGCGATATGTGTTCCTCAATTGCCACCCTAGAGGAAAAAGAAACGCACACCTATTTAGGCGAGGTGCTGGCTAGCGGAGTGGTAAACTTGAAAATAAAGGAGAGCCGCACACACTAGGAGCTTAATTGCCACCCCCCAAAAGAAAGAGACTCCCCAGGACATCGAATGAAGATGGTACTTCCATCTTATGTGAGCCAAATGAAGATGCTTCACCTTCATCAGAACCAAATTAAGATTTATTTTAATACCTTTACTTAACTAGGCAAGTCAGTTAAGAACAAATTCTTATTTACAATGACAGCCTAGGAACATTGGGTTAACTGCCTTGTTCAGGGGCAGAACAACATATTGTTTACCTTGTCAGCTCGGGGATTCGATTTAGCAACCTTTCGGTTACTGGCCCAACGCTCTAACCACTAGGCTACTTGCCGCCCTGATAATGCTTCCCTAACTGACAGGTGAGCTAGTTAAATAAGCACAACATAATCCAGAAGATATCTCAATGGGTTCCCTAAGGCCTGTTGCAGAAAGTGAAAAGGCTAAGATGACAGTTGAAATGGAAATTCTTAGAAGAGAGAGAGATTAAGTAAGAAGAAAAAGATGTGTAGTGGGTAGCAATATTTGTTATGTGTATAGACAGTATAATATACACACACACACACACACATCACATGTGGCTCATAATAAGACTAGTAAATTAGCCTTTTAAAATGTTTATCTGACTCCGCAAGATAAATAGCAATATGCAAGAACACTATGGTTGAGTTAGTAATAGGCAATGTCTGAGATGGATTCACATACAAGGCATAAAGCTTGATAAGAGAGAGAGGGAGAAATCATAGCCTGAAAGGCCATGCCCCAAAAGTCCATGGGTGGAGAAAGAAAGAGAGAGAGAATCTCACCTCAAAGGTTCAGGAACAAAAACAATAAATAACAATGACTCCAATACATTTTTATAAGCATCTGAGCTATTTGGATTCAAGAAACTGTTGTTGACCAATAGTATTACTGTAAAGTTAACCTCCAATCAGATATCAAACCTATAGGATATAACCTCTGCTTCTCAGAGTTGAGACAATGGGGGTTGGAGAGATCAACACAGGAGAATGCTGAATTCCTAAGACAACAAAGGGGAAATTCTTGCATAGTTGATAAGAAGAGTCACATCGAGGGCTGCCCTACAGATGAGTCGAGAAGAGAGAGAGAGATGCTGCAAAGGAGAACTTGACTAAAGAGTGACTGCCTGCCAATGCTGTAAAAGGGAATGACAAGTCATGCAAAGCTGTAAGGACCGACGCCGGAGACTAGAAACAGGTACGGGGAGTTGACATTTAATTAGGAACAGACAAAGAGGAAGACAGAAACAGCGTCAGCACACGGATACATAATGACAAACGACAATCAATGCAGCAGTGGGGAACTGACAAATGTAGGCGAGGTAATAAACCGGTGATTGAGTCCAGGTGAGTCCAATAATCGCTGATGTGGGGGATGGGTAGTGTCCAGCCTCCTAATTGAAGAGCTCAATTGAAAGTAAAACTTGAACTTGAAAAGCGAAGGAGTATACCTGGTCAACCTAGTCAATTAAGCTAAGTAATCTATTATTGTTAGCTCATTAGACACATTCATTTGTGTGATATGATTGATAATGCATGTACCAGGATCTCCCTCGTCTGCCAGCATCTACCTTACTGAGCTCCTCTCCACCCTGCACTGTCTGTAGACTGCAAAACATGAATTGTGACATCAGTTATTATCTTAATTGATTCAGAAAAATCAATGAATTATTATTTTTTTAAAGCAGGGCACTTGTTGGTAGATGGATAAAAAAAAAACATTGAATATCCCTTTGAGCATGGTGAATTTATGAATTACCCTTTGGATGGTGTACCAATACACCCAGTCACTACAAAGATACAGGTGTCCTTCCTAAATTAGTTGCTGGTATAAGGGCACAAGGCGAGGCCCAAATATAGACACAGGAGGCAGATGGTTGAGCTCCGATATTTATTACACCAAAAGGGGTAGGCAAAAGGCAGATTGGGGACAGGCGAGAGTTCATAAACCAGGTCAGAGTCCAAATAGTACCAGGGGATAGGCAGGCTCGAGGTCAGGACAGGCAGAGTCGGTGTCAGGACAGGCAAGGGTCAAAACCAGGAGGGCTAGGGAAAAACAGAGACTGGGAAAAATAGGAGCTAGGAGAAACACTGGTTGACTTGACAAAACAAGACGAACTGGCACAGAGAGACAGGAAACACAGGGACAAATACACCAGGCACTAATGGGGAAACAGGAGACAACTGGAGGTGGGTGGAGACAATCACCAAGACAGGTGAAACAGATCAGGGCGTGACAGCTGGAGTGGAAGGAAACCGCCAATGGTGACTTTAAAACAGTTACAGTTTAATGGCTGTGAAAGGAGAAAACTGAGGCTTGATCAACAACATTGTAGTTACTCCCCAATAATAACCTAAATGACAGTGAAAAGGAGGTACATAATAGAAATGTTCAAAATTAAAGTATAACTGCAAATAATGTGGCAGAGAAATTATCTTTATGTCCTGATTACAGAGCGTTATGTTTGAGGCAAATCCAACTCAACACATCATTGAGTATTGTACCACCCTTAATGTTTTCAAGCAAGCATGGGGGTGGCTGTATCATGTTATGGGCATGCCTGTCATTGGCAAAGACTGGGGAGTTTTTTTTTAATAAAAAGAAACGGAATATGATAGGGCTTTTCAACATACTCCCGTCCCTTCTAACATGGCATACGCGGCCTGCGAGCATTATAGAGGGGAACAGAACACACGTCCATGTTCCAGAGAGTCTTAGCTTTCAGGAATGGGGTCATAATAAACCCAAACGTTTCAAACACTAGAATCAAATTCATAGGAATAAAATAGATTCTACATGCCACATTTGCTTCAGAAACCGCTCCTTTGGTACCGCTAGCTTGTTTACCACAGAGAGCATTTGATATGTTCTCCCCTACCTTTACTGGCTGGCAGAGTACCAGGATATTGTTTGGAATCTGAATTTAGAGAACTGAATTTGAAAACTTAATCCATTTGAGAAGTTCATTACTGTACATTAAACTTTGGTCAACTTGAAATTATAGTTTGTAAACTTGATGCACAGACAATGAGTGCAATATTTATAATATTGAAACTAATATAAATATTGAATTCGTTTCAAATAAAGAAATACAAGTTCAATTCAATTAATTCTGTTTTTTCCCACATTCCTCTTGTATCCATTCTCTTCTGTTCCTCTATCAGTCTCTCCATCTTTTTCAAATTGTCTCTCCATCTCATTCTGTCTGTTATTCCATTGAAGTGTTAAATAAAAATGAAGTGGTTGAAGTGTTTCCATTACCCATTGCACATTAATAAATTGGTGACCACTTGTATCCCCTCCCACCTGTTTAATGTCTCAGGTAGCCCGCAAAAGCCAGCATGGATAGAATGCAAGAAATTACTAGATATGAAATATTTGGATGGTGAAATTTGCACCCAGAAAACCAGAAAAGCAGGTCAAAACAATTCAGCCATTCTTGAAAGTCAGGACAAGGATCCTGCAAAGAAACTTTATTTTTATATTTGAAAAATAGATTTAGTATAGGCATTTAGAATTATTATTGTTGATCTTTAGAAAATGTCTCTTAAATCCGCCATTTCCATTACAATTGTTTTTGCGACATTGCTTTTGTCGAATAAATCTGGGTCAATGGCAACATGCTTAGTATCCCAAAGTAGTCTACAGAACTTTTTAAATTGTGTATCTCTCACCCTGTGAAAAAAAAAATCTGGTCAAATTCATGTTTGCCCGTAGGTTACAGTGTATGTGTATATATAATATAATTTAATGAAACAGCAAGACAAATCCCAGATTGTGCCATTAATTAATGCATTTACAAACCATTAGCTTAATGTTTACAAACTAGTTATAAACATTTATATTTTTTATATACAGTATTTCTGGGAAGGGTATAAAATATTAAATCATTATTTGAAATAATTTGTTGAAAGTTTCCAAGAGCAGTGGTCTCCTTTAAAAATATGGAACTGCCAACTCCTGAGACAAAGGCACATGACCGCACACCTGGAGTTTTCCAAAGGCACATGAAAGACTCAGAGATCATAAGACCAAGATTCTGTGGTCTGATGAGACAAAAATGTAACCCTGACTGCAAAGTGGTATGTCTGTAGAAAACCAGTCACAGCTCGTCACCCGTCTAACACCGTCCCTAACTCAAAGCATGATGGTGGCAGCATCATCCCTCTCGGAAATAGGGCAACTCAAGCAATGTATTTGTTGTCTGAGTGAGGGAAATGCTGTAAATTAAGAGGACTCTATGTAACTTGAAAGATGAGACGTTGAGGATTACAATAAATACCGCTTTGATGTCATACAAGCAAGCCAAACACCTGTGAGTCCAAATTTGCACTTCCAAATAAAAAAAATGTGGTCATATACAGTGTCAATGTTTATGATCACTATGTTTAATGCACACTTACAAGATGACATGGCATCATACCCTGAGTTTTTCTGAACAGAATGAGCCTATGTTTGTTTATTTAGAAAAAAAGATCTGCTGCACACGCACCTGAAAGCACTCATGACTCATTTCTATGCACACCAAAATTAAGGTCAGTTTCTCTGAATTGCCTTGTAAAAGCCTAACACTGTAAGATCATATTTTATAACTTAGCTAGTCATGTTGGCAATAGAACAAGCTTTCAAATCATGCCCATCTGACCCAGATTGCGATTTATAACGGACCGTTTTGGATTTTTTATTTGATTTGATTTGATTTATTAGGATCCCCATTAGCAATGGCAACAGCTAGTCAATGGCAACTGGGGTCCGACACATAACGAAATAGACATTACAGACAAAAGACATTACAATTTACTTACATTTAAAAACATTAACATCTACTGTATCAGTTACACATGTCAGTACATACACATAACACGTAGGTCACATGGGGGAGAGGTGTTGTGCCGTGAGGTGTTGCTTTATTAGTTTTCTTGAGCAATGTAAGATGGAAGGGAGTTCCACGCACTCATGGCTCTGTATAATACTGTACGTTTCCTTGAATTTTGACCTGGAAACTGTGAAAAGACTCTTGGTGGCACGTCTGGTGGGGTAAGTGTGTGTCAGTGCTGTGTGTAAGTTGACTATGAAAACTATTTGGAATTTCCAACACTGTCACGTGTGCTCCATCTTCGGCCTCTAGGTCACCAGACTGTTCATTATGATGCACATCTGTCACCATCGTTACGCGCACCTGCGCTTCATCAGTCTCACCTGGACACCATCACTTCCCTGATTACCTTCCCTATATATGTCACTCCCTTTGGTTCCTTCCCCAGGCATTATTGTTTCTCTTTCAGTTTCAAGTCTGTGCATTGTTCGTGTTTCTTGTTTTGTATTATGTTGTGTTATTTATTAAAACACTCACTCCCTAAACTTGCTTCCCGACTCTCAGCGCACATCATTACAGAATAACACCTCACCCAAGGGAAGCATCAGGGAGTGTTTTTTTGTGTCAGGTGGAATGACATTGGGTCCGGGAGCCACTACAGGCTTTCATGCCTCTGCCGGCTCGTCACGCTCTCATGCCTCAGCCGGATCGCCAGGCTCCCCTGCCTCAGCCGGCTCATTGGGATTTCATGCCTTTGTCGGATCGCCAGGCTCCCCTACGTCTACCGGCTCGTCAGGCTCTCGTGCCTCAGCTGGATTGTTTATGTTTCAATTTCTTGTCTGTGCGTTGTTCATGTTTCTTGTTTTGTATTATGTTGTGTTTATTTACACACTCCCTGAACTTGCTTCCTGACTCTCAGCGCACATTGTTACAAACACATTAATGTTTCTTATAAAAACAATAAGTCACCCAGTCAGGCCTTCCTCAACTCCTAGCCAAGCGAGACTTGCAAGCATAGTATTAATATTAGCCCTCTGATTACAATGAAGAGCAAGACCTGCCGCTCTGTTATGGGCCAGCTGCATCCTAACTAAGTCTTTCTTTGCAGCACTTGACCATATGAATGGACAATAATCAAGATAAGATAAAACTAGAGCCTGCAGGACTTGCTTTGTGGATTGTGGTGTCAAAAAAGCAGAGCATTTCTGTCAGGATAAGATAAGACCCAGATGCAGACCGTGTCGAAGTAGCAATGTTTATTACAGCAACAGAGGCAAAGGTACAGGACGGCAGAGGTCGGAAATCCAGATAGGGGCAAAGGTATAGTACAGAAGGCAGGGTCAGGGTCAGGGGCAGGCAAGGGTAAAAAAACAGGAGGGCGAGAAAAAGTGAGTCTGGAAAAAGACAGGAGCTGACAGAACAAACGCTGGTAAGTTTGACAAACAAGATGAACTGGCAACAGACAAACAAAACACAGGTGTAAGTACACAGGATAATGGGGAAGATGGGCGACACCTGGAGGGGGGTGGAGACAAGCACAAAGGCAGGTGAAAGATCAGGGCTTGGCAGTACCCACCACCTGCCGGCCAAACTGGGCGCATACCTGGTTGACCGGGGTGCCAGCGGTGGAAGTCGGCAATGAGGGCTGGGTCCAGGATGTCTTTAATGGAGACCCAGCACCTCTCCTCCGGGCCATAACCCTCACAGTCAACCAGGTACCAGAAACCCCTGCCCCGTGGTCAAAGCCTCAGGAGGCGTCTCACTGTGTACGCAGGATGGCCATTGGCGACACAGGGAGGAGGGTTGGGCCTGGAAATTGAAGACAAGGGACTGTGAGACACGGGATTGTAACGGGACACATGAAAGGTGGGGTGTATACGAAGGGTACTGGGCAACAGAAGATGAACAGCAGAGGGGCTAATGACCTCGGAGATGCGGAAATGGCCGATAAACCGGGGGGACAGTTTGCGAGACTCCACCCGGAGGGGCAGATCCTTTGTGGAGAGCCATACCTTCTGCCCGAGATGATACCGTGGAGCCGGGTTCCGATGGCGATCCGCTTGTTGTCGATTCCTGGAAGTGGTCTTGACGAGGGCTGACCGGGCTCTCCTCCACAAACATCTGGGAAGAAGGTATGTCGACCTCCTCTTCCTTCTCAGGGAAGAGCGAGGGCTGATACCCCAGGGAACACTCAAAGGGAGATAGGCCGAGCAGGGAAGGGTGTTGCAAGCATATTCGACCCACACAAGCTGCTGGCTCCAGGTGGTGGGGTTGGCGGAGACCAGGCAGCGCAGGGTGGTCTCGAGGTCCTGGTTGGCGCGCTCCGACTGGCCTTTGGACTGGAACCCAGAGGACAGGCTGGCCGACAACCCAATGAGGGTGCAGAACGCCTTCCAGGACTGGGACGAGAACTGAGGACTCCGGTCGGAGACCATGTCCACAGGCAGTCCATGGATCTGGAAGACGTGCTGCACCATGAGCTGGGCCGTCTCTTTGGCAGAGGGTAGTTTGGGGAGAGGAATGAAGTGGGTGGCTTTGGAGAACCGATCCACCACGGTCAGGATGGCGGTGTTGCCATCAGATGGGGGAAGATCCGTGACAAAGTCCAGGGAGATGTGAGACCAGGGACAGAGGGGGACAGGCAGAGGTTGGAGGAGACCAGCCGGAGCTTGCCGAGGAGTCTTGTTCTGTGCACAAACGGCGATGAATGCGGACACATCCGGGACCATGGTAGGTCACCAAAAGTGCTGTCGCACAAAGGCCAGGGTCCGACGGGTGCCCGGGTGGCAGGCCAGCCTGGAGGAGACGGTGTCGGGAACGAACATCCGGTTATCAGGGTCCCCCACCGGGGTTCGGCTGGGAATGCTGCGTCTAACGGACCTGCTTACTTATTCCCCAGCTAAGTGCTGTCGCCAGGCATGAGGTGGGAAGGATGGTCTTGGGTTCCGGGGTGGTAGTCGTGGGGCTATGGCGGCGGGACAGTGCATCCAGCTTGACATTCTTGGATCCCGGCCGGTACGAGAGGGAGAAGTTGAACTGTGTGAACAGCAGGGCCCATCTGGCTTGCCTGGAGTTGAGGTGCTTGGCGGTGCAGAGATACTCCAGGTTCTTGTAGTCAGTCCACACGATGAATGGATGTTCCGCCCCCTTCCAGCCAGTGCCTCCATTCCTCCAACGGCATCTTCACCGCAAGAAGCTCCCGATTCCCAACATCGTAGTTCCTTTCCGTGTTGTTGAGGCGATGGGAGAAGAAGGCGGGATGTAGCTTGAGGTCAAGGGCAGAACGCTGGGATAGGACAGCCCCCCCACCCACCGAAGCATCGACCTTCACCACAAACTGACGAGATGGGTCCGGATGAACCAGGATGGGAACTGTGGTGAAGCAATGTTTGAGGTCCCGGAACGCCCTGTCAGCAGCTGGGGAACATGTGAACGGAACCTTGGGCAAGGGGAGTGCTGACAGGGGGGAAGCCAGGGTGCTGTAACCCCGGGATAAAGCGGAGATAGAAATTGGCGAACCGCAGGAAACGTTGCAGCTGCACCCTGAACGTAGGCTAAGGCCAATCCTTCACTGCTCTCACCTTCCCGGGATCCATCTGGACACTCCCAGCAGAGATTATGTAACCCAGAAAGGGGATGGTGGAGCGATGGATCTTGCACTTCTCCGCCTTCACAAACAGCTGATTTGCGTTGAAGGACCTGCCGGACGTGGAGCACGTATTCTTGAGGGGAGCGGGAGAAGACGAGGATGTCATCAAAGTAGACGAAGACGAACTGGTTCAACATGTTGCGGAGAACATCATTCACCAGAGCCTGGAACACAGCAGGGGCGTTGGTGAGTCCAAAGGGCATGACCAGATACTCGTAGTGGCCACTGGCCATGTTGAAGGCGGTCTTCCACTCGTCCCCCTCTCGTATCTGCACCAGGTGGAAGGCGTTCCGTAGATCCATCTTGGAAAACACAGTGGCCCCCTGGAGCGGCTTAAAGGCCGAGGAGATGAGTGGTAGCGCGTAACGGTTCTTAACCGTAATGTCATTGAGTCCCCGGTAGACAATGCACGGGTGCAGGGTCTTGTCCTTTTCTCCACGAAGAAGAAGCCTGCGCGGCGGGAGAGGAAGAGGGACAGATAAATCAGGGAGTCCCCAATGTAGGTATCCAAAGCCCATAGCCTTGGTCTCCGGTCCCGACAGAGAGTACAGACGTCCCCGAGGTGGCGTGGTGCTAGGGAGAAGGTCAATCCCGCAGTCATAGGGTCGGTGCAGCGGAAGCGACGTGGCCCGGGCCTTGCTGAACACCTCCTGGAGGTCCTGGTACTCCGCGGGAATGGTGGAGGTGTCCGGGGGCACCTTCCGAGCCCCCAGGAAGACACCCTGGGGCAGGTTGTGCTGACTTCAGGCAATGGGCGTGGCAGAACGGGCTCCAGCCCATGATGGCACCAGTAGACCAGTTAATGAGGGGATTGTGTCGCTGGAGCCAGGAGAATCCCAATAACACGGGAATCAGAAGGGACTTGATGAGCAGGAACTGGATAGCCTTGCTGTGGTTCCCGGACACCCGTAGGTGGATGGGAGTGGTGTTGTGGGCGACTCAGCCTATAGAGCGCCCGTCCAGCGCTCTAACGTCAATCTGAATGTGGAGGAGCTGAGTGGGGATGTTCAGCTCGGATGCCAGGCTAGCGTCCAAAAAACTAATCGGCCCCAGAGTCAATGAGAACCCGGAGAGATTTGGACTGGTCTCCACACAGCAGAATGTCATGAAAAGGGGTGCGAGCAGGGGAAGCAGGAACGTTCTCCATATGGCCCACTAGAGTCCTTGCTCCTACCAGTGAGCCTTAGAGGACAAGAGGACACGAAATGACCAAGTGTCCCGCAATACAGACAACTCTTTGTGTCGATCCTGTATTGTTGTTTAGCTGGCGACAGCCCAGCTCTGCCTAGTGGCATAGGCCCAGGAAGCGGTGACTCTGCCATCCTCAGCAGCCCTTGGGGCAGGTCGGGAAGCCTCGGGTCCTCTCAGCAACGAGACTGTTGGGAGCTTCCGGGTTGACTCGGAGGCAAGGTGGGATCCCTGGGTGTGCGTTTTCCTCTCCCAAGTGCCTGACTCTCCATTGAAGCGTTCCGGGGGGGGTAAACGTGGCTCACGAGAATGTGGAGTGGCCGATGAGATGGCGCTGCTAGCAGCTGGGTTACTGAGGGGCTGTGGGGTTACCACCGTGGTAGGCTGCCTCCCAGACAACCCGCGGAATTGCTCCAGCAAACCGTCCAATGCCCGGTCATGGCGTTCAGCCAGCATTTGGACCCCCTCCATTAGGCCACAAATTAGTTCCTCCTGCCTCCCGATGGTGGCTTCTTGGGAGGAGATGGCGTCACGCATCTGACCCGAGTCTGCTGGGTCAGTCATGTCCAGTTCGTACTGCCAGATGCAGACCGTGTAGAAGTAACAATGTTTATTACAGCAACCGAAGCAAAGGTACAGGACGGCAGGCAGGGACAGGGGCAGGCAGAGTGGTCAGGCGGACAGGTTCAGGGTCAGGACAGGCAAGGGTCAAAAACCAGATAGGTGAGAAAAAGAGAGGCTGGGAAAAGACAGGAGCTTGCAGGACAAACGCTGGTAAGCTTGACAAAGAAGACGAACTGGCAACACACAAACAGAAAACACAGGTATAAGTACATAGAGGATAATGGGGCAGATGGGCAACACCTGGAGGGGGGTGGAAACAAGCACAAAGACAGGTGAAACAGATCAGGGTGTGACAATCTCTTTATTACGGACAGACCTCTCCCTATCTTTATAAACATTGAATTTACAGTATCAGTAAAAAGTCTGGACACACCTACACATTCAAGGGTTTTTCTTTATTTTGACAATTTTTGTAGATTGTAGAATAATAGTGAAGACATCAAAACTATGAAATGACACATATGGAACCATGTAGTAACCAAAAAAGTGTTAAACAATCAAATATATTTCATATTTTAGATTCTTCAAAGTAGTCACCCTTTGCCTTGATGACAGCTTTGCACACTCTTGGCATTCTCTCAACCAGCTTCACCTGGAATGCTTTTCAAACAGTCTTGAAGGAGTTTCCACATATGCTGAGCACTTGTTGGCTGCTTTTCCTTCACTCTGCAGCCCAAACCATCTCAATTTGGTTGAGGTTGGATGATTGTGGAGGCCAGGTCATCTGATGCAGCACTCCATCACTCTCCTTCTTGGTCAAATAGCCCTTACACAGCCTGGAGGTGTGTTGGGTCATTGTCCTCTTGAAAAACAAATGATAGTCCCACTAAGGGCAAACCAGATGGGATGGCATATCACTGCAAAATGCTGTGGAAGCCATGCTGTTTAAGTGTGCCTTGAAATCATGACAGTGTCACCAGCAAAGCACCCCCATACCATCACACCTACCATACACGCGGAGATCATCCATTCACCTACTCTGCATCTCACAAAGACACAGCAGTTGGAACCAAAATTCTCACATTTGGACTCCACCAGATTTCCACCAGAAATCTGCTAGTCTTTCTTAGTCCAAGCAAGTCTCTTCTTATTATTGGTATCCTTTAGTAGTGGTTTCTTTGCAGCAATTCGACCATGAAGGCCTGATTCACAAAGTCTCCTATGAAAAGTTGATATTCAGCGACTGCACTTGAAGAAACTTTTAAAGTTCTTTAAATTTTCCACAACAGTGAAGGTGACTCCAGGATGCTGGCCTTCTAGGCAGAGTTGCAAAGAAAAAGCCATATCTCAGACTGGCCAATAAAATAAAAGATTAAGATGGGCAAAAGAACACAGACACTGGACAGAGGAACTCGGAGTATCCCGGAGTCGCCTCTTCACTGTTGACGTTGAGACTGGTGTTTTGTGGGTACTATTTAATGAAGCTGCCAGTTGAGGACTTGTGAGGCGTCTGTTTCTCAAACTAGACATTCTAATGTACTTGTCATCTTGCTCAGTTGTGCACCGGGGCCTCCCACTCCTCTTTCTATTCTGGTTAAAGCCAGTTTGCGCTGTTCTGTGAAGGGAGTAGTACACAGCATTGTACGAGATCTTCAGTTTCTTGGCAAAACAAATGCTGATGCCCCAGATGCTCAAGTTGTCTAAAGAAGGCTAGTTTTATTGCTTCTTTAATCAGAACAACAGTTTTCAGCTGTGCTATCATAATTGCAAAAGGGTTTTCTAATGATCAATTAGTCTTTTAAAATGCTAAACTTGGATTAGCTAACACAACGTGCCATTGGAACACATGAGTGATGGTTGCTGATATTGGGCCTCTGTACGCCTATATATATATTCCATGAAAATAGTCATTTACAAAAATAGTAGTTTACAACATTAAACAGTGTCTACACTGTATTTCTGATCAATTTGATGTTATTTTAACTCTTTAGGCATCATCAGCAGTGGTGACAGTTTTGGAGAGTCTGGCATGCCCAAAGTAAAATGCCTGCCACTCAGGCCCAGAAACTAGGATATGCACATAAAATAATGTCTGTGAGTATAACATAACTGATATAGCAGGCGAAAACCCGAGGAATTTCTGTCCAGAATTTTTTTTTTTCGTGTGACATTTTTTCTGTTTTATAGACTACCTATTGAAATCCATGTAAAATTGCTCCCAGATTGCAGTACCTATGCCTTCCACTAGATGTCAACAGTCTTTAGACAGTGTTTGGAGGCTTTATCACTGAACAGAACCATACAGAAGAAGAAATAGTGGAGGAACCTTGGATGTCAATAAGTTTTACTGGGCACGAGACCGTGAGCGCGCCCCACTTTATTTTCCTTTTATATCGTTTAGGATATCATCCGTGTAAAATATAATCGGTAATATTCATAAAAGGATACCTTAGGATGCATTATAAATTATGTTTGATTTGTTTGGGCAAACTTGATAGGTACAATTTGAACAATTTCTCTTCACTGTACAACGGGCGACTCGACGGTGGATTTTCTGAACATAACGCGCGCCAACCAAACTGAGATTTATGGATATAATAAATTACTTTTTCTGACAAAAGAACCATTGGATGTCTTCGTTGGACACTTGGGATGCCCTCAGCAGAAGTTCTTCGAGAGGTAAGTGATTTATTTTAGCTATTATATGGGTTTTGTGAGACCCGAGCTGGTTATGAATTTATGCTAATGCAACACTGTGATATTGCCAAGAATCAGAGCTTTTGATGACTATGCAACACTTGTGTATTGATTAATGTTTAATAATTCAACTTTTGGATTTTGAATTTGGCGCCTTACATTTCACCAGGTAGTGTCGGATTTGGGGCGCTAGCGCCCCGGTTATCCCTAAGTGGTTTTAATGGACAAAAAATTTGCTTTTCTTTCAGAAACAAGGAAATGTCTAAGTTACCTCAAACTTTTGAACAGTAGTGTATATATATGGTCAACAGCAAAGTTTGATAAGACGGAAGTTTATGAAATAGGGAATTGTAAGCAAAAAGGGAGTAAAGTATAAATCTAAAGTGTCTTTAGCAAAGTCCAGCCAACCTTTTGATACATGATGCAGTGATGAGTATCAAAACTGTCACCTGTAACAAAATGAAGGGCACTATGGTAAATGGCATCCAAAGGTTTAATAGTGGTAGCAGCTGCACTTTGATGAATAATATCACCATAATCAAGAACAGATAAAAAAGATTGTCTGAATAATTTGCTTTGCACAATCTGTTTCTGTAGAAAAAGCCAAATTTAAATCTTATTTTCTTAACCAGCTCATCTATATGTTTGTTATACATCAAATCCACATCAATCCAAATGCCTAAGTATGTACACTGCATTCGGAAAGTATTCAGACCCCTTGACTTTCCCTCATCAATCTGCACACAATACCCCATAATGACAAAGCAAAAACAGGTTTTTAGAAATGTTTCCACATTTATTAAAAATAAAAACTGAAATGTCACATTTTCATGGGTATTCAGACCCTTTACTCAGTACTTTGTTGAAGCACCTTTGATTACAGCCTCGACTCTTCTTGGGTATGACGCTATAAGGTTGGCACACCTGTATTTGGGGAGTTTCTGCCATTCTTCTCTGCTTGTCCTCTCAAGCTCTATCAGGCTGCACAGCAATTTTCAGGTCTCCCCAGAGATGTTAGATCGGGTTCAAGTCTGGACTCTGGCTGGACATTCAGAGACTTGCCCCGAAGCCACTCCTGCGTTGTCTTGGCTGTGTGCTTAGGGTTGTTGTCCTATTGTAAGGTGAACCTTCACCCCAATCTGTGGTCCTGAGAGCTCTGGAGCAGGTTTTCATCAAGGATCTCTCTGTTCTTTGCTCCGTTCATCTTTCCCTCGATCCTGACTAGTTTCCCAGTCCCTGCCGCTGAAAAACATCCCCACAGTATGATGCTGACACCACCATGCTTCACCGTAGGGATGGTGCCAGGTTTCCTCCAGACGTGACGCTTGGCATTCAGGCCAGACTTCAATCTTCTTATGGCCTGAGAGTCCTTTAGGTGCCTTTTGGCAAACTCCAAGTGGGCTGTCATGTGCCTTTTACTGAGGAGTGGCTTCCGTCTGGCCACTCTACCACAAAGCCCTGATTGGTGGAGTGCTGCAGAGATGGTTGTCCTTCTGGAAGGTTCTCCCATCTCCACAGAGGAACTCTGAAGCTCTGTCAGAGTGACCATCGGGTTCTTAGTCACCTCCCTGACCAAGGCCCTTCTCCCCCGATTGCTCAGTTTGGCCAGGCGGACAGCTCTAGGAAGAGTCTTGGTGGTTCCAAACTTCTTCTATTTAAGAATGATGTAGGCCACTGTATTCTTGGGGACCTTCAATGCTGCAGAAATGTTTTGGGTACCCTTCCCCAGATCTGTGCCTCCACACAATCCTGTCTCTGAGCTCTACGGACAATTCCTTCAACCGCATGGATTGGTTTTTGCTCTGACTGTGCTCTTCCAAATCATGTCCAATCAATTGAATTTACCACATGTGGACTCCAATGAAGTTGTAGAAACTTCTTAACTACTTAGGGAAAAATGGCGGCGCGCTAGCGGGTCGCTCCCGACACTACCCGGTGAAATGTAAGGCAGTAAATTCAAAATCCAAAAGTTGAATTATTAAACATTCATCAATGTATAAGTGTTGCATAGTCATCAAAGGCTCTGATTCTTGGCAATATCACAGAGTTGTCAGATTTCAAAAAGGCTTTACGGCGAAAGCACAACATTTGATTGTTTGAGGATAGCACCTCTCCAATTTTCAACATTAGCATAGATTCATATCCAGAGCTAAAAAATATCACTTACCTTTCGAAGAACTTCTGCTGAGGGCTTCCCAAGTGTCCAACGAAGACATCCAATGGTTTTTTTACCAATCTCCGTTTGGTTGGCGCGTTATGATCAGAAAATCCACCGTCGAGTTGCCCATTGAACCGTGAAGAGAACACGTTCAAATTAAACCTATACACTTTCTCCAAACAAATCAAACATCATTTTTAATGTATCCTTAGGAAAGGAAAATAAAGTGGGGCGCGCGCTCACAATCTCGCGCCCGTGAAACGTTGTTGACAAATGTGGTCCCTTCACTACTTCCTCTTCCGATCTGATCTGCTTAGGGCTAGAGCCTCCAGATACTGTATAAAGACTGTTGACATCTAGTGGAAGCCATAGGTACTGCAGTCTCAGTCCTAGTTAACGACTCAAATACCAGTGGGTCGCTAGCGGGATCATCCCGACACTACTAGCGCAAACCTGTAGCGCCAGATTTAAAATCCGAAAATTGAATTATTAAACATCCAGCTATATACAAGTGTTCCATACTCATCAAAAGCTCTGTTTCTAGGCAATATCACAGCGTTGTCAGATTTCAAAAAGGCTTTACGGCGAAAGCAGCACATTCATTTGTTTGAGGGTAGCACCTCACATATTTTCCAATAGCCATGTATCGATTAGCAATCATGGCACACACATAACACATTTCACAGCGAAAACAAAGTAATTACCTGTTGAAGAACTTCTGCTGAGGTCTTCCTAAGTGTCCAACGAAGACAATCCATGGTTCTTTTGTTAGAAAAAGTAACGTCTTTTATCCATAAATCCTCCATTTGGTTCATGCGTTATAATCAGAAACGACAGCCTCCATTACTCCTTTGAAACTCGGCGCCGACTCGTTAAAATTATACCTATAAACTTGTCCAAAAACAATCAAACATAGTTTTAAATGTATCCTTAGGAACCCTTTTACGTATATGTACTATTATAAATCAGCCGGAATATAAACTGAACGCTAAAAGCGATAAATAAGGCACAGCGCCTTCTCATGCACGCCAAGCACTCTGAAGAGTTTTCATAACGTGGTCTCTCGTTCCATGCTGTTTATCAATGGCGAAATTCCCCAAGATGGAGTAAAACACCGTCTCGTGGTTGATGACATCATAAGGAAGCGACGTGCACTGCGTTCACATGCCTATATATGGTCATTTTTGGATAGGAGGGGCTCAAAAATGAGCAATGTGTCAAAATGACTTTTTTCAGGACAGAGATTCCTCAGGGTTTTGCCTGCCAAATGCGTTCTGATTGACCCACAGAAAATTCAGAGTGTTTCCTATCCAATGATACTAAATATATGCATATCCCATTTTCTGGGCCTAAATGGGAGGCATTTTACTTTGGGCACGCCAGGCTCTCCAAAACAGTCAGTTTTTCTGCTGGAGCCGGTGAAGTTAACATAGAAATCAATAGGCAGCCTGGAGAAGATGGTCGTTTACAAAAAAAACTGCAAATCCGGATGGATTTTCCTCTGGTTTTCGCCTGCTATATCAGTTCTGTTATACTCACATTATTTTAACACTTTTAGTGTTACTTCAGAGTGTTACTTCAGAGTGTTTCCTACCTGCCGATGGTTTTATGACTATCTTAAAGATAGAACTCAGGCCGTCATGGTTGATGGGGTCAAGTCTGACCCCTTACAGTTACTTAAAGGGGTCCCTCAGGGTTCAATAATTGGCCCACTATTGTTCTCACTTTATATAAACAACATTGGTGATAATGTCAGATATTGTAATTTCCATTTATATGCAGATGACACAGTGATGTACTCTATTGCTCCAACAGCGGACCAAGCTTTAATGCAGTTGGAGTCTGATTTTAGGATATTACAGGAGTCTCTTTTACAGCGTAAACTTGTTTTAAACACTAAGAAAAAAAATGTCATGTTTTTTTCTAGGTCTAAACTCTCAGTTAGAAACACTTGTGTAATCACTAGCTTGGATGGTACTCAAATCAAACAGGTCTCTGCATATAAATATTTAGGGGTATGGTTAGATGATAGGCTCTCTTTTAAAAAACATGTTACTGAATTGGGAAAAAAGCTCAAATTCAAGATAGGGTTCCTTTACAGAAACAGGACTTGTCTGACCTCCGTAAATAGAAAACAAATTGTGCAGGCTACTTTTATGTCCGTTTTAGATGATGGTGATATTATTTATATGCATGCATCGGCAAACACATTAAAACCACTGGATTCTATTTACCATTGTGCACTCAGGTTTATCACAGGTGATAGGTACAAAACTCATCACTGTATCCTATATCAACATGTGGGTTGGGCCTCTCTATCTGTGAGGCGAGAGCAACATGCTCTTTTGTTTATTTATAAAGCACTTATTTTAAAACTACCTCCATATATATCATCATTAATTTCAACTAGATATACTAATTTTATGACCAGATCACAGATGTGGATTACATTAGAGACTCCTGCGGTCTCCACAGAGTTGGGAAGGACTGCTTTCAGTTCCTTTGCACCTTATTTATGGAACAAACTGCAGATCCAACTTAAGTTAGACACTCTGGTGTCCCTTGCCCATTTCAAAAATATTATGGAGGATCAATATGATGTTGTCTGTGATTGTTTCTGTTGAATCGTGTCTTTGTTTTGTATGTTTTGAAATGTTCTTGTCTGTATGCCTAGAACTGTACATGTCAACATGTTTACACAGGGCACAGCCGTAAAAGAGATCCAGGTCTCAGTCTGTTTTCCCTGTTAAAATAAAGATAAAAAAAGAAAAAAAAAGAAAACAGACAATCACTGATTAACTGTCCTAAGTAAATTATCTTTGAAAGCGAATTTAAGTAGGACCATTCTGTTACTCTGCTCAAACCATCACCCCACAGGAGAACAATCGATATGGCTGGCTAGCCAATCTTCAAAGAACCATCTTCAAGAGAGAATGGAAGGAAAATCAACTCTGTAGTTTTGTTCAGGACTACACGACAAGTTACCGGATACCGGTCGATATAGTACTCGTTTTACTGTGGATATCGACACTTTTGTACCTGTTTCCTCCAGCATCTTCACAAGGTCCTTTGCTGTTGTTCTGGGATTGATTTGCACTTTTCGCACCAAAGTACGTTCATCTCTAGGAGACAGAATGCGTCTCCTTCCTGAGCGGTATGGTGGCTGCATGGTGTTTATACTTGCGTACTATTGTTTGTACAGATGAACGTGGTACATTCAGGTGTTTGGAAATTGCTCCCAAGGATGAACCAGACTTGTGGAGGTCTACAATTTTTTCCTGGGGTCTTGGCTGATTTCTTTTGATTGTCCCATGATGTCAAGCAAAGAGGCACTGAGTTTGAAGGTAGGCCTTGAAATACATCCACAGGTAACCTCCAATTGACTCAAATTATGTCAATTAGCCTATCAGAAGCTTCTAAAGCCATGACATAATTTTCTGGAATTTTGCAAGCTGTTAAAAGGCACAGTCAACTTAGTGTATGTAAACTTCTGACCAACTGGAATTGTGATACAGTGAATTTTAAGTGAAATAATCTGTCTGTAAACAATTGTTGGAAAAATGACTTGTGTCATGCACAAAGTAGATGTCCTAACCGATGAAAACTATAGTTTGTTAACAAGAAATGTGTGGAGTGGTTGAAGAACCAGTTTTAAAATGAACAATTCTACGTTTTGAATCTGGCGTCGTTTTGTCTATCAACCATGTGCCATGGAATTGGTACATCAAAAATCTCTTCCTAACTATTGTGGAATCTATATGGCACAGCTGTTAATTTATTGGTGCTTAAATTAAACTAGTGTACTTTTTTATTTATCACAATTTTCTTTAACCAATTTCGGTCTTTAATGCAGGGTAGACAGACAAGTTCCTTACTTTTTCCCTCTTCAATTACTTTTGGCCTGGCATTTAGTTGGTTGTTTGTCCTACATAATGGCTTACATTTCTATCTGAAATTTGGAAAACTTTGTCTGTCCTCCTGCTGAACCCGGCCCTGGTACCCACTTGTCCCTACCTATGTGAAGCTAGCCACAATAATGATTAACCACAATAGTAGAATTTGTGGCTTGCCTTCAAAATAAAAGTCCCTCACTGAAAGTGATGCAAATGAATACAAATAGAGGAATCATGCCATATTTGGACTAGATAATGCTAAACAAGGTTGGAATGTTGTTACATAATTTAAAATGAAATACAATAATTAATTGGTTTGACAGCAAACAGTAAAAACTGTTGAAATCCCACTGTGGATGTAATAGACCACATAAGCACATTGGGAGAATACTATGCACTGTACAGACTTACCCTTACAGTAATTTTAACGTCTTATGACATGACTGACCGTAGGAAATCACCTTCCCAGTCAGCCTATTGTGCGTATTGAATATTAAAATTGCACTGAACAGACTGTGCACCCATGAAATGGGGTATCAGCCTACGCAGTGACACCCACAGATCACAGTTCTCAAGAATTTACACAAATATTAGCATCACTGTACAGGCTAACCTACAGATTGTGCACCCATGAAATGGGGTATCATCATACTCAGTGGCACCCACAGAAAATAACTATGTAGAGTTTACACAAATATTTGTAGTGAGTTATACTTGGGTCAAGGGTGTCTGCAAAACCACACCCATCATTATCATATTCCCCAGCATGCTCAATTGCAGTTAGATTTGTAGAATTGTTTGTTTCAATATCTGTGTTGTTGCATGTAAAAAATAAATAAAGATAAAGCAAAGCAGTGCGACAAAAACAACAACACAGAGTTACATATGGGATAAACAAACACAATAGAAAATAACACAATAGAAAAATCTGGCAAAGTAATTACAATTTAGCAATTTACACTGGCGTGATATATGTGCAGATGAGGGTGTACAGGTAGAAATACTGGTGTGCAAAAGAGCAGAAAAACAAATATAGGGATGAGGTAGGTAGTTGGTTGGATGGGCTATTTACAGATGAACAGCTGCAGCGATCGGTAAGCTGCTCTGACAGCTGACGCTTAAAGTTAGTGAGGGAGATATAAGTAAAGGCAGCCAGGAGGTGTTGGCTTTGGGGATGACCAGTGAAATATACCTGCTGGAGCGCGTGCTACGGGTGGGTGTTGCTTTGGTGACCAGTGAGCTGAGATAAGGCGGAGCTTTACCTAGCAAAGACTTATAGATGACCTGGAGCCAGTGGGTTTGGCGACAAATATGTAGCGAGGACCAGCCAACGAGAGCATACAGGTCGCAGTGGTGGGTAGTATATGGGGCTTTGGTGACAAAACAGATGGCACTGTGATAGACTGCATCCAATTTGCTGAGTAGAGTGTTGGAAGCTATTTTGTAAATGACATCGCCAAAGTCGAGGATCGGTAGGATTGTCAGTATTACAAGGATATGTTTGGCAGCATGAGTGAAGGAGGCTTTGTTGCGAAATAGGAAGCCGATTCTAGATTTAAGTTTGGATTGGAGATGCTTAATGTGAGCCTGGAAGGAGAGTTTACAGTCTAGCCAGACGCCTAGGTATTTGTAGTTGTCCACATACACAAGTCAGAACCGTCCAGAGTAGTGATGCTAGTCGGGCGGGCGGGTATGGGCAGCGATCGGTTGAAGAGCATACATTTCGTTTTTCTAGCATTTAACAGCAGTTGGAGGCCACGGAAGGAGTGTTGTATGGCGTTGAAGCTCGTTTGGAGGTTTGCTAACACAGTGTCCAAAGAAGGGCCAGATGTATACAGAATGGTGTCGTCTGCCTGGAGGTGGATCAAAGAATCACCCACAGCAAGAGTGACATCATTAAGATATACAATCAATACATTGATTGATGAATTATGTTACACAAAGATAAATTAAACAAATCCAATCTGTTAGTTTGACTTATTGCACCAATTACTGAAATAGTTATTCCAGTTAATATGGTTTAGGTAGTCTTATTTATTTCTAACCCTGGCAGTCATTCTGAATGCAGATTGTGGGTGAATAAAAGTTTTAAATGTTGGCTATCCTGCGAAACGTTCTACTTTGAAAATGATGTTGAGTGTGAAAATGTATTGGTTTTCTTGTTACGTCCAAATTGAAGACTTAACCGGCATTGTAGTGGAAATTCACATTTCATCAAAATGCAGAAAGTCATTCAAATGCAGTCCAAAATGTCGGTCGCATCAGTCTGATTAAACTTTATGTCTATCTGATCAAGCATTATGTCTGGCGCTTTTAATGAGAGATGCTGGTTACATATTAAATATCATGCTATTGTTCCAATGCAAAGCTTTATAAGGACATATAGTAGCATAGCCTGTGTCGTCTTTGTTCAGAACTTATCTTCAAAAGCAGTCAATTTGTTGTTGCAAGAATTCACTATGCACTTGTGGTTGGGGTGGGTAATTCTTGAATTGCAGTAACATTTGGGCATGGAATAAATGTGGGTATTTGGGTATATTTTATGTATTTGGGTACATCTTCCTATTCCAAATCAACCATTATGATACCAATTTGCCACCAGTAGGAGTAGTAACACCAATGACGGTAACATCAATGACACATTTTACAATTTTGTATTAACAATTTTATTAAATGGGGGTCACAGATGCTCCAAAGGTCATTAACCCTTTAAAAATAATTTACTAAAGTGATATGATGAATCATTTTGCTCACAATGTAATTTCCATTCATTTAAATTCAGTAACACCAAAGACACTTTTTATTTATACACACCAGATTATCAATGGAATCCTCAAATTTATGACATACTAAAAGTATGTGATTAGCTAATAAATAATTACCTTTAATATATACCCTTTCCCCGATAACAATGACCTCTGAAGGGAATGGTCAAGTTCCCTGTATATATTTGTATTGAGTGATTTTCAAGGCGGTAACACCAAAACAATGTAAATATATCAATAGCCTTCTTTGTTTTATTGACTTATAGAATTTAGTAAATACTTTTGTTTACTTTCTAGTATTCAAATTATTAGAAAGATAGATCTCTAAACCCCCAAAACATGTCACATCAACTCCACTCATTACTACTGGTACAAGCCAATTTGCTTGCCCTAATGTTGCATTATGTTTTATCATTGATAAACAGTTCAAGATGAACAAAAACATGTATGATAAGTAACTATTTGTCATTATACAGTGTTTTCATGGTTTCAAAGGCAAGGGACCTAAATGTCACCCGAATTCAAGAACGACAAAATAGCCACTAGAGAGCAGCATCAATCTTTGTCTTTGACTAGTTTACTGTACGTTTACTGTATGTCTTGGTAATGAACTGAAGGTTCGAAAGTTGACAAAAGCATGACCTAGAATGATTCACAAGGGTGTGCCTCACTCCTTAGGTTGGCAAAAGCATGACCTAGAACGATTCACAAGGGTGTGCCTCACTCTGTAGCACTCAGGGAGAAAGAGCTCGCTCATATTTGCCAAATAACATGTAGTGAAAGCCCAAAGTAATCAAACAAGTTCTAGACCATTTAAACTGCATTAGGCAAACACTAAAGGAAAAGACATCTTTATGTTATGAATGCAGATCTGTTTGCTTTTATTTGCCCTGTCTCGATCCCATATACCCTTAGAAATGTGCTAGTTTCTACATGTAGGGTCTTTTGTTGTGTGGCCTTTGTGGTTTTGTTTTTTCTCTGTGAATAAAACGTAATAGATCCGAACTGGTTTTGTATAACCAGAGGCTTTCCTAGTTCATTGATAGTGTTATTAAAAACACAGCATTACATAAATGTGTCTATTTTATTTATCTTTCCTTGTTATCTGTTATTATCAAAGCAACCTAATCATTTTGAAGTTATAGAACCACTCTCAAATGGATCACAACTGCTTTATATTTTAATCCGCTCTCCTTTTGCATCACATCGCACATTAAAAAGCCATTGCAGACCTCCTTAAATTACCTCCCATGTATTTCAATGTCACTCTGGACACATGTTACATCAGTTACAGTGATCGCATTAGCTAACAGTGCCAAAGATAGTGATTTATAGATACTGTGATTTACACGGTTCTTTACTATAAACGTTAATAGTGATTTACTGAAAGTCATCCTGACTCTGCCCTTAAGACATTTGATATTTGTATTGTAAAGCTAATGCCAGTGAGATGTTTGGATATTACAAAGGGATCAAAGTGCTGTCAAAAGCTATGGAAATAGTCGAATGAAATAGTCATTGTCAGAGTCGTTTTTATCTTTTTTCGAAATTTGACTGAAAACCAAAACATTTGATGAAATAGATTATTGCCTATGACCTGTGCACAGCACATAATCATGATCTACATTAGCTCATATTAAATAACTTTAGTGCCAGAACCTGTCCCTTTCATAAAAACATGAATTCAACTGCAGTCCTTTCACCCATCTCTGAGGGAAAATAATCAACCTTTGTTGTCTAGAGTGAGGTAGCTCTTGTCTCCTGCCCTCAACTCTATATTTCACCACATGTTTTCACAGATCGAAACAAATACACAACTATCATCTGCTTGTTTGTGTAACAAGGGCATTGAGGCCAATGAAAAAAAGTTAGTGGGTGTTTAAATGGGAAAGTCCTCTCCCGAACGACTGTTTCCTGTAATGCGAGCCGGCAGGTCTTTTTCAGGCTTGTTTGGCTCACCTGCGTTGCTTCCCTCCTCCCTCTGGGCTATATTGGGGCTCACTTTAGCCCTGTGACCTCTGACCCCTCGTAGCTGGGATCATGCCCCACTGAGGGTGGCTCTTGGCTGACTGGCAACAGGGTTGTTTGGGGCCACATGGCTTAAGTGCTTCAATATGACACTGTGGGAACCAAGCTTGTGGGAGAAAGAGGGCTTAGACAATGACTGTAAGATCACTACTGAGCAAGTATGTCTTGCAAGCACCCTGACCTACTGTGTTGTATGTGAAGGGTATTTATATGATTTTGTAAATTTGAAAGTTGTATGGTTATTTATGTTTATTGGTGGTTGTAGTACTGCCAAAGCTATGGGGTAAATACATTTGAATTCAATCCCTTTTGACAGGGCCCCTTTTGATTTGAAAGAAACCTTCCATACATATTTGACCATTGTAGAAGTGCTCAGAAATGTACTTTTTGGACCTGAATGCCAAAACATTAAAGAGATGCTCAAAGTTGACCCATTTTGCATAACCCACCATACCTTTAGACATCCATGTCATCATCACTGGAAAATATAAACGGTTGAGATTTATATAATTTAAAAGCTTACTAACAACTATTTTATAGTTTCTGGGAAAAAAAGTATTTAAAAAAAGATTCTGTCGTTTTTTAACCTTTAACACTCTTTTGCATCATCGTAAGGTTTTTGTGTTGAGCCCTCCATCGGTTGATACACAACATGTTCTTGAATACAGGGTGGGGGTCATGTTTTGGCTGATAAGTGTACTAAAATGGGAATAAAATTGAAATGCCAACTTGCAAAAGTACCACAACGTTGGTTGGAGATCCGCACATCAGAGAATGTTGACTTGAATGGGAATATCTGTTGTTGGAAATTATACTGTCAATCCTTCATAGAAAACCTATTGAAATCATAGAAATATAGATAATAGAATAGACATGACCATTTAAGTTGACATTCAAAATGGGTGGACCGGCGGTCATCTTTATGGTAGTATTAGAAGTTAAAATGTCAATTCAATTAAAATGTCAATGGAGTACCAGTTAAATTGCAGTGGTCTGAAGGGATAGGTCCATTCTATGAATCCTATTTCTATGATTGAAATGACACCCACCCTGTATTCAAGAGTATGTTGTGTCTCAACCGATGGTGGGCACAACACAAAAACCTACAACATATATGAAGTTTACGCGTTTTTAGATAAATGACATTAAAGGTTTAAAGATGATATAATTTGATTAAAATACTTTTTTTTCAATAAATAAAAAAACACTGCAACCGTTTATCTTTTCCAGTGATGAAGACATGGATGTCACATGTTATGGTGGGGTATACAAAATGGGTCAACTTTGAGCACCTTTATCACCTTTGAACAAATTTATCTCCTGATTGTTTTGGCATGCAAACAAAAGGTTTATTTAAACAAAAAGTAATTTTCTGACCACTTCTTTCATGGGCAAACATGTAGGGAAAATGTTGTTTAAATCAAATGCTGTCAAAAAATGATTGAATTCAAATGGATTTACCCTATGGCCATAAAATATGTGTTATTTAGAATTGTTCTTCTTGATATGTCAATCTGTACAAATAACAAGCCAATGTCCTTAGGCCCATATACAGTGGCTTGCGAAAGTATTCACTCCCTTTGCATTTTTCCTATTTTGTTGCCTTTACAACCTGGAATTAAAATAGATTTTTGGGGGGTTTGTATCATTTGATTTACACAACATGCCTACCACTTTGAAGATGCAAAATATGTTTTATTGTGAAACAAACAAGAAATAAGAACTTGAGCGTGCATAATTATTCACCCCCCCAAAGTCAATACTTTGAAGAGCCACCTTTTGCAGCAATTACAGCTGCAAGTCTCTTGGGGTATGTCTCTATAAGCTTGGCACATCTAGCCACTGGGATTTTTCCCATTCTTCAAGGCAAAACTGCTCCAGCTCTTTCAAGTTGTATGGGCTCTGCTGGTATACAGCAATCTCTAAACCACTCGAGTGTTGCTTTAGCAGTATGCTTAGGGTCATTGTCCTGTTGGAAGGTGAACCTCCGTCCCAGTCTCAAATCTCTGAAAGACTGAAACAGGTTTCCCTCAAGAATTTCTCTGTATTTAGCGCTATCCATCATTCCTTCAATTCTGACCAGTTTCTCAGTCACAGCCGATGAAAAACATCCCTACAGCATGATGCTGCCACCACCATGCTTCATTGTGGGATGGTGTTCTTGGGTGATGAGAGGTTTTGGGTTTGCGCCAGACATAGCTTTTTCCTTGATGGCCAAAAAGCTCAATTTTAGTCTCATCTGACCAGAGTACCTTCTTCCATATGCTTGGGGAGTCTCCCACATGCCTTTTGGCAAACACCATTTTTTTTCTTTAAGCAATGTCTCTTTCTGGCCACTCTTCCGTAAAGCCCAGCTCTGTGTGTATGAGTGTACTGCTTAAGGTGGTCCTATGGACAGATACTCCAATCTCCGCTGTGGAGCTTTGCAACTCCTTCACGGTTATCTTTGGTCTCTTTGTTGCCTCTCTGATTAATACCCTCCTTGCCTGGTCCGTGAGTTTTGGTGGGTGGCCCTCTCTTGGCAGGTTTGTTGTGGTGCCATATTCTTAAAAAAATAATTATAATGGATTTAATGGTGCTCTGTGGGATGTTCAAAGTTTCTGATCTTTTTTTATAACCCAACCCTGATCTGTACTTCTCCATAACTTTGTCCCTGACCTGTTTGGAGAGCTCCTTGGTCGTCACGGTGCCGCTTGCTTGGTGGTGCCCCTTGTTTAGTGGTGTTGCAGACTCTGGGGCCTTTCAGAACAGGTGTTGATATACTGAGATCACGTGACACTTAGATTGCACATAGGTGGACTTTATTTAACTAATTATGTGACTTCTTAAGGTAAGTGGTTGCACCAGATCTTATTTAGGGTATTCATATCAAAGGGGGTGAATACATATGCATGCACCACTTTTCCGTTTAAAAAAATATATAATTAAACAAGTTATGTTTTTCATTTCACTTCACCATTTGACTATTTTGTGTATGTCCAGTACATGAAATCCAAATAAAAATCTATTTAAATTACAGATTGTAATGCAACAAAATAGGAAAAACACAAAGGGGGATGAATACTTTTGCAAGACTCTGTAATTCCCTGTTGAGTAGATTATATTAGATTATCTTGTCCAACTGTTCTTAGTACTCAAGTAATATGTCCCTTTGAGATTGCACCAAAGTGTAACAACGGAGCTACACGAAAGCAGTAGGTTTTTACACTGGGAGTGGTTGGCGAAAGCCGTTTCATCAAGTGTTCTTGGGTGTGAACCCTGTGTCCAGTATAGCAGGCATGTCATTTTGAAGTGGTTCAGGTCAATCAAACATTGTGAGGATCACATTTTGATTACTAAAGTACTTAGAGCCCAATGTGTGAGTGTCAGGACCATCTCACCCAGATGAGCACACACACACACACACACACACACACACACACACACACACACACACACACACACACACACACACACACACACACACACACCCTACAGCAGTTGTCATAATCATTATGATTTACTACTCACAGCTACTCACAGATATTGCACCCGGTAGATGACGAGACAGGCTTCAGAGAGGAGGTGAGGGCCCTGGCGGAGTGGTACCAGGAAAATAACCTCTCCCTCAACGTCAACAAAACGAATGAGCTGATCGTGGACTTCAGGAAACAGCAGAGGGAACACGCCCACATCAACGGAACCGCAGTAAAGAAGGGCTGCTGCCCTATATACAAAGATTTGGAATCACTGGCCACTTTAATAATGGAACACTAGTCACTTTAATAATGTTTACATAATGGTTTACTCATCTCTTATGTACAGTTGAAGTCGGAAGTTTACATACACCTTAGCCAAATACATTTCAACTCAGTTTTCACAATTCTTGACCTTTAATCTCAGTCTTAGGTCAGTTAGGATCACCGCTTTATTTCAAGAATGTGAAATGTCAGAATAACAGTAGAGAGAATGATTTATTTCAGCTTTTATTTCTTTCATCACATTCCAGTGGGTCAGAAGTTTACATACACTCAATTAGTATTTGGTAGCATAGCCTTTAAATTGTTTAACTTCTTTGGGAGCAGCGCACGAGGTGACGGTTTTGGAGAGCCTGGCGTGCATAAAGTAAAATGCCTCCCATTCAGGCCCAGAAAATAGGATATGCACATATTTAGTACCATTGGATAGGAAACACTCTGAAGTTACTAAAAGTGTTAACATTTTGTCTGTGAGTATAACAGAACGGATATGGCAGGCAGAAATCCGAGGAATTTCTGTCCTGAAAAAAGTGATTTTGACACATTGCCTCATTTGGAACCCCTCCCTTATGAAAATGCACATATAAGGGCATATGAATGCAGTATCTATTGCTTCCTCTGGATGTCAACAGTCTCGAGAAAATGTTTTGATTCTTTTTTGCTGCTTTTAGATTGTAGAAGAAGACAAATAAGGAAGTGGCCACACAGATGTCAATAGAAGAAAATGCGCGTTCCCGGCTGGCGCGCTCTGTGTTTTTTTCATTTCTTATCGCCCAGTTTATATTTCGGTTGAAATATTTTACTATATATACATAAAAGTGTTCCTAAGGATACATTTACAATTATGTTTGATTGTTCTTGGACAAGTTTATAGGTATAAGTTGAACAAGTTCTCTTCACGTTTCAATGGACGAGTGGAGGCTGTGTTTTCTCATTATAACGCGCCAACCAAACTGAGATTTATGGATATAATACATTACTTTTTCTAACAAAAGAACCATGGATTGTCTTTGTTGGACACTTGGGAAGCCCTCAGCAGAAGTTCTACAAAAGGTAATTGATTTGTTTTTGCTGTGAAATGTGTTATGTGTGAACCGTGATGGCTTATGAATTTATGGTAATAGAAAAATATGTGAGGTGTTATCCTCAAACAATCAAATGTTGTGCTTTCGCCGTAAAGCCTTTTTGAAATCTGACAACGCTGTGATATTGCCAAGAAGCAGAGCTTTTGATGACTATGCAACAATTGTATATTGATGCATGTTTTGCATTTCACCGGCTAGCGCCCCACCGCTCCCTAAGAAGTTATTAACTTGGGTCAAACGTTTTGGGTAGCCTTCCACAAGCTTCCCACAATAAGCGGTGAATTTTGGCCCATTCCTCCTGACAGAGCTGGTGTAACTGAGTTAGGTTTGTAGGCCTCCTTGCTCGCACACACTTTTTCAGTTCTGCCCACACGTTTTCTATAGGATTGAGGTTAGGGCTTTGTGATGGCCACTCCAATACCTTGACTTTGTTGTCCTTAAGCCATTTTGCCACAACTTTGGAAGTATGCTTGGGGTCATTGTCCATTTGGAAGACCCATTTGCGACCAAGCTTTACCTTCCTGACTGATGTTTTGAGATGTTGTTTCAATATATCCACATAATTTTACTTCCTCATGATGCCATCTATTTTGTGAAGTGCACCAGTCCCTCCTGCAGCAAAGCACCCCCACAACATGATGATGCCACCCCTGTGCTTCAAGGATGGGATGGTGTTCTTCGGCTTGCAAGCCTCCCCCTTTTTCCTCCAAACATAACAATGGTCAAACAGTTCTATTTTTGTTTCATCAGACCAGAGGACATTTCTCGAAAAAGTACGATCTTTGTCCCCATGTGCAGTTGCAAACCGTAGTCTGGCTTTTTTATGGCGCTTTTGGAACAGTGGCTTCTTCCGTGCTGAACGGCTTTTCAGGTTATGTTGATATAGTACTCGTTTTACTGTGGATATAGATACTTTGTACCTGTTTACACCAGCATCTTCACAAGGTCCTTTGATGTTGTTCTGGGATTGATTTGCACTTTTCGCACCAAAGTACCTTCATCTCTAGGAGACAGAACGCATTTCCTTCCTGAGTGGTATGATGGCTGCGTGGTCCCATGGTGTTTATACTTGCGTACTCTTGTGTGTACAGATGAACGTGGTACCTTCAGGCATTTGGAAATTGCTCCCAAGGATGAACCAGACATTTTTTTCTGAGGTTTTGGCTGATTTCTTTTGATTTTCCCATGATGTCAAGCAAAGAGGCACTGAGTTTGAAGGTAGGCCTTGACATACATCCACAGGTACACCTCCAATTGACTCACATGATGTCAATTAGCCTATCAGAAGCTTCTAAAGCCATGCCATCATTTTCTGGAATTTTCCAAGCTGTTGAAAGGCACAGTCAATTTAGTGTATGTAAACTTCTGACCCACTGGAATTGTGATACAGTGAATTATAAGTGAAATAATCTGTCTGTAAACAATTGTTGGAAAAATTACTTGTCATGCACAAAATGGATGTCCTAACCGACTTGCCAAAACTATAGTTTGTTAACAAGAAATTTGTGGAGTGGTTGAAAAACGAGTTTTAATGACTCCAACCTAAATGTATGTAAACTTCCGACTTCAACTGTATATACTGTATTCAATCTACTGTATTTTAGTCAATGCCACTCCGACATTGCTCATCGTAATATTTATATATTTCTTTATTCCATTATTTTACTTATATTTGTGCATTGTTGCGAATTGTTAGATACTATTGGACTGTTGGAGCTAGGAGCACAAGCATTCGCTACACTCGCAACAATATCTGCTAAATATGTGTTCTGACCAATACAATTAAATTTTATTTTATTTTATATGGTTTTACCACACTTCAGGGTACAGCCTAACTCTAAGTCTTAGTCTCAGTAACAAATCCAAACAGGCAAAGTATTTACGAGTAGAAAAGTAAACATTTTAAATAGTTCTATTGGTGCAGATATCGGTGCTGTATGTTTGTCCATCATGCATGGTGTTGTTTGTCCATCATGCATAGTTCAGGGCACAGTTTCCATATAGTGATGGAACTTCGGCTTAGGAGTGTTTTAATGATACATTGTTCTTACAACGGCCAAAGATGTAACATGCGTTTCCCAAAACACCACGCAGAGAGAACATTCACTAAGTGCGTTGTTAGACCATGTGTCGATACTAATAGGATCGAAAGAAAACCAGTGCTGCTCTTGGATCAGCTTTCTCCATTCAAATCTTACCTTAACATTAGAATTCCTCCATAATAATGACGACAGATCAGCTCCTAGAGAGATATTACCACCTTTGGCTGCAAATATGGATGCAGCTTATTATGCTTAGGCTACCCAACAATAATGCACAAAATCCCAGATTGGACACATCAGACAGTAGCCCATTGACAAACTTGGACTCAATTGAATGAACATGAAATTGAATTAAATATGTTTGAAATGTGCTATATATAAAAGTATGTGGACACCACTTCAAATGTGTGAATTTGGCTATTTCAGCCACACTGTTGCTGACAGGTGTCACGATCGTCGACAGAATTGAACTAAGGCGCAGCATGCAGGGTTAAGGGAAACATATTTATTTAAATGCAACTGAACAAAAGAAAGAACACAACGACCGTAACGCAGGTATGGGGCGCAAGACAGGTATGGGGAGGCACACAGGTATGGGGAGGCACACAGGTATGGGGCACAAGACAGGTATGGGGAGCGCGCACAGGTATGAGGCGCCGCACAGGTATGGGGGGGCGCGCGCACAACTACAAACCTAAGTATAATATCCCACAACAAGGTGGGGGACTAAACAACCTAAATAGGATTCCCAATTAGAGACAACGACTAACAGCTGCCTCAAATTGGGAACCCAAACCAACCAACATAGAAATACAAAACATAGACCAAAACACCCCTGATCACGTCCTGACCAAAACACAAATGAGCAGCCAAAAGGGCTACCTATGGCCAGGACGTGACAACAGGTGTATAAATTTGAGCACACAGCCATGCAATCTCAATAGACAAACATTGGCAGTAGAATGGCCTTAATAAAAAGTTGAATTGACTTTCAACGTGGAATAATTGTTTGGGGCTGTTTTTCATCGTTCGGGCTACGCCCCTTAGTTTCAGTGAAGGGAAATCTTAAGCTACAGCATACAATGACATTCTCTACGATTTTGTGCTTCCAACTTTGTGGCAACAGTTTGGAGATGGCCCTTTCCTGTTTCAGCATGACAATGCCCCCGTGCACAAAGCAAGGTCCATACAGAAATGGTTTGTCGAGGTCGGTGTGGAAGAACTTGACTGGCCTGCACAGAGCCTTGACCAGTAAAGGGGGGACCAACTCCATATTAATGCCCATGACTTTGGAATGAGATGTTCGATGAGCAGGTGTCCACATACGTGTAGTGAATACAGTCCCATTTAGCCTATTTATATCTTAATGCAGTCATCTCGGTTTTTCATTTGAAGCATCTTTTCTTCCGTCACGTTTGTAACAAGTGTAAAGACTTTGTATTTGTAGTCAACTTTGTTCTGAAGTTATCGCTAATCTCAGTCAGACAGATAATCATCTTGATTATATGTTTAGTGGAGATCGCGTGGTCTGAGGCAGTCGGTAAATAACAAGCGTTTTCAAGTGCAACTTTAGTAACGATGGTTTTGGGAAAAGATCGGAGATTTAACAATACTCCTACGAAAGTTCTAAAGATGAATTTAGCCTTAAGATGCTTTTTGGCAACCGGCCCTGGTCAGTTATGATTTAATCCTTACCACCAGCATAGCCAAATATTTTTGGAACGTGTGCCAACATCCGACTACAATAACAGACTACTACTGTACCATGAATAAAGGTCCCACGTTTGAGACTACCTCTATTTTCTCACCTGTGATTTATATGTGATACTATTTTGTCCCTGTGTCAGCATCTGATATTCGTAGGCTGGGGAAAGGGCAAACAAAGTGCCTGTCGCCGCTCCAAATTTATTTTGGGCTCAACGAGACACCCTTTCCCAATCTCTAAAAATGTGGTGCATTAATAGGACGATTCGAAACGTTATGAAAATCTTGAACCACTTAGTCTGGATGGATTTTTGGGGCAGTGGAAAATATTTGCGAAAGCTTGAGGAGGGTCTTTGAAGAGGTGGGTTTGCGTGCTACACCGGTGTGGAATTTAGAGAGGGGCCTAATCCTGCCCCTCTCATGTTCTTAGCCCTTTCAGCCCTCTCATCCTGCTTCTCAACCCCTGGCTCCAGGGCTCCCAGGCTCCCTCATGGCTCGGAAATCACATTAAATGTGATAATGATACTGTTAAGTAGCCATCACTAGCACATTAGAGGCTGCTGCCCTATATACATTGACTTGGAATCACTGGCCACTTTAATAATGGAATACTAGTCATTAGGCATTACTCATCTCATATGTATATACTGTATTCTATCCTATTCTAGTGTATCTTAGTCTATGCCGCTCTGACATTGCTTGCCCCAAATATTTACATCTTCTTAATTCCATTCCTTTACTTTAGATTTGTGTGTATTGTTGTGAAATTGTTAGATATTACTGTTAGATATTACTGCACTGTTAGAGCTAGAATCACAAGCATTTCGCTACACCTGTCACGATCTTCTGAATAGACGGACCAAGACTTCGCGCGCAGAGCCGGCACCACTCTTCCAGGCTGCACACTCACCCTAGCCTGACAGATGAGTGGAGCTGGAATGTTGCGCACCGGCCTATGAATGCGCACTGGAGACACCGTGCGCAATACAGCATAGCACAGCGTCTTACCAGTGCGACGCTCCCTCCAACGCTCCCTCCAAAGAGCATGAGGAGTTGGCTCAGGAGTCCACCCTGAACCGGCCAAACTCTCCGTGTGCCCCCCCCCCAATTTTTTGGGGGGGCTGCCTCTCGGGCTTTCTAGCCAGGCGTGTTCCAGCATATCTCTCCCTATTAACGCTCCGCTCTGCCCACCCTGCATCCATCTCCTCCATGGGGCGACGATGCTTCGCAGTCCTCTTCCAGGGTCCCTTTCCAGCCAATATTTCCTCCCAGGTCCAGAACTCCCGATTCTCTCGCTGCTTGGTCCTGTTTTGGTGGGTTATTCTGTCACGATCTTCTGAATAGACGGACCAAGACGCAGCAATGCTTCCAGTATACATATTTATTTATTACATGTAACTGGGAAAATAATGAACAAAGCAAACGAAGATCGTAACGCCGAACATAACATAGATAAACACTTACGCTATGAATAAACAATAACCCACAAAACCCCTCTGAAAACTACAAACATATATATGGTTCCCAATTAGAGGTAACGACACTCAGCTGCCTCTAATTGGGAACCATTTACCCAACATAGAAACAGAACACCTAGAACAGAAAAACCCTACACCAAAAACGAAACAAAAACACGCCAGCCTGTAAAACTCAGGCCTGGACGTGACAACACCTGCAATACACAAGTTTAGAAGATGTTATGTTGTCAAATACAGTTTTATTTTATTTTATTTTATAGCAGTGGGTGTAAAGCCATAACACGTAATTCTTTCCAGCAGCAGACTATGATCGAAAATGTAAAAAGCCGCACTGAAGTCTACACAAAATAGCCCCCACAATCTTTTTATCATATTTCTCTCAGCCAATCATCAGTAATTTGTATAAGTGCTGTGCTTGTTGAATGTCCTTCCCTATAAGCGTGCCGAACATCTGTTTGTTTACTGTAAAATAGTATTGTATCTGGTCAAACACAATTTTTTCCAAAACTATACTAAGGGTTGGTAACAGGCTGATTGGTAGGGTATTTGAGCCAGGAAAGAGTGCTTTACTATTGTTAGGTAAGGGAATGACTTTTCCTTCCCTCCAGGCCACACTTTATAGTAGGCTTAAATGGAAAATATGGCAAATAGGAGTGGCAATATCGTCCGCCATTATCCTCAGTAATTTTCCATCCAAGTTGTCAGACCCGGTAGCTTGTCATTGTTGATAGCCAACAATATTTTGTTTACCTCTTCCACACTCACTTTACGAAATTCTAAATTACAAGGCTTGTCTTTCATAATTTGGTCAGATATACTTGGATGTGTAGTGTCAGCGTTTGTTGCTGGCATGTCATGCCTAAATTTGCCAATCTCGCCAATGAAAAAGTAATTAAAGTAGGGTTTTGTGATGAATGAGCCATAAGATTCAATGAATGATTGAGTTTGCCTTTTTGCCAAAATTTCATTTAAGGTGCTCAAAGATTTTTACTATCATTCTTTATGTCATTTATCTTTGTTTCATAGTGTAGCTTTTTCTTTTACATTATTTTTCAATTTGCAGTACGTTTGCCAATCAGTTGTGCATTCAGACTTATTTGCCATTCCTTTTGCCTCATCCCTCTCAACCAAACAATTCCACATCAATCCACAGGGATTTAACAGTTTTTACAGTAATTTTCTCAATGGGTGCATGCTTATGAGTAACTTCGATAAGCAATTTCATAAATGTCTCAAGTGCAGCGTTTGGTTGGTTCTCATCACACACCACATATTCTTTACATCAACAACATAGCAATCACTACAAAACTTATTGTATGACCTCTTATACACTATATTAGGCCCAGCCTTTGGAACTTTGGTTTTCCTAGATATGGCTACTATATTGTGATCACTATATCCGATGGATTTGGATACTGCTTTCAAGCAGATTTATGCAGAATTAGTAAAGATGTGATCAATACATGTTGATGATTTCCTTTCTGTGCTGTTTGTAACTACCCTGGTAGGTTGACTGATAACCTGAAACAGTTTGAAGCTTTCTCTTGAGTGGGCAACCTGACGAAAGCTAGTTAATATTTAAATCAACCAGGAAATATACCTCTCTGTTGATATCACATACATTATCAAGCATTTCACACATGTTATCCAGATACTGACTGTTAGCACTTCATGGTCTATAACAACTTCCCACAAGAATAGGCTTTAGGTGAGGCAGCTTAACCTGTAACAATATTACTTCAACAGTATTTGACATGATATCCTCTCTAATCTTTACAGGAATGTGGTTCTGAATATAAACAGCAACACCTCCACCACTGGGATTTCTGTATTTTCTGTAAATATTACAACCTTGTATTGCTACCACTGTATCATTAAAGGTATTGTCTAACTGAGTTCCAGAGATAGTCAGAATATGAATGTCATCTGTTACTAGCAAGTTATTAATTTCATGAACCTTGTTTCTTAAACTACATATGCTATTTTGAGCACTTTTCTGGGATGCTTGCTTGTTTTCATTGCTTTACAAGGAAGCTTAGCAGAAGTAGATATACTCATGTTATTTATGTTAGTGCAGGGTGAGCTGCACACAGTGGACTTCCTACTAGGGAACACCAACTCAGTGCTGACAGCATAAATCTGGTTCATAGGCACATGATTGCTGCATACAATAGCTTTAGGATCAGCAGAGGCATTTAGGGCAGTTAGAGGGACATGCATTAGGTTACTTACATTGTGTCTACCAATGCCCCTGGTATAATGTACATTTGCTAAAGCATTATGATGACTCAGCGACACAATGGTAGGGATTAACTGAACTGGGCTTGGGTCATTGATAAATCATTGTCTCAATGCAGCCTCATAATGCTGTGAAAGGATCCATGAACCCAAATGATTTGGGTGCGTCCCATCCTCCTTATAAACCGTGTTTTGTTTCCAAAAGGCATCAAAATTGTCAACAATAGTTACACCCATTGAGCTGCAATAATCACGTAGCCAGTTGTGAAGAGATCCTGCTAAAGCATTCAATGCCATGATTCAGAGAGGGCACAGGGTTCAGATATGATTGGTCTTTTATTAGTGTCTAGCAGAGAGTCAATGAGCTCTTTGAAATCCAGTTTCAACTGTTCAGAGCTGCCCTTCATAATATCATTAAAACTCACATGACTACGATAGAATCGATGTCCATGTCCTGGCGTAGTACATTCGGGAGAAGCTTAGTAATGTAATTTGCGCCGAGATAGGACATTGTTTTTGCACCAGGAACAGTCAATTTTTTTTACCATGAAGCTGCCCAAAATCACAGCTGGCGAGAAGGACGAGGAAATCCGCCCACTCCCACACTTCACAGGATTTGGAGAACCCTTTAAGGGCGTGCGAGAGGCAGGATAACTTGAGCCCGTAGCTCCCGGCGCCTGTTGCAGCTCGATCCAGAGCAGGGACAGAAGGTTGCCGACGTCGACTTCAAAATCATATGGGAAGGAGTAGGAGTAGGCACAGAGGCAGCAGACACAGGTAGCCCCAGCGACGAAGGTGCAGGAAGATCAGGCTCCAAAACTATTTGCTGTTTGTATCCGCTCCGAGCCTCTCGTTGGGAGTGTAGATTGCTATGCTGTCTTCGGGTTCCACGGCTTGTGACGTGACCGTCATTGATTACCATGCTCCTCTTGCTGTGCTTCTTCGACTCCACTATCAGATGGGGGAGGAGAGGCAGGAGATGGCTCCCCTGGGATTCCTGTTAAAAGCTAACCGCGTCACGGAATCCATGGAAAAACAAGTTTGGTATTTATATTTAAAAAATATTGGTTATGTTTTAGTTAAAAATAACAAAATGAGTGTTTCCAGCATACAGTGTTCAGCTATCCTAACTTCCAATTAATAAAAACTAGTCTCAAGTATAACTGTATACATTTGCATAAAATAATTCACCAACATTAACTCTTGAACCGTTCAAGCTAGAGATACCAAGCCAACTTTCTCATGTTCAGGGTATACTAACTTCCAATTCTTAAAAAACGTTTAACTATAACTATTACATTTGCATAAATTAGCATCAAATAACCCACCAACATTAACTCTTGAACCGTTCAAGGTAGAGACACCACATCAACTTTCACATGTTCAGGCTATCCTATCAATCAATAAATCCTTCACAAGCTAGCATGCACACCACATTTTCTTTTTTAGATTCCTATTGAGATGCAGACATTGAAAATTGTACACTCTCTTTAAAAATGTCAGGTTTGTGATGAGGACATGGAAGAGATATATCATTCATTAATTTCCATTATCATTGATCTCCCTTTTCCTTTATTTTTGTATCCCCAAATGTCTGGATATACTGGTAAAATTGCCAGGTTGTTAGCTAGCTAGCCAATGAGGTAACATGACTGAACATAGTGCAAACAAATGGTTACTTTTATAATCCGCAGTAGTTTTAAAACGGCCCACGACATGGTTTGTGACTACAAAATTCAGTCCAGCGATCCGCTATAGGATAATGAAAATGTTGCACCGGTAATAGGCAGCTAGCCTAGTGGTTAGAGCATTGGGCCAGTATCTGAAAGGTTGCTAGATCGAATCCCTGAAAAAGATTTGTCATTCTTCCCTTGAACAAGGCAGTTAACCCACTGTTCCTAGGCTGTCATTGTAAATGATTTTTTTTTTTTCTTAAGAACAAATTCTTATTTACAATGATGGCCTAGGAACAGTGAGTTAACTGCCTTGTTCAGGGGCAGAACAACAGAATATTACCTTGTCAGCTCAGTGATATGATCTAGCAACCTTTCGGTTACTGGCCCAACGCGCTAACCACTAGGCTACCTGCCACCCCTAAATACAGGAGAACTATCGCCTTAACGTGAGGATAGCCGAGTTGCAAGCCCAGCTTCAGATGCAATCGTTAGGCAAGGGCAATTTAAGTGCCACCATAAATATAGGTAGTAGTGTCAATCCCACTGCACAGTCCCCACAGCCGGACAATTTTCTCACAGCTTCTGGAAAGAAATGCTATCGGCATGCTCAACCGGTGTTGCTCATTCAGCTGATAGAAACTTTTAACCAGTTTTTTTTTACACTAAGCAATGAGTCGGAGTCAGAGCACGAGCCTTCTCAGGTCTCTCCTCCACCCGTTATGGGGTCTGAACCGTTGCCACCTCCCACCATTAGCTCTGACAATGGGAAAACCCTAGTCATTGGCAACTTCATTACCCGCAATATTAGATTTAATAATAATAATCCAGCGATCATACATTGTTTAACAGGGGGCAGGGCTAATCTGAAGGTGGCGCTGGCTGAAGCTAAAACTGGCGAGTGCAGATGGTATAGGGATAATGTTATCCACGTCGGCATGGACGATGTTAGGATGAAACAGTCAAAGTACAACATCGCTTCAGCGTGTAACTTGTCTCTGTCCCCCTCCCAGTTAGGGGGAGTAATGAGCTTTACAGCAGACTCACACAACTCAATCGCTGGTTGAAAGAAAATTCTGTCCCTTCCAAAATATAGAATTTGTCCCTCTTTCTGGGACTCACAAGACCCACAAACAGGACCAAGCCTGTCCTGCTGAGGTGTGACAGACTCCATCTTAGCTGAAATCTTATCTATCAACATAGACAGGGCTCTAACACCTCTAGCTCTACAATGAGATAGCCTGCTGCCTGGCCTGCACCCTGTTAGCCAGCCTGCCAGCTTAGTGGAGTTTGCCCCTAGCACAGTTTTCTCCATTGAGGCTGTCTGTGCCTAAATCTAGGTCATAATCAGACCAACATCTTATGTTTGCAATCACAAAAAGTATTTTCACTCAGACCCCAACCAAGGATTATCAAAAGCTGCACTATAAATTCTCAGACAATCCAAAGATTCCTAGATGCCCTTCCACTCCCTCCGCCTAGCCAAGGATGTTGGAGTACAACAATCAGTTAACTACATAACCGAGGATCTAAACTTAACCTTGCGTAATATCCTAGATAAAGTCACACCGCTAAAAACAAAAAACGTTTGTCACAAGAAACCAGCTCCCTGGTATTGTAACCTCCCCTCTCAGGACTGGGAGGGTTTAACTCCGGAGGTTGCAGAAAATCATTCACTGGGCAGAGTTTCAGTGGGGCAAACTTAGGTTTCTTTATTTCTCAAAAGGAGGGGAAAGGGAAAAGGGAGGAAACTGTAACTCAGGTCACTCTTCTTTCTGCCGGCTGCTCCTTCTGGCGTCCGTCTACTTCTGGAACTGAGGCAGAAGAGGTGTAGGATTAGACAAGGTGGGTTATTCTACTCACGTCCTCCATCTCCAAGAGGGTGGTTGGGTTCTGACTGGTCCAAAGCCTGGGCTGGGATACCTCCAACACTCCGTGTCTGCTCTCTTCTCCTGCCTCTCCTTCCCTCACTGTGGCTTCTTTGTCCTCTTTAATGTGGCTACTAATTGGGCCCAACAGCCTGCAGCCGAGGCTCCCTGTCAGAGGGGAAATTGTGCACACCTGGGTTAGGGCTGTCCTTGGTCCTGAACATCTCTGTTCAGCCCAGACCTTATGTCGACCTCTGATGGTGCTCTCCACCATCAGAGGTCGAGGTGGAGAGCAGAGGTGACTGTGCTGGAGGTGACTGTGCTGTGTGGTGAGGGACTGTGTTTCCTTCTGGCCACCACAGTATACAGAAAATACCAAGCGCTAAAGCAAGTTTCCAGAAATGGCGCTCCACCAAATTGGAAGCCATCATCGACTCAGTGGGTTTTGTCCAACATGACTCGGGACATACACATTGTCACAATCATACCCTGGATCTAGTTTTGTCCCGTGGAATAGTACCGTGCAATATCGAAAAGCCCTCACTGCTGCTCAATCAGCCTACTTTTTCAACAATCCTCCCCCCAAAAATGTTGCAAAGCTAACTAAAAAGCAGCATTCCCCAAGTGAGGATGGCTTGCACTTCAGCAGTGATGAATTCATGAACTTCTTAGACAAAAAAAAGGCAAATTTAGGGCCTCTCATTGAATATGTGTATTTCTCCAAAACTCAGTTGTCTTGAGTTTGCACAGAAATGCCAGAAACTCGGAGCAAGTTTTTTAATCCTGTATCTCAACACATTCAAGAAAATGGTCATGGCCTCTAAACCTTCCAACTGCTTACTGGACCCTATTCCAACAAATATATCAAAAGAGCTACATCCTGTGCTATATTGAACATAATAAATGGCTCCCTATCCTCCAGATGTGTACGAAACTCACTAAATGTGGCAGTAATAAAGCCGAAAAAAGACAAACCGTGACCCAGAAATGTTTTAAAACTATCGGCCTATATCAAATCTCTCATTCCTTTCAATTTTGGGGGAAAAAGCTGTTGCTCAGCATCTCACTGCCTTCTTGAAGACAAATAATGTATACAAAATGCTCCAGTCTGCTTTTAGACACCATCATACTACTGAGACCGCACTTGTGAAAGTGTTAGGTACCTTTAAATGGCGTCAGACCATGGCTCTGCATCTGTCCTTGTGCTTTTAGACCTTAGTGCCTCTTTTGACACCATCAATCACCAGATTATATTGGAGGGATTGGAAACCCTAATTATTCTACGTGGAGAAGTTTTTGCCTGATTTAGATCTTATTTGTTGGAAAGATATCAGAAATGTACATACAAATGTATGCAAAATAAAAACTGAAATACCTTATTTACATAAGTATTCAGACTCTTTGCTATGAGACTCAAAATTGAGCTCAGGTGCATCCTGTTTCCATTGATCATCCTTGAGATGTTTCTACAACTTGATTGGAGTCCACCTGTGGTAAATTCAATTGATTGGACATGATTTGGAAAAGCACACACCTGTCTATAAAAGGTCCCACCGTTGACAGTGCATGTTACAGCAAAAACCAAGCCATGAGGTCGAAGGAATTGTCCGTAGATATCCGAGACAGGATTGTGTCGAGGCACAGATCTGGGGAAGGGTACCAAAAGATTTCAACAGCATTGAAGGTCCCCAAGAACACAGTGGCCTCCATCATTCTTAAATGGAAGAAGTTTGGAGCCACCAAGACTCTTCCTAGAGCTAGCCGCCTGGCCAAACTGGCCTTGGTCAGGGAGGTGACCCTGACAGAGCTCCAGAGTTCCTCTGTGGACATGGGAGAACCTTCCAGAAGGTCAATCATCTATGCAGCACCTTACCAATCAGGCCAGGTAGAGTGGCCAGATGGAAGCCACTCAGTAAAAGGCACATGACAGCCCGCTTGGAGTTTGCCAAAAGGCACCTAAAGGAGTCTCGGACAATGAGAAACAAGATTCTCTGGACTGATGATAACTAGATTGAACTTTTCGGCCTGAATGCCAAGCATCACGTCTGGAGGAAACCAACCTTGCACCAAGCACGGTGGTGGCAGCATCATGCTGTGGGGATGTTTTTCAGCGGCAGGGACTGGGAGACTAGTCAGGATCAAGGGAATTTGGCTTGTCACCTAAAACCCTCAAACTTTTACAGATGCATAATTGAGAGCATACTGTCGGTTTGTATCACCGCATGGTACGACAATTGCACCACCCTAAACCGCAAGGCTCTCCAGAGGGTGGTGCGGTCTGCACAGTGCATCACCGGGGGCAAACTACCTACCCTCCAGGACACCTACAGCACCCGATGTCACAGGAAAGACAAAAAGATCATCAAGAACAGCAACCACCCGAGCCACTGCCTGTTCACCCCGCTTACCATCCAGAAGGCGAGGTCAGTACAGGTGCATCAAAGCTGGGACCGAGAGACAAAAAAACAGCTTCTATCTCAAGGACATCAGACTGTTAAACAGCCATCTTCTGAAAAATCACTCCCTCATTGACCTTCTCTCACCTCGGCTAGCCTATTTATACCAAGTAAACCTTGACTTTAGCATTTGAAGGTACAACAGCCATTTGTTTTGCATTTGGCCCACATTTGAATGCTTGTGCTCTATATAGTAAGAGCATCAATTGTGCTTGAAAAGGTTATACCTCATTGAACATAAGACTCCCTCAGCCCAGGCCAATTTGGTGACTGTTGGAGGTGTAATGTGTTGGCATTTTTTCTCCAGGATAAACAACACTTCAGAATACTGCAGAGATGTTAAAATGATTTTTGCCGACAGGCTTCCATCACCCACAAAAGCCATACCTGTGAATTGCAGACTAAAACGTGAGAGACCAGTAAACCCTCTATTCATACAATGTCTGTACCCCCACCCTTCAAAGAAATACAGTATTTGTATATACCACACACCCTAAATGGTCCAAACAAAACAGTGTATGGCAACTGGTGGACTCATTGTTAAAACTACAGTATGATTGCTGGATTGCTTTAATCTTTATTTGTTAAATAAAGGTTAAAGAAAAAAAAGATAAGAGCTTAAAGGCTCACTCCACAATCTGAGTAATTCCCTCATACATGAATTATGATTATCCATTCAGTATTACAAAAAGTATTATTGACTTTTCAAAATAAGTAGGAACGTCACTCCCTTTTGGTTATTTTGTAATCACTCAAACAATTCTAAACCGTTAAAAATAGGAGCAGAAGTAAAACTGGCATCAGCTTGTCCAAAGCAATAACAATGTAAAAAGAACAGTGATTTCAAACTCTTTTTGCATTGATTTGATCACATCAATGTTTCAATTGACATGAGTGATTTATTGATTTACAATCAAAGCTGACCCCCTCTACATTAGACAGTTTAGCGAGTGCTTTCTACAGTGACTGTTCAGGAAATTCCATCCATTACTCAGTCATATCCCCATCATTCATTTTTTCTCTCCAGTTGTCATTCAGTGTTCCCTGTCTCCTCCCCCCTAGGATGGCCCTTGAACAAAAACCTCTGCAGTATCTGTCAATTCCCGCTCTCCATCCCGTCAACACTTCCCCCTGAGCCCTGGTTACTCAAAAGAAATCACGTAAATACTCAAGAATACAGCCACATTCTGTACCGACAAGACCATTGGGGGACCTTCTAGTCATTTAACTCTGAATGACCTCATGAGAGATTTTGCTGTAACTCATACTAAGGAGCCCTGCGTTGTATTCATTGGGGCACACTGTAGAATTTTTTTGTAACGGAAACAAAAATGTGTTTTTTGGGGGTACGTTTTGGTAGTCCCTCTGTTTCAGTCAGTTTTCTTCCATTTTGTGCCTAATGAATACAACACAGGACAGGCCATTTGGGATGTCCTCTGTGTTGTGTCCCTGCTGTGTGATCTCAGCATAAAGCCTGAGCTATGTCCTGATATATGTGTTTATTCAGTGTGTCAGTGAATGGGTGAGCACGTCCAAAGTTCAGGTGGGTGGAACTGTTTCGTACTTGTGTATGACTCAGTGTGGAGAATGAGAAATTGCCATTGCCATAAGCAGAAAAATATTGGGAGAGTGAGTCATAGGGAAAAGAAGCTGGAGAGACAGAGAGAAAGAATGACATAGCGAGAGGATGAGTCAAACAGGTGTAGTAGTTGAGTAGTAGTGTTTCAGTCTGGCTTCAGAGACAAGACTCATTCCCTCCATCAGATTTCAATGAGAGGCTACGTGAGTACCACTCCCTAGCTGTGCTATTGAAACTGCCTTCCAAACACAGTCCAGTCCCCTCTTGAAATGAGACATACAAATTACAATACCTCCTAAGCCAGGGTAAGCATCTCTCTTTCTTTAAATTTCAAAATAGGTTTGGCTAAGGTGGGGGGGGCAGTTAACTTCCTGCAATTCTACACATTTTGCCATGGGGCAGTGAGGAACAATGTGCAGTTTTATAGCTAATCTCATGCTATTCTACACATTTTGCCATGATGCCGAGAGAAAATGTTAGGGTTTTAAAGCAAATTTCCTGCAATTCTACACATTTTGGAGGTCGGGCCCCAGGGCACGTGCCTGCGTGCCCTGTCGGTAATCAGGCCCTATTTTTAGGCCTGGCTTCAATCCAGGTAATAGCATGCTTGACATTTAAAAGGGAAATCTGCAATTACCACATCCATTTTGGGAATTTAAAATGATATGCAGTATACCCATTGATTCTTTAAGAAAATAACATATATGCCTCATGAGCTGAGTTCAACTGTATTACCCCATCAGAACCCCAAAAAATATTCAGTTGAAGTTGGAAGTTAAGCCAAATTAGCCAAATATATTTAAACTCAGTTTTTCACAATTCCTGACATCTAATCTTAGTAAAAATTCCTTGACAGGTCAGTTAGGATCCCCACTTTATTTTAAGAATGTGAAATGTCAGAATAATAGTAGAGAGAATGATTCATTTCAGCTTTTATTTCTTTCATCACATTCCCAGTGGGTCAGAAGTTTACATACACTCAATTATTATTTGGTAGCATTGCCTTTAAATTGTTTAACTTTGGTCAAATGTTTCAGGTAGCCTTCCACAAGCTTCCCACAATAAGTTGGGTGAATTTTGGCCCATTCCTCCTGACAGAGCTGGTGTAACTGAGACAGGTTTGTAGGCCACCTTGCTCGCACACGCTTTTTCAGTTCTGCCCACAAATTATTTATGGGATTGAGGTCAGGGCTTTGTGATGGCCACTCCAATACCTTGACTTTGTTATCCTTAAGCCATTTTGCCACAACTTTGGAAGTATGCTTGGGGTCATTGTTCATTTGGAAGACCCATTTGCGACCAAGCTTTAACTTCCTGACTGATGTCTTGAGATGTTGCTTCAATATATCCACATCATTTTCCTGCCTCATGATGCCATCTATTTTTTTAAGTGCACAAGTCCCTGCCACCCCCTTGCTTCACGGTTGGGATGGTGTTCTTCTGCTTCCAAGCCTCCCCCTTTTTCCTCCAAACATAACGATGGTCATTATGTTCAAACAGATCTATTTTCTGTTTCATCAGACCAGAGGACATTTCTCCAAAAAGTACAATCTTTGTCCCCATGTGCAGTTGCAAACCGTAGTCTGGCTTTTTTATGGCGGTTTTGGAGCAGTGGCTTCTTCCTTGCTGAGCGGCCTTTCAGGTTATGTCGATATAGGACTCGTTTTACTGTGGAAATAGATACTTTTGTACCTGTTTCCTCCAGCATTTTCACAAGGTCCTTTGCTGTTGTTCTTGGATTGATTTGCACTTTTCGCACCCAAGTATGTTAATCTCTCGGAAAGAAAACGCGTCTCCTTCCTGAGCGGAGGGCTGTGTGGTCCCATGGTGTTTATAATAGCGTACTATTGTTTGTACAGATGAACGTGGTACCTTCAGGCATTTGGAAATTGCTCCCAAGGATGAACCAGACATGTGGAGGTCTACAATTTGTTTCTGAGGTCTTGGCTGATTTCTTTAGATTTTCCCATGATGTCAAGCAAAGAGGCACTGAGTTGGAAGGTAGGCCTTGAAATACATACACGTGTATACCTCCAATTGACTCAAATGAAGTCAATTAGCCTATCAGAAGCTTCTAAAGCCATGATATCATTTTCTAGAATTTTCCAAGGTGTTTAAAGGCACAGTCAACTTAGTAAACTTATGACCCACTGGAATTGTGATACAGGGAATTATAAGTGAAATAATCTGTCTGTTAACAATTGTTGGAAAAATTACTTGTGTCATGCACAAAGTAGATGTCCTAACCGACTTGTGAAATTTGTGGAGTGGTTGAAAAAGGAGTTTTAATGACTCCAACCTAAGTGCATGTACAGTGAGGGAAAAAAGTATTTGATCCCATGCTGATTTTGTACGTTTGCCCACTGACAAAGAAATGATCAGTCTATAATTTTAATGGCAGGTTTATTTGAACAGTGAGAGACAGAATAACAACAAAAAAATCCAGAAAAACGCATGTGAAAAATGTTATAAATTGATTTGCATTTTAATGAGAGAAATAAGTATTTGACCCCTCTGCAAAACATGACCTAGTACTTGGTGGCAAAACCCTTGTTGGCAATCACAGAGGTCAGACGTTTCTTGTAGTTGGTCACCAGGTTTGCACACATCTCAGGAGGGATTTTGTCCCACTCCTCTTTGCAGATCTTCTCCAAGTCATTAAGGTTTCGAGGCTGACGTTTGGCAACTCGAACCTTCAGCTCCCTCGAGATTAAGGTCTGGAGACTGGCTAGGCCACTCCAGGACCTTAATGTGCTTCTTCTTGAGCCACTCCTTTGTTGCCTTGGCCGTGTGTTTTGGGTCATTGTCATGCTGGAATACCCATCCACGACCCATTTTCAATGCCCTGGCTGAGGGAAGGAGGTTCTCACCCAAGATTTGACGGTACATGGCCCCGTCCATCGTCCCTTTGATGAGGTGAAGATGTCCTGTCCCCCTAGCAGAAAAACACCCCCAAGCATAATGTTTCCACCTTCATGTTTGACGGTGGGGATGGTGTTCTTGGGGTCATAGGCAGCATTCCTCCTTCTCCAAACACGGTGAGTTGAGTTGATGCCAAAGAGCTCCATTTTGGTCTCATCTGACCACAACACTTTCACCCCGTTGTCTCTGAATCATTCAGATGTTCATTGGAAAACTTCAGACGGGCATGTATATGTGCTTTCTTGAGCAGGGGGACCTTGCGGGCGCTGCAGGATTTCAGTCCTTCACGGCGTAGTGTGTTACCAATTGTTTTCTTGGTGACTATGGTCCCAGCTGCCTTGAGATCATTGACAAGATCCTCCCATGTAGTTCTGGGCTGATTCCTCACCGTTTTCATGATCATTGCAACTCCACGAGGTGAGATCTTGTATGGAGCCCCAGATTGACAGTTCTTTTGTGTTCCTTCCATTTGCGAATAATCGCACCAACTGTTATCACCTTCTCACCAAGCTGCTTGGCGATGGTCTTGTAGCCCATTCCAGCATTGTGTAGGTCTACAATCTTGTCCCCTCTTTAGTCTTGGTCATGGTGGAGAGTTTGGAATCTGATTGATTGATTGCTTCAGTGGACAGGTGTCTTTTATACAGGTAACAAACTGAGATTAGGAGCACTCCCTTTAAGAGTGTGCTCCTAATCTCAGCTCGTTACCTGTATAAAAGACACCTGGGAGCCAGAAATCTTTCTGATTGAGAGGGGGTCAAATACTTATTTCCCTCATTAAAATGCAAATCAATTTATAACATTTTTCACATGCGTTTTTCTAGATTTTTTTGTTGTTATTCTGTCTCTCACTGTTCAAATAAACCTACCATTAAAATTATAGACTGATCATTTCTTTGTCAGTGGGCAAACGTACAAAATCAGCAGGGGATCAAATACTTTTTTCCCTCACTGTAAACTTCCAACTTCAACTGTATATATATATAAATATATATATATATCTATATATCCTTGTTTTAAATATATACAGTGCATTCGAAATGTATTGACTCCTTGATTTTTTCCACATTTTGTTACGTTACAGCCTTATTCTGAAATTGATTAACTTGTCTTTTTCTGCCTCATCAATCTACACACAATACCCCATAATGACAAAGCAAAAACAGGTATTTAGACATTTGCAAATGTTATATAAATAAACAACTGAAATATCACATTTACTGAAGTATTCAGACCCTTTACTCAGTACTTTGTTGAAGCACCTATGGCAGCGATTACAGCCTTGAGTCTTCTTGGGTATGACGCTACAAGCTTGACACACCTTGGCACACCTGTATTTGGGGAGTTTCTCCCATTCTACTCTGCAGATCCTATCAAGCTCTGTCAGGTTGGATGGGGAGTGTCGCTGCACAGCAAATTTCAGGTTTCTCCAGAGATTGATTGGGTTCAATCCGGGCTCTGGCTGGTCCACTCAAGGACATTCAGAGACTTGTCCCAAAGCCACTCCTGCGTTGTATTGGCTGTGCACTTAAGGTTGTTGTCCTGTTGGAAGGTGCAGGTTTTCATCAAGAATCTCTCTGTACTTTGCGCCGTTCATCTTTCCCTCGATCCTGACATCAAAAAGAAAACAAGCCACGTCACGGACACCGACGTCTTGCTTTCGGACAAACTAAACAACCTCTTTGCCAACTATGAGGATAATACAGTGCCACCGATTCGGCCCGCTACCAAGGACTGCATGCCCCCCCTCTCCTTCTCCGTGGCCGACGTGAGTATGACATTTAAACGTGTTAACCCTCGCAAGGCTGCTGGCCCAGACGGCAGCCCTAGTCATGTCGTCAGAGCATGCGCAGACCAGCAGGCTGGTGTGTTTACGGACATATTCAATCGCTCCCTATCCCAGTCTGTTGTCCCCACATGCTTAAAGATGGCCACCATTGTTCCTGTACCCAAGAAGGCAAAGATAACTGAACAAAATGACTATCGCTCCGTAGCACTCACTTCTGTCATCATGAAGTGCTTGAGAGACTAGTCAAGGATCATATCACCTCCACCTTACCTGCCACCCTAGACCCCCTTCAGTTTGCATAGCGCCACAACAGGTCCACAGACGATGCAATCACCATCACACTGCACACTGCCCTATCCCATCTGTACAAGAGGAATACCTATGTAAGAATGCTGTTCATTGACTACAGCTCAGCATTTAACACCACAGTACCCTCCAAGCTCATCATTAAGCTTGAGGCCCTGGGTCTCAACCCCGCCCTGTGCAACTGGGTCATGAACTTTCTGACGGGCCGCCCCCAGGTGGTTAAGGTAGGAAACAACATCTCCACTTCGCTGATCCTCAACACTGGGGCCCCACAAGGGTGCATGCTCAGCCCCCTCCTGTACTCCCTGTTCACCCATGACTGTGTGGCCATGCACACCTCCAACTCAATCATCAAGTTTGCAGACTAGACAATAGTACTGGGCTCGATGACCAACAACGACGAGACAGCCTACAGGGAGGAGGTGAGGGCACTCGGGTGTGGTGTCAGGAAAACAACCTCTCACTCAGCAGAGGGAGCACCCATCCTATCCACATCGACGGGACAGTAGTGGAGAAGGTGGAAAGTTTTAAGTTCCTCGGCGTACACATCACGGACAAACTGAAATGGTCCACCCACACATACAGTGTGGTGAAGAAGGCGCAACAGCGCCTCTTCAACCTCAGGAGGCTGAAGAAATGTGGATTGTCACCTAAAACCCCCACAACCTTTTACAGATGGACAATTGAGAGCATCCTGTAGGGCTGTATCACCGCCTCGTACGTCAACTGCACTGCCCTCAACCGCAAGGCTCTCCAGAGTGTGGTGCGGTCTGCACCACACATCACCGGGGGAAAACGACCTGCCCTCCAGGACACCTACAGCAAGATCATCAAGGACAACAGCCACTGCCTGTTCACCCCACTACCGTCCAGAAGGCGAGGTCAGTACAGGTGCATCAAAGCTGGGACCGAGAGACTGAAAAACAGCTTCTATCTCAAGGCCATCAGACTGTTAAACAGCCATCACTAACACAGAGAGGCTGCTGCCTACATACAGACTCAAATCATTGGCCACTTTAAAAAATGGATCACTAGACTCTTTAAATATTGCCACTTTAATAATGTTTACATATCTTACATTACTCATCTCATATGTATATACTGTACCTTATACCATCTATTGCATCTTGCCTATGCCGCTCGATCATCGCTCATCCATAGATTTTTATGTACATATTCTTATTCCATCCCTTTAGATTTGTGTGTATTAGGTAGCTGTTGTGCAATTTTCACGATAGGGATTGAATAGATCCCCTAATTTCATTTGCTGTTTTTTTTTGTGACATGAATTGTGTGGTTGTAATTATTTGTGCTGTAAACACATCAACTTGATCAATTAAAAGGAATAAATAATGAGTGAGACGGAGGAGCAGGGTCCTCCCCAAAGAATGTAAGAGGGGTGCTGCACCATCTTGTGAACTGACTGCACCACTATGTTGTTAGAGGGTGGTGCGGTCAGCCCAACACATCACCATGAGCATCTCAGCACCCGGTGTCACAGGAAGGACAAAAAGATCATCAAGGACCTCAGTCACCTGACCTACGGCCTGTTCACCCCGCTACCTAGATAGAAGACGGAGACAGAACGGGTGCATCAAAGCCCCCTCCCTCCATTGTCATATTCTTTACTTTGTTCTCTCATTGTTAAAATAATATTATGTAGAAGCAGGGTTCCTTCATATTCATTCTATCTAAGATGTATTTATTTTCTGCTCTATTTAGAACACACATCAAGAGTCCAAATAGTAGCTGAAACACATCTGTTTTACAGTGGCTTCATTGGGGCTTCTGAGTCTTTTCATATTTTCACCATCAGCAACCCCCAGGCATTAAACAAATAATGATAGGACTTCAACAAAAGATAACATCACATGCCTCAAAGCATTTAGTTCTTTTGTCCTTGACTTCTGGGGGAAGACACACTAGTACAGCTGCGATCAAATGGAGCAAAACCACCCAAGAGATTATACAATTTTCCATGCAAAAAGTTCCAAAGCAATAAAAATGAAAAGAAAACACAGGGCGGCCTGCACACAAAAGCCATCATTGTTGTGTGGGAAAGGAATGTGTCTCTGACTGTGTCAGAGGTTGTGTGGAATTTGTTTATGCATGGAGACAAAAGGCTGCCTATGACTGTGGGAAAACTGCACCCAGCACCCAGGCAACCTGCTCCTACACTGGGAGGAAAGGCTAGCTAGCTCACTAATTTTGGCCATGTGGATCTCATTTGTTTAATTTCCATTAGACCAGCTGACGCACTTCCCAATTTCAGACCTCTAGTAAAAGAAAAAGTGTATAATCCCCTTGGCCCCACTCCAGTTGGTTGTTGCCATGGAAACTACATCACCCTCGATCCAAAATGGCTCTAGAATCCTGTGGGCAGTGGAGGCGAACCACAAAAAAGAAAATAAACTCTAACTGTACACTCTGATACCACTGGAATGAGCTCACTATAGATAGATAATGCATTCAGTGAGTGACTAGATTGAAACAATGTAATCATATGTAGTTCAATGAGAGATTGTGGCAACCCTTGATTAATATAATTTCAGTTGAGAATCAATCCCCCACAAAGCACTCCAATTTCAGTGTAATTTCCTGGAATCCATCTTCATTTGCCCTTTGACCCTGGTGGGTGAAGGGAAGCCTTTCATTTCATCCTTCATCCCTGACTTCCTGTGTATATATCAGACAGCGAGCTTTCAGGACAAATGATGGCCTGGGTGACAAAAAAAATCAAGAACAGCTGGTGAAACGTAATGATAACGGAAAACATAAATGAGACCAGGGTGTTATGTTATGTCAGAGTAGTTATAATTCTAACTGTATTTCATTTTAGGAGGCAAATGAGAAGTTTTTTATTCTAAACGTTGAGATAATGATATATAGTACAAGTACATGTACATAATAGTGCATATTTAAAATCCTTCCATGTCACCCTCCACATCTTCCTCAAAAAAAATGTAATGTATGAGGATACAGATGTCACTTATTTTGAGGAAATTATAAATTAAAGAAATACAAGGAACTTGATTGTGGCATCAAATTCGGTCAGGTTCAAATGATTTTATATTGGTAGAGCTGTACTTTAGTCATGACAAGTTAAAGCATGTCTACTTTGACAAGTTAAAATTTGTTATACAAGTTAAAACTTTGGTAAAGATGTTGAAACACTCTTATGCAATTACAGGTTACTGCCAAAATAAAGATAACACTAACATTAAGCGTCTTAATAGGGCGTTTGGCCAGCATTAGCCAGAACAGCTTTAATGCACCTTAGCATAGATTCTAGAAGTGTCTGGAACTCTATTGGAGGGATGTGACACCATTCTTCAACCAGAAATTCCATAATTTGGTGTTTTGTTGATGGTGGCATATCTCCAGGATATCCAATAAGTGTTCAATTGTGTTGAGATCTGGTTACTGTGGCTGCATTTACACAGGCAGCCCAATTCTGATATTTTTTTCCACTGATTGTTCTTTTGACCGATCACATCAGATCTTTTCAAATCAGATCTGATTGGTCAAAATGAAAATGAGTGAACAAAATATAAAACCCACACTGCTCATTTGAGACCCCTCTTTCAAGTCACTGAGATCTCTCCTTGCCATGGTAGCCAAAATAATGGGCAACTAGACATTTTTATACAGTGCTTTCGGAAAGTATTCAGACCCCTTGACTTTTTCCACATTTTGTTACGTTAGAGCCTTATTCTGAAATGGATTCACTTGTTGCTTTTCCTCACCAATCTACATACAATACCCCATTATGACAAAGCAAAACCAGGATTGTAGTTTTTTTGCAAATGTATGAATACAGTTGAAGTCGAAGGTTTACATACACTTTAATGATTTACTTCAGCTTTTAATTCTTTCATCACATTCCCAGTGGGTCAGAAGTTTACATACACTCAATTAGTATTTGGTAGTATTGCCTTTAAATTGTTTAACTTGGGTAAAACGTTTTGGGTAGCCTTCCACAAGCTTCCCACAATAGGTTTGGTGCATTTTGGCCCATTCCTCCTGACAGTGCTGGTGTAACTGAGTCAGGTTTGTAGGCCTCCTTGCTCGCACAAGATTTTTCAGTTCTGCCCACAAATGTTCTATATGATTGAGGTCAGGGCTTTGTGATGGCCACTCCAATACTTGACTTTGTTGTCCTTAAGACATTTTTCCACAACTTTGGAAGTATGCTTGGGGTCATTGTCCATTTGGAAGACCCATTTGCGACCAAGTTTTAACTTCCTGACTGATGTTTTGAGATGTTGCTTCAATATATCCACATAACTTTCGTTCCTCATGATGCCATCTATTTTGTGAAGTGCACCAGTCCCTCCTGCAGCAAAACACGATTGGCATGGTGTTCTTCGGCTTGCAAGCCTCCCCCTTTTTCCTCCAAACATAACGATGGTCATTATGGCCAAACAGTTTCATCAGACCAGAGGACCTTTCTCCAAAAAGTACAATCTTTGTCCCCATGTGCAGTTGCAAACCGTAGTCTGGCTTTTTTATGGCGGTTTTGGAGCAGTGGCTTCTTCCTTGCTGAGCGGCCTTTCAGGTTATGTCGATATAGGACTTGTTTTACTGTGGATATAGATACTTTTGTACCTGTTTCCTCCAGCATTTTCACAAGGTCCTTTGCTGTTGTTCTGGGATTGATTTGCACTAGGAGACAGAACGCGTCTAATTCCTGAGCGGTGTGACGGCTGCGTGGTCCCATGGTGTTTATACTTGCGTATTATTGTTTGTACAGATGAACGTGATACCTTCAGGCATTTGAAAATTGCTCACAAGGATGAAACAGACTTGTGAAGGTCTCCAATTTTTTTTCTGAGGTCTTGGCTGATTTCTTTTGATATTGCCATGATGTTAAGCAAAGAGGCACTGAGTTGGAAGGTAGGCCTTGAAGTACATCAACAGGTACACCTCCAATTGACTCAAATGAAGTCAATTAGCCTATCCGAGCCTTCTAAAGCCATGACATAATTTTCTGGAGTTATCCAAGCTGTTTAAAGGCACAGTCAACTTCTGACCCACTGGAATTGTGATACAGTGAATTATAACTAAAATAATCTGTCTGTAAACAATTGTTGAAAAAATTACTTACGTCATGCACAAAGTAGATGTCCTAACCGACTTGCCAAAACTATAGTTTGTTAACAAGAAATTTGTGGAGTGGTTGAAAAACAAGTTTTAATGGCTCCAACCTAGTGTATGTAAACTTCCGACTTGTAAATAAAAATCTGAAACATGACATTTACATAAGTATTCAGACCCTTTGCTCAGTACTTTGTTGAAACACCTTTGGCAGTGATTAGAGCCTCGAGTCTTCTTGGGTATGGCGCTACAAGGAATTCTGGAGCTCTGTCAGAGTGACCATCGGGTTCTTGGTTACCTCCCTGACCAAGGCCCTTCTCCCCCGATTGCTCAGTTTGGCCAGGCGGCCAGCTCTAGGGAAAGTCTTGGTGGTTCCAAGCTTCGATTTAAGAATTATGGAGGCCACTGTGTTCTTGGGTGCCATCAATGCTGAAGAAATGTTTTGGTACCCTTCCCCAGATCTGTGCCTTGATACAATCCTGTCTCTGAGCTCTGCGGACAATTCCTTCGACCTCATGGCTTGGTTTTTGCTCTGACATGCACTGTCAACTGTGGGACCTTATATAGACAGGTGTGTGACTTTCCAAATCATGTCCAATCAATTGAATTTACCACAGGTTGACTCCAATCAAGTTGTAGAAACATCTCAAGGATGATCAATGGAAACAGGATGCACCTAAGCTCAATTTTGAGTCTCATAGCGAAGGCTCTGAATAATTATGTAAATATGTTTTTTATGGGGTATTGAGGATTTTTTTTAAGTAAATTGTATAATAAGGCTGTAAAGTAACAAAATGTGGAAAAGGTCAAGGGATCTGAATAATTTCCAAAGCGATGTGCATGATGGGATGTTAATTGCTAAACTAACTCAGCAACCACACCTGTGTGGAAGCACCTACTTTCAATATACTTTCAAACCCTCATTTACTCAAGTGTTTCCTTTAGTCAGTTACCTGTATATTTATTATAATGGTTCAGTGATTAGGACTGATTGATTTGATCGCAATGTGACTTGCAGTATGGCCTTTGGAAATTCCCATAACAATTGAGCATGTTTTTAATAATGTTTGCTTTAATATTGGGGGGTTTAATGCAACCTACCCTTGATTTTTCCCCCCTCTACAAATCAAGATAATCATGAAGTCAAAAAGTTCTGCACTTTTTGACATCGCTAGGTTTTGTTTTTTTCCATCAGCACACAGAAGCAGGAACAGGTATGCCACCCATTCTGTCTGGGTGTCAACACAGGGTGGTTAAAATAAAAGTTCATACAATTAAGCACAGGAAATTGCCAAGTCACAGCACACATATGCAATCAATTAAGATCAATAATTTGAGAGAGCATGCAAAGATCCATGATAATACAATTCATAGAAGAGTCCACCCTATGACATATAGACCAACATCAGAACAGCTAGTGTCCTGTGGTGGAAGTACATCAGTGTCTCTACACCGGTCCTGTACTAAAGAAATATGACACTAAAGTTAAGTATCAGGATGGTGAGGTCTCAAGATAGACTATACTGCTGGGAAGAGCATGCAGCAGTTTGGGGTGAGCGTGCTCTTCAATAGACTTCAAAATAGCTAGTGTTCTACAGTACACCCATCCTGTTCATATACTCAAAGATATGACAGCAGGTACAGGGACGTATCATGATGGTTAAGTTGTCTTGTCAGGGTACGGGCTGTGCTGCTGTTCGGTACACTGTGCATGCAAGCTCTGGTGTAATACAGCTCCCATTACATTGTTGGGTTGATAATCAGGTGAAACTGCATTGGCAACAATAAGAGGAATGTATACAGGACGATAACAATGCAAAGAGCTCTATGACAAAGACTGAGCTGGCAGACTTTACACCTCACGCTGATCTGTGTGTAGATAGTAAATGTCACCGGAATAATGAAAAGACTGATCCAAACATGTTTTAGTTAATGTGCATAAAAATAGCTTTATTTCCAAATAAATCAGAACATGCATGCAGAAATCAATGATTCATTGACTTCTCCACTCAATTGGTGATTCACATATCTTGTGACAAAAGCAGCAGATTTTTCCCCATGCAAATGACATGGCTCAATTCAGTTCCCCTGAACAATTACATAGCAATCCTTCTACAAAACATAAATATATACGGCTTAAAAATGTCAAGAAAACAATTACAAAATAAAAACTGTTTTAAAACCATTTGCTTCTTGAACTAGTGTATATAAAACATTTCAATCAAATACAACAGCTAAGAGGGGGAAAAGCCCCAACCTGAAAAGGCAATACAATTTGATAGTTAAATTAATACCAACATTGTTTTTTACAGAAATCTAAAACATTGGACAGAAAAGGTTAGAACTAGCATTGGTAGTTAAATGGGTTTCCCACTATAGGCTTCTTAGTAGTGATGTGGATCTTTCCCTTTCACAACGATTCAATACGCATCTAGATAGTTGGGCTCCGATACAGGAACGATGTGTTTTAGTTTGAAACGAGTCGGTACGATTCAGTTTGATTAGAGGAACAAATCGATGCGATTCGGTTCACTAACATTTGTTACATAAACACATTCATTTTCCATTCTAAATTCAAATCTGCTGCCGATAGAGCTCATGAGCTGGGTCTCTGAGCTGACACCAGAGCTGAGCCATAAGGGAAACTGGGCATCTACCACCCGGCTATCGGGTGGACATTGACAAAAAGCTATCGGGGGCGGCAATTTAGTGATTTGACTGATGCATGCATACTACTGTACATTTGGAGCGGTTGTCAAACATTTGAACCAGGGCCGATCTGTATCAGTGAATCATTACATCCCTACTTAAGTATGAAGAAACCGATTATTCCAAGCATTTACAGAAATGTTAGACGAAGTATTGGGAAGAGAGGAAAAAAAAAAAAAAACTTTTGGCATTAAAATATTTGGTGAATAAACATCTGCCAAGAAATGGCTAAGTTCCAAGTTCAGAATTTTATTAAAATGGCTATGTACAGATCCCTTGAAGCGTACAGTCCATGTGCAGCAATAATTGTTTTATGACAACAGCGATAAACCATAAGCTGTTCAAATAGCTTAGTTTACAAGCATTGTAATCACTTGAGATGAGGTCTGACAAAGAAACTGAGCTCACTAATCATGTATGTATGTCGTTGTGTTGCTCATTTTTACAAATATTTTTGTGGTCTGGATGGAGTGGGTGTATTCACAGTGATTTGTCCTAGGAATAAAAGCATGTTGATTTCTGTAATGTCCAAATAAAACACAACCTGGAGAATCAAGCTTGGCCCCTGCTATATTGATAGGGTAGCATATATATCAAGTTATTTTCATCAATCTGGAATTCACTTCAGACTTAATCTGTTTGACAAAATACATTTGAATCTAAACGGAACCCTTCATGATCTCCATACACAGGGTTTATTTCGAAAATAATGTAAAAGAAAATGCTCCTGTAGCACCAATATGCGTACCAAGGTTCAGAGTAGGGGGGGGAGGAAAATAAATATCTGTACCATGTCACCTTACTGAGTGAAGTTGTCATTGCACCTTGTTAGTGTCATAAAACAGAGGGTGGGAGGGAAAGGTCAAGATTTCACTGCAGTATTTATCTTTTTATAAAACAAATAAATCTTGTTCTGCATTGTTTGGCAGCTGAAACGTTCCTCTCCCAATCTCTTTCTTGTAGGGGAAATTATATATTTTTTTAACTGACAGTTAAAATGTTGCTTCCGGTTTCAAAATGAACCACTTTAGAACTTGTGGTGGAATAGGAAAAGCAGTTTTTGTTTGATGGTTTCTCCCTCTGGGACTTCCTGGCTTTACAGTAAGCAGGCAAGAGGAGAGGTTTCCTTTCGAGAAGCAATGGAGAGCAGGCAGGTGGCCCCGGCGAAGGTTGGCTTTAGGCGTAGATCTCTGTTGTCGGAGCCTTTTTGTAGATGGGCTTCTTTCCCAGGTCGTAGCTGCCTTCGTCCTTCTTCTTCATGCGATAGACGAGTAGAAGGATGAGGAAGACGGCAAAGAGCAGCCCCACTGCTCCACCAGCTATCAGAGCTGAAACAAAACGCAGTGGAATTACAATTAGCCCTGTATTCTAGCAAATAACTTTGACAAGCTTCAAATGAAACTGTACATTTCTGACAGTGAAATTGAACTGCCACAAACACTTTAGTTGATCATTTTGAAATAATTTAACCCTTTTTAAAGTTCAATAATAACTTAATTTGGGCTAGTCAAATTGTTTTTAGTGTGCTGTTGCCCCACCTGCTAGGACCTCTGTTTTGCTGAAGATGCTCTCCTCCCCTGTATGGGCCATCAGTACGTTCGATGGGTGCTCCTCGGGTTTGGGAGCACCCTGCACTGACACTTCATTGTTCAGTTCAATCTCATTCAGTGTGGGTTTGGACCTCAGGGGTCTGTCCAGGTCTGGAATCTTGTTGTCGTTCATGTCAGGCTATGAGCAAAAAACAGAATTAGACCTACTTGAACCATTAAAAAAAAAAAAAAAAAGCAACGTGGCTCTCATTTTGTACACCTTAGCTAATTATGAGGAACCTTACCTTTGTCATGGTATTGTCATTTTTGATTGTAATAGTAGTTACTGAAGAGAGAAGAAAACAAGTTAGAATATAATGAAATATTGTTATCAGCTTGCTAAAGCAAATTAGCAGATCTTTGCAAACACCAACCTCCATCTCCAGAGCCAGAGAAGTCTTCATCGTCCATGTCATCCTCATTGTCCTCAGGGTTGTGCTCCTCATCAAGGAAGCCAAAGTCGGAGCCGTTGGGGGCATCACCAGACGCAACAAGCTCGTCATGAGACACGGCTTGGGTCATCTTCATGGGCATCCATGTCTCAGTCTCCCGCACCTGCTGGCCAAAACACAGCACTTAGAGGCAGAACACTACAGCAAGTAGAAAAACACAGATCCTAGCTGGCACAAGGCTACATTTCCAAAACCACTTCTCAACTGTGGAGAAAGTCTAAGCCTACATTCCAACAACCGCAGTATAGAGTGAATGAGAAATCTATTTTACACATTAAATCTGCTTAAATAATTTACGGTCACCTACAATGGTTAATTCTCACACACATCTGCGGTTGCAGTACAACTTTTCCTACCTGAGCTGTGCCAGTGCCACTGAAAAGTTGTACAGCAAGTTCCCCCAAAATCTTCTGCTTAATCTTTGCACACGTTAACAGGAAATGAGTGGGCCTCTGACTAATCTTTTTGACTGGAAAGTTAAGACAGGAAGTGACCAACTACAGTAAAAAAAGTAATTACTCATTTCCCCTTTTAACCCTACACTTAGTTGGCCTTTCAAAAACAGACACAGAACCAGTCACCAGTGACAGGGTCCCCAAAAACCACACATCTTTGACATTCAAACCTCAAGTTCCCCCTTCATTCCCTTAACCACCAAACGCTCTTAAAAAAGGGATAGTTCAGGCAAAATGTATATTTGGGTCAAGTTACCCTTACTTTGAGTTGTGACTGAATGCCCAATGGTGACAGAATCCACAACAATTCATTATTTAGTCAGCATTGTTAGGATTCAGGACTAAACAGCCAAAACAGATTTTAGCAAACTGCACTACACGCAGAAACATGTTAAAAGTATCGAAGCAACCAAACTTAATATTCTAATTACGTCAAGTCACCGGTAAGGTTTCACAGCTCTGGTAAATGAATCCGCTTCTGGGTGCCCAATGGAATACAATACCACGTTATTGTCCACGTTACAGCGAACAGAATCAGCTGTGAGACTACATGAGGAAATAGTACCAGTTGAGTGACGACTGATTTCAGCATTATGCGCGTAAACAATCCTTTTAAACTCGACCAACTACCGAACCTAGTTTGAAGAACTTTGGGCTTGCAGTGCATCATGAAAGAATTTGGACAATGCTGTAGTCAGAAGTAAATAATGGATTATTGTCGATTCTGTCGCCATGGGCCTTCAGACAACAAGGTAATTTGACCCAAATATACATCACGCCTGAACCATCCCTTTATCATTATCTAGCCAAAATTAAGCGAATCATGATGGACTTGATTTGATTTAACATAATTGAAAGACAACTTTTGCTAATCACATTAGCACACGTAATTTCATTGCCCATTTGCCGAGTAAGCACAGTGAATGCGATTAAACAGCAGAGCAATTGAATGGCCAGATCCAATTAAAACACAAGCAACAGGGCCAAAGTGCAAAAAGAGATTCCTAAAGTACATTTAGGCAGAACATGTTCGGGGTTGACGTCTTTGGCCCCTTGCACACTGGGCCTTGTCAGATCTCATCACGCTAAGTTGAGTTAGCACTGATTGCTGAACAAGACACCAGAAACATGCAGCCGGTTGGATAACACCTGGCTCGGCAAATATATACCCAGTCTATGATTAATGAAAGTCATGCATTATTCATTGTTCAGCGGCAAAGGAGGGAGTTTTAACTGTTCTGGATGGCTTCTCAGGGCTGCCTGGGATACTGGAAGCCTTGTTCCTCTTTTATCCAGGTGGTTCCTTTCTCTATCCCCCCCCCATAAAAAACATGTATAAAAAAGGCAAAAATCGATTTAAGCATTTTTATTACATGTTACAGCATTCCATTGAACAAAAGAAAGCAACTTGGGCACATTTGAAAGAGTTAATTTTAGGCGTTGCTGCTACGGTAATTCACTGACAGTGGTGCGGGAGTTGTTTGGGGGGCTAGCAGTTTAACCATGCTCTGAAATAGTGTGGTTTGAAGTTAATCCCCTCTAAATTAGATTTGTGGGAGGGCAGGGAATGCCATTGTTGCCGTCAGAATCTTCAAACAGGCAGCCATTTTCTCCTTGTGTTTGCACTGAGGTAGGGCTTGCACTCATGTCCTCAGCACTTTTGTGACAAAGGGCCTCTATGCTCAGAATTTTAACAAAGTCCGATGAGTCACCATTTAAAGTGGCAATCAGCAATTGAAACAAAAAAGTGCTCTCCCCGTTTTAGTAAAAAGCTGAGGGATGGGACTGGTGAAATGTAACCATTCATTCATAGACAGATACAAGGACTGACCATCCATGATATCAATTATAGTTTTAACCATGTTTTTAGGCTAGTGTTTACATTTACTTTGTTTACAAACAGTAAAACAAGCTTATAGTTTGGGTTCTGATGGGGTACGACAGTTGAACTAAGCTCATGAAGCACTAAGTTAGGCTATTCTTCAAGAATTAATGGGTACATATCATTCATTTATAAGTAAAAAATAAAATGTAGCAACTTATGCTTGCCCCTTTAAACTCACATGGGTCTCCACATGGCTACAGGGACTGATTTAGACTACTCCAGATCTCAGAAGGAGACTATTTTTCTTCACTTCCTCATTGCGTTTCAAATCAAATTCACCCCACTGGCACGTTAGGGCAAGCCTCTAATCACACACATTCACCAGGCAATTCACCCCCATTTCAAACTGCGTCACTTTAAAACTGTCCCAGCCCTGTTGGTGTTCCGGTTCTCAGATGTGGCTTAATCAGTCTGCGAGTTGGGGTAGAGGGGGAATTTTTCACACAAGCACTAGACAAAACCCCTTCTTTCAGTTCCAACATTCCATCCTCTAAAGGATTTTATAGCCCAATGGACAGCAATGCAGAAACCATTATTAGCCTACATCCTGGTGAAAGTATTATGTTCTCTCCACAGCCTTTCACTGGGCATTCAATTCAGCCCATCAAGAAAGAAAAAAAGGCTCATTCTAGTGAAAATGATCTCATGCTTAATTAAAAACATGCATTCCAACAAAAATAGCCATGTGCCCAGTAATGCCAAAAGGAATAATTTTGATAGCAGATAAAGGCCTGCAAATACAGTGTGGACGCCTAAGTCAGAGTGGATAACAAGAAACAGAGAACATTGTTCACGTTTGCACTCACATAACACATTTTACAAATGTAAAAACAAAAAAAATAAGGCAGCTCCAGAGAGTAATTTTAGCTTCTTAGAAAAACAATATGGTAGGCTATGCCAAAAATACACTAGAATGATAAACTACAGAATGTAAGATGAGATGCTCGTTAAGCTGACAAGGAAAGACTGATGTAAATAGAGGTCAATTAGTATGATACATGGCACTGATTAAAATACACAGTTAAAATACATCAAAGTATTGTGCATAATGGTATAGGCCCATTGTTCTATTCTTCGGCTCGAAGTCCTGATGAGCTTAAGACTAAAAACAGACATTCACCCATAAACTTAAGATGGATGAAAGAAATGAGGCTTGGCATAGGCTTAGTAGCCATCAAAGTAATAACAAAAAAAGGCAAGCATACAACTGATCAGAGGACTTTTTTGGTGAGAAAGCAGAAGCCAACTTCTGGTCCACTAGCTGGGAAGCTTGGCTAATGAAAGTACCCTGGCCATTTAAATCTGTCCTGAAGAGGGCCGTTCAAGGTCCAGAGGTCAAATTCCACAGGAAAACGCAAAAGAGAAAGAGGGGCAGCCCCTGCATGGTTTTGAGGAATGTAACAGATTCAACCCAGGCTGCTTGGAACCTCAGTGTGGAGACCAGCTTGTTTAATGTGTGCTACCACATTTAGCAACTTCTCCAGGGGGTAGGCTAGGCTATCAAAACAATGGCCCAACTGGAAAAACTTGTAACAGAGCCCTGTTGACGTTAAACTGGAAATGTATTAAAATGCACCCTTAATCCTCCTTTTCATCTCATTTAACACCCAATTTACTTAACAAAAGGCACATGTCAATAGAGGGGGCTTTTACTGTTGTTCTCCATTACGCCTCAATAGTCCTGAGAAAATAGCCAATGTTTCAGTTATTCTTCGCTTTTTTAAACAAAAGATTCAATTATTTCCGTTTCATTCTGTTTTTCCCCCTGTGAGCTCAATGTGCAGTTTCTCTAGGGATAAATCAGAGCCCAAACTGTGCCAAGTAGTAGGGAATTGTAGTTTCTAACAGGCCAATATTCTAAATAGTCTAGCGTGGAAATTAACTATAATGACCATAATCCACTGCATGTCTATTTGTCCGATCTGTGTGGGGCAGACACGGAGATAAGTGCAAGAGAGTAGTTGAGTCTTGAGGTATCTCTACCTGAAAATACATGTTTTAGGTCAGGGATGGGCAACTCCAGTCCTTGGGGAAAATGTATTTCAGAAGAACAGAATGAGTTGGTCTACTGTATGTTAGTTATCTGGCTATGCTCTGTCATAGGCTGTAGGCTTGTTCATTTAGCTGACAAGATATCCTTATAAGTCCCGTGCAATTATTTTATAGTAAGAAAAATAGAACTGAACTTAATTGAATAAAATAGAAAGGAAATGTTTCCCATTAGGAAGCGAGAGCGATTATGAAATGGCTGTTCAGTGTAAAAGTGATCATTTGAAACAGGTCCCATATGCTAGATTTAGAGTTAATTGGCACAAAAAAAAAACGATGTCAAAGCTGACGTGCATACCTATATAACGTAGGTACATGACGTAATGACGCCACGTAGAATTTTGCGCTATACGTGCAACACAGCACTCCTAAACTAGCCCACAATGTGTGGATCTAGCAGTCAACGAGTCGAGCAGTCATTTGAAAGAGTAACAAAATTTCAGCGAGACAAAGCAAAGGCGAAATCCATTAAAGCCAAGATAATAGAATTCATTGCCCTTGACAATCAACCGTTCTCTGTCGTGGGTGATGTTGGCTTTCACCGACTGGTCGAGCACCGGGTACACACTATCGAGAGCGCTATTTTTCAGATGTTGCCCTACCGGAGTTACACAGTAATAGCATCACTGCTATTAGCTTCACAACATGCATATATATACTATGGAATGCCGTTTGGGTCTTTGCATGTCAAAAAAGACATGCAAACAAACAAGCAAACAGCGGCCACGACCGCAACTTCTGGGGTAGCTAGCTATAGCTTGGTACCCAGCTAGCACCAATACAACCAGCCTGAAGACAATGACCAGTAGAACCTGCAGTCATTTTCATTATTCTTAGCAATGATTTAGGAATCCTTGTGAGTAAGTATTAGCTAGGTTGCCACTTGTTCACCTATTGAAATTGAACTTCATTAGGTGAATGCATGTATGCATTCTAATAGCAAACGGTCCATTTTGTAAGCTACTTCGGTTTTATAGCAGAGCATGTGCTTAATATGAGCAGCTGAGAAATAAATAAGAACACTTATGTCACTCCATGCATCAACCACTGTTTGAGCAGCAAGCTCTCACTGCCCGAAAGGTGATATTCCACCCAAACTGCCATGTGCTCTCCAACCTTGTTCCTGCAGCTATGCAACTGCAACTGCTTAATTTGGGAAACCAAGTCAAATCTTTTCAGGAACATCGCAACATAACACATTTCACTAAACTGTTGACAGCCTGTCTGCACACTCAAGAAAGGAATAAAGGAGAGAGAGTGGACATTTTTGAAGACATGTTCGGCTGAATTGAGAATGAATATAGTATTGTTAAGGTTGGTGGAAGATTATTTTTTGCTACCCCAAACAGTACCTATCCTGTAAAGGGTAATGGAGAATCACATTAGCCTTTTACAATTCTGTATCTATGTATTCAGAAGACTAGGTTCAACAACTAGCACCTATCCTTAGGGCAGGGTCTGCTGGGCACTGCATTAGGATATTGCCCCCGTGTTGCCCAGTCAGTCTCACTGGATGGTGTCTAGTTAAACTATAACCATTCTGTTTTAGCCCCCTTCCAAACATCTGACAATTCTTTCCAATTAGGCCGACAGGACTGGACACTGTCACGCAATTCTCTGATGTTTTGTCAGATTACATAAAATAGCACAAGGAAGTATACCTACATCCAGGCATGTGCACGTTTGCTTAATTTGGGCTCCCGAGTGGCGCAGCAGTCTAAGGCACTGCTTCTCAGTGATAGAGGCGTCACTACAGACCCTGGTTTGATTCCAGGCTGCATTACAACCGCCCGTGATTGTAAGCCCCATAGGTCGGCGCATAATTGGCCCAGCATCATCCAGGTTAGGGTTTGGCCGGGGTAGGCAGTCATTGTAAGTAAGAATTTGTTCTTAACTGACTTGCCTAGTTAAATAAAAGGTTAAAACAAATAATAATAATCCCCTTCCAAAAGTTATCAAACCAACTGTCCAAAAATGAAAACCACACTGCATAAGGCATACTGAATTGAGAACAAGTCTAAACAATGATAGTGCTGAGCCATGTCATATGCCGTGTTTGTTTAATTTGATTAAATGATTGCAGTCTTTATTTAGCAACTGGTCAGCAATTAAACATTCAGTCACTGCTGTAATTGAATACAGTAAAATGGAAATAGGTCAATAGTAATGGTCAAATTACAAGAGCCCAGCTAAATGTGGGTGTCCCTAGAAAAAGTTTCTTATAAACTGGGTGGTTCGATCCCTGAATGCTGATTGGCTGAGTGCCGTGGTATATCAGACCGTATACCACGTGTATGACAAAACATTTTTACTGCGCTAATTACAATGGTAATCAGTTTATAATAGAAATAAGGCACCTCGGGGGGTTGTGGTATAAGGGCTGTATCTAAATGCATGCTTTTCAACCGTTCACTGCCCACACCCGCCCGCACGACTAGCTACTCGGGACGGTTCTAACTTAGAATAGGTAGACAACTACAAATACCTAGGTGTCTGGCTAGACTAAACTCTCCATCCAGACTCACTTTAAACTTCTCCAATCCAAAATTAAATCTAGAATCGGCTATCTATTTCGCAACAAAGCCTCCTTCACTCACGCCGCCAAACATACCCTCGTAAAACTGACAATCCTACCGATCCTCGACTTTGGCGATGTCATTTACAAAATAGCCTCCAACACTCTACTCAGCAAACTGGATGCAGTCGATCACAGTGCCAACCGTTTTGTCACCAAAGCCCCATATACTACCCAATTGGCTGGCCTGCGCTACATATTCGTTGCCAGACCCACAGGCTCCAAGTCATTTATAAGTCTTTACTAGGTAAAGCCCCGCCTTATCTCAGCCCACTGGTCACAATAACACCCACCCGTAGCACGCACTCCAGCAGGTATATCTCACTGGTCATCCCCAAAGCAAACACCTCCTTTGGCCGCCTTTCCTTCCAGTTCTCTGCTACCAATGACTGGAACGAATTGCAAAAATCACTGAAGCTTGAGACTTGTATTTCCCCTCACTAACTTTAGACATCAGCTATCCCAGCAGCTAACCGATCACTGCAGCTGTAAATAGCCCATCCAATCTAACTACCTCATCCCCATATTGTTTTTATTTACTTTTCTGCTCTTTTGCACACCAGTATTTCTACTTGCACATCATCATCTGCACATCTATCACTCCAGTGTTCATTTGCTAAAAATTGTAATTACTTGCTACTATGGCCTATTTATTGCCTTACCTCCTCACCCCATTTGCACACACTGTATATAGACTTTTTTCTACTGTGTTACTGACTGTAGGCTTGTTTATACCATGTGTAACTGTGTTGTTGTTTGTGTCGCACTGCTTTGCTTTATATTGGCCAGGTCGCAGCTGTAAATTAGAACTTGTTCTCAACTAGCCTGCCTGGTTAAATAAAAAATAACTAACTTAACTGTACTGTAGCTAGTATCCAGCTAGCTGACTAAGCACAATTAGCTCGTTAACATTAGACTGCTGTGTTTTGGTAAGCAATCTGTAAGTGTAAACAATAAAAGTTTAACAGCTAGCTAAAACAGTTAGTTAGTTACCTTAATAGCCATTACATTAACCAGGTCGAAAACACTGCTCAATAACCATGAAAAAGATGAAGTGTTGATGGCTAACGTTAACTTCGCAAATTAAGTAGCTAGCTGACTAGCCGATTAACAGGAATAACAGCTAGTCGTTAGCATTGTCTTGGCTTTAGCCAGCTGAAGTAGTATGGTTGGCCACACTAAAACCAATGTGGTAAAGTTAGCTAGGCTAAGTAAATTGAAACGAACACAACATATTAAAGTAAACGTGAGTAACGTTAAACTAGCTATAGCTAACCGTAGCTGAGTTAACGTTACCCGGTATTCTGTTAGCTAGCGAACATTACTTACCGACTCAGAGTAGACGGAGGCAAATAAAAACAACACGAGGAACACTTTGTGCATGTTTCCCTTGACCGTTTCTTCAACAAAAACTTTTGTAAACTTAGCAAAAAGCGTGGAATGAAATAATGGGTGTTTTGAAAGTCCTAGAACCACAATCGAAAGTTCCCGTTGCCCACTTTATCACCTCGATATTACACAACTTGTGTCTCCCACTTCAGTCGCTGATTGAATACAAGCTCTTTCAGATTGCTGTATTTTGTGTCGCACTTTACACCCCACCCCCTGTAACAGCAACCAATAAGAGCTACGCAAAGGTTCCAGTCTCCCTTCGTCATTATTTACCGTAAACTCGTGCTCAGAACCCCTCCCCCCCAGACCCAACAGGTTATTGATTAGAACTTCACTTTAGTAGGCGATTAGCACGTTCTTCAATGTAGAATAACGTAGCTACGATATCATTCGTGTGCTTGGTGGGAATTGTAATGTGACTCATAGAGCGATAATTGCTATAATATTATCATTATTCATTTGTGGCACTTTAGACTCGATACTCGATTGAAATTGTCATGCATTGTTTTACCTATCTTCCCCTCACTTGTTTATCTCCATGATGACATAAAGAAAACACAAATTACATTTATTTAGAGAGGAAGAGACGAAGCCAGTATATTTGATTTACTGTAATATGTGTTCCACTCTTCATGGAAAGTCCGTTCACGGATTCTTTTTACTCACGTAATCTTCCGGGAAACCCTCCCCTTGCGCGTCATAAATGTTTGTGGAGAAGCGAAAGCGCGCATGCCTATTAGCATTTCATGTCCACCACAACAGTTCTTAAGTTGTCATATCAACTCCATTGTTATTGTAGGAGATTGATGAAACTTTGCAGGATTGTTGACCCATCCAGTGGTAACACTATGCGGATAGATTTCCATCAACATGTTTAAAATGTATAAGTAGCTAGTCACAAACAAAATATGTGTTGTTGTGCAAATATACAATGCAACCAAATGCGGTCAAATATGTTTTTGTGAATGTGACAACATTTGTGACTCCACAGATTACATTTGTGACCTGCATTTTACATATTTGTAACTTGAATTACATTTATGAGTTGCATTACATCTGTGACTGCCATCCAGTGGGGAACCCTGAGGGCCTTCTAAAAAGGTATATATTTTTTTAAATTACATTTCGTCTTGGCAAATGAGAAATGCTCACTAACCTGGATGTAACATATTTGCGCACAAAATTTGAGAGATATAAGCTTTTTCTGGGATCTTAGCTCATGAAACATGGGCCCAACACTTTATCTGTTGTGTTTATATTTTTTTTCAGTATAACATGAAATACATTTTAATATAATTGTAGCCTATACTGTATTCATATTTCTAGTACAGTTATCTCGGTTTTCATGTAATCATATTTTTATCCTTTGTTAGTGACAATTGCAAAGAAGTTGGCAACTTTATATTTGTTGACAGACATTCGCTGTGAAGTTATCGGAGGGCATAGAAAAACAGATAAACATCTTGATTTTATGTTTAGCGGAGATCTTCTTTGTATAAAGTGACGCGGATGCTGCAAAAAAAGCATCTAACGTCACACTTAACTGTTCTACGAGTGGTCTGAAGCAGTCGTTAAATAACAAGTGTTTTTAAGAGCAACTTTAGTAATGATGGTTTTTGGAAACCGCTCAGAGATTTAACAATGCTCCTACCAAAGTTTTAATGATGAACTTTGCTTTAAGATTCTTTTATGAAATGGGGCCCAGGACATCACTATAGGTTTGAGCTCCCTGCCATCCAGGACCTTCATACCAGGCGGTGTCAGAGGAAAGCCCTAAAAATTGTTAAAGATTCCAGCCACCCAAGTCATAGACTGTTCTCTCTGATACCGCACGGCAAGTGGTACCGATGCATAAAGTCTGAAACCAACAGAACCCTGAACAGCTTCTACCCTTAAGCCATAGGACTGCTAAATAGTTAAAGGTGCAATATGCAGAAATCTCTCCGTCATTTCCTGGTTGCAAAAATTCTAATAGTTTGTCTAATTTCAGTTTATGTGACAAAACAAGCAATGTATAGTGTACCATCTAAACCACTGTGCAATATAACATTGTATTGTCAGCTGTTTGAAGTTGGTGTACAAAACCAAAAGTAAAATATGCAAAAACGAACCATCAGAACCTTAGATTTGCATTTCTATGTGCATTTGGTCACGTCGCCCAAAAATTTACATATTGTAGCTTTAACCAAATAGCTACCTTAACTATTTGCATTGCGTCTTTTTGCACTAACTTTTTTGACTCATCACGTATGCATACAGTTGAAGTTGGAAGTTTACATACACTTAGGTTGGAGTCATTAAAACTAGTTTTTAACCACTCCACAAAGGTCTTGTTAACAAACTATAGTTTTGGCAAGTCGGTTAGGACATCTACTTTGTGCATGACACAAGTCATTTTTCCAACAATTGTATACAGACAGATTATTTCACTTATAATTCACTGTATCACAATTCCATACACTAAGTTGACTGTGCCTTTGAACAGCTTGGAAAATTCCAGAAAATTATGTCAAGGCTTTAGAAGCTGATAGGCTAATTTACATAATTTGAGTCAATTGGAGGTGTACCTGTGGATGTTTTTCAAGGCCTACCTTCAAACTCACTGCCTCTTTGCTTGACATCATGGTAAAATCAAAAGAAATCAGCCAAGACATCAGAATGTTTTTTTTGCAGACCTTCACAAGTCTGGTTCATCCTTGGGAGCAATTTTCAAACGCCTGACGGTACTACGTTCATCTGTACAAAAAATTGTACGCAAGTATAAACACCATGGGACCACGCAGCCGTCATACCGCTCAGGAAGCAGACGCATTCTGTCTCCTAGAGATGAACGTACTTTGGTGCGAAAAGTGCAAATCAATCCCAGAACAACAGCAAAGGACCATGTGAAGATGCTGGAGGAAACAGCTACAAAATTATCTATATCCACAGTAAAACGAGTCCTATATCGACATAACCTGAAAGGCCGCTCAGCAAGGAAGAAGCCACTGCTCCAAAACCGCCATAAAAAAGTCAGACTACGGTTTGCAACTGCACATGGGGACAAAGATTGTACTTTTTGTCCTCTGGTCTGATGAAACAAAAATAGAACTGTTTGGCCATAATGACCATTGTTATGTTTGGAGGAAAAAGGGGGAGGCTTGCAAGCTGAAGAACACCATGCCAACCGTGAAGCACGGGGGTGGCAGCATCATGTTGTGAGGGTGCTTTGCTGCAGGAGGGCCTGGTGCACTTGACAAAATAGATGGCATCACGAGGAAGTAAAATTATGTGGATATATTGAAGAAACATCTCAAGACATCAGTCAGGAAGTTAAAGCTTGGTCGCAAATGGGTCTTCCAAATGGACCATGACCCCAAGTATCCTTCCAAAGTTGTGGCAAAATTGCTTCAGGACAACAAAGTCAAGTTATTGGAGTGGCCATCACAAAGTCCTGACCTCAATCCTATAGAACATTTGTGGGCAAAACTGAAAAAGTGTGTGTGAGCAAGGAGGCCTACAAACCTGACTCAGTTACACCAGCTCTGTCAGGAGGAATGGGACAAAATTCACCCAACTTATTGTGGGAAGCTTGTGGAAGGCTACCTGAAACGTTTGACCCAAGTTAAACAATTTAAAGGCAATGCAACCAAATACTAATTGAGTGTATGTAAACTTCTGACCCACTGGGAATGTGATTAAAGAAATAAAAGCTGAAATAAATCATTCTCTCTACTATTATTCTGACATTTCACATTCTTAAAATAAAGTGGTGATCCTAACTGACCTAAGACAGCAAATTTCTACTAGGATTAAATGTCAGGAATTGTGAAAAAACTGAGTTTAAATGTAGTTGGCTAAGGTGTATGTAAACTTCCGACTTCAACTGTATGTAAAAGTGATGTTTCAGTTTATTAATACATTTGCAAAAAAAAAAAAAAAAACTGTTTTTACTTTGTCATTATGGGTTATTGTGTGCAGATTGATGGGGGGAAAAACAATTTAATCAATTTTGGAATATGGCTGTAACGTAACAAAATGTTGAAAAGGTCAAGGGGTCTGAATACTTTCCGAATGCACTGTATATTGCACAAGAACGATCCATTTATGGATTTAGTTAAGGTAGGCCTATTGGTTATATCTGTTTTCAATCCACCCAACCACCCAATATCCACACAATATTTTTAAATGACCCTAAACCACTCGCCCGCGGATATAACCCATGGATCACAACGACCTGTCACCACTTCCTAAATATTTGGTCACATGATTCATTTTGTGAATGGTTTCCTAGAAACAAGTAGTGGCTTAACTAACCCTTTGGCTCAACCACACTCTTCCCCATGAGTCTCTACCAGTGGAGGTTGGTGACTTGAAAAATGGAGGAGGATGGGAGACCCATGGTATAGACGCTGAACGCACGGAGATGTCAAAGTGTGTTTCAAAAATCGTAAAAAGAGTCATTATTTTAACCTAAAGCATTTAATAAAGACATTTATAGTACAATATTATGGGGAATGGGAATGAGAGGGCTACTTACAGTGTTTGGAAGGGATCACAGCAGTAATTGAATGAGGGTATGAGGCAAGAGTTGAGGTGTTCAGAGGCTTGACATCAGTGCAGGACAGGATTTGTCTGTGAAGACAAATGTGTAATAATTGTGTTTGTGTATGTGATTGACTCTACATACAGTAATGAAAGAAAATTGATAGGGGTGCTCAGTTCATGTCAGGACAGAGTTGACAATGGTAGTAGAGTGGACTGGTCATCACCTCAATCAGGGAACAGGAGGGGACTTAGCTGGCAATACAAATAGCAGATACATTCCATTACAGCTGCGCCATTGTAGATTTGAACAAGTTTCTCCGTGAAGTTAAACACAGAGTTCACATCTCACCCACTTGACACATCAAAAATAGCCCAAGAAACATTCCTGAATAATGCCTTGATCATTCACATACCTGACAAAAGCTGACAACTGCAAGCAGACTGGTGGCACCATAGGTCCCAGAGCGGTGGGGCAATTTGTACCCCCCTGGGGCCTGGAGTTTTTCCTTATCTGTTAACCTAACCAGGAAAACTCTGGACCCTATAAGGTATGACAGTGATTAATCAGTTGTAAAAATGTTTTATAAGGGCTATAAAGGGACCAGTTTTTCCTAATCAGGTCACATGGTTTTAAAAAACTGAAAAAAACTCCTGGCTACATATTGTAGCTTCATCCCTGGGAGGGATGAAAACCCAGTCATGCAGCAACCTTATACTTGTTCATATTATTATATTTAGATTAGATTAGGAAGGGGTTTTTCCTCTACCCAGACACAGAGACAACAACTGATAGACAATAGAGCTGACAGGGCTGAGCTTGTTTTATGAACGTTTGCATCATGCAGTTCTATGCAACTGTAGGCCTTTTAAAAAAATGGATTGAAAACATATTGGCAGCCTAGCCAGCCCAATTTTGAATATAAACTGAATTTGATCACGTTCACATTTTCTCCTGACACACAAATGGACTATAAATACATAACGTTACCAATAAGTTTACCCTGACCAAATGGACAGTGCACATAGGCTGTATTCATCTGCTCTTATTAGTAACCTACAGTTGATCAGACTGAAAAATGGTCTGGTTTTCATCCCTTACAGCATGTCAGATCTCTAATGTTTAGGTGTAGCCTAGGCTGCTGCAACATCATTGTTTTTGCTTGTGTCTGTCTGGAGTGATTATGTGTTTTCATCTTTGCTAAATAAATACCGGAGGAAAGTGGAAAGCCTACTTGAGCGCAAGTGAAAAAATTCACTGCGTCATCCTCTCTCTTTAGTATTTTAATGGATGATGCGATGGAAGTTATCAAATCCTTCGGAATTGATTTTCGACATCCCAGAAAAGAGACGAAAGTTTGATATATTCAAAAAGTAAAGCATTGTTACGTGCAATTACCTCTGCAAGCTCATTGTAGTTTCCCTTGTTGGCGGAACTTATCCTCTTGTAGTGTCCTCTAAAAGCTAATTCTTGCATGCCCAAAAACGCAGTGGTGTTGATAAGCCGTTTGAGAACACCCCTGTTTTTTCTAACTTTCTCGTTGTGTCGCGTAGTTCGAATACGCAGACCTTCGTCATGATCGATGCAGCTTTTTCCCAGAAACTTGAATCTGATGTGGGCATATATATGCTGCCTGCTGAACGATCGATGTTCTTCGGGTCACTGTACCTACCAAGGCTCAGACTTTCCAAAAAGCAGGCAAGGCCAGCTATACAGGCGGCTTGATGAAAGGCTCCTTGTTAACCAGCTCTACTTTTGATACCAGTTGGTATTGAACTCCCTCACCTTTTCATCCTTCTTCATGAAACTGATCTCAGAAAGAGGTCGACCCTCCCTTTCAATTTGCACCGTGTACCCCAGAGAATGACAGGGGTCCTTCAACAAAAAGGCCACAACATTTTCAGCAGCGTTGGCCATTCTACCATTCTGACGGAGAAAACTGAACATTCACGCTGGTAGCTAGCTAAGCTACTGAAGTCAGCAAGGAAAATGTTAATAAATTGCACTAACTGGAACCAAAAATAAAGTTCTAAAACCAAGAAAACAATTTACAATATACTTCCTCCGTCTCCTGTAAATTGAAAAAACGAATTTGAATTGAATAATATCAAAAAAATGCTCAACTATCACTTTTCACTCTTAATCTCTATCCAACAATGTCACCAAGCTTCTCAACACATACGAAGATCCCCCATAATGCTCTGTGGCACAATCCCAATACAACTCACTAGGTTCATTTTCTGATCCTAATTCTATGATTGAATGTCAGTTCATACTGCAAAAGTTTTGATTGGTTGCAGGACATCCTCCAGAAGTGGTCATAATATCCATGTATGTCTATGGAAGGGGGTGAGGCCTACGAGCCTCCTAGGTTTTGTATTGAAGTCAATGTAGCCAGAGGAGGACGGAAGCTAGCTGTCCTCCAGCTACACCATGGTGCTAGCCCACAGTGCTGTTGAAGTTACTGTAGACCTTAATTGCAAAACAGTGTCTTTTGATCAATTATTTGGTGACATATTAATATATTTAATACAGTTTTATCTAAAAAGGATAACTTTTTTAATGTTTCACAATTTTTATTAAAGTTCACTGAGTAGGATGGTCCTCCCCTTCCTCCTCTGAGGAGCCTCCACTGGTCTCTACCCTAGCCTCTAGACAGTTTGCTAAGGAATAGTTGTTTCATACCAAGATGGCCGCTCCAGGACAGTGGATGGTGCTTTTGCATTCTTAGGGATATGACGGACAGTATTGTAGAACCCACCAAGTAATTGGCATGCCAACATTGGCACTGATTGACTCATATGTGGTCAAATGGACAAACAGTCACACATTCCAAAAAATCTCATTGGTGCCTCATTTGACGTAGAGTTACAGTTTAAGTCGGGAGTTACATACACCTTAGCCAAATACATTTAAACTCCGTTTTTCACAATTCCTGACATTTAATCCTCGTAAAATTCCCTGTCTTAGGTCAGTTAGGATCACCACTTTATTTTAAGAATGTGAAATGTCAGAATAATAGTAGAGAGAATGATTTATTTAAGCTTTTATTTCTTTCATCACATTCCTAGTGGGTCAGAAGTTTACATGCACTCAATTATTATTTGGTAGCATTGCCATTAAATTGTTTAACTTGGGTCAAACGTTTCAGGTAGCCTTCCACAAACCTCCCACAATAAGTTGGGTGAAATTTGTCCCATTCCTCCTGACAGAGCTGGTGTAACTGAGACAGGTTTGTAGGACTCCTTGCTCACATACGCTTTTTCAGTTCTGCCCACAAATGTTCTATAGCTATAGGATTGAGGTCAGGGCTTTGTGATGGCCACTCTAATACCTTGACTTTGTTGTCCTTAAGCCATAGTTTAATGGTTGTGATGTTAGAAAACTGAGGATGGATCAACAACATTGTAGTTACTCCACAATACTAACCTAAATGACAGAGTGAAAACAAGGAAGCCTGTACAGAAAAAAAATATTACAAAATATGCATCCTGTTTGCAACAAGGCCCTTAATTAATACTGCAAAAATGGTGGTAATGTTTTTACACTTTTGTCCTGAATACAAAGTTTGTGGCAAATCCAACACAACACATCACTGACTACCACTCTTCATAATCCTAGAGGAAAATCTGATTCAGTGTGCTTTCCAATAGACACTGGAGATGAATTCACCTTTAAGCAGGATAATAACCTTAAACACAAGGCCAAGTCTACACTGGAGTTGCTTACCAAGATGACATTGTCAGGAATGTTCCTGAGTGGCATAGTTATAGTTTTGACTTAACTTGGCTTGAAAATCTATGGCAATACTTGAAAACGTCTGTCTAGCAATGATCAACAATCAACTTGACAGAGCTTGAATGTCACGACAGCTAGGAGTGGTGGGTGTGGAGTCAGGCGCAGAGAGCAGAGTGAACGGAAAACCTGACTTTAATGCGGTTTGTAAATGTCCAATGCCAAAACACACAGGCGAAAAATTTGATACAATAAGAGCAGCCCAAACATAGGACATGAACTCAACACCAACAAAACAGAAAACAAGCCGCACAAAAGGAGGCGGGCTTAACCGGCTTAAATAGCCCTAACAAACACAAAACGAGGAACAGGTGCAAACAATATAATATTTTATAAATTTTTAATTCAGTCTGTAACACAACAAAATGTGGAATAAGTCAAGGGGTATGAATACTTTCTGAAGGCACCATAAATGGAATTATAAAATGACATTTATAATTTTGAATAGGCTACTCTTGCCTACAATATGTAAGATTTGTTTAGGCCAACAAAAGAATGCGATATAACAGAAACAGACATTTTTGACCAATAACAGTTCTCAGAATTGTCTAAATGCTATGCAACTGATTGTTGTTCTAATGTGTAGAATTATAACAAGATTACAAATACTCGTCATGAATGAATATGGTCAACTGTATTAGCCTAGAGAATTTGCCTCCTATGATTTGTCAGGGAAATGCCAGGGGAATGACCCTGTCATACCTGGGTAAACAACATGTATAATATCTACACTTAGAGCGCAAGATATGAACAGCAGTGTGAAACATGACTTTGGGGAAGGATGGGGATTTCCAAAAATCTACTCACGTTCACTGAATGATAACTCCAGGAAAGTGAAGTAAATGACGGGTGAATTCCCCTTTTTGTTAACGTAAAACTGGGGCAGTCCAATACACTTTGACATTTAGAAAGTTCCTCTGGGTTATTTGCAGTTTCGGCCACAGCGAGGAAGTACATGCTGAGTACTAGACTGGACCCATCTATGACGTCCGGAAACAGAGTCACCGTCATCATATTTGTATAGGAGGCTGATAGCGGTCATAATGACTGAAACAAAAAGGAGAAAATAATTCCCTTGGGAGGGAGGAACTATTGGAGAAATGGATTTCTCATTTACATGTGTAATAAAGGTGTTGGATTCAGACACCAGTATGTTGAGAATGAATGGGTGATACTTGCTATTGCCATGATCTGATGCCTCAGACAAATAAATAATGATATGGCAGCCAGTAGTTTTCAAAAGAGAGACGCTGGCTGTTATATTTTATTTTCTTCCTTTCCTAAATCCATTTCCTCCTTTCCTTTCCTCGCTCCCTTTAGAGTCCGGGGGTGTCAAACTCGTTCCACGGAGAGCGGAGTGTCTGCGGGTTTTTTGTTTTTTTGTTTTTTTGTTTTTTCCTTTCAATTAAGACCTAGACAAACAGGTGAGGGGAGTTCCTTACTAATTAGTCACCTTAAGTCATCAATCAAGTACATGGGTGGAGCGAAAACCCGCAGACACTCAGCCCTCCCTCCGTTGAATGTTTGACACGTGCTTTAGACCAATACTATTGCCATCTACTGGCCGTGTTGAATTCCTACATGTGAAACTCTATTTCCTTCTTAGCTTACATCATTGATAGCTCTCATTCCTCCTTTCCTAGCTGGTTTCTTTACAGGTCAGTAAGGGGATGGCTCACTTTTTTTTATTGCTGCCAGATCTTGGGTAGGTGTTGAACAAATCAACTAACCACATTGCATGTTGTAGCAATCTGATCCCGGACTTTGCAGTCAATAATGTTTCACAGAACCAATGGTTTATACAATGCAGTCTGCAATGGAATTACTTTTGCTTCCCTCCAGGCCTGAGGGCACACACTTTCTAGTAGGCTTAAATTGAAGATTTAAGAATTATTGATATCACATACAATATCTAGCATATACATTATCTAGCATTTCACACATATTATCCAGATATTACTTTAGTGCCTTGTTGCAAACAGGATGCATGTTTTGGAATATTTTTTTTCTGAACAGGCTTCCTTCTTTTCACTCTGTCAATTATGATAGTATTGTGGGGTACCTACAATGTTGTTGATCTATCCTCAGTTTTCTCTGTAGCTGTTTTAAAGTCACCATTGGCCTCATGGTGAGATCCCTGGGTGGTTTCCATTGTTTCTGGCAACTAAGTTAGGAAGGATGCCTCTGTCTTTGTAGTTACTGGGTGTGTTGATATGCCATCCAAAGTGTAATTAATAACTTCACCATGCTCAAAGGGATATTCAACGTTTTTTTTTTTTTTTTACACATCTACCCTTCTTTGCAAGGCATTGGAAAACCTCCCTGGTCTTTGTGGTTGAATCTGTGTTTAAAATTTCTTGCTCGACTGAGGGACCTTACAATTGTCTGTATGTGTGGGGTACAGAGATGAGGTAGTTATTCAAGCATCATGTTAAACCTTATTAATGCACATAGAGTGAGTCGATGCAACTTATGTGATTGTTAAGCAAATGTTTACTCCTGAACTTATTTAGGCTTGCCATAACAACAGGGTTGAATACTTATTCACTCAAGACATTTCAGCTTTACATTTTTTATTAATTTGTAAAAATGTCAAAAACAAAATTCCACTTTGACATTATGGGGTAAACAAAAAAATCTATTTAACACATTTTAAATTCAGACTGAAACACATCAACATTTGGAAAAGTCAAAGGATGTGAATACATTTTGAAAGCATTGTAGTTATAGTTGATAAAAGTGTTAAATAATTTGAAGTATTTATTTTCTTAGTCAACCTTGTGTTCTGTTTCGTTGTCTTCTTGAATGTAGCCCTGTTTCTTTGTGTTCTTGAACGTAGCCCTGTCTTTGTTAGTTACTCACCTGGTCTAATCGGCTCCTTATTTAGTTCAGTTCATTCTGTTTGTGCCTTTGTGAGGTATTGTTCGTTTAGACTCTACTAAGCCTTTTCCTAGCTCGTTTGTGAGAACCAGTTATAACCTTCAGTCCTAGTTTTGATTCACCTGCTTGTTTGCCTACCTGTGTATTGCCTGCGACCACGATTCATGCCTTCTGCGAAGGCGAAATAAACACCTGTCGTGCTCAGCGTGTGAATCTATACCTTTTTCTCCCTGAGTGTTCATTACAAGTTTGAACATGTGAAAGTTGGTTTGATGTCCCTAGTTTGAATGGTTGAGGCGTTACTGTTGGTGAGTTATTTTATGTAAATACTAACACATTTATATAGTTAGTTGATAGAAGTGTTAAAGAATGTGAAGTTAGGATAGCCTGAACATGCTTAACTTTTATCAACTATTAAAATTTGCATAAAATATTACTTGAACAGTTCGAGTTAATGTTAAGATAATTTATGCAAATTTGTATAGTTATAGTTGATATGTTTTTAAGCATTTGAAATTAGGATACCCTGAACATAAGTTGGTTTTGTGTGTCTAGTTTGAACGGTTCAAAAGTTACTATTGGTGGGTTCTTTTAATCAAATGCCTGCAAATGTTTATAGTTATGGTTGATCAACATTTGAAAGAATATGAAATTAGGACAGCCTGAACATGTGCATGTTGATTTAGTATATCTAGTTTGAGTGGTTCAACAGTTACTATTGGTGGGTTATTTTAAGCAAATGTACAGTACCAGTGAAAAGTGTTTTCTTTACTTTCACTGTTATTCTACAATGTAGAAAATAGTAAAGATGTCAAACTATATGAAATAACACAAATGGAATCATGTAGTAACCAAAAAAAGTGTTAAACAAATCAAAATATATTTTCTATTTTGAGATACTTCAAATTAGCCATCCTTTGCCTTGATGACAGCTTAGCACACTCTTGGCATTCTCTCAACCAGCTTCCTGAGGTAGTCACCTGGAAGACATTTACATTAACAGGTGTGCCTAAACATAAGAATGAGTGAGGTTTTTGGAGAGAGTCTCAGTCTTAAACTATTTTCCACACAGTCTGTGCCTGTATTTAGTTTTCATGCTAGTGAGGGCCAAAAATCCACTCTCACATAGGTACGTGGTTGCAAAGGGCATCAGTGTCTTAACCTCTCAAGGAGCAGCAAGGTGCGTTGGGGCGCTAGCGCCCCACACCCGACACTACCAGGTGAAATGCAAGGCGCCAAATTTAAAATCCAAAAGTTGAATTACTAAACATGCACCAATATTCAAGTGTTTCATACCCATCAAAAGCTCTGTTTCTTGGCAATATCACAGCGTTGTCAGATTTCAAAAAGGCTTTCTGGTGAAAGCACTACGTTTGAGGGTAGCACCTTCACTATTTTTCCCATTACCATGAATTCATTAGCCTTCACGGTTCACACAAAACACATTTCACAGCGAAAACAAATCAATTACCTGTTGAAGAACTTCTGCTGATGGCTTCCCAAGTGTCCAACGAAGACAATCCATGGTTCTTTTGTTAGAAAAAGTAATGTATTATATCCATAAATCGCCGTTTGGTTCGCACGTTTATATTCAGAAACTACTGCCTCCACTCCTCCATTGACACGTGAAGAGAATTTGTTCAACTTATACCTATAAACTTGTCCAAGAACAATCAAACATCCTTTTTAATGTATCCTTAGGAACACTTTTGTAACCTATCCAGAAATCTGGCAGTGGCTTCTGATTAAATTCAATTTTCACAGAACTGCTTGTTACAATTTCAATGAGGCTTTCTCATTCAGATATCGGTAGGTGGACTGGAGGCAGGGCATGAAAGGGATAACGAATCCAGTTGTTTGTGGAAAAAGGGGGAGGCTTGCAAGCTGAAGAACACAATCCCAACCGTGAAGCACGGGGGTGGCAGCATGTTGTGGGGGTGTTTGGTGCAGGAGGGACTGGTGCACTTCACAAAATAGATGGCATCATGAGGAAGGAAAATTATGTGGATATATTGAAGCAACATCTCAAGACATCAGTCAGGAAGTTAAAGCTTGGTCGCAAATGGGTCTTCCAAATGGACAATGACCCCAAGCATACTTCCAAAGTTGTGGCAAAATGGCTTAAGGACAACAAAGTCAAGGTATTGGAGTGGCCATCACAAAGCCCTGACCTCAATCCCATAGAAGATGTGTGGGCAGAACTGAAAAAACGTGTGCAAGCAAGGAGGTCTACAAGTTAGGATATCCTATGTGTAAGTTGGTGTGGTGTCTCTAGCTTGATCAGTTCAAGAAAACATTCATATAGTTATAAAAAAAAAATAAGAATTTGAAGTTAGGATTACCTAAACATGTGAAAGTTGGTGTGATGTCTCTAGCCTGAACGGTTCAATAGTTAGTGTTGGTGATTTATTTCATGCAAATACAGTATATGCAAATTAATATAGTTTATATTTGACAAAAGTTTTAAAGAACTTTAAGTTAGGATAGCCTGAACATGTTAAAGTTGGTTTGGTGTCTAGCTGTTGGTGAGTTGTGTTATGCAAATGTATGCTAATTTACAGTACGTATTTATAGTTGCTAATAGTTTTAAAGAAATTGAAGTTAGGATTAGTCTTGCTAACAGCAGCCTCTCTACTTCCCTGACTTGAGTCTGGAATGGCTGCTTTGTGTAGGCACGAAGTGCCGAAGATGAATGTCTCCCGGCACCTGTGTGATCTGTCGCCGGTTACAGGAGGCTACACGCAGAGAAATGGCGGACAGGTTATGTGGGTATCCCCCAGCCGCCTGGGTCTGCCTTGCTTTAGCACAGCTTAAGGGGTTCCACCTCAGTGATCCGGTCCTACGTAGACTTTCGAGACCAGCCTAACTGACAAGCGTTGTATAATGTGCTAGCCAGGTTAGCTAACTTGCCAAGGTGAGCTAGATACTACTAGCTATTCCAGCTTCCTAATGTTGTAAGCAGCCTCTAATGTGTTAGTGATGGCTATTTAACATTCTGACGGCTTTGAGCTATAAACTGTTTTTCAGGCTCTCGGTCCCAGCTTTGAAGCACCTTTACTGACCTCGCCTTCCTGATGATAGTGGGGTGAACAGGCAGTGGCTCAGGTGGTTGTTGTCCTTGATGATCTTTTTGGCCTTCCTGTGACATCGGGTGCTGTAGTTGTCCTGGAGGGCTGGTAGTTTTCCCCCGGTGATGTGTTGGGCAGATCGCTCCACCCTCTGGAGAGCCCTGCAGTTGTGGGCGGTGCAGTTGCCGTACCAGGCGGTGACACAGTCCGACAGGATGCTCTCAATTGTGTAGAAGTTTGTGAGGGTTTTAGGTTCCAAGACAAATTTCTTCAGCCTCCTGAGGTTGAAGAGGCGCTGTTGCGTCTTCTTCGCCACACTGTGTGTGTGGACCTTTTCAGTTTGTCAGTGATGATTACACAGAGGAACTTGAAGCTTGTGGTCCCGTCGATGTGGATAAGGGGGGGGTGTTCTACTGTTACCTGAAGTCCCCGATCAGCTCCTTTGTTTTGTTGACGTTAAGTAGGCTGTCTCGTCATTGTTGGTAATCAAGCCTACTACTGTTGTGTCGTCTGCAAAGTTGATGCTTGAGTTGGAGGCATGCGTACCCATGGGTGAACAGTGGGTGAACAGTGAGTACAGGAGGGGGCTGAGCAGGCACCCTTGTGGGGCCCCAGTGTTGAGGATCAACAAAGTGAAGGTGTTTCCTACCTTCACCACCTGGGGGTGGCCCGTCAGGAAGTCCAGGACCCAGTTGCACAGGGTGGGGTTCAGACCCAGGACCTCGAGCTTAATGATGAGCTTGGAGGGTACTATTGTGTTGAATGCTGAGCTATAGTCAATGATCAGCATTCTTACATAGGTATTCCTCTTGTCCAGATGGGATAGGGCAGTGTACAGTGTGATGGTAAGCAAATTGAAGGGGGTCTAGGGTGGCAGGGAAGGTAGAGGTGATGTGATCCTTGACCAGTCTCTCAGCACTTCATGATGACAGAAGTGAGTGCTACGGGGTGATAGTCATAGGTACTGCAGTCTCAGTCCTGGTAACAAATGGATTCAATAGGGAGTGTGTCTAACAGAGCCAAAGGTCACCAGAAACTCATTTCTGGTGTTTTTTTCTCAGGTTTTTGCCTGCTAAATGAGTTGTTATACTCACAGACATTATGTTAACACTTTTAGAAACTTCGTTATGATAAGAAAATACAGCGTCCATTGAAACGTGAAGAGAACTTGTTCATGCTATACCTATAAACTTGTCCAAGAACAATCAAACATCATTGATAATGTATCCTTAGGAACACTTTAATGTATATTTTGTATAATATTTAAACCGGAATATAAACTGGGCAAGCCGGGAAGGCGCATTCTCTTCTGTTTACTTCTGTGAGGCCACTTCCTAATTCGTCTGCCATCTAAAGCAACTAAATAGAATCAAAACACTGTCCAGAGACTGTTGACATCCAGAGGAAGCAATAGGTACTGCATTCATATGCCCTTATTTGGGCATTTTCATAAGGGAGGGGTTCCAAATGAGGCAATGTGTCAAAATCACTTTTTCCAGGACAGAAATTCCTCTGGGTTTTTGCCTGCCATATCCGTTCTGTTATACTCACAGACAGAATGTTAAATCTTTTAGAAACCTCAGAGTGTTTCCTATCCAATGGTACTAAATATGTGCATATCCTATTTTCTGGGCTTGAATGGCAGGCATTTTACTTTGGGCACGCCAGACTCTCCAAAACCGACATCACTGCTGCTGATTCCTAAGTAGTTTAAAGTTGCCCCAGAACAGAGCAGCATGGCTGGCCCATAAATGTACACTGAGAGCTAACATGCATGTCAATCTCCTCCTGGCTCAAAGTAGAGGAGGGATTAACTGCATCACTACTTGTCTTTGTGAGAGGTAATGACATGAAAGCACTGAGTTGTCTGTTTAAACAACTAGCACACAGCTCAGACACCCATGCATACCCCACAAGACATGCCACCAGAGGTCTCTTTACATTCCCCAAGTCCAGAACAGACTATGGGGAACGCACAGTACTACATAGAGCCATGGCTACATTAAACTCTTTTCCATATCAAGTAACTCAAGCAGTGAAATCAGACCCACACCCCCCCAAAGACAGATAAAGCTACACCTTATGGAACAGCATGGACTGTAAGGAGACACACACACACATGCTAACACACGCACTCAACACACACGTACATTGTAATATTGTTATGCTGCGGTATTATGTATTGTGTATTGTAGATATATTGTGGTAGTGTGTAGTAATGTGTTGTGTGATGTACTGTTTTATTTAGTAAGTAATTGCCTTAATCTTGTTTGGACCACAGGAAGAGTAGCTGCTGTCTTGGCAGAGGCTAATGGGGATCTGTGATAAATACAAAATAGAAGTGAGTTATTGGGAGTCCAACTTTTTAATGAAACTTGCTGATTCTGTCCACTGTGCCGCCAATTGTGCACATCTGTGTGAAGGTTACTCAATGGCTGGTAAAGATCACACTCTGTGACCCATCTCTTTTGATCAGCGACTAAGACCATGGTTTAGAGACAGATACAGTCCTGTATCAGCTGGTGTTGTTGCATATTTACTTAAACTTTGTATGATAGTAAGGGGTACTTTTTGGTTCTTTGAAAAATTGGCTGCCATCTGGTAGGCTACTAATAGGAAATGGTGCTCGTTCACCAAAGAAACTAAACAGTTATTTTTGGTAGTTATCATGTAATAACCACTTTACCGTCTCATTTCTAAGTAAATACCAGATAGTGGACCGTTGGCTATAATAAATCATGATCCAATTATTGAAGCATCTGAGATTGCTTTGTGTAAAAATCTATGATAATATCACACAATACACAACACCAAATGTCCATTTGTTTTATTGTGAGATTGGGGAGTAAATTCTCCTACAATCCAGAAGATGGCACTATGCACCTGAATTAATAATTCCCTAATACAGTAGCAAATGAACAATCACAAGATTTCAGTAATCTTGATAGCAGTTATACATTGATTCACATTTAAGATTTATTATCAAGAAATGTTCTATCAATGCATATTTGTGCATTGCATAGGTCAAGTGGTGCCTTGGCGAATTCTATGTTAATTCTATTTCACTCAAGAAATAAACTCATCCTATTCAGAAATGGAACAGTCATTACATTGAAATGGAAGTGATCCAAATTGTGGTGGGAAGGATTTGAAGAAGACTGAAATTCTTTGCTTTGTTTGAACCCAGAGTCATTATTTACTTAATGATAGCCAGGGGCACACTCCAACACTCAGTCCTCTTTTTCAAACAAAGCATTTGTGTTTAGTGAGTCCTCCAGATCAGAGGCAATAGGGATGACCAGGGATGTTCTCTTTTGTGTGAATTTTCCTATTAAAATGTAACGAGTACTTTTGGGTGTCAGGGAAAATGTATGGAGTAGAAAGTACATACTTTTAGTTAGGAATGTAGTGAAGTAAAAGTAAAAGTTGCCAAAAATATAAATAGTAAAGTACAGATACTCCCCAAACCTACTTAACTATTTATTTTTACTTAAGTACTTTACACAACAGGTAAAAATGGGTTTGTTTTAGATATTTCCCCTTTTTACATAGCACATTTATCAGTGCTTGTAAAGATAACACTTGACCTGTTCAGCGTTCATAAAACGAAATTGGATTACTTGTTTTTTTCAAGAGCAACATTTATTTACTGGTTTCTTGCTTGATTTGTTCATTTGATTTTCAGAATTATGTAGGAAACTATACAGCATACAATTAACCTGGAACCATATGAAAAAAATAGAAGTTCAAGCATATGTTTAGAGGCACTAAGTGTCACAGTGGGGGAAATGATCTTTAAATGAATGTCGCATTGAAATCAAAGGGCGGAAGATAAATGAAGGGGTGCAAATCACCTGGAATAGAGGGGTGTGGGAGTAATTATTAGTGATTGAGCTTCCCTCATATGTTTCATTAGTAGGGCTGTACACACAATCTCCACTCTGTTTGACCGTGCCAATGCCTAGAACTTGGGTTTATTTTATCATCTTAAATCTAACAGTTAATACCTGTATATTTCCAGCATAATATTGTCTCTGGCAGAGAATGCTCGAAAATGTATCCTCACAAAAATAAACCTTGATGTCCGCACGTCAAGTAATATGAGGGCCATGTGCATTTAGGAGGGAGTGGTGATGGGGGGAAACAGTAGACAGAAAGACTGAATGAGAGGGCTATGACACACCCAACAGAGTAGTGCTACAGGGTCTACCTGCAAAATGGTAAGGTCAGTAAGTAGCCTATAGCCCAAAAGATCAGTAGGATAGCCCATGCTCATAGTGATAAAACTAACTAGATAGCAACAACTTGCAAATACAGTGAGGGGAAAAAAGTATTTTATCCCCTGCTGATTTTGTACGTTTGCCCACAAACAAAGAAATGATCAGTCTATAATTTTAATGGTAGGTTTATTTGAACAGTGAGAGACAGAATAACAACAAAAAAATGCAGAAAAAAACACATGTGAAAAATGTTATAAATTGATTTTCATTTTAATGAGGGAAATAAGTATTTGACCCCCTCTCAATCAGAAAGACTTCTGGCTCCCAGGTGTCTTTTATACAGGTAACGAGCTGAGATTAGGAGCACACTCTTAAAGGGAGTGCTCCTAATCTCAGTTTGTTACCTGTATAAAAGACACCTGTCCACAGAAACAATCAATCAATCAGATTCCAAACTCTCCACCATGGCCAAGACCAAAGAGCTCTCCAAGGATGTCAGGGACAAGATTGTAGACCTACACAATGCTGGAATGGGCTACAAGACCATCGCCAAGCAGCTTGGTGAGAAGGTGTCAACAGTTGGTGTGATTATTCGCAAATGGAAGAAACCCAAAAGAACTGTCAATCTCCCTCGGCCTGGGGCTCCATGCAATATCTCACCTCGTGGAGTTGCAATGATCATGAGAACGGTGAGGAATCCAAATTCAATATATTATCATTTTTTTATACTGTATATATTTTGATACTTAAAGGGGTCCTAAAATTAAAAATCGAATATTTAAATGATCTTAAAACAATACACTATGTTAGCTTAGTAAATATATTCCAAAACATGCATCCTTTTTGCAACAAGGCATTAAAGTAATACTGTAAAAAACGTGGTAAAGCAATTCATTTTTTGTCCTAAATACGAAGTTACATTTTTGGGGCAAATCCAATTCAACACATTACTGAGTACCACTCTCAATATTTAAAAGCATAGTGGTGGCTGCATCATATTATGGGTATGCTTGTAATCGTTATGGACTGGGGAGTTTTCTCAGGATAAAAAATAAAATGGAATGGAGCTTTGACTTAAATCTGCTTGAAAATCTATGGTAAAACTTGAAAATTGTTGTCTAGCAATGATCAACAATTAAAACCTACATAAAAAAACATTTATATTGTACAATCCATGTGTGCAAAGCACTTAGAAAGACACGCCCAGAAAGACACACAGCTGTAATCATTGCCCAAGGTGTTTCTAACATATAGTGACTATTTACTTATGTAAATAAGCTATCTGTATTTCATTTTCTATACATTTGTTAAAATTTCTAAAAACATCTCATTTCGTCATTATGGGGTATTGGGTTTAGATGGGTGAGAAAAATAAATGTAATCCAGTTTGAATTCAGGGTGTAACACCACAAAATGTTGAATAAATCAAGGGGTATGAATACTTTCTGAAGGCACTGGACTTTAACATCTACATTTAGCGTGTTGAGTTGAATTCCCTAGTCCCATGTGTTTACTCAACTCAACTGGATTTCTGGTGGTAAGTAACTATTTTCCCCATGCACCAAGAAAGTATATTTGAATTGATATGCAATTTTATTTATTTTTCATATTGTAAGTGTTGCATCATTAAGTGCATGGATTCAAATGTGCATTCTGGAATAGGACTCAAATAGGAATAGGAGTAGAATAATTTATTATTATCATTGTTGATATCTTAGCGATGCAAAATAGCAATTTCTCTTTCAATGCACTCTCACATACTGTAACAATGTATTGTTATCTATCAGTATATTTTACTACCCTCTGATATAATACTTACAATTCTGTTTTACAAAGTCAAAGATTCATGTAGAAATCAATAGGTTGCAATTATCAAACACTTCATCAAACTCTATCTTTTCCTGGCAAGCATTAGACATTTTGGAAAAGGTAAACATTTCCGTCCCAAATGTAAAATGAATGGACCCTGACCACTCAAAGCCACAGGCACGAAAAGCAAACACCTGCAGCTCAGTTGGAAAGGCATTGGCCCGGGTATAGAAGTCTCTTTCTTCTCGCCGTCAGGCTCAAAGCATGGCTGCACAGTTAAGAGTTTAAACAAGCCACGCTCATTATCTATAAGCGGGTGTGTTAGGGAGTTGGGTGCGACCAGGTCAGCCATTGGAGTCTTGCCAGAAGGACCTGAAGCTGTAATATATGTTCACTCAGGATAACCAAATAAATCCAGGCAAAATGACTGCAGTTGAAATTTTCCAGGCAGCCAAATCCAGACTTACTTAGTGAAAACGTTGATCCTGTTCCCCCTGAAGGTCAGGTCTAGTTTTAAGAACCATATATGGAGTTTGTCATTATTTCCATTTTCAATATTCCAGAGAAAATCTGTCGTTACCAGGCAATAAGGATACTTGATGGACATTCTCTGACAGTATGCGACTAATAAACACAAAGTACCAGTGATTGGCATGACATTCTGTCCACCTGGAACTTTTAGACCTTCTTCCTGGATTGCATGTTCTCAATTTGTTACACAATGAGACAGGACGTAGCCTAAAGGGGGCACTGGTGCATTTGTTTTAAACTGCTTTTGCTTAACTGTTTTTGTCAATTAAGGGCCCACCACAAAGCACAAGATAAAATCTGCAACCAAATGTTATACAGATGGGGTTAGGGCACAGACAATTAAGCTTATGCTCAACTAGATAGCACTGTACATCTGTAAATTGTTACCTTGTAAAAGAGAGTTAAAGCCCTTTAGGCTATGTTTTTCCCAGCCTCTCTGCTTCTACATCTGCATTGCTTGCTGTTTGAGGTTTTAGGCTGGGTTTCTGTACAGCACTTACATTTTATTGGTTGATTATGAAAACATTGTCACCTGGATACAGTAGGCTACTGTACAGTAGGTAATTCTTACAACGTGCTGAATATTGCAGTGTTCCACAGTCCTGACATTTTGAACATCATGTTTTTCGCTGAGTAATATTTGAAATGGAAAGTTATTCAGAGTAACACAAGTCTCCAAGCACCGACCCAAAGTTATGTAAGCTAGTTCATAACAAATTGACTCTTTATTTTATTGGGCCACATTTATGACAGAGATTTTTCTGTGGTTTTTGAAAGTCATCCCGTCTCAATAGCAGTAGTGTACACATTTACCCCATCAAAGTTATTATTACCGTCACATGGCAATGGCTAGCACAAGCACAGTGGCATAGTCACACAAAAGCAATGTTCTCTTGCTACTGCATGCCAGTGTAGTATGAGGTAAACCACAAGCTGAGACAGATTTCCTCTGGGCTTTTTCAAACATCCTGAGAACAGAATACATCCATGACAGTTGGACTCAAAATGTGCTGTGCACACCTTTTATTTTTAAAGGGGTGGCCAAGCACTGCGGTTTTCATCCCACCATGAGTGTGTTTATATGTATGTCTCTGTGTCCTGAACTTAAACCTTCAGGCTAACCTTCAGGATACTTCTTGGATTCCTTATACTGTCTCTGGCACAGTTACTTCAATGCTCCAGGGTTGGAGTCAACCTGAGGAGTCCAAGTGGGGTCCTCTGTGGAGTTGTTAATAATACTTGGACAGAAGACAATCATCAAACCATTGGTATGCAGTCTGGGCCCTCTTCCTATTCTCCCCCACTGTATCCTGGATTGAGACATTGTTAGGATTGTATTTAGCCATGTTAATAAGAGACTAATTGCTATACTGAAATTAGAGTAAATAGTTTTGACATGTCCCATAATTCACTTAGAATTAAATGGAAGCAATATTAAGTAATAGCGGACAGCATAGCTCTCTATACACATGGAAAGGTAAAGACGTAAAAATATATTATCACACGTTTCTATTTCTCAGAATTATATTTCCAGTCTTTTCAAAATTCTACACAAATTCTGAAATGATTGACTAAAACGGTGATTTGGCCATTATGAAAGGTCTCTGAAACAACTAACACTGCAGACTCATAAAGGAATTACTCATCCATTTTGAATGTTATATATTTTTTGAACATTTTGTAACAATATAAATCTAAAGCAGGACTGAATAGAAGGGATCATAAAGTTAATGTGCAATCTGTGATATGGTCACTTTATTCAATACCCCACATACATTTTCATATATACCCGGCCTATACAGACTGGGAGAGTTCTACAGGTAGAGGAGGAATGCTCAAACATACAAAAACACTAGCTCCTATTTCAAACCACTTGAGACACGTTTGCCTGCCAATTTTCAAAATGTAACCCTGGTTTTGGCATCTAATTATTTCTAAAGCACAGTCTTAGTTACAGCTACGATGCCAGAGATGTTGGCTTGCCTTGGCATTATAAAGTATCGAGGAACGAAGCCCCATATTCAATCAAAACCAGTTAGGAAGGTTTCTGGAATAAGAGGCTTATTCCCAGGCAACTACTATACTTGTGATATGTAATTAAGTTTATTTTGGTTTCACCCTGTAAACAGGAATCCACAATGTTCTTGTGTGACCACCTCAGTTTTGAACCCGGTTTGTTTGAGCACGACAAGACTTTATTAGCCCACTAAACTAAAGGCATTGGCTCGAGGAGCAAACACAAATCTATATCTCAGGCAAGGTTACTCATCATACAAGCATGGTTATAAGAAACACCTTGCAGTCCAAGATGAATTTTGTATTATTTTTTTGTACGCCACCTGGGATAGCAATACGTTTTATTGAATAAGGCCCTAAATATTTGAAATATGGAAGCTTTTATGCAGCCTACAGCATATCCTATAAAGAAACACTATGGAAACGATGAATATCCATTGTATGTGATCTATAAATAAAATGCACCATAGAAACTATGACCTTTTTGCTAGCAGTCCCAATTTTGTTGGGGGAATAAGTAGTATAAAATAATGAGCTGCAAATCCTTTTTTTGTAATGTAAACAGATGTCTCAAACTTTTTTTAAAATCCATTATAAATGGTTTATCAACAGAGATTAATGGTGTTGCATAATTTATTTAGCACTTACAAGTAATAAAAGTTCCCAAGAATCTTTCCTATCTAGTCTGCCCTCTTTACGCCACTGTTTAAAGAGGTTAGGAGCTTGAGTAAACGCTCATTTTAAATTACATAATGCAAAGCTTTGTGTTTTAGTGCCTTTATGTAGAGGATGACTCATAGTGGTGGGAAGAGCAAAGACGATTTGAGAATAAATATTGCACTTCAATTAGTTTAGACAGCATGGCATCAGAGAGTAATTAAACTGGTTCGCGTTGGAATTCCTTTTCCAATTCCTTAGTTCAGGTTTGTAGAGATTTCAGAGCACCTGCAGGTTTCTGTGTGTGAATTATTTTCATTGGATGGGGTTCAAACTTTGAGGGGAAAAAACTGTGGCAGCATTACGCCATTCTCCCCTCTTGGAAAAAATGGGATTTAAACAAGTCTCTTACAAGATATCCAGCAGAATAGTTGGAGTTTAAGCGAAGTCAAGTTTTCTCCTCTCAATGCAAACCTTGTCGGACATCTACTGTATATTGGAAAGCAAGACAAGCAACAGGACATTTACATCACTATGGTACTGAATAGCGACTCTGGGAGTAACGGTTTGCATAGTGTAATTTACCATAGAACATTAACTTCTAGTCCACATTTTCACATTTCCAAACTTGTTCATGTTTACTTATTTCAAACGGGAAAAGCCTGTGCGCATTTCTCCCTGGCTAAAATTCAAAAGAAGATCAGAGGATGAAAGTACTGAAAAGTGTCCCTCTTTTATTGGGGTGTTGGACTCTCTTGTACCTGGACTTTATCCCAGCGTCACTGAGCCATACCGGCGTTGCAGAGTGCGCACCCGAGGGCGGAGGCAAGGAGCACACCGGCGGAGCAGGTGAAGGAGCCAACCCGGGAATTGGCTCAACTGCCAGGTCGACGGTAGGAAACTACGGAGCAGGGGGTTGGAAGTCTCTAAGTGCTGCGAGGATCACGCGCATTAGAACAGGACCCCCGCTGATAAAGGGCGAGGCAGCCAAAGCGAAATCTGTGACATCAGTGTCATCACCGCATGGCGTAACCGTCAGCCGTGCTCGTGGAGCTGTCAATTTGGGGCCCAAGGAGGCTGTGCGCTATTGGGTACCCGGCGGGGATGCTACTAAAGCAGAAGCTGCGCCTGCTCCCGTGGCGTTAAGCATGCAAACAGGAAAAGGCTCAGGCAGGCCTGGACAGAGCAAAGGAAACACTGTCCCCAGAGCTGCAACATCAGCACGAACTGGACAGCAAAAAGTCGTTGATGTGCAAAAGCACATCGCTCGATTGGCCCAAATGAGTGGCAAAGCAACGGGCAAACTTAACGGCAGATACTCTCCAAAGCTCCTATTGGTAACTCCGCATGACTACATGTTGTCATTGTATTGGTCACTATCCACAGGAGGGGTGAACACTAGTGTGCTGCACGAGGCTGGCATGGCCAACACCATCACCAGCTTTGTGGATAAAGGACAAGGTAAACCTTTGATGCCATATAAACAGAGTTATAAAAGAAATAACAGTGGTGTCTCATAATACACAAAAATCTGCATTACTTCTTGCAAAGTCAATGCTTACTTATCTTTAATTGTAGCATTTTGTTAAGTTAATAAATTAAACATAACCAAGAGACAGTGGAGCTGTAGGCCTATGCTCATCAAACCAACCTCTTTATTAAACAGGTAAAGTCAAGCTAAAGTTGAAGCAAACTTGAAGCTTAAGTCAAAAGATTTCTTGGTGTTTGACATAATCGTTTCTAAAACTCTTGGTTATGGGTCTGTCACACTGTCAGTAGCCATGTGCATAGTCATTATTGGTGGCAGCTAGCCTTGTGGTTAGAGCATTGGACTGGCTAACCGAAAGGTTGCAAAATCGAATCCCCGAGCTGACAAGGTAAAAATCTGTCGTTCTGCACAAGGCAGTTAACCCACTGTTCCTAGACTGTCATTGAAAATAAGAATTTGTTCTTAACTGACTTGCCTAGAAAAAAAATCCCTTAGTTATTTACAGCTTCTAAAGTGTAAACAAATAATACTTTATTTGCTGTGTAAAGCTCTCATATTTCTAGCTGCTAAAGGTTTACATTTCAAGCACTTATTTTTCCCTTTATTTGTATAACAGGTTGGTAACCTTCCCCTTTGTATGACTAAGAAGTTGTAACTGATCCCTTGCCAGACATTGCATTTTTTTCATCTGTAAAACAGAACACACCTTCTTCTTTTTCTTCTTCTTCCCCATGACCTCTTTCTCCTCCTGTCCTCCTCTTCCTTCCTCAATTTCTCAGTTTCAGATGTCTTTTTATCTCTGGTTGGGTTCCTAAGTCTGCAAGTCACTCTACCCTTTCTCAATATATTTTGTGTTGTTCAGGTTTTGTCTGGTCCACTCTTAGAAAATGCCATATGACATGGTGGTAGATCCACTCATAAACAGCTGCAGGTCGATAATAATGGTCTGTTTACAGTTCAGTGTGGTATGTAGTCTGCAAATGTCTGGTTTTAATGTACTTTCAAACACATACTGTGCCTGGAAGAAAATGCTGACTTTCAATTTTATATGGCCATGCTTTCCCTCACCAAAGAAAAATATTACACATAATTCTTACGACCTGTGTCTTACCTGAGAAGCCACATTAACACGTAAAGGAACATGTCAATATGATGGTTATTCTTGCCCTTGACTCTGTTATCTTCTTTTACAGATGCCCGTAATCCCCAGCTGAGAAGACAGAAGTATTACTTCAACATCAGTTCCCTGGAGAAGGAGGGGTTACTGGGTGCCGAGCTGCGTATACTCAGGAAAAGACTGGCTGATCCACACAAAGCACTTTCCACTGACAGAGTTTTCTGCCTGAAGCTTTTCACCTGTGTAGCAGGTAACCAGAAAGCTACACTGCTCCAAACTCGAACCATCAAGGATCACAATACGCCCAAATGGGAAGTGTTTGACATTTGGAAACTATTCAAGAATTTCAAGAACTCCGTCCAGCTTTGCTTCGAGCTGGAGGGTTTAGAACGGGGACGCCCAGTGGACCTCAGGGCACTGGGCTTCAGTCGTCTGGGCAGGCAGACCAAAGAGAAGGCATTTTTCCTCATGTTCGGGCGCACCAAGAAAAACGACTTGTTCTACAATGAGATCAAAGCTCGGTCGGGCCACGACAACAAGACTGTGTACGAATACCTGTTCACTCAGCGGCGCATGCGCCGAGCTCCAACCACCCGCGGCAAGAAGCTGGCCAAGAACCCCAAGCCTCGTTGCCACAGGAAGCAGCTGCACGTCAACTTCAAGGAGATGGGCTGGGATGATTGGATCATCGCCCCACTAGAGTATGAGGCCTACCACTGTGACGGGGTGTGTGACTTCCCTATTCGCTCGCATCTCGAGCCCAACAACCACGCCATCATCCAGACGCTCATGAACTCCATGGACCCCGACTCGACTCCGCCCACCTGCTGTGTGCCCACTCGCCTCAGCCCAATCAGCATCCTCTACATTGACTCAGCCAATAACGTGGTCTACAAACAGTACGAGGACATGGTGGTGGAGTCCTGTGGCTGCAGGTAGCAATGGACGAAAGACTCATCTGAGATCTTGATTTTATAGTTCAGTCTGAAATCCTACAGTTTGAGTTAAATCTTTTGAGTAAACAGATTGGTTAACACTCAAAAGTTTTAGAACACTGAGTCATTCAAGGGTTTTTATTTATTTGTACTATTTTCTACATTGTAGAATAATAGTGAAGACATAAAAACTATGAAATAACACATATGGAACCATGTAGTAACCAAAAAAGTGTTAAACAAATAAGAATATATTTTATATTTGAGATTCTTCAAATAGCCACCCGTTGCCTTGTTGACAGCTTTGCACACTCTTGGCATTCTCTTAACAAGCTTCACCTGGAATGCTTTTCCAACAGTCTTGAAGGAGTTCCCACATATGCTGAGCACTTGTTGGCTGCTTTTCATTCACTCTACGGTCTGACTCACCCCAAACTATCTCAATTTGGTTGAGTGCTGCATCAGGTCATCTGCTGCAGCACTCCATCACTCTCCTTCTTGGTAAAATAGCCCTTACACAACCTCGAGGTGTGTTGGGTCATTGTCCTGTTGAAAAACAAATGATAGTTCCACTAAGCCCAAACCAGATGGGATGGCGTATCGCTGCAGAATGCTGTGGTAACCATGCTGGTTAAGTATGTCTTGAATTCTAATTAAATCACAGACAGTGTCACCAGCAAAGCACCACCACACCATAACACCTCCTCCTCCATACTTTACGGTGGGAAATACACATGTGGATGTCATCCATTCACCCACACCGCATCTCACAAAGAACCAAAACCAAAAATCTCCAATTTGGACTCCAGACCAAAGGACAGATTTCCACCCGCCTAATGTCTATTGCTTGTGTTTCTTGGCCCAAGCAGGTGTCTTCTTCTTATTGGTGTCCTTTAGTAATGGTTTCTTTGTAGCAATTCGACCATGAAGGCCTAATTCACACACACAGTCTCCTATGAACAGTTGATGTTGAGATGTGTCTGTTACTTGAACTCTGTGAAGCCTTTATTTGGGCTGGTAACTCATGTCTTAAAGTAATGATGGACTGTCGTTTCTCTTTGCTTATTGGAGCTGTTCTTGCCATAATATGGACTTGGTCTTTAACCAAATAGGGATATCTTCTGTATACCACCCCTACCTTGTCACAACACAACTGATTGGCTCAAATGCATTAAGAAGGAAAGAAATTCCACAAATACATTTTTAACAAGACACACCTGTTAATTGACATGCATTCCAGGTGTCTACCTCATGAAGCTGGTTGAGAGAATGCCAGAGTTTGCAAAGCTGTCATCAAGGCAAATGGTGGCTACTTTGAAGAATCTCAAATATAAACATAAAGAAAACCCTTCAATGAGTAGGTGTGTCTAAACGTTTGACTGGTACTGTAAGTATTCACACCCCTGAGCCAATACTTTGTTGAAACCCTTTGGCAGTGATTACAGCTGTTAGTCTTTCTGGGTAAGTCTATAAGAGCTTTCCACACCTGGATTGTGTAACATTTGCCCATTATTATTATTTTCAAAATTCTTCAAGCTCTGTCAAATTGGTTGTTGATCATTGCTAGACAACCATTTTTAGTTCTTGCCATAGATTTTGAAAAAGATTTGATTCAAAACTGTAACTCAGCCACTCAGGAACATTCACTGTCTTCTTGGTAAACAACTCCAGTGTAGATTTGGCCTTGTGTTTTAGGTTATTGTCCTGCTGAAAGGTGAATTCATCTCCCAGTGTCTGGTGCAAAGCAGACTTAACCAGTTTTCCCCTAGGATTTTACCTGTGCTTTTTTTTTTACCTTGCGTTTATTTTTTATACTGAAAAACTCCCCAGTCCTTAATGATTACAGGCAAAGCCATAACATGATGCAGCCACCACTATGCTTGAAAATATGGAGAGTGACAATCAGTAATGTGTTGTATTGGATTTGCCCTAAACATAGCACTTTGGATGCAGAACAAAAAGTGAATTGAATTTTCCACATCTTTTGCAGTATTACTTGAGTGCCTTGTTGCAAACAGGATGCATGCATTGGAATATTTGTATTCTGTACAGGCTTCCTTCTTTTCACTCAGTCAATCAGATTGGTATTGTGGAGTAACTACAATGTTGTTGATCCATTCTCAATTTATTCCTGTCACATCCATTAAAATATGTAACCGTTTTAAAGTCACCATTGGCCTCATGGTGAAATCCCTGAGTGGTTTCCTTCCTCTCCGGCAACTGAGGTAGGAAGGAGGCCTGTATCTTTGTAGTGTCTTGGTGTATTGATACACCATCCAAAGTGTTATTAATAACTTCATCGTGCTCAAAGGAATATTCAAGGTCTGACATTTTGACATTTCTACTCATCTACCAATTGATGCCCTTCTTTGTGAGGCACTGGAAAACCTCTCTGGTCTTGTGGTTGAATCTGTGTTTGAAATTCACTGCTAAACTGAGGGACCTTGCAGATCATTGTATGTGTGGGGTAGAGAAATTATGTAGTCATTAAAAAATCACGTTATACACTAGAATTTCACATAGAGTCCATGCAATTTATTATGTGACTTGTTAAGCACATTTTTACTCCTGAACTTATTTAGGCTTGCCATAACAAAGGGTTTGAATACTTATTGACTCAAGACATTTCACCTTTTCTTTTTTTATTAATTTGTAAAAAAAACATAATTCCACTTTGACGTTCTGGATTATTGTGTGTCGGCCAGTGATAAAACATCTCAATTTAATACTTTTTTCATTCAGGCTGTATCACAACAAAATGTGGAAAAAGTCAAGGGGTGCGGATACTTTCTGAAGGCACTGTATCCAATGATGTCTTGGCAAGAGATTAAAACTAAATTGATCTATTAATAATAAATAATAATAATATATTTATTTGATATAGTGCTTTTCATTACACAAGGAATCTTAAAGTCACTGTAAAAACCAAACCAATAAATAGGGTTAAGAAGATATTTATTAAATAAACTAAAGTGGTGGTAGCTGGCTAGTGATGGCTATATAACAATCTGATGGCCTTGAGATAGAAGCTGTTTTTCAGTCTCTCTGTCCCAGCTTTGATGCACCTGCACTGACCTCGCCAATCTGGATGATAGCGGGGTGAACTGGCCGTGGCTCGGAAGGTTGTTGTCCTTGATCGTCTTTTTAGCTTTCCCGTGCTGTAGGTGTCCTGGAGGGAAGGCAGTGTGCCCCCGGGGATGCGTTGGGCAGACCGCAACATCCTCTGGAGAGCACTGCAGTTGCGGGCGGTGCAGTTGCCGTACCAGGCGGTGATACAGCCCGACAGGATGCTCTCAAAAGCTTTTCACTTTCTCCACTGCGGTCCCGTCAATGTGGATAGGGACGTGCTCCCTCTGCTGCCTCCTGAAGTACACAATCAACTTGTTTGTTTTGTTGACGTTGAGGGAGAGGTTATTTTCCTGGCACCACTCCGCCAGGGCCTTCACCTCCTCCCTAAAGGCTGTCTCGTCATTGTTGGTAATCAGGCCTACTACTGTTGTGTCGTCTGCAAACTTGATGATTAAGTTGGAGGCGTGCGTGGCCACGCAGTTATGGGTGAAGAGTTAGTGCAGGAGGGGGCTGTGCACTCAACCTTGTGGGGCACCTGTATTGAGGATCAGTGTAGTGGAGGTGTTGTTTCCTACCTTCACCACATGAGGGCAGCCCGTCAGGAAGTCCAAGAGCCAGTTGGACAGGGCGGCGTTCATACCCAGGATCTGTGGGTCTATTGGGGTGGTATGCAAATGGAAGTGGGTCTAGAGTGTCAGGTAAGGTGGAGGTGATATGATCCTTAACTAGCCTCTCAAAGCACTTCAGGAACAATTGTGGACATCTTGAAGCAGGTGAGGACAACAGACTGGGATAGGGAAAGATTTAATTTGACCGTAAACACTCCTTGGGAGCGGACCGTGTTGGTGGCACTGTGTTATCCTCAAGGCGGGCAACGGAGGTGTTTAGCTTGTCCGGGAGCAAGACATTGGTGTCTGCGACTTGGCTGGTTTTCCCTTTGTAATCCGTGATTGTCTGTAGACCCTGCCACATACGTCTCATGTCTGAGCTGTTGAATTGCAACTCCACTTTGTCTCTGCACTGAAGTTTTGACTGTTTGATTGCCTTAGGGAGGGAATAACTACAGTTTGTATTCCATATTCCCAGTCACCTTGCCGTGGTTAAATACTGCCATCTATCCATATTTTTTTATTTGGGTCGGTTTTAATAGTCACTGTGGGAACAACATCCCTTTTACACTTCCTGATGAACTCAGACACCGTGTCCGTGTATACGTCAATGTTATTCTTAAAGGCAACCCAAAACATATCCCAGTCTGCGTGATCAAAACATTATTGGAGCATGTATTCCAAATCGGTCAGACCAGCTTTGAATAGACCTTAGCACTGGTACTTCCTGTTTGAGTTTGTGCCTATAGAACGGGAGGAGCAGAATGGAGTTGTGATCTGATTTGCCGGAGGGAGGGCAGGGGAGGGCCTTGTAGGGAGGGTCTTGTAGGGAGGTCCTTCTAGTCATCCCCAAAGGGAAAGTAGAAATGGTCAACCGTTTTGGAAGTGCAAGTACCACAGGCAATGTGTTGATAGAACTTATGTAGCTTTTTCTGTTTTCCTCAAATTTGCTTTGTTAAGGATCGGACCCTTTTTTTTCCAATTTTCACCTAAAATGACATACCCAAATCTAAAATCCCCAGCTACAAGGAAATGTGGTTTTCCAGTTTGCACAAAGTCCAGTGTAGTTCCTTGAGGGCCTTTGAGGTATCGGCTTGAGGGGGAATATACACAGCTGTGACTAACTGAAAATAATGATCTTGTGAGGTAATAAGGTCGGCATTTGATTGTGAGGTATTCTAGGTCGGGTGAACAAAAGTACTTGAGTTTCTGAACGTTATCACAATCACACCATGAGTAGGTAGTCATGAAACATGCACCACCGCCTTTACTTCTTCCAGGAGAGTTCTTTATTCCTGTCTGCACAATGTACTGAGAACCCAGCTGGCTAAGCTCGTCTACTTTATTGTCCAGGAACTGAACATTAGCGAGTAATATACTCAGAAGCGGTGGATGGTGTGCACACCTGAGTCGGACTAGAAGTCCACTTCGAATACCTCTTCTCCGCCGGAGGGGTCTTGGAGCAGCCTCTGGGATAAGTTCAGTTGCCCTGGGGGGTACGAACAATGGATCCAATTTGGGAAAGTCGTATTTCTGGTCGTAATGCTGATGAGTTACTGTCGCTCTGATATCAAAAGTTCTTTCTGTCTGTATGTAATAACACAAAAAACGTTCTGGGGTAATAATGTAAGAAAAAAAAAAAAAAAAGAGTACTGCAAAGTTGCATAGGAGCTAGAAGCAGAGCTGCCATTTCTGTTGGCATCATCTTTGCTAGGGTTGGGTTGGAACCGGTTAAGGGAACAGGACCAAAAAATGTAAAAGAACAATGAACAGAAACGGAACCTGGAACAAAAGTGATCCATACTTTTCCGGAACAGTACCGTTATCATATTAAAAGCATGAGGACCGGCTAATAACGTTATTTTATGTTCCAGGCATTTTTTTCTAGTCCCACAAAAAAATTGAACAAAGCACCTATACAAAGCCTTCATTCTGTCACTCAAACTTATTCCAGTGTCTGCCAGCAAGAAAATCTTAGCCTAAACACGCATACGCACTGGCAATCTGCCCCTCCCAGCTCTGAAGCATAGGCTACTGTACTGATGTTTCAAGCTTGATTCAGAAGATAGGGAGAGAGATTTTTTATCATCTAGAGAAGAATGGATTAACTTTTTCAATGCTAGTTAACCTGTTACGGATCCAATCCCGTGAATGGGATCGATTTTGACAACATCCGGTGAAATGCAGAGCGCCAAATTCAAATTACACAAACACTAATTTCAAACATTCATGAAAATACAAATGCTGCACACCCTTCAAAAGCTTAGACTCTTGTTAATCTAACAGCATTGTCAGATTTCAAAAAGGCTTTTCGCTCAATTAGCATAATAACATAACCAGCAGAGGTGTCACAAAACTCAAAAATAGCATAAAATAAATCGCTTACCTTTGATGATCTTTCTCTGATGGCAAATCAAAGTGTCCAGGTTACACAATAAAAGGTCCTTTTGTTCGATAAAGTTCCTCTTTATATCCATATAGCTCCGTTTGGTTGACGTGTTTTGTTCAGTAATCCACCAAAGGCTTTCATCCATGCAGACAAACGATATCCCAAAAGTACTCATAAAGTTTGCCGGAAAAAGTCAAACAGCATTTGTAATCAATACTCAGATACCCTAAAATGAATATACACTATAATATTTCAGACGGAATATAACCTGCTGAATAGAACAGAAAAATAACTGAGCGCGCATTCCCTGTTACGCGCAGAATCCAAAACAGTACACTTGACGTGAACCCAGGAACTAGTGCATACTCTCTTGATTTTCATGATTGAAGCTTCCAACCTTTTTCTAAAGACTGTTGGCTTCCACTAGATGTCAGCCTTTTTGAAATCTGACAACGCTGTGATATTGCCAAGAATCTTATTTGTGCTTATTTGAGCTGTTCTTGCCATGATATGGACTTTACCAGGTACACCTGTTAACTTCTTAGGGAGCGGTGGGGCGCTAGCTCACTCCCGACACTACCTGGTGAAATGCAAGGCGCCAAATTCAAAATCCAAAAGTTGAATTATTAAACATGCATCAATATACAAGTGTTTCATAGTCATCAAAAGCTCTGCTTCTTGGCAATATCACAGCGTTGTCAGATTTCAAAAAGGCTTTACGGCGAAAGCACCAGATTTGATTGTTTGAGGATAGCACCTAACATATTTTTCCCATTACCATAAATTCATAAGCCTTCACGGTTCACAGAAAACACATTTCACAGCAAAAACAAATCAATTACCTTTTGAAGAACTTCTGCTGAGGGCTTCCCAAGTGTCCAACGAAGACAATCCATGGTTCTTTTGTTAGAAAAAGTAATGTATTATATCCATAAATCTCTGTTTGGTTGGCGCGTTATAATGAGAAAATATAGCGTCGACTCCTCCATTGAAACGTGAAGAGAACTCGTTCAACTTATACTTATAAACTTGTCCAAGAACAATCAAACATAATTTTAAATGTATCCTTAGGAACACTTATGTATAAATAGTATAATATTTCAACCGGAATATAAACTGGGCGATAAGAAAGGAAAAAAACAAAGAGCGCGCCAGCCGTGAACGCGCGTTACCTTCTATTGACATCTGTGTGGCCACTTCCTTATTCGTCTTCTTCTATGCTCTAAAAGCATCTAAAAAGAATCAGAACACTTTCTCAAGACTGTTGACATCCAGAGGAAGCAATAGGTACTGCATTCATATGCCCTTATATGTGCATTTTCATAAGGGAGTTGTTCTAAATGAGGCAATGTGTCAAAACCACTTTTTCCAGGACAGAAATTCCTCGGGTTTTCGCCTGCCATATCCGTTCTGTTATACTCAGACAACATGTTAACACTTTTAGAAAATTCAGAGTGTTTCCTATCCAATGGTACTAAATATGTGCATATCCTATTTTCTGGGCTTGAATGGGAGGCATTTTACTTTGGGCACGTCAGGCTCTCCAAAACAGTCACCTCGTGCGCTGCTCCCAAAGAAGTTAATTGACATGCATTCCAGGTGACTATCTCATGAAGCTGCCAAGAATGTGCAAAGCTGTCATCAATGCAAAGGGTGGCTACTTTGAAGAATCTAAAATATAGTTTTTATGTCTTCACTATTATTCTACAATGTCTAAAATAGTAAACATAAAGAAAAAAGATTTAGATATGCAGTATATAGTACACTCAAATTAAGATCCTACATCTGTTCTTGACTCAACTGCAATGTACCCACCTGACCTACTCTGTTATTACTATATATTTTACTGTTCAAATCCAGTTGGGAGAATTTTGGCCCATTCCTCCGGACAGAGTAACAGGGTCAGGTTTGGAGGCCTCCTTGCTCGCACACGCTTTTTCAGTTCTGCCCACAAATGTTCTATAGGATTGAGGTCAGGGCTTTGTGATGGCTACTCCAGTACCTTGACTTTGTTGTCCTTAAGCCATTTTGCCACAACTTTGGAAGTATGCTTGGGGTCATTGTCCATTTGGAAGACCTATTTGCGTCCAAGCTTTAACTTCCTGACTGATGTCTTGAGATGTTGCTTCAATATATCCACATAATTTTCCTTCCTCACAATGCCATCTATTTTGTGAAGTGCAGCAGTCCCTCTTGCAGCAAAACCTTTCTCCAAAAACGACAATCTTTGTCCCCATGTGCAGTTGCAAACCGTAGTCTGGCTTTTTTATGGCGGTTTTGGAACAGTGGCTTTTTCCTTGCTGTCGAAATAGGACTTGTTTTACTGTGGATATAGATACTTTGTCCCTGTTTCCTCCAGCATCTTCACAAGGTCCTTTGCTGTTGTTCTGGGATTGATGTGCACTTTTCGCACCAAAGTACGTTCATCTCTAGGAGACAGAACATGTCTCCTTCCTGAGCAGTATGACGGCTGCGTGGTCCCATGGTGTTTATACTTCTGTACTAATGTTTGTACAAGGAACGTGGTACCTTCAGGCATTTGGACATTGCTCCCAAGGATGAACCAGACTTGTGGAAGTCTACAATTTTTTTCTGAGGTCTGGCTGATTTCTTTTGATTTTCCCATGATGTCAAGCAAAGAGGCACTGAGTTTGAAGGTAGGCGTTGAAATACATCCACAGTCACACCTCCAATTGACTCAAATGATGTAAATTAGCAGAAGCTTCTAAAGCCAAGACATCATTTTCAGGAATTTTCCAATCTGTTTAAAGGCACAGTCAACTTAGTGTATGTAAACTTCTGACCCACTGGAATTGTGATACAGTGAATTATAAGTTAAATAATCTGTCTGTAAACAATTGTTGGAAAAATAACTTGTCATGCACAAGTAGATGTCCTAACCGACTTGCCAAAACTATAGTTTGTTAACAAGAAATTTGTGGAGTGGTTGAAAAACAAGTTTTAATGACTCCAACCTAAGTGTATGTAAACTTCCGACTTCAACTCTCTTTGATCATTGTGTCAAGAAGCAGTGCGGTTTGGCTGGGTTGTGTTTCGGAGGACGCACGGCTCTTGACCTTCACCTCTCCAGAGTCCGTACGGGAGTTGCAACGATGATACAAGACTAACTATCAATTGGATACTGTGAAATTGGGGAGAAAATGGTTTCCATGTTTTTGACGCCATTCCATTTGCTCCGTTCCGGCTGTTATTATAAGCTGTCCTCCCATCAGCAGGCTCCACTGTTGCCAACGCCCCATATATGGGCATGGCAGCGTAGATCAGCTTCTGGCCCCTCATTGAAGATAATGGTCGGTCACACACAAGCACACACACAGCACTGATTGCGTTATTAATGGTGGTTAGATTAGCATGGTGTCACCAACCTGATTGCTGCACTCACCTTTCTATTTCACTTCAGATATCATGATATGTGAAGTGAAATAGAATGGTAAATGCAGTGATCAGGCTGGTTCTAGGTTAGGAAGGTGAATTGTGACAAAGTTCTAAACTGTTTTGACCTGTGACCAGGTCAAATGTCACCAACTTTCCATTTACAGGAATGCTCACAGCGAGGGCATGTCTCTGTGATGCTGCGGGTCCCCTTGCTGGTCTTCTTTATGTTTGCATGTTTGGCTACAAATTGGACCTCTCTCGAACAACAGCAGCAGGCAATCCTTATAAACCATATAAATTATCATCTTATGAGGTGGTGTTGACTGGGAGGGCTTGTGACAGGGTGATACAATAGACAGCCAAGTTGTAAATTGCATTTTGTTATATAGAAAGGACAAAGCTATTGGATAATGCACTTCACAACCAAAATGAAGGGCCAAACAGTACGCAGAGCTCATACTGATCCACTTATGGTTTAGGGAACGTAAAGAGACCCCACCCACTTTTTGCAGCTCCTGAATGAAGTCAGAGATGAAGAAGAGCAAAAAGCAGTCAAAGGCTCCCTCCCAGTCTCCTCCCATGTCATCCAGCCATCCCATGACCAGAGTCCCCTGCTGGAGCAAGCCAAAGTTCAGAAACTGCATCACCAACTCTGGGACGTGCAACTATGCATGATCACCCTTCTCACTAGACGACGTTGACCCAGAGGAGATGGAAACAGGAAGTAGGCCCACTGACACTGGCTTACTTAAGTCAACAACTACATGAGATACAGGCCAGGGTAGACATGCTGTCAGCGAGTCACACATCTCACTCAACTGGCTCAGGGGCCAAGAAACTTCTACAATTGTGGAAAAGATGGCCATTTTGCATTTATGTGTGTGGCAGCAGCAAATCACCACCAAGGGCATAGAGAGGCTACGTGGATTCATGACCAGGGAAATGGGAAACGGACCCAGTATTGGAACGAGCCCCAAACACCTGTGACTAGCTTCACCTTATCTGCCACACGTACCCACACCTACTGAAGGGCGGCAGGTAGCCTAGTGGTTAGAGCGTTGGACTCCCTGAGCTGACAAGGTAAAAATCTGTCGTTCTGCCCCTGAACAAGGCAGTTAACCCACTGGTCCTCAGGTGCTGTGGATGTTGATTAAGGCAGAAAAGAAAACACTTTGAAGTTTCTAAAACTGTTAAAATATTGTCTGTGAGTATAACAGAACTCAGGCAAAAACCTGAGCAAAATCCATCTGGGATGTCTGAATCAGTCATGTCACATTGTTTTCAATAGGCCAGCTAATAGGCCAGCTAAGCCTCATAGTTTAAAATTACTTAGGGAGCAGTGGGGCGCCACTCCCGACACTACCCGGTGAAATGCAAGGCGCCAAAATCCAAAAGTTTAATTACAAGTGTTGCATAGTCATCAAAAGCTCTGCTTCTTGGCAATATCACAGCGTTGTCAGATTTCAAAAAGGCTTTACGGTGAAAGCACAACATTTGATTGTTTGAGGGTAGCACCTCAAATATTTTTTTCCATTAGCATAAATTCCATCGCGGTTCACACAAAACACATTTCACAGCGAAAACAAATCCCTTACCTTTTGAAGAACTTCTGGTGAGGGCTTTCCAAGTGTCCAATGGTTCTTTTGTTAGAAAAAGTCATTTATTATATCTATAAATCTCCGTTTGGTTGGCGCGCGTTATGATCATAAAATACAGCGTATCCTCGCCCATTGAACCGTGAAGAGAACGCGTTTAACCTATACACTTGTCCAAGAACAATCAAACATCATTGATAATGTATCCTTAGGAACACTTTTATGTATATTTACTATAATATTTAAACCGGATTATAAACTGGACGATAGGAAAGGAAAAAACCACAGCGCGGCGCGCGAGCCCGTGAACGCGCATCCTCTTCTGTTTACATCCAATGACCAGTTCGAAATTCTTCTTCTATTACCATCCAGAGCAACTATAACATCACCAAACACTGTCTAGAGACTGTTGACATCCAGTGGAAGCAATAGGTACTGCAATCTTACTCCCAGATATGGCTGTTTTCAATAGGGAGGGGTTCAAAATGAGGCAATGTGTCAAACACTTTTTCCAGGACAGAAATTCCTCGGGTTTTCGCCTGCTATATCCGTTCTGTTATGCTGACAGACATTATGTTAACACTTTTAGAAACTTCAGAGTGTTTCCTATCCAATAGTACTAATTATGTGCATATCCTATTTTCTGGGCCTGAGTGGGAGGCATTTTACTTTGGGCATGCCAGACTCACCTCGGGAGCCGCTCCCTAAGAAGTTAACCCCCAGATTGCAGTTCCTATGGCTTCCACTAGATGTCAACAGTCTTTTGAAAAATGTTTGAAGCTTCAATCATGAAAATCAAGGGAGTAAGACAACTTGTTCCTGAGTTCACGTCAAGTGTACTGTTTTGGATCTCTTCTATTCAGCAGGTTATATTCCATCTGAAATATTATAGTTTATATTCATTTTAGGGTATCTGAGTATTGATTACAAATGCTGTTTGACTTTTTTCGACAAACTTTACGGGTCATTTTGGGATTTCGTTGGGATTTCGTTTGTCTGCATGGATGAAAGCCTTTGGGCAGGTGGATTACTGAACAAAACGCGTCAACCAAACGGAGCTATATGGATATAAAGAGGAACTTTATTGCCATCAGAGAAAGATCAAAGGTAAGCGATTTATTTTATGCTATTTTTGAGTTGTGACACCTCTGCTGGTTATGTTATTATGCTAATTTAGTTTGAGTGGGGCGCTGTCCTCAGACAATCAAATGTTCTGCTTTCACCGTAAAGCCTTTTTGAAATCTGACAATGCTGTTAGATTAACAAGAGTCTAAGCTTTTGAAGGGTGTGCAGCATTTGTATTTTCATGAATGTTTGAAATTAGTGTTTTTGTAATTTGAATTTGGCGCTCTGCATTTCACCGGATGTTGTCAAAATCGATCCCGTTCATGGGATTGGATCCGTAACAGGTTTTAAACAATGCCCACGTTATTTTCTACTCCCGTCTCATGTCCTGTCCTTATATTAGTTCTCACGTTTGTGCTTATTGTCTTCGACAGAGAGTCTGAGTTAAATTCATTAAAAAAAAATCGCTGTAGAAAGACGCTAACGTGGAGCTAGCCAGTCGAGTGATGCTAGCTAGCTTCTGATGTCACAGCAACGAGAGCCTCGGGGGATAGGAAGAGTTTCGCTGCGAGATAAAGTGAAGTCATCGTGAGTTAAAATAAGAAGAAAATAAAGGGTCTGGGAGTAAGGGACCGTCTGAAAAGTGTGAGAAAGAAAAATAAACCGATTTGATTGGAAATATATTTGATGAATCTGTGGAACAATGGAGTTCTTACACAGAACATTTTGAGTACTTTGTGTTGGAAAATGGAATTAAAGCAGAAGTCGTTGTGCCAACATTTTTGACTGTTATGGGAGGAAAAACATTAAATCTACTGCACAGCCTAGTAATGCCTGAAAAACCTGGTGATAAATCATATGATGAAATTGTGGCTACCTTAAAAGGACATTACTCTCCCAAACCACTGATAATTGCAGAGAGATTCAGGTTTCATAAGAGAAATCAAGAGGAGGGGGAATCAATCTCACAGTTTGGCTGTATTGAAACAGTTATTTGAACACTGAATTTGGGCGATCAATGAGTGACAATATACGTGATAGGTTAGTGTGTGGCATGCGCATGTAACCGGTGTGAAATGGCTAGTTAGCTAGCGGGGTGTGCGCTAACAGCATTTCAATTGGTAACGTCACTCGCTCTGAGACCTTGAAGTAATTGTTCCCCTTGCTCTGTAAGGGCCATGTCTTTTGTGGAGCGATGGGTAATGATGCTTCGTGGGAGGCAGTTGTTGATGTGTGCAGAGGGTCCCTGGTTCAAACCCAGGTAGGGGCGAGGAGAGGGACGGAAGCAATACTGCTACACACAGCAAGGCAATTCAGAAACGTCTTTTGACTGAGAGTAACTTAACATTGCAGAGAGCAATAGAAGTGAGTACGTCAATGGAACTGGCAAATGAAGACGCACAACAGCTAAGTGCATCGACCCAAGTGCATAAGGTGTCCACGGAGTTAAAACACAAGGCAGGAGGTGGCAAGCCATGCTATCGCTGTGGAAAATTAGGTCACCAAGCAGAGTGTTGGTGCAAAGACTTAGACTGCAGAAGTTGTGGAAAAAAGGGTCACATGGAACGTGCATGTAAAAACAAAAAGAGACAATCAAACAAAAGTACTGAACAAAGAAAAAGCAATTTCAGAAAGTACAAAAAGAAAGTGCATAAAATGGAGCACACAGAGGATGAACAAATTGATACCCTGTCTGAAGGGGAAGAATCTTTGCATGTTTTGTCCATTTCAGACAATGGACACGGATACTGGGTGACACTGCTACTGGATGGAAATGCAGTACGGATGCAAGTGGACACTGGAGCAGCAATATCTTTGCTGTCTGAGGCTGTATTCAAGGAGAAACTACAGCCCACAAAGATGACGCTGAAAACATACACCGGTGAGATAACAGACATAACAGTTAAACTGACTGTGAAACCAGACAGCAAGCCAAAATGCTTCAAAGCTAGACCTGTCCCATTCGCCATAAAACCAAAAGTTGAAATTGAGCTAAACAGACTAGTCGAGAGTGGAGTATTGGATCCAGTGAATGTTAGTGAATGGGCTACACCCGTTGTTCCAGTCATAAAAAAAGATGGATCACTCAGACTCTGTGGTGATTTCAAAGTCACCATTAACCCAGTCTTGACTGCTGAAAAATATCCACTACCCCTCATTGACAACCTCTTTTCTGGTTTAGCTGGAGGACAACAATTCAGTAAGATAGACTTATGTCAGGCCTATCTACAGATGCATGTGGAACAAGAGTCACAAGAACTGTTGACCATAGTGACTCACAAAGGACTGTACAGGTACCGGAGGCTTCCTTTTGGAATCACCTCAGCTCCGGCCTTGTTTCAGAGAGCCATGGACCAGATACTGAGCGGGCTCACTGGGGTCCAATGTTACTTCGATGATCTACTCATCACCGGCAAAGACAAGCAGGAGCACCTGAGAAACCTGAATGCTACACTACAGAGACTGGAGGAGTACGGTCTGAGTGTCCGGAAGGACAAATGCACGTTTTTCCGGCCCTCTGTTGAGTACCTGGGCCACGTCATTGACAGTTCGGGGCTCCACAAGGCGCCATCGAAGGTGAAGGCCATTGCGGAAGCTCCATCCCCACAGAACGTGAGTCAGCTGAGATCATTCTTAGGACTACTGAAATACTACGCAAAGTTTGTGCCAAACCTAGCTTCTCATGTTAAAGCCACTGCATGAACAAAAACAAACAGTGGAAGTGGACAGACAGATGTGGGGAGGCCTTCAAGAAAGTTAAAACAGCCTTAGCTCAGTCAGAGGCCCTAACCCACTTCAACCCCAACTTGAAATTACAGTTGGCATGTGATGCATCGCCTTATGGCGTTGGTGCGGTTGTCTCACACATCATGCCATCAGGTGAATAAAGGCCAATTGCTTTCGCGTCACGGACCTTAGGTAAAGACGAGAGCAATTATGCACAGATAGAGCGTGAAGCACTAGCCATTTTGATTGGAGTTAAGACATTTCATCAGTTCCTGTTTGGCCGACGATTCACACTGCTGACGGACCATAGAACCCTCACCTCCATCTTTGGTCCCCACACCGGCATTCCGTCGCTTGCAGCCAGCCGCATGCAACCAGCCGCATGCAGTGATGGGCATTATTGTTATCTGCTCACCAGTACGATATCAAGTACAGAAGGTCTGAGCAGCACTGCAATGCAGATAGCCTCTCAAGACTTCCCTTACCTGTCGCCCACACTGAGCACTCCCAGGCTGAATATTCTACTTCAAGGAAGTGACGAATGTTACATCTGTCCAAGTGAAAAACTTCACCCACACTGATCCAGTAATGTCTGAGGTCGTGGATATTGTCAATCGTGGAAAAGAAGGAGAAGTGTCGGGCAGCCTACGACCTTACCTACAGAGGAGAAACGAGCTCACAGTTCAGTTTGGATGTTTGCTATGGGGTTTTCAAGTCATCATACCACTGCCACTGAGAAGGCAAGTGCTTGAAGAACTCCATTCAGGGCACTCTGGCATGGTGCGAATGAAGGAGACTGCACGCAGCTACATTTGGTGGCCAGGTTTGGACGCAGCTATCGAAGACAAGGTCAAGTCATGTTCTGCATGTCAAAAGATGAGGAACATGCCTCAGCTAGCGCCACTACACCCATGGGGCTTCCCAGAGGAGCCTTAGCAGCGAGTCCACATAGACTATGCAGGCCCACTGGAGGATCGTATGTTCTTAACTTCTTTGGGAGCAGCGCACGAAGTGACCGTTTTGGAGAGCCTGGCATGCCCAAAGTAAAATGCCTCCCATTCAGGCCCAGAAAATAGGATATGCACATATTTAGTACCATTGGATAGGAAACACTCTGAATTTTCTAAAAGTTTTAACATTTTGTCTGTGAGTAAAACAGAACGGATATGGCAGGCGAAACCCCGAGGAATTTCTGTCCTGGAAAAAGTGGTTTTGACAGAGTGCCTCATTGGGAACCCCTCCCTTATGAAAATGCCCATATAAGGGCATATGAATGCAGTACCTATCGCTTCCTCTGGATGTCAACAGTCTCGAAAGTGTTCCGATATTTTTTTAGATGCTTTAGAGCAGAGATGAAGAGGAATAAGGAAGTGCCCCCACAGATGTCCTTTACAAGAAGACGCGCGCTTCCGCTTCCCGTTTTTTTCCTTTCTTATCGCCCAGTTTATATTCCGGTATTCCTAAGGATACATTTAAAATGATGTTTGATTGTTCTTGGACAAGTTTATAGGTATAAGTTGAACGAGTTCTCTTCACGTTTCAATGGACGATTGGAGGCTCTATTTTCTCATTCTAACGCGCCAACCAAACGGAGATTTATGGATATAATACATTACTTTTTCTAACAAAAGAACCATGGATTGTCTTCGTTGGACACTTGGGAAGCCCTCAACCAGAAGATCTTCAACAGGTAATTGATTTGTTTTCGATGTGAAATGTGTTTTCTGTGAACCGTGGAGGCTTATGAATTCATGGTAATGGGAAAAAGATGTTAGGTGCTACCCTCAAACAATCAAATGTGGTGCTTTCGCCGTGAAGCCTTTTTGAAATCTGACAACGCTGTGATATTGCCAAGAAGCAGAGCTTTTGATGACTATGAAACACTTGTATATTGATGCATGTTTAATAATTCAACCTTTGGATTTTGAATTTGGCGCCTTGCATTTCACCTAGCGCCCCACCACTCCCTAAGAAGTTAAAACTCGTTTTTCAACCACTCCACAAATTTCTTGTTAACAATCTATAGTTTTGGAAAGTTGGTTAGGACATTACTTTGTGCAACAAATGTTTACAGACAGATTATTTCACTTATAATTCACTGTATCACAATTCCAGTGGGTCAGAAGTTTACATACACTAAGTTGACTGTGCCTTAAAACTTCTTAGAGCTAGGGGGCAGTATCCTGAATTTCTGCCTATCTGCCCAAAGTAAACTGCCTTTTACTCAGGCCCAGAAGCTAGGATATGTATATAGTTGGTAGTATTGGATATAAAACACTATGAAGTTTCTAAAACTGTTCAAAAAATGTCTGTGAGTATAACAGAACCGATATGGCAGGCAAAAACCTGAGGAAAATAAATCTGGACATTTTATCTTTTGGAGGTCTTTCCAATTGAATATACAAGAAATTGGCTCCCAGATTGAAGTTCCTATGGCTTCCACTAGACGTCAACAGTCTTTAGACATGGTTTCAGGCTTGTTTTTTTTTTAAACGAACAGGAAATCTTTGTTTTTCCAAGGTGTGCCTTATTAGAACACAGGTGTTTTGGCGCACATGAATGAGGTGCGCGCTCTTCGTTATTTATCTTCCCTATTGCACATACTATTCTCCGTCTGAAATAGTATCCTTTATTTAGATATTAAACACCTGAGGATTAATTAGAAACATCATGTGACTTGTTTGGACGAACTTTACCGGTAACTTTTTCGATTCCTTTGTCTGTATGTTGAGCGAGTGGATTACAGAAATTCATGGCGCCTACTAAACTGACTTTTTGGGATATAAAGAAGGACTTTATCGAACAAAACAACCATTCTTTGTGTAGCTGGGACCTTTGGGATTGCAAACAGAGGAAGATCTTCAAAGGTAAGTGATTTATTTTATCGCTATTTTTGATTTTGTGACGCCTGTGCTGGTTTGAAAAATATGTTGTAGTGGGGCGCTGTCCTCAGACAATCGAATGTTATGCTTTCGTCGTAAAGCCTTTTTGAAACAATGCAGATCGATTACCAAGATTCTAAGCTTTTGAATGATGTATAAAACTTGTATTTTCATGAATGTTTAATATGACGATTTATTTATTCGAATGTGGCGCTTTGCAATTTCACCGGATGGTGTCAAATGATCCCGCTAGCCAAGAACTCAGAAAAAAATTGTAGGCCTCCACAAGTCTGGTTCATCCTTGGGAGCAATTTCCAAACGCCTGAAAGTACCACGTTCATCTGTACAAACAATAGTACACAAGTATAAGCACCATTCGACCACGCAGCCGTCATACCGCTCAGAAAGGAGACTAAATCTGTCTACGAGAGATGAACATACTTTGGTGCAAAAAGTGCAAATCAATCCAAGAACAACAGCAAAGGACCTTGTGAAGATGCTGGAGGAAACAGGTACAAAAAGTATCTATATCCACAGTAACACGAGTCCTATATCGACATAACCTGAAAGGTCACTCAGCAAGGAAGAAGCCACTGCTCCAAAAACGCCATAAAAACGCCAGACTACGGTTTGCAACTGCACATGGGGACAAAGATCGTACTTTTTGGAGAAAGGTCCTCTGGTCTGATGAAACAAAAATAGAACTGTTTGGCCATAATGACCATCGTTATGTTTGTAGGAAAAAGGGGGAGGCTTGCAAGCTGAAGAACACCATCCCATGCGTGAAGCACGTGGGTGGCAGCATCATGTTGTGGGGGTGCTTTGCTGCAGGAGGGACTGTTGTACTTCACAAAATAGATGGCATTGTGAGGGGGGAAAACTAGGTGGATATATTGAAGCAACATCTCAAGACATCAGTCAGGAAGTTAAAGCTTGGTCGCAAATGGGTTTTCCAAATGGACAATGACCCCAAGCATACTTCCAAAGTTGTGGCAAAATGGCTTAAGGACAACAAAGTCAAAGTATTGGAGTGGGCATCACAAAGCCCTGACCTCAATCCTATAGAACATTTGTGGGAGGAACTGAAAAAGCGTGTGCGAGCAAGGAGGCCTACAAACCTGACTCAGTTACACCAGCTCTGTCAGGAGGAGTGGGCCAAAATTCACCCAATCTATTGTGGGAAGCTTGGAAGGCTACTCGAAACGTTTGACCCAAGTTAAACAATTTAAAGGCAATGGTATCAAATACTAATTGAGTGTGTGTAAACTTCTGACCCACTGAGAATGTGATGAAAGAAAGAAAAGCTGAAATAAATCGTTCTCTCTACTATTATTCTGATATTTCACATTCTTAAAATAAAGTGGTGATCCTAACTGACCTAAGACAGGGAAGTTTTACTATGATTAAATGTCAAGTATTGTGAAAAACTGAGTTTAAATGTATTTGGCTAAGGTGTATGTAAACTTCCGACTTCAACTGTACATGTTTCTGTACCAACGCACCACATAACCAATAAACAAAGCATCATCTTTAGGCTATATTAAAACGCTCGGGGCCTCCCAAGTGGCGCAGCAGTCTAAGGCACTGCATCACAGTGTTGCGGCGTCACTACAGCCTGGGCTGTGTCGCAACCGGCCGTGACCTGGAGACCCATTGGGACGGCGCACAATTGGCCCAGCATCATCCGGGTTAGGGACACTTTTGTCGGGCTTCACTTGGCTCTTCGCGCTCTAGCGACTCCTTTTTGGTGCTCTGGGCGCCTGCAGGCTTACTTCGGTTGAATGGTGTTTCCTCCAACACATTGGTGCAGCTGGCTTCCGGGTTAAACGGGTGTTAAGAAGCACTGCTGGGAGGATCATGTTTTGGAGGACGCATGACCCGACCTTCGTCTCTCCTGAGCCAGTTGGGGAGTTGCAGCGAGGAGACAAGGTCGTAATCACGAAATTGGGGAGAAACAGGGTACAAATAGCCACTCAGAGCGTAGAGGAGGCATAGAGCGCTGTAAGCTTTCCTGAATAATACCTGCTGGGAGAATAATATTATTGTTGGCCACATTGGGAGAATGATGATCCACAACAGACACAGATAAAAATACACCTTTTGGAACAGCGGAGACTGTGACGCAACACAAACAGGCACAGACACATGCATACAGACACGTTATAACATACACACTATACACACATGTACACATGGATTCTGTGTTGTAGATATGTGGTAGTGGAGTATGGGACTGAGGGAACACAGTGTGTGGTGAATTCTGTAATGAATGTATTGTAATGTTTTTAAAATTGTATATCTGCCTTTTGCCAGACCCCAGGAAGAGTGGGATCCATAATAAATACAAATACAAACTTACAGCGCATGATGTGCATCAGAAGTCAAAATACGCATGTTGGCATTTATTAAATGACTCATGTACTGGAAGCAGCTAGCTGGCATAGCCACAAAGTCATAAAATCTGATTTTAAACCTAACGTTAACCCTAACTTTAACCACACTGCTAACCTTAATGCCTAACCCTAACCTTAAATTAAGACCAAAAAGCATATTTTTCATGACTTTTTACAATATAGACCATTTTTACTTGGCAGCTGGCCCATCTTGCAGAAACCACTCAGTTCTGCCTCCAGGGCAGTATAAACTCATGACAATAAACATCCTGCTCAAAATATACCCAGACTGGCCTGCTAATGTCTCCTCCCAGCACGGTGCCCTGAACCTTAGTCACTGTTCTAGCCGGCTACCACCCACTACTCTACCCCAGAGTTTCCCAAACTCGGTCCTGCCCTCCCCCGCAGACCCTGTCACTGCACTCTTGGAGCCAGAAACACAAGAATTTTGCTGCACCTGCGATAACATTTTCAAATCTGTGTATGCGACCAATAAACTTTGATTTGATTTTCTAGACCTTAGGCCCAAAGTGTCGAGAGTAGATCCACAGCTTATCAAAATGGTTGCCTAGGTTAGATGCAGTTGTTTCGGAATAAAACTACATCAGCTCTGACGCTCGCCAGATGTGGCAGGGCTTGCAAACTATTATGGACTACAAAGGGAAACCCAGCCGCGAGCTAACAGTGAAGTGAGCCTACCAGACGAGATAAATGCCTTTTATAATTGAATCGAGGCAAGCAACACTGAAGCATGCATGAGAGCACCAGCTGTTCCGGATGACTGCTCTCTGTAGCCAATGTGAGCAAGACCTTTAAACAGGTCAACATTCACAAGGCCAAGGGGCCAGATGGACGTGTACTCAGAGCAGGCGCGAACCAACTGGCAAGTGTCAACACTGACATTTTCAACCTTTCCCTGACAGGGTCTGTAAAACCTATATGTTTCAAGCAGACCACCATAGTCCCTGTGCCCAAGAAGCGAAGGTAATCTGCATAACATCAACGGGGCTGCAGTGGAACGGGTCGAGAGTTTCAAGTTCCTTGGTGTCCACATCACCAACAAACTATCATTGTCCAAACACACCAAGACAGTCTTCGAAGAGGGCACGACAACAGCGTTTCTCCCCCCAGGAGACTGAAAAGATTTGGCATGTGTCCCTCAGATCCTCAAAAAGTTCTACAGCTGCACCATTGAGAGCATGGCAACTGCTCGTCATCTGACCGTAAGGCGCTACGGCCCAGTACATCACTGGGGCCAAGCTTCCTGCCATCCAGGACCTATATACTAGGCGGTGTCAGAGGAAGGCCCGAAACATAATCAAAGATCAAAGACTCAAGTCACCCAAGTCATAGACTGTTCTCTCTGCTACCCCACGGCAACTGGTACCAAAGCGCCAAGTCTAGGTCCAAAAGGCTCCTTAACAGCTTCTATCCCTAAGCCATAAGACTGCTGAACAATTAATCAAATGGCCCACCGGACTATTTACATTGAACCCCCCTTTATTTTTCACTGCTGCAACTCTCTGTTTATTATCTATGCATAGTCGCTTTACCCCTATCTACATGTACAAAGGACCTCGACTAACCTGTACCCCCGGTACCAGTACCCCCTGTATATATTCTCGGCATTATTCTTTTATTGTGTTGCATTACATTTTTTACTTTAGTTTATTTAGTAAATATTTTCTGAACTCTATTTCTTGAACTTCATTGTTGGTTTAGGGCTTGTAAGTAAACATTTCACGGTAAGGTCTACACCTGTTGTATTCAACGCATGTGACAAATAACATTTTATTTGAATTTAAACTATTTCTTTTAAAATATTTTTTTCATAACAAACATTGAACATCTAATAGTCCAATAGAGTAAAAGCAGGTGAGCTGGTTCTACTCTTTTTGGCAATTTTCTGGTGGAAAACTGAGTAGTTTGAATATAACATATAAACCCTTTTACCCATTCTGTTGATAGAAATGTTTTTACACTTTCATTTTTTTAAGCTTGCATTCAATTGTCACTCCTTGTTGCACACAACAAGCTTCCTTTCCTCCTGTCACAAGGGAATTTATGTCTGATTTAAGAAATTCCAACCCTGTTCCTTTATTTGGCACTTAATAGGCTTTATTTTCATTGTTCCCCTCTAATCAGACACTGATTTATAACTGGGACACCAAGTGGGTGTAATTAACTATCAGGTATTTATTTATTTTACCAGGCAAGTCAATTAAGATCACATTCTTATTTACAATGACAGCCTAGGAACAGTGGGTTAACTGCCTTGTTCAGGGGCAGAATGACAGATTTGTACCTTGTCAGCTCAGGGATTTGATCTAGCAACCATTCAATTACTGGCCTAACACTCTAACCACTAGGCTACCCTTGGCCCCAAACCAAAACAGAAAACCACCAGGCTCCAGACCTCGTAGGGTACGAGTTGAATACCCATGCTATAAACCACTTTCTGTGTTTGCAAACATTGCAACATGATGGCGATTTGCTTAAATTGGTGGCAGAACAACTGGAAGTTTTGGATTATAATTGCATTTTAAGGCTCATATGAATGTCCTGCTTAATATAAGGTTTGTGTCATCCTCGCAAATCAACTGCATTATACTTTAAAAAAACACTTTCAACCAGTAAAATGGCTCTTTAGCTAGCTTTTGTTACAGCCTGCCCTATATCAGTGAGTGTTAGCATTCTAGGTAACAAAATAGTTATTTTGCAAAGATCACAACCAAATATAATCTAAGCAAAAGTTCAAGCAAGAATCAAAACATCATTGTACGTGTATGAGGACCCCAAAAAGTTATTTTGTTTAGTAGTAAGAAAAACTTAAATCTAGGCTATGTTGAACGGGCGCAGATGGCGATGGCTTTCTTATTGCTGCCAAGAGTCATGAGCATCTGTGTGTGACATCAGTGTGTCATGTACTGAAAATATATTTTCCTCTTGAGATGGAAAAACGTGTTTTTTATGAAGTTGAACATGTGCTTTTTATGACAGAATGTTAGGAAAATAACTATTTGAATTTTGAATAAATGTATCACAATTCTTCAGTTGAAATGAATTGTAAAGTCATTGAAATATATTATAAACAGTATTATTGCACTAAAGCAAAAGAAAAAAGGGTACATTAACAACTTCATAGTTAAGAACACCATAAAAATATGGAACCAAGATCACTCCGTAAAAACCTATTGGAACAATCCTTGTATAGCTTTTCAGGATTCACTGATAAATTGGTCCACATGGAGAACTAAAGGAATATAAACTGTAAATGACTTGGTAACAGGAAATACATTTAGACCACATGACAAAAGTACGTGGACACCTAATCGTCAAAAATCTCATTCCAAAATAATGGGCATTAATATGGAGTTGGCCTTGCTGCTAACAGCCTCCACTCTTATGGGAAGACTTTCACTAGATGTTGTAACATTGCTGCGGGGACTTGCTTCCATTCAGCCACAAGAGCATTAGTGAAGTCGGACACTGATGTTGGGCGATTAGGCCTGGCTCGCAGTCGGTGTTCCAATTCATCCCAAAGGTGTTCGAACCATCTAGAATGTCATTGCATGCTGTAGCATTAAGCTTTCCCTTCACTGGAACTGATGGGACAAGCGCTAACCATGAAAAACAGCTCTGGACCATTATTCCTCCTCCACCAAACTTTACAGTTGGTACTATGCATTGGGGCAGGTAGCTTACTCCTGGCATCCGCCAAACCCAGATTAATCCGTCGGACTGCCAGATAGTGAAGCGGGATTCATCACTCCAGGGAACACGTTTCTACTGCTCCAGAGTCCAATGGCTGCGAGCTTTACACCACTCCAGCTGACATTTGGTATTGCACATGGTAATCTTAGGCTTGTGTACAGCTGCTCGGACATGTAAACACATTTCATGAAGCTCCCGACGAACAGTTCTTGTGCAGAAGTTTATAACTTGGAAGTGAGTGTTGCAACCGAGGACAGATGATTTTAATGAGGTATGCGCTTCAGCACTCGGTGGTCCCGTTGTGTGAACTTGTGTGGCCTACCACTTCATGGCTGAGCCATTGAGGCTCCTAGACGTTTCCACTTCACAATAACAGCACTTACAGTTGACCAGGGCAGCTCTTTCAGGGCAGATATTTAATGAACTGATTTGTTGGAAAGGTGGCATCCTATGACGGTGCCACGTTGAAAGTCACTGAGCTCTTCAGTAAGGCCATTCTACTGCCAATGTTTGTCTATGGAGATTACATGGCTGTGTCTCGATTTTATACACTTGTCAGCAACGGGTGTGGCTGAAATAGCCAAATCCACTAATTTGAAGGGGTGTCCACATACAAATGTATAGTATATGCACATGTATTTGTATGTATAGTGTATTTCCATGACAGAATAAAATACATGCAATTTAAAAGTTACATATACTTAAAATCTTTTGGACATCAGAGCAACCTTGAGGGAATCTTATTTGAGTCAGAAAAGGATGTTAATTTTATTTGGAAGATATACAAAACCAAGCAGCAATCTCTTAGATTTGCAAAGAACTGATGTTGGCACAAGATGGAGGGAAAGTTGGAGCAAAACTAACAAAATTACAGTTAACAAAAATAAATGCTCAATCCAGTATACAATAATGTATAGAATTTATTATACAAGAGACAAAATTCACAAATTCTACAGCAGAGTCATGTCTTAAATGTAAAACTAATAATTACAAAATAATCCATGCTTTCTGGGAATGCTATAAAGTCCTGAAGTTGTGGGCGGAGCTAGAAAGTTGGCTGTCAGAAATGTTACGAAGTAAACTTGCTTTTAATCCGTCTGTCTGCGTATTTCTAGACGTGGCGTATTGGGGTGTAGTGAGATACCCAATGGGCTATACAGGTCTCTTCTCATCACTCTTCTTGAAAAAACGTATACTAAAAACTTGGAAATCGGCCGTCATTAACACATTGGAAAATCAAATGATTTATTATTGAAATAGCATGGGTGACCGAGAAAAATTATTGATACAATTTAAGTGGAAAACAATCATGTAGGCACTAGGGAAGGGGGTCATATATATATATCATAAAAAAAATGTAATGGGGCAAAGTGGGGTAAATATGACTTAGTCCAATCAATGTAAGCTAAATATATTGTGGCTGTCCGTGGTACTGATTTCTGTGTGCCTGCGTGTGTGTGTGTTTGTGTGTGTGCAGAAAAAAGTAGAAAAAACATGTTGACTCACCTTACTTGTAGAGAAACGAAAATGGCATTCTCCTCTTTCATGTTGCCTAAACGGTCTATGACACTGTCATACACACTTTTTGTTTTTGTTGTCCTAGGCTACATGGGCAAAATGCTTGCTGGCTAGCCTAACTGACTTTCATGGGTAACGATACGCCAGGCCAGCTAGTTAACATTAGCCTAACACTACTACATCTAGCTTCATGTAGAACTTCCATCCTCTCAGGCCAGGGACACAATGTATTCATTTATGGTTGGATCAGAATCACCGTTATAATCATTGGCCAGTACGGAGAATTAAGTAAAACCTCATTTAGGGCAGAGCTCTTCCCGAGTCCGTCAGAATCATATTACTTTGGGTTCCGGCTAATGGTACTTGGGCCGAGTCCACTTCAGCATATCTGTCCTGATTTAACTTTTTCAAAAGTAGGGCCATATGAGGTTTTTATTCAGCAGGGGATGAAAGAATAAAAAAACTAATGTATGTAATAATTTCACCTTGAATTTGCAAGGTCGTTTGCATGCTAAAATTCAGCCTATTATGCTATTAGATGGAGAAGGACCCTAGAGAATTGATGCTATAAATGAATTAGATTTCATTAAAGATTTTTGGGGGGAATCCCACTCACACTGGAACTTTTGACAGTAGTTATGGGTAGCATTCTGAGAAGACATAAGAAAATAAAACTGCGTATCTGTCACGATCTTCATTATAGACGGACCAAGACGCAACGATGCTTCCAGTATACATATTTATTTACGAACGTAACTGGGAAAAATAACAAACCAAACGAACGAAGATCGTAACAATGAACATAACATAAAAATAAACACTTATGCTATGAACAAACAAACAATAACCCACAAAACCCCTCTGAAAACTACAAACGTATATATGGTTCCCAATTAGAGGTAACGACAAACAGCTGCCTCTAATTGGGAACCATTTCCCCAACATAGAAATACGCCACCTAGAACAGAAAAAACCCTACACCAAAACCGAAACAAAAACACGCCAGCCTGTCAACTCAGGCCTGGACGTGACAGTATCTAAACCGAGTAAGTTATTAATTGAATCACCAACTGTGTAACTTTGCCATAGTGTTTCTTTGTCATAACCCAAGTTTGCATGCCCATTTTTTGCTGAACCTGAACATAGAAAAAGTTTAAATCAAGACTGAGATCTCACCAAGTCAACAATAGGCTACTATTTTCTGTCTGTTTTACAAATCTGTGATTGTAATTTTCAACATAGCAAATAGCATCATACATGTATCGTCAATTGCAAACATTAATGATTGCGGAAGTATCCTTGTTAGCATTACCTCTAAAGGAATCAAAAACAGATGATCCAGCAGCGGTGGCCTCTGCTGCTCAAGCTGTCCGCCTTGCATCTCGAGCCTGCTTCCACGCCTGACTTTCCAACGGTCGATATGAGAGTCAGTCAGTTGGTTAACAGTCGAGACTAGTCGGAGAAGATACCAAAAAGTTTAAAATAGTTCAATGTAGCTATTGTATTTGTAGTAGTGCATTTCTTCGCTGTCGCCAATTAGTTTGTGACGTTGTAGCTAGCTTCATTTCTGGACTGGTTATGCTTATTGTCAAAGTTTCTCCGTTAACGTAAGCTAGGTATCTTAGCTAACTGTTAGCCAGCTAGCTACCTCTGCTCTAAGTCAATACATTTAGGGTCTAGCCTATGTTATATTAGGTAGCTAATTGTGCTAGCTAATGTTTTTGTTAGTAAACATTGGTAGTCTAGCTAAGACTAGGCAAGAAAGCACCCGGTTAACATAGCTAGTTAGCTAACAGTCACTGTTATCTACGCTAGCTAACATTAGCTAGCTAGCTATGTCTAGTGAGACACAAAGGACTTGTGCAACCCCAACTGGTCTCAAGCGGAGATGGCAAAGAGCGCTCCAAGATTCAATAATGATGATAATGGTTTATTAATTCCATGTGTACTATGGCAGCTAAACGCTGAATTACAGTAACACATACAATGTATATATATATTTTTTGTATGGTCCTGGTGGTTCTGTGTAATGTTAGCTACCTGAATTATTTGCATCTAGCTAGTGGTCGACCACAAAACAGTAAAAAGTTTTGAACTTATACAGTCAGTGGGTCAATAAGCTGCTGTCTGCTTTCAATGAAAAAACAAATCTATAAAAAAAGAAAATCAACTAAGTATCATTTAAAACAACATTCTATAGGTTGAATGATTAGTGTTTCCATCTGATCCCATTCCTCAATTGAACCCCATGTAAAGCGATGTGCTCGACAATACGTCTTCTTGTTTGTCTCTCCACCCTCAGCCTCTCTGATGGATTGTCTCCACTTTCCACCACCGTGTGCCAAATACTCAAAATGTGAATCTCAAGGCTGGCACCCTGAGCCTGAGCTAGTGTGGCTGGAGAGTAAAGGAGTTCAATTTCTTAAAATCAATCCCATATACTTTGTTCTTACTTAAATTCTCTAGTACAGCCATTATTTAAAAAAGTCAAATGCTTCTCAAAGATGCCCTCTGGTGGTCAAACTAGCACTGACTAGCATTAATGGCAAAATTGTCTGACACTTAAATAACATGCCATATAATTCTGCGGAAGCCTGCAAGGTGTGCTGCAGTACGACGCATCATTTACAGGAAGAACCACTGTACATTCTGCCATTGTCGATGTTTACCAAATTGAGGGTTTTGACTTTGAGTAATATGACCAATGTGAATCACTAAGAATTGTCATTCTATATTTGGGTTGGATAATTAATTGGGTTTTGATTATTGATTATTATTATTTGGAAACTGAATGATTTTTTAAAAACCGGACTAATTAATTTGAATGTGTACGTATGTTAATAACTATATGAGTGAAGCAATTAATGTATTCGGTAATGATTGTTTTGATTGTTATACTAATTGTGACATGGGTAAAGAAGTTGTTTACCAAAGATGTTGACACTATTCTCAGCATGTCATACCGAAGTGATGAAAGTGATAATACTAAGGAACTATAGCAGGTATGCGGCTAATGGCACATAGAGTCCATAGGCGTTGCTTTATAAATAGTGGTAGCGTGTTGCTTGTCGTGGGTCATGTTCATTAGATACCAACGGAATAAATGTAACTTTAAACAGAGAACCACTACCTGGATTTGTCCAACAAGATATCCTGATTTTTGTTTCTGGGATAGAAATAGTTATTTCTACTATGCTGACCAATGGGAGTATGCTCAGTATGTTTTGATTCGTACTGATGAAAAATGTTCTCTGATTTAGATTGCTGAGGATTTCTTAATGCTATTTTAATGTTTATATCATTCCCAATGAAGGATAATTTTATGTTAATGTTAAAGGCTCAATGAACCAACGGATGGTCATTTACAATGGTAGTATACTAGTGCAAGGAAGTTTTTTTCCTATATTATTGAGTTAAAAGTTGTTTGATGCCTTATTTTCTACATCTACATTCATGTTTTTAAAACTTGTAATTTTCTTTTAGGTTGAGAAAAATCTCAAAATAGGGGATTATGGTGTGGAAATTACATAATGTTCTGATAGTCTAGGCAGAGTTCCTCTGTAAAGTTTTCAGCTGTGCTAACATACTGATCAATTAGCCTTTTCAATTGATAAACTTGGATTAGCTAACACAACATGCCATTGGAACACAGGAGTGATGGTTGCTGATAATGGGCCTCTGTACGCCTATGCAGATATTCCTTAAAAAATCTGAACATTAACAATGTCTATACTGTATTTCTGATCAATTTGATGATATATTAATCGACAAAAAATGTGCTTTTCTTTCAAAAACAAGTACATGTCTAAGTGACCCCAAACATTTGAACGGTATTGTATAGCCACACCCCCACCTTTCTTAACTCGATCAGTGCGATACACATTGTAACCATTTACAAATATCCTTATCAAGAACAGACTTGCTGAGCCCGGTTTCAGAAAACACAATTACAACAGCATCAGTTGATTTAGCCCAAATTCTATCCCCATCATTTTTTGACAACAGGCTGCGTACATTTAAGTGAAAAATATCAAACCAACTTAGATTGAAGACATTGCATATCAGGGCCAGGGTTAGGTTGCACGTTACCTGACATCATCAAAAGAAGAAACACTAGACACCTCTGTTTAATAACCTTGCATGGCTTATCTTTTTTAGAGACCTACTGCAAGCAAATTCTACAAGTGAGTTTCCAGACAATACAAAAGTTCTTTAAAACCATTAGACTTTGGTAGTGACACAAGTTCGTACTGTTCACATCATGCCACAAATGCATCAGCACTTGGACGAGTGGACCCAGTGAAAAAGAACGAATGTCTAATGGATGGGAGAGCACATTGTCGCTGGGTGAGTACATCTGACAATGTTAGTTTTCTCCAGAGTTTAGTGAAGTCAGTGCACAAAGCAATACCACGGAAATTGTCATTTTTTCTGAGAGATGTAAGAAATAGAGGCCAAGGAATGGTAAGGGGAGAGAGGGACTGTGTGTATGTATGAGTCTGTATGTGAGTGTGTGTGCGTGTGAGTCGATTGGGTGTGGGGGTCGATTGAGAGAACGGGTTGAGGATTGTTGAGCTGCCTCTGACAGCCAGGCGGAGAGTGAAGAGGAGCAGCTTGGACGAGATACTCGGCGGAGGGAAAGCTGAGAACGGATAGAACCCAGGCCAGCCAAAAATAGGGTTACTTTGGTAAACTTTAAGTAAAGAAGTGCAAATAGAGAAAAAATGTATCCGAGTTGAGGGAGACCCGCGATCTTTACACCAGCAAAACAAAATAGTTTGCACTATATAACAAGGAAATTGTGGATTTGCTCCACCATAAATGAATAGGTAATTAGTTTGTTAAAATCTACTAGTCACAGACAAACAACTTGACATGCTGCCATCTTCGATCTTACGGTACAAAATGACCTTGAACAAAGGCGAAAACAAGTGCAAATTCTCTAAAACAACATTGGAGGCGGCTTATTGTAGAGATATTAACATAAAATTATCTGGCAAGAGCTCTGGTGGACATTCCTGCAGTCAGCATGCCAATTGCACGCTCCCTCGAAACTTGAGACAACCGTGGCATTGTGTTGTGTGACAAAACGTGGCCTTTTATTGTCCCCAGCACAATGTACACCTGTGTAATGATCATGCTGTTTAATCAGCTTCTTGATATGCCACACCTATCAGATGGATGAATTATCTTGGCAAAGGAGAAATGCTCAGTAACAGGGATGTAAACAAATTTGTGTACAACATTTGAGAGAAATACACTTATTGTGCATATGGAACATTTAAAGTCTTTTATTTTAGTTTATGCGAGCACTTTGCATGTTGCATGTATATTTATATTCATATATTTTTGTTCAATATAGTTCTGTATGTCTAAGCCAGTTACCATAGATTTCACACACAAATAAACAACACAATTGTTAACTACTTAGGGAGCACCAGTGCGTCTGCCTTTACATTCCGGGAACCTGGTCTGTAAGACAGGGTAAACACAAAACGGGTAAAGAACATGGCCCACCTTGCCTGACGAGGATTCAGTCTCCTAGCTGCCCGGATGTGCTCCATGTTGCGGTGGTCAGTCCAGATGAGGAAAGGGTGTTTAGCCCCCTCAAACCAATGTCTTCACGCTTTCAAAGCCACAGCCAACAACTCCCGGTCCCCCACATCATAGTTCCGCTCCGCCGGCTGAGCTTCTTCGAGAAGAAAGCACAGGGGCGGAGCTTCAGTGGCATGCCCGAGCGCTGAGGTGGTACTAAACGCTGTTTTCCACTTGTCTCCCTCCCGGATACGCACCAGGTTGTACGCACTCCTGAGATCCAGTTTAGTGAAGAAGCGCGCACGTGCATTGACTCAATCGCCGTGGCGATAAGAGGAAGTGGGTAGCTGTACCTCACCGTGATTTGATTTAGACCTCTATAGGCAATGCACGGGTGCAGACCTCCATCCTTCTTCACAAAAAAGAAACTCGAGGAGGCAGGTGAAATGGAGGGACGAATGTACCCCTGCCCCAGGGATTCGGAGACATATGTTTCCATAGCTGCCATCTCCTCTTGCAACAGGGGATACACGTGACTCCTGGGAAGTGCAGCATCTACCAGGAGATTTATTGCACAATCCCCCTGTAGATGGGGTGGTAATTGAGTCTCTTTCCTTTTACAGAAGGCGAGAGCCAAATCGGCATATTCTGGGGGGATGTGCACGGTGGAGACCTGGTCTGGACTTTCCACCATGGTAGCACCAACGGAAACTCCTACACACCTCCCCGAGCATTATCGCGACCACCCCGTGAGAGCCCTCTGTTGCCAGGAAATGGTGGGGTTATGACGAGCCAACCAAGGAAGGCCTAGTACCACGGGAAACGCAGAAGAATCAATGAGAAAGTGTCACGGTTCATGAATTCACCGGCTCGCTCTGTGTGTATGTGTGTGAGTGTGGGTGTGGCCGCTGATCACCACTCAGCTTGTTATCAGCGCCAGCTGCTACTCATCTTCTGTGTCTATTTATACTGTTGGTCATTGTCTTGTGTTTGTCAGTTCGTTGAGTTGTTTCCTGTGTGCTAGCTCGTTCCCCTGGCTGAGTCCTGTGTCTCCGATGGTTTCGGTCTCTGTTTGGACTCTACGATCGCTCTGCTGTCTCTCCTGAGGAGGATTCGACGCCGGGTACCTCCTGGTTATACGGACATGGGATTTCCTCTCGCTACACTCTCCTTCACGGAGGATCTGGTTTACCACATTCAGTCCCTACGCTGCGAAGACTCAGACTGCTCATTATATTACCTCCTCACCTGACCCTGCTACACTACTCTCCTTGTTAATTCAATAAATATTAAACTTCACTCGCGATTGAATCCTCTGTTATTTCATGTAACAGAAAGAGACTGATTCTCTCCTCTTGACCCCCCTGCGTCTCCATGGACAGGGAGATGGTGGCCTCCTTGATTAGCCCTGATCCAAATGGTCGACTATCCAGAGCGTGAACCGGGAAAGGTCTAACCACAGGTATAATGGGGATCCCTAAACTAAGGGCTAACGCTGTCAATAAAATTCCCAGCTGCGCCTGAATCGACTAGCGCCTTATACTGAGAATGGTGGGAAAACTCAGGGAAACAGACAGGTACAAACAGGTGAACAACAGAGGACTCTGGATGAGAGTGGTGCATACTCACCCGGGGTGACGCCAGAGTGCCCTGCCTGCTGCCTCGATTCCCAGAAGGACCAACCCGGCACCGACCAGCAGTGTGTCCTCTGTGGCCACAGATGGTGCACGTGAAGGTCCCTCCTCCAGCCTCGCTATGTGCAGCCCCTCCCAACTCCATGGGCACCGGAGCGGGAGTATTGGGAGATGGAACCAACAGAGCCCCCTCAGGACGTCCACAGGTAACCAGCAGGTTATCCAACCGGATGGACAGATCTACTAGTTGGTCAAAGTTAATTTTGGCATCTCTGCAGGCCAACTCCCATCGGCCGTCCTCGCGCAGGCTGCATCGATACTGTTCATTGAGGGCCCTGTCGTTCCATCTGGCTCCGGCGGCCAAAGTCCGGAACTCCAGCGTGATCTCCTGTGCACTCCTCGTCCCCTGCCTCAAATGAAAAAGTCGTTCCCGCGCCGCCCTACCTTTGGGTGGATGGTCAAAGACGGCCCGGAAGCAACGGGTGAACTCCTCAAAGTGGTCCAACACCGCGTCTTCCTCTCCCCACACCGCGTTGGCCCACTCCAGAGCTCTCCCGAGAGGCAGGAGACGAGGGCAGAGACTCTCTCCCTTCCTGAGGGAGCTGGGTGAACAGTAGCCAGGTATAGGTCCAGTTGTAGGAGGAACCCCTGGCACTGTGCTGCCGTCCCATCATACTCCCTGGGAAGGGAGAGACGCATCCCACTGGAGCTGGATCCGGACGGGACGGGTAGAGGTAACCCCGGGTGCGTTGGTCCTGTCTCTCCCATGGTCTGGACAACGCGATCCATCATGGCACCGAGATGATGTAACATAGCCGAGTGTTCCTGGACGCGTTCCTGGACTCCTCTGACCGGGGTACTTGCGCCTGCTGACTCCATGGCGGGTGTGTGATTCTGTCAGGCTCTTGTGTAGCTGGTGCGTAAAGTCAGGTGCAGAAGAACAGTAATGAGTGAGCAAAAACCTTTACTCAAACAAATATACATGTAAAACGCTAAACGCGTAAATACAAGTAAACGTGCCAAACGCAAAACAGGCGAGGCATATAAAAAATGCACCAGCCGGAAAGAAACGGCTTCACAATAACCAATCACACACAAGGACATGGGGGGAAAACAGAGGGTTAAATACACAACAGATAATGAAGGGGAATGCAAGCCAGGTGTGTGAAAAACAAGACAAGACAAAGGGAAAATGAAAAGTAGATCGGTGATGATTAGAAGACCGGTGACGTAGACCGCAGAATGCCGCCCGAACGAGGGGAACCGACAGTCGAAGTCGTGACAGTGGCAGCACAAAGACCAAACGATATACTGTATGTGAGGCTCTTGATCATATCTTTGATCATGACACTGGTGAGGAGGAGAGAGGACAGGAAACGGACAGTGAAGATGCATTAGAGGAGAAAGTAGTCTGTGATAAATAGCACAATATGTTTCATCTGAGTATTTGCTCAAGTCAAAATAATCCATACATTATGCTTTTTCTTACTCAAAAGCGAGTTGTATGAGCTCAGGTCAATGAGGCCTACAGGCCATAAATAGCAAATAGAAGTTCAAAACTTGTAATGTTCACAAGAACTTAAGTTGATAAAAAGATCTAACACAACATTAGGTGATAATATATGTATTATTATGGATTTATAATCAGCTATAAATGAGGCGGTCATTTTGGACTGCGAACACAGAATTAATTAACATGAAATGAACACAACAGGAGGGTTAAACAAGAGGACAGTGACCTTGAACAAAGGCAAAAACAAGTGCAGGTGTCTGGGGAAGATACATTTCATAAGGGAGGAATTTATTTCACAATAAATGGAATGTCCTTATAATAGCATTTAATACAGATTGGGCCTCAGGGTTACCAGAGTAAAGGTCAATCAGTGTGTCCTTTTAGCCAGACCCTTCCTTAGCATCATAAATAAGCTTACTCTGGATAATTAGCGTTTCTGAAGAGGGAGGGAAAGGGCATTTTTATTTTATTTTTTATCCACAGCCAATCAGCCAGCAGCCACTGACAAGGAACGCTTCACTTATATGTTCTTTTCCAATAGGAATTCCCCAAGCTTTCGAGAAAAATGTGAGTGAAGCCTGGAGCAGAGGCTACCATTCCCCAACCCAAAGTCTTAGCCATTAGACCAAGAGGACATCCTCGAGGCCAAAAGGTGACAAGTCTCAGGCAGGGTATATTTTCAAATTACTTCCACTATAGTAGTGCTATGATAACAGCGCCACGATCACAGAGATAGTTTCATGCAGATACCTTTGCTTGCAGGGTATCATTGTGAATATCCATATCCATGGCAGTCAAAGCGGCTTCTTGTCCATTTTACCCAAAGAAAATAGCCAGTTTTCAATCAGAGCCCAAGCAGCACATTTTATAATAGAGTCCTAGGGGAGAACACTGACAGGTCTTAGACAGAGTCAAAAGCTATGGGAAAGATATTTGACTATTGAAAAGATATTTGGGGTACCTCCAAAGTGGGGACCCAACATTGAACCTGTGGGGGTGGGGGGCACACTAAAGAATCGTCCATAAATTGAAGAATTTCTAAGCAGGCTTTCTGCTTGGCTAGCGGATCCATTAGCCCAGGAATTAAAACTGGAGATTTATTTTCTTCCATTTAGCTGATCACTTACAACAGTTCCAGCTGGAGTGTGGCTATTGCCTAATCAGGTTAAGGTAATTATGAGCTTAGATCAGTTCTTATAAACAAACATTGTGTTCAAATCATTCACTTTACAAAGTCCTTCCGGGGCTTAAAGAGTTGAGCGAGGGGCTACGACAGGCTCTCTCCCAAATCCGGGGTGTAACACTGCACTGTTTTGTTTTAAACCCACAGATCCTTTACATTTGAACATCTTTCTGTTTATGTATTTATTCCATCATCGAATGATTATGATTATGGAGAACTGGCCGTTCTCTGTGAGTTCTATTTTCCTACGACGTACGGCTGCAGCACGATGCCCCATGTGGAATGTAGTTGTTAAGCACTAAAATAAACACTTGTGTCATTGCCAATATTATTGCTCAGGTTGCATGCAGCATGTAGTATAGTCATCTCATAATTTTTTCACTGGTGCTGGGGTAGATTTTGGAGTATATTACTGGTGCACTATCTTTCTTTCTCGGATTGAAAAGGGCTGTTATCTTTAGTGTAAGTGAAGATCTGCAGAGTAAATGTCTCTGATACATGCCCGCTGCACAATGTTTTGCAGTATGTGTCATATGTGATTCAGACAGGTCCTGACTGAATGAAACATTCACGTTCTAATCTCATTCCCTTGTCAAACATAATTTAGAGTAAGACAGACATTGAGAAGTAAACAATCCAACATTATTGCTCTGGATCCGGTAATTAATTCAAGACTGTGCTCTCCTGTAAGACAAACAACCTGTCAAGATAGGCTTTGACAAAGATGTATGCTTGGTCAGGATGAACAAAAATAATTTATCTTCTGTTTCACAAGAAGCACTCTTACTTATTACTTCTTTTGACTTCACATAACTTTGCCTCATCTTTGCATATCTTCCCCTCTTCTAAAAAAGCCTCACCCATTTAGAGGCATTTTAGTATACTATTCATCAATGATGGTAAGTAAGAAACTATGTTTTATTAATGGTCCAGAGGTACCCTCCAACTTTGACTTTCTGAATGTTGTTAAACTGTTGGTGTTGTTGTGGAAGGCAACTTCATTGGATTATACTCAGCCATTGGTTAAAGCCTTTGTGATTACCTCTGTACTCTATTACAATCTGGTTATAATGTCAACGCAGGCTTATGAAAAGCCCAATGGCACATTACGTGACATTCTTTAGGGCTTTATAAACACCTACAAAAGGTCACCTAAAGTAAATGTTACCAGTTGTATGAGGGATAGTTAATTAGTGCAAAGTGCCCTCTACTCTCAGCCATAAACATTATATATTAAGAGGAAAATGTCTGCCTCCAAAATCAATAAACGAACAATCTTTACTCTACCATTCGGGGTGGTTTTGATTTTGAGCGAGGCATCAGGGACTGCTTCTATCATCGGGCACTTTGAGCTAACCAGCAGCCAAATCAACACCTTTCCCCTGTAGAGTCCTGTTGGAATCTCAACACACCACATAAACGAATCTTCGTCACCCGTGGCCTAGCTACCAGGAATCATGACCAAGCAGGCCCTCACAGATCACTTCCCTATTCGCTTTCAGAGAGAAAAATAAATGTTTATTTGACCTTTATTTAAGCAGGGAGTCATGCTAAAAGTCTCGTTTGCAGATGAACCCTGTATGAACACATTAATAAACAACAATTACACTATACATGTCTACAGTACACATCAATTGCACAATACATGAAATGCAAACACAAAACACAAAACACAATCATCTGAAATAAACACATTCTTCAGTAAAAAGGCCCTCCAACATCCACCTGAATTGCCCAAGAGCAGTGGTTTCCAAACTTATTATAGTCCCGTACCCCTTCAAACATTCAAACTCCAGCTGCGTACCCCCTCTAGCACCAGGGTCAGCACACTCTCGAAGGCTGTATTTTGCCATCACTGTAAGCCTGCCACACACACACTATACAATACATTTATTAAACATAAGAATGAGTGTGAGTTTTTGTCACAACCCGGCTCGTGGGAAGTGACAGATAACTCTTATAGGACTAGGGCACAAATAATAATATAATAATAATCAATAATTTTGCTCTTTATTTAGCCATATATTTAGCCATTACATATAAAACCTTATTTGTTCATCAACAATTGTGAATAACTCACCACAGGTTAATGAGAAGGCTTTGCTTGAAAGGATGCACATAACTCTACAATGTTGGGTTGTATTGGAGAGAGTCTCAGTTTTAAATAATTTTCCACACACAGTCTGTGCCTGTATTTAATTTTCCTGTTAGTGAGGGCCGAGAATTCACTCTCACATAGGTATGTGGTTGCAAAGGGCATTAGTGTCTTAACAGCGCGATTTGCCAAGGCAAAAAACTCTGAGTCCTATCCAGAAATCTGGCAGTGGCTTCTGATTCTATTCACTGCTTGTTGCAATTTCGATGAGGCTCTCTGGTTTTAGATATCGGTAGGTGGACTGGAGGCAGGGCATGAAAGGGATAACGAATCCAGTTGTTTGTGTCTTTTCCGTTTCGGGAAGGTACCTGAGTGAGCTGGCATGTCCAGGCTACCTGTGCTACCCAGGGCACTGGGCTATACGAAGGACTGGACTGGCTATCCAACGAGCTGTCAGAACGCTAAAGAATGGAGAAATCCCAGGACCAGAGCGAACGAGATATGAACACGCGAGCAAGAATAGGAGAAGGGGCGCAGGCTGAGCATTTCATCAATGGAAAAAAGAACTGCGACTTTTTAAATTATCAGTGTGTCTGTCTGGTAGAATTTGCAGTTATGGACTTTGCGATCAGTTTCTGTTCTGAAACCTTTTTTCATCATTCTTCCCTTTTATTCCCATTGTCATACATGCAGATGTTTTAGACTGTTTATATCTTGTCTTTTTTGCCAACCAACTTCAACAGTAAAATTGTTTTAAGTTGCATGTTTTAAAAAAACAAAGCACCTCCCTCAGCTGCTTCGCTATATCACATTTGACATTGTCCGTAAGCTTGAGTTCATGTGCACACAAAAAGTCATACAATGATGGAAAGACCTGTGTGTTGTCCTTGTTAATGCAGACAGAGAAGATCTCCAACTTCTTAATCATAGCCTCAATTTTGCCCCGCACATTGAATATAGTTGAGGAGAGTCCCTGTAATCCTAGATTCAGATCATTCAGGTGATAAAAAAACATCACCCAGATAGGCCAGTCGTGTGAGAAACTCATCATCATGCAAGCGGTCAGACAAGTGAAAATGTTGGTCATTAAAGAAAACTTAAAGCTTGTCTCTGAATTAAAAAAAAAAATTGTCAATACTTTGCCCCTTGATAACCAGCGCACTTCTGTATGTGGTAAAAGTGCTGCCCATATCATTGCATAATGCAGAAAATACACGAGAGTTCAGGGGCCTTGCTTTAACAAAGTTACCCATTTTCACTGTAGAGTCCAAAATGTCTTTCAAGCTGTCAGGCATTCCCTTGGCAGCAAGAGCCTCTCGGTGGATGCTGCAGTGTACCCAAGTTGTCGGGAGAAACTGCTTGAACACGCTTTACCATTCCACTATGTCTCCCTGACATGGCTTTTGCGCCATCAATGCACGTACCAACACATCTTGACCACCAAGTCCATTTGATGTCACAAAGCTGTCCAGTACTTTAAAAATATCCTCTCATGCTGTCCTGGTTTCCAGTGGCTTGCAAAAGAGAATGTCTTCCTTAATTGACCACCCATAAATGTAACGGACATATTCCAGAAGCTGTGCCAGGCCCACCACGTCTGTTGACTCATCCAGCTGTAAGGCATATAATTCACTGGCTTGTATGCAAAGCAGTAATTGTTGTATGCAAAGCAGTAATTGTTTCAAAACATCTCCTTTATTCTCTCTAGAAAAACTTCAGTGGCTTACTTTTTAAATTGTCATGTTTCGTTTCTAAATGTCTGCGCAAGAGTGAAGGTGACCCACAAGAGAGTAACGGTTAATGTGATTGGATGTTCATTATTTGACTAGGCTACCTGTATTTGACATTGTTTTGTTATTTCGCTGAATGCTAAATGGTTTCATGTTATTTTTAGCAGTGAAACGAGGCTACTCAGGCGAGAAAAAAAAAAACTTAAATTTATAGCCCGTTGGAAAATATAAATGTGCTGTTTGAAAATGTGAAGAAGAAATTGTACCAAAAATTAACAATATTTGTTTTATTTTTAAAGTAAATTGAATTTTTATTAGGCATACCCCCGACGTCATTGCACGTACCCCTGGGGGTACGTGTACCCCAGTTTGGGAATACCCTAGAGGAACCAACTCCACCAACTTTAAGTTGTTTTGGAGATCATTCCACATGAGAGGTGCAAAAAAAACTAAAAGCATATTTACCTAACTCGCTGGAGATTGAAAGGATCGCCAGGGTTAGCCATCCCTAAGTCCAAGTCTGGGAACTTATACGTCTGAAGTATCTGAAAGATCTGCCCATAAATCGGCTGGAGTGTTGTAAAGCTCACCGCCATTAGGAATCTGACAGATACATTTTTATTTATTTAACTAGGCTAGTCAGTTAATTAAGAACAAATTCTTATTTACAATGACGGCCTAGGAACAGTGGGTTAACTGCCTTGTTCAGCTCGTTGAGTGCGGTATGAGTGCCAGCATTGGTTTGTGGTGGTAAATAGATAGCTACGAGAAATATAGATGAAAACTCTCTTGGTAAATAGTATGGTCTGTAGTTTATCATAAGGTATTCTAACTAATTAGAGCAAAACATTAGAGATCATGCACCAGCTGTTGTTAACAAAGCGACACACACCTCCCCCTTAACCTTACCCGAAGCTGCTGTTTGGTCTTGACAATTCATAGAAAAACCAGCTAGATGTACACTGAGTGTATAAAACATTAGGAACACCTTCCTAATATTGAGTTGCACCCCCTTTTGCCCGTAGAACAGCCTCAATTCATCAGGGCATGGACTCTACAAGATGTTGAAATGCTGGCCCATGTTGACTCCAATGCTTCCAACAGTTGTGTCAAGTTGGCTGGATGTGCTTTGGGTGGTGGACCATTCTTGATAGTGTATGTGATGTAAACAGATAGGTCTACTTTCTTGGGGACCTGAATATTGTCTGCTCAAGAGAAAGCTTCGTACTTTAACCAGTGCCTATAATCTGGTTCAGATCATTAATCAACCTACCAGGGTGTTTACAAACACTACAGGAACAAGATTATCCACATGTATCGATCACATTTTTAGTAATACTGTAGAACTTTGTTCTAAAGCTGTAATCGTACCAGTTGGATGCAGTGATCACAATATAGTGGCTATATCCAGGAAAGCCAGCAGTTGTGTTTAAGAGATCAATGATATAAAGATGATTGAGAAAAAAACTTTGGAGTACTTTAAATTAAATTATGGGCAAAAAGACAAATTCAACTCTCTTTCATCGAATCAGATGGCTAATTCATCACAAAACCATTTGATGTTGCAAATGATTTTAATGATTATTTCATTGGCAAAGTAGGGGAATTTGGGCAAGAAATGCCAACAACGAACAGTGAGCAATTGTATTCATGGATAAAAAAAACTAATGTGACACGATTCAGGAAACTAGGTATATGTTCCAAGTCACAACTTCACAGTAGAGGGTAGTAGTTATGCAGGGTAGTAACGTCATGAGTTGTGATTATGGTCCATTGTTTAGCTAGCTTGCTAGCTACATGTCTTAACAAAAAACTCCACGATGCAAGTATCCATTTCAATAGAATATCACTGCAATTGTTGATAGACATTCTAGCCGGTAAATTTGCTCCGGCTATCTACTCGAATTTCAGACCATGGGTAAGATAGTCTAGCTAGCTACATGTTCCAATATTACACGTTTCTAATTTTGACAAAGTATTTTCATTTCAAGTTCATGTGTACTGTTAGCTAGCTAGCTAATGTTAGCTGGCTGGCTCGCTAACTAACGTTACGTCATGCGTTGGGATTCATTGTTTACCTAGCTAGCTATATAGCTAAATTTCTTAACAAAAGACTCTCATCTTAGTGTGCCAGGGCGCAGAATAACTGATGAATTGTTGAATGCTCAACACCCGTTGAATATGTCCGGTGTCATTAAACGTCAGCAAAAAAGCGTAATTAAATTGTTTCCAGCAGCACAGTTACAGTCACCAACGCTCTGGATAACATGAAAACTGCCTAACCAGCTCTGCTAGGGTGAGTAAAATGGTCAGAGTGGGGTGTTCTCTCTTATGTGTCTGGAAGTAGCTAGCCAATGTTATCCAGTTAGCTTGGGTGCTTGACTGTCATTGTGAGGTCAGAGCTTATGGATCAACCCTACTTATACGCCAGAGCGTCCAGTGTGCGCTCTGAACGCGAAGCGCTCTGAATTTAGGAACGGACAATCTGACAGTACAGTTGCAGTCACCAAAGTTCTGGATAACATAACAGCCTAACCAGCTCTGCTAGGGCTCGTAATGTTCAGTGAGCTGTTCTCTCTCTCTTAGGTTTCTGGAAGTAGCTGGCAAGTTAGTACAGAAAGACTGTTTTCTCAAAAGTGAGTTTACAAGTTCATCAGCTTTCAAAGAATAATTACTTTCCCATTGTTTCCTCAAATGCAGTGTATGCTATACCATTTTGTACCTCAGAGTCTCTACTTTTATCCAATGTAAAAAACAGAAATTCTAATTTTGCTACATAAGACCAAATCCAGGTGGTGAGTCACAAATAATGAAAGAAAAGCTTTGCAAGTTAGAATTTTGTAAAGTTAGTGTGGGAGAGGTGGAAAAAATATTGTTATCGATCAATAATGACAAACCTCGTGGCCTTTAATGGTTCTAACAGCAGACCTATAAGCTTGCTGCCAGCTCTTAGCACACTGTTGGAAAAAATGGTGTTTGACTAAATACAATACTATTTCTCTGTTAACTTCTTAGGGAGCGGCAGCTGAGGTGTCGGTTTTGGAGAGTCTGGCGTGCCCAAAGTAAAAGGCCTGCCACTCAGGCCCAGAAAATAGGATATACACATAATTAGTACTATTGGATAGGAAACACTGAAGTTTCTAAGAGTGTTAAAATATTGTCTGTGAGTATAACAGAACTGATATAGCAGGCGAAAACCAGAGGATATTCTGTCCTGGAAAAAAGTGTTTTTGACACATTGCCTCATTTTGAACCCCTCCCTATTGAAAACAGACATATATGGGAGTAAGATTGCAGTACCTATTGCTTCCACTGGATGTCAACAGAGTCTAGACAGTGTTTGGTGATGTTAGGTTGCTCTGGATGGTAATAGAAGAAGAATTTCTAACTAGTCATCGGATGTAAACAGAAGAGGAGGAGCGTTCACGGGCTCGCGCGGCTGTGGTTTTTTCCTTTCCTATCGTCCAGTTTATAATCCGGTTGGAATATTATAGTAAATATACATCAAAGTGTTCCTAAGGATACATTATCAATGATATTTGATTGTTCTTGGACAAGTGTATAGGTTGAACGCATTCTCTTCACGGTTCAATGGGCGAGTGGACGCTGTATTTTCTGAACATAACGCGCCAACCAAACTGAGATTTATGGATATAACAAAAGAACCATTGGATGTCTTCGTTGGACACTTGGGAAACACTCAGCAGAAGTTCTTCGAAAGGTAAGGGATTTTATATTAGCGATTTTATGCGTTTTATGAGACCCGCATTGGTTATGGATTTATGCTAATGCATAAAATATGAGGGGCTTTCCTCAAACAATCAAATGTTGTACTTTCGCCGTAAAGCCTTTTTTAAATCTGACAACGCTGTGATATTTCCAAGAATCAGAGCTTTTGATGACTATGCAACACTTGTATATTGAAGAATGTTTAATAATTCAACTTTTGGATTTTGAATTTGGCGCGTTACATTTCACCGGGTATTGTCGGGAGTGGGGCGCCCCACTGCTAGCACCCCACTGCTCCCTAAGTAATTAACAAATTAACATTAGACTTTCAGCATGCTTATAGAGAAGAAGGGCACTCAACATGAAATGCACTGACACAAATGACTAATGATTGGTTGAAAGAAATATATAATAAGAAGATTGTGGGTGCTGTACTGTTAGATTTCAGTGCAGCCTTTGATATCATTGACCATAACCTGTTGTTGAAAAATGTATGTGTTATGGCTTTTCAACCTCTGCCATAGAGAATCTTCTCTAATGTCAAACATGTAAAGTGTGGTGTACCACAGGGCAGCTCTCTAGGCCCTCTACTCTTTTCTATTTTTACCAATGACCTGCCACTGGCATTAAACACAGCGTGTGTCCATGTATGCTGATGATTCATATACACATAAGCAACCACAGCTAATTAAGTCACTGAAACCCTTAACAAAGAGTTTCAGTCTGTTTTGGAATGGGTGGCCAGTAATAAACTGGTCCTGAACATCTCTAAAACTAAGAGCATTGTATTTGGTACAAATCATTCCTTAAGTTCTAGACCTCAGCTAAATCTGGTAATGTCACGTCCTGGCCATAGAGAGCCCTCTGTGTTCTCTATGATGATTTAGGTCAGGACGTGACTAGAGGGGTTCTAGTTGTTCTATTTCTTTGTTTGTTTTGTGTATGGTTCCCAATTAGAGGCAGCTGATTGTCGTTACCTCTTATTGGGGATCATACTTAGTGTGTTCTGTTTCCCACCTGCTTTTGTGGGATATTGTTTTCTTGTTAGTGCCTCGGAGCGCTACGATTGTTACGATCAGTTGTTTTGTCTTTATTGTTTTTGACGTTTCACTGTGAATTTAGCATGTGGAACTCTATGCACGCTGCGCCTTGGTCCATTTATCCTGACGATCGTGAGAGGTAATGAATGGTGTGGCTGTTGAACAAGTTGAGGAGACTAAATTACTCGGCGTTACCTTAGATTGTAAACTGTCATGGTCAAAACATATAGATTCAGTGGTTATAAAGATGAGGAGAGGTCTGGCCGTAATAAAGAGATGCTCTGCTTTTTTGACACCGCACTCCAAAAAGCATTTTCTGCAGGCTCTAGTTTTGTCTAATCTTGATTATTGTTCAGTCGTGTGGTCCAGTGCTGCAAGGAATGACCTAGTTAAGCCGTAGCTGGCCCTGAACAGAGCAGCACGATCTGTTCTTCATTGTAATCAGAAGGATAATATAAATACTATGCATGCCAGTCTCTCTTGGCTAAGAGTCTAGGAGAGACTGACTGCATGACTTCTTCTTTTTATAATGTATTGGAAATCCCAAATTGTTTGCATAGTCAACTTACACACAGCTCTGATACACACACTTATCCCACCAGACATGCCATCAGAGGTCTTTTCACAGTCCCCAAATCCAGAACAAATTCAAGAAAGCGTACAGTATTATATAGAGCCTTTATTGCATGGAACTTCCTTTCATCTCATATTGCTCAAATAAACAGCAAACCTGGTTTCAAACAACAGATAAAGCAACACCTCACGGCACAACACCTCTCCTGTATTTGACCGAGATAGTTTGTGTGTATGCATTGATATGTAGGCTACGTGTGCCTTTTTAAAAAATGTATATAGTTCTGTCCTTGAGCTGTTCTTGTCTAGTGATGTTCTGTATTATGTCATTCTGTATTATGTTTCATGTTTTGGAAGAGTAACCCCAGGAAGAGTAGCTGCTGCTTTTGCAACAGCTAATGGGGATCCTAATAAAATACCACATACTAAATAGATAACATACACTGAGTGTACAAAAGATTTCCATGACATAGACTGACTAGGTGAAAGCTGTGAGCCGTTCTATTGGCGAACGTACAATCAGGCAGTTTATTTACTCGTCAACGTAGTCTCGTCAGGGAGCCCATTCAAGTTTGCATCTCTTGAGCCGTGTCTCTTCTTATTTCGAGTCCCGTGGATTAGTGCCTGGTCCGGGATGAGCAGTACATCCACAGTTGCTGACTCGCTGAAGCAGAAATGTTCATCCACATCAAGGTTAGTGATTGCTGTTGTCCAGAAGCAATTTTCGGAAATTGTGGCAGAAATATGTATCATGCACAAAAAAAAGTTGAGACCAGCATAAACAAACCTGACAAAATAGAAGAATTGGTCAGGGGGACGTTTTATGGCAGCGATCCATCTCTGCAACGCCATCTTCCAAGGCCTGAACAATAACTGGATTGTTATTTTTTTTACTTCAAATTTACTTCTAATTACTTCCAACTTCAATCACATATAGATGAAAGGGAGGAGACAGGTTAAATAAATATTTTTTTGCCCTGAGACAATTGAGACATGGATTGTGTATGTGTGACTGTACATGTGTGCCATTCAGAGGGTGAATGGGCAATACAGAATATTTAAGTGCCTTTGAACAGGGTATGGTAGTAGGTGCCATGTGCACCGGTTTGTGTCAAGAACTGCAATGCTGCTGTTTTTTTTTTTTGATCAACAGTTTCCCTTGTGTGTCAAGAATAGTCTACCACCCAAAGGACATCCAGTCAGCTTGACACAACTGTGGGCCAGAATCCCTGTGGAACGCTTTCGACACCTTGTAGAGTCCATGCCCTGACGAATTGAGGCTGTTCTAAGGGCAAAAGGGGGTGCAACTCAATATTAGGATGTTTTGTACGCTCAGTACACATTTGAGCACATTTGTGAGGACATTTATTTGTCTTTTGGGGGAGAGTAAAAGCTGTCTTTCTAATATCTTTATCTTTACTCCTGACAGCACTGCTCAGTGACCTCACCAATGGTCCTGCCCCGGCCTCCCAGCTTTGTATTACCCAACTATCCAGGGATTCTTCTCCAGTTAGAATTTTGACCCATAGAAAACAAAGCCCCTGTGTTTACTGCCTGGCCCGTTTAACAGCTTCCTCTGTTCGGATGGTCAGCCATCTTCTTTCTCACAGCATTCCTACATCAGGCACGGGGAGGGTGTCTCTGTCACCCCTGCGCTGCCCGGCCATGTTGTTGTAATGCTTGATTTACGAGTGGAGTGGCCCTTGAACCTTGTGTGCTGACATCACTCACCAGGCCCATTTTACAGCAACTAAGCATTGTTTACATGACTGGAATGTTTTACTATCAAAACCCACTATTAGATGAGAAAGAGGCCCTTGGTGGACTGGTGTTTTACAAGTTGTTTTTATGTTTTCAGCGATTTGGGGGAGAGAATTAATGATGTTTCAAATGGGCAGAAATGAGTGGTAATGGCGAGGTTTGGAGGGGCCTGGTGAGATGGAGTAGGTGGGGGTGGGACTGGATAACAGAGCTGGTTGATTGTCCTCTTCGGGAGTAGTATTGTCAGGCATGAGTGTTGGGGAGCTATTGCGATTGCCTTAAAGAGTCAAATGGGACACTCAATGAAAACCAGGCTGCTTCAATAAAACAGTTGCAAAACAAAGAGCCACTGAACAGCGCTGGCCCCCTACAAAGACTCCAACAGCACAACATTTAACATTTTAGTTATTTAGCAGACACTCTTATCCAGTGCATTCATGTTAAAGTTCCAATGCAGACGTTTTTTTATCTCAATAACAAATAATTTCTGGGTAGCAATTAAGTACCTTACTGTGATTGTTTTTATCCCTTTATTTTACATGGGAAGACATATTGAGACCTAGGTCTCTTTTTCAAATGTGCCCTGCACAATACAACACAAACATACACATTATACAAAGCATATATATATATATATATATATATATACAGCACCAGTCAAAAGTTTGGAAACACCTACTCATTCAAGGGTTTTTCTTCTCTAGTAACCAAAAAAGTGTGAAACAAATCAAAATATAATTCATATTTTAAATTTTTCAAAGTAGCTTTACATTCTCTCAACCAGCTTCACAAGGTAGTCACCTGGAATGCTTTTCCAACAGTCTCGAAGGAGTTCCCACATATGCTGAGCATGTGTTGGCTGCTTTTCCTGCACTATGCGATCCAACCAATCCCAAACCATCTCAATTGGGTTGATTCCAGGTGGTTGTGGAGGCCAGGTCATCTGATGCAGCACTCCATCACTCTCCTTGGTCAAATAGCCCATAGGTGTGTTTTGGGTCATTGTCCTATTGAAAAACAAATGATAGTCCCACTAAGCGCAAAACAGGTGGGATGGTGTATCACTGCAGAATGCTGTGGTAGCCATGTTTGTTAAGTGCCTTGAATTCTAAATAAATCACTTACAGCGTCACCAGAAAAGCACCCCCATACCATCACACCTCCTCCTCTATGCTTCACGGTGGGAACCACACATGCGGAGATCATCCGTTCACCTACTCTGTGTCTCACAAAGACACAGCGGTTGGAACCAAAAATCGCACATTTGGACTCATCAGACCAAAGGACAGATTTCCACCAGAAATTTGCTAGTCTTTCTTGGCCCAAGCAAGTCTGTTCTTCTTATTGGTGTCATTTTGTAATAGTTTCTTTGCAGCAATTTGACCATGAAGGCCTGATTCACATAGTCTTCTCTGTACAGTTGATGTTTAGATGTGTCTGTTGAACTCTGTGAGGTGCAATCTGAGGAGCAGTTAATTGCCGATTTCTGAGGCTGGTAAGTAATGAAGTTATCCTCTACAGCAGAGGTAACTCTGGGTCTTCCTTTCCTGTGTCGGTACTCATGAGAGCCAGTTTCATCATAGCGCTTGATGGTTTTTGCGACTGCACTTGAAGAAACTTTAGAAATTCTTGAAATGTTCCGCATTGACTGACCTTCATGTCATAAAGTAATGAAGGACTGTATTTTTCATTTGCTTATTTGAGCTGTTCTTGCCATAATATGGACTTGGTCTATTACCAAATAGGACTATCTTCTGTATACCACCCTTCTTTGTCAAAAACACAACTGATTGGCTCATACGCATTAAGAAGGAAAGAAATTCCACAAATTAACTTTTAACATGGCACAACTGTTAATTTAAATGCATTCCAGGTGAATACCTCATGAAGCTGGTTGAGAGAATGCCAAGAGTGTGCAATGCTGTCAACAAGGAAAAGGGTGGCTAATTTGAAGAATCTCAAATCTCAAATATATTTGTTGAACACCTTTTTGGTTACTACATGATTTCATTTGTGTTATTTCATTGTTTTGATGTCTTCACTTATTCTACAATGGAGAAAATAGAAACAATAAAGAAAAACTTTTGAATGAGTAGGTGTGTCCAAACCTTTGACTGGTACTGTGTGTATATACAGTGGGGCAAAAAAGTATTTAGTCAGCCACCAATTGTGCAAGTTCTCCAACTTAAAAAGATGAGAGAGGCCTGTAATTTTCATCATAGGTACACTTCAACTATGACAGACGAAATGAGAAAAAGAAATCCAGAAAATCACATTGTAGGATTTTTTATTTATTTATTTGCAAATTATGGTGGAAAATAAGTATTTGGTCAATAACAAAAGTTTATCTCAATACTTTGTTATATACCCTTTGTTGGCAATGACAGAGGTCAAACGTTTTCTGTAAGTCTTCACAAGGTTTTCACACACTGTTGCTGGTATTTTGGCCCATTCCTCCATGCAGATCTCCTCTAGAGCAGTGATGTTTTGGGGCTGTCGCTGGGCAACACGGACTTTCAACTGCCTCCAAAGATTTTCTATAGGGTTGAGATCTGGAGACTGGCTAGGCCACTTCCAGGACCTTGAAATGCTTCTTACGAAGCCACTCCTTCGTTGCCCGGGCGGTGTGTTTGGGATCATTGTCATGCTGAGAGACCCAGCCACGTTTCATCTTCAATGCCCTTGTTGAGTTTTTACCAAAAAGTTCTATTTTGGTTTCATCTGACCATATGACATTCTCCCAATCCTCATCTGGATCATCCAAATGCTCTCTAGCAAACTTCAGATGGGCCTGAACATGTACTGGCTTAAGCAGGGGGACACGTCTGGCACTGCAGGATTTGAGTCCCTGGCGGCGTAGTGTGTTACTGATGGTAGGCTTTGTTACTTTGGTCCCAGCTCTCTGCAGGTCATTCACTAGGTCCCCTGTGTGGTTCTGGGATTTTTGCTCACCGTTCTTGTGATCATTTTGACCCCACGGGTGAGATCTTGCGTGGAGCCCCAGATCGAGGAAGATTATCAGTGGTCTTGTATGTCTTCCATTTCCTAATAATTGCTCCCACAGTTGATTTCTTCAAACCAAGCTGCTTACCTATTGCAGATTCAGTCTTCCCAACCTGGTGCAGGTCTACAATTTGGTTTCTGGTGTCCTTTGACAGCTCTTTGGTCTTGGCCATAGTGGAGTTTGGAGTGTGACTGTTTGAGGTTTTGGACAGGTGTCTTTTATACTGATAACAAGTTCAAACAGGTAACGAGTGGAGGACAGAGGAGCCTCTTAAAGAAGAAGTTACAGGTCTGTGAGAGACAGAAATCTTGCTTGTTTGTATGTGACCAAATACTTTTTTTCCACCATAATTTGCAAATAAATTCATTAAAAATCCTACAATGTGATTTTCTGGATTTCTTTTCCTCATTTTGTCTGTCATAGTTGAAGTGTACCTATGATGAAAATTACAGGCCTCTCTCATCTTTTTAAGTGAGAGAACTTGCACAATTGGTGGCTGACTAAATACTTTTTTGCCCCACTGTATATATATATATATATATATATATTTGCACATTAAAATACAAAAACAGTACAAAATCACAAATCACCCAGAAAAACAGTTACATTCCTCACAAATAAGTCTCCAATCAGTACTCAAAACTGCCCCAAACGACACCAGAACATTATGAATTTAGAATTTTGTTCCAGCAAAACTAAAAGTAGAGACCCTAGGAACCTCAAGAGTTAATCAATCCTGTGACCGGGTTAGGAAACTCAGGTGTTTTACTTCAACAGCAATGTTTGATAAGACGGAAGTTTATGAAGTAAAGTAGAAATCTAAAGGGTCTTTAGCAAAGTCCAGCCAACCTTTTGATACAGGATGCAGTGATGAGTATCAAAACAAATACTATATTAAATGGCATCCAAAGGTTTAATAGTAGTAGCAGCTGCACTTTGATGAATAATATCACCATAATCAAGAACAGATACAAAGATCGACTGAATAATTTGCTTCCTACTATTTAAACAAAGACACAATCTGTTTTTGTAGAAAAAGCCAACTTTAAATCTTATCTTCTTAACCAGCTCGTCTATGTTTGTTATAGGTCAAATCCACATGAATCCAAATGCCTAAGTATTTACACTGCATTTGGAAAGTATTCAGACCCCTTGACTTTCCCTCATCAATCTGCACACAATACCCCATAATGACAAAGCAAAAACAGGTTTTTAGAAATGTTTGCACATTTATTAAAAATAAAAACTGAAATGTCACATTTTCATGAGTATTCAGACCCTTTACTCAGTACTTTGTTGAAGCACCTTTGGCAGCAATTACAGACTCAAGTCTTCATGGGTATGACGCTACAAGGTTGGCACACCTGTATTTGGGGAGTTTCTGCCATTCTTCTCTGCATGTCCCCTCAAGCTCTGTCAAGTTGGATGGGGAGCGTCGCTGCACAGCAATTTTCAGGTCTCTTCAGAGATGTTAGATCGGGTTCATGTCCGGGCTCTGGCTGGGCCACTAAAGGACATTCACAGACTTGTCCCAAAGCCACTCCTGCGTTGTCTTGGCTGTGTGCTTAGGGTCTATGTCCTGTTGGAAGGTGAACCTGTGCCCCAGTCTGAGGTCCTGAGAGCTCTCGAGCAGGTTTTCATCAAGGATCTCTCTGTTCTTTGCTCCTTTCATCTTTCCCTCGATCCTGACTAGTCATCCCCACAGCATTATGTTTCCACCACCATGCTTAACGGTAGGGATAGTGCCAGTTTTCCTCCAGATGTGCCGCTTGGCATTCAGGCCAAAGAGTTCAATCTTGGTTTCATCAGATCATGGTCTGAGAGTCATTTAGGTGCCTTTTGGCAAACTCCAAGTGGGCTGTCATGTGCCTTTTACAGAGGCGTGGCTTCCGTCTGGCCACTCTACCACAAAGGCCTGATTGGTGGAGTGCTGAAGAGATGGTTGTCCTTCTGGAAGGTTCTCCCACCTCCACATAGGAATTCTGGAGCTCTGTCAGTGTGGCCATCGGGTTCTTAGTCACCTCCCTGACCAAGGCCCTTCGCCCGATTGATCAGTTTGGCCAGGCGGCCAGCTCTAGGAAGAGTCTTGCATGGTTCCAAACTTCTTCCACTTAAGAATGATGGAGGCCACTGTATTCTTGGTGACCTACAATGCTGCAGAAATGTTTTGGTACCCTTCCCCAGATCTGTTCTTCGACACAATCCTGTCTCGGAGCTCTGTGGAGAATTCCTTCAACCTCATTGATTGTTTTTTGCTTTTTCAACCTCATTGATTGTTTTTTGCGAGGGGGTAGACCTCCACTTGCACCAAGTTGGAGTGGATCTGTGGTAGCCAGGTGATGTTGGAGTTGCCCACGATGAAGATGGGTCGGTGGGGTTGCACTCTCCACTCGGGCTTGTAGCGGGCTGACGGGTCGCACCTGAGGAAGCTGGCTTCTGTCTCTGAGGGACCCGGCAATTGCGGGTCAGGACCTGTTGGTGTGACAAGAGCACTTCCCGATGGGAGAGGGAGTTGGGGTGGCTGGGTGAGCAGAGGCGGTCCAGTCAGCGTTGGTATTAGTCTCCTCACGCCTCTCCTTTTGGGATTCTGCCGGCTGGTAGTGGGTTGTCCCTGACTCTCCATCAGCATGGAGGACATCGATGGGGGTCTCTCCAAGTTGACCGTCGAGGTGCTGTGGGGGTAGCAGTGCTGGTAGCGGTTGAGAAGGTGGAGGCTGAGATGGAGGAGTTGTTGGCGGGTCGGAGGCAGGGACCCAGTTCGCTGCTGCTGTTCCACCTACGACAACATTTGATGAAATGCAGAGCGCCAAATTCAAATTACAAAAATGGTGTTGTACACCATTCTTTAGCTTAGATTCTTGGTAATCGAACCGCGTTGTCCGATTTACAATAGCCTTTATGGCGAAAGCATAGCATTTGATTATCTGAGGACAGCATACTTCCTGCATGTAAATATATTTCAAACCAGCGCATGCATTACAAAATCAAATATAGCGATAAAGTAAATCACTTACCTTTGAAGATCTTCCTCTGGTTGCAATCCCACAGGTCACAGGAACACAAAGAATGGTCATTTTGATCAATAAAGTCCCTCTTTATATCCCAAAAACTCAGTTTGGTTGGCGTGTTTTGTTCAGTAATCCACCCATTCCACTTGTTCAATATACAGACATAGAAAACCTAAAAAAGTTACCGATAAACTTTGTCCAAACAAGTCAAACAACGTTTCTAATCAATCCTCAGGTACCCTAATATGTAAATAAACAATCAAATTAAAATTAAATAAAATGTATTATGTTCAATACCGGAGATAAATAACGCTCTCAGTCACGTGCGCCACAAGACTACAGCCAGAATGAGGGACACCTGGATTTCCTTAAACTACTTCTTCATTTTTCAAAATAAAAGCCTGAAACCTTGTCTAGAGACTGTTGACATCCAGTGGAAGCCATAGGTACTGCAATCTGGGAGCTATTCCTTTCATTGTTCAATAGGGAAAGGAGAAGAATGGACAGGGAAGTCCCCAAAACAAATTCAGGATGGATTTTCCTCATGTTTTCATCTGACAAATCAGTTCTGTTATCCTGACAGACATTATGTTAACAGTTCTAGAAACTTCAGAGTGTTTCCTATCCAATACTACCAATTATTTGCATATCCTAGTTTCTGGGCCTGAGTAACAGGCATTTTACATTGGGCACACCAGACTCTCCGAACTTCCGAACACTGCCCCCTAGCCCAAACAGGTTAAAGAGCTACCTTCCAGTACCCTCGCTCCAGAGCCCATGGAGCTGGGAGGGGCTGCGCGTAGGGAGGCTGGAGGAGGGGCATTCACGTGCACCATCTGTGGCCACAGAGGGCACACTGCCGGTCGGTGACGGGTTGGTCCCTCTGGGAGTAGAGGCAGCAGGCAGGGCACTCTGGCATCACTCCAGGTGAGTCTGCACCACCCTCATCCAGAGTCCTCTGTTGACCTACTGTTGGTGTCTGTTTGTTTCCCTGATTTTCCCCCGCATTCCCAGTATAAGGCGCTAGTTGATTCAGGCGCAGCTGGGAATTTTATTGACAGAGCACTCATTTTGAGTTTAGGGATTCCCATAAATCCTGTGGTCAGACCTTTTCCTGTTCACGCTCTGGATAGTCGACCATTAGGGTCCGGGATAATCCGGGCCATGGTGACACAGGGGAAACACGAGGAGAGAATCAGTCTCTTTCTCATTGACTCCCCTGCGTTTCCAGTGGTACTAGGCCTTCCCTGGTTAGCTCGTCATGAACCCACCATTTCCTGGCAACAGAGGGCTCTTACGGGGTGGTCGCGAGAGTGTTCGGGCAGGTGTGTAGGGGTTTCCATTGGTGCTACTATGGTGGAAAGTCCAGAACAGGTCTCCACCGTGCACATCCCTCCAGAATATGCCGATTTGGCTCTCGCCAGCTGTAAAAAGAAGGCAACTCGGTTACCACCCCATCGACGGGGGGATTGTGCGATAGATATACTGGTAGACGCTGCGCTTCCCAGGAGTCACGTGTATCCCCTGTCGCAAGCGGAGACGGTGGCTATGGAGACATATGTCTCCGAATCTTTGCTTTAGGGGTACATTTGGTCCTCCACTTCCCCCGCTTCCTCGAGTTTCTTTTTTGTGAAGAAGAAGGATGGAGGTCTACGCCCATGCATTGATTATAGAGGGCTCAATAAAATCACGGTGAGGTACAGTTACCCACTACCTCTTATCGCCACAGTGATTGAGTCAATGCACGAGGCGTGCTTCTTCACCAAACTGGATCTCAGGAGCGAGTACAATCTGGTGCGTATCCGGGAGGGAGACGAGTGGAAGACAGCGTTTAGTACCACATCAGGGCATTATGAGTACCTCGTCATGCCGTACGGGTTGATGAATGCTCCATCAGTCTTCCAATCCTTTGTAGACTAGATTTTCAGGGACCTGCACAGGCAGGGTGTAGTGGTGTATATCTATGACATTTTGATATACTCCGCTACACGCGCCGAGCATGTGCCCTTGGGGCGCAAGGTACTTGGATGATTGCTGGAGAATGACCTGTATGTCAAGGCTGAGGTATGCTTGTTCTTCCAGCAGACAGTCTCCTTCCTAGGATATCGCATTTCCACTTCAGGGGTGGAGATGGAGAGTGACCGCATTGCAGCCATGCGTAATTGGTCAACTCCCACCACGGTAAAGGAGGTGCAGCGATTTTTAGGGTTTGCCAATTACTACCAGAGATTTATATGGGGTTTTGGCCAGGTGGCTGCTCCCATTACCTCACTGCTGAAGGGGGGTCCGGTGCGTCTTCAGTGGTCGGATGAGGCGGACAGGGTTTTTGGGCACCTACGGGCGTTGTTCACCTCGGCTCCCGTGCTGGCCCACCCGGATCCTTCTTTGGCGTTCATAGTGGAGGTGGACGTGTCCGAAGGCTGGGATAGGAGCCATGCTCTCTCAGCACTCGGGTACGCCATCGAAGCTCCGGCCCTGTGCGTTCTTCTAATCCATAATTGTGTGTGTGTGTAATATTATATTAACTAATTTAATACATCAGTTATACCTTAACTGCAGTGCAATAAAACATTAACTACAGTGTAATAGCACAACTTATTGTGTTATCTACCCAGCTTTATATCCTGTTATATCCTATTCTGTTGCTGACAGTAGCATGAAACCATGAAAACAATACCTTGTCTTTCCTCCCTAGCAACTGGATCTGCATTCATCTTTTGTCTGTGCCGTGCAGCCCTCTTCTTATTAGACAGCGGCATCTACAGTATAAAGATAATGTGCCTTGAAATACATTAAAATGCCATAAAATAGTTTAAATGATCATATGCAGTATTCATACAACAAAGTAAATATGAATTGAATGATAAAATGTGGTAATCTAGTGAGAACCTGGGATAACAAAGCTACTATCATTCAGCATAATGGGTGACATTGTGGTATAACATGAAACCTTTGTTGTGCTGAAGGACAAAACATGATACTGAAGGACAGATTTCATACATAAACATATTTAACAGGCAGTTCCTTGGCCACCTATTTAAAGTAATGACCTTGACCTATAAAGATTATCCTTACTTTTCATATTAAATATAGCTTTTTATAAAATAATAACATTAAAAGTATATTTTCTGTGTTGTACTGATGGACATGCGTTTTAGTTACAAAGGTTACTAGAGGGTGAAAAGGTGAAATCCTCAAATATTTCAGAGAGATTTACTCAGATCGATAGAGGGTCTTCAATGGTCTTCTTTGTGATGTCACACACTGTCACATGATTACCATCATATGATATGCTTTTAACCTTTGCTATACTGAATGACATTGATGAAGCGCAAAAGTCCGGACAAAAGTTTTTTTTATATTTTTTAGGTTCAGTATGTCACCCATTGTTCTATATATTGTTGCAAACACTAACACAATTATGCCATCGGTGTTCATTTATATTTTTAGGATTAATTTATATATTTTAAAAACACCTTTGTCATTAGATTTTTAAGTTACACTGAAGGACATGTTGACACTTTAGAGCTCAATAACTCCTTAATTGAATAGTTTGCAACACAAATATTTCTGGGTCAAAAGAAGGGTAATATTTTATATTATTTTTATAGATATTTATCTGATTGTCTCCACCCCCACCAGGTGTTGCCCATCTTCCCCATTATCCCCTGTGTATTTATACCTGTGTTCTCTGTTGGTCTGTTGCCAGTTCATCTTGTTTGTCAAGTCAACCAGCATTTTTGTGTCTCAGCTCCTGTCTCTCTTTTTTCTTGCCCTCCTGGTTTTGACCCTTGCCTGTCCTGACTCTGAGCCCGCCTGCCTGACCACTCTGCCTGACCCTGAGCCTGCCTGCCGACCTGTACCTTTGCCACACCTCTGGATTATTGACCTCTGCCTATTGTGACCCTGATCCTGCCTGCCATCCGGTACCATTGCCTCTTTTGGTTTACTGACCCCTGTCTGCCTTGACCTGTCTATTTGCCTGCCCCTGTTGGATTATTAAACAATTGTTAATTCGATGTTGTCTGCATCGGGTCTTACCTTCATACCTGATTCACCCGCTTCATCGGACCACTTCGTATTGAGCATGTCACTGGTATTTCCTGTTTGAGTTTTAGCTTGGAAGCAGGAATCAGCAGGATAAAGTTATGGTCAGATTTTCCAAATGGAGGCCGAGGGAGAGCTTTTTTTGCGTTTCTGTGTGTGAAGTAAAGGTGATCTAGAGTTTTGACTAGGTGATCTAGGTGCTGCCAATCAAAACATTGCGTCCACTCCTTGCCCATCGTGTGTTCCCAGCCACTCACAAACACGTGTCTGGGCCTGGCTGCATCTTGAATGCTCAAAACTAATATTGAATGTATGATGTTATATGTGCACTGTTACAAAACCTTCACGCCATTTCTGTGATGGATATATTTGGGGTTATTGGAGGGTTTTGAAGGTTTCAGTGTTTTGTGTCGGCCATGTTGTTCATGTCACAGGACCTGATTCCTTGAGGAACCACTTGTTGTGGTTCCTCAACACTAGTTGTGTGTATTTTTTTCTATTTGTTTCTCTATTTTTTATTTTATGCACTTTAAAATTATTCTGTGTAATGAAAAGTGCTTTTCTAATGTAATACATTATTATTATTATTATTATTATTATTATTACATTACTTGACCCAGGCCCAGCAGTGGCCCATGTGTCCACAATGACAGTGTTGCTGTTGGCTGGGGTTCTGCTGTGCTTATTATGAAAGGCGTCTCTGACATGTCACAGTTTCCCCTACTAGGCTTGACCTACCCTCAGCCAGGAAACACTGAACGTGTGTATGTGTGTGTGTATGTGTGCGTACGTGTGTGCATGTCAACCAACTCCTTTAAGTGTGTGTGTATGCTACACCAGTAGGCATGGCCTCTTGCAAATTACTCATATTTTCTCCCTGTAATTCCCGCAGCCTAACCAGACAGCAATCTGTCACCCTCCACTGCAGGAGCCAAACAACATACTGTATCTCTCATCCAGTTACACAGGACCACGTCATGTGTATGGACAGCAACCTCAACTACTCTCTCACAGCATGTCCTCTCAGCCCATGTGCTTTTAAACCATTGCTGGGCCCTCAGACCTCAGCTACCATTCCTTTGTTCTGTAACATGCTCCTAGTGTACCAATCTACAGGGGGCTTCCATGTTTTTTTTGCTGTACATTCTTGAAGTGGGATTTTTTTTCCGAGACCCTAAAGAGGTACAGCCATTTTGAGCTACAGCCATCTTCGTTTCCTTCAGACAGATCGAAGAGAGCATATATTATTACACTAATGTCAGGAAGGGCGCTCTCCTGGGCTACGGCAGTTTGGGAGCAACAATCTGCCATTTGTGGTCATCTGGAGGAATTCATGGCAGAAGTGAGAAAGGTATTTGAGTCTCCGGTTTCCGGGAGAAAGGCGGCCAGTAAACTGCTTGACTTACGTCAAAACTCCCATGGTGTGGCAGACTATGCGGTTGATTTTCGCACGTTGGCCGCCGAGAGTGCCTGGAATCCGGAGTCTCTTTTCAATACTTTTTTGCACGGATTATCTGAGGAGGTAAAGGATGAGCTAGATGCTCGGAAATTGCCGATGGACCTCATCTCCCTTATCACCTTTACCATTAAAATTGATGGACGCAGAAGGGAACGCAAGAGTGAGAGGAGGTCTGGTCTCAGGCACACTCGTGCACCCACTTTGGCTCGTTCACCTCCAAGGGAATCCGGAAGTTTCCAAAGGCAGCTCTTCTGAGAGGATTCGAAGCCTCCCGAGCTCTCTCGGGAATCTACGACGGGTGAGTTGGATACTCCTGAGCCTATGCAGTTGGGAAAAACTAGGTTATCAGTTGGGGAACGCTCACAAAGGATGAATAATAACTGTTGTCTGTACTGTGGAGGGGCAGGACATTTTATAGCTACCTGCCCTATTAGGAAACCCTTGTCTCTAGTGGGTACCAGAGCAATGGTGAGTCAGACTGGGAGTTCCCTAATTCCCATCACCCGCACACCCCTTTTTGCTCTTGTTCTGTGGGGAGACCAATCTCTGTTTCGCTGTTTTCCAGGCTTTGGTCAATGATGTGCTTCGGGACGTGCTGGTTTGTGGTCGTGTACCTTTACGACATCCAGTTTTTTTTCCCGATTTGCACAAGAACATGTTCTTCATGTCAGACAGGTCCTTCAGCACCTCCTGGAGAACCAACTGTCCGTAAAATCCGAGAAGTGTGAGTTCCACCGCTCTACAATCACCTTTCTAGGATATGTCATTGCTGAGAGCAATGTTCAGATGGATCCTGGAAAGGTGAAAGCAGTGGTGGATTGGCCTCAATCAACATCCAGGGTGCAGTTGCAATGGTTTCTTGGGTTTGCAAAGTCCTAACGCCCAGGGTCAAAGAATGTGAAACCTGACGCCCTCTCCCGCCTGTACAGTTCCTCTGCCACACCCTCGACCTCTGAAACCATTCTCCCTACCTCATGCCTTGCTGCCACTGTGGATTGGGGTATTGAGAACCTGGTCCGCGAGGCACACCGCTCCCAGCCTGGACCTGAAGGGGGCCCGGCAAACCAGCTGTTTGTCCCTGATCCAGTCTGGTACCGGGTCCTAGAATGGGCTCATTCCTCCAGGCTGACCTGTCATCCAGGGTCCCATCGTACACTAGCCTTCCTCCGACAACGTTTCTGGTGGCCCACAATGGTCCCTGACGTCTCAGCCTTTGTCGCCGCATGCACAGTGTGTGCTCAGAACAAGACTCCACGGCAAGCCCATTTCATCCCTCTCCCCAAACTACCTTCTGCCAAGGAGACGGCCCAGCTTTGGGTGCAGCATGTATTCCGGATCCATGGACTCCAGGTAGACATGGTCTCTGATCGGGGTTCTCATCTCAGTTCTGGAAGGCATTCTGCACCCTTATTGGGTTGTCGGCCAGTCTATCAATCGGATTCCATCCCCAAACTAACGATCAGTCGGAGCGAGCCAACCAAGACCTGGAGACCACCTTAAGGTTCCTGGTCTCAACCAACCCCACTACCTGGAGCCGTCAACTGGTCTGGGTGGAGTATGCCCGGAACACCCTTTCCAGTTCTGCCACGGGACTCTCCCCTTTCGAGTGCTCCATGAAGTATCAACCTCCACTCTTCCCTGAACAAGAGCAGGAGGTCAGAGTACCCTCGGCCCAGATGTTTGTCCACCGCTGTCGACATACCTGGAGAAGAGCCAGGGCCGCTATTCTCAAGACCAACTCCAGGTATCGTCGACAAGCGGACCCCAGCTCCCCGCTACCACATTGGGCAGAGGGTATGGCTGTCCACACGGGACCTTCCCCTTCGGGTAGAGTCTGGCAACTGTCCCCTCGTTTCATTGGTCCTTTTCCCATCTCCAGAGTCCTGAGTTCCACTGCTGTCAGTCTTGTGTTACCCCATACCCTCCGTATTCACCCTACCTTCCATGTGTCTAGGATTAAGCCCGTGTCTCACTGTCCTTTGTCTTCTGTCTCCAGGCCCATCCATCCCTCTCCCCGGGTTATCGGTGGCCAGCCACCATGTACGGTGAGACGCCTCCTGAAGGTTCGACCACGGTCAGGGGTTTCCAGTGACTGGTTGACTGGGAGTGTTATGGCCCGGAGGAGAGGTGCTGGGTCCTGGCTAAAGACATCATGGACCCGGTCCTCATCGCCGATTTCCACCACCGACACCCCGGTCAGCCAGGTATGCGTCCAGGGAGGATGCCAGGTGGCGTCCCTATGGGGGGGTACTGTCACGCCCTGATCTGTTTCACCTGTCCTCTTTATTGTCTCCACCCCCTCCAGGTGTCGCTTATTTTCCCCAGTATTTCCCCTCTTTACCCGCCTGCCTGACCATTCTTCCTGCCTTGACCATGAGCCTGTCTGCCACTCTGTACCCCCTTGGAATCTGATCTGGTTTTGACCTTTTGCCTGTCCACAACCATTTTCTTGCCTACCCCTTTTTGAATATTACACATTGTAAGACTCCTACAATCTGCCTCCTGTATCTGCATCTGGGTCTTGCCTTGATAAAACCAAACAAGAGCCCAAAATAACAAAAGAAAAGTCAAGACATCAGGAGCCCAACATGGCCAACTTCAGAAAAATAACCAGGTTGGAAAATTATTATGTTTCACACCATTTACCGGGAAACATTTTCAACACAGTGTCTGTATTTCAAAGCCATGGGATCAAATACAGTGCAGCGGATGGCCAAGAGACATTCGTGAAACCCAGTCCTTGATTTCATAAAATGTTTCCCTGTTGGCGGTGCACTTGCCAAGGTTGAACTCGCTCCATGTGGATGAAATAGTTTTTAAATGCTAGTGTAAGCAATTAGCAGCTTCTTCTTGACTGCAGGCTTCAATTTCCTTACCAGAGCTTCTCAATGTAAATGTTTACATAAGACAAAATATATGGAAGAAAATGCTGGGCAGGCCATTATTTTGGCTACTATTTTGGCTACAATGGCTATTGCCCCCATTCACATGGCACGAGTGGTCACTGAATGGTTTAATGAGCATGAAAATGATGTAAACCATATGCCATGGCCATCTCAGTATTTGCCACATCTTCAATCTAAGCCTACTAGAAAGTGTGTGCCCTCAGGCCTGGAGGGAAGTAAAAGTAATTCCTCTACCCAAGAATAGTAAGCCCCCTTTTATTGGCTCAAATAGCCGACCAATCAGCCTGATACCAACCCTTAGTAAACTTTTGGAAAAAAATGTGTTTGACCAGATACAATGCTATTTTACTGTAAACAGCTTTCAGCACGCTTATAGGGAAGGACATTCAACAAGCACGGCACTTACACAAATGACTGATGATTGACTGAGAGAAATTTATGAGAAAAAGATTATGGGAGCTGTTTTATTCGACTTCAGTGCGGCTTTTGACATTATTGATCATAGTCTAATGATGGAAAAGCGTATGTGTTATGGCTTTAGACCCCTGCTATATTGTGGATCAAGAGTTACCTGTCTAACAGAACACAGAGGGTGTTCTTTAATGGAAGCCTCTCCAACATAGTCCAGGTAGAATCAGGAATTCCCCAGGGCAGCTGGCTAGGTCCTTTACTTTTTTCAATCTTTACTAATGACACGCCACTGGCTTTGAGTAATGACTCAACACTATATACAGTACATCAGCAACTACAGCGAGTGAAATCACTGCAACACTTAACAAAGAGCTGCAGTTATTTTCAGAATAAGTTAGTCCAAAATATAAAAAAAATACTAAAAGCTTTGTACTTGGGACAAATAATTCACTAAACTCTAAACCTCAACTAAATCTTATAATAAATAATGTGGAAATGTAGGTATTTGTTTAAACTACTAGCACACAGCTCGGCCACCCATGCATACCCCACAAGACATGCCACCAAAGGTCTCTTCACAATCCCCAAGTCAAGAACAGACTATGGGAGGAGCACAGTACTGCATAGAGCCATGGCTACATGGAATTCTATTCCACATCAGGTAACTGATGCAAGCAGTAGAATCAGATTTAAAAAACTGTTAAAGAAATCACTTTATGGAACACCAGGGACTGTGACGAGACACACACAGGCTGATACACATGATAAGACACGCACTCTACACACACGTACACATGGATTTTGTATTGTAGATATGTGATAATAGAGTAGTGGCCTGAGGGAACACACTAAATGTTGTGAAAATTGTTATGAAATGTAATATGTTTAATTGTATATGTATGCTGCCTTGGCAGCAGCTAATGGGGATCCTTAATTAAATACAAATACAAAAAATACAGTCACCAGATCTCAACCTAACTGAACACTTTTGAAAGATTCTTAAGCGCGCCTGAGACACTGTTTTCCACCACCATCAGCAAAACACAAAATTTTGGAATTTCTCATGGAAGAATGGTTTCACATCTCTCCGATAGACTTCCAGACACTTCTAGAATCTATGCCAAGGTACATTGAAGCTGTTCTGGCCCAACGCCCTATTACAGTTTTTCCCCAAAGTTAACACACATTTGCTGAAACTACATCTTAGTTACTCAAAACTCAAAACACAAAACAGTTAGCCAATTTCCCCAAACCCCACAGACAACTTGCAAAATGAAACACAGCAATCAAAACTATGTACTCCCTGCTCAAAATGAAGCTCTGCATACAACTGAGACACACCTATACACATCAAATTATTCTAACTTAGTGACAATCGAGATCACACTTATGTGACATATTCAAAACACTACTATCAGAACCTATTTCAATGTAAAGACTAAGATTGTGTTGTTATACTGTATATTGTTTTTGTGTACAATTTTTGTTTTATATTTCAACATGACTCAATACATGTCAAACAGCATACTGTAAGCACACATACAGTAACAATCTAAACATACAGTAAACATATTTTGCATGTCCAAAGAAAAAAAATAGGCCTATTTGTACTACAGTACTGTATGTTAGATCAATTGTACGGAATGGATAAAGAAACTGTCAAAATACAGTTAATTAAAAAATCTGTTATGTCTTGTGTTTTGGTCCGGCTACAGATTTTCATCAACATTACATGCGGTATTCTCCATGGCCAGACAGCGTGGGAAATATCTTCTGGCATGACGCATCCACCCCTGACAGAACTCTGCTGGAATGTCACCACAGGCCTCCTCCATTACCTGGAGAAGGGCCATACGTTCCACCGCCATGCTAAAAACAACTCCTCAATTGGGTTGAGAAATGGGGAATATGGTGGGAGAAAGAGAATTGTAAACCTGGGATGGTCATGGAACCAGTTGTGGACCTGAGCAGCCCGATGGAAGCTCAAGTTGTCCCAAATTAGAACATACATTTGCTGCTCAGGATCACCTGGCCCTCTCTGCTCTGGCTGAAAAAGATTGTAATGTAAGGTGTTCAAGAAATTAAGGAGATGGGCAGTGTTGTATGGTCCAAGGGGGGCATGACGATGGAGGACCCCATTGTGGCTCATAGCTGCGCATACGGTGACATTTCCTCCAATGTGGCCAGGTACCTCAATGATGGTGCGTTGACCAATGATGTTCCTTCCTCTCCTCCTAGTCTTCGATAAATTTAATCCAGCCTCATCTGTGATTATGAGTTCCTGGGGGATAGGACTGCCATCCAACTCCATGAGTCTCTGAAATGACAATAAATACTGTAATTGCCGTATAGTGAAGTTCACTGGCAACATTAATGAGTCTCTAATGTTTTAAGAGTGTAATACTAGTACATTACTTACTTGCACATATTTGTATTGTTTATCCTTCACTCTTTGGGAATTCCTTTCAAATGGGACTCTGTAGATTTGCTTCATCCTGAAATGGTGTGTTTCTGTGGTGTGTTTCTGTGTTATTTGATTGTTGTTTCCTTAGGTTATCGCTGGAGGGCACCCTTACCCTGTTTTCTCATTTCCAGGTTACCCTGATTATTTCTTATTGGATTGTTCACCTGGTCACCTGGTTGCATTGTTATTTAGGTTCCTCAGTTGGGCTGTATCTTTGCTTAGGTCTCATGTTTTATTAGTGTGTTCTTGTGCGGTTGCCTTGTTTCTGTTAACTACTTAGGGAGTGGTGGGGCGCTAGCTCTGCTTCTTGGCAATATCACAGCGTTGTCAGATTTCAAAAAGGCTTTACGGCAAAAGCACAACATTTGATTGTTTGAGGGTAGCACCTCCAATATTCTCCCATTAGCATAAATTCATAAACCATCGCGGTTCACACAAAACACATTTCACAGCAAAAACAAATCCCTTACCTTTTGAAGAACTTCTGCTGAGGGCTTCCCAAGTGTCCAACGAAGACATCCAATGGTTCTTTTGTTGAAAAAGTCATTTATTATATCCATAAATCTCAGTTTGGTTGGTGCATTATGTTCATAAAATACAGCGTCCACTCGCCCATTGAACCGTGAAGAGAACACGTTCAACCTATACCTATACACTTGTCCAAGAACAATCAAACATCATTGATTAGGTATCCTTAGGAACTCACCCACCATGTAACTGTGACTGGTCATCATGAGGCGCGGCTGCAGACATTGTCAGATGATTTAAGAACTCTTGTGTCCGCTCTGCAGACAGGACAGGCGGGAGCAATGGCTGCTACACCTGTGGCTGTTCCTAATCCTCCACTCCCTACCAACTCAGCATCTTCCTCCCTTCGGGAGCCTCATCTCCCGCCACCGGAGCGCTATGAGGGGCATCCTAGGAAGTGTTGTGGGTTCCTGCTCCAATGCTCGCCGGCCTTTGAGCTGCAGGCATCAATGTTTCCCACCGAGAGTTCCAGAGTGGCATATGTCATCTCCTTGCTCTCAGGATGAGCTCTTGCCTGGGCCACGGCCATATGGGAGCAGCAATCACACATTTGTTTTAATTGGCAAAGCTTCATCCAGGAGATGAAGAGGGTTTTTGATCACTCCATCAGTGGCAGAAACGCTGCTCAAATATTAATTGTGCTTCAGCAGGGTAGCCGGAGTGTAGCTGATTACGCCGGACGCTCGCCGCTGATTGACTTCCGGACGCTCGCCGCTGAGAGCGGTTGGAATACAGAGGCACTTCGCTCAGCCTTTCTGAACGGACTCGAGGTTCTCAAGGATGAACTGGCTTCACGGGACAACCCTGACACTCTGGATGAGCTTATCGTTCTGGCCATCCGAATTGACAACTGGCTTCGGGAACATCGTCATAACAGGACGGAGGGGTTCCGAGTTGTTTCCAGTGTTTTGGGTTACGCTGAGAGAGTCGATTCCTCGTTTGTTCCACTGCCTTATGCTGCATCTGCTTGTCCTGTACCCTGTCAGTGTTCCCAATTCAGCTTTGGTTCTCCTTCATATCCTTCAGAGGAGCCGCTGCAATTGGGATGCACCAGAATTTCTGCTCCTGTAGAGAAGGCGCAGGATTAACGAGCAACGTTGTCTTTACTGTGGACAGTCTGGATATTTCAGTGCCTCCTGTTCTGAGCTGACTGGAAACTGGATGACTAGTCAGTAGACGGGAGAATACTGGCGAGTCAGATACAGTCTCCAGCTGCCAACACGGTACGCACCTTGCTTCCGGCCAACCTGCGGTGGGACAATGGGCAGTTGGGCATTCCTGATTTCATAGACCCTGAGGCTACCAGCTGTTTTCTGGAACGCACATTAGCTCGCCAACAAGGGCTGCCTCTCACTAAGCTGGACATTCCGTTGTCGGTCACTGTGCTGGATGGGGTCTGGGAAGGTCTGAGAAGGTGAAGTAACTCACCATGCCTACTCAGCAAAGAGTTCTGGATTATCATATGGAGTTTATCCAGTTACATTTGGTGGACTATCCTGAGCTTCTCCTAGTTCTTGGACATCTGTGGTTTTCTATCCATAATCCTCAAATTGACTGGCCCTCTGGAAGAGTTCTGGGATGGAATCCTTCATGCCAGTCCACCTGCCAGCAACTCTCTCCACATCTTTCCTTCCGTGCTCGCCTGGAGGCTTCCGATTCTCCTATTCCCCCGGCTGGGGATGACAGCCGCGTACCTCGGGATTACTGGGATCTGGGTCAGGGCCAGCGAACTGCTTCCTCACAGGTCCTACGATTGTGCCATCGACCTTCTGCCCGGCACCACTCCTCCGAGAGGAGGGCTGTATTCTCTCTCAGGTCCAGAGATTGCAGCCATGAACAGTTATATTAAGAAGTCGCTGGCGGCTGGTTTTATTCGGGCTTTCCACTTCACCTGCAGGAGCAGGTTTTTCTTTGTTGGAAAGAGGGATGGGGTATTACGTCCCTGTATTGATTACCGGGGTTTAAATAACATTACCATCAAGAACAGTTACCCTCTTCCTCTTATGTCGTCAGCCTTTGAGAGACTCCAGGGAGCTAAGGTTTTCTCAAAATTGGATTTATGGAACGTGTACAATCTGGTGTGCATCAGACAGGGAGACAAGTGGAAGACAGCGTTCAACACCCCAAATTGACATTATGAGTACAGTGTCATGCCGTTTGGACTTACAAATGCTCCAGCTGTTTTCCAGGCCCTGGTTAATGATGTGCTGCGAGACTTCCTTCATCAGTTTGTGTTTGTGTGCCTGGATGAGATCCTCATCTTCTCCAGGTCTATGGTTGAACACATCCAACATGCTTGTCAGGTTCTTCAAAGACTCCTCTCTCACCACTTATTTGTGGTGTGTGAGTTTGTGAGAAAAGTGTGAGTTTCACGTGTGTGAGAAAAGTGTGAGTTTCACGTTCCTCAGATCTCCTTCCTGGGGTACATCATCCGTACACGTCCCTGAGACACGAACTCCCAAAACGTAGAAGCGGTGGTCAGCTGGCCGCTGCCCAGCAGAGTCAGGCAAGTCCAGCGTTTTGGGGGTTTTGCTAATTTCTACCTGAGATTTCTGAGAGACTGGTTCGGTGGCTGCGCCATTGACAGCGCTCACCAAGGGCTCGGCTGGGCATGTAAGCTGGACCCCTGCTTCTGAGAAGGCGTTCCAGGACCATTCTAGTTCATGCGGATCCTTCTCTTCCCTTCATGGTAGAGGTGGATGCCTCTGATGTTGGTGTGGGTGCAGTTCTGTCTCAGCACTCGGCAAAAGAACAAAAGCTTCATCCCTGTGCCTTCTTCTCCAGGTGTCTCACTCCAGCAGAGAGGAACTATGATGTTAGCAATCAGGAGCTTCTTGCGGTCAAACTGGCTTTGGAAGAGTGGTTTTGATCAGTGGGGCCCCTGTGGTTGGAGGGTTCGGAACATCCCTTTACAGTTTGGATTGTCCACAAGAACCTGGCCTACATCCAGGAGGCTAAACACCTCAGTCCCCGACAGGCTCTTGGGCTCTTTTCTTCACTCGGTTCAGATTCACGTTATCTTACCGTCCTGAGTCTAAGAACGTGAACCCGGATGCTCTTTCTCGCCAGTTCCCCAGCTCCAGTGAGGATTGGCCACTTGGATTCATCATCCCCAGGTCGCTCATCCATGCGCCGGTGTTCTGGGGTATAGAGACTGTAGTGAGGGAGGCACAAGGTAGTTTGGCAGTTCCTGACAGCGGTCCATCTATCAGACTTTTTGTTCTTATCGAGGCACGGTCCAAGGTACTTCAGTGGGCTCACTCGTCGCGTCTGACCTCTCTTCTGGGAGGGCAGCGAACGCTACAGTTTCTGAGGAGGAGGTTTGGTGGCCCTCGGCGGAGGCGGATAGTGGGACCTTTGTGGCTGCTGTTGGATTTCCCGCAGTTTCACCTACCATTTGCACAATGGCGGCAGCCTCCTTTTCAACTGTAAATAGACGCGTTCTACCAGCACATGGTAGTCATCTTTTAATTCTACAAAAACAAAATAGCATATAGTACAGTAAACACTACAGTTATATAGCCTATAAGATAAACATGTTACAAAATATTATAGCTCACAATTTCATACTTACAATAATACATGAAACATTTACTTTATTTCCCATTACATTATGTATTGGAATCTACAGTCTTTACTGTGCTTTATGTTGTACTACTGTCAAGTAGTAAAAATAGCAGATAGGTCCAATGTCTGCAGTACATACCTATTCTAATTTTGGAACGTCTGGATAATGGATGCTACGATTTGGCTGGAAATCGGTGGGTTAGGCAAATGAGGGGTTGAGGTCAGGTCACATCCCCTTAAGGGAGAAATTATGGTTTATTAACCTCTTCCTGTTGGAGAGAAGGAGGAGTGCCTGGAGTATATATACTTGTGGTGGTGGAAACATGTTTTGTCTAATGCAGCTGTATTGATCCTCTGATAAAAGGTTTTACTCTGAGAATTAGAACCTAACAATATCAAAAGTCGGATTTCAAAGGGAACATTTACGCAATTAGTGTTTGCACATGTGAAGAGTGAAAGTGATCAATTGGTAATTGAGCTTAGCTTGTTGAATAGTGTTGCTTTTCATTTGCACACAATAGATTGTTGTTGTGAAGGTTGTGCCAATGGTAGAAAATTGTGTGTTGTGTTTTGCCAAATGTTTGTTATAAAATTGCAATCTGAGTGTAAAGCAAAACATGTGCCAGTAGTATTGCAAATTTGGTGTATGGTTCTGCTAAATGAGTTACAGGTTTTGGTCATTGTGCCTCATGGGCCAGTTTTAGTGTGTAAACAATTGGGAAAAACTGTAAGAGACTTTATGTTGGTGTTTCCTTTATTTTGGCACTTGCCTGTAGCAATCCATAGTACGTTTTTTTACATGCAACATACAGCTTCAGGTGAAATGACAGGAAGAGCCAGGGTTAGGTAATCGGTTTTCACAACTGCTTTTAACATCTCTGACTTCAGTCCTAAAAGGTGTCATGTAGGGGAGTTCCAGGGAAGTGTTACCGTAACCTCTTTAGCCTGTCATGGATGTTGTTTCAGTGCTAAATGTCCTCTCAGGAAATCGCCATCTCCGACAGTGTATCTGCCTCCACACTCCTCACTTAGTCTCACCTATTTCTCAGATAATATTTATTTTTCTAAGGAAAAGCAGCCGACATGGACACTAATCGGCGTTCGGTTTCAAATCAAATCAAATGTTATTTGTCACATACGCATGGTTAGCAGATGTTAATGCGAGTGTAGTGAAATGCTTGTGCTTCTAGTTCTGACCATGCAGTAGTATCTAACAATTAATCTAACAATTTCACAACAACTACTTTATACAAACAAGTGTAAAGGAATGAATACGAGTAAGTCCATATCAATATATGGAAGAGTGATGGCCGAATGGCATAGGCAAGATGCAGTAGATGGTATAGAGTGGTGATGGCTGTTTAACAGTCTGATGGCCTTGAGAAGCTGTTTTTCAGTATCTCGGTCCCAGCTTTGATGCACCTGTACTGACCTCACCTTCTGGATGATAACGGGGTGAACAGGCAGTGGCTCGGTTGGTTGTTGTCCTTGATGATCTTTTTGGCCTTCCTTGTGACATCGGGTGGTGTAGGTGTCCTGGAGGTAGTTTGCCCCCGGTGATGCGTTGTGCAGACCTCACTACCCTCTGGAGAGCCTTACGGTTGTGCAGTTGCCGTACCAGGCGGTGATACAGCCCGAGAGGATGCTCTCGATTGTGCATCTGTAGAAGTTTGTGAGTGTTTTTGGTGACAAGCCGAGTTTCTTCAGCCTCCTGAGGTTGAAGAGGCGCTGTTGCGCCTTCTTCACCACGCTGTCTGTGTGGGTGGACCATTTCAGTTTGTTGTTGTTGGTAATCAAGCCTACCACTGTAGTGTCATCTGCAAACTTGATGATTGAGTTGGAGGCGTGCTTGGCCACGCAGTCATGGGTGAACAGGGAGTACAGGAGAGGGCTGAGAACGCACCCTTGTGGGGCCCCTGTGTTGAAGATCAGCAGGGTGGAGATGTTGTTTCCTACCCTCACCACCTGGGGCCGGCCCGTCAGGAAGTCCAGGATCCAGTTGCAGAGGGAGGTGTTTAGTTCACATAGGTGTTCCTTTTGTCCAAGTGTGAAAGGGCAGTGTGGAGTGCAATATTTTTTATTTTATTTATTTCACCTTTATTTAACCAGGTAGGCAAGTTGAGAACAAGTTCTCATTTACAACTGCGACCTGGCCAAGATAAAGCAAAGCAGTTCGACACATACAACAACACAGAGTTACACATGGAATAAAACAAACATACAGTCAATAATACAGTAGAAAAAAAAGAAATCTATATACAAAGAGTGCAAATGAGGTAGGATAAGGAAGGTAAGACAATAAATAGGCCATGGTGGCAGAGTAGTTACAATATAGCAATTTAACACTGGAATGGTAAAAAAAAAACTGTGCAGTAGATGAATGTGCAATGTAGAAAAACTGGGGTGCAAAGGAACAAGATAAATAAATAAATACGGTAGGGGATGAGGTAGTTGGTTGGGCTATTTACAGATGGGCTATAAACAGGTACAGTGGTCTGTGCGCTGCTCTGACAGCTGGTGCTTAAAGCTGTTGAGGGAGATAAGTGTCTCCAGTTTCAGAGATTTTTGAAGTTCGTTCCAGTCATTGGCAGCAGAGAACTGGAAGGAGAGTCGGCCAAAGGAGGAATTGGCTTTGGGGGTGACCAGTGAGATATACCTGCTGGAGCGCGTGCTACGGGTTGGTGCTGCTAAGAGATTGCATCGTCTGTGGATCTATTGGGACGGTAAGCAAATTGGAGTGGGTCTAGGGTGTCAGGTAGGATGGAGGTGATATGATCCTTGACTAGTCTCTCAAAGCACTTCATTATGACGGAAGTTTATAGTTTCATCAACGTGTACTTCAGCTGGATAGAATACAGTGATATGTGTCAACTATTCGACCTCTCATGAAACTCTTGCCACTACAAGATACAGGCAGATGCAAGGAAGTGGTAGTTTTGACTGGAATTATGAAATTAGTGCCTATCTTTCCCATCTATTTGGGATTAAGGCATATTGGTGAATGGAATGGGACATGAACTCATCTCTGCACCAGATCAATTTTAAGATCTGAAAACATCTGACAAACTTTGATTTTAGAGAGCGAATGACCAACCACCTGAAGCCTCATTAAGTCTTGCATCAGTTCGATGAATGCATAGATTTTGAATTAATCCTAAACTGCTATCAACTGGTGTATAGCAGTTTTTGTTGTGTTTATTAAAGTGATGCTCCAGAACTTTTGTATAATTTCAGCCAGTAGTTTTGAAAGTGGTGCTCAAAAGCCAAAACATGTCCGAATTTTTTGTGCACTATGTTATCCAATTGAGTACTTTGTCATCCATTTTGTTTGATATGTTACGTCCTGCAAATGTTTTTTATATATTTTAAAAAAACAATGCGTATGATATGTTATGAAACCAATTTGTACAATATGTTAAGAATTTGCTGTGCTTAAGATCCCAGACTGCATCTTTAATGGATTTATCTTGAGACCTTTTTAGATTGTATGCCATATGGCAAGGAGAGATGACAAAACACCAAGGGTTTATAATGTGTGTGTGTGTGTGTGTGTCTGTGTTGGTATACGTGTGCAACACATTTTTTATTTGCCTGGAGTCCAATGGGGCATGGCCAGGGCAGGGTGAACAGGACAAATGAACCCACAAACCAGGATGTTCGCTCCACAGTGACACTGTTTATTTATGGCTGCTTTCTTTCCAAAGGTTTCTCACAGGAACAGGGGCAGACTAGGAATCAAATTGTTCCTGTTTTGTCTTCATTAATCACTCTTCGTTAATCCAAACACCTACAAAAACTCTAGGGGTAAGGGACATCTGTTTTCTGAGATAATGACTGAGTCATAAAGCAAAGTTTTCTTTTTAATTTATTTTATTTTTACCTTTATTTGATCAGGTAGGCCAGTTGAGAAGAAGTTCTCATTTACAACTGCGACCTGGCCAAGATAAAGCAAAGCAGTGCGACACAAACAACAACACAGAGTTACACATGGAATAAACAAACGTACAGTCAATAACACAATAGAAAAAAATCTATATACAGTGTGTGCAAATGAGGTAAGATTAGCGAGGTAAGGCAATAAATAAATTGTCTCTGCAGTAGATTGCAACTCTACTTTGGCAGTTCTATCTTGTTGGATAATGTTATAGTTAGGGATGGACATTTCAGGATTTTTGAAGGCCTTCCTAAGCCAGGATTCAGACACGGCTTGGACATCCAGGTTGGCAGAGTCTGCTAAAGCAGTGAATAAAGCAAACTTAGGGAGGAGGCTTCTAATGTTAACATGCATGAAACCAAGGCTTTCACGGTTACAGAAGTCAACAAATGAGAGCGCCTGGGGAATGGGAGTGGAGCTAGGCGCTGCAGGGCCTGGATTAACTTCTACATCACCAGAGGAACAGAGGAGGAGTAGGATAAGGGTACGGCTAAAGGCTATAAGAACTGGTCGGCTAGCAGGCTAGCGGATTGGCCTTCAGGGGACGTCACGATGGAGGTCGTGGTGGAATCGGCGGGGCTCCTTGTCGGCATTAAAAGGGGTCCAGGCCAATTGGCAAAATATGTATTGTAGGCCAAGGAGTGGCTGATGGACCTCTTCAGCTAGCCGGGAAATGGACCTAGCACGAGGCTAATTCCAGGTTCACTGGTGCTTGCTTCAGGACAGAGACGTTAGCCAGGGGGTAGCCACTAAGGATAGCAGCTAACTAGCTGCAATGATCCAGGTGAAAAGGTTCAGAGCTTGCGGTAGGAAGCCGGAGATGTGGAGAAAGAGCAGTCTGGTATGCTCTGGGTTGAAACGCTCTGTGCAAACTGGCAGGAGTTGACCAGTGTAAGGTTAGCTGATGACTGCTAGCAGTGGCTAACTGACTATTAGCTAGTAGCTAGTTAGCTGGCTAGCTTCTGTTGGGGGTTCCAGTTCTAAAGTATAGAAAATAGCAGATCCATAACACATTGGGTGAGGCGGGTTGCAGGAGAGTATGTTGAAACTGAGGTTAAAATATACAAAAACATATACAAAATATATACGAAGGGGAAAAAAGATATATACACGAAACACGACAGGACGAAGACAAAGACGTCTGAACTGTTACGCCATCTTGGATAATCAGCCGTAGTTCATGAATGGATTGACATGACAAAGTACAGATGAGTAATGAACTCATATTCTTCACAACAAACTGCCGAGCTCAAAGAATGTTGACTTTTGGCTCAGTGTTGATTTCAAACATATTTTCTGTCAATTGACACCGACATTGTTACAGGGATATACAATGGTGTTGCAAAAGCAGTCGTTTTTAATATATATTTATTTATTTTTTAGCTAAACAGGTGGGGCTCAAAACTGGTGGGGCTCTGCAGATGTGCAGATCTGCTTGCGTGTGTATCCGCCTGCATGTCCCACTGTGAATCTTCAGATCCATCTGCCTATCTTTTTTCCTGCCTTTCTGCCTGTCTGTGAATTGTCATGCGTATCCCACTGCAAATACATATATCTGCCTGCCTGTCTGCCTGCGTATCCCCTACGTATCTGCATTGTTATTAAAACTACTTAGGGAGCAGTGGGGCGCCAAATTCAAAATCCAAAAGTTTAATTATTAAACATTCATCAATATACAAGTGTTGCATAGTCATCAAAAGCTCTGCTTCTTGGCAATATCACAGCGTTGTCAGATTTCAAAAAGGCTTTACGGCGAAAGCACAACATTTGATTGTTTGAGGATAGCACCTACAATATTTCTCATTAGCATGAATTCATAAACCAGCGCGGTTCACACATAACTCATTTCACAACGAAAACAAATGCCTTACCTTTTGAAGAACGTCTGCTGAGGGCTTCCCGAGTGTCCAACGAAGACATCCAATGGTTCTTTTGTTAGAAAAAGTCATTTATTATATCCTTAAATCTCTGTTTGGTTAGCGCGTTATGATCATAAAATCCAACGTCGAATCGCCCATTGAAACGTGAAGAGAACGCGTTCAAATATACCTATAAACTTTTCCTAAACAAATCAAATACCAATTATAATTCATCCTTAGCTATCCTTTTATGAATATTAGCGATAATATTTCACTCGGATGGTCATCTAAACGTTATGAAAGGAAAATACAGTGGGGTGTGCATTCAGTCTCGCTCCCGAGAAAACTTGTTGACATTTCAGGTCCCCTGACCATTTCCTGTTCCTATCCGTTCCTCTTACTCCATTCACTCCCAGTCTTTGTATATAGACTGTTGACATCTAGTGGAAGCCATAGGTACTGCAATCCAGGAGCTGGATTGCCTTGAAGTCAATGGGGAGTGTCAAACAGAGCAAAGGTCACCAAAAACTGAATTCCCGGATGGATTTTCCTCGGGTTTTCGCCTGCTATATCAGTTCTGTTATACTCACAGACATTATGTTAACACTTTTAGAAACTTCAGAGTGTTTCCTATCCAATAGTACTAATTATGTGCATATCCTATTTTCTGAGCCTGAGTGGCAGGCATTTTACTTTGGGCACGCCAGACTCTCCAATACCGTCACCTCTGCTGCCGCTCCCTAAGAAGTTTAACCAACAATGCAGTTAAGAAAAAAAACTACAAAAATAATAAATGAGCACGCACCCCTGAGGGGCCCCAGTGTTGAGGATCAGCATGGCGGATGTGTTGTTACCTACCCTTACCACCTGGAGGGCGGCCCGTCAGGAAGTCCAGGATCCAGTTGCAGAGGGAGGTGTTTAGTTCACATAGGTGTTCCTTTTGTCCAGGTGTGAAAGGGCAGTGTGGAGTGCAATAAAGATTGCATCGTCTGTGGATCTTTTGGGGTGGTATGCAAATTGAAGTGGGTCTAGGGTTTCTGGGATAATGGTGTTGATGTGAGCCTTGACCAGCCTTTCAAAGCACTTCATGGCTACAGACGTGAGTGCTACAGGTTGGTAGTCATTTACGCAGGTTACCTTAGAGTTCTTGGGCACAGGGACTATGGTGTTCTCTTTGAAACATGTTGGTATTGCGGACAGCGAGACGTTGAAAATGTCAGTGAAGACACTTGCCAGATGGTCAGCGCATGCTCGGAGTACACATCCTGGTAATCCGTCTGGCCCTGCGGCCTTGTGAATGTTGACCTGTTTAAAGGTCTTACTCACATCGGCTGCGGAGAGCCTGATCACACAGTCGTCCAGAACAGCTGATGCTCTCATGCATGTTTACTTACTTTAATATTTCTTCACACTGCAGACTGGATCAGTCTCACCACAGAGGCCTACTTCGACAAAATATCCCACAGACCTCTCATGAACTTTCACTGCCAATTCCCTGGGTGGTAATCTGCCTTTCTTCAACATTGTGTCATCATTCCAATGCCTGATGCAGGATAACTACATATTCCCTTAATACATCTTCACAGTATTGGATCACTGTGTTCCTTCTCCAGCTGTGGAGAAGGAACACAGTGAAGATGAAGGATCTTAATTTGAGCCAGTTTGCTACATCAAGAATATACTTCTGCAACAATAGGACATGTTAATTATTATGTGGATTATAATTAATTGACATTTTTGTAGGGGTTGATCCATTTTTCGAAGTTAACCTCAAAGACATTTCTTGTTAACCTCAAAGACATTTCCTGTATTGGAGGAAAGTTCTCTTGCAAATTAAGATCGTACATCTGTAGCTATAGCTGACAGTGAGCAAGACTTGAACAATGCTAACCTTATTGCCAGCTCATGCCCTCGAAGCCTACTTTGATAACTAACATCTCTAGATGATTTTTTCCCCCCACTGAAATTAAGCTGACGTTTTGCATTTGCCCTGTGACTAATGGAGGACCAACACAGTTGTCTGGCAAGAGCCTTGTGGTTCAGGAATGTTTTTTTGTACTTCTGTCTCCCAGAAGTGATGGTGCAATTAACCACACAACCACACACATTCCCCATAATTCTCACTTCCCTAGAACTGGGAAGTAGGGATGAAGTAGGGATGAACAATATTTGAACAATGTGCTGTGAGGGCTCATAGTATGGCCATTCTGTAATGCCTGGTTTCTTAAAAGCATAAACAAGTGGCAGTCCAAGCAGACAAATACTTCAGCTATAATAATGGTGACATGCTCCTTAGTGTCTCTGAACACGAAAGAGTCGGGACATTAAGGGAAACTACAGTGTGGAGGAAAATTCTCACCTACCATAAACAGGTCTTGGAGAGCGACGCAGAGACAACTCAAATCAAATCAAATCAAATTTATTTATAAAGCCCCCCTTACATCAGCTGATGTCACAGAGTGCTGTACAGAAACCCAGCCTAAAACCCCAAACAGCAAGCAATGCAGGTGTAAAAGCACGGTGGCTAGGAAAAACTCCCTAGAAGGCCAAAACCTAGGAAGAAACCTAGAGAGGAACCAGGCTGTGAGGGGTGGCCAGTCCTCTTCTGGCTGTGCCGGGTGCAGATTATAACAGAACATGGACAAGATTTTAAAATGTTCATAAAACAGGCAGAACAGTTGTAACTGGAGAAGCAGCACGGCCAGGTGGACTCGGGACATCCGGGTAGGCCTTGAGGAATGGTCCTAATGCTCAGGTCCTCCGAGAGAGAGAGAGAGAGAGAGAGAGAGAAGAAGAAAAAGAAAGAGAGAGATAATTAGAGCGAGCATACTTAAATTCGCACAGGACACCAGATAAGAGAAGAAATACTCCAGATATAACAGACGGACCCTAGCACCCGACACATAAACTACTGCAGCATAAATACTGGGGGTGAGACAGGAGGGGTCGGGAGACACTGTGGCCCCGTCCGACGAAACCCCCGGACAGGGCCAAACAGGCAGGATATAACCCCACCCACTCTGCCGAAGCACAGCCCCCACACCACTAGAGGGATATCTTCAACCACCAACTTACCATCCTGAGACAAGGCCGAGTATAGCCCACAAGATCTCCGCCACGGCACCAGAAGCCAGTGACTCAGCCCCTGTAATAGGGTTAGAGGCAGAGAATCCCAGTGGAGGGGAACCGGCCAGGCAAAAGACAGCAAGGGTGGTTCGTTGCTCCAGTGCCTTTCCGTTCACCTTCACACTCCTGGGCCAGACTACACTCAGTCATAAGACCTACTGAAGAGATGAGTCTTCAATAAAGACTTAAAGGTTGAGACCGAGTCTGCGTCTCTCACATGGATAGGCAGACTATTCCATAAAAATGGAGCTCTATAGGAAAAGCCCTGCCTCCAGCTGTTTGCTTAGAAATTTTAGGGACAGTAAGGAGGCTCATGCGTCTTGTGACCGTGAGCGCACGTGTAGGTATGTACGGCAGGACCAAATCAGAAAGATAGGTAGGAGCAAGCCCATGTAATGCTTTGTAGGTTAGCAGTAAAACCTTGAAATCAGCCCTTGCCTTAACAGGAAGCCAGTGTAGAGAGGCTAGTACTGGAGTAATATGATCAAATTTTGGGGTTCTAGTCAAGATTCTAGCAGCCGTGTTAAGCACTAACTGAAGTTTATTTAGTGCTTTATCCGGATAGCCGGAAAATAAAGCATTGCAGTAGTCTAACCTAGAAGTTACAAATGCATGGATTAACTTTTTCTGCATCATTTTTGGACAGAAAGTTTCTAATTTTTACAATGTTACGTAAATGGAAAAAGCTGTCCTTGAAACAGTCTTGATATGTTCGTCAAAAGAGAGATCAGGGTCCAGAGTAACGCTGAGGTCCTTCACAGTTTTATTTGAGACGACTGTACAACCATCAAGATTAATTGTCAGATTCAACAGAAGATCTCTTTGTTTCTTGGGACCTAGGACTAGCATCTCTGTTTTATCAGAGTTTAAAAGTAGAAAATTTTCTGCCATCCACTTCCTTATGTCTGAAACACAGGCTTCAAGGGAGGGCAATTTTGGGGCTTCACCATGTTTCATCGAAATGTACAGCTGTGTGTCATCCGCATAGCAGTGAAAGTTAACATTATGTTTCCGAATGACATCACCAAGTGGTAAAATATATAGTGAAAACAATAGTGGTCCCAAAACAGAGCCTTGAGGAACACCGAAATTTACAGTTGATTTGTCAGAGGACAAACCATCCACAGAGACAAACTGATATCTTTCCGACAGATAAGATCTAAACCAGGCCAAAACTTGTCCATGTAGACCAATTTGGGTTTCCAATCTCTCCAAAAGAATGTGGTGATCGATGGTATCAAAAGCAGCACTAAGGTCTAGGAGCATGAGTACAGTTGCAGAGCCTCGGTCTGACGCCATTAAAAGGTCATTTACCACCTTCACAAGTGCAGTCTCAGTGCTATGATGGGGTCTAAAACCAGACTGAAGCGTTTCAGATACATTGTTTGTCTTCAGGAAGGCAGTGAGTTGCTGCGCAACAGCTTTTTCTAAAATTTTTGAGAGGAATGGAAGATTCGATATAGGCCGATAGTTTTTTATATTTTCTGGGTCAAGGTTTGGCTTTTTAAGAGAGGCTTTATTACTGCCACTTTTAGTGAGTTTGGTACACATCCGGTAGATAGAGAGCTGTTTATTATGTTCAACATAGGAGGGCCAAGCACAGGAAGCAGCTCTTTCAGTAGTTTAGTTGGAATAGGGTCCAGTATGCAGCTTGAAGGTTTAGAGGCCATGATTATTTTCATCAATGTGTCAAGAGATATGGTACTAAAAACTTGAGTGTCTCTCTTGATTTTATGTCCTGGCAAAGTTGTGTGGACTCAGGACAACTGAGCTTTGGAGGAATACGCAGATTTAAAGAGGAGTCCGTAATTTGCTTTCTAATGATCATGATCTTTTCCTCAAAGAAGTTCATGAATGAATCACTGCTAAAGTGAAAGCCATCCTCTCTTGGGGAATGCTGCTTTTAGTTAGCTTTGTGACAGTATCAAAAAGAAACTTTGGATTATTCTTATTTTCCTCAATTAACTTGGAAAAATAGGATGATCGAGCAGCAGTGAGGGCTCTTCGATACTGCACGGTACTGTCTTTCCAAGCTAGTCGGAAGACTTCCAGTTTGGTGTGGCGCCATTTCCGCTCCAATTTTCTGGTAACTTGCTTCAGAGCTCGGGTATTTTCTGTATACCAGGGAGCTAGTTTTTTTGGCAAATGTTTTTGTTTTTAGGGGTGCAACTGCATCTAGGTATTGCGCAAGGTTACATTGAGTTCCTCAGTTAGGTGGTTAACTGATTTTTGTACTCTGACGTCCTTGGGTAGGTGGAAGGATTCTGGAAGGGCATCTAGGAATCTTTGGGATGTCTGAGAATTTATAGCACGACTTTTGATGATCCTTGGTTGGGGTCTGAGCAGATTATCTGTTGCGATTTCAAACGTAATAAAATGGTGGTCCGATAGTCCAGGATTATGAGGAAAAACATTAAGATCCACAACATTTATTCCACGGGACAAAACTAGGTCCAGAGTATGACTGTGGCAGTGAGTAGGTCCGAGACATGTTGAACAAAACCGACAGAGTCGATGATGGCTCCAAAAGCCTTTTGGAGTGGGTCTGTGGACTTTTCCATGTGAATATTAAAGTCACCAAAAATTAGAATATTGTCTGCCATGACTACAAGGTCCGATAGGAATTCAGGGAACTCAGTGAGGAATGTTGTATATGGCCCAGGAGGCCTGTAAACAGTAGCTATAAAAAGTGATTGAGTAGGCTGCATAGATTTCATGACTAGAAGCTCAAAAGACTAAACGCTGCTTTTTTTTGTTTTTGTAAATAGAAATTTGCTATTGTAAATGTTAGCAACACCTCCGCCTTTGCGGGATGCGCTGGGATATGGTCACTAGTGTAACCAGGAGGTGAGGCCTCATTTAACACAATAAATTCATCAGGCTTAAGCCATGTTTCAGTCAGGCCAATCACATCAAGATTATGATCAGTGATTAGTTCATTGACTAGAACTGCCTTGGAAGTGAGGGATCTAACATTGAGTAGCCCCATTTTGAGATGTGAGGTATCACAATCTCTTTCAATAATGGCAGCAATGGAGGAGGTCTTTATTCTAGTGAGATTGCTAAGGCGAACACCGCCATGTTTAGTTTTGCCCAACCTAGGTCGAGGCACAGACACAGTCTCAATAGAGATAGCTGAGCTGACTACACTAACTGTGCTAGTGGCAGACTCCACTAAGCTGGCAGGCTGGCTAACAGCCTGCTGCCTGGCCTGCACCCTATCTCATTGTGAAGCTAGAGGAGTTAGAGCCCTGTCTATGTTCGTCGATAAGATGAGAGCACCCTCCAGCTAGGATGGAGTCCGTCACTCCTCAACAGGCCAGGCTTGGTCCTGTTTGTGGGTGAGTCCCAGAAAGAGGGCCAATTATCTACAAATTCTATCTTTTGTGTGGGGCAGAAAACAGTTTTCAACCAGCGATTGAGTTGTGAGACTCTGCTGTAGAGCTCATCACTCCCCTAACTGGGAGGGGGCCAGAGACAATTACTCGATGCCGACACATCTTTCTAGCTGATTTACACGCTGAAGCTATGTTGCGCTTTGTGACCTCTGACTGTTTCATCCTAACATCGTTGGTGCCGACGTGGATAACAATATCTCTATACTCTCTACACTCGCCAGACAACTAAAACATTACCTCATCCAGTCCCTACTGTGAAAACATCACTTCAAGGCCTGAAGTGTTTTTGTTCCTTCTACGTGGGTGTAGTGTGGGGTTTATGTATTATTTTTCTCAATCTTTCATGCAGAAGGTACATTACATATTTTGTGATTTTTGGATTGGGTCAGGCAGGAAGCCTTCCAATGCTCGGATGCCTTTGAACAATTTGCAGACGCAATGATGCATGGCATTGCTTACTTTATGGCTTGGGAGCTGTGAAATCAAGTACTTAACCAACATTCATCTTCTCTTCTGACCCAGCCAGATGCTTGTCAGTTTGGGATATGTTATTTTTTTCATTTGCATATACATTTTGTTCAAGGCCAACCAGCTTTAACTCTGTTCTGCATCATGCAGATTCTTTGCTAATAGTGTTTCTTGGCTGTTACTTATTTGGAAATTTCCAAGAGATTCTAAAACACACGTCAAGCATTACAAACTTGTTCAGGTTTCACAGTTCTAGTAAAGATGTTGAAACTGTCAAATGTCTGGCAACCATGTACTATGTGTCCCACTTGCACAGGCTCTACAGACATAACGTAACTCCATCTCTACTTAAAAACCACAGAAAAATACGAGAATTATCTTGCAAAAGGACATTTGTGAATAAGGGATGTTCTGGTGCAGTTCTGGTGCCGTTTGGGCAATTTCAAGTATTGATTGGGGGTTACCTTTGGATGAATTGTAACTGTTTCTCTGGGTGATTTGTGATGTTTTACTTGAGCTTACCATGACTGTGTTTTTGTATTCTAATGTGTGCATACAGTGCCGTGAAAAAGTATTTTGCCCCTTGTTAATTTTCTCTACTTTTGCATATTTTTTATACTGAATCTTATCCGATCTTTAACCAAAACCTAATATTAAATAAAGGGAACCTGAGTGAACAAATAACACAACAATTACATACTTATTTCATTCATTTCATTAACAAACTTACGCAACACCCAATGCCCCTGTGTGAAAATCGAATTTCCTCCTTACACTCAATAACTGGTTGTGCCACCTTTAGCTGTAATGACTCCAACCAAACACTTCCTGTAGTTGTTGATCAGTCTCACGTCGCTGTGGAGGAATTCTGGCCCAATCTACAGCAAAACTGCTGTAACTCAGTGACATTTGTGGGTTTTCAAGCATGAACTGCTCGTTTCGAGTCCTGTCACAACATCCATCCGTGCTTCCATGTGTGTTTTGGCAAATGTATGCCTAATCTGATAACATTCAGTATCAAAAATTGCAAAAATAGAGAACATCCAAAAGGGGGCAATTACTTTTTTATTGCACTCGGAACATATTCAGACCCCTTGACTTTTAAAAAAAACTTTGTTACAGCCTTATTCTAAAACGGATTAAATTGTTTTTCATTCAATCAATCAATCTACACACAATAGCCCATAATGACAAAGCAAAAACAGTTTTTTATAAATGTTAGCAAATTTATAAAAAAATACATATATATATCACATTTAGATAAGAATGCAGACCCTTTACTCAGTACTTTGTTGAAGCACCTTTGACAGCAATTACAGCATTGAGTCTTCTTGGGTATGATGCTACAAGGTTGGTACACCTGTACTCTCTGTTCATCATATATGCATAGTCACTTTAACCGTAACTACATGTACATATACTACCTCAATCAGCCTGACTAACCGGTGTCTGTATGTAGCCTCGCTACTTTTATAGCCTCGCTACTTTTACAGCCTCTCTACTGTATATAGCCTCGCTACTGTATATAGCCTCGCTACTGTATATACTGTTGTTTTTATTTCTTTACTTACCTATTGTTCACCTAATACCTTTTTTGCACTATTGGTTAGAGCCTGTAAGTAAGCATTTCACTGTAAGGTCTACACCTGTTGTATTCGGTGCACGTGACAAATACACTTTGATTTGATTTGATCTCTGTCAGGTTGGAAGTTAAGTACGTAGAGGGCTGGATAGATTCGGGAGCAGCAGGTAATTTTATCGCTCACCAGCTAGTACAAGAGCTTGACATTAATCTAACACCTGTCACCCCTCCCTTAAGGAACTCCAAAGTTTTATTGGGTTCTCCAACTATTATCGCCGGTTAATTCGGGAAACTTCAGTTCTACTGCTGCTCCCCTCACTGCCCTTACCAGTCAAAAGACCCGGACCCTTCAATGGACTGATACCACCCTAACTGCATTCAACAACTTGAAACACCTCTTCACCTCAGCTCCTGTCCTTCACCAACCTGATCCGACCCTTCCTTTCACCCTGGAGGTGGATGCCTCCCAAGTAGGAGTAGGAGCCATACTCTCTCAGCGGGTGGGAACACCTCCAAAATCACATCCCTGTGCCTTCTTTTCCAGGAAGTTATCCTCCGCTGAGAGGAATTACGATGTGGGGAACAGAACTCCTCGCCATCAAGCTGGCCCTCGAGGAGTGGTGCCACTGTTTGGAGGGCGCACAACATCCCGTTCTCATCCTAACAGATCATCGTAATTTGGAATATATCAGAGGGGCCAAGACGTTAAAATCCAGACAAGCCCGCTGGGCTCTTCTTCACACGCTTCCATTTTCATGTTACTTACATCCCTGGAAAGAAAAACGTAAAAGCTGATGCTCTCTCCTGCCAGTTTGACCTTCCGACCAGTAACTCAGACCCTACACCCATTCTTCCTTCCTCTTGCATTATGGGACCAGTACAGTGTGAGGTTCACTCTGCCATACAAGCCCTAACCTCAGACCCGGATCCTCCTGAGACACCAGCTGGAAGGAGTTATGCACCAGCAGCTGTTAGAACCCAACTGATGCAATGGTGTCACACGTCCTTGGGGTCAGGACATCCAGGCATTACACGAACCACCGAACTTCTAGCCTGTAAGTTTTGGTGGTCCTCACTGGCATCCAGTCTGCGCCCAAACCAAAAGCCCTCATCTCCCTTCCGGTAAGATTCAACCTTTGCCAATCCCTCACAGACCCTGGTCCCACATAGCTGTTGACATCATCACAGACCATCCTGAATCCTCTGGTAACACCACCATCCTTGTCATAGTAGACCATTTTTCAAAAATCTTCCTAATTTACCTAATGACATGGAATTGGCTGTTCCAGCAGGTGTTCCATCTGCATGGGATTCCGGAGGACATCATCTCTGACCACAGGCCCCAGTTTGTCTCCCGGGTGTGGTGTGCCTTCTGTGACCGACTGGGGGTCGCCCTCAGCCTCTCCTCCAGGTACCATCCCCAGACCAACGGGCAGACGGAACGCCTGAACCAAGAAATGGGGAAGTACCTCCGCCAACAATGTTCTGCCTCTCCACACGACTGGAGTCGGTATATGGCCTGGGCCAAATACGCTCAGAACTCACTCATGCATTCATCCCTCTGCCTTACTTCGTTTCTGGGTGTGTACTGCAAGGTTCTGTATTTATTTTCTTAGTTAACCTTGTGTTCTGTTTCATTGTGTTCTTGAACATAATCCTGTTTCGGTGTGTTCTTGAAAGTAGCCCTGTCTTTCATTTCTGTTAATTGATTTCACCTGCTGTGCTCTGTGCATGAATCTACACCTTTTTATCCCTGAGTATTCATTACAGTATGCATGGGTGTACGAGCTGTGTGCTAGTATTTTAAACAGACACCTCGGTACCTTCAGCTTGTCAACACCTCTTACGAAAACAAGTAATGATGATGTCAATCTCTCTTCCACTTTGAGCCATGAGAGATTGACATGCATGTCATTAATGTTAGCTCTTCATGTACATTTAAGCGCCAGACATGCTGTGCTGTTCTGAGCCAACTGCAAATTTCCCAAGTCCCTGACCATACATACACCTGACCATACTACTGAACAGTAGTCCAGATGCGGCAAAACCAGGGCCTGTAGGACCTGCCTTGTTGATAGTGTTGTTAAGAATGCATAGCAGCGCCTTTATTATGGACAGACTTCTCCCCATCTTAGCTACTGTCGTATTAACTACTATCTGTATGCTTAATTTAGAGTTATTAATGTAACTTTAATTGTTCTACAAATGTTGGGCTATATGTTTTGATTTTTAATACATTGTAAGGCTGCATGATGCGACTCTAATGATGATTTGAAAAAGGTAGCTTGAAAGGCATGAGCTCTGCTTAGTGTTTTTGTGCAGGCTGTACACACTTCATCAGTCTCTCATTCACAATTTGAGAAGCACTTGATAATGCTTTGAATTTCAAGTAATAATAATTACAGAGAATTGATTTGATAAAATAACAGTCTTCACTTTAATGATGCCAAAGACACGACACTGTTTATCCACTTGTCCTTCAGACAAGAGGTGACTGAAAATGTTGTGTTGTTTGAAACCACTATACAAAATAAAATGCATTATTAATCCCATATCATTATTACAGAGAATCAGACAAAATATTCTACCCTATGCCTATTATGCTACTCTATGCCTATCTAGAAATGTACATGTTTTGTGGTCTTGTAGGAAGCAATCACTCCCCCTATTGCTGACTACAAATAATCTATAACTTGGCTAATAACTCACTAACTAGCAAAGGATAGGAACAAAATGTGCACACGTGGCTACTTTGATCTCAAAACAAGCTGCATCTAATGACCGCTCAACACAGTCCAGTTCAAAGTAAATGGCACAGATCCATATATGGCAATAGTCTATTTGCATATAGGCCTACTGCAGCTCTGATTGGTTATGCCGCATAGTGAGTGTCAATGCAATAGAATCCTACAACAAAATCTCTTGCATAGTTAGTTTGTTTCAGTATGTTGCATTGAAAGTGGCTAATATTGCATTGATTCGATCAGAATTGCCACAGTAAAGTGAATAGTTGATAGTGTTAACATAGAAAACTCTAGAACAGTGGTCACCAACCTTTTCTGAGTTAAGATCACATTCTGAGTCAGATTTAATTTTTAACATGACTTAAAAAAACATGAGCTATGTAGCAATGAGTACTGTAGCAATGAGGTTTGTGCAGTAAGCTATAGGCCCAATACATTATCACCACATATGGGCTTTTGCTTGAATTGACCTGCCAGTGCATTGTTGTTTGGGCCATTTTTTGTTATATTAAAAGGGTAGGCTATATGATAACACCGGTAATAGATCTGTTGTTTTATTACTTGTGAGGCACAGCTGAGTGAGCATACATTTAAATAATGTCATCATTTATTTTACTGGGCTGGTGGTGCCTGCATCTGATGGTCAGTCTCAGCACTGACCAGAAATGGACACTGTCTTCCAGCTGATGGCAAAACTCGAGTCGCACAGCATTATTTCTGTCTCATGCACAAATTCATGTTGTTACACCTATGAACAGACAAAATGTAATATTCCTAGATATTAAAAAAGACCCAAGCTGCTAATAATAATAACACCTCATTCATTACTTCTGCAGTGCTTGTGGTAGCGCTGACTGGAAGAACGCTCATTTTATGGCTTACAAAAATGTTGAATACTGTGTTGACAGTGTTGAGTAAGAACTTAAACATGAACTCATTCATAAAATCTGTCATGGTTCCACATGTCATCAGAGAGCGGCAGAGACCGTCCTAGAGACATTAACGACACTTGGGTGTGTCCAATTTACTCACTATGATTTCCCTGTTAAAAGAGGTGGTGTGTTTTCTGTTGTCTTTTGCAGAAGCTTGAATTGTTTACCAGGTGCGTTCATTTCCTGAGTGAGTTTTCGAGACTCAGTGTTTGTTGTTTATTCAAGTATACTGTGATCCTGCGGCTACCATTGCAGGGGCATCACACATTATTGAACTAATTGTTTCAATTTAAACGTAAAGCCAGAGTGTAATTGTTTTGCATCTTCCATTAAATCTTCTAGGTACACTGCCAATGAATTTGGTTAAGATGTTCCACCAAAAAGTGTAATCAGAAAGGGTTTCTTAATGTTTAATCCTTGCATCAGTCCCAATGTGGACCACAGCTGCATAGAATAACTTTTGAAAAGAGGAAGCCCATCAAAATTGAGTTGTAATTTCAACGTATACCTATTTGGGAATACCAAAGTAAAGAAAAAGTGCCACTAGCAACCCTGTCAACTCTGTAGCCTCTGTTGGTATTGAGGAGGATCCTTGCATCTTTTGGCAAAGTTGTATGATGGAACCTCAGAATCGAAAGCAGGGCTGTTAACGCAACTGTTATTCCATATACAAGAGCCCAATTCACCAAGTAGCCTTTGAAACAGTCCGTTGGACTTTCAACCTCATCGTCAACCATCTCCTCGACATCATCACCCTCATCATCAACATTCTCCTCAGCATCATCAACCTCACCCTGACCTCCAGCTTCTCCTACACCTGCAGTGTCCATCAAAGCATCCACAAACAGTTCATCCTCAAAGTCCTGACCACTGAACAACATTTCCTCAGCGGCCTCGCTGGACATATAAAATATCTGAGGAACAGCAGCATTTTCTACATGAAGTGTAGACTGCTCTTGTTGGATAGACGTCAGAAATCTTGACACGTTTGCAGTACACCTTCGCCGGATGTTTGAAGTCACACTACAATCTGAATACTTCTCAGTCATTTCTGACAAACGCTGACGTTGAGGGCGAAGCTCTAAAACACAAATTATTATTTAACTGAATTACTAAAAGGCAGCGACTTGCATTAATTCTTAGGAACCTTAATCACCTTTGTTGGCTGAATAGCTGGCTCGCTGCAGGAGGAAGAGCTGGGGCTACTGCTGGAATTAGCTGGCAGGCTAGAGAGACAGAGCAGCATGTTTGAAAAGTTTGAAATCCCCTAACGGGAAACGTTAGTCGTTTTATGTGTCGATATCCTACTCAGTCCTATAAATTAACGTTAGGCTACTGATAACCAGCCTTTTCACACTGGTAACTTAAGCGGCAGTAAAATAACTTAACATACTTTTCTGCAGAATATTATTTAAAAAATTATCCAGTTACTTAATGTCCAAGTTGGATAAGAAGTATTATTTACCGTAGAAGTTTAACGTCATATTGTAAACACAATCACAGAAACACATAACGTGAACATACTCTGATTTCCCAATCATTTCACCAGACCATTTAGCAAACGATACCACCAGCAAAATATCATAAATAGATTACCTTTAATGTTAGAGCTGTCACAAAATAACAATAATTAGTTGGCTAGCTATTTTGTTTCCATCTTAACAAAAGGGGTGTCTACCTACCGTCTCGCTGTTCGAGCTCTTGTGACAGTTTATGACAGTTGGAATAGCAAGCGCCTCATTAATTTGTGCGCTGGTAGACAGGTTGAAGTAGATCTGCACGAGTGCAGGTGGTGGTCCACTGTGGATGTTTAAACTCAATGAGTCGCCATATTGAATACAGTAGCGCAAAATGACTTTCAAATTACTCTGTTTCTGTGTTTCATGTCTGTATGTTACTCGTGTTTCTTGTTTTGTTCCATGTTCCGTAATTTATTAAATTCACTCCCTGTACTTGCTTCCCGATTCTTAGTGTACACGTTACAGTATGGTTTAGAAACTTGGGAACCAAGCTCAAGTTATCAGTGTAACCTGTTATTGCCTGGACTTGTTGAAATATCTTCACACTTAGAAAAAAAACTTCAGGCATCTGCCGTAACTGTCAATTTATTTAAAAAAATAAAAAATAATAAAAAAAAAATATTACAGGGAGCAGTTTAAAAAAAACATTATGTCTGAATTGTCCTCTGGGATAACAAACATTCTGGGGTAATAAATACATAACCAACGTTCTCTAGTAATACTTGTCCCCTGCAGAATTAAGCATTTCTTCCAGTAAAATTATACACCAAATGTAGGCCAAATTTGGACTTGGGAACAGGAGTGGAAAAATATGATTTTTTTCTGCATCATCAAAGCTGATAGTATTTCAACAACATCAAATATGCATCAAAGCCGAAATCGTATTAGAAACACGTTGGGTCATTTTCACAGCTTTCTTTTTCTTACAATGGTCAAACTGATGTCATTTTGCATAGGAAATCTTTCAATTTTTTGTTGTTGTTGTTGCTATATTGTATTTTCTCCCTAGTCCCTAAACGTTTATGCTCTGCGAAAGATGATAGAGAAAATGTTACCGATGTAAACTAGATTGAAGCATTCACGAGCAAGAGTTTATTTAGTCTTCTAGGGCATATAATGACAAAAGAGAAGCTACATGTACAGTTGAAGTCGAAAGTTTACATACACCTGAGCCAAATACATTTGAACTAAGTTTCTCACAATTTCTGACATTTATTCCTAGTAAAGATTCCCTGTATTAGGTCAGTTAGGATCACCACTTTACTGTAAGAATGTGAAGTGTCAGAATAATAGTAGAGAGAATTACTTATTTCAACTTTTATGTCTTACATCACATTCCCAGTGGGTCAGAAGTTTACATACACTCAATTAGTATTTGGTAGCATTGCCTTTAAATTGTTTAACTTGGGTCAAACGTTTCTGGTAGCCTTCCACAAGCTTCCCACAATAAGTTGGGTGAATTTTGGCCCATTCCTTCTGAGAGCTGGTGTAACTTAGTCAGGTTTGTAGGTCTCCTTGCTCGCACACGCTTTTTCATTTCTGCCCACAAATATTCTATAGGATTGAGGTCAGGGCTTTGTGATGGCCACTCCAATGCCTTGACTTTGTTGTGCTTAAGCCATTTTGCCACAACTTTGGAAGTATGCTTTGGGTCATTGTCTATTTGGAAGACCCATTTGCAACCAAGCTTCAACTTCCTGACTGATATCTTGAGATGTTGCTTCAATATATCCACATAATTTTCCTCCATCATGATGCCAATTCCACCATAATTTGCAAATAAATTCATAAAAAATCCTACAATGTGATTTTCTGGATTTTTTTTCCTCATTTTGTCTGTCATAGTTGAAGTGTACCTATGATGAAAATTACAGGACTCTCTCATCTTTTTAAGTGAGAGAACTTGCACAATTGGTGGCTGACTAAATACTTTTTTTCCCCACTGTATAGGCAAAACAAAATCCTCAGATTTTCACTTTATGACATCTAGTCGGGCGGTTGCAGATGGGTAATTTGCAATTGAACGCGAGTGCGGGAGAAACAAACAGCTGACCAATTAACTCTTACCTCTGAACATCGACTTGGTACTGGTACCCCATGTATACAAGTTATTGTTACTCATTGTGTATTTATTCCTTGTGTTATCATTTTTTTCTATATACAATATTTCTCTCTGCATGGTTGGGAAGCATTTCACTGGTAGTCTACACCTGTAGTTTTGATTTTGATTTGATTTCACTTGTTCAAGTAGGTTATCAATCCACATTTTCAAAGAACGCCCCTCGTCCAATTACCAGAGACACACTCCTCCAAACTATTCAGTCCTCCTATAAGGTCATATCAACAGACGATTTAAAAAAGAAATCTGCCATGCGCATATGCGACAATACAATGTTTTGCGTAAATACATTCAGGCTTATGTGTGCACACACTGCCATGGAATGAGAGAAGAGATTTACGATATCATTCTTCTGACCCCATCCTATCTAGGAATATTGTTGTTTTCCGTTTCATATCAAGCCCTCCATAGGCTACCCTAGGCCTATGCTAATAAGTCTTTTTTATCCTGGTCTTGCAAAGTAGCCTATCCATAAAAGGTGTTTAAATTGTCTATTCTTATTATACAACAGGTGGGTCTAATCCTGGATCCTGATTGGTTAAAACCACATTCCAGCAGGTGTCTATTCCACAAGTTACCACCGGCTAAACCCAAACCTAGATGTACAAACTACCTCGACTAACCTCCGCACATTGGGTACCGATACCCCCTGTATATAGCCTCGTTATTGTTATGTAATTTGATTGTGTTTCTTAATAATTTTTTTCTTTAGGTTATTTAGTAAATATTTTCTTAACTCTATTTATTGAACTGCATTGTTGGTTAAGGACTTGTATGTAAGCACTTCGGCGCATGTGACAAATACAATTTGATTTGATTTTGATTTGATTTGAAATGTCAATTTAATCTGTTCCATCTCACTGCACAATCCACTGTCTCATCAGCCTAGCCAGGCAATTTCTAAACTTGATCTCCACTATAAAAAGCATCTAGACATTATCTCCCATTTCTTTTAGACTATCATTGAATTTTCAACCCCTGAGATTTGTATAAACCTTGCTGTCTGTCTCGCCGACATTTGCAACATTGTTTCAATATTGAAATTTGATCTCCAGCTGTCCCATAGTAATGAACGTGTCGGGAGTCGGAACGAGACACAGGCAGGCAGCATTTCTCAGCCAGTCGAAATCATGAATCAGCCGGCATAATTTTTGTGGATATATATACAAAGAAATGCACATAGAAAACAATTCAAATGAAACGAAATGCGGCTAGTTTTCTGTCTTTCTAGCTTCAGTTTGAAATTATTGTGTTAGCTGTGTTGTTGGCTAGCTCCTCTGAACAACAGTGTCCTAACAAGAGAGCCAGGCGAAATCGCGGATCATTAGCTCAATGTTATGAATGTATCCAAATAAATGTCACCAGAAAATCGCTTAAACAATTGCCAATGCAGCTACTTTGCTGTTATTCTGGCTGCACTGCTTGACGTGACTGTAAGTTAGTCATAGTTGGATAGCTAACAAACAAGGGATAAGAACATTGCCAGCCAGTATGGCAATGGAACATTTAGAATGAACAACTCGGTCGCATCCATAGATGCAGAACAAAAAGACTGACCGACTGGGTCACGTCTCTGGCAACCGAACGACCTGCCGGCTTGGGTAGCAACCCAAGATTTGTGTCGAGACTATATCGTGGAAGGATGAAAAAGTATGAATAAATTCATTAAAATAACGTTTTTCATGAAAATATGTCAATCATTATTTGAATATGTTGGTAACCGTTGTATAAAAGTGATAACCCCTCGAAGCCGTTGTTTGGAGGACATATTGGCACGGTTTGCCGTGCCGGCAAACGCGTGCCGGCAAACCCGTGCCAAGATATTCTCCAAACATTGGCTTCTCGGGCATTATCACTTAATTAGTTAGATTTTGTTGGTCAATTTCTTCAACAAATGATCAGGTCTACATAACTATCAAACATACATTAGTAAGAAAGGAAACACAGGGAAAGGAAACACAGACTCTTTGTTTAAGTATCAAAATACTCCTTTAGTAATACAATTGTAGGAAGAAGTTGGTACAGAATACAGTACATAATAGCTCTCCCAGGTTCTGCCAAATGTCTAAGACATCCTGTAACTCATATAGCTTCTCCCAGTCCTCCTTGCGTGAGTTTCCCTGGCAACAACATTTTAATACATCTAACCTCCCCCTGACAGCAGCAACCATCTTATCAGCAATTAAAAGCTCAGAAGTGGGTTTGACCTCAACTTGACCTTTCTTCACAAGTATAGAGTCATAACAAGGTGAACGGGTCCAAGCATCTTCTGACAGGTGGCTGTTTTCATCAGGCCTGCGGTAGCCTTGTGTTCTCAGAAAACCAGTCGTATTTCTCAGAACCTCAGATAGCCAGGTGGGGCCCAGACAGGAGGAGTATGTACTGTAGACAGTTTCCGTCTTCTGATAGTGTCTGATGGGCACAACACTCAAAAGAGGTGTTAATACACACACAGAGGTCTCCTAGAAGAGGAGATCTTACAGTTTATCATAACACCATTTATTAACCCTTTAAAAGGTATGAGGCCTTGGTTTAACCCTCTTCACTTTGATTCTTGAAATTCAACATAAGCTTTTATCCTCCCTTCATATTTGGTAACATTAGATAGCTAGCTAACTAGTTAAACAAAAAAACGATGTACTAACAGTAATTAGCTAGCTAGTTTTGAATACAAAGTGAGACACTGACATGTCAGTTGGCAAGCTAGCTTGAAGCTACTAGCTGAACACAGTCACCAATGTCATCAACAACCTGAGTGAGACTAGCTAGCCACAATAAGGATTAGCCACAATAGTGGAATTTGTGGTTCGCCTTCAAAATAAAAGTTGGCCATTGAAACGGATACAAATAGTGGAATAATACCATATTTGGAATAGACAGGACCGGCTCTAGCCTTTTGGGGGCCCTAAGTGAGAATTGGTTGAGGGGCCCCCCACCTAAAATATTTTAGTGGCCCCTCACTTGACGTCAGAGAGAAAACAAAGGTAAGTTAATTACCTGCGAGTCTACACATTTTGTAATGGGGTGAAGAGAAAATAGAGACATTTTATAATGCATTTTATGCAATTCTACAAATTTTACCATGGGGCAGAGAGAACAAAATGTGTCATTTTACAGCTAATTTCCTGTAATTCTACCTATTTTGACATGGGGTGAAGATACGTGTTTTGCAGTTTTAAACTAAGAGAGGAAATTCACTTTTTTTGCCAGCTTAATTTGTTATACTTTTTTACCTTTATGTAACTAGGCAGGTCAGTTAAAAACTAATTCAAATTTTCAATGACGGCCTAGGAACAGTGGGTTAACTGCCTTGTTCAGGGGCAGAACGACCAATTTTTACCTTATCAGCTTTGGGATTAGATCTTGCAACCGACATTTTTGTATTTCATCATTTGTCCTTAAAAACATACTCGGGCCTAACAACATCCGTGCCAATATATCCTCCAAACACATGGATTCTCGGGCATTATCAAATCAAATCAAAAGTATTTATAAAGCCCTTGTTACATCAGCTGATGTCACAGAGTGCTGTACAGAAACCCAGCCTAAAACCCCAAACAGCAAGCAATGCAGGTGTAAAAGCACGGTGGCTAGGAAAAACTCCCTAGAAAGGCCAAAACCTAGGAAGAAACCTAGAGAGGAACCAGGCTGTGAGGGGTTGCCAGTCCTCTTCTGGCTGTGCCGGGTGCAGATTATAACAGAACATGGACAAGATTTTAAAATGTTCATAAAACAGGCAGAACAGTTGAAACTGGAGAAGCAGCACGGCCAGGTGGACTCGGGACATCAAGGAGTCATCAGGCCAGGTAGGCCTTGAGGAATGGTCCCAATGCTCCTAAAAAGCTCTGATTCTTGGCAATATGACAGCGTTGTCAGATTTCAAAAAGGTTTTACGGCGAAAGCACAACATTTGATTGTCTGAGGGTAGCACCTCTAATATTTATGCATTAGCATAAATCCATAACCCAACACGGGTCTCACAAAACGCATAAAATCGCTAATATAAAATCGCTTACCTTTGATGAACTTCTGCTGAGGGCTTCCCAAGTGTCCAACGAAGACAATCCATGCTTCTTTGGTTAGAAAAAGTAATTTATTATATCCATAAATCTCTGTTTGGTTGGCGCGTTATGATCATAAAATCCACCGTTGAGTCGCCCATTGAACCGTGAAGAGAACACGTTCAAATTATACCTATATACTTTCTACAAACAAATCAAACATCATTTTTAATGTATCCTTAGGTATCCTTTTTGGGTATATTTGATGTAATATTTCAACCGGACGTTAACGTGAGCGATAGGAAAGGAAAATAAAGTGGTGCGCGTTCACAATCTAGCGTGCGTCAAACCTTGTTTTCAAAAGTGGTCGCCTGACAATTTCCTCTCCCTATCCACTCTGGTCACTGCTAGAATTCCCAGTCGTTGACTGTTGACTGTTGACATCTAGTGGAAGCCATAGGTACTGCAGTCTCAGTCCTACATAAAGTTGTATGCAATAGGCACAATGGAGAAGATGCTCATTTACAAAAAAAAACTGCAAATCCGGATAGATTTTCCTCTGGTTTTTGCCTGCTATATCACTTCTGTTATACTCACAAACATTATTTTAACACTCTTAGAAACTTCAGAGTGTTTCCTATCCAATAGTACTAATTATGTGCATATCCTATTTTCCGGGCCTGAGTGGCATGCATTTTAATTTGGGCACGCCAGACTCTCCAAAACCGTCACCTCGGGAGCCGCTCCCTAAGAAGTTAAGAGTACCTTGAATTTAAAATATCTTGCAAACCCTAAAACATACCCACATACAGCTGAAATCGGAAGTTTACATTCACTTAGGTTGGAGTCATTTTTCAACCACTCCACAAATTTCTTGTTAACAAACTATAGTTTTGGCAAGTCGGTTAGGACATCTACTTTGTGCATGACACAAGTAATTTTTCCAACAATTGTTTACAGACAGATTATTTCACTTATAATTCACTGTATCACAATTCCAGTGGGTCAGAAGTTTACATACACTAACTTGTCTGTGCCTTTAAACAGCTTGCAAAATTCCAGAAATTATGTCATGGCTAGCTTAGAAGCTTCTGATAGGCTAATTTACATAATTTGAGTCAATTGGAGGTGTACCTGTACATGCATTTCAAGGCCTACCTTCAAACTCAGTGCCTCTTTGATTGACATCATGGCAAAATCTAAAGAACTCAGCCAATTATTCAGAAGAAAAGTCTGGTTCGTCCTTGAGAGCAATTTCAAAAGGTACCACGTTCATCTGTACAAACAATAGTGCGCAATTATAAACACCATGGGACCACGCAGCCATCATACCGCTCAGGAAGGAGACGCGTTCTGTCTCCTAGAGATGAACGTACTTTAGCGCAAAAAGTGCAAATCAATCCCAGAACAACAGCAAATGTATCCACAAAAAAACAGGTCCTTTATTGACAAAACCTGAAAGGAAGAAGCCACTGCTCCAAAACCACCATAAAAAAGCCAGACTACGGTTTGCAAATGCACATGGGGACAAAGATCGCACTTTTTGGAGAAATGTCCTCTGGTGTGATGAAACAAAATTTTTACTTTTTGGCCATAATGACCATTGTTATGTTTGGAGGAAAAAGGGGGAGGCTTGCAAGCCGAAGAACACCATCCCAACCGTGAAGCACGGGGGTGGCAGCATCATGTTGTGGGGGTGCTTTGCTGCAGGAGGGACTGGTGCACTTGACAAAATAAATGGCATCATGAGGAAGTAAAATTATGTGGATATATATTGAAGCATCTCAAGACATCATTCAGGAAGTTAAAGCTTGGTCGCAAATGGGTCTTCCAAATGACCCAAAGCATACTTCCAAAGTTGTGGCAAAATGGCTTAAGGACAACAAAGTGAAGGTATTGGAGTGGCCATCCCAAAGCCCTGACCTCTATCCTTTAGAAAATGTGTGGGCAGAACTGAAAAAGCAGGTGCGAGCAAAGAGGCCTACAAACCTGACTCAGTTACACCAGCTCTGTCCGAAGGAATGGGCCAGAATTCACCCAACTTATTGTGTGAAGCTTGTGGAAGGCTACCAGAAACGTTTGACCCAAGTGAAACAATTTAAAGGCAATGCTACCAAATACTAACTGAGTGTATGCCAACTTCTGACCCACTGGGAATGTGATGAAAGAAATAAAAGCTGAAATAAATAACTCTCTCTGAAAATAAAGTGTTGATCCTAACTGACCTTAGACAGGGAAGTTTTACTAGGATTAAATGTCAGAAATTTTGAAAAACTGAGTTTAAATGTATTTGGCTAAGGTGTATGTAAACTTACGACTTCAACTGTATGCGTACCTGCATTCTTAATTTCAATTGTTCAAGTATCCGTGCCCATCTCCAAAGAGCGCCTCTCATCTGGTTACGAAAGACATGCTCCTCCAAACGCATTAAATTAGTCAGTCCTATAATGCAGCATCAACGGTAGGACTAGGCTATTTTTTGCGTAATGAGAACGTGCCACACATACAGTACAATTTACGGGCTCCCAGTGTTTTTTATTTTAGGAGAAGTGCCATCATTTAATAAAATACTGATGGAGAGAATTGTTTCTCACTTTTAAAATGAAAAGGTAGGCTATAGGAATCAAGACCATTTTTAATGAACGCTTTCACACTCTAGTGGACAAAAGTGGTGATGACATTTCTACATTTCTTTCAACTTTCAAATTATGTCTTCCTCTCCCTGGCCCAGATGGTGAATAGTTCATATTTGTCTTGTGGTGTGATTAACTCAATATGATTCACCTCGTTTATTTTTTTATAAATTATTACAAAAGGTTCTGCACAGAGCACAGAACAACTGCCCCAGAGTATCCTGGTGCAGGCTTGAATAAAGGTATTAGCAAGGGTGTATGAGCCGGGGAGACTGAGGTTTTTTATTTTGAAAAGGCCTCTGCTGCTGGAACTTGAGTCACTTCCCCCACCCTCACTGACTAATTCCTTCCCACTCTCGGTTGTTACAAGCAGTGTGACAGTGTGTGAGTGAGAGAAAAAGCACTATGCAGCACAACCATCATTACTCACCGCACAAGGTAAAGTTATTTTTGTTGGCAACAACAGAGTACGTTTAAGTAAACATGTATGAATGTGAATAAAGTCTGATATGTTAGTGTCACGGTTCATGAATTCACCGGCCCGCTCTGTGTGTATGTGTGTGAGTGTGGGTGTGGCCGCTGATCACCACACAGCTCATTATCAGCACCAGCTGCCACTCATCTTCTGTGTCTATTTATACTGTTTGTCTTTGTCTTGTGTTTGTCAGTTCGTTGGGTTGTTTCCTGTGTGCTAGCTCGTTCCCCTGGCTGAGTCCTGTGTCTCCGATGGTTTCGGTCTCTGTTTTGGACTCTACGTTCGCTCTGCTGTCTCTCCGGTGGAGGATTCGACGCCGGGTACTTCCTGGTTTCACGGACTTGGGATTTCCTCTCGCTACACTCACCTTCACCGAGGATCTGGCTTACCCCATTCAGTCCCTGCGCTGCGAAGACTCAGACTGTCCTTGCTACGCTGTCATCCTTATTTGTTTCATTAAATGTTTAACTTCACTCGCTATTGAATCCTCTGTTATTTATCGTGACAGAACGAACTGACCATTTATGGATTCAGCAAGTCCACCGGAGCTGACCGAATTTCTGTCCAGAAGCATGTCTCGTGTGGATCAGCAGGAGGAGCAGATGAAGGCTACCGGTCATGCAGTGCAAGCCTTGGTAGCGCAGGTGTCCGAGCTCACCCAACAGCTCCAACGTCTAAGCGTTCCCGCTGCGCCCACCCCACCTCCTGTTCCCCCCCACTCCTATACCACCTTACCACCAACCTGAGCCGCGAATGCCCACCCCGGAGGCATATTCTGGCGAACCCAGTTTTTGCAGACCGTTTATCAACAAGTGCTCCTTGTTTTTCTCGCTCCAGCCACAGACGTTCGCCTCGGAACAATCCAAGGTGGCTTTCGTGCTAACCTTGTTGACAGGACGCGCGCGGCTCAGTGGGGAACGGCGGTGTGGGAGAACCATCATCAATGCTGCACCTCGTTCCAGGCACTATCAGAGGAACTGAGGGTCTTCGACCGTGCTGTGACGGGACGAGAGGCAGCCCGCGTTCTCGCGGATCTTCGTCAAGGGAGTAGACCGGTGTCGGACTATTCTATTGAATTTAGGACCCTCGCAGCAGAGTGCCAATGGAACGAGGAGGCGCAGTGGGATATGTTCCTGCATGGGCTGGCTGACCGTATACAGAGGGAGATCTACGTGCTGGACCTACCCAGGAGCCTGGACGGGCTCATTGAGTTGGCCTTACGGGTCGACGCTTGCTTAAACCGGCTGGAACAACGTACACACCAGACCCCGGGTTTTCGCGAGGTTCGAGGGTCACTCGTCACCCAGCGGCGATACGGTCAGTCCCGTCTTCCATCACGAGCCCATGCTGGTGGGAGGAGCTCGACTCTCCCGGGAGGAGAGGCAACGACGGAGAATTAGAGGACTGTGTCTGTATTGCGGAGGCACAGGACATTTTTTGAACAACTGTCCTGTAAAAGATCAAGCCCAATAGTAAGTCAGGGGCTACTATCGGGCGGCCTCTCTGTGGATAAGGCCTCTTCTTCAACCCTCCTCCCGGTAAGACTGAAATGGGGTACCCATTCCCACCACTGTCGTGCCTTATTGGACTCAGGGGCGGAGGGTAATTTCATGGACCTGAGTCTAGCCCAGCATCTTCACATTCCCATCATTCCTCTCACACACCAGATTACTGTTAAGGCACTCAACGGACAAGAACTCCCAAACATTCATCTCTGCACTAAACTCATAACCCTCATCACTTCTGGCAATCACTCGGAAGAGATTTCATTTCTGCTCATGGACTCTCCACTTATTCCCTTGGTACTCGGCCATCCCTGGCTAGTGAAACATTGTCCCAGGGTGGACTGGGGACACAGTTCTGTCTCAGCCTGGGGTAATGAGTGTTATGTGTCCTGTCTTGTGTCTGCTTGTTCGTCTGTGTCTGGTTCTGTGTTGCAGGAGGAGCCGGTGAATTTGTCAAACGTGCCCGCTGAGTACCTCAACCTGAAGGAAGTGTTCAGTAAGTCTCGTGCTGCTTCCCTGCCTCCACACCGTCCCTACGACTGTGCCATTGAGTTACGGCCAGGTACGTCTCCGCCTAAGGGCAAGCTATACTCTCTTTCGGCTCCAGAGAGGGAAGCCATGGAGAAGTACATTTCGGATTCTCTAGCAACCAGGTTCATCCGCCCTTCCTCTTCTCCAGCAGGGGCGGGGTTCTTTTTTGTGGGGAAGAAGGACGGCTCTCTGCGACCTTGTATTGACTACCGAGGGCTGAACAACATCACGGTAAAGAATACTTATCCTTTGCCGCTGATGTCTTCAGCCTTCGAGAGGTTACAGGGAGCATCCGTCTTCACAAAATTGGATTTACGCAATGCTTATCATTTGGTTCGCATAAAGGAGGGGGATGAGTGGAAGACCGCGTTTAATACCCCCAGGGGACATTTTGAATATTTGGTTATGCCTTTTGGGCTGTCTAACTCCCCTGCGGTCTTCCAGGCACTCATTAATGACGTGCTGAGAGACATGGTGGATCAGTTTATTTATGTCTATCTGGATGACATACTGATCTTTTCATCCTCTCTCCAGCAACACGTTCAGCACGTTAGACGAGTGCTCCAGAGGTTGCTAGAGAATGGGCTCTTCGTGAAGGCGGAGAAATGTGAATTTCACGCACAGTCGATTCCTTTCCTGGGATACATCATCTCATCCGAGGGAATGCGTATGGATCCCGACAAGGTTATGGGGGTGGTGGATTGGCCACGTCCGGATTCCCGGAAGGCCATGCAGAGATTTCTGGGATTCGCCAACTTTTACCGACGGTTTATTCGCAATTTCAGCCAGCTAGCCACTCCTCTAACTGCCTTGACTTCCCCCAGAACCACGTTCAGGTGGTCCGGTGCAGCTGAGACTGCATTTTCCAACCTTAAGGGTCGCTTTGTTTAAGCCCCCATCCTGATAGCCCCTGATCCGTCACGTCAGTTCGTGGTGGAGGTCGATGCATCAGAGGTAAGGGGTAGGGGCGGTTCTTTCCCAGCGCTCTTCCTTGGACGACAAGATGCATCCTTGCGCAATTTTGTCCCATCGGTTATCGCCTGCCGAACGTAACTATGATATTGGTAATAGAGAGTTGTTGGCAGTTAAACTAGCGTTGGAGGAGTGGCGCCATTGGTTAGAAGGGTCGGGGGTGCCTTTCATCGTCTGGACCGACCACAAGAACTTAGAATACATCAGATCCGCCAAGAGACTTAACTCCAGGCAGGCTCGGTGGGCTCTTTTTTTCTGACGTTTAGATTTTTCCCTCTCATACTGCCCGGGGTCTAAAAACATCAAACCCGATGCTTTGTCTCGCATTTTTGACCGCTCCGAACGCCCGTCTACTCCCGAGTGCATTTTACCTGAGAAACTCATTGTTTCTACACTCACTTGGGAGGTCGAGTCGAGGGTCAAATCGGCCTTGGAAGGGGTAACGCCTCCGCCCGGTTGCACACCGAGTCGGTTATTTGTGCCGGAGGAACTGCGGTCCGATGTCATTCGTTGGGGTCACTGTTCCCCAGTAGCTTGTCATCCCGGAGTGAACCGTACTAGCTTCTTGGTGAAGCAGCGATTCTGGTGGCCAGCTATGGCCCAGGACATTCAGAGTTTTGTGTTGGCCTGTTCGTGCTGTGCTACTGGCAAGACTTCTAATCGGCCCCCAGATGGGTTACTCCAACCGCTGTCGGTCCCTTCGAGGCCTTGGTCCCATATTGCGCTAGATTTTATCACGGGCCTTCCACCCTCTCAGGGCAGGACAGTCATTTTGACTGTTGTGGACCGGTTCTCGAAGGCGGCTCACTTCATTCCCTTGCTTAAATTACCTTCTGCCAAGGAGACAGCGGTAGCTGTCATGGACCATGTCTTTTGTTTACATGGCCTTCCGATGGACGTGGTTTCCGACAGGGGGCCACAATTTGTGTCCAAGTTCTGGCGGGAGTTTTGTAGACTACTGGGTGCGACTGTCAGTCTATCTTCGGGGTTTCATCCCCAGAGTAATGGTCAAGCCGAGAGAGCCAACCAAGACCTTGAGAGAGTGTTGCGGTGTATGGTATCCCAGAACCCTTCATCCTGGAGTCAGCAACTCTCATTGGTCGAGTATGCTCACAACTCGCTACCAGTATCATCCACGGGCTTTACTCCGTTTGAATGTAGTTTAGGTTACCAGCCACCTATATTCCCTAGCCTAGAATCCGAGGTCGCGGTCCCCTCCGCTCACACCTTTGTCCAGAGGTGTCACCGCACGTGGACCAGAGCCCGGGAGACCCTCCTCCGGGTGGGAGCACGCACCAAGGCTAAGGGCGATCGCCACCGGCTGAAGCCTCCCGTTTTATGTCATAGGTCAAAAGATGTGGCTTTCTACCAGGAATATTCCTCTCCGCTCTATTAGCAACAAGTTGGCTCCCAAGTTCATCGGCCCGTTCAGTGTCACTCGAGTCCTTAGCCCGGTGGCTGTTCGCCTTAAACTCCCGCCGACGTACAGGAGAATTCACCCCGTTTTTCATGTATCCAGATTGAAGCCCGTGTTTCGTTCACCTATTAATCCGCCAGCCCCGGTCCCCCCCCCCACCGCGACTCGTGGATGGGGAACCCACTTTTTCGGTTAATCGCATTCTGGACTCTAGGCGGAGGGGACGCGGTATTCAGTACTTGGTGGACTGGGAGGGTTACGGGCTGGAGGAGAGAAGTTGGGTTCCGGCTAGAGACATTCTGGATCACTCCCTTATTGATGATTACAATCAACAGGTAAGTACCTCTGGGAGCGCCAGGAGGCGCTCCTAGGGGTGGGGGGGGTACTGTCACGGTTCATGAATTCACCGGCCCGCTCTGTGTGTATGTGTGTGGGTGTGGCCGCTGATCACCACTCAGCTCATTATCAGCACCAGCTGCCACTCATCTTCTGTGTCTATTTATATTGTTTGTCTTTGTCTTGTGTTTGTCAGTTCGTTGGGTTGTTTCCTGTGTGCTAGCTCGTTCCCCTGGCTGAGTCCTGTGTCTCCGATGGCTTCGGTCTCTGTTTTGGACTCTACGTTCGCTCTGCTGTCTCTCCGGTGGAGGATTCGACGCCGGGTACTTCCTGGTTTCACGGACTTGGGATTTCCTCTCGCTACACTCACCTTCACCGAGGATCTGGCTTACCCCATTCAGTCCCTGCGACGCGCTGAGAAGACTCAGACTGTCCTTGCTACGCTGTCATCCTTATTTGTTTCATTAAATGTTTAACTTCACTCGCTATTGAATCCTCTGTTATTTATCGTGACAGTTAGAACGAATGTGAGCAACTATAAACTGTCTCCTGGCTAGTAGCTAGTTAGCTTTACATTTACAGTTTAGTCATTTTTAGCTGTGTCAGGTTTTATCTAACAAGCTAATGCTGGGTAGTTATGGATGTGTGAAACTGATAGTGAATATTTTGAAGCTATTAATACTTGCTAGCTACAGAATTACTTGCACAATCATTGTCTTAGTCGTCATCATATGGCAGCAAGTTAGCAATGGATGTGCCACTAGTCAGGAAGAGAGAGATAAAAAGTACATCAGAGTTTTTTTCAAAGGATTGCAAAGGAGGTTATTGGCCACCCCACACCACCCCTGGCAAACTAGCTGGTAAATTTGAGTGCTTTCAGCTTAGATTAACATATTTAGGAATGACATGGGCTCCTGAGTGGTGCAGCTGTCTAAGGCAGTGCATCCTAGTGCTAGAGGCATCACTATAGACGCTGGTTCGATTCCAAGCTGTATCACGACCGTCTGGGAATGGGAGTCCCATAGGGCGGCGCACAATTGTCCCAGTGTCGTCTGGGTTAGGGTTTGGCCGGTGTAGGCTGTCATTGTAAATAATTTGCTTAGTTAAATAATGGATCAATTAAGGTTTTGCCTACACCTAGAAACCTGTTTATATGTGAGCAAAAAATGTTAAATTTTATTTGGAATGGCAAGCCAGACAAAATTATTATTGGATTATTCACTCATTAATGGCTTTGGATCAAAATATATAAGTACCAACATTCTTTATGATAGTCTTTAATAAATAAATGTTTTGACCAGGTTAATCTGCTCATGTTGTGTGTGTTCAAAGGGTATGGTATGGCATGGTGTTGCAAAATGGGGTGAAAGCCTTCCTTCTTCAAGATCCCTTTTACCCTGTACACATCTCCCACTTTACCACCACCAAAGCACCCCCAGACCATCACATTGCCTCCACCATTATATTCTGTCTCTCGCTGTTCAAATAAACCTACCATCAAAATTATAGACGGATCATTTCTTTGTCAGTGGGCAAACGTACAAAATCAGCAGGGGATCAAATACTTTTTTCCCTCACTGTACGTTTTTGTCATAAACCTCTAAACAATTACTAAATTATCCAAACCACATGCTAGAACGAGCGCGTATTAATTTCACTGGTAGAATCAGGAAATTTCGACTTCCTGTGTATTAATCTGCTCATAGTGAACTACAAAGTCTGGCATTCACACCAAATGCAGATAACGCCCGCTAGGTAGATGTGGCGTGCCCAAAAACTTGGATGATGGCGTTATTTACTTCGGACGAACACACAGTAATCTCAGAACTTCTCTAGGCAATAATGAATTTGTCTTTGTTTTTCAACATGTTCTATACCTGGCTATGCTAATTACAAACGAGCGAAAATGTGTTATCTTTCACTGTTCTACCTACCAGAGATTTACCCGGATGCTGCCACTGGCTTGATGCTATCAAGAATGATGCTTACGGTGAACAAAGATTATCAGAAGGATTTCAGGCTGAACTTACGGGGAATCCATTTCGACGACAGCTGAGAAATGATGCGATACCATAGTTTTCTTCCTTCACAACAAAATGGAAGATTCTTGATTAAAGGTAACCTAAAGTTACGTTAACGTTACAATCATGTATTAAAATCTGAAAGCCATCAGCTAAATCCTATAGCTAGCTGGCTATCTTTTGGATACACACTTTTGGATATAAACTGCCTTAATTTTGCTGGACCACAGGAAGAGTAGCTGCTGCTTTGGCATCCATAATAAATACAACAGACCATGTAATCAATTTAGTCTACCTGTCACATCTGCTCCTGCAACGCCCTCTACCGCTCATCCTGTGTCTCCTTGACCTGCCGCCACACCCCCAGTACTCTCTCCCTTTCCCTCTCCCTCTCCCTCAGTGTGTGTGTGTGATTGTGTGGGCGGAGACAGGTTTGCTGGAGTCAGAGCAGATCCCCACCAGCTGCAACCTGTTCCATAATCAAGACCTCTACAAATACTCAGCCCTGCCACTTCCACGCTGCCGGTTCGTAATCTCTGTTAATTCTGCCCGCTCTGACTCTGGTCCCTGTCTCCTGTCCCACGGCTCTTCCTCCTGCTACTTTGTTCTGGATTCCCCACTCTACTACCCCCTTGGATTCCCTTCCGGACCTGCTTACCCTGTCTCAACCCCTCTCGCTCCAGCCTCAGCCTCCGCACCTGGTTTCCAGCAACTCGCCCGAGCTTGCCCTGACCTGCACTCCATCTCCCCCCTAGGGTTCAATAACCTCTTAGGGATCATTGGGGCACTAGTAGAATTATAAAACATTCATCAATATACAAGTGTTGCACACTCTTCAAAAGCTTCGACTCTTGGCAATCGCACAGCGTTGTCAGATTTCAAAAAGGCTTTACGGCGAAAGCACAACATTTGATTGTCTGAGGACAGCACCCCGCATATTTTCCACATTAGCATAATTTCATAACCAGCACGGGTCTCACAAAACACATACAAAGAGCTAAAATAAATCACTTACCTTTGAAGAACTTCTGCTGAGGCAATTCGAAGTGTCCAAGCAAGACATCCAATGTTCCTTTTGCTAGAAAAAGTCATTGTTTATATCCATGAATCTCTGTTTGGTTGGCGCGTTATGTTCAGAAAATCCACCGTCTACTCACCCATTGCACAGGGAAGAGAAAGCGTTCAAATTATACCTAGCAACTTTGCCCAAACAAATAAAACATAATTTATAATGTATCCTGAGGTACACTTTTATGTATATTAACTATAATAACTCACACGGATAATAACTTGGACAATAGAAAAGGAAAATCCCGCTCACGGCCTCGCGCTCAAAACACAAAAGCCACTTCCTCCATCCACTTACAAAATCTTCTTCTATCATGTTGTTTTTCATGGTAAACTCATGAAACCTTGTCCAAAGACTGTTGACATCTAGTGGAAGCCATATGTACTGCAACCTGGGTCCTAGTTTACAGCAGATCCCATAGAAAACCATTGGAAATGACGGCATGTCACAAAAAAAAAAATCCGGACAGAAATTCCTCTGGTTTCTGCCTGCCATATCAGTTCTGTTATACTCACAGACATTATTTTAACAGTTTTCGAAACTTCAGAGTGTTTTCCATCCAGTAATTTGGGTACACAAGCATTTGGGAGTGGATACACCTTGCGGTTATGGAGCACAACAAGATTGTGGGACAGAAACCAGCGAGGGACACTGAAAGGTAAACAAATCAAGACTACAACAGTAACGACACAACTACTTAATTCTTCTCTCTGCAGATTCTCAAAACACAATACAAAGGTGTCTCCAAAAGTCCCCTGCCAAGGGCTACTATTGGCACGAATGATCTGTCAAAATCAATGGGCTGGGGAGGTTTACTGACAGGTCTTTGAAATGATGAAGGAGGTTTTGGTTGTGCAGGGTTGTGCTTTGAGACGCTAAATGTATTGTGTATGAAATCGATTGAGAGGCGCCATTTCTCCTCAATCTCCCATACACAAATATGCATACTGTTTAATAGCTGCCCTCCTAAGACTTTTCACACCTTCTGCAGCCCCTCAGCCAATTCACTTTGTTGACTGATCTTTCCTATCAAAAGCAGTTCCCAATGTCCCTCATTGTCCCTAAACAATACACTAGCCTGTCTAAACACATAGGTCCCATTCTTTTGACACGTTTACCAACAAAGGTGTGTTGAATAAAAGATACCAGACATTTTCCATACGCACAAAAAGCGTATTTCACTAAGTTTTTGTGCACAAATTTTGTGCAAAAATTTGTTTACATCCCTGTTAGTGAGCATTTCTCCTTTGCCAAAATAATCCATCCACCTGACAGATGTAGCATATCAAGAAGCTGATTAAACAGCATGAGCTTGCATTTGGAATGTCCACCAGAGCTGTTGCCAGAGAATTAAATGTTCATTTATCTACCATTTGCCACCTCCACATCCTTGTCCAGGACCTCCACATCCAGCTTCTTCACCTGCAGGATCATCTGAGACCAGCCACCCAGACAGCTGATGACACTGTGGGTTTGCACAACCAAAGAATTACTGCACAAACGGTCAGAAACCGTCTCAGGGAAGCTCATCTGTGTGCTCATCGTCCTCACCAGGGTCTTGACCTGACTGCAGTTTGGCGGCGTAACCGACTTCAGCAGGCAAATGCTCACCTTCGATGGCCACTGGCACACTGGAGAAGTGTGCTCTTCACGGATGTATCCAGGTTTCAACTGTACCGGGCAGATGGCAGAAAGCGGGTATGGCGTCGTGTGGGAGAGCGGTTTGCAACGTTGTGAACAGAGTGCCCGGTGGGGTTATGGTATGGGCAGGCATAAGCTACGGACAACAACTTAATTTTATCGATGGCTAGGGCCCCACCTGTTTTGAGCCCCAAAGTGTTTGGGGGGGGCTTGCCTGTTTTGAATGTTATTTTGGTATTATTATGTGCCACATATCGGTTTGCAAACAATGTAAAAAAATATATATATATTATTGAGTTAATAAAGCCACATACAAACATGGTCTCTTTTTTGTTTTCTTGAGTAAGGCAGCTCCAACATAAACGGCAACACCTCAACACCTCAACCTTTGGCATTTCTGTCTTTTCTGTTGATATTATAACCATGTATTGCTACCACTGTATCGTCAAAGGTATTAGATAAGTGAGATATAAATGTCATCTGTTACTACCAAATTATTGATTTCATGAACCTTAAGGTTCTTAAGCCACATACAGTAACAGTCAAGATTTTGGACACACCTACTCATTCAAGGGTTTTTCTACATTGTAGAATAATAGTGAAGATATCAAGACTACAAGCAGGAGAGTGATGGAGTGCTGCATCAGATCACCTGGCCTCCAAAATCACCCGACCTCAACCCAATTGAGATGGTTTGGGATGAGTTGGACTGCAGAGTGAAGGAAAAGCAGGCAACAAGTGCTCAGGATATGTGGGAACTCCTTCAAGACTGTTGGATAAATATTCCAGGTGAAGCTGTTTGAGAGAATGCCAAGCATGTGCAAAGCTGTCATCAAGGCAAAGGGTGGCTACTTTGAAGAATCTCATAAATAAAATATATTTTGATTTAACACTTTTTTTGGTTACTACATGATTCCATATGTGTTATTTCATAAACTAATCAGAAAAAGAAACTGGATTTTTTTAGGACCCTGTCTTTCAACGATAATTCGTAAAAATCCAAATAACTTCACAGATCTTCATTGCAAAGGGTTTAAACACTGTTTCCCATGCGTGTTCAATGAACCATAAACAATTAATGAACATGCAGCTCTGGAACGGTCGTTAAGACACTAACAGCTTACAGACGGTAGGCAATTAAGGTTATGAAAACTTAGGACACTAAAGAGGCCTTTCTACTGACTCTGAAAAACACCAAAAGAAAGATGCCCAGGGTCCCTGCTCATCTGCGTGAACGTGCCTTAGGCATGCTGCAAGGAGGAATGAGGACTGCAGATGTGGCCTGGGCAAAAAATTACAATGTACGTACTGTGAAACGCCTAAGACAGCGTTACGGGGGGAGACAAGACAGACAGCTGATCGTCCTCGCAGTGGCAGACCACGTGTAACAACACCTGCACAGGACACATGACACACATGACAGGTACAGGATGGCAACAACAACTGCCCGAGTTACACCAGGAATGCACAATCCCTCCATCAGTGCTCAGACTGTCCACAATAGGCTGAGAGAGGCTGGACTGAGTGCTTGTAGGCCTGTTGTAAGACAGACATCACCGGCAACAATGTCGCCTGTGGGCACAAACCCACCGTCGCTGGACCAGACAGGACTGGCAAAAAGTGCTCTTCACTGACGAGTCGCGGTTTTGTCTCACCAGGGGTGATGGTCGGATGAGCGTTACACTGAGGCCTGTACTCTGGAGCGGGATTGATTTGGAGTTAGTCATGGTCTGGGGTGGTGTGTCACAGCATCATCGGACTGAGCTTGTTGTCATTGCAGGCAATCTCAACGCTGTGCGTTACAGGGAAGACATCCTCCTCCCTCATGTGGTACCCTTCCTGCAGGCTCAACCTGACATGACCCTCCAGCATGACAATGCCACCAGCCATACTGCCTGTTCTGTGCGTGATTTCCTGCAAGACAGGAATGCCAGTGTTCTGCCATGGCTAGCGAAGAGCCCGGATCTCAATCCCATTGAGTACGTCTGGGACCTGTTGGATCGGAAGGTGAGGGCTAGGGCCATTCCCCCCAGAAATGTCCGGGAACTTGCAGGTGCCTTGGTGGAAGAGTGTGCTAACATCTCACAGCAAGAACTGGCAAATCTGGTGCAGTTCATGAGGAGATGCACTGCAGTACTTAATGCAGCTGGTGGCCCCTTTGTTCAGGGACACATTATTCCATTTCTGTTAGTCACATGTCTGTGGAACTTGTTCATTTTATGCCTCAGTTGTTGAATCTTATGTTCATACAAATATTTACACGTTAATTTTGCTGAAAATAAACGCAGTTGACAGTGAGAGCACGTTTCCATTTTTGCTGAGTTTAGTTGTGATATCTTCACTATTGTTCTACAATGTAAAAATAAAGAAAAACCCTGGAATGAGTAGTTATGTCCAAAGTTTTGACTGGTAGTGTATGTTAATGTCGATTTCTATTTGCACTTTTCTGGGGTGCTTCATTGTTTTCATTGCTTTACTGGGAAGCTTAGCAGTGGTAGACATCGTCATGTTATGTATGTTTGTGCAATGTGAGCTGCACACAGTGGACTTCCTACGGGCACGCCACCTCAGTGCTAACAGTACAACTGGTTCATAGGCACATGATTACTGCTTACAATAGTTGTGAGATCAGCAGAGGCATTGAAGGCATTAAGAGGGACATAAATTAGGTTAATTACATTGTGTCTTCCAATGTATCTGGGATAATGTACATTTGCTGAAGCATTATGACAACTCAACAACACAATGGTAGGGATTAAATTAGCTGGTCATTGATAAGTCATTGTTCCAACACAGCAGAATAATGTTGTGAAAGGATCCAGGACCCCAAATGATTTGGATGATCCCATCCTCCTTATAATACGTGCTTTGTTTCCAGAAGGTATCGAAATTGTCAGTAGATGTTACAATCACAAAGCTGCAATAGTGTCACGTGTGCTCCCTTTCTGGCCTCTAGGTCACCAGGCTGCTCGTTATGACGCACACCTGTCACCATCGTTACTGTCACAAACGAGACTCCCGCGGTTCCTCCTGCTCACCACCAGAGGGAACCCTCTCCTGAGTATTAAGCCCTGAACTACAATTCCCACATACCTGGTTCTGATTACCTGCACCTGACTCCCATTAGCAGACTATTTAGGTGCTCTCTCTCTTTCTCTCTTTGCGAAGTCTTGTTATCCCTGGTGATCATTTCTGAGCGTTTTCTCCCGTGTCTGTCATTTCGTGGTTATACTCTGGACTGTTTTTCCCTTTTTGATTCTTTGCTGCCTGCCCTGGACTACATTCTTTACTGGACTGATTTTTGTAAGCTTGCTGCCTGCCCTGACCTAATGCCTGTACCTGGATTATGATTTGCCTTACCCCTGCTGTTGTGTTTGCTGGCGATTGACCCTGTTTGTACGACCAAGATTGTGATAAAACTGCAAATGGATCCTCACTCTCATGGAGCGTCATTACAGTTACGAGCACCTGTGCGTCTTCAGACTCACCTGGACTCCATCAGCTCCCTGATTACCTTCCCTATATATGTCACTCCCTTTGGTTCGTTCCCCAGACATTATTGTTTGTTTCAGTTTCCTGTCTGTGCGTTGTTTGTGTTTCTTGTTTTGTTCATAAAATTATGCACTCCCTGAACTTGCTTCCCGACTCCCAGCGCACACATTACAGAATAACGCCTCACCTAAGGGAAGCATCAGGGAGTGTATTTTTTTGTGTGTCAGTGGGAATGACGTTGGGTCTGGGAGCCGCTACAGGCTCTCATGCCTCAGCCAGATCGCCAGGCTCCCCTGCCTCTGCCGGCTTGTCAGGCTCCCCTGCCTCAGCCGGATTGCCAGGCTCCCCTGCCTCAGCCGGATTGCCAGACTCCCCTGCCTCAGCCGGATTGCCAGGCTCCCCTGCCTCAGCCGGATTGCCAGGCTCCCCTGCCTCAGCCGGATCGTCGGGCTTTCATGCCTTCGCTGGATCGCCAGGCTCCCCTGCTTCCACCGGCTCGTCTGGCTCTCATGCCTCTGCCGGATCGCCAGGTTCCCCTGCCCCAGCCGGTCTGGCAGGTTTCCGAGCCCTAGCCAGCGTCAGGTTCCCGCGCATCAGCAGGGGTGACCGGTCCGCTCCTGATCCCCGGGATCGTCCCTTTGGTTGGCGGCTGGAGCCGCGAGTTGGGGAGGGGGTACTGTCGGGTGTGCTACCTCTCCGGCCCCTAGGTCACCAGGCTGCTCGTTATGACGCACACCTGTCACCATCGTTACGCGCACCTACTCTGGACTCCAGCACCTCCCGGATTACCTTCCCCATATATATGTCACTCCCTTTTGGTTCCTTCCCCAGGCGTTCAGTTTCCTTGTTCGTGTTTCTTGTTTTGTTCATTTGTTTATTAATATGCACTCTCTGAACAAATAGTCCCGTAGCCAGTTATGGAGAGCTAAAAGTCTGCTGAACCATTCAATGCCACGATTTAGGGAGGGCAGGGACTGATACATTTCTCACTATTGAACTGCCCAATACAACGTCAGGAGAAGGGAATGGAGAAATCTGCCCATTCCTACCCCTCACACAATTCGTTGAATCTAGACATCAGGAAATATGATAAACAGAGTAGCAGCAGCATATTTGATGATTGTATGTGAGTGTGTGCGTGTGTGTAGAGTTAGTGTAAATGTGTGTGTGTAGAGTCCTGTGAGTGTGCATAAAGACAGTGCAAAAATTAAATACAAGGGTCAGTGCAGATAGTCCATGTAGCCATTTTGTTAGCTATTTAGCAGTCTTATGGCTTGGGGATAGAAGCTGTTCAGGAGCCTGTTGGTGTCAGACTTGATGCTCCGGTACACCTTGCCATGTAGAAGCAGAGAAAGCAGTCTACTGCGTGGAGTCTTTAACAATTTTCTGGGTCTTCCTTTCACAGTCTGATATTATTTATTTTTTTACTTTTATTTAACTAGGCAAGTCAGTCTAGGGATTAACTGCCTTGTTCAGGGGCAGAACAACAGATTTTTACCTTGTCAGCTCAGGGATTTGATCTAACAACCTTTTCGGTTACTGACCCAACGCTCTAACCAATAGGCTACCTGCCGCCCCAAGGATTCCTGTGAGAGAGGATTCCTGTAATTAGGCAGAGAACAAAAGAGATTGATGTGAAGAATATGTGCTTTCTGCCAAACTTTAACCTTAAAATAATACCAAAAATCATTTTTTTGCCAATTTTGACTTTGTGGCTATGGAATCTGACTTTGTGGCTGTGTTATCTAGTGGAAACCGAGGAGGAAGGCCAGCGAAAAGTTGTGTGTGTTAGTTGTGGGGATGATCATGGGGCTGGAGATCGGAGGTGTCAGGTGAGAGAAAGGCAGGTTGAGGTTGCCAGGGTTAGAGCAGTACAGAAAGTGTCATATGCCGAAGCAGTAAAGAGAGGGGTAGAGGAAGATGGGTACAGGGTGAGTGATCCTGAGAGGATTCCTGTGAGTAGGCAGAGAACAAGAGAGAGTGATATTAAGAATATGTGCTTCAGTAAGCTGGGCTTTTCAGCATTTATAGCCATGGTTGTTAATTGTACTGCAGAAATGAGTCGAAAGTCACCGAAAATAGAGGTTTTAGTGGCAGCGGCAGAGAAGTACTTGGGAATGTGAAGATTTATTGCAGAACAGCTGCAAGGGGTGTTGGTCTGGAGTAGAACTACGTACTAGGTAGGGTTAAATAGCGGAATGGGTGGTGTGTTTTTTAGATAGGTGGAAGGGTAATTTTCCTTTTCCCCAAGTTTGTATTATTGCATCGAATAATATAATGTAGGTGGGTGATTCTGCAACTATGGGCACTTCTATGTCCTCTGGGTTAATTTTAGGGTAAAAAGAAAAAAGTTTTTATTCTTTATATGTTAAGTTCAAACTGCAATCACCAATGATTTTTTTAACACCTCTCTATTAAGTATTTTAGCTACTTTCAGATGCATTTATACCTCAATTGCCCTTGTCCCTGACCCAGACTTTTGAGCTTCTACTATGAGAAAACATAAATTAAACCTTATATAATGTTATCCACTAGAGAGTCAATTAAATAACATCTGTATCAATATTTAATGTGAGTATGCCTGTTATTTTTTTTACACAAAATATACCTGTCCTTTGGTGGAGGTGCAATTTCCACCACTGAGGGCAAATTCCTCATTAATAACGTTTTTTCAAGTATTTGACTTTGTTTTTAGAATATGCCACATAAAACAGCATAGAGGTCACAGACATATAAATAAATACGATACCAGGAACATCTGCAAAAATAAAGGGAGAGATACTGGAAGACAAAAAGAGAAGGGAGAAGTGAAATCTATCTATGAGCTTACAAAGCGAGAACAAAGAGGCAAGAGAAGGCAATGGAAATGCAACCAATGGAATAGAAGACTTTAAAGACCACAGTTGCAATGGAGACCTACCTATCAGGCAACACACCACCTCAGTCACCAGATGACTTGCAGCCAGAACATGAGGCGAACATACCTGCCCCTAACTTACCTACCCTGATGCAAGTCCTGATACCACTTTCTCACCGTCTGCAACAGGAATGAGAAGTCGAATACTTGCTGGAAGGAAAAATGTTGGAAGAGGTCGCTCAAGAACATACAGAGATCTTTACATGACAAATGTCAAACTTGATAAAGCTTTACGGAAAGCTGAGAAATACAAAAAAAGGTCAACTGATGAAGAAAATGGAGAGACAAGATTAGTCACGGCTGCTCCTGCTCCCCATACCCTGGCCCTCGAAGGCGCCAGGCTCCCCAGGATTACGCACTCCTGCTACCATCATTACGCACACCTGCCAACCCCCTGTCACGCGCATCAGTGATTATTGGACTCACCTGGACTCAATCACCTCTGTCGTTACCTCCCCTATATCTGTCTGGTTTCTCTCTCTGTTCCCTGCTTCAGCATTAACTGTTGTTTGTCGTTGTTTACCCGTGTGCTGATGCTGTTCCTGTTTTGTTACCCGTCTGTTGACTCCCCGTACCTGCTTCTCATCTCCAGCTTCGTTCATTACAGAATGCTGAAGCCATCATACGAAGCATCGGGGAGTCCTGGCATTCCGGTTGGTGGTGACTTCGGGTCCGGGGGCCGCCACCAATAGAGCCGGGGGTGCCTAAGCCAGCTTGTCGGGCTGTCACGCCCTAGCTGGCTCGAGAGGTTATTGCCCCGGTTGGCTCGGAAGGCGCCCATCCCACGTCGGGCCTCAGCTGGATCGTCAGGTTTTTACACCCAGCCGGCTTGTCAGGCTGCTACGCCGCCGCCGGATCATCGGGCTCCCACACCTCAGCGGGATCAACAGGCTTTCACACCCCAGCCGGATCGTCGGGCTCCTATGCCTCAGCCGGCTCGCCAGGCTCCCATGCCTCTGCCGGTTCATCAGGAGTTTACGTCCAGCCAGCTTGTCCAGCGCCCGTGCCTCGACCGGCATGTCAGGCTCGCCCAAGTGGGACGCCGGGTGGCGCCCCTAGAGGGGGGGGGTTACTGTCACGCCTGCTCCTGCTCACCCTCCCTGGCACTCGAAGGCGCCAGGGTCCCCAGCATTACGCACTCCTGCCACCATCATTACGCACACCTGCCCCCTCCCTGTCACGCCGCATCAGCGATTATTGGACTCACCTGGACTCAATCACCCCTATATCTGTCTGGTTCTCCGCTCTGTTCCCTGCTTCAGCATTAATTGTCGTTTGTTGTTGTTTACCCGTGTGCTGACCCTGTTCCTGTTTTGTTACCTGTCTGTTCCTGAATAAATGTTGATTCCCCGTACCTACTTCTCATCTCCAGCGTCGGTCATTACAAGATTCGACAAAGACAAAACAGCAAATGAAGGTAACTCCAAAGAACTTGAGAAGTATTTTAATGTATCAAAATGGCATCATTGCTGAGTTAAAGCAAAAGTTAAAAAAAAAATTGCAGTGCCAAGTACAAATGGCTTCCAAATTGTTCAGAGGCAACATCCTGAGAAAGTTTGGCCTGGTCAAAGCCGCAAACAGAGAATTTGGATTTTCAGCAAGAGCAATGAGGGCAAATTAATACAGGCCAACAAGTCTTCAATACTCCAGGAAAACTAGTGTAACAGAAGAGAATATCACTAGATGATATGAACAATAGAGCAACAACTAGGGGAAAGGACATACTAACGAGGAACAAGAAAAAAAAAGCAGAAGCACATCTTGAATGGCACAATTCAGAACCTTTATCAGAAGTTTAGGAGGGAATATTCAGAGATTGAAACGTCTACTATGAATTTTGCAAAACAAAGTTTTGTCAAGCCAGCAGTCCAGGATAGGGACAAATGCTTTTGCAAATCCCACGCCAACCTCCAGCTCATAGCGGACAAACTAAAGTACCACAAAGTGATCAGCTGTAGCAACATTGAGAATCTGATTGATTCTTGTGCTGTGAGAAAAAACAGAAGAGAGAGAGAAGAAAAACAAAGAGGGAAACATGGTGAAGTTCGCTGTACAGTAAAAGAAAATGTGTGTGTGTGTGGCACACTGCATATTCTACTGGAGGACTTCTCCAAAGGATTGAAAGAGAAGTTGGGTCAACACGTGTACACCATTCGACACAAATACTCCAAACTGAGAGAATTCAAAGAGAATCTGCGGAAAGAGGAGATCATCGTGCATATTGCTTTGCGGAGAACTACCTGTGTAAATTCACCAGAGAAATCCTGGCAGTTCACTTTGGTGATTCTCATAAGCAGGTGACCCTCCACACCTGTGTTGGATATACCACAAATGATACAGTTTCACTTTTCTCACTTTTCTCTTCTATGCAGATGACCCCTCTACTACAGTATCTGGGCCCATCTCTAAAAACATTGGCCTACTTCCTTGAGTTCTGCCCATCAGCTACTTTGGAATCTTACTTTGTCTTTTGTTAATTACATGTTTAAAAATGGTTGTTGTACAAAATGGTTGCAATAAAATATTTTTTTCATATTTTTTAACATAGATGTTATTTCCACTACACCTGGTCATTTCCACCACACCGATATTTTTGAGGTAAATTAGTATATAATGTATAATTTACAATGATTGATTTGTTTTTTATTATAATCTCACCAAAAAGTTGGAAATATCTTTATTTTTCATGATAAATAAATGTTTTCAGTCGTCACGAAGGCAAATGTTTACATTTCAGTTGTGTTGAATTCTTAATATTAGGAAACCCTTAAAAATCACTTTAAAATAATATTCAATACAAGTTCATGTACAAATGTATAAGAAATGTGTTACAAGTATATTTTGCTTCTAGACAAAACAAAGACAATTATAATACTGGTAAAATGGTGTTTCAATAAATGGAATTGATGAAAGCGTGCAACGCCAAAGTGGCCGAAGTTGCAGTTACCCAGCTAGGCCGTGAATGGCCTCACACGCCAGTACAGTAGGTGGCAGTGGATGCACCTAAAAGTTGGATGCGATTCGCCAACCAAATCCCAAAGAAGAAGGAGGGCCAGTGTTACAAAACGTGAAGATTTAATTGAAAAACTATCTGTTTCCCACTTTGGTTGCAATACGTAGGCTAAATATTGTAACTTTTGGCGGAGTCATGTATCGGCGAGCATTGCAGTCCGCTGTGAGGAACATAATAAATACGTCAGCATCCAGAGTCACCTTCGGCAAGGTAATGGAAGGCTTGCTCACATGAAGGCTATAGCTAGCTAGCTTAGCTAACTGTCAAGTCGCAACGTTTGCTGTATCGGTTGCCAAATAAAATAACTCCAGGGACAACCAAATTGCGCGCCCTTGTCGGATTGGAACATGAATAATAGCCTTATTAGCCTTATTTTATTGAATGTTCCAAAAAAGACACAAGAAAAACATGAGCTAACGTTAGCCAATGTCAGATAGCATTACCTCCAACCCAGGTGAACTTGGGTGTCACTAATTTAGTTCAATATTCCTCCTAAATTGCACTCCTATCTCCTTGCCTTTCTGTGTAAAACATCGAGAGAAAAAAAGGTGATTTAGTTAGCATGTACTTGATTACACACTATGACGTGGTAGGCTGCTTCATCTTTTTTTGCTGCAGTTTAGAACAGTCCGCAGTAACTAACTCTCTTATACTCTTCACTGAACCAGAGGCCAAGTCAGGGTTCTAAGATCACAACGACAGCAATCCAAAATGTTCTTGTTATACAGGTAGCTTAGCTCTCGAGAATCAAATGTGTTGGAGTCAGAAAGGCAATCAGGTAGCTATGATAGTTCAGCAAAACTTAAAAGCTTTACGAGAATATTTAGCCTACCATGGACACAAAAACATGTTTTTTTCTTTATAAAATGTATATAATTGGACTTTACTAGTACTACCACAAATTGTCTAATTGCATGGTACATCCACTCCCAAATATGTGGATGAGTAGGCCTAACTGCATATGACAGTACCTTTTTATTGGATTTTACCTAATGCCACATTTATTCTGTCATTCTTTTAGGCATTAGAGCAAGAGGCCTGTCTTGGAAGAGCTTTAATTGCTTGCCGGTTGTTAGGCGCAACCTCTCAGTCCCAGACACAATGCCGGACCCTTCACAGCACTTCACAGGTATGTGCTAACCACCAAATAAAATGTTATTTGTCACATACACATGGTTAGCAGATGTTAATTGTGTAGTGAAATGCTTGTGCTTCTAGTTCTGACCATGCAGTAGTATCTAACAAGTAATCTAACAATTTCACAACAACTACCTTATACACACTTTATACACACAAGTGTAAAGGAATGAATGAGTATGAAGCATAGGCTACTGTACTGACATTACAAGCGTGATTCAGAAGATATTTTTTTTTATTAGCTAGAGAAGAATGGATGAATTGTTTTCAATGTTAAACTCTGCAAAAAAAGAAAAGTCCCTTTTTCAGGACCTTGTCTTTCAAAGATATTTTGTAAAAATCTAAATATCTTCATTGTAAAGGGGTTAAACACTTTCCCATGCTTGTTCAATGAACCATAAACAATTAATGAACATGCACCTGTGGAATGGTCGTTAAGACACTAACAGCTTACAGACGGTAGGCAATTAAGGTCACAGTTATGATAACTAAGGACACTGAAGAGGCCTTTCTACTGACTCTGAAAAACACCAGACGAAAGATGCCCCGGGTGCCTGCTCATCTGGGTGAATGTGCCTTAGGCATGCTGCAAGGAGGCATGAGGATTGCAGATGTGGCCAGGGCAATAAATTGCAATGTCCGTACTGTGAGACGCCTAAGACAGTGCTACAGGGAGACAGGACGGACAACTGATCGTCCTCGCAGTGGCAGACCACGTGTAACAACACCTGCACAGGATCAGTACATCCAAACATCACACCTGCGGGACAGGTACAGGATGGCAACAACAACTACCCGAGTTACACCAGGAACGCACAATCCCTCCATCAGTGCTCAGACTGTCCGCAATAGGCTGAGAGAGGCTGGACTGAGTGCTTGTAGGCCTGTTGTAAGGCAGGTCCTCACCAGACATCACTGGCAACAACGTTGCCAATGGGCACAAACCCACCGTCGCTGGACCAGACAGGACTGGCAAAAAGTGCTCTTCACTGACGAGTCGCGGTTTTGTCTCACCAGGGGTGATGGTCGGATTCACGTTTATCATCGAAGGAATGAGCGTTACACCGAGGCCTGTACTCTGGAGCGGGATCGATTTGGAGGTGGAGGGTCGTCATGGTCTGGGGTGTCACAGCTACATCGAACTGAGCTTGTCATTGCAGGCAATCTCAACGCTGTGCGTTACAGGAAAGACATCCTCCCTCATGTGGTACCCTTCCTGCAGGCTCATCCTGACATGACCCCTGCAAGACAGGAATGTCTGTGTTCTGCCATGGCCAGAAAAGAGCCCGGCTCTCAATCCCATTGAGCACGTCTGGGACCTGTTGAATCCGAGGGCTAGGGCCAGGTGCCTTGGTGGAAGAGTGGGGTAACATCTCACAGCAAGAACTGGCAAATCTGGTGCAGTTCATGAGGAGGAGATGCACTGCAGTACTTAATGCAGCTGGTGGCCACACCAGATCTCCCCCCCTTGTTCAGGGACACATTATTCTATTTCTGTTAGTCACATGTCTGTGGAACTTGTTCAGTTTGTCTCAGTTGTTGAGTCTTGTTATGTTCATACAAATATTTACACATGTTAAGTTTGCTGACAATAAATTAGTTGATTAGCAGGTTGGAAAAAGTAGCCTAGCACTGGTTAGCTGTTAATGCTTAGCCTACATGCTAAAATAAGCCATTATTGTTGCATGTTTGACATTTTAAATGCGTTTCTGGGAAGTATTTAATCACATGCATTTTGAATTTACAGGTTACAGGTCGTTTGAGGGTACCTTACTGTATCACATCAAGATGAGCAGGTGCCGGATCAGTTCTTTGCAATTGCGGGCAGTTGTGGTTTTGAAAACCGCTGACCCGCGTGTCAGTGGTCAGTCTGTAGCAGGCTTACTAGGCTACCTTTCAAGCTGATATCTTGCGTCAATGCTCTTTCCTCTTGTCTCTCCATTCCCAGCTCTTTAATGTGAAAGAAACCCCACAGACGGCCATGGAAGAGGAGGTGGGGGCCTTCACCAAGCTCATCGAGGCCATGGGCTTCACAGGACCTCTCAAATACAACAAATGGGTAAGTGCCTCTAGCGTTCACCAAACCACTCAAATGTCCGTCCACTTTAGTTCTTCATACAGCATTACTGTATGTCTCCCACAAGTGAACTCTATGATTTCTCAGCTCACACTTTAATCTATATGTAGGATGTCATGTTCAATAATGTATTGAGGTTCAGTCGTGAAGGACAGCGTTTCAACCAACATCTACACACGAGATGCATCCATAAGAAAGTGTCCCGAAAGGGGAGTTGTTGCAACTCTCTCGTTGTTTAGGCCTATCGTTAATTAAGTTCTGAATTTAAAAACAGTGGCGCTTAACAAATGCCTGCGTCACATTGAATGCACACATTCCCTTCTGTAAAGTCAGGACTGGCACTTAAAAAAAAAATGATTCCTGGTTACAGGGGGATATGAGACTTATGAACCCCAGCAGGGGAGCATTAACCCTGTGGTGAACCAGGAATCTTCCATGTGGACGAGCCAAGTACCTCCATGGGTTAGGGGTGACAATGCATTCTAAAACCACCCTCTCATGGGTAGGGCACAGACCTGGGTTCAAATAGCCTACCATTTTACATCATTATAAATACTTTAGCTGTGCTTGATTGAGCTTCCCTGTTGCAATGGAACCGATAGAAAATGGCAAACCCCGCCCATCTGGGACTAAAGCAAACACTCAAAGTATGTGAAAGGTTTCAAATAAGCTAGGTATGGTTCCTAATGTTGGTAACTCTGGGCTGGGGCCTAGACTTTAAATGGGACCCCTACAGGGTCTTAGAACAAGCTTCATTTAGATCAGCTTAAAAAGCCTTCCTCTGAACTGTGTCTTACGGTTTAAATTGGTTTGGTGTCAAAAGCCTTAGGGAATGCAAAGGCATACCAACTCCAAACCATAGCCACTGCTGTGCTGTGAGTGGGTAGCAGCAGAGTTCCTAAATTAATGTTGACTCGCGCGCACAGCAGCTGAGGCTGTGCTCAAAGAGGGCCTCCCATGCCAGCGCCAAGCTTACCCAGAATGCCCGGACGGAGAGAAATTTACTCATTCACAATCCACTCTTCTTATGCCACCACCCACCCTGGGCCAAAGCCCTCTACTTTTATTATGTGTGAACTATGGTTTACATTTTGGAGAGGTTAAAAGTAAAGTGTTATTGTGTGGGATACTCTTTAGGTCTTTGTTGTCTTTTCAACTTATTGCTACTGTCTGTTTTTGCAGAAAATCAAGATTGCTGCCTTGCGCATGTACACATGCTGTGTAGAGAGAATCAACTATGATGAATTCTTTGAAAGTAAGTATTTACCTGTATAGATTCCTTCTATGTAGTTAATTCCTTCCTTAGAGTTCATCACCTGAGTGAGGTAGCCTATTCTTCCAGCCAGATGCCAACAGGTCTTTGTTGATGATTAATTTAACATAAGCAATTGATTTAATAAGTAATTGACAGGTTATTAATCTATGACTGAGATGTAGTTGTGCTAGTCTTTGAGTACATTTCCATAGCTTTGAGAACAATGGCCGTGTGGACCTTACCAGTCCCATGGATGGATGGATGGAGGGAAGGGCTGCTTGGGCTTATCGACCCACACTCCCAGAGTAACTTTATCAACAAGACTGCCTAAGTGCCTAAAGGGACCCTTTCATCGGCATCCTGAAAGATTTATGTGACACTTTACAGGCTGGCTAGGCTGTTTTCTGTACCGAGTGGGGGGGATGGTAGTCAAGCTGGTCTTGGCTGACACGCCCCTCTGATCTCTCCGTCCACAGAATGCTCCCTCCCCGACACGCTCAACTCCTGGTTCCTGGTGGCACAGCTCCATGTCTGGCGAGTATCTCTGTTACACCCCCTCTACAGGCCCTCCTCAGGCCAGGTTTACTTAGCTTTTGGCACCCTCTGTTAAATTTGAAACCCTTTGGGAACTTCAAGTTCCCATGACGAAGCTGTGACTGTGCCTTTATTTTATACTTCGACCTCAATTCTGTGTTCCTTCAGTTTGGCTGTTCTTTTGTCTATTCCTTTGAAGTCAAATCTAGACTTTCAATTGGTATTAAGATTTTGTATTTTCTGATAAAAGGATTTGACATATGAGACATTCTAGGCATGAGCGCCAATGACGTCTAAATAAAATTTTATTGGTCACATACACATATTTAGCAGATGTTATTGCAGGTGTAGCGAAATGCTTGTGTTCCTAGCTCCAACAGTGGAGTAGTATCTAACAATACACACGTAAAAGAATGGAGTTAAGAACTATATAAATATTAGGACGAGTGATGTCGGAGTGGCTTTGACTAAAATACTGTAGAATAGAATACAGTTGACGTCGGAACTTTACATACACTTAGGTTGGAGTCATTAAAACTCGTTTTCCAACCTCCACAAATACATTTTTAACAATCAATAGTTTTGGCAAGTCGGTTAGGACATCTACTTCGTGCATGACACAAGTCATTTTTTCAACAATTGTTTAGACAGATTATTTAACTTATAATTCACTGTGTCACAATTCCAGTGGGTCAGATGTTTACATACACTAAGTTGACTGTGCCTTTTAAACAGCTAGGAAAATTCCAGAAAAGTATGTCATGGCTTTAGAACCTTCTGATAGACTAATTGACATAATTTGAGTCAATTGAAGGTGTACCTGTGGATGTATTTCAAGGCCTACCTTCAAACTCAGTGTCTCTTTGCTTGACATCATGGGAAAATCAAAAGAAATCAGCCAAGACCTCAGAAATGTTTTTTTAGACCTCCACAAGTCATCCTTGGGAGCAATTTCCAAACGCCTGAAGGTACCACGTTCATCTGTACAAACATGAGTATGCAAGTATAAACACCATGGGACCCCGCAGCCGTCATACCGCTCAGGAAGGAGAACGTCCTGTCTCCTAGAGATGAACGTACTTTGATGCGAAGAGTGAAAATCAATCCCAGAACAACAGCAAAGGACCTTGTGAAGATGCTGGAGGAAACGGGTACAAAAGTATCTATATCCACAGTAAAACAAGTCCTATATCGACATAACCTGAAAGGCTGCTCAGCAAGGAAGAAGCCACCGCTCCAAAACCGCCATAAAAAAGCCAGACTATGGTTTGCAACTGCACATGGGGACAAAGATTGTACTTTTTGGTCTGATGAAACAAAAAAAGAACTGTTTGGCCATAATGACCATCGTTATGTTTGGAGGAAAAAGAGTGAGGCCTGCAAGCCAAAGAACACCATCCCAAACGTGAAGCACGGGGGTGCCAGCATCATGTTGTGGGGGTGCTTTGCTGCAGGACGGACTGGTGCACTTCACAAAATAGATGACGACATGAGGCAGGAAATTATGTGGATATATTGAAGCAACATCTCAAGACATCATTCAGGAAGTTAAAGCTTGGTTGCAAATGGGTTTTCCAAATGGACAATGACCCTAAGCATACTTCCAAAGTTTGGCAAAATGGCTTAAGGACAACCAAGTCAAGGTATTGGATTGGCCATCACAAAGCCCTGACCTCAATCCTATAGAACATTTTGGGGCAGAACTGAAAAAGCGTGTGCGAGCAAGAAGGCCTACAAAGACTTTGTTACACCAGCTCTGTCAGGAGGAATGGGCCCAACTTATTGTGGGAAGCTTGTGGAAGGCTACCTGAAACGTTTGACCCAAGTTAAACAATTTAAAGGCAGTGCTACCAAATACTAATTGAGTGTATGTAAACTTCTGGACCACTGGGAATGTGATGAATGAAATAAAATCTGAAATAATTCTCTCTACTATTATTCTGACATTTCACATTCTCAAAATAAAGTGGTGATCCTAACTGACCCTAGACAGCAATTTTTACTAGGATTAAATGTCAGGAATTGTAATAAACTTCGGATTTGTTCAAATGTATTTGGCTAAGGTGTATGTAAACTTCCGACTTCAACTGTACATATGAAATAATTAAAGCAGTATGTACACATTATTCAAGTGACTGGTGTTCCATTATTAAAGTGACGAGTGATACCATGTCTATGTACATAGTGCAGCAGCCTCTAAGGTTCAGGGTTGAGTAACTGGGTTGTAGCCGGCTAGTGAGGACCATTTAACAGTCTGATGGCCTTGAGATAGAAGCTGTTTTTCAGTCTTTCGGTCCCAGCTTTGATGCACCTGTACTGACCTCGCCTTCTGGATGGTAGTGGAGTGGATGGTAGCAGGTGGTTGATCTTTTTGGCCTTCCTGTGACATCGGGTGCTGTAGGTGTCTTGGAGGGCAGGCAGTGTGCCCCCGGTGATGCGCTGCGGTTGCGGGTGGTACAGTTGCCGTGCCAGGCGGTGATGCAGCACAACAGGGTGCTCTCAATTGTGCGTCTGTAAAAGTTTGTGGGGGCCATGCCAAATTTCTTCAGCCTTCTGATGTTGAAGAGACACTGTTGCGCCTTCTTCACCACAATGTCACTGTGGACGATTTCAGATTGTCAGTGATGTGTACACTGAAGAACTTGAAGCTTTTCATCTACTCCACTGCGGCCCCATCGATGTGGATAGGGGCGTGCTCCCTCTGCTGTTTCCTGAAGTCCACGATCAGTGCCTTTGTTTTGTTGAGGTTATTTTCCTGGTACCACTCCGCCAGGGCCCTGACCACCTCTCTGTCTATGTATAGAGTGCAGTGGTAAGGGCTTAATTTTTTTAGGTATGTTTCTATTTGGATAAGAATTGTTTAGAGGTAAGTCTTGCCATCTTGATTTTCCAAGAATAAAATATAACTGGCTGTCATCCATATACTCTTTTCTTTTAGTATAACCTAACTTTGCCACCCTTTTTGCATCTGTACTCTCAAACCCCAGGTAGTTCAGGTTACGTGCCTTGAGTTAACACATGCCTTGGTATTTGATCTAGACCTGGGAAAGAAAGGTATGCATGCATGAGCTCATCAGAGTTGGGTGATAAATTGCGCTGCCACGAACCTCTTCATCAAACATGCCCACCACTCCTCTGACTTCCTGTCAAAGCTACTTCCCTGCCACTAATTCTGTTGACTTTGGCATGCGGGATGACATAAGCTCCAAAAGCCAGGCCTGGACTCAATCAAGACTGTTTAGCCTCATGCGCACAGCAATCTTCACGCTATGAAAATGGGGTCATGTCGTGGGAATAACGCACATGAATGCGGATTCATACTTATTTGGATCCAAGAATCAGTGAGTGAAAATGTAGAACAACCCCATATTCAGTTCTATTGACTTAATCAGCTACCCGTTTCAGAAATTGATCAAAGCCCATTAAGAAAAGGGTTGAAAAAAATGTGATCCCAACACATCAGAATCAACATGACTTAAATAAATCATGCATTGAGGTCAGGGGATTTCCTAGGTATGGTCATGTACACTACATGACCAAAAGTATGTGAACATCTCATTCAAAAATCATAGGCATTAATATGGAGTTTATTCCTCCTCTACTGCTATAACAGCCTCCACTCTTCTCGGATGGCTTTCCACTAGGTGTTGGAACATTGCTGCAGGGACTTGTTTCCATTCAGCCACAAGCATTAGTGAGGTTGGGCAATTAGGCCTGGATCGCAGTCTGCGTTCCATTTCATCCCAAAGATGTTTGATTGAGGTCAGGGCTCTGTGCAAGCCAGTCAAGTTCCACACCGATCTCGACAAACCGTTTCTGCATGGACCTCGCTTTGTGCACGGAGGCATTGTCATACTGAAACCACAACGGGCCTTCCCCAAACTGTTGCAGCAAAGTTAGAAGCACTGAATTGTCTAGAATGTCATTATGCTGTAGGGTTAAGATTTCACTGGAACTAAGGGGCCTAGCCTGAACCATGAAAAACGTCCCCAGAACATTATTCCTCCTCCCCCAAACTTTACAGTTGACACTATGCGTTGGGGGCAGGTAGCTTTCTCCTGGCATCCGCCAAACCCAGATTTGTCTGTCCGGCTTTACACCACTAGCCGACGCTTGGCATTGCGTATGGTGATCTTAGGCTTGTGAGGGGCTGCTTGGCCATGGAAACCCATCTCAGGAAGCTCTTGACTAATAGTTCTTATGCTGACATTGCTTCTAGAGGCAGTTTGGAACTCTGTAGTGAGTGTTGCAACCGAGGACAGACTATATTTATGCGCTACGCACTTCGGGTCTGCCAGGTGCCGTTCTGTGAGCTTGTGTGGCATACCACTTCACGGCCGAGTTGACCTGGTCATCTCTAGCAGGGGATAAATTAGTAGGGGAGAAATTTGAGGAACTGAGGTGGCATCCTATGACGGTGCCACGTTGAAAATCACTGAGCTCTTCTGTATGGCCATTCTACTGCCAATGTTTTGGCTATGGAGATTGCGTGGATGTGTCCTCGATTTTTATACCCCTGTTGTGCTAAAATATCCAAATCCACTAATTTGAAGGGGGTCCACGTACTTTTGTGTATACACAGTGGACTCAACGTACACAGACCCCTTGACTTTCTCCACATTTTGATACGTTACAGCCTTATTCTAAATGGATTAAATATCCCCTCATCAAATGTAAAAACATGTAACTGAAATCTCATACATTCAGACCCTTTACTCAGTACTTTGTTGAAGCACCTTTGGCAGTGATTACAGCCTTGGGTATGACTCTACAAGCTTGGCACTCCTGTATTTGGGGACTTTCTCCCGTTCTTCTCTGCAGATCCTCGCAAGCTCTGTCAGGTTGGATGGGGAGTGTTACTGCAAAGCTATTTTCAGGTCTCTCCAGAGACGTTTGATGAGGTTCAAGTCCGGGCTCTGGCTGGGCCACTCAAGGACATTCAGAGACTTGTCCTGAAGCCACTCCTGTGTTGTCTTGGCTATGTGCTCAGTTGTTGTCCTGTTGGAAGGTGAACCTTCGCCCCAGTCTAAGGTCCTGAGCGCTCTGGAGCAGGTTTTCATAAAGGATCTCTCTGTACTTTTCTCCGTTTCCCTCGATCTTGACTAGTCTCCTGGTCCCTGCTGCTGAAAAACATCCCCATAGCATGATGATGCCACCACCATGCTTCACCGTAGGGATGGCGCCAGTCCTTTAGGTGCTTTTTGGCTGGCTGCCATGTGCCTTTTTCTGAGTGGCTTCCATCTGGCCACTCTACCATAAAGGCCTGATTTGGTGGAGTGCTGCAGAGATGGTTGTCCTTCTGGAAGGTTCTCCCATCTCCACAGAAGAACTCTGCAGCTCTGTCAGAGTGACCATCAGGTTCTTGGTCACCTCCCTTTTCTCCCGATTTGCTCAGTTTGGCTGGGCGGCCAGCTCTAGGAAGAGTGTTTGTGGTTCCAAACTTCTTTCATTTAAGAATGATTGAGGTCACTGTGTTCTTGGAGACTTTCAATGCTGCAGTAATGTTTTGGTACCCTTCCCCAGATCTGTACCTCCACACAATCCTGTCTCTGAGCTCTACGGACAATTCCTTAGATCTCAAGGCTTGGTTTTTGGTCTGACATGCATGGCAACTGTGGGACCTTCAATAGACAGGTGTGCCTTTTCCAAATCATGTCCAATCAATGTTATATATACCACAGGTGGACTCCAATCAAGTTGTCAAAACATCTCAAGGATGGTTAATGGAAGCCGGATGCACCTGTGCTCAATTTCAAGTCTCATAGCAAAGTGTCTGAATAGTTATGTAAATAAGGCATTAATGTATTTTATTTATTTTTTTCAAAAATGTCCAAAAAACTTTCTTCGCTTTGTCATTATGTGGTATTGTTTGTAGATTGCTGAGGAATAACATTTATTTAATCAATTTTAGAATATGGCTGTAATGTAACAAAATGTGGAAAAACGGAAGGGGTCTGAATACTTTCCGAATGCACTGTATAGTGTGTCTCAAGTTGGGTATTGGCCCTTTAGGGTAAGAGGCTGTCCGTCCCTGTCAGATAAGGTGTTAACTCTGTGTTCTCCCCTGTAGGATGTGTCTGGTGAGAATAAGGCAAGAAGGCCGTGAGGGGAAGTACATGTGCCGCTACATCGTCCACTCAATGTGGGAGGACGTGGAGCAGAGGAGCAAGATCATGGGGGTAAGTCCCTTAAACCTCATATCTTTTCCAGTCTAAAACTATCAAGCATCTGAAATTAGTAGTGCTGGTCTAGGATCTGCCCATGTAATCTTTTTCATAATGACTTAAAAGGCTAAACTGATCCTATGATCAGACAGCTAATAATGGCTCATCTTAACCTTCTGATGGGATGGATGGAGTTTCTACCGTTTTGCTTTCTCAATACCCATCAAGTAATTTCAGGTCAAGGTTACATTACGTTTTTTGTAGCAGAGAAAACAATTGGGATTCATTGCATACTGGACATCTCCATTGAATCAGTGTGCCCAAAAGGTACCACTGGGAGGGACAGAGAGGGGAAACTTCTGCATATTGCTTTTGATATGGGCATCATGCATCTTGTAGAATACACTGACATCTGTTGCAATCACAAAGCATCCTGTATTATCTATAGGCATATACAGGGAACTGCCAAAATAATGGGAACACTTCAGTAAATTAGGGATACAAAGTATATTAAAAGCAGATGCTTCCACACAGGTTGTGGTTCCTGAGGTAATTAACTTATTAACTCATCATGCTTAGGTCCAAGTATAAAAATGCTTGGCTACCATGGCTATACCCCCATAGGATGACAATGCCCCCATCCACAGGGGCACAAGTGGTCACTGAATGGTTTGATGAGCATTAAAACAATATGCCAAGGCCGTCTGTCACCAGATCTCAACCCAATTATTGAACACTTATATGAGATTCTGTAGTGGCCTCTGAATGGTGTTGCATCCCTCCAATAGAGTTCCAGAGACTTGTAGAATCTACATTGCGTTCGGAAAGTATTCAGACCCCTTGACTTTTTCCACATTTTGTTACTTATTCTATAATTGATTCAATCGTTTTTTCCCCCTCAATATAGACACTACCCCATAATGACAAAGTAGAAATAGGTTTTTAGACATTTTTGCAGATTTATTAAAAGTAGAAATCTGATCACATTTACATAAGTATTCGGATCCTTTACTTAGTTGAAGCACCTTTGGCAGTGATTATAGCCTCAAGTCTTCTTGGGTATGATGCTACAAGTTTGGCACACCTGTATTTGGGGGAGTTTATCCCATTCTTCTCTGCAGATCCTCGCTACACAGCTATTTTCATGTCTCGAGATGTACAATCGGGTTCAAGTCCAGGCTTTGGCTGAGCCATTCAAGGACATTCAGAGACTTGTCTCAAAGCCGCTCATGCGTTGTCTTGCTTAGGGTCGTTCTGTTGGAAGGTGAACCTTCACCCCAGTCTGAGGTTCTGAGCGCTCTGGAGCAGGTTTTCATCAAGGATCGCTCTCTACTTTGCTCCGTTCATCTTTCCCTCTATCTTGACTAGTCTCCCGGTCCCTGCTGCTGAAAAAGGAATGGTGCCAGGTTTCCTCTAGATGTGACGCTTGGCATTCAGGCTAAAGAGTTCAATCTTGATTTAATCAGGCCAGAGAATCTTGTTTCTCATGGTCTGAGAGTCTTTAGGTGCCTTTTGGCAAAATCCAAGAGGGCTGTCATGTGCCTTTTACTGAAGAGACTTCCGTTTTGGCCTCTACCATAAAGGCCTGATTGGTGGAGTGCTGCAGAGATGGTTGTCCTTCTGGAAGATTCTCCCATCTCAACAGAGGAGCTCTGTCAGTGACCATCGGGTTCATGGTCACCTCCCTGATCAAGGCCGTTTTCCCTCGATTGCTCAGTTTGGCTTGGTGGTTCCAAACTTCTTCCATTTAAGAATGATGGAGGCCACTGATCTTGGGGACCTGAAATTCTGCAGAATTGTTTTGGTGTCCTTCCCCAGATCTGTGCCTCGACACAATCCTGTCTCGGAGCTCTACGGATAATTCCTTCAACCTCAAGGCTTGGTTTTTGCACTGTCATGCACTGTGGGACCTTACACAGACAGGTGTGTGTGCCTTTTCTAAATCATGTCCAATCAATTGAATTTCACCACAGGTTGACTCCAAGTTGTAGAAACATCAAGGATTATCAATGGAAACCGCATGTACCTAAGCTCAATTTCGAGTCTCATAGCAAAGGGTCTGAATACTTACGTAAATAAGGTATTTCTGTTTTTTTATCTTCAATAAATTTGCAACATTTTCTAAACTGTTTTTGCTTTGTCATGAGGTATTGTGTGTAGATTGAGAAAGACAATTATTTAATCAATTTTAGAACAAGGCTGTTACGTAACAAAATGTGGAAAAAGTAAAAGGGTCTGAATACTTTCCAAATGCACTATATGCCAAGGGGCATCAACTGTTCTGGCTCTATACCTTCTCTTCCTCTATCCGCTGCTAAAGCTGCTTTCTAAATGTCAAGCTTCTGCCACTAACCCTAGGAAACTATTTTCCACCTTCTCCCTCCTTAACCCTCCACTCCCTCTCTGCGGATGACTTTGTGAACCACTTTGAAAAGAAGGTTGATGAAATCTGCTCCTCAATCACTGCCTATTGAGTCCACTGGTCCCACTCACACAGAAAGACCCTATGCCTTGACCTCTTTCTCCCATCTCCAGATTAAATCCTGCAACTAGTGAGGTCTGGCCGCCCGAGAACCTGCCCGCTCAATCCTATTCCCTTCTCCAGATCGTCTCTGGAGACCTCTCATTCCTTATCAACTCATTACTGGTTGCATCCCCTCAAGAATCCAACACTCAAGTCAAAACCTCAGACCCACTCCTGAGTGGCTTATGAGTCTAAGGCATTGCATTGCAGTGCTTGAGGCGTCACTACAGACCCGGGTTTGATCCCGGCCGTGACCAGGCGACACATGAGGCGGCTCACAATTGGCCCAGCGTTGTCCGGGTTAGGGGAGGATTTGGCCTGACTGAATTTCCTTGTTCCATCGCACTCTAGTGACTCATTGTGGAGGGCCCGGCGCCTGCAAGCTGACTGGTCGCCAATTGGACGGTGTTTCCTCCGACACATTGGTGCGGCTGGCTTCCGGGTTAAGTGAGCAGTGTGTCAAGAAGCAGTGTGGCTTTGCAGGATCGTGTTTGAGGACGCATGGCTCTCAACATTCGCCTTTCTGAGTCCGTAGGGGAGTTGCAGCGATTAGACAAGACTGTAACTACGAATTGGATATCATGAAACTGGGGAGAAAAAGGGGTAAAAGTACAAAAACAAAAACTACAGACTTTTCTTTCTTTTTTTTCGCACCCGGCATCCCACTGCTGGCTTTCTTCTGAAGCTAAGCAGGGTTGGTCCTGGTCAGTCCCTGGATGGGAGACCAGGAAGGGGTGTTGGAGGGCCAGTAGCAGGCACCCTTTTCCTCTGGTCTAAAAACATATCCCAGTGCCCCAGGGCAGTGATTGGGGACAATGCCCTGTGTAGGTGTCCTGACTCTCTGTGGTCACTAAAGATCTCATGGCACTTATCGTAAGAGTAGGGGTGTTAATCCCGGTATCCTGGCTAAATTCCAAATCTGGCCTTCATGGCCTTCATGGCCACCTAATCATCTCCAGCTTACAATATCTTATTCATCCCCCCTCTCCCCTGTAACTATTCCCCAGGTTGTTGCTGTAAATGTGTTCTCAGTCAACTTTAGGCTTAAATAAAATAATTAGAGGAAAAATGTACTTACTATTTTAAGATGAATGCACTGTAAATCGCTCTGGATAAGATGTAATGTGGTGGCCCAATGCCGTATTTAAGCACTTTGTCTGTGTTTCCTTTATTTTGGCAGTTACCTGTATATGTCCAAGTCAAATGCTATTGCGTCCTGATATTGCAGCCCCAGGTAGTGTCGCTATTAACATTACCGAAGCAGGGGCTTGAATAGTGTTTGAAGGGCTTTTAAAGTTTCAGCTGTCATGACAAACTGTGAAAACAGTCAGTGCCTCACTCTGCCCCCCACCCCAAACTTTAAACTTGACTGTCATTCCTCATCTCTGACCCCTTTGTGTCTCAAGAAAAACACAGAATAATTCTTATTTCATACCTGATTTACATTTATCTGTGGACTTGTTTAAAATGCAATACATGCTTTTATGGTATAGATTACTTCTGTATAGCCTACTTTCATAGTGTTATTGCATAATCCCTGAACCAGTTCTCTTGAACCAGACCAGCTTTGGCTGTCAGTCATGTTGAGTTAAATGCTGGCCAACAATTTCACCAGCTATATGCACAGTAGGAAAGTCAAATGACCTGTACCCCACCGTCTATTTGTTGTAAGGAATGATTTCCCTGGGTGTCAAGATTCCCCCTTCTTTCCCCCTTGAGCACCCCCAGCAGCTACTTGCCCACGCCTCCCCAGCTTCTCCTTCACCCAAATCCAGATAGCAGATGTTCTGCAAGAGTTGCAAAACCTGGACCTGTACAAATCAGCCGGGCTAGACAATCTGGGCCCTCCCGTTCTAAAATTATCTGCCGCCATTGTTGCAACCCCTATTACCAGTCTGTTCAACCTCTCTTTCGTATCGTCCGAGATCCCTAAAGATTGGAAAGCTGCTGCAGTCATCCCCATCTTCAAAGGGGGTGAAACTCTAGACCCAAACTGTTATAGACCTATATCTGCCCTGCCTTTCTAAAGTCTTTGAAAGCCAAGTTGATAAACAGATTACTGACCATTTAGAATCCCACCGTACCTTCCCGCTGTGCAATCCGATTTCCGAGCTAGTCACGGGTGCACCTCAGCCACGCTCAAGGTGATAAACGATATCATAACCGGCATTGATAAAAGACAGTACTGTGCAGCAGTCTTCATCGACCTGGCCAAGGCTTTCGACTCTTGTCAATCACCATATTCTCATCGGCAGACTCAACAGCCTGGTTGGCTCAACAGCCTCAAATGGCTGCCTCGCCTGGTTCACCAACTACTTCTCAGACAGAGTTCAGTGTGTCAAATCGGAGGGCCTGTTGTGCGGGTGATTCCCTGATCCACCTCTACGCAGACGACACCATTCTGTATACATGTAAACTCTCCTTCCAGACTCCTATTAAACATCTCCAATCCAAAATGAAATCTAGAGTCAGCTTCCTATTTCGCAACAAAGCATCCTTCACTCACGCAGCCAAACATGCCCTCGTAAAACTGACTATCCTGCCGATCCTCGACTTCGGCCATGTCATTTACAAAATAGCCTACAACACTCCACTTGGCACTGTGATAGACTGCATCCAGTTTGCTATCTGTTTTGTCACCAAAGCCCAATATACCATCCACCACTACGACCTGTATGCTCTAGTCGGCTGGCCCTCGCTACATATTCGTCGCCAGACCCACTGGCTCTACAAGTCTTTGTTAGGTAAAACTTTGCTTTATCTCAGCTCACTGGTCACGATAACAACACCCACCCGTAGCACGCTCTCCAGCAGGTATATCTCACTGGTCATCCCCAAAGCAAACACCTCCTTTGGCCTCCTTTCCTTCCAGTTCTTATAGACCATCTGTAAATAGCCCATCCAATCTACCTACCTCATCCCCATATTGTTTTTGTTTACTTTTCTGCTCTTTTGCACACCAGTTTTTCTACTAGCACATCTATCCTCACGCAATTTGCACACACTGTATATAGACTTTTTTTTTCTACTGTTATTGTTCGCTTGTTTATTCCATGTGTAACTCTGTTGTTTGTCGCACTGCTTTGCTTTATATTGGCCAGGTCGCAGTTGTAAATGAGAACTTGTTCTCAACTAGCCTACCTGGTTAAATAAAGGTGAAATAAATAAGTCTTCAAAATGATTTATGGTTACAACTTGTAATAGAGAAAGATGTCTGACAAATGGATGCCTTCCTTGTAAAATAAATGACAAATGTCTACATTTACAAGGCCCTGCCCTCGATTTTCGCCCATTTGCATGATTTACTTGCCCATCCAGACAGCTTTTCCATGCTGGAACACCGCTCTTTCCGAGTGGACTGTAATCAAGAAGGAAAGGTTTCAGCATTGGATTTTATGAGAAAATCCTCGCTTTTTCAGAAGGCCAGCATCCCGGAGTCGTCTCTTCACTGTTGACGTTGAGACTGATGTTTTGCGGGTACTATTTAATGAAGCTGCCAGTTGAGGACTTGTGAGCCGTCTGTTTCTCAAACTAGACATTCTAATGTACTTGTCCTCTTGCTCAGTTTTGCGCCGGGGCCTCCCACTCTTTCTATTCTGGTTAGAGACAGTTTGCACTGTTCTGTGACGGGGGGTAGTACACAGCGTTGTACGAGATCTTCAGTTTCTTGGCAATTTCTCGCATGGAATAGCCTTCATTTCTCAGAATAAGAATAGACTGACAAGTTTCAGAGAAAAGGTCTTTGTTTCTGGCCATTTTCAGCCGGTAATCAAACCCACAAATTCTGCTCCAGATACTCAACTAGTTTAAGAAGACCAGTTGTATTGCTTCTTTTGATCAGAACAACAGTTTTCAGCTGTGCTAACATAATTGCAAAAGGGTTTTCTAATGATCAATTTGGCTTTTAAAATGATAAACTTGGATTAACTAACACAACGTGCCATTGGAACACAGGTGTGATGGTTACTGCTAATCGGCTTATGTAGATATTTAATAACAAAGGACATTTCTAAGTTACCCCAAACTTTTGAACAGTTGTGTGTTTAAGCCGGCGTCCCCCGCAGGAGGGCTTTAGGTAGGCCGTCATAAATAATTGCAAATATAGTAGCTTAAGTTTCAGATGAGGCATAAGCAAGGTCGTTGGTATATAAACTCAGCAAAAAAAAAAAAAAAACGTCCCTTTTCAGGACCCTGTCTTTCAAAGATAGATCATTTGTAAAATCCAAATAACTTCACAGATCTTAATTGTAAAGGGTTTAAACACTGTTTCCCACGCTTGTTCAATGAACCATAAACAATTAATGAACATGCAGCTCTGTAACGGTCGTTAAGACACTAACAGCCTACAGACGGTAGGCAATTAAGGTCACAGTTATGAAAACTTAGGACATTAAAGAGGCCTTTCTACTGACTCTCTGAAAAACACCAAAAGAAAGATGCCTAGGGTCCCTGCTCATCTGTGTGAACATGCCTTAGGCATGCTGCAAGGAGGAATAAGGACTGCAGATGTGGCCAGTGCAATAAATTGAAATGTCTGCACTGTGAGACGCCTAAGACGGCGCTACAGGGAGACAGGACGGACAGCTGATCGTCCTCGCAGTGGCAGACCACGTGTAACAACACCTGCACAGGATCGGTACATCCAAACATCACACCTGCGGGACAGGTACAGGATGGCAACAACAATTGCCCGAGTTACACCAGGAACGCACAATCCCTCCATCAGTGCTCAGACTGTCCGCAATAGGCTGAGAGAGGCTGAACTGAGGGCTTGTAGGCCTATTGTAAGGCAGGTCCTCACCAGACATCACCGGCAGCAACGTCGCCTATGGGCACAACCCCACCATCACTGGACCAGACAGGACTGGCAAAAAGTGCTCTTCACTGACGAGTCGCGGTTTTGTCTCACCCAGGAGGGATGGTCGGATTAGTGTTTATCGTCGAAGGAATGAGAGTTACAGCGGGGCCTGTACTCTGGAGCGGGATCGAGGTGGAGGGTCCGTCATGGTCTGGGGCGGTGTATTACAGCATCATCGGACTGAGCTTGTTGTCATTGCAGGTAATCTCAATGCTGTGCGTTACAGGGAAGACCTCCCTCGTGGTACCCTTCCTGCAGGCTCATCCTGACATGACCCTCCAGCATGATAATGCCACCAGCCATACTGCTCGTTCTGTGCATGATTTCCTGCAAGACAGGAATGTCAGTGTTCTGCCATGGCCAGCAAAGAGCCCGGATCTCAATTCCATTGAGCACGTCTGGGACCTGTTGAATCGGTTGGTGAGGGCTAGGCCCATTTCCCCCCAGAAATGTCTGGAAACTTGCAGGTGCCTTGGTGGATAGTGTGGGGTGACATCTCACAAAAAGAACTGGCAAATCTTGTGCAGTCCATGAGGAGGAGATGCACTGCAGTACTTAATGCAGCTGGTGGCCACACCAGATACTGACTGTTACTTTTGATTTTGCCCCTTCAAATATTTATAAACAAGTTTGCTGAAAATAAATGCAGTTGACAGTGAGAGGACATTTCTCTTTTTGCTGAGTTTATTAACTACTTCTGGAGCACCGGCGTGCTAGCGGGCCACTCCTGACACTACCTGGTGAAATGTAAGGTGCCAAATTCAAAATCCAAAAGTGGAATTATTAAACATTCATCAATATACAAGTGTTGCATAGCCATCAAAAGCTCTGATTTCTTGGCAATTTCACAGCGTTGTCAGATTTCAAAAAGGCACAACATTTGATTGTTTGAGAATAGCACCTCTAATATTTATGCATTAGCATAAATTCATAAACCAAAGTCCATATCACAGCTAAAACAAATCCTTTACCTTTCGTAGAACTTCTGCTGAGGGCTTCCCAAGTGTCCAACGAAGACATCCAATGGTTCTTTTGTTAGAAAAAGTCATTTATTATAACCATAAATCTCCATTTGGTTGCCGCGTTATGATCAGAAAATCCACCGTTGAGTCGCACATTGAACCCTGAAGAGAACACGTTCAAATTATACCTATACATTTCCTTCAAACAAATCAAACATAATCTAGTGGAAGCCATAGGTACTGCAGTCTCAGTCCTACATAACATTGAATGCAATAGGCAACTTGGAGAAGGTCATCTACAAAAAAAACTGCAAATCCGGATGGATTTTCCTTGGCTTTTCGCCTGCTATATCAGTTCTGTTATACTCACATACATTATTTTAACACTCTTAGAAACTTCAAAGTGTTTCCTATCCAATAGTACTAATTATGTGCATATCCTATTTTCTGGGCCTGAGTGGCAGGCATTTTACTTTGGGCACGCCAGACTCTCCAAAACGTCACCTATGCAGCCGCTCCCTAAGAAGTTAACCAAGTTTAATTATTCCCAAAGGGTCTGTACAGCTGTAATTCAGACAGCAAAACATTTCTCACCATCACAGGTATATGTATCCCTCTTAAAACACCTTTCCTTCTCTCCAATCCTTACATGTTATGGTTCCACAGGAAGAGTGTAGTAACCCTTGTTACTCCCTTCAGGGGTTCTGACCTCAACCACTCCTTTGCCTAGTCTGCTTCCCCTATAGCAGTCCTGTGATCTCCTCCCATCCACCCACAGCCACTCTGTCTTTCTACAGATCTCACTCCTTTATATACTCTGCGTCTGATCTATCATGTCTTTAATATCTCAATGTTCAACATTTCAAATCCAACACTTAAACTGATTTTTAATAAATGAGATCACTTTTTTTAAATGAATCCAAAAACACCAGAAATTGCATCATGTATGTTACTGTGGAGAATTGCACAGAGCAGAGGTTAAGTGACTCATACTTTGTCTTTTAGAGCTTTTTGTAATTGTTCTAAGTGGGAGTTCTACTCTTGTCTTATCACGCCTGCTCCAAATTGACCTATTTTTAATGCGTGTCTCATCACACCTGAAATGTGAAATTGGACTTGTTGAACAGGTAAAACTAGGTCCTCATCTATTGAGTTCTCAAATCGCTTCCAGGTCACTGTTTTTTTTCAAGCTGCTGAGTTTGTATGAATGATTCCTCGAGGCGACCTCTGATTCATTCTTATAATAGCCTATTGAGTACTGTGTTTTTACTCCCCTAGTTTATTACAATGCATTCATTATCTAAACTCCCTGAGTGTTATTAGTGTCCTTGGTGTACCTAATACAGTACTGTATGTAAGTATGAGTGCTGTACCTGTGTATTTATGTAAGGATAGTTTACTCCACCTGCTGGACACACTCAGTGAGTGGCCACAAAGATCCCCTACTCTCAACCTAGTCCAGCACTATAAACTGGCTCCAACAGCTCAAGGAAAATCTTTTTATATTTCAGGAAAGGAGTGAGAGTGTGTGTGCTTGATGTGGAAAATGTGACCAAATTTGAGGAACTCAAGCAAAGCAGTAGTATTGGGACTGTTTACCCAAAATAGTGTTAATACCAACTTAGGTACTTGCTCTGCAGCTGGCTAACCCACATCCCTCCATCCTCCTTCCCTCCTCTCTTTCGCCCGTCTAGATTGATGCCATTCACCGGAAGGAAAGCATGAGGGCTATGACAGAGACTTTCTATGCTGCTATTTTTGGCTATGATGAGGTAAGACCCAGCTATGACCATCAGGGTTTTCTTTGCCTCAGCTGTGGTAGATAGTATAAAACACAACACACACTGGGAATGGAAGGGCCCCAGAGACCAAGCCTGCTTGGGAACCGGTCAGGAGCTAGCATGTCGTGGTGCTGTTCTAGGCCGGACTGGTGGAACGGTCCTGCGGGAGCCACTGTGTTCAGTCTGGTCTAGTCCTCAGTGCTATTTTACTACGCAGTGATGGAAGGTAACAACCATGACGACAACCATGATTCACCTCCTCTGTGTTGCGTTTGAAGGGAATCCTTTCGGATGACGGGGTGCTGGCGGCCGCCCTGTGGAGGAACATGTTCAACCGCCAGTGCGAGGACCCCAGGCAGCTGGAGCTCATGGTGGAGTACGTCCGCAAACAGGTGAGAAAGGAAGATGACCCTCCATATCACCACAGATGGGATACGAGGATCCTAGTTCTCAGTGGTTCCCCAAATAAATAAAACCAATGTTTCTGGCCTCAGTTTTCTGCCTGCACCCAAAAAGAATCTGACCCAACTTATCAGGTTTGGAAAGACCTGAGGGACCCCCAGACGTTTCACAATTGTGTTGTAGCCCTGAACTAGCTCACCTAATTCACCTATTCAAGGGTTGTATGATTAATTGACAAGTTAAATCAGGTGTGCTAGTTCTGGAATAGTTCAAATACATGGAATGGCTGGGATCCCTGAGGAAATATTTGAAGAAGGCACTCTGGAGAGCCTAGTTTTTATTAATTTGAGTTATTTAAACTGAATATTTAAATGCAGTGAGGGGGAAAAAAGTATTTGATCCTCTGCTGATTTTGTACATTTGCCCACTGACAAAGAAATGATCAGTCTATAACTTTAATGGTAGGTTTATTTGAACAGTGAGAGACAGAATAACAAAAAATAATTTAAAAAAACGCATGTGAAAAATGTTATAAATGGAATTGCATTTTAACTTCTCAGGGATCAGTGGGGCGCTAGCGGGCTGCTCCCGACACTACCAGGTAAAATGTAAGGCGCCAAATTCAAAATCCAAAAGTTGAATTATTAAACATTCACCAATATACAAGTGTTCCATACTCATCAAAAGCTCTGTTTCTTGGCAATATCACAGCGTTGTCAGATTTCAAAAAGGCTTTACGGCGAAAGCAGCACATTTGATTGTTTGAGAGTAGCACCTCACATATTTTTCCCATAGCCATGTATCGATTAGCCATCATGGCACACACAACACATTTCACAGCGAAAACAAATCAATTACCTGTTGAAGAACTTCTGCTGAGGTCATCCTAAGTGTCCAACGAAGACAATCCATAGTTCTTTTGTTAGAAAAAGTAATGTATTTTATCCATAAATCCTCCATTTGGTTCGCGCGCGTTATAATCAGAAACGACAGCTTCCACTACTCCATTAAAACGTGACGCAAACTCGTTCATCTTATACCTATAAACTTGTCCAAGAACAATCAAACATAGTTTTAAATGTATCCTTAGGAACACTTTTACGTATATTTACTATTATAAATCAGCCGGAATATAAACTGATCGATAAAGACGGTAAAAAAGACACTGCGTGACTTCTCGTGCGTGCGCGCTGGGTACTGTTTTCATGACAGTGACTTCCTTGTTTGCTCTTCTTCTCTGGTGTTACTCATCCAAAAAGAAAAAAATACACTGTCTCGAGACTGTTGACATCATAAGGAAGCAATGGGTACTCAATGGGTACATTTGGGTGCCCAAATGAGCAATGTGTCAAAATCACTTTTTCCAGGACAGAAATTCCTCGGGGGGTTTCGCCTGCTATATGCGTTCTGTTTTACTCACAGACAAATGGTTAACAGTTTTGGAAAATTCAGAGTGTTTCCTATCCAATGGTACCAAACATATGCATATCCTATTTTCTGGGCCTGAATGGGAGGCATTTTACTTTGGGCACGCCAGGCTCTCCAAAACCGACCCCTCAGCTGCCACTCCCTAACAAGTTAATGAGGGAAATAAGTATTTGACCTTTCTGCAAAACATGACTCAGTACTTGGAGGCAAACCCCTTGCGGTCAGATGTTTCTTGCAGTTGTCCACCAGGTTAGCACACATCTCAAGAGGGGATTTTGTCCCACTCCTCTTTGCAGATCTTCTCCAAGTCATTAAGGTTGAGGCTGACGTTTGGACTCGAACCTTCAGCTCCCTCCACAGATTTTCTATGGGATTAAGGTCTGGAGACTGGCTAGGACACTCCAGGACCTTAATGTGCTTCTTCTTGAGCCACTCCTTTGTTACCTTGGCCGTGTGTTTTGGTCATTGTCATGCTGGAATACCCCTCCACGACCCATTTTCAATGCCCTGGCTGAGGTTCTCACCCAAGATTTCACCGTACATGGCCCCCGTCCATCGTCCCTTTGATGCGGTGAAGTTGTCCAGTCCCCTTAGCAGAAAGAAAACCCAAAGCATAATGTTTCCACTTCCATGTTTGACGGTGGGGATGGTTTTCTTGGGGTCATAGGCAGCATTCCTCCTCCTCCAAACACGGCGAGTTGAGTTGATGCCAAATAGCTCCATTTTGTTTTCATCTGACCACAACACTTTCACCCAGTTGTCCTCTGAATCATTCAGATGTTCATTGGCAAACTTCAGACGGGCATGTATATGTGCTTTCTTGAGCAGGGGGACCTTGCGGGCGCTGCAGGATTTCAGTCCTTCACGGCATGGTGTGTTACCAATTGTTTTCTTGGTGACTATGGTCCCAGCTGCCTTGATCATTGACATTGCTTCTGTGGACAGGTGTCTTTTATACAGGTAAGAAACTGAGATTCGGAGCACTCCCTTTAAGAGTGTGCTCCTAATCTCAGCTCGTTACCTGTATAAAAGACACCTGGGAGCCAGAAATCTTTCTGATTGAGAGGGGGTCTAATACTTATTTCCCTCATTAAAATGCAAATCAATTTAACATTTTTCACATTCGTTTTTCTGGATTTTTTTGTTGTTATTCTGTCTCTCACTGTTCAAATACCCACCTCTAAATCGATCCCGCTCCAGAGTACAGGCCAAGTCTATTATGGCAAGAACAGCTCAAATAAGCAAATAGAAACGACAGTCTATCATTACGTTTAGACATGGTCAGTCAATCTGGAATAACTTCAAATGCAGTCGCAAAAAAGCGATCAAACGCTATGATGAAACTGGCTTTCATGAGGACCGACACAGGAAAGGAAGACCCAGACTCGCATCTGCTGCAGAGGATAAGTTCAGTTACCATCCTCAGAAATTGCAGCCCAGAGTTCAAGTAACAGTCACATCTCAACATCAGCTGTTAAGAGAAGACTGCGTGAATCAGGTCTTCATGGTCGAATGGCTGAAAAGAAATCACTACTAAAGGACACCAATAAGAAGAGACTTGCTTGGGCCAAGAAACATGAGCAATGGACATTAGACTGGTGGAAATCTGTCCTTTGGTCTGATGAAACCAAATTGGATATTTTTGGTTCCAACTGCAGTTTCTTTGTGAGACGCAGAGTAGGTGAACAAATGATCTCCGCATGTGGTTCCCACAGTGAAGCATGGAGGCGGTGGTGTGGGGGTGCTTTGCTGGTGACACTGATATATTTAGATTTCAAGGCACACTTAACCAGCATGGCTACCACAGCATTCTGCAGCGATATAGCATCCCATCTGGTTTGCGCTTAGTCCCACTATAATTTGTTTCACAACAGGACAATGACCCAAAACACACCTCCAGGCTGTGTAAGGGCTATTTGACCAAAGAGAAGAGTGATGGAGTGCTGCATCAGATGACCTGGCCTCCAAAATCACCCAACCTCAACCCAATTGAGATGGTTTGGGATGAGTTGGACAGCAGAGTTAAGGAAAATAAGCAAACGCTCAGCATATGTGGGAACTCTTTCAAGACTGTTGGAAAAGCATTCCAGGTGAAGCTGGTTGAGAGAATGCCAACAGTGTGCAAAGGGTGGCTACTTTGAAGAATCTCAAATTCCTTCTTTCATAGTTTTTTTATGTCTTAAATATTATTCTAAAATGTAGAAAAATAAAGAAAAACCCTTGACTGGTACTGTAGCTGATTTGGTTAAAACATATACAGTGGGAGGGAAGAGTATTTGATCCCCTGCTGATTTTGTAAGTTTGCCCACTGACAAAGACATGATCAGTCCTATAATTTTAATGGTAGGTTTATTTGAACAGTGAGAGACAGAATAACAACAAAAAAATCCAGAAAAACACATGTGAAAAATGTTATGAATTTATTTGCATTTTAATGAGGGAAATAAGTATTTGACCCCCTCTCAATCAGAAAGACTTCTGGCTCCCAGGTGTCTTTTATACAGGTAACGAGCTGAGATTAGGAGCACACTATTAAAGGGAGTGCTCCTAATCTGTTTGTTACCTGTATAAAAGACACCTGTCCACAGAAGCAATCAATCAATCAGATTCCAAACTCTCCACCATGGCCAAGACCAAAGAGCTCTCCAAGGATGTCAGGGACAAGATTGTAGACCTACACAAGGTTGGAATGGGCTACAAGACCATCGCCAAGCAGCTTGGTGAGAAGTTGACAACAGTTGGTGCGATTATTCGCAAATGGAAGAAACACAAAAGAACTGTCATTCTCCCTCGGCCTGGGGCTCCATGCAAGATCTCACCTCGTGGAGTTGCAATGATCATGAGAACGGTGAGGAATCAGCCCAGAACTACACGGGAGGATCTTGTCAATGATCTCAAGGCAGCTGGGACCATAGTCACCAAGAAAACCATTGGTAACACACCATGCCGTGAAGGACTGAAATCCTGCAGCGCCCGCAAGGTCCCCCTGCTCAAGAAAGCACATATACATGCCCGTCTGAAGTTTGCCAATGAACATCTGAATGATTCAGAGGACAACTGGGTGAAAGTGTTGTGGTCAGATGAGACCAAAATGGAGCTCTTTGGCATCAACTCGCCGTGTTTGCAAGCGGAGGAATGCTGCCTATGACCCCAAGAACACCATCCCCACCGTCAAACATGGAGGTGGAAACATTATGCTTTGGGGGTGTTTTTCTGCTAACGGGACAGGACAACTTCACCGCATCATGACAATGACCCAAAACACATGGCCAAGGTAACAAAGGAGTGGCTCAAGAAGAAGCACATTAAGGTCCTGGAGTGGCCTAGCCAGTCTCCAGACCTTTATCCCATAGAAAATCTGTGGAGGGAGCTGAAGGATCGAGTTGCCAAACGTCAGCCTCGAAACCTTAATGACTTGGAGAAGATCTGCAAAGAGGAGTGGGACAAAATCCCTCCTGAGATGTGGGCTAACCTGGTGGCCAACTGCAAGAAACATCTGACCTCTGTGATTGCCAACAAGGGTTTTGCCACCAAGTACTAAGTCATTTCCCCCATTAAAATGCAAATCGTTTTTCTGAATTTGTTTTGTTGTTATTCTGTCTCTCACTGTTCAAATAAACCTACCATTAAAGTTATAGACTTTCTTTGTCAGTGGGCAAACGTACAAAATCAGCAGGGGATCAAATACTTTTTTCCCTCACTGTAGCATGTCTCTATATATGGGAAAATACACATTTAAAATGTTCAACCAATCGATTGGTCGAAAGAACAGACAAGTCTCTGTCGAGTGGCAACTTGGAGACACCATGTTAGACCTCTCACCCAAATCTTTTTTCCTATCTTGCACCTACTCCAAAATGTATTTTCAGATTTCGTTATTGACAAATGCTGTAAATGTAAAATACAGTGGTGTAACATAAGTAAAAAAAAAAGACTGAAGTACTACTTAAATTGTGTTTTGGGGTATCTACAGTACTATTTATATTTTTGACAACTTTTACTCCACTACGTTCCTAAAGAAAATGTACTTTTTATTCCTATACATTTTCCCTGGCACCCATTTTCCCCTGGCACATTTCGAATGCTTAGCAGGATAGGGAAAAGGGTCCAATTCACATACTTATCAACAGTCATCACTACTGCCTTTAATGCTTCATTTGCTTTTCATTTGATTTCATTTACTTTTTTTTATTTGATGTTTGTGTGTGCCCCTGGATACCTGTGAATTAAAAAATCGATGTTGCTTAAGATAAGGAATTTATAATTATTTCTAGCATTTACTTTTGATACTTAAGTTTATTTAAAATCCAATACTTTTACTCAAGTAGTATTTTACTGTTGACTTTTACTTGTCATTTTCTTTTAAGATATCTTTATTTTACTTGGGTACTTTTTCCACCACTGGTAAAATGCAAAAAATCAAGTCTGTTTGGATTCAAGTCTTGTCAGGTGAGCTGTTGTCCTCACCTTTTGGTCTACCATGGTCATGCATAATGCTTTTTATAGTTCTTCTGTTAGAAACATTTAAATTTGTCCATATCCATATAGGCCTATTTCTACGAGTGTAAAGGGTTAAAGGTGGTGGATTTACGGTCAAACTAAATCAAGCGTTTGACCGTTTCCTCGACCCAAGCCGGCATGGCAACAGTGAAACTGATGTTAGTACGAAAACAAATGAAAGAGGTGTTGGGAACGTGTGACGGCCACTCCACTGGCACCCCCCTTGGTCCAATAGTCCTGAGTTATTGGTGTGTACGTTGTCCAGGGCCTGACCCACTCCTGCCTGCTTGCATTAAAGGTGTCCTCGCATCACTGCACACAGAGACAGGGCCCTGCCCTAGGGCCATGCCACAGGTTGCAGTTACCTAGCCTACATTAGAGGTACTGCCAGGAATTTATGAGACTAGGGGAGAATTTTCAAGAGGGGAAAAAAACAAAATATACTGTTTCTCTGAGCTCGCAGGGATTTCAAGAGCGTAGTCGAGCTCTTGAAAGGTAGAGGAAATGAGAGACGGGGAGAAAAGGCAGTGCAAAGAAAACAGGTTTGTTAATCAAGTGTGCCAGAGTTGTTAAATCATAGGTGCAGCACATAAAACCTGGCCATGCCTGATGACACACTATAGGAGAGGAAATCGCAGGCCCTCGGCCCCTTCCCCAGCGACGAAGTCACGTACAGTGGTGGCTTACTGCACTGGCATTGCCGCTGCATCGTTACACACACTAGTTACTTTCATCAAATGCTCCTTCAATGAGCTCAAGCCACTTAATTCATTTAAGATTCAATATGTAACTTTTTGGGTGACCCTACCAAATTCACATTAAAATGTGAGTTATACAGTGCATTCGGAAAGTATTTAGACCCCTTGACTTTTTCCAGATTTTATGTTACAGCCTTATTCTAAAATTGATTAAATTGTTTTTTTACACACACTACCCCATAATGACAAAGCAAAAACAGCATATTTTTTTTTAGGGCTCTCCAGAGATGTTAGATCAGGTTAAAGTCTGGGCTCTGGCTGGGCCACTCAAGAACATTCAGAGGCTTGTCCCGAAGCCACTCCTGCATGGTCTTGGCTGTGTGCTTAGGGTCGTTTTGCTGTTGGAAGGTGAATCTTCGCCCCAGTCTGATGTCCTGAGCGAACTGGAAGTTTTCATCAAGGATCTCTCTCTACTTTGTTCTGTTCATCTTTCCCTCGATCCTGACTAGTTTCCCAGTCCCTTTCGCTGAAAAACATCCCCACAGCATGATGCTGCCACCATGCTTCATCGTAGGGATGGTGCCAGGTTTCCTCCAGACATGGCGCTTGGCATTCAGACTTAACCTCTATGGGCTAGGGGGCAGTATTTTTGAAGTTCGGATGAAAAACGTGCCCAAAGTAAACTGCCTGTTACTCAGGCCCAGAAGCTATGCATATAATTAGTAGCTTTGGATAGAAAAAACACTGCAGTTTCTAAAACGGTTAAAATAATGTCTGTGAGTATAACAGAACTGATATGGCAGGCGAAAACCCGAGCAAAATCCATCCGGGATGTCTGAATCATGTCACACTGTTTTCAATAGACCAGCTATTCAAAGCCTCATAGTTTAACCCCCAGATTGCAGTTCCTATGGCTTCCACTAGATGTCAACAGTCTTTAGAAAAAAGGTTTGAAGCTTTTATCTTGAAAATCAAGGGAGCAAGACAACTTCTTCCTGAGTCCATGTCAAGTGTACTGTTATGGATTTTGCACGTAACAGGGAGTGCGCGCTTAGTTCTTTTTCTCTTGTATTCAGCAGGTTATATTCCGTCTGAAATATTATAGTTTATATTCATTTTAGGGTATCTGAGTATTGATTACAAATGCTGTTTGACTTTTTTCAACAAACTTTACCGGTACTTTTGGGATATCGTTTGCCTGCATGGATGAACGCCTTTGGGCAGGTGGATTACTGAACAAAACGCGCCAACCAAACGGAGCTTTATGGATATAAAGAAGGACTTTATCTAACAAAATGACATTTTATTGTGTAACCTGGACGCTTAGGTATGCCGCCATATGAAGATCATCAAAGGTAAGCAATTTATTTTATGCTATTTTTGAGTTTTATGACAGCTCTGCTGGTTATGTTATTATGCTAATTTGAATATTTGAGAGGGGCGCTGTCCTCAGACAATCAAATGTTCTGCTTTCGCCGTAAATCCTTTTTGAAATCTGATGCTGTTAGATTTAACAAGAATCTAAGCTTTTGAAGAGTGTACAACACTTGTAATTTCATGAATGTTGGAAATTTGAAATTGGCGCTCTGCATTTCACCAGATGTTGGCAAAATCGAACACGTTCACAGGATTGGATCCCTAAGAGACTAAGAGTTCAATCTTGGTTTCATCAGACCAGAGAGTCTTGTTTCTCATGGTCTGAGAGTCCTTTAGGTGCCTTTTGGCAAACTCCAAGCGGGCTGTCGTGCCTTTTACTGGGAGTGGCTTTTATCTGGTCACTTAACCATAAAGGCCTGATTTGGTGGAGTGCTGCAGAGATGGTTGTCCTTTTGGAAGGGTCTCCCATCTCCACAGAGGAACTCTGGAGCTCTGTCAGTGACCATCGGGTCTTGGTCACCTCCCTGACCAAGGCCCTTCTCCCCCGATTGCTCAGTTTGGTCAGGCGGCCAGTTCTAGAAAGAGTAATGGTGGTTCCAAACTTCCATTTAACAATGATTGAGGCCGCTGTGCTCTTGGGGACCTTCAATGCTGCAGAACATTCTTGTATCTGAGCTTTACAGACAATTCCTTCAACCTCATGGCTTGGTTGTTGCGCTAAAATTAATTTAATTCATTTTAGAATGTCTGTAACGTAACAAAATAAGTAAAATCATGATGTCAGTGATCTTCAGGTCGGAGCTCTAAAAAGAGGCGAGAGTTCCCAAGTTGGACTTCTGAGTTGGATGACCCTACAAATGTATTTTTCCCAGTCAGAGCTTGTTTTTTTCAGAGTTCTCAGTTGTTTTGAATGCGCTGAAGTCAAGTTAATGGCACACTAATTACAGAAAATAGCTTACGGTTGTGAGTGTGACAAAATAAAAGCAGGGCATTCTACCTGAGAATTGTTGTACTTGGACTGTCGTTGGCCTATAGTTATCCTAATTTGACTTTGGTGCAGGTCATGTTGTTCTTCACATTACCGTCTCTGGTAAACACACACTATATAAAATCAATGTTTATTTGTCACATGCACAGGATACAGAAGGTGTAAACGGTACAGTGAAATGCTTACTTGCATAGTGGAGTCTTTTTTTTTCTTTTTACATGTAGCTAGCTAGCTAAACAATTAGCCATAATACCAACTCATAACATTAGTACCATGCATGAATCTGTAGGATGCTAAAGCTAACCAACTAGGTTCCATGTTAGCTAGCAATGCAAATGGATTTCTGAGATACACATAATATTACTACACAGATCATACACTTAACATTAGCTAGCTAACAGTATGCTTTAACTGGCACTGAAAACAACTTTCTGACAAAATTAGAAACATATATCTGAAAATGTAGCTTGCTAAACTCTTACCCGTATACATGGTGGAACGCTTCTCCCTCTGTCATGGATGCCATGGTTGCCGTTAGTTTGAAGATCCGGAGACAGGTGTTTTATAAAACAGCCTTCTGACTCTTCAACTCCCTAGGTCAACTTCTTCCATGACAACGTTCCGTTTCTTCCCCATCACTGTTATCAGAAGACACTGCAATGTGTGGTTCAATTAAAATGTCAGGGATTTTCACATCTGATTAATTTTTAGAGTCTGAGAGAGTCAGCATGGCTCGGTTGTCTTACAGAAAGTAATCACCACAACATTTTTCCCTCTGATCTTGACTTTGTCGATAACACCTGTAAAATTCAGGGCAGCAACATTGAGAGCAGTAGCAACACTTTTGCAGTTCTTCATATCTTTCTAAAGCTGTGGTAGAAAGGATTATCGACACATACTTTCTAGACTGACGCATGGTACACCAATCTGAACTCTCTCGGCATGTCCAGCCCATCCATTATCTCAGCCAATCATGGCTAGCGGGAAGACTCCTGCCATTTTTCGTGGCTAAACCAACTAGGCTTGTAATTTTCCAATTGTATTTGTATTTAGATGGCATACTAGTTTGTTATTAAGGCACATGAAAGTTCACATGTTCCAGAAGACATTTCTACCAAAAAATTTTTTAAATATTAAAAATGCCTCCTGTGAAGTAGTGACGTGCGACATACGCCTAGCTTCTTGAAACGGGTCACAATTTACATCAGTTTTCGTCCAATACAAGATACTATGTTGAGAAAAATACTTGAGTGGGTTGCTTTGGTTTGGTTCGCCATTTCAATGTTCCACAAACTATCATTGACAATTCAGTACATAATACACATTTGAAGCATCAGTTTGCCTGTGTAATGGATGTCCTTTTGTCAGTCTTAATGGTGCTTTCTTTTGTGTCGCTGTGCTTGTTCCACACAGATGCAGTTTATCGATGCTCTGGATGGGGAGGACCTCCTGCTGACTGGGGAGGTCAATTGGCGCCCCCTTCTGGAGGAGAATGCACAGAGCATCCTGAAGGTCCCCACGCCCACCTACAACGACACTGGGCTCTAAGACGCCCACCCCCATCACCCTGCTCCACCTCCTTCTCTACCCGTACTCCTGTGTCCAGAAACACTGTACTCTAGGCAGGATAGCCATGCAAGGACTCTCACATATGCTCTACACAACACACACCCTCTTTCTCCCTTCAACCAACTGACTGGCAGGGAAGATGCCCGCTTGGAATGTTGCACTTCGTTTAAAAAATGATAACTAGAAAGGATTTCTGTATCTATTTTTTCTGATGCCATAATATTTATAAGCTTTCTTCATAGCCTTTGCGTTTACATGCCCCGCTGTCTAAGTTTTTCTGGTGCAGCGGTTCCGTCTTCCATTGCTCTCAGAACGTTATGGGAAACATATACATGTTGCCTCGCGAATCATCAATGTATAAAATGGGGCTTTTGCCCTAACTGAAATAAGTCTAAAAAAAAAATATTTTTCTCTTTTTGTTTGTATGAATCCTCCTTCAAAATAAACCAGTAAACCAGTAATGAAGCGCCTGATGAATGTAGCTCAGTTTTGCATAACAGGTGTGCTAGTATATACATGTTTGTCAGTCGCCTCTCAGCCAGTTGCTTTAGGTCTTTGACTGTAAATGGTGGTGTTGGGTTTCCCTCTGACTGACAGATCACGGTCTCGTTGGTCCACAAGGGGCTCTGGGAGAGGGAGAGAGTCTACTGGGGGCTGTGTGAGTGAGAACAGGTCTAAAGGGTTTTTAAGAAAGGGAAGTTTTGTGCTCTGGTCTGGAGAAGAGACATAGATACAGACTCCTCTCATGAATAACAGTTGTCCAATTGCAAATTAATTACAGAGGCCCCACCATGAGGCACTTTTCTGTTAACTTCATCTGAAACAATTTGAAATGGTACATATTTCCTGGAGCTGTATGTTTCCTTTTTTACACCTTTGGTTTGGAATTGGGTATGTGTGTGTGAGTGTCTGGCCATCCGAGTGGCTGTTCAGCTGACTGACTGTGAGGGAGCCCCTTTTAGGCCCCACCCCCTGCATTTATTTGGGGGATTTTTTCCACAGCAGGGGGTTCTCTCATTCAGTGAAATCAGCCCATTCATACGGTCTTTCACCTATGCTTCGAACACTCATGGGAGATGCATGTCACATTTCCCATGAAAGTTTAGAAAACGCATCTTATGAAAGACACCAATCCAAAACTAGCAATGGGGGCATAAACATGCTATTGGTCATTTTATGATGCTTGGAGGTGATATAAACAAAGATGGAGTCATCAGAAAGTCACCATTGTTCACTTAAGCCACAGGTCTATATAAAAAGGACTATATACGGTTGCTTAATTGTTGCTAGTGCTTAGTACTACATGGTCCTATGATCCTGTTTGGTTTACCTTTCTAGGCCATGTCTATTTGCTCTGCGGGCAGCCAGGTGCTGACCTATGCTGCTAGCACAGAGAGATCATGTGCAGGTTTACAGCACGGTGGTTTTAGAGCAGTCATCAGGACAGCAGTAAAACTAACGCAGTCTTCCTGTGTGAAATGATCCTTCAGGTCTGTCACCTGGTGTTTACTTACTACGCCATGACCCCCACAGCCTACTCACATGACCAGGTAGGATTCAGTGTGCCACTTCTGTTGTGTCGTTACGTCTTCCAGTACTGTGACCCTTTTGGGTTCAGATCACTATCACCCCATTTCCTCTACTTGTTTGTGTTCAGATCGGTGCTCCACTGTTCTACAAAGATTATTTTGTGATCTGAATAGTGCTGCGGTAATCTTATCAAAGATAACCTTTGAGTTTTCCTGACCGTGTGATTCAACCAGGAAAAACTCAGGGCTCTAACCAACACCGGTATATTTCCAGTTTGGGTAAAAGTTGAGGGAAGCCTTAGTGAATATTCCCAGTGAATTGTTGGATGAGGCAGTTCTTCTCCTGTTGTGAAACACATGTGGTATTGCCCATAGTTGAAGTACAGTAGTCTCATCTATGTCTCAGATATACAGTGTAACGCCCAACCTTCCCCCAAACTATATTTAACAACCTACCCAAAATATTACATCTCAAACGGACTTTAAACAGGAAATGGCAAACTCAAGTCGGCTTAGTCAGTGTTCCCATGGTACTAAACTGTAAATGTCCCGAGGCCCAGACCAGAGAGTGACAAACAGCGTCTTGGAAAAGGTTGACGTTAAGCTGTTGAGAGCAATGTTGTCAGGCTGCAATTTATTACCATGAGCTGGATGGAGGCCCTGGCACCGCACCAGGAAGTCAACTGGCTCAAACACTGCCCTGTTTTTTCCTATTTGTTTTCTTCATCAGAGTCCTGGAGGTGCACTCACCCTGCTGCTGTGTTAAGGGAGTGTTCAGTGCGTGCCTATGGGTGGAGGAGGTTTGGCGTCACAAACCCAGTGGTATCACGGCTAAGCTCGCTTCAGGTGATATGTATGATCTCTAGGTGTAAGCAGTACTGTCAGTAACTTGAATGCAGAAAATTGTTTCTCCCTAAGGAGATAATGTGGTATGTTGATGTAGCGTAGCTCGGAAAACATTACGAGGGTTCTGGCCCACGTTGATTTTTGAGAAATGGCTTTAATTGGGATGTCATATAATCAATCAAAAATGACACTCCAGTGCTCAGTCAAACTCTGAGATGGCCCTTCCAATTTTTATTTACTTATGCTATCAATTTTGCAGGGATAAACATCTATATGGCCTTTCCATTGTATTAATGAAATTAGGTCATTTTAAGCATTTGTACTCCTAAATCTCTACCCGGTACAGCCAGAACAGGACTGGCCACCCTTCGGAGCCTGGTACCTCTAGGTTTTTTCCTAGGTTCCTGCCTTCTCTGGAGTTTTTCCCGACAGCAACCTTCGGTTACTGGCCCAATGCTCTAACCACTAGGCTACTTGCCTCCCCTCTTTGTGACAACTGCTGATGGAAAAAAAGGCTTTATAAAATGCATTGGATTGATTTTCCCTAAATATATCTAGATATGTTAAATTTGTAGACTGCCTCTGTCAATAAATAACTGTGTACATGTGAGGCTATCGTGAAAAGGACTACAGAGTAAGCCAAGCACTTCTTAATTGTTGTGTTATATCCATTCATTTAAGAACCAGTTTCTCTCTCTGCTACTGTCAATCTAACTACACTTTATTCAGACAGTCTTTACAGGCAATTCCCAGGAGGTTAAACATGATCTAGGAGGAGCTGGATTAGCAGGGTAAGAGCAGCTAGCTAAGAAGGTTATCTGATGAAACGTTCCATGTTAGAGTACTTTTGTTTTGGATCCAATGCTTAGTCAAGACTACAGTAGGATTGTAGCATAACCTAGACCTGTCTTGTGAGCCCTACTTAACGCATGCACGTGGATGCAGCTTGGTTTGATAAATAGACAGGGAAATAAGTAGATGTTGTTTTCTTCTGACTGAATCAAGTCGGAATGTTATCCCTCGCTGAGAGAAAAAAATGCTCAGGACTGACATCTTACTGAATATCTATGGTATGCAAACCCTACAGCATGTGCTACAGTACCCTTTATATGTTTGATGGTTTTATTGGCAAAAGTATTTCTCCACAGAGAATGAATTCATTAGGAGAGTGTTGGCCTTGTGTCATATGGGGCATCCTTGACTTGTATCAACTTTTGCTGAGCAGTTGCTGAGACAAGTTCGAGTCAGGTCACATCTTTTTATTCAAATTTAATTTTGAAAATGTGTACTTGCCCTCCCTTCAGGGCTGTGTCTGTCATTTCCATTTAGAATGTAACTCCTGTTATTTAAGCATTACTTCAGCACCTCTTAGCACCACCCTTCACAAACAATCAGATCAAAACCATTATTTGAGTTCTCCATCCTGAAACATCAGAAAACCTGAAGAAGGTGCCAAAGACGCCAGATGTCTCTGGGTAGTTCAACAATTTTATGGCAGTGCTCCAACTTCCATTTTTTGTTTTTACTGGAATAATGGGTGGTGGTATATTACTCGTGGTGGGATATTTATGTATAAATTAATAGATAAGGCAGGCACCAAGCTCATAGTCAATTTATTATTACGATTGCCATTTCACCTATTTGAAAGGTCCAATTTGTATTTCTGAGAATATATGTCCACTCAAACTCAGCAAGATAATCCTGCTGTGTATTATTTATTGTGATTTCAAAATGATCCGTTGAAAAGAAGTTGAGGTCCCATATCTAAAAAGGGAATATCTGTTTACTATTTTGCTGGTCCCAAAAGTGGTGGGAGCAGCAAAGCATTGAGCGAACATTACATTTTCTCTGTTTGTTGGACCTTGTTTTTGTCCAGCTCCTGTTATTATTGTGGATGTGCGTAAAATCCCCTCCATTCATTATTTCTATATCTGTTACAAATAATGTGCTATTCACAACACAAGTGTTTCCTGTTGTATCACAATGAGCTGTGTCACCATTACCTCTATGTGCAGCAGTGTAGCTTCCTCATCCTCTAAATATATTTTAAACAACACTATTGATGAACACTATAGACTGTGAAGCTATTACATAAGTCAGTCAGGAATTCCTGCATCATTGCTTTTTGTACGTTATGGAAGACTTTATGTTTGTTTTCCTGGAGAATAATGTTAAGGTTCTCAACATGTTTCCTTTTGCTCCACCTGAGTTGAAAGAATCTGGTTAAACCTGAAATGTTAGTTTTGTAAGGAACACACTGTAGTTGCAGTGGTGATAGTAGTGCAAACTGATGACAAATCCTGTCTCGTGATAATGGGTGGTTAGAGAAAGAACACATCTAAGCTGTTTTGACACCTTTTAGATTAGCAGATATGAATGTGATCAACAAGAATAACCATACTTGTACTGTTAACACTTCAGTGACAGACGATTAGTTGATTCGGAGATAAGATATTGTAGATAATATCTGAGCCTCAGATGCTGAGATGTAGGCTACTTATTTCCTTCCTGTTGAGGACTTTTCATTCAAGTGTGGCTGCTTTTTTATGTAATTTGCCTTGTGGCCTTTTATGTGCAAAATAACATGTAAATTTAAGTTCTACAATGGCATGCACTCTTCCCTAGTTCCTATATTTACTATTTAGTCAGTGGCAGTGCAGCCAGAGCCAAGCTGGTATAATATGTGTGCCTGATCAAGCAAGCCTATTAGATCTAAATGCTTACATTGCTAGTAGGCAAAATACTAGATGTAAAATAGTAAAGGTAAATCCGAGACACTCAAATTAGTATGATATGTTATATTTGGTATGGTTACATAAGACAGATGGTTACATAAGTCAAAAGAAAAAGTAGGGTGGGTGGATCTCATCTTGGTCAACTTTAGCATTTTAGCTAATTAGCACATTTTCAACTACTTAATACTTTTGATCTACTTTGCAACTACTTAGCATGTTGCCTAATCCTTCTCCTAACCTTAACCCTGTTAGTTAACCCTTCCCCTAACCCTAACTTTAACCCTTTTAGCTAAAACATCCCCTAACCCCTAGCTAATGTTAGCCAGCTAGCTAACGTTAGCCACCTAACTAATTTGTAATATATCATACGTTTTGCAAATTCGTAACATATAATACGAATTGTAAATAGTAACATATTATACGAAATTAGTGATGGCATCCACAAATGAATACATCCAGAATAATATGAAATGCTCTGAGACCAGGTTGAAAATAGAGGTAACTTCCTACCAGATAGTCTTGTGGACCTGTTTGTCAAATTTAGGTGGACACACAACTCAGAAGCCATATCTTTGACACTGCTTGAGATCCATTTGCCTATTACATACAAAATTGGGTAGCCCTATAAACATTGTATAATAGGCCTACATTGCCTACTTATAACCTATGTAATAAAATAGAAAGGTGACATCAGGTATAGGTTTGTAACAGCATATTAGGAGAAGTTGCAGCCATGCATTCATTTGTTGTATACAGACTACAAAAAAACAAAAACAATGGAGTGCTAATCGTACATTGAAACTTAATAACTTTATCCCACTCACGGGGAGGGGTGGAATTGAGAGCGCTCTCAGGCGAAATGAGGTCACACAGACTGTGTAGAGCCCTTAATCTAACTTAGCAGGCATAAAGGCCTCCCTGAAACGCAGTACCACCAATGTTAAATATATATACTCTACCGTTCAAAAGTTTGGGGCCACTTAGAAATGTCCTTGTTTTTTAAAGAAAAGCAATTTTTTGGTCCATAAAATAACATTTAAATTGATCAGAAATACAGTGTAGACATTGTTAATGTTGTAAATGACAATTGTAGCTAACACAACGTGCCATTGGAACACAGGAGTGATGGTTGCTGATAATGGGCTTCTGTACACCTATGTAGATATTCCATTAAAAAAATAGCCGTTTCCAGATACAATTGTCATTTACAACATTAACAATGTCTACACTGTATTTCTGATAAATTGTATGTTATTTTAATGAACAAAAAAAATTGCTTTTCTTTCAAAAACAAGGACATTTCTAAGTGACCACAAACTTTTGAGTGTGTGTGTGTCTCTCTCTCACTCAGTCACTCACTCACACAGTGTCTTCGGAAAATATTCAGACCCCTTGACTTTTTCCACATTTTGTTACGTTATAGCCTTATTCTAAAATGTATTACATTGTCCAACCCACATTCTCCTCTGCAGATCCTCTCAAGCTCTGTCAGGTTGCTGCACCGCTATTTTCAGGTCAAGTCCGGGCTCTGGCTGGGCCACTTAAGGACATTCAGAGACTTGTCCCGAAACCACTCCTGCGTTGACTTGGCTGTGTGCTTAGGGTCGTTGTCCTTTTGGAAGGTGAACCTTCGCCCCCAGTCTGAGGTCCTGATTGCATCAAGGATCTGTCTGTACTTGCTTCATTCATCTTTGCCTCGATCCTGACAAGTCTCCCAGTCCCTGCCGCTGAAAAACATCCCACAGCATGATGTTGCCACCATACTTCACTGTAGGGATGGTGCCAGGTTTCCTCCAGACGTGACGCTTAGCATTCAGGCAAAATAGTTCAATCTTGGTTTCATCAGACCAGATAATCTTGTTTCTCATGGTCTTTTGGCAAACTCCAAGTGGGCTGTCATGTGCCTTTTACTGAGGAGTGGCTTCTGTCTGGTCACTCTACCATAAAGGCCATATTGGTGGAGTGTTGCAGAAATGTTTTGATACCCTTCCCCAGATCTGTGCCCCGACACAATCTTGTCTGAGCTCTACGGACAATTCCTTCAACCTCATGGCTTGATTTTTGCTCTGACATGCACTGTCAACTATGGGGCCTTATATGTGCCTTTCCAAATCATGTCCAATCAATTGAATTTACCACAGGTGGACTCAATCAAGTTGTAGAAACATTTCAATGTTGATCAATGGAAACAGGATGCACCTTAGCTCAATGTTGAGTCTCATAGGGTATTATGTAAATAAGGTATTTCTGTTTATTTTGAATAATTTTGCAAACATTTCTGTGTAGATTGCTAAGGAATTCTTTTTGGGTGAATTTTTTTAATCCGTTTTAGAATAAGGCTGTAACGTAACTGTGGGAAAAGTCCAGGGGTCTGAATACTTTCCAAAGCTACCGTAAAGAGACGCTGGGGATAGGTTTTCAATTTCATATCATGTGAGCGAGAGGTGGAGCCAGATGACGTTGGATACCGCGACCGCTATATACAGGGGTCTATTCATTACACCGATTCTGTTGCAAAACTTTTCGTAAACGGAATGAAGGCGAGACCTACCTGCATTTGTCCAATAGAAACTTTCGTTTTCGTTGCAAAACGCAACTTTTTGGACTAATGATTACATTGGTGAGCAAGAGGCGGTGTCCTTCTGAACAGACTATTAGACCAACAATACGAAAGCCCCGGCGGGAATAGCCTACAGTCGCTGTCATGATCGGTAACTAGAGAAGTCCAGTCCATTTCCGCGCAGGCCGTTTTCATAAAGAGACAATTAGTTTTTAGAGATTACATTTGCTATATGCCTGTAAGAGTACTGTAGTGCACTAGAGTAGACCGCCATCTGTTACCTTAGTGCTGAGTAGGCACAATGATGAGTTCCGACGCGCTCCGGCCGACACAGAACTCCGGGCGCAAAGCGCTCGGTAAACTCGCCAGCAGGTTAGAAGAAGTCAAGAACCCATGGCGACAAGGCTCGATGCTCGAACTCAGCCACAACGAGGCGGCCAGGTTGGCAACAGACGCTCTGCTGGAGTCTGGGGAGAAGGAATACAGACGAGTTCTGACAGAGGAAAGGGAATTAAATTTTCTCTCGCCGCTTGAGATTCATTATATTACCGAGAATGCAGCCAAGAACTGTAGCTCCGACAACAGCTCAAATGGCACTGAGGGGGATATTGGGGAGGGCGATACGGTGTCGGAGCTTACCTCGGGGACCTATTTCCCAATGATGTCCGACGAAGAGCCACCTATTCTGGAACTAGGGTGGCCAGAAACCCCCCAACGATACGGACCCTCAGAAACACAGATCTATTTCCAAAGGGACAAGACTCACAATGTGAAAGACCTCATTCGGTCATTAATAAATAAAGCAAAACGGGTAAGACATAGATTTGTGTGTGTATATATGTGTGTGTAATATATATATATATATATATATATATATATATATACACACACACACAGTAACGGCCAATGGTCCCTAAAAGGCACTTGTGTTATTTTCTTACCTCTGTCCACTCCTGTGGCATGGCTATCGGCTTATTTTGCTTTAATACAAACAACTGAACTATTTGACATGTCTTAACATGCCCATGTACTGTATGTTTTCCTATCTAATCTGGAAAAGCTGCGTATTGTCGCTAAGACACATTCACTTACCTCTATTTATTTTAAAGTAAATGGGGGGACATACAAGCCTTTAAGGTTTCGTTTTGGAGCAAGAGGCCTCACCATACAGTAGCCCATAGGGCAAGGCTATAATGTTCTTAGGGTCCTCAATGTATAATACATTCATTTCAGCCTGTAATGTGTGTGTCATATTCATTTTAAGAAAAGGTAGCCTAGTGCTACAGAGGCATACAGGCCTTCAGCTCATGCCTAGTTGTCCTTGGCAAAACGCCATGTAGACTAAAATTGTTAACACTTCCTATGAATACCCTCTGCATAATGCTTATAATTCACATCATAGGTGTCAAAATCATCTATTACTACATTCATATAGCATTATGACCAATACGATATAATGCCTTACAAAGCAAAGTGTTATAATGCCCTATATGTAAACCTCATTAAGAGAGCATTATACTGTGCTCATCAAGGGGTATATTACTATTTTTTTTCAATAGGCTAAAAGAGGGTATATTCCCATTCTCCTGCACACCCTCTAATATAGTGTTTCTCAAACCTCTCCTCGGGGACCCCCAGACCTTTCACAATTGTGTTGTAGCCCTGAACTAGCTTACCTGATTGACTTAGTCAAAGGCGTGATGATCAGTTGACAAGTTGAATCAGGTGTGCCAGCTCTGGGATATATCAAATACATAGAACGGCTGGGGGTCCCTGAGGAGAGGTTTGAGAACCACTGCTTTAATACACTTAGCTGTCTTGCACACATGATTGCAGAATCACTCTTGACAACATTTCCCAATGAGCATTTTGTATAAGCATTATAATACTTAGCTTAACAATTAGCCTGCTTATAATGCTTTATGTGGTTGTTAATGAGCAGCTAGAAGCACCTTTTGTTGTGCATTATAGTGCATTATGCATTTCTCATGAGGCTTATAAATGTGCTTGCAAACTGCATTATGGAGAGTACATTCATGGGAAGTGTTATCAAATTATCTTAGCACTAATAGCACCATTTCACCAGGTCAAATTCCTCATACATGTAAATGTACTTGGTGATTCTGATTCTAAAATTGTATGATCGTTTTAATTATCTTTCATACATGGCTGGTACAAAATACAGATGTGATGAACATAATTATTATTATAGGCCTATAGATAAAATTACCAAATGGAAAAGAACAGAATTGCAACCTGTCGTCCCTCCATCAAATGAAATGTTTGTATTGATCAACTTTTCCCTGTGTGTGCAGGTCATAGCGTTGGTCATGGACCTCTTCACAGATTGATCTGCTGTGTGACTTGATGGAGGCCTCGAACAAACGCAAGGTCCCTGTGTACATTCTCCTGGATGAGAAGAATCTCAACTACTTTGTTGACATGTGTGCAGCACTGGACATCCAGAACTCTCACCTGGGTGTAAGTATGGGATGTGGTGGGTGCATGAGTTGATGGCTGGATGGATGGATTGCTGAATAGAATGTACTATTTACTCTGTGTATTTCTCTCCCTCTTTTCTCCCCCCCTCTCTCGCTGTATTTATGCTTCTCTCTTTCTCTCTTATTCTGTGTCTGTGTGTGCACGCATGTGCATGCATTCATTATGCAATGTGCAGTGGTACACTTTGTCAGTGTTAAAACGTAAGATGGGTTGATACCATTTATTACCTTCAAACATGCATCATGATTAATTAGATATTGTTAATCTGATTGGTGTTTAATTATTTCCACTAAATCTGTGACATTTTCATTGCCTTTCCAGAACATGAGAATCCGCAGTGTGTGTGGAGATACGTACTGCACTAAAAGTGGGAAAAAATTCACCGGGCAGGTCCAGGAAAAGTTTATGGTTATAGACTGTGAGGAAGTCATTGCTGGGTCATACAGGTAAGGATTGTACTCTTGTGTCTTGGGAAAATACATATCAGTTATTTATCTATTCATTTACAGTAAATCTAAAGCATAATAAGCTGGAACTGAGAATTCCTATATTGCACGGTATGCTGCTTCATCTAAACGCTAGCTTTGCTCTGGACTTTGTGTACCAACATTGGGTGGCACTCTAAATTATCGGTGACTCAGGCAAACATAGCTGTAATTTTAGTCATTAGGTAAACATCCCATTCCTAAGTGCTTTGTGCTCTCCCTCAGTTGAGCCTTGGTACCTTGTACTGGCATCCAGAAGCCAATTGGTCAAACTCTTTGGAGAGTGGATGGGATAGGTCCTGTAAGAGGAAGGTCACCTTGTGCAGCAAGTGTTTGTCGTGTCAGGCAAGGCTGGGTAGCTGTGATCACAGTAGATGGAGAGCAGACTTTGATGGTTGTCTGTAAACAGTTTTTACACATAAATGGTTTAATAATGAAAAGTGGCAGTGGCATCAGGCAGACTCTAGAAGCAAAAAATGTAATGTTCCGCTATTTAATAGTTATAACAGCTAAATAACCACTGCATTAAGCACTATCTTTGATGCCGATTAAATGTCTCCCAAAGCTAGTGGCCTACGGTGCTTTTATTTTTAAAATTTTGGGGGGGGATAGATGAGCTTTAATATTGCAGATAGATTGTAGCTTACATCAATGTATTGTGGACCACAAAAAAGTGGTAAACAAATCAAGATATATTTTTGCACACTCTTGGCATTCTCTCAAAAACTATTTGGTTACTACATGATTCCATATGTGTTATTTCATACTTTTGATGTCTTCACTATTATTCTACAATGTATTTTCCCTAACTATACCACACCTCACCTAATTGGAGTAAACAGTGCTTTTCTTGTACGATTGATAGTGGAAGCATTTGAAACAAGCAAATAATACTTGAGCATGATAGGAGTGGTTATAAAATTTGTCCCAGTAAGTGTGTCTTAACAATTGAAGAAGTGCATACATGCACTTATTAACTACATTGTATTGCTCTTGTCACTTAATCTCATGCAAAACATTCGTACACCCTCAATTTTGAAAAGCAATGTATTGGCAGTTTTGTCAACTGCCAACAAAACTAGTATCAGTTGAACAAACGTGTTCTTGAGAGCCCTCGGGTGTTTTATGGGCTTGATGAAGACTAGAGGAAGGTGTGTAGAGGTGAGTGTGTACTTTTCTTCCTTGGCCTTACACTTTTTCTATGTCTCACTTCACTTTATGGGGAATATGCAGCTTGTATGTTTAGATTTTGTCTTCGTGTTCAGACAGGACGATAGAAGTGTCAGTTGTTTTCTCAGCTGATGATGTTTCATTCCTGGGTAGGGAGCAGATAGGATGGTCTACAAGGGTTTAACTTGTGGGTGAGTGTGCAAACAATGAGGTTTGTACGCATGTGCCAAGCCCTCAGTCAATGCAAAAGCATTTACCTGTACAGTTTACTGGAAATAAACTGGAACTACAGATCTATCTTGAAATCCAAACAAAACGCCTTATATTTGGAAGTGGTAGCTATTTTGACTATCATGCACATCTGTATGACAGGCTTTACAACAATGAAAGGGAAATCAGTAGTACTTCAAACGAAAGCAATTGCTCACATACAGAGGAACACTGAGAAGCTATGTACCCAAGTTGTTCTTCTGGTTCAGTATTCAAATTTAATTCAAAGTTAGCCTGTTCATATTTGTTTGGTCGTTTTGAAAACATGCTTCCCCTAAGAAACTGTTGATAACACATTTATTATTATACAGGCATAACGTATTATGTGGTCATAATTCATTCTAATAGGGACCTCACAATATATTATTAAAATACATAAGTGCCAATACGATATGTATTGCAAATCTCATGGTTCTCACGATTCTATATTTATTGCAATTAATTACTGCGATGTTATTGTGATTTGATGTTCCAAACATGAGAGAATTTGTTTTGATCAGTCTTGGAAATAAAACTTTAACTTTAAGCATCAGCTTTCAGAGCAGCTTACAGATCATTGCACCTGTACATAGCCCATCTGTAAATAGCCCACCCAACTACCTCATTTTCATATTGTTATTTATTTATTTTTGCTCCTTTGCACCCCAGTATCTCTACTTGCACATTCATCTTCTGCACATCGATCACTCCAGTGTTTAATTGCTAAATTGTAATTATTTTGCCACCTTGGCCTATTTATTGCCTTGCCTTCCTAATCTTACTTAATTTAAAATACTGTATATAGACTTTTCTATTGTTATTTACTGTACGTTTGTTTATTCCATGTGTTACTCTGTGTTGTGTCGCACTGCTTTATCTTGGCCAGGTCGCAGTTGTAAATGAGAACTTGTTCTCAAGTGGCATACCTGGTTAAATAAAGGTGAAATAAAAATAGAAAAGTGCTAAAAACATGTTAGCTCACTATTTAAAAAGAAGATGGAGAACAAGCTATAGGAGCAAAAACACCAGAGTTTTGGCACAGGTACAGCCGACTAACACAAGCTAACCCTACCTAGCAAATAAATAAACATATATGTTTTTATATATTTTTCAAATCGATACTTGGAGTCAAAGTATCAATATAATATCATCCAAAATAATATTGCGATATGTAGCTATCTATTTTTCCCCCATCACTAATTATAAGACTTGTCATAAGTATCTATGAACTACTTATAATGTGTAAGTGTCATGTCATTTTTGCCTGTTTGAAATTGCCACATAGACAACATTAAGTTGATTTATAAAACGTTATAAGGCCTCATACATGCTTAAAACAAATAATGTTTTATAACTATACGCCCTAAGTAAAGTGTTACCAAACTGTATGGCATATTTAGCCCATTATGTACTGTGTACATTTGTGTGTATGTACTGTACAACTACTTGTTGTTGAAGACGTCATTGTTTTCGATCATGTTCCCTTTCCTGTAGTTTCAGCTGGCTCTCAGCGCAGGTCCACAGCAACATGGTGATGCACTTCTCTGGGCAGATCACTGACAGCTTTGACCGAGAATTCCGCTGCCTGTATGCTGACTCTCAGATCATTGACTGTTTCCATAACCCAGATGAGGAGGGTCTCCCTTTCTACCCTGTTACTGCGCCCAACATGGGGCTAGACTTCTTCCCCGAGAGGTCACGGGATAGGGAGAGGGTTCTGAGTTCAGAGAACTCCAGCAGCCAATCCAGTAGCAGCATGTCCAGCATCAAGGCAGCACCCGGCATGACCAATACGGTTTACAAGGTCACTCAAGGGCAAGACAAGAAAGAGACCAGCAACTCTCACCTGAGCCCTGAGAGGAGAGGAGGGGCACTAACTCCCACCCTTCATAATCAGACTGCCCAAGGCACAAGGGGCTCCCCCAATGTGACCAATCACAGCCCAGTTACAGAGCACCCTTCCTCTGGGATCGGCCAATCGGTCGGGATAGAGTGGTCCAAGTCCATCCCCACAGAGTTCCGCCAACCAAACGTTGGCGGAACAGCGTCCAAGTTTCAGGCTCTAGGTTTATACGACCAAAAGTCGAGCCTCTTCAACAGTAGCCCCAAGACTCCAATACCGGACAACAAACTCTCTGCCAAGCAGAGGACTACCTCCAACCCCATCCTCAACAAGCTCACTGACCTCTTCCTCCCCCCAACCAAGAAGGACCTACTCCCCCCAACTGAGAAGGACACCTACGTCTTCAGGAGGTCTCCTCCTCACAGCACAGCCTTTGGGGGGCCAGACCTCTCCCAGACAGAGCCGGAGAGCGAGCAGACTCCCCCGCCACCGCCCCCTATGATAAACCGGCAGGACCAGAAACGCATGACCTTAGGCCACAGCAAACTGGACCTGGTCAACCACTACAACAAGCTGAAGTCCAAACAGGTGTACAGCAGGTTTGAGTTAAAGAATAACAACTGAGGCTCTGCTGAGAAAGTACTTAACCTCCCCTAGCCCCATCGCACTGGACCTCCAGGAAGCAGAGCACACCTTTTCGCCTTTTGTAGAGTGGCATTTTGTACCTTAATGCCCCCATAGGAGTTTAGAGGAGGGTGCCTTACAGCCTGAACTAGCCTGTTTACACTGAGTTGTAGTTATAGATTTTATCATTTGCATGTAGACATTGAAGCTGTTGCGGCCCTGCCAATAAGCAACATGACAAATCTTGCTTAGGGCCCCCAAAAGGCTAGGGCCGGCCCTTCATTCAATGACTGTGCATTGTGTCTTGTGTGTCTTTCACTAGCCAGTATGGTTTTAACGATTAATACTGTATGAAATGAGTTGTAAATGGAGTTTTGCTGTTTTTTAAGATATGTGTTTTTACTTCTAACATACAGTACCAGTCAAAAGTTTGAACACACCTACTCATTCCAGGGTTGTTTTTTATTTGTACTATTTTCTACATTGTAGAATAATAATGAAGACATCAAAACTATGAAATAACACATATGAAATCATGTAGTAACCAAAAAAGTGTTACAATACACCATCCCATCTGGTTTGCGCTTAGTGGGACTATAATTTGTTTTTCAACAGGACAATGATCCAACACACCTCCAGGCTGTGTAAGGGCTATTTGACCAAGAAGGAGAGTGATGGAGTTCTGCATCAGATGACCTGGCCTCCACAATCACCTGACCTCAACCCAATTGAGATGGTTTGGGATGAGTTGGACCGCAGAGTGAAGGAAAAGCAGCCAATAAGTGCTCAGCATATGTGGGAACTCCTTCAAGACTGTTGGTAAAGCATTCCTTATGAAGCTGGTTGAGAGAATGCCAAGAGTGTGCAAAGCTGTCATCAAGACAAAGGGTGGCTACTTTGAAGAATCTTAAATCTAAAATTAATTTTGATTTGTGTAACACTTTTTTGGTTACTACATGTTTTATTTCATAGTTTGGAATTATTCTCTATTATTCTACAGTGTAGAAAATAGTAAAAATAAAGAAGAACCCTTGAATGAGTAGATGTCCAAACTTTTGACTGGTACTGTATATCTTTAAGTTGCTGTCATTTTTTGTTGTTGATACTTTAGGATGATTTGGTGCGAAAATGAATAGAGGGATTTTACATCAAAACCTCATCAAAGTGAGGATATTAATAGTGATATGTGCAATCACATTTTGTTTCAATATTTTATTTATTTAATAAAAACAATATACCTAGACTTGATTGAGAAAATGGATACCGTTTTAGACACGGTAGCCATACAATAAAGTATAAAAACTATTTCAATTCAGAATCATTTGACAAGATTTCTTTAACTGGTTCTGATGTAGTTGTTGAGCACAATGTGAACTTTAGTTTTAACCATCGATCATGTGTAAAAAGTAGAATAGCATGTTTTTGTGTTATGCCGGGCATACCCTACACGACTTTCCAACATTGCTGAGCCGCTCACAATAAAGAACCGTCCTTCTTGTAGTTTTTCATCTTGTCAACGTAATGGAATGCACACTAGACGATGTGGGACGGGGTGGGGGAAGGGGTCTCACTACAATATTCTTCACTTGCCACGTTGTCTCATAAAACAATGTGATTAGATTGTTAACGTAACTAGAACGAGCTGTGGCTCAAAGCAGCCTCAACTCATTTTCAGTCAGATATTCATGCTTGCCATAAAAATATCTTGAAATATCTAGCCAATACATTTTAAATTGATTTACATTGCCTGTGAACTTCAGAGCTGTAACGATTTGACACTAACTTTTGTTAAAGGCAAGTATAAACGCATATTAGTAGTAGCCATCACTCCAGCTCGAGAGTACACATTCTGGTTGACGCGATACGTCTTCATCTCACTGGCTTCTTCTCTGGCAAGCTCTCATTGGCTATTGATGATCACTGTTCTCAAAACTTGTCATTGCACATCTCACACTACAAGAGCATTCCAGATTTTGTGCGAATAAAATTTAACTTTGAAATATCGGGATGGCTCAAAGACGGGATCGATATCAGTAGCCCTCAGACTGCAACGCGCCCAATCTCAAAAACTTGTCTTGGACAGCTAAATTGCACCAGAATCATGTAGTGTACGCCCAGCTTTAAAGGTGCAATATGCAGAAATATCCGCAATTTCCTGGTTGTTAAACTGAAATTAGGCACACTATTAGAATTTTATGTGACAAAACAAGCAATGCATAGTGTAGAGAATCATTGTACCATCTAAACCACTGTGAAATATATTTTCCATAACCAAATATATTGTATTTTCAGAACTTTGAAGCTGGTGAAAGGGAAGCGTAGAAATAGTGCGCACAGAGTATATCTACCGCTTCTTAGACTTGCTTTCAATGAGAATGACAGATCTATAACTCACCTTTTTATGTGAATTTGTTCTGGTCGCCCAAAAAGTTATATATTGCAACTTAAGGAGATGAGTTTGCAAATGAAATGTGTGAACTAGAGTTATAACTGTTACAAGGGCTAAGATTAACTGACTACAGTGTTACTTAAAAATAACCATTTGCAATAAAGTTGTTTTTGATTGGGGTTCTAATCTAATTCTGTGTATGCCACCAAATATAAATACTGATGATGTAGGGTGGCCCCAGCCCACAAAGGGACCCTTATCAACTGTATGCAAGTATTCCTCTGTGCGGTCTTAGAAATGCTGCATTATCTCGCCAACCCCCATTCTTTCACACCTCTGGGTAGCAGAGGCTCTATTGTGATAACATCCTGTAGGATCGATGTCTGAGTGGAAGTTAACTCAACAGTGATGCAATTGGTCAACCACTCAGTTTTGACATCCAAAATAACTCCGACGCTTATAAAACAGTCTTAGATTCATTGTCTCTCTCTCTTCTTTGCTCCTGACCTGCGCTGGTGAGATACTCTCTCACTCCCATGAGCTATGGTCCATGGCTCCTTTGTTTCTCTAACTATCTGATCATCCCTAGAATGTCTTGCAATGCTTGTTAATGCTTTCTAACTTAAGCACAATGTAATTAAAATCTATTTGCCTTTGACAGACTTCTTATTCCTGTACATTTTTACATTTTAGTCACTTAGCAGACACTCTTATCCAGAGCAACTTACAGTAGTGAGTGTATACATTTTTGTACTTTTTCATACTTCTCCCACATGGGAATCAAACCCACATGTCTAGCATTGCAAGCGCCATGCTCTACCAACTGTGCCATATGGGAGGATCTGTAACTCAACTAGAGTTATTGCTGAATCATCTTTATGGAGTCAGATAAACATTTTAACAGGCTTTGTTAATATACAAATTGCATAGTCTTATCACGGGTCATGTGAGGTATATATAAAAATACTTAGGTTATATGATAAGTATTTCCCCACTACTATGATGATGATGGTAATGACGATGACAGGATACTCTCTGTAAAACATTTATTGCTCACATAGATTGCGTCCCACTTCTCTGCCCTTTTCTTAAAGTGTGCACTTGTACATTTCCCATCATGGATTTAACAATGTGCCACATAAAGATCCACAATGGCCCTGAAATGGATAGGGTACCCTCTGATGCACGATTGACATGAGCCAGAAATATAATTTGACCAAGCCGTGTGCCCTGACAAATAATTACAGTATGTCCTTGTTAGCCATGAATTTGCTGGCTTGCATCCCTTTGGATAATTGTCAACGGCCACTACCAATTGGTGTGCCGTCCAGGAGTTACCCCGTCACTACCAGTCAGGGAATTACTCTAGTTTTGGGGGAGATGTGAAACCTTTGACCAGGTGCAGTGGTCCTTTGCAGGGCAGAATGGGTAACTATCTCTACTGGTCGTGTTTCATACCTGACCGTCGTTCTTTAAGGTTTCACAACGTCAATTAAATAAGTGGACCACTGTGGCTGTTTTCTTAACCCTAAGAGCACCAACAGGTGTACGTTTTGACCCCAAGGAGTAAAAATAAATAATATTAAAAAAATAAATAATTATACAGATGAAGTCGGAAGTTCACATACACTTAGGTTGGAGTCATTTAAAACTTGTTTTTCAACCACTCCACAAATGTCTTGTTAACAAACTAGAGTTTTGTTAAGTCGGTTAGGACATCTATTTTGTGCATGACACATGTAATTTTTCCAACAGTTGTTAAAAGACAGATGGCTGATTTCTTTTGATTTTCCCATGATGTCAAGCAAAGAGGCACTGAGTTTGAAGGTAGGCCTTGAAATACATCCACAGGTACACCTCCAGTTGACTCAAATGATGTAAATTAGCCTATCAGAAGCTTCTAAAGCCATGACATAATTTTCTGGAATTTTCCAAGCTGAAAAATGACTTGTGTCATGCACAAAGTAGATGTCCTAACCGGCTTGCCAAAACTATAGTTTATTAACAAGAAATTTGTGGAGTGGTTGAAAAACGAGTATATGTAAACTTTTCGACTTCAACTGTGTGTGTGTGTGTGTGTGTGTATATATATGTGTATATATATATATATATATATATATATATATATATATATATATATATGTGTGTATATATATATATATATATGTATATATATATGTGTGTGTGTGTGTGTGTGTGTGTGTGTGTGTGTGTGTGTGTGTGTGTGTGTGTGTGTGTGTGTGTGTATGTATGTATGTCCTTCTGAAGTTTTAGGACTTTGTCAAGCAACTGGTTACCAACAAAACAACAACATTTAGCATGCTGTCTGTGTTAATATGGAGGAATTATGTACTAGTGTGCTAGTATGAAAATTTGATGAAATTGTGGAATCAATAGTTAACTTTGATAGAAGCACCACATTTGGCACAGAGGTAAATGTATGTACCCTGAAAAGATATATATGGACCCACCCCAGATTTGGCCCCTGGTGCGTGGCATCAACTATAACTCAAAAATGTAAATACATTTAGCTTCCAGTCAATGTTTCTACACCAAGTCAAGAGTATCATCCTTCAGATGCAATTTGAACTGAGTTGGTGGCCCATAGCGTTCAAAAGTTAGAGCAAAGTAAAACCTGATGGCACCGGTGCCCATACCGGCCAAATCGGTGACCATCTTAGGTCGTACTGATATGTCAGATTAGCTCAATCGCCAATTTCTCAGCCTCTGAGTATCACAGAAACACAACACTTTGAATAACAGACAAATGTTCTTAAGTGGCTATGGATGATATTGATCAGAATCTGTTCAAAACATAAAATATAAATATATGCTTATTTTGGGGAATGTAAACCCTTGTGTAAAAAAGGTAAATCAAATAAAAAGTGCTACTGTTTGACAAAGTGTATCTTTGCCATTTCCAATTTTGTGGAAATTATGGGGTTGAAATATGTTGCCGCTTTTAGGGTTAAGGATGCAGGCGGGGGACATCCTGGATAGTTATTGTTCTATTGTCTCCTCTATGCACAGAAATCTGTTGAATTTTACTTCCCAGAACAGCCTTGGCCATCCTAATCTGGATTTGGGTGTCTTTTGTCTCAGCTGTGTAGGCTTGGGCTAACCATGGCTTTTGTTTGTTTAATACACAGAGTTAAGTAGGCTAATCTGTTGAAGTTATTCACAAAGATTCTGTTGACAATCCGAGAGGAAGATACAACATCGTTGTGTGTGTTTTTTTAACGGAACATCTTGAAGGCAGCAATGAGCAATGACTACCCGGCAATTCTCTGGTTATAAATTCGTCATACCTGCAGTTTAAGCCTAGTTTCAGTCAGCAGGCTTGTAGTTTCGCTGTCTCCCAGCTGTCAAAGTCACCATTATTAGTCATTTGTACAACCGAATGCCTTCAACCGAAATGTGTCTTCTGCATTTAACCCAACCCCTCTGAATCAGAGAGGTGCAGGGGGCTGCCTTAATCAACATCCACATCTTTGGCGCCCAGGGAACAGTGGGTTAACTGCCTTGTTCAGGGGCAGAACGACAGATTTGTACCTTGTCAGCTCGGGGATTTGAACTTGCAACCCTCCAGTTACAAGTCCAACACTCTAACCACTAGGCTACCTGCCGCTCTGTCACACAGCTGTAGAGTGTGACAGAGCCACACAGCTTAGATTTTAGCAGCACTATTCCACTCTGTACAAAACCAATTCTGTTCCAGTTATGTTCTATCAGGTTGTGTTTTGATAATCAATTTCTTCTCTCAATCTCACCCATTTCAAAATCTTATGCATTGCTGAGTGATGTGTCATTCACAACGCACGCACAGGAGGGTTCTTTTTTTTGAACATAGTGGATCTAAAGTCTTACACCTCTAAGGTTTATTAGGCCTAAATGTTTCTAACTTTATAGTCACCCATCTATAATTCAAATCACAAAGATACTGTGTCTCGAGTAAAACCATTAGGGGTTAGATGCATCTTCTTTAGACCACCAACTGACTGTAAACAAAACAATATTGTATAGCTTCTAATGTAGAGCTGTAAAATCAAGCTCAATCTGATATTTTAGAAGACTTAGTGAGCATGGGAAATGCAAGTGTATACAAGTGTAAATGTATGGTTGAATGCTTTCATATCAGCAAATGGCAGATGCATCATTGATTTGGCACATTTACAAAGGAGAACAACAACACAATGCCCCATACACACTCTTCAAGTGGATGGTTTTAAGAGGAACTGAGGCACATTACTTATATCGCTTTGTCAATATTCATCTGTGTCAGAGATAATAGAGCATGAATCACCCAAGTATTTTCAGTTCCTGATCTTTTACTCTGGTCATCAGAGAAAAAACACAGGGGAATGAGTCATACTGTAGTAAACCTACTGCTGCCAATGCTACCGAATCCATAGCCAAAGTTCATACTACCATTGTCCTTACTGGCAGATGACAGATGGTCTATTTATGTTCTTCTTTGGTTGTTTAGGGGTAATGAGTAAACTAGATATGTGGTAGTAGAGTAGGGGCCTGAGTTCACACACTTAATATGTTGTGAAATTTGTTGTAAATGTCTTATAATGTTTTTCAAAGTGTATAACTGCCTTAATTTTGCTGGACCCCAGGAAGAGTAGGTGCTGCCTTGGCAGCAGCTACTGGGGATCCATATTAAATACAAATACATCATAAAATATATGATTAGCTACACAGGCTTTTGAATGGACACGAATTTACATTTACATTTGAATTTTTTTTTAATGTGACGTAGACAAACAAGCCTTCAGGTAATTTTATAACTAACAGACGGTGTTGACATCTGAATGACAGGTGAACCCTCCCATAATTAATTGAAATGGTTTACAGGTAATATGCTGCTAAACCTGTTGAGCACTTGCACGCTGGGGTGGCTACCATTTAGGAGCTTTGACGCCTTCCTTCGCACATGGTGTTTCACCTGAAAGGCTGATAGAGGAGGACTCTGTTTCTGTGTCGAACTTCAACTAATGAAATTTGTGCTGACAAATACAAAGAATATGACTTGTAACACAACTGTAATATGCGTTGTTTATACAGCCTGGGTGTCTTGGTTGTAGACAGTTGGTACAGTTTTACTTGATTGATCAGTTCTAAGTATTCTTATTATTTACACTATTGTTCTTTGACAATGTGCACATCTGGCAAATGAGCCTTCTATATAATAAGGTACTTTTTCATTCATATCGATAGAATCCCAGTGCTCAGGATAATTTCTGTACTGCACATCTTATCCAGATGTTAGTGGTAGAGAGTGAAAGAGGTATGAGGCATTATCATCAAGATATGAGCCAACAGGCCTTTTTAAAAGCACATATTGGAATGCCATTTAATCATGTCCTCCTCAGCTCTCTTTTAGCGGTCTCTTTTGTTCAACAGTGGATATGTGGATCCTAAGGCGAATGTCAGCTTTCACATTTGATGAGCTGAGAGTAACAACTTTTATTTTATTCAACCTTTATTTAAGTAGGCAAGTCATTTAAGAACAAATTCTTATTTTACAATGACGGCCTACCCCGGCCAAACCCTCCCCTAACCCAGATGACGCTGAGCCAATTGTGCGCCACCCTATGGGACTCCCAATCACTGCCGGTTGTGATACAGCCCGGGATCGAACCAAGGTCTGTAGTGACTCCTCTAGCGCTAACATGCAGTGCCTTCGACCGCTGCGCCACTCGGGAGCCCTTAAGACATTGCCATACGAACATATTCGTAACACCTTATAGATGCAGTTTTAGAGCATTATTCATCTGTGATATATTCACAGTACAACAAAGCCTCTTCAGCCTTATTGCTTTAGTACAGTGTTACAGTGCTCTATTACTGCATCTATAAGATGTAAGCAATATAACACTAGGTAAAAAGCAGTGGTGTGTATTCATGGATACCAAGGGAAGCCAGGATTCCACAAAAAATTGACCAAGAAAAAAAGATAAAACCTAAAATAATGTGTCTTTCATCTCTCTGTGTTCAAATTTGTGGATTTGGCTATTTCAGCCACACCTGTTGCTGTTGCTCCGCGAGTGATAGAGGAGGACTCAACGGCTACCCGGATAAAGCACTAAATAAACTTCAGTTAGTGCTAAACACGGCTGCTAGAATCTTGACTAGAACCCCAAAATTTGATCATATTACTCCAGTGCTAGCCTCTCTACACTGGCTTCCTATTAAGGCAAGGGCTGATTTCAAGGTTTTACTGCTAACCTACAAAGCATTACATGGGCTTGCTCTTACCTATCTTTCCGATTTGGTCCTGCCGTACATACCTACACGTACGCTACGGTCACAAGACGCAGGCCTCCTTACTGTCCCTAGAATTTCTAAGCAAACAGCTGGAGGTAGGGCTTTTTCCTATAGAGCTCCATTTTTATGGAATAGTCTGCCTATCCATGTGAGAGACGCAGACTCGGTCTCAACCTTTAAGTCTTTATTGAAGACTCATCTCTTCAGTAGGTCCTATGACTGAGTGTAGTCTGGCCCAGGAGTGTGAAGGTGAACGGAAAGGCACTGGAGCAATGAACCACCCTTGCTGTCTTTGCCTGGCCGGTTCCCCTCCACTGGGATTCTCTGCCTCTAACCCTATTACAGGGGCTGAGTCACTGGCTTACTGGTGCCGTGGCGGAGATCTTGTGGGCTATACTCGGCCTTGTCTCAGGATGGTAAGTTGGTGGTTGAAGATATCCCTCTAGTGGTGTGGGGGCTGTGCTTCGGCAGAGTGGGTGGGGTTATATCCTGCCTGTTTGGCCCTGTCCGGGGGTATCGTCGGACGGGGCCACAGTGTCTCCCGACCCCTCCTGTCTCAGGCCCCAGTATTTATGCTGCAGTAGTTTGTGTCGGGGGGCTAGGGTCCGTCTGTTACATCTGGAGTATTTCTTCTCTTATCTGGTGTCCTGTGCGAATTTAAGTATTCTCTCTAATTATCTCTCTCTTTCTTTTTTCTTCTCTCTCTCTCTCTCTCTCTCTCTCTCTCTCTCTCTCTCTCTCTCTCTCTCTCTCTCTCTCTCTCTCTCTCTCTCTCGGAGGACCTGAGCATTAGGACCATTCCTCAAGGCCTACCTGGCCTGATGACTCCTTGATGTCCCGAGTCCACCTGGCCGTGCTGCTTCTCCAGTTTCAACTGTTCTGCCTGTTTTATGAACATTTTAACATCTTGTCCATGTTCTGTTATCTGCACCCGGCACAGCCAGAAGAGGACTGGCCACCCCTCACAGCCTGGTTCCTCTCTAGGTTTCTTCCTAGGTTTTGGCCTTTCTAGGGAGTTTTTCCTAGCCACCGTGCTTTTACACCTGCATTGCTTGCTGTTTGGGGTTTTAGGCTGGGTTTCTGTACAGCACTCTGTGACATCAGCTGATGTAAGGGGGGGCTTTATAAATATATTTGATTTGATTTGATCCGCGAAGTGGTAGGCTACACAAGCTCACAGAAGGTGACAGCCAAGTGCGGTTGTGGAGGATTAATGGTCTGGGGCTGTTTTTCATGATTTGTGCTGTCCCTATGTTCCAGTGAAGGGAAATCTTAACACTACAGCATATAATGACATTCTAGGCGATTCTGTGCTTCCAACTTTGTGGCAACAGTTTGGGGAAGGCCATTTCCTGTTTTAGCATGACAATGCCCCCCGTCGAGATCGTTGTGTAAGAACTTGACTTGCCTGCACAGAGCCCTGACATCAACTCCATCGAACACCTTTGGGATGAATTGGAACGCCGACTGCAAGCCAGGCCTAATCACCCAACATCAGTGCCCAACCTCACTAATGCTCTTGTAGCTGAATGGAAGCAAGTGCCACCTTTCCAACATCTAGTGGAAAGCCTTCCCAGAAGAGTGGAGGTTGTTATAGCAGAAAAGAGTGGACCAACTCCATATTAATGCCCATGATTTTTGAATGAGATGTTCGACGAGCAGGTGTCCACATACTTTTGGTAATGTATTGTATTTTATGGAGAAAGCATTTGAGCGAGCAAAACAGCACCCCTCTGTTTCATATGTGTAGGCCATCTATCCGATGCTGTCTGGTCATAAAGAGTATGACATTGTTGCCGCCCATAGTATTGCATGCAAGGGAAGCCAGCGAGCATTTAGCCTCCCTTGATAAAAAAAACCATAAAGTAATAGCTGATCAGCGTTGAGCTAAACTGAGTGAGCTCAACTATGAATGGTCCTAGTGCACCAAAAAAACTGTGTCAAGGGATGCCAGTTTGGATTTGGCGTCACTCCGATCACATCGCTTCAAGAGAAATACGTCATTGACAGAAGCAACTTGAATTGTTGCATCTCGTTGTGTTGTTTTCCTCCGGTGGCTAGCTAGCTAGATACAATTGGCCTTTTACTAAATTAGCCATGGATGGAGATAGGGATTTGGACTTATGGTTTTACTTAATTCTCCTTACTGGCCAGGGATTATAACAGCGATTCTGATCCAACCATAAATTCATACATGGACTGCGAGGATGGAAGTTCAATAGTTATGTAGCTAGATGTAGAAGGCTAATAATGCCATGAAAGGAAGCTAAGCTAGCGAGCAAGCATTTTAGCCAGGTAGCCTAGGAAAACAAAAAATAAAATCCTGTACTGTATGTCAGAGTCATAGACCGTTTTGTCAGCATGAAAGAGAGGAGGATGTTATTGACATTTCTCTACAAGTAGGCTGAGTCAACATGTTTTTCTACTTGCACGCACACACACAAACAAATCAGAACCATGGACAACCACATCATATTTAGCTTACATTGATTGGATTAAATTGTTTTTGGTATCTTTTAGTTGTCACTGTATTAGACTAAGCATAGGGGATTTGATGATGTTGAAATGGTGCTGTAATAGTAGATGCAGCTCCTGTTTTCTTTGTGACTTGCGGTAACTCTCAATGGTTCTAAATCAATAGTTGTTCAGTAGACCGAAAATGTCTGAAACATGAACTTGCTTGACCATGCTGAAGATCATATAACTGTTTGTTACATACAATATGCTTTGTGGACTTCAACGGACAGAGGTCGCTCTCCGGTTTTGTGATGAAACAAAGGTGTGGTTCAATTTATTCTGCCACTGTGTCTTCATGTTGTCTCGACCTTAGACCTATATACTAACAGGCATATGAACTAGGCAAGGCATTTGAACTAACAGGTTATAGAGCAAACAACGCAATTATCACAACACAGGTTGTAATATGGCTTTTTTTCTGGCTTGGCTTCCCCAGTGATTTTACCCACGCACCGCTACTGGTAAAAAGGTGCTTCAAGTAGTGTAACCCAACATTGTTCTTTCTTCTATTTGAACTGTAGTTGCATAGAGGTTGTACAGAAAACATGTTCATTTGTAGCAACTTCTAGAGACCTCAGTACAAAGACATCTTTGCACCTTAGAAGATTCTGTCCAGATGTCAATGTGAGATATGGGGATTGAGGTATTATCAGACACTCAGGTTTCAGGTTGAGGTGGTTTGTAAAGCATCCCAGTGGCATGAAGATATCTAGAGCACCGCAGACATTAAAGGGACATGCCCTCTGCAAAGTTTAAACATTAAGGTGGATTAATTCAGTCATCCTTATGTAAATGTGAGAGTTTGGTATACAGTTGTTACAAGACACCAAGACAACCAAGACAACAAAAGCCCACATGGTTATACAGTAGATTAACATAATAGAGCTGTCAATTAGAGGATATGGTAACATTCAAGTTACCTTTAAGGTTGAAACCTCCAATAGATGCTATTGTAGCCATCATGAATGTTTATTAAACGTCATTGTTTTGTTTATGAACCGGAATACTGTCAACAATGGAAGTTACTGTTTTCAGCAAGCACAGAACAATTTTTGGCCCGACAGCAGTGGCCTCCTGTGGTGTAATGTGTGAAAGCAGATCTTATGGATTGAAGTATTCATGGGAAATGGAGTCATTTACAGGTCAGTGTCACAAGCACTGGGATATGTACCTCGTGAAATGAGTGGGGTTTGACATGGGGGGGATAAATAGGGTTGATGTTGGGCGTTGCATAGCCATGAGGGGTGGGTCAGTGGGGTGGGCCAGTATAGAACATCGTTCGGGTCTTTACGTGTCAAACATTTACACATCAAATAATTATCTTTGATATGTCAAATAACACTATTTGACACATCAAATAAGCTTTTTAATTTTTACGAGTCAGTTAACAAAATTATATTATAGAATGTTCTATGACTATGCATAAATAATAAACGGAGAGTAGCAGCAGTGTAAAAGGGGGGGGGCAATGCAAATAGTCTTCGTAGCCATTTGATTAGCTGTTCAGGAGTCTTATGGCTTGAGAGTAGAAACTGTTAAGAAGCATTTTGGACCTAGACTTGGCGCTCTTGTACCGCTTGCCGTGCGGTAGCAGAGAGAACAGTCTATGACTAGGGTGGCTGGAGTCTTTGACAATTTTTAGGGCCTTCCTCTGACACCGCCTGGTATAGAGGTCCCGGATGGCAGGAAGCTTGGCTCCAGTGATGTACTATGCCGTAAGCATTACCCTCTGCAGTGCCTTGCGGTCGGAGGCCGAGCAGTTGCCATACCAGGCAGTGATGCAACCAGTCAGGATGCTCTCGATGGTGCAGCTGTAGAACTTTTTGAGGATCTGAGGATCCATGCCAAATCTTTTCAGTTTCCTGAGGGGGAATAGGCATTATCGTGCCCTCTTCACGACTGTCTTGGTGTGTTTAGACCATGATATTTGTTGGTGATGTGGACACTAAGGAACTTGACGTTCTCAACCTGCTCCACTACAGCCCCGTTGATGAGAATGGGGGCGTGCTCGGTCCTCCTTTTCCTGTAGTCCACAATCATCTCCTTTTGTCTTGATCACGCTGAGGGAGAGGTTGTTGTCTGGCACCACACGGTCAGGTCTCTGACCTCCGTGTGGTGCAAGGACAACAGGCCTACCGCTGTTGTGTCATCGGAAAACTTAATGATGGTGTTGGAGTCGTGCCTGGCTCAGAGTTCAACACCATAGTGCACTCAAAGCTCGTCACTAAGCTAAGGTCCCTGGGACTAAACACCTCCCTCTGCAACTGGATCCTGGACTTCCTGACAGTCATGAGTGAACAGGGAGTACAGGAAGGTACTGAGCACGCACCCCTGAGGGGCCCCCTTGTTGAGGATCGGCGATGCGGATGTGTTGTTACCTACCCTTACCACCTGGGGGGGCGGCCCGTCAGGAAGTATTGAGGGTGTTGCGAAATGTTTTTGTTCCTAGCTCCAACAGTGCAGTAGTATCTAGAAATTCACAACAATACACACAAATCTAAAAGTAAAAGAATGGAATTAAGAAAAATATATATATATTAAGTTGTATTGACTAAAATATAGTAGAATACAGTATATACATATTAAATTAGTAAAACAGTATGTAAACATTATTAAAGTGACCAGTAATACCATGTCTATGTACATAGTGCAGCAGCCTCCAAGGTGCAGGGTTGAGTAACGGGGTGGTAGCCGGCTAGTGATGACTATTTAACAGTCTGATGGCCTTGAGATAGAAGCTGTTTTTCAGTATCTCAGTCCCAGCTTTGATCCACCTGTACCGACATCGCCTTGTATCTGCCAAGGCAGCAGCTACTATTCCTGGTGTCCGGCAAAATTAAGGCAGTTATACAATTGTAAAATCATTACATTCATTACAGAATTCACAAGACATGCCTCAAGAGGTCTCTTCACAGTGCCCAAGTCCAGAACAGACTATGGGAGGTACATAGTACTACATAGAGCCATGACTACATGGAACTCTATTCCACATCAAGTAACTGACGCAAGCAGTAAAATTAGATTTAAAAAACAGATTAAATAAACCTTATGGAACAGCAGGGACTGTGAAGCAACACAAACATTGGCACAGACACATGCACACACACATATAGTAACATACGCACTATACATACACATGGATTTAGTACTGTAAATATGTGGTAGTGGTGGTGGGGGCCTGAGGGCACACAGTGTGTTGTGAAATCTGTGAATATGTTTGTAATGAATGCTCAGGGAGAAAAAGGTGTAGATAAACGCGCAGAGCGCGGCAGGTGTTTATTTTGCCTTCACTGAAGGCAGGAATCATGGTCACAGGCAGGCAATAGTCATACACAAGTAGGCAAACAGGCAGGTGAATCAAAACTAGGACTGAAGGCTATAACTGGTTCTCACAAACGAGCCAGGAAAAGGCTTAGTAGAGTCAAAAATAACAATACCTCACAAAGGCACAAACCGAATGAACTGAACTAAATAAGGAGCTGATGAGACCAGGTGAGTGACTAACACAGGTGAAATCAATGAACAAAAATGAAAGACAGGGCTACGTTCAAGAACACAGCGAAACAGACCACAAGGTTGACTAAGAAAATAAATACAGAACCTTACAGTATTGTAATGTTTTTAAAATTGTATAAACTGCCTTAAAATGTTGCTGGACCCCAGGAAGAGTAGCTGCTGCTTTGGCAGTAGCTAATGGGGATCAATAATAAATATAATTACAACACACTAAATGTGTACCCTCTGGGCCATACTCCACTACCACAAATCTACAACACAAAATCCATGTGTACGTGTGTGTATAGTGAGTATGTTATCATGTATGTGTATGCATGTGCCTATGTCAGTGTTAATTCACAGTCCAAACTGTTCCATAAGGTGGATTTTTATCTGTTTTTTAAATCTGATTCTACTGCTTGCATCAGTTACCTGATGTGGAATAGATTTCCATGTAGTCATGGCTCTATGTAGTACTGGGCGCCTCCCATAGTCTGTTCTGGACTTCCGAACTGTGAAGAGACCTCTGTCTTGTGCGGTATGCATGGGTGTCAGCTGTGTGCTAGTCGTTTAAACATAGCTCGGTGCTTTCAACATGTCAATACCTCTCACAAATACAAGTAGTGATGAAGTCAATCTCTCCTCTACTTTGAGCCAGGAGAGATTGACATGCATATTATGAATGTTTGCTGTCTGTGTACATCCAAGGGCCAGCCGTGCTGCCCTGTTCTGAGCCAATTGCAATTTTCCTAAGTCCCTCTGTGGCACCTGACCACACGACTAAACAGTAGTCCAGATGTGACAAAACTAGAGCTTGGAGGACCTGCCTTGTTGATAGTGCTGTTAAGAAGGTAGAGCAGCGCTTTATGGACAGACTTCTCCCAATCTTAGCTACTGTTGTATCAATATGTTTTGACCATGACAGTTTACAATCGAGGGTTACTGCAAGCAGTTTAGTCACCTCAACTTGCTCAACTTCCATATTATTTATTACAAGATTTAGTCTAGGGTTTTGTGAATGATTTGTCCAAAATACAATGCTTTGAGTTTTTAAAATAATTAGGACTAACTTATTCCTTGCCACCCATTCTGAAACTAACTGCAGCTCTTTGTTAAGTGTTGCAGTCATTTCAGTTGCTGTAGTAGCTGACGTGTATAGTGTTGAGTAATCCGCCATAACACATACTTTTTTCCAACAGCAGACTATGATTGATAATGTCAAGAACCGCACTGGTCTAACAAAACAGCTCACACAATCTTTTTTTCATCAATTTCTCTCAGCCAAACATCAGTAATTTGTGTGGTTGTTGATTGTCCTTCCCTATAAGCGTGCTGAAAGTCTGTTGTCAATTTGTTTACTGTAAAATAGCATTGTATCTGGTCAAACACCTTTTTTTCCAAAACTTAACTAAGGGTTGGTAACAGGCTGATTGGTCAGTTACTTGAGCCAGTAAAGGGGGCTTTACTATTCTTAGGTAGCGGAATGACTTTTGCTTCCCTCCAGATACAATACAAACACTTTCTAGTTGACTTAAATTGAAGATATGGCAAATAGGAGTGACAATATCATCCGCTATTATACTCAGTAATTTTCCATCCAAGCTGTCTGACCCCGTGGCTTGTCATTGTTGATAGACAACAATCATTTTTTCACCTCTTCCACACTCACTTTACGGAATTAAAAATTACAGTTCTTGTCTCTCAAAACTTTGTAAGATATATTTGGATGTGTAGTGTCAGCGGTTGATGCTGGCATGTCATGCCTAAATTTGCTAACCTTGCCAATGAAATAATCATTGAAGTAGTTGGCAATATCAGTCGGTTTTGTAATTGAATGAGCCGTCTAATTCAATGAATGATGGAACAGAGTTTGCCTTTTTTTCTCAACATTTCATTGAAGGTGCTCTAAAGCTTTTTACTATCATTCTTTGTCATTTATCTTTGTTTCATAGTGTAGTTTCTTCTTCTATTTATTCAGTTTAAGTCACATGATTGCTCAATTTGCAGCCAGGTTAATTTGATATTCCTTTTCCTCATCCATCTCAACCATACATTTTTTCAATTCCTCATCAACATCAATTTGTCATTTTTTTTATGGGTTCATGCTTTTTAGTAACTGGGATAAGCAATGTCATAAATGTGTCCAGTGCAACATCCGTTTTCTCCTTTACACTACGGACCAACATCATTTACATCAACAACATAGAAATCACTACAAAACGTATTGTATGACCTCTTATACACCATATTAGGCCCTGCCTTTGGAACTTTGGTTTTCCTAGATATGGCTATTACATTGTGATCACTAAATCCTATGGATTTGGAAACTGCTTTCAAGGAAATTTCTGCAGCATTAGTAAAGATGTGATCAATATATGTTAATGATTTCATTCCTGTGCTGATTGTAACTACCCTGGTAGGTTGACTGATAACCTGAAACAGGTTGCAGGCAATGGTTACAGTTTGAATCTTTTTCTTGAGTGGGCAGCTTGATGAAAGCCAGTTAAACTGTATATTTTCTGGGTAATTTAAATATTAAGTCGGAAGTTTACATACACCTTAGCCAAATACATTTATATTCAGTTTTTCACAATTCCTGACATTTAATCTGAGTAAAGATTCCCTGTCTTAGGTCAGTTAGGATCACCACTTTATTTTAAGAATGTGAAATGTCAGAATAACAGTAGAAAGAATGATTTATTTCAGCTTTTATTTATTTCAGCACATTCCCAGTGGGTCAGACGTTTACATACACTCAATTTGTATTTGGTAGCATTGCATTTAAATTGTTTAACCTGGGTCAAACGTTTCGGGTAGCCTTCCACAAGCTTCCCACAATAAGTTGGGTGAAATTTGGCCCATTCCTCCTGCCAGAGCTGGTGTAACTCAGTCAGGTTTGTAGGCCTCCTTGTTCGCACATGCTTTTTCAGTTCTGCCCACAAATGTTCTATAGGATTGCGGTCAGGGCTTTGTGATGGCCATTCCAATACCTTGACTTTGTTGTCCTTAAGCCAACTTTGGAATTATGCTTGGGGTCATTGTCCGTTTGAAAGACCCATTTGTGACCAAGCTTTAACTTCCTGACTGATGTGTTGAGATGTTGCTTCAATATATCCCCCTAATTTCCTTCCTCATGATGCCATCTATTTTGTGAAGTGCACCATTCCCTCCTGCAGCAAAGCACCCCCACAACATGATGCTGCCACCCCATGTTTCATGGTTGGGATGGTGTTCTTCAGCTTGCAAGCCTCCCCATTGTTCCTCCAAACATAACGATGGACATTATGGCCAGACAGTTATATTTTTGTTTCATCAGACCAGAGGACATTTCTCCAAAAAGTACGATCTTTGTCCCCATGTGCATTTGCAAACCGTAGTCTGGCTTTTTTATGGTGGTTTTGGAGCAGTTGCTTCTTCCTTGCTGAGCGGCCTTTCAGGTTATGTCAATATAGGACTCGTTTTACTGTGGATATAGATACTTTTGTACCTGTTTCCTCCAGCATCTTCACAAGGCCCTTTGCTGTTGTTCTGGGATTGATTTGCACTTTTCGCACCAAAGCACATTCATCTCTAGGAGACAGAACGCATCTCCTTCCTGACCGGTATGAAGGCTGCATGGTCCCATTGTGTTTATACTTGAGTACTATTGTTTGTACAGATGAACGTGGTACCTTCAGGCATTTGGAAATTGTTCCCAAGGATGAACCATACTTGTGGAGGTCTACAATTTGTGGAGGTCTTGGCTGATTTCTTTTGATTTTCCCATGATGTCAAGCAAAGAGACACAGACTTTGAAGGTCGGACTTGAAATACATCCACAGGTACACCTCCAATTGACTCAAATTATGTCAATTACCCAGAAGCTTCTAAAGCCATGGCATCATTTTTGGAAATTTTACAGGCTGTTTAAAGTCACAGTCAACTTAGTGTATGTAAACTTCTGACCCACTGGAATTGTGATACCGTGAATTATAAGTGAAATAATCTGTCTGTAAACATTTTTTGAAAATTACTTGTCATGCACAAAGTACAGTAGATGTCCTAACCGACTTGCCAAAACTGTAGTTTGTTAACAAGAAATTTGTGGAGTAGTTGAAAAATTAGTTTTAATGACTCTAACCTAAGTGTATGTAAACCTCCGACTTCAACTGTACCTCTGTTGATATCACATACATAAAAAAAAAAATTGTCACACATGCTGGCCTTCTAGGCAGAGTTCTTCTGTCCAGTGTCTGTGTTCTTTTGCCCATCTTAATCCTTTATTTTTAATGGCCAGTCTGAGATATGGCTTTTTCTTTGCAACTCTGCTTAGAAGCCCATCATCCCGGGGTGGTCTCTTCACTGTTGACGTTGAGACTGGTGTTTTGCGGGTACTATTTAATGAAGCTGCCAGTTGAGGACTTGTGAGGCATCTTTTTCTGGAACTAGACACTCAAATGTACTTGTCCACTTGCTCAGTTGTGCACCGGGGCCTCCCACTCTTTCTATTCTGGTTAGAGACAGTTTGCGCTGTTCTGTGAAGGGAGTAGTACACAGCGTTGTACGAGATCTTCAGTTTCTTGGCAGTTTCTCGACTGACAAGTTTCAGAAGAAAGTTCTTTGTTTCTGCCCATTTTGAGCCTGTAATCGAACCCACAAATGCTGATGCTCCAGATACTCAACTAGTCTAAAGAAGGACAGTTTTATTGCTTCTTTAATCAGAACAACAGTTTTAAGCTGTGCTAACATAATTGCAAAAGGGTTTTCTAATGAACAATTAGCCTTTTAAAGTTATAAACTTGGATTAGCTAACACAATGTGCCATTGGAACACAGGAGTGATGGTTGCTGATAATGGGCCTCTGTGCGCCTATGTAGATATTCCATAAAAAATCAGCCGTTTCCAACCTAAATAGTCATTTACAACATTAACAATGTCTCCACTGTATTTCTGATCATTTTGATGTTATTTTCATGGACAAAACAATTGCTCTTCTTTCAAAAACAAGGACATTCCTAAGTGAACCCAAACGGTAGTGTATGTTAACATGGGCTATTTTTAGCACTTTTCTGGGGTGCTTGCTTGTTTCCATTGCTTTACTGGGAAGCTTAGGAGAAGTAGATATTCTCATGTTATTTATGTTAGTGCAGGGTGATCTGCACACAGTGGACTTCCTACTAGGGCACACCGCCTCAGTGCTAACACCATAAATCTGGTTCATAGACACATGATTGCTGCATACAATAGCTATAGGATCAGGGCAGTTAGAGGGACATAAATTAGGTTACTTACATTGTGTCTACCAATGCCCCTGGTATAATGTACATTTGCTAAAGCATTATGATGACTCAGCGACACAATGGTAGGGATTAACTGAGAAGGGTTCATTGATAAGTCATTGTCTCAACACAACCTTATCTTCTTAGGGAGTGGCAGCAGAGGTGACGGTTTTGGAGAGTCTGGCGTGCCCAAAGTAAAATGCCTGCCACTCAGGCCCAGAAAATAGGATATGCACATAATTAGTAGTATTGGATAGGAAACACTCTGAAGTTTCTAAAAGTGTTAAAATAATGTATGTGAGTATAACAGAACTGATATAGCAGGCGAAAACCAGAGGAAAACCCATCCAGAGGAAAACCCAAGATTTATGGATATAATAAATGACTTTTTCTAACAAAAGAACCATTGGATGTCTTCGTTGGACACTTGGGAAGCCCTCAGCAGAAGTTCTTCGAAAGGTAAGTGATTTATTTTAGCTCTGATATGGGTTTTGTGTGACCCGCGCTGGATATGAATTTATGTTAATGTTGAAAATATGAGAGGTGCTATCCTCAAACAATCAAATGTTGTGCTTTCGCCGTAAAGCCTTTTTGAAATCTGACAACGCTGTGATATTGCCACGAATCAGAGCTTTTGATGACTATGCAACACTTGTATATTGATGAATGCTTAATAATTCAACTTTGGGATTTTGAATTTGGCGCCTTACATTTCACCGGGTAGTGTCTGGAGTGGCCCGCTAGCGCTCCGCTTCTCCCTATTTATAAAGCTGTGAAAGGATCCAGGAACCCAAATTATTTAGGTGGATCCCATACTCCATATAAAATGTGTTTTGTTTTCCGAAAGGTATCGAAATTTTCAACAAAAGTAGCCAATAGTGAAGAGAAAGAATCATTGTTTTTGCACCAGGAACAGTCATATTTCTTACCATGGAGCTGCCCACAATCGGACCTCTGACAGATGGAGAAGCCCCACTCGATTTAGAGCAGGGACGGAAGGTTGCCGACATCCACTTCGAAATCGTAGGGGAAGGAGTAAGAGTAGGCTCAGCGGCTGCAGACACAGGTGCCCCCAGCGACGAAGGTGCAGGGAGATTAGGCTCTAGAGATCATCTGGGACTAACTTTGTTAGTTTAGCGTTAGTCTACTTCGTTAACTTACCTAGTTTAGCGGCTCTTTCATGCAGACTTTAACCTGTCAGTTAGGCAGGATTACGAGACTAGCTGTTAAAAGCTAACCGTGTCACGGAATCCATGCAAAAACAAATTAGGTATTTATGTTTAACAAAGATTGGTAATGTTTTAGTTAAAATAACAAACCAAATGTTTCCAGTATACAGTGTTCAGCTGCCAATTCTGATGATGTCAGATATTAATCAGTCTTTTCCCTGCGCCTTCTGGATGATAGCAGGGTGAACAGGCCATGGCTCGGCTAGTTGATGTCCTTGATAATCGTTTTGGCCTTCCTGTGACATCAGGTGCTGCAGGTGTCCTGGCAGACTGCACCACCCTCTGGAGAGCCCTGCGGTTGCGGGTGGTGCAGTTGCCGTACCAGGTGGTAATACAGCCCGACAGGATACTCTCAATTGTGCATCTGTAAGTTTGTGAGGGTCTTAGGGGCCAAGACAAATTTCTTCAATCTCCTGAGGTTGAAGATGCACTGCTGCGCCTTCTTCACCACACTGTCTGTGTGGGTGGACCATTTCAGATGGTCAGTGATGTGTACACCGAGGAACTTGAAGCTTTTCACCTCCACTGCAGTTCCGTTGATGTGTGCTTAGGGCAGTGGTGGTCATAACATTTCTTCAGCCGGTGATCGTCAAGGAAATAACTGCCGGTCTCACGGTAATTGACCGTTAATTAACATGAACACATATAGCATCTTCCGGCTTCAACACATACAAGCCACTGATGCAGACCTTTAGAATATCTACATTTTAAAAAGTGTAATAAATCCATGTAATATAGCCTACACCTTCACAATAAATCCATTATTTATTTTAGACAGGTCTAAAAAAAACATGATATGAAGAAAATGTAGTCTACTTCAGAAGAACAGAATAGTATACTCTGAATTGTCCTTATGTTAAATTAAGCCATATTGCTGTGGGCTCCATAAATGTATTTAGCGGACAAGATTTGCTTTGTATTTAGCTGACAATATTTGTTATTAATGTAACTTTAATTGTTCTACAAACGTTGGGCTATATGTTATGATTTTTAATACATTGTAAGGCTGCATGATGCAACTTTGAAAAAAGCATGAGCTCTGCGCAGTCTGTACACACTTCATCAGTCTCTCATTCACAATTTGACAAGCACTTTGTAATGACTTGAATTTTCTGAAGGCATCCCCTTTGTGTGGCCGTAATGCCCCCTTAAATAAAATCCATGGCTTTTGCAGCCAGTGGCTGTTGTGCCCTTGGGCTAAATGTTATAATTATAATTTCCTTCTCCCTGAGTCCTGCGTGCTCTGAAGCACCTCTCACTCAGATGGCTCAGCATCATGTGATCGGGTCTTTCTCACAGGCTACAAGTGAAGACTGACACATCGGGGATGCAACTGCGCGCGTCCTTATCCAATTCCCGAGGTGCATATGGAAGATATTGGAAGAACTGTCCACATGTACTTTTCGTCAACAAGGTGAGTAGGCCTAATGAACAGCAAAAGCACTACGTCAATCTACTATCCACCATAGTACAAAAGTTGACCTATTCTGTGCTAGAAATAAATATTCCAAATATCGTCTGGGACAGTTGTGGGATGTGATAGATCCCAAATTAATACAACCACTAGAATCAAAAATACTTTTTTACGCAATGAGGCTGACGCAACAGATCAGAACGTTTAGCTTAAAATGTTGATAAACTATTAGGCTATTTCTTCACATTATAAGTGCAGCAATGCACACACAGCCGTAAGCTATAAGCACAAATGTTCCATTAGCGGGGAAAACACCATTATGAAAAGTAACCGCAAATGTGATTATGCATGTAATACTTATTATGAGTGTGTATTTTTATGGTGAAAATTATCTTCCCAAAACTTGAAACTCACGCGCTGCTTATGTGTGCCAGTTAGGCTCTACACCCCTTGAAAAGCGGATTAATTTGCTTAATTTTAAGAAGTTATTTGGACACTTTAGTTGTGATACAAACTTTATTAAAACATAAAGGCCTATGGGCTAGGCTACATGAGGTGTGCAACTATGATTAGAAAAAGTCACACAAAAAAAGGCATTGCTTCTTGTGATAGGCTAATATTGTCACCCACCAGACTATTCTTGATTTAATCTCGTCTTTCAATATACTAAATAATATATATGTGAAATTTGTTTTGATTAGAATGGACCCTTTTCATGCACCTGTCTCGAAACAGTGGAAGGGGAAAAGAATGTATCTATGCACTTAAATAGCGGATGGAGGACGCTTTTCCTGTGGTTCATTTTTATGCCAGCCAGGCAATACTCCTATTGTAAAGAGAAGCAATGTGCTTAATATTAGGAAAGTTGATAAATAAATATAGTAGGCATAGCCTATAGAAAGCTGATGGGATCCTCCTCTTTTTAATAGAGGCCATCACTGTGTTTTCTCACGCAATTGCATAGCCAATAGAAATGTTGCGCAACATGAGCTCATGGGCTCTCGTGAAGTGCTTGATTAGATTTTCGTTTACATTTGCATTGATATCTGAGTGACTAGAGGGACAATAGAGTGCTGAGTACCAGGCTGTTAGCAAGTTTAGTAGACTACTAATGACCATCAGAAGCATCAGAGCTTGGAGAAGCATAATTACCATGACTAATTGGTCACGTGGAATTTGACAGCCTTCATGACTCGTGACCCTAAGCGTGCTCCCTCGGGTGTCTCTGGAAGTCCACGATCAGCTCCTTCGTTTTCTTGATGTTGATGAAGAGGTTATTTTTCTGGCACCACTCCGCCATGGCCCTCACCTTCTCCCTGTAGGCTCTCTTCATTGTTGGTAATCAGGCCTACTACTGTTGTGTTGTCTGCAAACTTGATGATTGAGTTGGAGGCGTGCATGGCCACGCTGTCATTGGTGAACAGGGAGTACAGGAGGGGGCTGAGCATGCACCCTTGTGGGGCCCCTGTGTTGGGGATCAGCGTAGAGGAGGTGTTGTTTCCTACCTTCACTACCTGGGGGCAGCCCGTCAGGAAGTCCAGGACCCAGTTACACAGGGCGGGGTTCAGACACAGGGCTCCGAGCTTAATCATGAGCTTGGAGGGTACTAGGGTGTTGAAGGCTGAGCTGTAGTCAATGAACAGCATTCTTACATAGGTATTCCTCTTGTCCAGATGGGATAGGGCAGTGTGCAGTGGGATTGCATCATCTGTGGATCTATTGGGGCGGTATGCAAATTGAAGTGGGTCTAGGGTGTCAGGTAAGGTGCAGGTGACATGATCCTTATCTAGCCTCTCAAAGCACTTCATGATGACAGAAGTGAGTGCTACAGAGCAATAGTCATTTAGTTCAGTTACCTTTGCTTTCTTGTGTACAGGAACAATGGTGGACATCTTGAAGCAAGTGGGGACAGCAGACTTGGATATGGAGAGATTGAATATGTCCGTAAACACTCCAGCCAGCTGGTCTGCCATGCTCTGAGGATGTGGCTAGGGATGCTGTGTGGGCCGGCAGCCTTGCGAGGGTTAACATGCTTAAACGGCTTACTCAGAGAATGAGAGCACACAGTCCTTTGGAGCGGGCCGCGTCGGTGGCACTGTGTTATCCTCAAAGCGGGTGAAGAAGGTGTTTAGCTTGTCCGGAAGCAAGACGTTGGGAGCAAGAGGTCAGTAATCTATTTTATTCCTTTTACAATTTCCTCCCTATTGATGAGATCAATTTTGCTTTCATGTTATAATCTTGTGTATATTTTGTTTTCATGTATTTTCATGAGGACCACCTATTGAAATATGTTTTTTTTTACTTTCTTGTGTATTCCACAATGATTTTAATGGCATTTTACTGTGTGGTTGTATTGTGTTTTAAAATGATCAAATAAATCAAATCATGATTTCAGTGTTCTTCAGGTCAGAAATTCAGAGCTCTAGGAAGAGGCCCAGGGCTTCTGACCTGGAATTCCGACTTGGATAAACGTCCAAACGATTTGTTTTCAGTCGTAACTCGTTTTTACCGAGTTTCCAGGTGTCTTGAACGCATTGAAGTCAGGAGAGTTCCGAGTTCCCAGTAGTTTTGAACACGGCATTGAAAGGGCCAAACACACGGCTTGCGTCGGGTGTTTACGTCATGACGTTGCCTAGGAAGTGAACACGTGTGAGGAAAAATAAGGAATCCACGCTTGCTGAGGCCACAAACCTTGAGTAGGTAAAGTTATTGTTATTTGTGTAGCTAATCCGATATGTCAAACAGATCTGGTAAACATTCAAACGTAGCTCTATAACTATAGTGTGTATGGGAACCAGCCCGTGGTCTTCGATCTTCTTGAAAATGTGTTCAGTTAACGTTACTCAACTTGTAAACTTGAGACAATTTCCACTCCGCTAGCTAGATTGCTAACGTTAGCCATATGCATTGCGTCTTAATTTACCGCAATTATGGGGTGGTCGTTGTCATGTGTTTGTAGCTGTGTGCCATTGTAGTTGTATAATCTTTGGATACTCTACAGTACATAATATAATCAGCAAATTGGGCTAACTGAGATGAGTTAACTGAGTAGCTAGAAGTAACTACTTGTATAGTCAGCTAACGGTAACTAGGTAGGCATTGTGTAATATTGACGGGTATTTTATTTTGTTTCAGGAAAGTTCTGCCTCAACTGTAAACTTCAACATGGCTGTCAGGGCATCTTTCGAGAAGAACAACGAAATAGGCTGCTTCGCCAAATTAACCAACACATATTGCCTAGTTGCAATTGGCGGGTCAGAGAACTTCTATAGGTAAGAGATGTGGCATCTTTAGCTGATCAGATCGAACCTTCAGCGGCATAGCTAACTAGCTTGAGATGGTACATTTTCAATTTTCAACCAACCTTGACGATACTTCCCTCATTTTCTAATAGAAAGGCACCAGTATTTGTATTTATTTGGGGATCCCCATTAGCTACTTTTCCCGGGGTCCAAACATATTAAAGCACTTACATTACGCATATATATTTTTAAATGTAACGTTTGTTTAACTAGGCAAGTCAGTTAAGAACAAATGTTTATTTACGAAGACTCCTTACCTGGGAACAGTGGGTTAACTGCCTTGTTCAGGGGCAGAAGGACAGATTTGACATAGCTCATCCATATATGTATATATTCTTATTCCATTCCTTTACTTAGATTTGTGTGTTAGATATTACTGCACTGTTGCAACTAGAAGCACAAGCATTTCGCTACACTCGCAATAACATCTGCTAACCATGTGTATGTGACCAATAAAATTTGAGTTGTGTGTCATTCAAAGCACACTTGATTTCTGAATCACGCTCATGAAGCAGCACTTTGCGGTGGACACTCACCAGTCTTGATCAAGAGGACAGAGCATAAGAGTAAATTCCATAACAAATGGACAAGTAAAATTGTATTAAGCTTACATACAGTATTGACAGCTTTCTCCAGGGAATTTTGTTATAAATGAGCATAGAGTACCACAAAATGAGTCACAAAACCCTAGCGGTCAATCAGGGAAATGGTTCCAATTGTCGAGGCAAAGGTAAGAATTTCTGGATGAAATATCTAATGTTAGTTAAAGGTAAAAGTCACCTTGTCCAAGAGAGATTTACATGGTTATCAAAACGTCACGCCGGGGTAAGCCTATACGAAACACAGTGCTTATTTTAAGTTTCTAAAATCCTGTATGGGAAAAAACGTTTGGAACCATTTTCCTGTTTGACCGCTAGGTTTTGAGTATTGACACCTCCACTGCGGGGCTCTATTGCTGTCATGGTAACATGAAATCTATGATTACAGTGTCTTTGAAGGCGAGTTGTCAGAAACCATCCCAGTTGTACATGCCTCAATAGCAGGATGTCGGATAATTGGAAGAATGTGTGTGGGTGAGTATAGCTCTGTAGCAGATTAACATTGAAGGTCAAACAGCTAGGCTTTGTGCAAGTGCACAAAGAAACACAAAGCAATGTCATCAGTTCAACGAGAGTGGAGTACTCAATTATGCTTTATGTAAGACCAACACTGCACTTTCTATTTACTGAAAATAATTAGAATAATTGACTGTCACGATGAATGTGCTAAATTTTAAACAATTTTGCACTTAGCCCAGCTAACCCTGCTCAACTACTTCCACACTAAATTTGCTCTTCAGGGAATCGTCATGGACTCCTGGTGCCCAACAACACTACTGACCAGGAGCTGCAGCACATTAGGAATTGTCTTCCAGACACGGTGAAGATCCAGAGGGTAGAGGAGAGGCTCTCAGCACTGGGGAATGTCATAGCCTGTAATGACTATGTGGCCCTGGTGCATCCTGATCTGGACAGGGTGAGAAAAAACAACTCTCTTGCCTCATGCCTCTTATGTTTGTCATGCATAATTGCAGTGCTGCCAACTCTCACGCGTTGGGCGTGAGACACACATTTTAGCCTCTTCCCACACCACACTTATTTCTCACGCGTTGAAAAAAGTACTGCTTTTATTTTCTAATTCTGTGTGTCAACTTTCAACTGTGCCTCCAAATCGCTTTGAAATGGGAGAATATTGCGCCTGCAATTCTACAACAGGATTGTAACCTCAGAAGCTTCACCCGGGAGATCCACCATTTTCTGCCACCGCACTGTGAACCGCGGCAGATTGAAGCTTGCAATTTTGTTTATTAAGGGCCTGGGACCAAGGCGATTGGATGCGCGTTTGTAAAGAAACGTCCCTCACGATTAGAGTGGCGCAGGCAGCCACGGCAGACTGGACAGGCACGTTTGTTCTCTGCTGATCAAAGTTCATGAGCTCAATTGTCAAAAGAGCAGCACAGGAAACTTGTAGCACTGTTTGCACACATAATTGGCAACAAATGAATTTGCTGTCACTCCTGTCCCTGTCGCAGAATGCTTCCTTTTGACAGCATGTGATAATATAGCCTGGTACTAGTTATTCAATCCAATGCTTGCATGAGCCTAGATCCATAGACTACATTATTCACCATTGGCAATTTATTCAGCATTGGCAATTTAGCACTAGGTTCATTAGGCTGTAACATCGAAAAAGGCAGCGTTCAGCAGGACATTTGGTAGGGTGACCTGATTTGTCAAACTGTATTATGAACATTATTTTGCCCAATCAGTTTGAACCCAAATGTCTAACTGATTCTAGTGGGGGGACAATACATTGAAAGATAATTTAGGTTGGGTGTAGGGGCAGACTTTGGCTGTCATCTTGTCTTAACCTGTTACGGATCCAATCCCGTGAACGGGATCGATTTTGACAACATCCGGTGAAATGCAGAGCGCCAAAAAAAGTATTTACGGCGAAAGCAGAACATTTGATTGTCTGAGGACAGCGCCCCGCTCAAAAACTCAATTAGCATAATAACATAACCAGCAGAGGTGTCACAAAACTCAAAAATAGCATAAAATAAATCACTTACCTTTGATCTTCCTCTGGCATATCAAAGCGTCCAGGTTACACAATAAAAGGTCATTTTGTTCGATAAAGTTCATCTTTATATCCATATAGCTTAGTTTGGTTGGCGCGTTTTGTTCAGTAATCCACATGCCCAAAGGCTTTCATCCATGCAGAGAAACGATATCCAAAAAGTACCCGTAAAGTTTGTCGAAAAAAGTCAAACAGCATTTGTAATCAATACTCAGATACCCTAAAATGAATATACACTATAATATTTCAGACGGAATATAACCTGCTGAATAGAAGAGAAAAAGAACTGGGAGCGCATTCCCTGTTACGCGCAAAATCCAAAACAGGACACTTGACGTGAACTCAGGAACAAGTGGTCTTACTCCCTTGATTTTCATGATTAAAGCTTCCAACCTTTTTCTAAAGACTGTTGACATCTAGTGGAAGCCATAGGAACTGCAATCTGGGGGTTAAACTATGAGGCTTTGAATAGCTGGCCTTGAAAACAGTGTGACATGACTGATTCAGACAACCCAGATGGATTTTGTTCTAGATTCATCAGTTTTTTTTTCACAATAGCTAATATAATCATAACAATTCCCTTCCCCTACAATGGGTGAAAATATAGACTAATTAGTGTTCTAATCTCAGCAAGAACACTACTGTTATTCCCCATACTTATTATTGAACTTCTTCCCATTTTTGCCTGTGTAATAAGGCAATTTGAAATCTGATATGCCAATTCGTGTCTTTAATTTAAGATTTTTATTCCATCAGAGTATTTTTTAAGCCTTTATGGACAGTGTTGAGTATAGGCTAAGTCAGTGGTTCCCAAGCTGTGGGGCGCACTACTAATAATTACAGTATAAATTGCATTTAAAAAGGAAACCCTGATAAATGTGTAACTTTGTTTGACAAGTGGTTCTAAAACGTCATGAAATTACCTTTTTAAATTATGTATAATATAACCAACTTTGAAAACAACCGCTAGCTACAACAATTGTTTAAAAATCGCCTATATTGTGAGAGATTGTAATGGTGTCTTTTTGTAAGCACTAACTCCGCCATGGTTGGTTGGACAAAGCCTGTTTTTGGATAAATGCCGAAAATAAGGTCTGTGGTGAACACAGGCTTAGGAGATCTTATGTTTTGTTTGCTATTCATTTTTCCCATAGGGATGGCTGAACGAACAAGCGGTAACTAATTTCTGGGTTTTATGACTACAAGCTGTCGTGCTCTATTGTGCCATTGCCATTAGAATGTTGGAAGCTTAACCACCAGAATTCAATGTAATGGGGCAGCTATGTTTTTGGATTGTAACTGGTGATAGAGGTACCAAATTGCATACACAGAGATGGACAGGGTTTTATAAAGATTTGTAAATACAGGGCCATTTAATTCACACATTAACCCCACAGAAGCCTTTTTCCAAAAAGCTGTCCGAATTGCTGATTTCTGAAGATTCTGTCAATTGCACAATTGGTTATATTATATATACATGCTCGTTATATTATATGTAAGTTGGTTATTATATACAATTTGAAAGGTAATTTCATGACCTTTCAGACCCATTTGTTCAACCAGGTTTAAAATGTTTCGGGGGTTTCCTTTTTAAAGCAATCTATACAGGTAATTCTGATATGTATCCTGGAAGACCTGTTCTGTTGACCTGAGCATTATGAAAATGTGTCTGATGGATCGAAGCTTTCCAATGATTTATGTTTAAAGGGCATAAGTGAGCAATAATTTGTTGTATATTGACATTGTTTGTCATTGGGAAATTTAATGGGATGGAGGGATGAAATCTAGTGATTGAACACAGAAAGCTACCATTGATGCACTGCTGTCAGACATTTTCCAACTCTAGGGACATAGACCCCCCCACCCCCTTGGCGAATGGACTATAGGTCATAAAATGAGAATAGGCTATATTGAAATGCCCCTTGCCTCAAATATCCTCTTGGCATTTTAGTATTGTGCACAAGCTGCTATGCAGAAATGGTTGGCATAAATGCAAAATGTCTTGCCTAATGTAGAGTAAGATGATGGTTTACTTACCTCAATTTCGACTTTGACTCATCTGCACTGGGCTCTTTCTGTAATCCTGACCCAATTTTCAGGCTACCCAAGTCTAAACTCTGGCGTTAGAGGCAAGTGAGGGGGGATTCTGGGAAGATTAAGTAAACGTGTGAAAACCAGCCACCTCTACCTTCAATTCTACCGAAACTGCAATGTTCTCTGCTTTTATGAAACATGGCTCTCGGACAAGATACACCCCATGGCTATCCAACTCGATGGATTCTTTATTCACCGTGTGGACAGGACAGCGGAGTTAGGAAAATCGAGGGGGAGGAGTTCATCAACAACTGGTGTGCTGACTTGAGCGCGGTGGAAGAGCCCACCCATTGTACACAGACTTGGAATACATGTTCAAATGCAGATCCCTCCTACAGTTTATGTCGGAAGTTTACATACACCGTAGCCAAATATATTTAAACTCAGTTTTTCACAATTCCTGACATTTAATCCTAGTAATTCCCTGTCTTAGGTCAGTTAGAATCACCACTTTATTTTAAGAACGTGATATGTCCGAATAATAGTAGAGAGAAGGATTTATTTCAGCTTTTTATTTCTTTCATCACATTCCCAGTGGGTCAGACGTTTACATACACTCAATTTGTATTTGGTAGCATTGCCTTTTAAATTGTTTAACTTGGGTCAAATGTTCCGGGTAGCCTTCCACAAGCTTCCCACAATAAGTTGGGTGAATTTTGGCCCATTCCTCCTGACAGAGCTGGTGTAACTGAGTCAGGTTTGTAGGCCTCCTTGCTCGCACACACTTTTCATTTCACAAATGTTATAAAGGATTGAGGTCAGGGCTTTGTGATGGCAACTCCAATACCTTGACTTTGTTGTCCTAAAGCCATTTTGCCACAACGTTGGAAGTATGTTTTGGGTCATTGTCCATTTGGAAGACCCATTTGCGACCAAGCTTTGACTTCCTGACTGATGTCTTGAGATGTTGCTTCAATATATCCACATAATTTTACTTCCTCATGATTCCATCTATTTTGTGAAGTGCACCAGTCCCTCTTGCAGCAAAGCACCCTCACAACATGATGCTGCCACCCCCGTGCTTCACGGTTGGGATGGTGTTCTTCGGCTTGCAAGCCTCCCCCTTTTTCCTCCAAACATAATGATGGTCATTATGGCCAAACAGTTCTATTTTTGTTTCATCAGACCAGTGGACATTTCTCCAAAAAGTACAATCTTTGTCCCCATATGCAGTTGCAAACCATAGTCTGGCTTTTTTTATGGCGGTTTTGGAGCAGTGGCTTCTTCCTTGCTGAGCGGCCTTTCAGGTTATGTCGATATAGGACTCGTTTTACTGTGGATATAGATACTTTTGAAACCTGTTTCCTCCAGCGTCTTCACAAGGTCTTTTGCTGCTGTTCTGGGATTGATTTGCACTTTTCGCACCAAAGTATGTTCATCTCTAGGAGACAAAATGCATCTTCTTCCAGAGTATTATGACGGCTACGTGGTCCCATGGTGTTTATACTTGAGTATTATTGTTTTTATACTGATGAACGTGGTACCTTTAGGCATTTGGAAATTGTTCCCAAGGATGAACCAGACTTGTAGAGGTCTACAATTTTTTTCTGAGATCTTGGCTGATTTATTTAGCATTTCTCATGATGTCAAGCACAGGGGCACTGAGTTTGAATGTAGGCCTTGAAATGCATCCACAGGTACACCCCCAATTGACTCAAATGATGTCTCAAATAAAGGCACAGTCAACTTCTGATCGACTGGAATTGTGATAGTGAAATAATCTGTCTGTAAACAATTGTTGGAAAAATGACTTGTGTCATGCATAAAGTAGATGTCCTAAACGACTTGCCAAAACTATAGTTTGTTATCAAAAAATTTGTGGAGTGGTTGAAAAATGAGTTTTAATGACTCCAACCTAAGTGTATGTAAACTTCTGACTTCGTCTGTACTTCCCGAGGAGTTTTCAGCTGTTATTGTGACTGTTGTGTACATTCAACCTCCGGACAAGAAAAATAATAAGCTGGCACTTAACGAACTGTACAAGGCTATAAACAAGCAGGAGAACTTACATCCAGAGGCTGCTTTTCTAGTTGCAAGTGATTTTTATTTTTTAAATTATGTGTCATTAAGACACGTGATGTCCAACTTCCATCAACACGTCTCCCTCGGCACTAGGGGCAATAAAGTCCTAGAACACTGTTATTCTACCCTCAAGCAAGCATACAAGGCCCTACCTCGTCTGCTATTAGGTGCTAGCACTACATAGCTGATTCAAATAATCAACTAATCATCTCGCTTTGATACTGTTATGGCAAAAACCAAAACAAGTTTTGGAAACACTACCCTAGACCCACTCCAAGCCCACTACATCACTGGGGCCAAGCTCCCTGCCGTCCAGGACCTCTGTCAGGCGGTTTGAAATGGCCCAGAAAATCTTTAGACTCCACTCACCCAAGCCATAGACTGACTTTTCTCTCTGGCCCCACACGGCAAGCGGTACCGGTGCATCAATCTGACACCTGAACGTCTATCCACAAGCCGTAAGACTGCTAAATAGCCAACTATACTGAACTAAAATAAATGCAACATGTAAAGTGTTGGTTTCATGAGCTGAAATAAAAGATCCAAGACATTTTCCATATGTCCAAAGAGCTTATTTCTCTCAAATTTTGTGCACAATTGTTTACATCCCTGTTAGTGAGCATTTCTCATTTTCCCTTGATAATGCATCCACCTGACAGGTGTGGCATATCAAGAAGCTGATTAAAACAGCATGATAATTACACAGGTGTACCTTGTGCTGTGGACAATAAAAGGCCGCTCAAAAATGCGCAGCTTTGTCACAACACAATGCCACAGATGTCTCAAGTTTTGAGGGAGCGTGCAATTGGCATGCTGACTGCGGGAGTGTCCACCAGAGCTCTTGATAGAGAATTGAATGTTAATTTCTCTACCATAAGCCACCTCCAACATCGTTTTAGAGAATTTGGCAGTACGTCCAACCGGGCCTCAACTGCAGACCATGTGCCAGCCCAGGACCACCTTCACAATCGTCTGAGACCAGCCAGCCAACCGAACAGCTGATGAAACTGGGGGTTTGCACAACTGAACAGTTTCTGCACAAACTATCTTAGGGAAGCTCATCTGCATGCTTGCCGTTCCTCACCAGGGTCTTGACCTGACTGCAGTTTGGGGTCATAACTGACTTCAGTGGGCAAATGCTTACCTTCAATGGCCACTGGCATGCTGGATAAGTGTACTCTTCATGGATGAACCCTGGTTTCAACTGTTCTGGGCAGATGGCAGACAGTGTGTATGGTGTGTGGTTTGCTTACATCAACTGTTGCGGTTGGGGGTCGTACCTATCAGAGGGTGAGTCTATGCGTAGGACCTAGTTTTGTCCAGTTGGTTTTACACTGGCGCGGGTATAGCCGAACCTACCCCGTGGGGATGTTTCCTTGTCCTCTCGTATAGCTGGATTTAGGGCACTTGACGTTCAATTAATGTTTGACAATAAGCTTTAACTGGTTCCACTTCCTTGTCTCTCGCTCTACAGTTACTAGTTTCACTTTCCCTTATCTAGATTCTGTTACTCACTGCGTCTCTAGTAGCCGACCGTGGATACAGCCGGGGCGTCCCTCTCCTTGCTTTGCTAGAGCCTACTATACAGTACATTTGTAATACCTTTAACCTCGTCCGCTATCTTATTACTACCCAATAAGTCTAGTCAGCTTTAAAGGATTTGGTTTGACACAATTGGCATTTATCGATGGAAATTTGAATGCACAGAGATACCGTGACGATCCTGAGGCTCATTGTCGTCCCATTCATCCGCCGCCATCGCCTCATGTTTCAGCGTGATAATGCACAGCCCCATGTCGCAAGGATCTGTACACAATTCGTGGAAGCTGAAAATGTCCCAGTTCTTCCATGGGCCTGCATACACACCAGACATATCAACAGGCCACAATCAACAGCCTGATCAACTATGCAAAGATGTACCAGATACTGACTGGTTTTCTGATCCACGCCCCTAGCTTTGTTGTTTTTGATTAGTTAAATTTTTTTGTTTTCTTTACCCCCAAAACATGACCTGCCAAGCCGCGCTTCTTAACAAGCGCTCGCTTTAACCCAGAAGCCAGCTGCACCAATGTGTCGGAGGAAACATCGTTCAACTGACGACTGTAATCAGCCTGCAAGCGCACTGGCCCGCCACAATAGGTCGCTCGAGTGCGATGGGCCAAGTAAAGCCACCCCGGCCAAACCCTCCCCAAACCCGGATGACGCTGGGCGAATTTTGCGCTTTGCTATCGTACTACCGGTAACGATACAGCCTGGGATCGAACCCCAGGCTGTAGTGATGCCGCAACACTGCGATGCAGATCCTTAGACCGTGCCTTAGTCCATAGAAAAGGGTGTAATGAATTTCAATTGACTGGTTTCCTTACATTATTTTTTTCATGCTCATCCCTAGTACATTGTCTGATGTAGGGGATGTTAACACACTTCCCATGTTTGTTTAGGAGACTGAGGAGATCCTGGCGGACAGTCTGAAGGTGGAGGTGTTCCGTCAGACAGTAGCAGAGCAAGTTCTAGTGGGAAGCTACTGTGCCTTCAGCAATCAGGGGGGACTGGTACACCCCAAAACCTCCATAGAAGACCAGGATGAACTCTCCTCCCTACTCCAAGTGCCTCTGGTGGTGAGCGGTAGTTGTCATAGTGGTGCTTATGCTCATTTCTACATCGTCCCTAGCCCCGACTGCAAGGCTCATGTAGATCTGAATCAATCTGATACATAAAAGCAATGTGGTAAACCTTGCCCTCTGATAGGCTAAGTGGAAATTTCTCAATTGTTTACATTTTTGTTTTTGATCTACTTAAGTGCCCAGGGGGGCACATTGCATGAAGTTGTTGCTGAGTTCTTGAGGAGTTGCCAAATTTCCCCCTCTCTGGCACTCCACAGGCTGGAACAGTGAACCGTGGTAGCGAGGTCATCGCCGCAGGGATGGTGGTAAATGACTGGTGTGCCTTCACTGGGCTGGACACCACCAGCACAGAGCTGTCCGTCATCGAGAGTGTGTTCAGACTGAGCGAGGCTCAGCCCAGTGCCATCGCTACCACGATGAGAGACTCTCTAATTGACAGGTGAGTGATCACTTCTGACACCATGATAAACTCATACATTTTAGGCACCTAGAGGTTGCTTCATTTCCTTTTTCCACAAAAAAAATCTATGTATGAACGGAAAGGCAGGGTTAAGATTGAGCCCGAGAAACGGGCATAGCCACTTCATCCGTTTGTAATGCAAAGTTGTCTTATGTCACAGCGCGTGGCTTTTAGTTTTTGAAGCAGCATTTGGCTCGTGGGCTATATGTTTGAGGCCCCTGCTTTCATCCGTTTAGAGATCTGACTTTCATAAAACCATGAGCAATTTGCTCACGTTCAGCTGTGTTCAACACTAGACTGAATCTGTGTTCTGAGTAGGCTATTAAAGTTGCCATACAGCCTCCTTTTCACCTATTTTATCATGTGATTTACCTGACAACGAGGGCGTTCGACTTGTTAGGCAAACGCAGCCAACTAGACGAAAGTCGACGAGTGACGTCGGGGGAGGTGCATCTGCGACAACTTAGTTGGCCACTGTTGTGTTTTTCAAACGGCAAGGCTCAGATCAACATGGCTGTGTCAAAGTAGTGCCATTGTTTATAAAAGTTTAGTTATATAAAAGTAAATATCTCTAACCTTGTAAAATGTATATATCCATTGTATACATGAATTGCGGAAAAGTAGGTTCCTGTTTCAGTCACATCTTTGGTCACGTTCGTGTGGGTCAAACAAAAACAACCTAATGATTGGTTGACAATAGAGCCTCCCACAATTCAGGAGATGGCTGCACTTTGAAGTTGTTGAGGAGCTGCAGAAACTTGCAGTTAACTTCATGACCTTTTGATCACATTAATATTTTCTGATATCAAAATGGGGTTGTAGGCCATACATTTTATGGTTGCGGCTGATGACGTATCAAATCACCTTTGTTGGTTTTTGGGGAGGTATTTTTTAAATGCACAGAAGTCTAAGAAAAAAGTTGAGCTTTTTTACACTTAAAGAGGAACTTTCATCGTTTTAGCACTATTAAATCATATTAAAATTAGTCAAAGTCACCATTATTAGTCAGATGTACAGAGAGGTGCGGGGGGCTGCCTTAATCGACATCCACATCTTCGGCGCCCGGGGAACAGTGGGTTAACCGCCTTGTTCAGGGGCAGAACGACAGATTTTTACCTTGTCAGCTCGGGGATTCGAACTTGCAACCCTCCGGTTACAAGTCCAACGCTCTAACCACTAGGCTTCCTGCCGCCTCACAAATTATTCATATAACCAGACATACTCACAGGTGGACTGTGGTCCAGATCCGGACCCAGAACGGGGTCAATGCGGGTCCCTACTTATATCTATTTGGAACTGTCAGGCTTTTATCTTACTGCTGTTGAGGGTTGTAATAGTAGAATGCACAAGGTGCAATTTAGAAATTTGGTAGTGCGTGGGCAGTTTATTTTATTTAACCTTTATTTAACTATGCAAGTCAGTTAAGAATAAATTCTTATTTACAATGACGGCCTAGGTTAACTGCCTTGTTCAGGGGCAGAACAACAGATTTTTAATCTTTTCGGTTACTGGCCCAACGCTCCAACCACTAGGCTACCTGCCACCCCAGTTTTCTTCTGTCCATTCACTGAAAGACCTTAGAGCTCTATCAGAAATATCCAGTTGATTAACTTGTAATCCATGTTACCTAGCTGGTTAGCCTAACTTACCTATCTATATAAACTTTAGTTATCATGGCCAGATTACGTGTCCACGGGCTTCGACCCCAAGTGGGCCCCCATTTTTGATTTTGTTGAGTCACTCGGGTATCATATGAACACACAAGACATGGCAAAATGTTATCTCTGCCAACGAGGGGTGAGGGTTGCGATGTGGGGGTTTGTTACTACGCCGATAAATTACAATATCCATCCAGACCTTTGCCACCTAGGAAATTTGTTGTGACCGGACCTTCTGAAATAGTAGTTGAGTATCCCTGATATACACCCTCGGGAAGAATTACACATTTTGTGACCAGTAAGCACATAGATGCACTACTTTTCCTGTTTTTATAAATTCAATGAAGGTTTGTAAATTACGTGGAGTCTTGAATTTGTGCAAATTCTATACAGAACAAAAATACTCTAAAATGTGCAGTTTTGTCACGTAACACAATGCCACAAGTTGAGGGAGCGTGCAATTGGCATGCTGACTGCAGGAATGTCCACCAGAGCTATTGCCATAGAAGTCAATGTTCATTTCTCTACCATAAGCCGCCTCCAACCTCATTTAATAGATTTTGGCAGTATTTCCAACTGGCCTCAACCGCAGACCACGTGTATGGCTTTGTGTGGGCGAGCAGTTTGCTGATGTCAACGTTGTGAACAGTGTGCCTCATATGTCTGTGGGGTTATGGTATGGGCAGGCATAAGCTACAGACAATGAACACTATTGCATTTTATTGATTTGAAATTCGTTTTTATACATATTTTCTTTTACAGAAAGTGATATGATCAATTGATAGCGACAGTCACACATTGTATGCGGTTACTTCCCAAGTCCAATTTCTTTGGCTCCTTCTAAAGGTCGTAGCTCAGCTGCTTCTAAATGTCATGGAGACAAATCAAAGATATTCCCATGTGCATCAGTCGTGTCTTCCTCTGGCATTTTACAGCTTGTTTCTAGCATAAAGCATATTGAATTTATGCATTGTCTTAGATCTGTATAAACAATCAAATCAAGGAAGGACCCGCCCCACGAAACTTTGGCGCCCCCTAGGTTGGGAGCTCCTGAGCTATAGCCTTAGTCACGTACTGCATAGCAAGACTGATTGTGTTGATTCCCAATCACTGCTTTTTTCATCAGTTTTTGTCCAAAATATTAAGTGAAACTGAAACGGTGCATCGTCTGAATGGCTGGAAGCAGCAGAAAATGTACTAGCTGTGATGTACATCCTGATAGCAATATTTATTAGACTACCTAGCGATTTTATTGGTGAATTTTATTCATCATGCAGTGACTGCATCCATATAATTCTAACAATGCCTTACTATGTGCGTAATGGATTTATTTTGTCAAATATAACCTATTTTTAAACCTAAAGTTGGTTTTGAAGCATAAATGGCAAATGTTATATTTTTGACAGATTATTAGACATTATCGGTTTGTTTCATTTCTGCACAGTAGGTCAAAGTGTCAGTAACTCTTAAGTGTGTACTGTACTGTATTTATACTACAATACTGTATTTATACTAGGGATATCGTTTTCAATGGGAAGTTCTAAAATAACTTTAAGATGCTGATGGATACTTACTGGAGACTTTCAGACATTCAGTTACCAGTGCAGATAAAATGCTATACTGCTGCAGCGCCATTTCTAATATAACATTATTTCTTTTTTTTCAGCCTCACATAAGATGCCATTCCGCCTTGAATGAAAGATTTGAGCCATCCCTGAAAATTTGTTGCAGAACACTTGCTGTCATTTGATATGGTTAACACCTTCCACGTTTAGCATTGGAAATGTGTATGGTATGTCAATGCTAGACTTCATAATTCCTTAAAGACATGCTCCGGTACTATGAAATTATTTTTTAAACCTCCCACTTTGGGCTGGATGTGTCAATGTTTAGATCATGCATAATATCTGAGAATAATTACTGTCTTACCTCAATTAACTACTCTTTTCTTGAAGGTGTGCTGCACCATTTTCCCCCACATGGACCAGCACCTTAGCAATTCGAGTTCTAGCCAATGATCATTAGCCTCTCTCATTTGAGTGACAGCAAGCAAGAGGCTTGTCCAGCTTTATCCAATGAGGTTGCAGGGCGGGCCCAACGGCTCAGTCGACACAGCAATGACGTGGTACATACAGTGCATTCAAGGTATTCAGACCCTATGACTTTTTTTTTAGCATAGTTACTTTGCAGCCTTAGTCTAAAATGGATTAAATAGTTTTCACCCCTCATCAATCTACACACAATACCCCATAATTACAAAGCAAAAACTGTTTTTTTAGAAATGTTTGCTAATTTATTAAGAATTTACTGAAATATCACATTTACATAAGTATTCAGATCTTTTACTCAGTACTTTGTTGAAGCACCTTTGGCAGCGATTACAGCCTCGAGTCTTCTTGGGTATGACGCTACAAGCTTTGCACACCTGTATTTTGGAAGCTTCTCCCATTCTCCTCTGCAGATCCTCTCAAGCTTTGTCAGGTTGGATGGGGAACGTTGCTGCACAGCTATTTTCAGGTCTCTCCAGAGATGTCTGGCCTCTGGCTGGGCCACTCAAGGACATTCGGAGACTTTTCCCGAAGCCACTCCTTTGTTGTCTTGGCTGTGTGCTCAGGGTCGTTGTCCTGTAGGAAGGTGATCTGAGGTCCTGGGCGCTCTGGAGCAGGTTTTCATCAAGGATCTCTCAGTAATTTGCTCTGTTCATCGTTCCCTCGAATCCTGACTAGTCACCCAGACCATGATGCTGAAAAACATCCCCACAGCATGATGCTCCCACCACCATGCTTCACTGTAAGGATGGTGCTAGGTTTCCTCCAGATGTGACGCTTGGCATTCAGGCCAAAGAGTTCAATCTTGGTTTCATCAGACCAGAGAATCCACTCTACCATAAAGGTAGAGTGCTGTGGAGATGGTTGTCCTTCTGGAAGTTTCTCCCATCTCCACAGAGGAACTCTGAAGCACTGTCAGTGACCATCGGGTTCTTGGTCAGCTCCCTGACCAAGGCCCTTCTCTCCCTATTGCTCAGCTCTAGTAAAAGTCTTGGTGGTTCCAAACTTCTTCCATTTGAGAATAATGGAGGCCACTTTGTTCTTGGCGACCTTCAATGCTGCAGACATTTTTTGGTACCCTTCCCCAGATCTGTCTTGACACAATCCTGTCTCAGAGCTGTACGGACATTCCTTCAAACTGATGGCTTGGTTTTTGCTCTGACATGCACTGTCAACTGTGGGACCTTAAATCATGTCCAATCAATTGCATTTACCACAGGTATTTCTATTTTTCATCAAGGACTCAATCGTATTTTTTTTAATTTGCTTTTTAATTTCTAAAGACCTGTTATCGTCTTGTCATTATATGGTATTGTGTGTAGATTGATGATATTAAGGCAATTAAGTTAACAAAATGTGGAAAAAGTAAAGGGATCACAACTTTCCGAATGCACTGTATGTGACGTAGTACGCAGATTTCGTGGACTACTTTTGGCTAGTGAGTGCTACTTTCATAACTACTGGCTAAAAAGTATACAAAAGTACCGGGAAAATATCTAACTTTGTACAATTACCATGTATGGTTTTGTTATTTAAATGTCTGTAACACAGCATCATAAAATTTTTAATTTGAATGCCAGGTTTCCTTTCATCCATTTTAACCGTTTTGAAACTGGCGTTAAAAGGTGGTTTCCATGCTGTGGGAAACTAGAGAAATGTTCATGTTCCCTGTGTGAAATGGAAAATGTACATTAAGTCTGTCTGCCAATTCCATTACAGTTAAGGCTTGCATGGCAAACACGTGGTTGAGATGTGGGGATATTCCCTGCTGAATTTTGCAATATACAAAAAAATGTATTACCCTGTAAAACCATGTTGTATTAGTCACACAATCTGTTGTATTTGTCACACAATCTTGCTTATCGTCAAATGATCTTTGACCTTGACCTTGAATGAGACCTTGTGGTTGTGGTCAAACGTTTGAGTGAAGACATTTTAGGGCTGGATTGAATCGGTAGCGCTGAAGATTAGCGTTATAGCATAATTGAAATTTAAAGATAATGTTTCCATGTTCGTGGAGACTGCATACATGGTAAATGCTGCGTATGTCAGCTCTGTTGGAAATCGCGCTATAGCGCTGAACTAAAGTGATATGGATTTGATAAAGGTTGTTTTTTTTACTCTCCCCTGTCCACCTACATGGGTATCTGATGCCCTCTGCTGACAACTTACTTTTATTACAAAAATTACTTTCTTTTATAGTTCTTTAGACCCACTCCCAGTACGGTGACATCTCAATTAATTTGTACATTTATATAATGCACTATACAGTATATACCTTCTTTACTATATGCATGCAGCACATTCCTTAACACTAAGCTATTAGCAGTAATTTGTGAGTATATGTCATGTACTAGGAATGCACCAACATGCATAACGCATTACTTTAGAAAAGCTCTTCAGACCCACTCCTACAGTTTGGAGTGAATAACATGTTAATTTCTGCATTATATTTTTTTATTTGGATGAAGTTAAAGTTGAGACAAAGGTATTTTTCAGATGCGCCCTGTATAACACATCAAAATACAATATACACATCAAACTACACATCCATATACACAGAAAGCTAAATATAATCAATCCTAAAACAAACACATTCTTCAGCTGTCTGAAATGCCCTAAAGCATGGATGGGCATCTGCGATCAATTTCCAAACAAACCAAAATGTTGGGGGTTGGGACTCAGTCGGGGTTTAAAATTGCAAATGTTTCTCTCCGCCCCATGGCAATGTGTAGAATTGCAGCAAACTCTCTTTAAAACTGCAACATTTTCTCTACGTCCTATGGAAAAACATGTAGAATTACAGGAAATGTATAAAACGTCAATTTTCTATCTCCGCTGTCAAGAGGTAAAATGTTTTGCTCGCAAGGTGCCCAACAAAATTTCACTTAGGGCCCCTCATGATGAGTTAAAAGTTTTTGTGGCACCCACCCACATCAAAGTGGCCCATCCGTGCTGTAGAGGCACAGTTTTAGAGTAGAGAGTTAGCGTCTCTGTGATCGGATCTGGTGACTCATGACTCTAATTTAACAATGAAGGAAGGCAGGAATAAATTACCTTAGTGGTCGCTTAGGAAAGCAGGGTGCCCTCGACCCAATTTATATATACATTTTTAAAAAGAATTAACTGTCGGAGTCTCAGTTTACTGTTGAGAGTTAGAATAGTAGAATACACAAGGTGCCATTTCAAAATGTGGTTGTCGATCAGGTGTTTTTCTCTTGTCAGTCACTGACGGTCAATTATCCATGTCAGCTGGCTAGACTTTTTAGCTATCTAAACTTGTAAACACAATACCCCATAATGACAAAGCAAAAACAGGTTTTATTACACCATGCTTCACCGTAGGGATGGTATTGGCCAGGTGATGAGCGGTGCCTGGTTTCCTCTAGATGCTTGGCATTCAGGCCAAAGAGTTTAATCTTGGTTTCATCAGACCAGAGAATCTTGTTTCTAATGGTCTGAGAGTCCTTTAGGTGCCTTTTGGCAAACTCAAAGTGGGCTTTCATGTGCCTTTCACGGCTTCTGTCTGGCCACTACCATAAAGGCCTGATTCTTCCGTTTAAGAATGATGGCGGCCACTGTGTTCTTGGTGACCTTCAATGCTGCAGACATTTTTTGGTACCCTTCCCCCAGATCTGTGCCTCGACACAATCCTGTTTCAGAGCTCTACTTGGTTCTTGCTCTGACATGCATTGTCAACTGTGGGACCTTATATAGACAACAACTTTGTTTGTTTTCAAACCAATAGTTAGCAACCCAGGATTAGTTTAAAACGGCCAGCGACATGGTTTGTGAAATTAGATATAAAATGCGTGAATACCAATAGAAAGAAATTAATCAATTTATGAACAAAACTGACTTTATGAAAATTAAGACGCCAGCAGGTTCTTTTAGATCGGTAGGGCTGAAAAAGTCGATAGTATCATATGAAACGGTACTAAAGTATTCTAAAATGTTGGTATCATGACATTTTGGTAGCGTGATATTACTGTGGTACAGGTAGACCGTTGCCCCACTTCGGATCCCGGTATAAGGCACTGCATCTCAGTGCTAGAGGCGTCACTGCAGACCCTGGTTCGATTCCAGGCAACCGGCCATGATTGGGAGTCCCATAGGGCTGCATACAATTGGCCCAGCATCGGCCGGGTTAGGCCGTCATTGTAAATAAGAATTTGTTCTTAACTGACCTGCTTAGTTAAATATTTTTTTAAATAAAATCCCGTGCAACACTAATGTAGACATAGAGGACTGAGAAAATATGACCCCTGATATATTTTGGGATGTCTTTTAAGGTGTACATTAGGGGAATGATAATGTTATACTCAGCAAAAATGTAAATATATATATATATATATATTTTTTAACTCCACCTGTGGTAAATTCAATTGATTGGACATGATTTGGAAAGGCACACACCTGTCTATATAAGGTCCCACAGTTGACAGTGCATGTCAGAGCAAAAACCAAGCCATGAGGTAGAAGGAATTGTCCTTAGAGCTCCGAGACAGGATTGTGTTGAGGCACAGATCTGGGGAAGGGTACCAACAAAACTCTGCACCATTTAAGGTCCCCAAGAACACAGTGGCCTCCATTCTTAAATGGAAGACGTTTGGAACCACCAAGACTCTTCCAAACTGAGCAATCGGGGGAGAAAGGCCTTGGTCTGGGAGGTGACCAAGAACCCGATGGTCACTCTGATAGAGCTCCAGCAAAATGGCAGAGTCATGCCTTAAGTGTAAAACGAATGACTCAGTAATCCATGCTTTCTGGGAATGCTATAAAGTCCAAAAGTTATGGGATCATACTTTCAAAATATTAGCTAGCAGTCATGAATCAAGTCGACTATCTACTGGCTAATCCTTGTCATATGAAGAGAAATTATAGAGAAAATATATCGGTGCTCATCGGCCATTGGACATAAACATTCCACAACAAGTTGGAAATCGCAAATTCAACAGTGATGTGTTTGGAAGGAATCATTGGCTAACTGCAAGCATTGCAAAGCAATCATTAGGCTGCTATTCAGTGGAGTGGCTGTTTGGTCCCAAATCTAAGATTAAGGGTCTCTCTTCCTAGTTCAAAATGATAAACATTCAACATTGGCCATGCTGTCAATTAAGAATGATTTGTGATGCGCTCAAAACAACTTAACTCGGAATTGCAATATCTGACTGAGTTCAAGACAATTGGGAACTCGGGAAAAATGAGCTACAACTGGGAAAATACGTTTTTAACTTTTATCCAACTGGGAATTGTAAATCGGGAACTCGGGCCTCTTTCTAAAGCTACGACCTGAAGATCAATGACGTCATCATGATTCAACCTTTTTTTTTCTCGAGTTCCCAGTTGTCTTAAAAGCACCATAAATCCAGAGAATGCCAAAATGATGACAAAGTTTGACATTTGCCCACGAAGGACCACGGCGCCACCTTCCTGTTCAAGTGAGCACAGCACAAGGTGAGTCCATAACATGTCTTGTATGCTGCTGCATAAATGATGTATGTAATATGGCAGGGAGATGTGTGTGTATGTATGTGTGTATATATATATATATATATATATATACTGTAGCTAAGAAAGTAATATTTTCACCTCTTTATTTCGATTACTGTTCTGACTTGGTGGTTCACATGTTGCCTATAACCTGTTTTTAAGAAATGTAATCATCAAATATTGTAAGAGCTTTCATTGTCTGCTTATATGCCCCCCTTATTTATCCTACGGTTCTGATTTGCTGTACAGGGAGAACACTAAGAACTGCCAATGTTGCTCGCTCATTAAGGTCTTAATTGAAATTACGGATTGCCTTATTCGCTTGTCGTCCCCTTATGCCATAGTTTGTACATCTCAATTGTCATTAGAAACCACATTTGTTTAAGCAAGTCAGCCATATCAGCTATGTTTTTTTAAAAGGCAGTAAATGTGGCTGAATGAACTGTGTCACTGCCAGACAAGGCTCCGCTGATAGCCAGGTGTAGCAGTGGTATGATGCAATGAGTGTATTGTTTCTTTAGTGTTATGTGTAGTGGCTTTGCTGGCATGCATCCCACTATTATTTTTTGCCCCACCAAGATTTACATGCTAAAATCGCCACTGCACCTGCCAAGCCACCAGGGTCTGACAATCTAGATGGAAAATTACTGAGGATAATAGCAGACAATATTGCCACTTCTGTTTGCCACATCTTCAATGTAAGCCTGCTAGAGAGCGTCTGCCCTCAGCTAAGGTCATTCCGCTACCCAAGAATAGTAAAGCCCCCTTTATTGGCTCAAATAGCTGACCAATAAGCCTGTATCCAAATCTTATTAAACTTCTGGAAAAAGTTGTGTTTGACCAGATACAATGCTATTTCACAGGAAACAAATTGACAACAGAATTTCAGCATGCTTATAGGGAAGGACACTCAACAATCACAGCACTTACACAAATGACTGATGATTGGCTGAGAGAAATTTATGATAAAATGATTGTGTGGGTTGTCTTGTTAGACTTCAGTGCAGCTGTTGACATTATTGATACAGCGGGGACTGTGAAGCAACACAAACATTGGCAAAGACACATGCATACACACACACACTTACGATAACATACGCACTATACATGGATTTAGTAATGTAGATATGTGGTAGTGGTGGAGTAGGGGCCTGAGTGCACACGGTGTGTTGTGAAATCTGTGAATGTATTGTAATGTTTTAAAATTGTATAAACTGCCTATCAGCAGCTAATGGGCATCGGTAATAAATACAAATCAACTGATCAATGCATCCTGCACGCTATTAATAAGGTGGTAACACAAAATCATTCAATGCTTTCAGGGTGTGTTCATTGTTATAGTGACAACTGCAAAAAATATTTCAAACAATTAAAAATAATATAAAAATGTATTTAAATGTAGAAATTCAACAGCAAACGCTGTTTAGCCTGCACATCTTTTACAGCATGTGATTGCTTGCCTTGTTGCTCAAGTGGTATGCAAGTGATATCCTTTTTTCTAATGGTTGGATCTTCTTTTTCACTGTGCTCATCTCTGGGGTGCAACTCTCACTCGGGACGGGGTTGGGGTTAGGTCCCCCCCAAATTCTGAAATTGCATTTGTGTTCCTTCCAGTTTTATCACTTGAATGTGATACAACATGAGGCAACTGTGGGCTTTAGGACCATGCAGACAGGTTGTTTGGAGTGTAAATCTGACTGGATAAAACAAATCATAATTATTTCCCCCCCACTTCTAAAACCAAAGTTGTGCCACAGAGAACTACCTGTGTAAATACACCACATGCAGGTGACCCTCCACACCTGTGTTGGACATACCACAAATTATACTGTTTCACTTTGCTCACTGAGCTCTTCTATGCGGATGACCCCTCTGCAATCTGGGCTCATCTCTCAAAAACACTGGCCTACTTCCTTGAGCTCTGCCCACTTTTGGAATCTTACTTTTTCTTAAATTAATTAAATGATCTACAATGTTTGTTGTTCAAAATGTTTGCAATAAAATATTGGTTTCATATTTTTTTTTTTTTTACATAGATGTAATTTCCACCACGCCCATATTTTTTGGTAAATTAGTATATTATGTATCATTGATTGATTTGTTTTAGATAGGGAAATCATATGGTTATAATCTCACAAAGGTTGGGTGGAAATATCTTAGCTGTCACAAAGGCAAGTTTATACATTCAGGCGTTGTGTTGAATTATTAATTTTAGGAAAACCTTAAAGCACTTATAATATTCAATGCAAGTTAATGTACAAGAAATGTGTTTATACAATTATTTTATATTTCATTTAACTAAAATGGATGTTTATGTGATGGAAATGACTTGTCTATGGCTGTCTGAGAAAAACGACATCAATTCCTGAATAGTACGATCGCAGCCATTATCAGATATTATTTCTAAACAGTTACTCTCTGGCTTCATCCTAAGAGCGTGATCTTCCTTGCAATTGCTCAATAAACCTCTTATTGCTGATAGATGAGTTCTGCCTGATTCCTCGAACGACTTTTCCTCAACTAGGTAAGTCTCTAAGCGCCTTGCACACCTGGATTGTACAATATTTGCACATTATTATTAAAATTCTTCAAGCTCAGTCAAATTGGTTGTTGATCAGCAATCATTGCTAGACAAGTCTTGGCATAGATTTTCAATCCGATTTAATTAAAAACTAACTAGGCCACTCAGGAACATTCAATGTCTTCTTGTTAAGCAACTCCAGTGTATATTTGGCATTGTGTTTTAGGTTATTGTCCTTGTTATGTTTGTTCCTTTATATAATGACAAACCGGGGCGTAGGTTTAACTACTTTTTAATGAACATATACTTCAGCTAGCAAACACCGTTCTTAAGCCATGCAAGGCATTCTTCAACCCACCACGTGACCCCCGCCTAGCCTGCTGGGTAACGTAGTCTAAATGTTATTAACACATAACAACACATCTTCCTTCCTTTAAAATATAACTACTTTTCTATGTACCAACACCTGTCACATCACATTTCTTTACTCAACCTGCATAACATTTTCAACACACATTTCTTATCCACATTTTTTTTTTTTTTTGTAATTTTTTTTTACATTACTCTCATCACTTAAGAGGCATTAAACATATTCTGATGTATTATTATTTTCAACTAAATATAGTCAACAATACTCTAGTGTCTCTATTTGTTTTCTTTTTAGCAATTCTCAATAAGCCTTTCAGGGGCTCTGACAGTCCTTTGGTCGTTCTGCTGAAGTGCTTCCTGTAACAGCTGGACAGCGTTAGTTTGTCAGTCAGTTCATTGTCAGTCAGGGTGTTCTGACTGAATTGTCCATTTCTGAAATAATTTGACGCTCCAGCAGTATCCTCCTGATGATCCTCAGTCCCTTGAGTGAATGGCTGAAAGCCTTAGATCCACTCTGTTTCGTCTCAGTTGTGATCCATGCTCCGTTTGGATCACATAGGATCGCGATGCAACTTCTCTCTGCACACACCCTTGCTGCATCCAGGTTCCTGTAGTGATGTCTCGGAGTCGCATACCTGATCTCCAGGTTTCAGTTCAGGTAAGTGTCTTGCACTTTTGTCGCGGTCGCTGTTTTTGTTTGTCTTTCTGTTTTCCTTCATGAGTTTGACTTTGTGAGCACCTCTGGGTGTCAGCAAGTCCTCGTGGATGGGTAGGTTGGTTCTGATGCACGCCCCATCAACATTTGTGCAGGTGAAAGTCCATTCTGCAGCGGTGCGCTATGCAGATCATCAGACTTTTTAGAAATCCTCCTTTCCGCCGTGTGCCTTTTTCATCAGACCTTTAACAATTTTGACTGAACTCTCTGCTAAGCCGTTGGACCTTGGGTAGTTGGGGCTGGAGGTGTTGTGTCGAATCCTGATCGTTAGCAAACCATCGGAATTCGAACTTGAGAACTGCGGACCATTGTCTGAGTACAGTTCAGACGCAACCCCATGTCTTGCAAAGACTGATTTCAGGTATGTGACTACAGCTTTGCTGGAGGTAGTTGGCAGTTGCTACTTCAGGGTAGTTTGAGTAGTAGTCAGTAACAACAATGTGACTTTTTGCCATTGCAGTCAAAAAGGTCAACTCCAACTTTGTAGTAGGGTCTGTTGGGTACTGGATGAGGCATTAGCGGCTCTGCTTGCTGCTTTGCCTGCATGCCAAACACAGCTCACATGAAGCAGTGGTCTGGCTGATTTCCTGGTTCATTCTAGGCCAGTACATTACTTCGTGCTCGCTGCTTGCATTTTTCCTCACCCAAGTGGCCCTCATGTATTTTCTGTAGCATTTCTTTGGCGTAGTGTCATGGGAATGACAATCTTGTTGCCTTTGAACACTATGTCATCTACATAACGGTGAGCTCTGCTCTGCACATCCAGTAATCCTGTATTCTCCTTGGACAGTTGTTTTTCTGTGCGGGCCATCCAATCAGTGTTGTTTCTTTCAACTCTGTCATTGTTTGGTCAGCTGCGGTCTCTCTTGATCTGCTCCATTCTCTCAGAAGACACAGGAAGTGATGCTACGATCATGTCGACGTAGGCCTGAATCTCAGTGTTTTTCTGTGTGTCGAAGCTCTCTTTCTTGTCGACTGCTCGAGAAAGAGTGTCGGGTGAACATGAACTTTCCCGGTATAGATCATCTTCACATCATACTTTTGCAGTCTGATCAACATTCTCTGGATTCTCATTGGACAATCATTCAGTGGTTTAGACATGATTGACACCAATGGTTTGTGGGTCGGTTTCTACTTGAAGTCTAGTCCATAGGACGACAGTGAAACCTTTCGCAAGCGTATGTGCTCGCCAGTAGTTCTTTCTCTATTTGTGCATACCTTGTCTCTGCGCCTGTCAAGGCTCTGGATGCATATGCGACAGGTTGCCATGTTTCATCATGCTGTTGCAGAAGAACTGCTCCCAGGCCAAACTGTGGCGTCTGCAGAAATCCTTGTGCTTTTTCTCTGGATCATAGAACCTGAGCACTGGCTCTTCTGTGATTGTCTTCTTTAGGTTTTTGAAGCAGTTTTCCTGTTCATGGGACCATTCCCATTCGTTTTCTGTTCCAGTAGACATCTGAGTGGAGCGGACTGTGCTGACAGTTGAGGTATGAACTTTGCAAGGTAGGTGATCATGCCCATGAAGCGCCTCACGTCGCTCCTTGTTCTTGGGCGCCATGTTGTTGATGGCTGATGTTTTCCGGTCTGGTTTGGCTCCATCCTCTGAAAGTACATCTCCCACAGGTAAGTGTTTTCTCACCAAACTCGCATTTGTCCTTGTTTAGTTTTAGGTTGACCTTCCGTGTCAGGTCCAGCACTTGTCTCACTCTTGCGTCGTGTTCTTCTTTGTGGCCCCCCCAGACGATGATGTCATCCATCATGGTCTCCACTCCAGGAATATGCTCGAAGATCATGTGGATTGTCTTGTGGTAGACCTCTGGCGCTGAGAGAGAATCCCCATATGGTAGACGAAGAAATCTGTACCTGCCCTCAGGTGTGTTGAATGTGCATAGCCTTGAGCTTGCATCGTCTAGCTTCATTTGCCAGAATCCTGATGAGGCATCAAGCTTACTGAACCACTTTGCTCCAGCAAACTGCGACATTATCTCTTCTCTGGTTGGCAACCCTTGAAGTGCTCTCTCTTGATTGCTTTGTTGAGATCTCTTGGGTCTAGACATATCCTGAGATCGCCATTCTTTTTCACCACAATAACCAGTGAGCTTACCCAGTCTGTAGGTTCATCCATTTTTGTGATGACGCCCATCTTTTCCATGCGTCCGAGTTCCTCCTTGAGCTTTTTCCTCAATGCAAATGGAACTTTCTACATGCATGCACAACTGGAGTAATTTTGTCATTGGTACATATTTTGTGTTCTCCTGGTAAACATCCAAGACCCTCAAACACATCCTCATACTCAGCCAGTAGCGATTCCTGGTCATTTTCAGTCTGTGATGTCACTACATACACTCTTTTCAGCAAATTGAGCTTTTCACATGCATTGATTCCTAGAATAGGCTGTACACTCTTTTCCACAATCAGCAGCTGTGCTCTGAACTGTTTTCCTTTGTGCTGTAAAGTTACTATGCAGCTTCCTTTGACTGGTACATTCTCCCCAGTATAACCAGTAACCTTAATTTTCACCGGGTGTATTTTGCTCTTCACCTTCAGTGTTTTGTAGTCATCCAGCGACAACAGGTTTACCTGTGCTCCAGTATCAAGCTTGAATGGTATTATAGTTTCATTCACAGTCAATGGCACAATCCATTCAGCTTTCACTGCATTGCATATTTCCACAGAATCAACAAAGAATTCTTCAATCTCCTCCTTGACTGTGTGAACCTTTTTCTTTGTAGCCTCGGCTTTGCAGCATTTTGAGAAATGATTATTTTTCCCACAGTTGTTACATGATTTGCCATATGCAGGGCAATTTTGGCTTGTGGATAAATCCACATTTTCCACATGTAGTGTTTTGATTCTCTCTTTTGCTTGTTTCTGTTTTGTAAGGCGTTGTGTGTGTTGCTCCTCTCTTTTTATGGCATGCACTGACGTCTCATCCCTGCGCAGCTCTTTAGCTTGTGCTCTGGTGGTTTCAGCTGCTCTACACATATTCACTGCTTTCTCCAAAGTTAAATCTTGCTCACGCAGCAATCTCTCCTTGAGTCCATTATCAAGTATGCCACAGACTATCCTGTCTTTCACTAGTGAGTCTTTCAGATTTTCAAATTCACATGTTTTGCTCAGTGTGTTCAGCTCAGCCAAATACTGGTCAAAACTGACTCCCTGTTTCTGATCATGAGAGAAAAACTTGTATCTCTCAAACGTGACGTTCTGGCTTGGTACAAAGTACTCCTCAAATTTAGCCATTAGCACAGGCAATGTCAAGTTTACCTCGTCTAGTTGAAAGCTATTGTAAACGTCCAATGCATCCTCTCCAAGAACGTGCAGAAAAATGGAAGCTTTCAATTTGTCATCATCTCCCCCTGCTCCACTGGCTGCTAGGTAGATATTGAATCTCTGCTTGAAACGTTTCCAATTGTCAGCTAAATTGCCTGTTAACTGCATAGGAGTAGGAGGACTAAGCCTATCCATGACGGAAAACCAGAATTTCTCCTACTTCAGTATGTTGCTCGTCAACAGATTCAAATGCAGCCTCGCTCCCGCTGCTGTCACTCTCGCCGCTGCGGCTCGTTACCCGCGCAATTGCAAGCTAGCGTCTTCGACTACTCACGTCACTTGTGGTAGAATGTTCAATGTTCTTCGTGAAACTTTCAGAGTTACTCATTTAATTTTCTCTGTCTCGCCATAGCGACTACCACTTCTGACACCATGTTATGTTTGTTCCTTTATATAATGACAAACCGGGGCGTAGGTTTAACTACTTTTTAATGAACATATACTTCAGCTAGCAAACACCGTTCTTAAGCCATGCAAGGCATTCTTCAACCCCCACCACGTGACCCCCCCGCCTAGCCTGCTGGGTAACGTAGTCTAAATGTTATTAACACATAACAACACAGTCCTGCTGAAAGGTGAATTTGTCTCCCAGTGTCTGTTGAAAAGCAGACTGAACCAGGGTTTCCTCTAGGATTTTGCCTGTGCTTAGCTATTCCATTTATTTTACCCCCAAAAAAAAAATCTCCCTAGTCCTTGCCGATGACAAGCATAACCATTACATGATGAAGCTACCACCCTGCTTCTAAATATGAAGTGGTACTCAGTGATGTTTTGTGTGGATTTGCCCTAAAATGTAATTTCTTTGGCACATTTTTGCAGTTTTACTTTGTCTTATTGCAAACAGGATGCATGTTTTGGAATATTTTTATTATGTACAGGCTTTATTTTCATGCTGTCATTTAGGTTAGTATTGTGGAGTAACTATAATGTTGATCCATTGTTAGAAAACTATCACAGACATGAAACTTTAACTGTTTTAAAATCACCATTGGCCTCAAATGTTAGTGAAATTAAACTGGTCCACGAAAATGCGCATATAAAAATCATAACTGGCACGTGGAATGGTAGAAATCGTAAGCCTCCCCAAACTTGACTCACGCCGCCTATGAAGTCTTTATAAAATAACTGCCTCCACGTTTCCATGTTCGAAATGTTGTCTATAGGCTACTTTGAAGCAAGGAAGACATTGTAAAGTGGTGGGTGATGTGCTGATAGCCTGTTTCCTGCACTTGAATGGTGAATGGGAGACGCACTTCAATTACTAGTTGAGAATTAAAAATAGCTACAATACGTGATTGCATTTAGAATTGTTGAACAATGAATGGGTTTATAAAAGCATGTTTTACTCCAGCAACAACCAGCTGAGAAGCCCTGCTCAAAATAGCCTCTGTATGCTGTGCGCATGTGATAGTTGGGTTGGATAAAGATACATGACGAACGAAAATACAGGCAAATTTAATTCAACTAAATTAACCTATAGACCGATAAATCAACTGGATTTCCATCTATTAATAAAATTGTGCAATAGGATTTTTACTCATGGTTAATTGTCGGCAACAGTTTTGTTAATCGGCTAACAGTGGATTTCAACTTTATGGTCACAAGATAAGGCTGGGAACTATGAAGTAGGAAAAGTAATAATTACCTGAACACTTAAGCACCTTCCTAATATTGAGTTGCACCCCCTTCTTCCCCCAGAACAGCCTCAATTCGTCATGGCATGCACTCTACAAGATGTCAAAAGTGTTCCATAGGTATAGCTAGCAGCCCATGTTGACGCCAATGCTTCCACAGTTGTGTCATGTTGGCTGGATGTCCTTTGGGTGGTGGACCATTCTTGGTACACATGGGAAACTGTAGTGTGAACAACCCAGCAGCGGTGCATGTCTGGCACCTACTACCATACCCTGTTCGAAGGCACTTTAATCTGTTGTCTTGTCCATTCACCCTCTGAATGGCACACAAACCATTTCTCAATTGTCTCAAGGCTTAAAAACCATTCTTTAACCCTTCTCCTCCCCTTCATCTACACTGATTGAAGTGGATTTAACAAGTGACATCAATAAGGGATCATAGCTTTCACCTGGTCAGTCTCATGGAAAGAGCAGGTGTTCCTAATGGGTTTGTGCACGCATTGTATGTACCTTGCTACTTCTACATGTAGCACAATCCTTAACACCAAGAAATTAGTGAGTATACACATATGGGATTTAAAGTATTTTTCAAAAAACAAGGACACTCACTGAACAGCAAAGAGATGCACCAATATTGACAGTTGGGACAAAATGCATTCTTGGCAATAGTGAACGTCCATATATATATATATACACACACACAAAATAAACAATTATTTTGACTGACAGCTCATCATACAATCCACCCGTGGTCATGGTACTGCTTTTATGCAAATTGATCTGTCCAGATTATCAGTAATATAAAGGCTGGTATTGCTTGTCCCTAGTTTTGTACTTAACATTGATACCGGTTAACCACTACTAGAACCATGAATTTAAATTTCTAATTGCTTTATTAGCGAATGCTTAAAATGAATTTGAAGCAATGCTATACTCCTTGAATTAATTACAATTGAGGAATTTAAATAAACACAACTTGAGTATTTTATGGTTTATACACACACAATTGTTTCATACATACATTTTCAGTTTTTGGTTTGGAAACAGTTCTAAAAAGAAATTTTTAAATAAACTTATTATCTATTGCCAAAATCAATACAATGGAAAAACATGCAAGGTATGTAGTGCATCACAAACCCATAGTTTCAAAAGTCATTTTACCAAAGGCATACGTACAGAACAGTGTTCTAAAGGACAGTATCAGATACAAAAAGAATCAAAGGTGTTAGTCATTTATTTCTTTTCAATACTAAGTCTTATAGTATAAATGTATATGTGCAAAGAAGCGTATTTCTACATCTGTTTCCACTACTCAATTCTAAGTACTAGCCTATTTCACAACACACATACCCACCACTACCTGTTATGACTGTACGGATGGTCATCTTGCTCATGGAACCAGTCAACTGCTAAAGGTGACAGAAACAAATTTGATTAAACAGTACTTAAATGGAGGGAGAGGGGAGAAGAACCTACAATACCCAACGCTCTAGCAGATTTAGGTACAGGGATATTGATGGCTTAGCCCATGGTAGAGCAATGGTATGTCTTGTTTTGTAGTTAATTCACTTGCACTGTTGGCAGACATGTACCAGAAAGGTAAGCTGTGTAAATATTTGGGAAACTCAAGACAAGATTAATAACCACTGGTTTTTAGGCAATAGCACCTATGACCACGTAAGTAAAAAGGTGTTACAAAACACAGACTGAACCTAAAAAACAAAACACTAACAGTGTTCTACTCTATCTGAAAAAACAGGTCCCAGTTGGAGATAAAATAATGAACTATAAAATCAAAACCAAGGGGACAAACACTAGCCTATGACTAAAGGGAAAAAAAGACTCCTAATAGAAATGTACTTCCACCGGGATGCTAGTTTTAATAAAGGGGGATGTTGCACATAGCGTTTCTGCTTACCTACTAGTGTCATGAAAAGACATGGTGGTGCCTGTTTAATTATCCTTAAGGGAATTAGAAAAACACAGCTGGGTTTGACCTAACCTCGCTTCTCTCTGTACCCCTGTGCCTCCCTCCATCTCACCGATCTCTTTGACCAGACTTCCCTCTCCCCCTAGTATCCAAAGGTCTCCTGAGAGGCGTAAACCATGTAGAGAAAGCCGTCCTCGTCATGCTCCTGCTCGTAGATCTCGGAGATGGGCGTGGAGACGCTCACCATGCTGTGCTGGTTGACCAGGAGGAAGAAGGCCTGCGTGGGGTTGAGCTGCAGCCGGCGCCTGGAAGGGAATGGATATACAGGGGGTCAGGGCTGGTCACAATCATAAGGGCACACTGTAGTAAAATGAAAACAAGCAGTTATTTGGCGAGTCCAGGTAGTCCTTCCCTGCTTCAGTCCATTTGGTGCCTAATGAATTTGACCCATCTTTTAGCTTGAACCACCTGGAGGTGTTGCATGGTTCGTGTATTCGGAGTACAGGCAAGCATTTCATGCAAGCAAGTTTAAAATCCACACACAGCATTATTATAATTGGCATCAGATTGAATGTCTACCTTCAAGGGGCAGGTCATAGAACAAGCATCAGGGCATTGCTTTATTGAGGATTCAACATTTAGCAATGGATGCACAGAATTAAATAATGGTACTTGCTAGGTGACACTGTTACCCGTGATTGTTAGTTTGTGTAACAGACTGAACAAATGAGGTGGGACCAAGTCACTATTATTCGAGTCACAAGAAAGTCAAGTCACAAGGTCCGAGTCTCAAGTCAAGTCCCAAGTAGAACGGGTTGAGTCAATTCCAAGTCATGGAAAAAAATATCTATAAATGCAATGGCTTGTTCAACTACAAATCTGTCTTAAGGCTACCAGACAGACCATTTCATTATTTTGTCTACAACACATTTTGATTATGTAATTGTAAAATAAGGACCTTGTAGCAATTGTAATGGGCATGAAATCAGCACAAAGCAAGGCAAGTTGACGTGCTCAGAGTGTAGATTTATTTACAAGTCTCGGTGATCCAATGGTGAAAGTGCCATATCATACAAAATATACACAGGCAATCACCTAAAAGAAATAGCCTCTGTATCAGGCTTAAAGTGATAGATCAACTTAATTACAAAATAAAGTAGTTTCCTTACACTGTAAGCAGTCTATGGACAAGGTATGACAGCAATCCATGCTTTGGTTTAGTTTCCCTGGGACTGTTTACACATGCTAATGTTTTAGCATTTGTGGCACAGATCCCATTCAAGTCATGGGACTGATATTTTTCGCGCCTCATGTTCAAATCATCTATAAGTGACAGATTCACAATCAATTTGTACATGATGCGCAAAGAAATGCAAATATCGGTCCCATTACTTGAATGGGATGTGCCACAAATGCTAAAAACGTTAGCATGCATAAACAATTCCATGGAAATTAAACCAGAGCATGAATTGCTGTCATACATTGTCCATGGACTGGAAACCAATGTGTAATTTTTAATCTGGGTGAACTATCCCTGTAACTTGTCCTATCTGAATGGACACAGGTACAGGGCAAGCCTGCACAGCCTCCCCTTGAAAAACCAAATCTGTCTAATAGGAGTTCAAATAGGTATATGTAAGCACTTGGCCCCTTCCAGGACCATGCAATTACAACCAATAAACTGTCTCTACAATATTAAAAAGGCAATTTTCACATCCATTGTTCCATTTGTCTGAAATCAGGCTTAATGATTCTTATTCAATGTACTGACGCCAAAGCGTGGCGTGCAGGCCACTAAGCCTATTTCTATGTGAACTGAGGCACGCGCTCTCCTATTATGCAACCAGAATGACAGAGACATAGGACACAGACACAACGGAACTCCAACATAACCCGGGAAATATGAACAAAGGAAACCATACATTGAATTAAATAAAAATGGAAACAGAAAAGTGTTTTAAATAAATGGTTTACGAATGAAATTATGAAACGCTAGCAATTATTGTAGGATTAGATGGAATATATGCATTTACACGTGTGAAATCAACAGGAAACATTTCAACAAGAGAACAAAGCACTCTCCACTGGTGGGAGTTTGGAGAGCGCAAGTGGAGAGAGACGAGCCTAATGGTGCATCTTCACCACAGTAATAATTACATTTTCAATTCCAAATGCAAGCTTCATAAGTAAATAAATTATGAATGAGTTATTTTGACATACCAAAAGACCAGTAGACATATGCTAGTAATTGTTGCTTGGTGTCTCATTGCTGGTGAGTTGGCAAAGTAAATAGTTAATATTCTTGATCACCAAACAATTTATGGAGCTGCATATTTATTTATTATGGCAATCCTCTCTCCCTACAATGACGTTTGTGCTGCACCTATCCTATATATGTACAGCAAATCAGCAATCTGTTCGCTAGCTCACCCGACCTGTGTTGAATGCCAGTTTGCTGGTCCAATCAGAGGGCCGAGTGTGTGTTTCACTAGCCAATCTGTTGGATGTTTTTTTTGGAAGGGGGATGCTACGGTCTCTGGCTGCGTGGAGAGTAATCAATTGAGACTCTGTACCACAAAATGAGTGACAACATGGCCAGATAATTTCAAGTCATCAGTCTCATGTCAGTCGTCCCGAGTTGTGAGGCTCCAAGCCTCAAGTTATTTTATTTTCAAATGGAGTCTCAGGTCATCAAATTCATGACTCGAGTCCACAACTATGCTAAAGCAAAAGTTTGAATTATATTGAAACAAACTTGACTTATTCAAGAAATGTTCCATATGCACAAAAAACTTCTCTCAAATGTTTGTTTACATCCCTTTACTGAGCCTTTTTCCTTTGGCAAAATAATCCATCCACCTGACAGGTGTGGCATACCAAGAAGCTGATTAAAACAGCATGATCATTACACAGGTGAACCTTGTGCTGGGGACAATAAAAGGCCACTAAAATGAGCAACTGTGTCACACACAATCCCACAGATGTCTCAAGTTGAGGGAGCGTGCAATTGGCATGCTGACTGCAGGAATGTCCACCAGAGCTGTTGCGAGAGAATTGAATGTTAATTTCTCTACCAACGTCGTTTTAGAGAATTTGGGAGTACGTCCAACCGGCCCACGTGTAACCATGCCACCCCAGGACCTCCACATCAGGCTTCTTCCCTTGCGGGATTGTCTGAGACCAGCTGTGTTCCAGTTCCCGCCAGCAGCTAATGGGGATCCATAATAAATACAAATATCCAGAAATGTCGCATAGCCATTGAAGATGAGTGGGACAACATTCCACAGGCGACAATCAACAGCCTGATCAATTCAATGCGAAGGATGTGTTGCGCTGCATGAAGGAAATAGTGGTCACCCCAGATACTGACTGGTTTTCTGATCCACATCCCTACCTTTTTTTAAGGTATCTGTGACCAACAGATGCATATCTGATTAGATTAGGGCCTAATGAATTTATTTAAATTGACTGATTCTTATATGAACTGTAACTCACTAAAATCATTTCAAATTGTTTCATGTTCAGTTTATTTGTGTTCAGTGTATTTTTACCCCCCCATTTCGATCTTGTCTCATCGCTGCAACTCCACAACGGGCTCGGGAGAGTCACGCGTCCTCCGAAACATGAACCGCCTAACTGCGCTCCTTAAAGGTGAATCTCCTAGTGTCTGGTGGAAAACAGACTGAACCAGGTTTTCCTGTAGGATTTTGCCTCTGCTTAGCTTCATTCGGTTAAAAAAAACTCCCCCAGTCCTTAACGATTACTGCACACTCATGACATGATCATGGTAGTTTTCAATGCAGCCTGTCCACCCAAAATGAAAAGCAGCCACTGCTGTTGGATATTTTAGTTCTTCTGAAAATAGTGTAACGTTAAATTAACACTATGGCATCTAGTCACAACAGTGTGCTATTACCGGCATGCTGGTAAGTAGCTTGCCAGCTAAAAGTCACAACACCGATGAAAAGGGGTTAGTTACCAGTATCGTTTTGCCACGTTCTACTTGAGTTATCTTACGGTTTGTAAACAAAGCCGTATGATGCGCACGTGATGACAGCTTTAAGGCAGTACATACACTGAACAAAAATGTAAATGCAACATGTAAAGTGTTGGTTTCATGAGCTGAAATACGCACAAAAAGCTTATCGCATTTCTTATTTTCCAAGATAATCCATCCACCTGACAGGTATGGCATATCAAGAAGCTGATTTAAACAGCATTATCATTACACAGGTGCACCTTGTGCTGGGGACAATAAAAGGCCACTAAAATGTGCAGTTTTGTCACACAACACAATGCCACAGATGTCTCAAGTTGAGGGAGTGTGCATTTGGCATGCTGACTGCAAGAATGTCCAGCAGAGCTTTTGCCAGAGAATGTATTGTTAATTTCTCTACCATAAGCAGCCTTATATATTCACTGCTCAAAAAAATAAAAGGGAACACTAAAATAACACATCATAGATCTGAATGAATGAAATAATCTTATTACTTTTTTCTTTACATAGTTGAATGTGCTGACAACAAAATCACACAAATTATCAATAGAAATCCACACTACAGCCTGATCCAACTTTGATGTAATGTACTTAAAACAAGTCAAAATGAGGCTCAGTAGTGTGTGTGGCCTCCACGTGCCTGAATGACCTCCCTACAACGCCTGGGCATGCTCCTGATTAGGTGACGGATGGTCTCCTGAGGGATCTCCTCCCAGACCTGGATTAAAGCATCCGCCAACTCCTGGACAGTCTGTGGTGCAACGTGGCGTTGGTGGATGGAGCGAGACATGATGTCCCAGATGTGCTCAATTGGATTCAGGTCTGGGGAACGGGCGGGCCAGTCCTTAGCATCAATGCCTTCCTCTTGCAGGAACTGCTGACACACTCCAGCCACATGAGGTCTAGCATTGTCTTGCATTAGGAGGAACCCAGGGCCAACCGCACCAGCATATGGTCTCACAAGGGGTCTGAGGATCTCATCTCGGTACCTAATGGCAGTCAGGCTACCTCTGGCGAGCACATGGAGGGCTGTGCGGCCCCCAAAGAAATGCCACCCCACACCATGACTGACCCACCGCCAAACCGGTCATGCTGGAGGATGTTGCAGGCAGCAGAACGCGTTCTCCACGGCGTCTCCAGACTCTGTCACGTGCTCAGTGTGAACCTGCTTTCATCTGTGAAGAGCACAGGGCGCCAGTGGCGAACTTGCCAATCTTGGTGTTCTCTGGCAAATGCCAAACGTCCTGCACGGTGTTGGGCTGTAAGCACAACCCCACCTGTGGGCGTTGGGCCCTCATACCACCCTCATGGAGTCTGTTTCTGACCGTTTGAGCAGACACATGCACATTTGTGGCCTGCTGGAGGTCATTTGCAGGAGCTCTGGCAGTGCTCTTCCTTGCACAAAGGTGGAGGTAGTGGTCCTGCTGCTGGGTTGTTGCCCTCCCACGGCCTCCTCCACGTCTCCTGATGTACTGGCCTGTCTCCTGGTAGCGCCTCCATGCTCTGGACACTATGCTGACAGACACAGCAAACCTTCTTGCCACAGCTCGCATTGATGTGCCATCCTGGATGAGCTGCACTACCTGAGCCACTTGTGTGGGTTGTAGACTCCGTCTCATGCTACCACTAGAGTGAAAGCACCGCCAGCATTCAAAAGTGACCAAAACATCAGCCAGGAAGCATAGGAACTGAGAAGTGGTCTGTGGTCACCACCTTTGAGCAGTATATATATATATATATGCACGCACACACTTTTTTTGGCGGGCAGTATGTCCAACAGGCCTCACAACCGCAGACCACGAGTAACCACGCCAGCCCAGGACCTCCACGTCTGGCTTCTTCACCTGCAGGATCGTCTGAGACCAGCCACCCGAACAGCTGATGAAACTTTGGGTTCGCACAACCGAATGATTTCTGCACAAACTGTCTCAGGGAAGCTCATTTGCGTGTTCATCGTCCTCACCAAGGTCTTGACTTGACTGCAGTTCGATGGCATAACTGACTTCAGTGGGCAAATGCTCACCTTCAATGGCCACTGGCAAGCGTGCTCTTCACGGATGAATCCCGGTTTCAACTGCTCCCGGGGAGATGGCAGTTTGGACGAGTGGTTTGCTGATGTCAACTTCGTGAACAGAGTGCCCCATGGTGGCGGTGGAGTTATGGTATGGGCAGGCATAAGCTATGGACAATGATCACAATTTTCATTTTATCAATGGTCATTTGAATGTACAGGGATAGCGTGACAGAATCCTGAGGCCCATTGTCGTGCCATTCATCCGCCGCCATCACCTCATGTTTCAGCATGATAATGCACGGCCCCATGTCACAAGGGTCTGTCCACAATTCCTGGAAGCTGAAAATGTTCCAGTTCTTTCACGGCCTGCATACTCAGACATGTCACTCATTGAGCATGTTTGGATCGAAGTGTATGACGGCGTGTTCCAGTTCCAGCCAATATCCAGCAACTTTGCACAGCCATTGAAGAGGAGTGGGACAACATTCCACAGGCCACAATCAACAGCCTGAAACTGAATGAGATGTCGCGCCGCATGAGGCAAAAAGTAACTGTGACCACAGATGCATATCCGAATTCCCAGTTATGTGAAATCAATAGATTAGGGCTTAATTCATGCAATTTTGACTGGTATCTAAGGAAAAAAAAGATTACGTTTAATATTTCTCTGAGCAATTGTTATGTTTTGAACATACACTAGTTAATTATTTGTATTTATTTCTTTTTTTGCTGATCTGTATCAAGGGTGCCATCATTTCAGACCCAACTGTAGTGCCTTCAGAAAGTATTCACACCCCTAGACTTTTTCCACATTTTGTTGTTCCAGCCCGAATTTAAAATGGATGAAATTGAGATTGTCACTGGCCTACACACAATACCCCATAATGTCAAAGTGGAGTTGTGTTTAGACATTTTTACTAATTTAATAAAAAATGAAAAGCTGAGGGCCTCTCTAGTGGCGCAGCATCACAGTGCTAGAGGCGTGGGTTCATTCCTGTGCTGTGCCATAGGATCGCACACAATTGGCCCAGTGTCGTCTGAGTTAGGGGAGGGTTTGGCCGGGGGCTTTACTTTGCTCATCGCGCCCTAGAGACTACTTGTGGTGTGCTGGGTGCCTGCAGGCTGACCCCGGTCACCAGTTGAACAGGGACATTGGTGTGGCAGGGTTCCGGGTTAAGCTGGAGGGTGTTAACTACTTAGGGAGTGGTGGGGCGAAAGCACAACATTTGATTGTTTGAGGGTACACCTCCAATATTTTCCCATTAGCATGAATTCATAAACCATCGTGGTTCACACAAAACACATTTCACAGCGAAAACAAATCCCTTACCTTTTGAAGAAATTCTGCTGAGGGCTTCCCAAGTGTCCAACGAAGACATCCAATGGTTCTTTTGTTAGAAAAAGTCATTTATTATATCCATAAATCTCTGTTTGGTTGGCGCGCGTTATCATAAAATACAGCGTCCACTCGCCCATTGAACCGTGAAGAGAACACGTTCAACCTATACACTTGTCCAAGAACAATCAAACATCATTGATAATATATCTTTAGGAACACTTATGTATATTTACTATAATATTTCAACCAGATTATAAACTGGACGATAGGAAAGGAAATAAACCACAGCGCGCGCGAGCCCGTGAACGCACATCCTCTTCTGTTTACATCCGATGACCAGTTCGAAATTCTTCTTCTATTACCATCCTGAGCAACTAAACATCATCAAACACTGTCTAGAGACTGTTGACATCCAGTGGACGCAATAGGTACTGCAATCTTACTCCTATATATATATATATATATATATATGTCTGTTTTCAATAGGGAGGGGTTCAAAATGAGGCAATGTGTCAAAAACACTTTTTCCAGGACAGAAATTCCTCAGGTTTTTGCCTGTTATATCAGTTCTGTTATACTCACAGACAATATTTTAACACTCTTAGAAACTTCAGAGTGATTCCTATCCTATAGTACTAATTATGTGCATATCCTATTTTCTGGGCCTGAGTGGGAGGCATTTTACTTTGGGCACGCCAGACTCTCCAAAACCGTCACCTCAGGAGCCGCTCCCTAAGAAGTTAAGCAGGACAATAACCTAAAACACACAGCCAAATCTTTACTGGAGTTTGCTTACCAAGAAGACAGTGAATGTGGCAGAGTTACCGTCTGAGAATGGTTGTCTAGCCATTATCAACCCCGAATTTGACAGAGCTTGAAGAATTCTGACAAAGTATTGCACAATCCAGGTGTGGAAAGCACAGAGACTTACCCAGAAAGACTCAACGCTGTAATCGCTGCCAAAAGATGTCTACATAAAGTGTTGAGTCATTGGTATGAATACATGTGTAAATTATGTACAGTGGCTTGCAAAAGTATTCACCCCCTTGGCATTTTTCCTATTTTGTTGCCTAACAACCTGGACTTAAAATAGATTAACTCCAGGTGGGGGGTTGTATTATTTGATTTACACAACATGCCTACCACTTTGAAGATGCAAAATATTTTTTATTGTGAAGATAAAAAAACGCAACTTGAGCACGCATAACTATTCACCTAAAAAGGTCTAAGGTCCCAAAGTCAATACTTTGTAAAGCCACCTTTTGCAGCAATTACAGCTGCAAGTCTCTTGGGGTATGTCTCTAAAAGCTTGGCACATCTAGCCACTAGGATTTTTGCCCATTCAAGGCAAAACTTCTCCAGCGCCTTCAAGTTAGATGGGTTCCGCTATTGTACAGCAAACTTTAAGTCATGCCACAGATTCTAAATTGGATTGAGTTGTGGGCTTTGACTAGGCCATTCCAAGACATTTAAATGTTTCCCCTTAAACCACTCGAGTGTTGCTTTAGCAGTATGCTTAGGGTCATTGTCCTGCTGGAACCTCTGTCCCAGTCTCAAATCTCTGGAAGACTGAAACAGGTTTCCCTCAAGAATTGTCCTGCATTTAGCACCATCCATCATCCCTTCAATTCTGACCAGTTTCAAAGTCTCAAAGAACAAGCATGAAAAGACTTGACATCCAGTGGAAGCCATAGGTACTTTTCATTGTGCAATCAAAAAAAGCAATTTTTCCGGATGGATTCTCACGGTTTCGCCTGCCATATCAGTTCTGTTATACTCACAGACATTTTAACAGTTTTAGAAACTTCATAGTGTTTTCTATCAAATACAACTATTTATATGCATATCCTAGCTTCTGGGCCTGAGTAACAGGCATTTTACTTTGGGCACGCCAGACTCTCCGAACTTCCAAACACTGCCCCATAGCCCGGAGAGGTTAAGAAAGGCATTGATGTTTATGGTTAGGTACATTGGTGCAACAACAGTGCTTTTCCAAATGTGCTTGTTAAATCATCACCGTTTGGCGAAGTAGGCTGTGATTCAATGATAATGCGGTGCCTGTTAATTTGATTTGCAATGCAGGACAAGCTAGTTAAACTAGTAATATCAACCATGTGTAGTTAACTAGTGATTATGTTAAGATTGATAGTTTTTTTTCTAATATAAGTTTAATGCTAGCTAGCAACTTAACTTGGCTCCTTGAAGCACTCGCGTAACAGGTGGTCAGCCTGCCACGCAGTCTCCTCATGGAGTGCAATGTAATCGGCATCCAAAAATGCCAATTACTGATCGCTATGAAAACTTGAAATCGTCCCTAATTAATCAGACATGCCATAATTTGAATAGCCTAAATATGTAATACTGAGGACTAATAATGAAAGAACAAACAACACCAATAGCCTACAGAAAAATCGAATGACAAGTTTCAGCTTATAAAGAAAGAAATGATCCAAGCGGGCCGGGAAAATCACTCCATGTAAGGTTGAAAACCAAATGGCCAATAGAGTACCACAGTATGAGTCATATTACCCATAAAACTTAATGGTTTCAATCGTTTTTCCACCATTCAAAGAAAGGTGTCTGGTTCCTTCTATAACATGCCATTTACGTCAAAAATAAAGATTTGGTTGTAAAAAAGGATATACACTCTAGTGTTCCATAGACCTACATGTGCACTTGCGGGGCTCAACAAAATAAACTAAGCCACGCATCCTGCAGTTCTCTCCTCAAATTCCCTTTCTCTCTCACTAAATTGCAATCTGACCTCTACATACGCATCCTGAGTGCGCACACAAGCTCACATTATGCCTACAGAAATACATGCCCCAAAAAACTTAACTGATGGGATACACAAGCTTCATTCCTTGCCAAATGAGTTTTATCAGAAATTCAAAATGGACTGGTTGATTGAAGTAGAAAAATGTGTTACAACAACAAGCTGCAGTTTTGGAATAATTGTGTCCCGTCCTTTTTCCACTTAGGCTACTTTGAACTGTTAGTTCCATTTAGAGTTGGTTAGCCTAAGGCTAGGCTATAACCCAGATAAAACATAGGTTTCACACTGAAAATATGCAAAACCATTAGTTTGATAGAGTATTTTTTTTAAGCCTAGTCCTACTCACCAAACAGATGTAGTGGCCGAAATGTATCATCCTGCCTGTTTGGCCCTGTCCAGGGGTATTGTCGGATGGGGCCACAGCGTCTCCCGACCCCTCCTGTCTCAGCCTCCAGTATTTATGCTGCTATAGTTTATGTGCCGGGGTCAGTCTGTTATATTTCTCCGGTCTTATCCGGTGTCCTGTGTGAATTTAAGTATTTATCTTTCTCTGAGGACCTGAGCTCTAGGACCATGCCTCAGGACTACCTGGCCTGATGACTCCTTGCTGTCCCCAGTCTACCTGGTCGTGCTGCTGTTCTGCCTGCGGCTATGAAGCCCTGACCTGTTCACCGGACGTGCTACTTTGTCCCAGACCTGCTGTTTTCAACTCTCTAGAGACAGCAAGGAGCGGTAGAGATACTCTGAATGATCGGCTATGAAAAGCCAACTTATTATCATCTGACCCTGCTGGTCATCTATGAACATTGGAACATCTTGGCCATGTTCTGTTATAATCTCCACCTGGCACAACCAGAATAGGACTGGCCACCCCTCATAGCCTGGTTCCTCTCTAGGTTTCTTCCTAGGTTCTGGCCTTTCTAGGGAGTTTTTCCCACACCTGCATTGCTTGCTGTTTGGAGTTTTAGGCTGGGTTTCTGTACAGCACTTTGTGACAACAGCTGATGTAAGAAGGGCTTTATAAATAAATTTGATTGATTGATTACCATGCAGTGTTCAATGTGGAATTGTTCATTTAGAAAATTCTAAAGAATTGGCAGAATAAACTAAATTGAACGTCTGTATATCAAAAACAGGATTTGGGTTTGTAACCCAATGCATGTCAATCTCTCCACTCTCAAAGAGGAGGAGATTGAGCTGTGTGCTAGTAGTTTAAACAGATAGCTCAGTTCTTTCAACATGTCAATACCTCTCACAAATACAAGTAGTGATGAAGTCAGACACCCATGCATACCCCAAGACATGCCATTAGAGGTCTCTTCACAGGCCCCAAGACCAGAACAGACACTGGGAAGCGCACAGTACTACATAGAGCCATGACTACATAGAACTCTATTACACATCAGGTAACTTATGCAAGCAGTAGAAATCAGATTTTAAAAAACAGATAAAAAAATACAAACATGGGCACAGGCACATGCATACACACACGTACACATGGATTTTGTGTTGTAGATTTGTGGTAGTGGTGTAGGGTCCTGAGGGCACAGAGTGTGTTGTGAAATCTGTTATGAATGTATTGTATTGTTTTTAAAATAGTATAACTGCCTTAATTTTGCCAGACCCCAGGAAGAGTAGCTTCACAATAAATACAAACCCTGAAAAAAAGTTGTCTTTGAATTCACCAAATTGAGCCCAGTTTCAAATGATCACTATTTGAGAATAACTTACTGTAAAGTCTTAATTTGGAAAAATATTCTGTTCTATTACATTGTTTTTCTTAATATAAAAACAGGTGCGTCTTGACTGGTACAGGTACCCCCACCACACTCCACCCTCTCTCCCGAGCTTTCGCTCACCTCCAGCACACACGCACTGTTGGGGCGAGTGACTCTGAACTTACAATGGCTAGCCCCAAGTCATTATATTTTTTTCTTGTGCCTTATGCCATTTCAATCATGACTCCTGCATGCTTTGTTGACTATGAGCTTTCTTGTTTACCCAACCGTGGGACAGACTGTTTGTTCCCACACTCGGGACTCTGACTCTACTGGTTACACAGACTCTTGGTCTCCAATCCTATTCTAACCACCTTTCACCAGCTTTGTATTCGTGTAAACCTGATGAAATTGCTGTATAATAATGATCTTTTTGCCATCTAAATGCACATTCAAAATGTCAAATCAACACTGCAGAGCTCTCCCTGTCCTCTGCCGTGCCCTGATTGTATTACTGCTGATGATATCTGGAATGTGCATGTACATCCTGGCCCATCTACTGTTGCTAGCCTCAATTCTGACTTGTGCTCTGATATAGGTTTCACTGATTTCTGCTCTCCTAAAAGTCTGGGTTTTCTGCATGTTAACTTCTTAGGGAGCAGCTCCCGAGGTGACGGTTTTGGAGAGCCGGGCGTGCCCAAAGTAAAATGCCTCCCACTCAGGCCCAGAAAATAGGATAAGCACATATTTAGTACCATTGGATACTTATTCTGTGAGTATAACAGAACGGATATGGCAGGCGAAAACCCAAGGAATTTCTGTCCTGGAAAAAGTGACACATTGCCTCATTTGGAACCCCTCCCTTATGAAAATGCCCATATAAAAATGCCCATATAAGGGCATATGAATGCAGTACCTATTGCTTCCTTTGGATGTCAACAGTCTCGAGACAGTGTTTTGATTGTGTTTAGTTGCTTTAGATGGCAGAAGAAGAATTAGGAAGTGGCCTCACAGAAGTCAATAGAAGAGAACGGGCGTTCCCGGCTTGCGCGCTCTGTGGTTTTTTTCCTTTCTTATCGCCCAGTTTATATTCCGGTTGAAATATTATACTCATATAATTATATATATATATATATATATATATATATATATAAAAAGTGTTCCTAAGGATACATTATCAATGATGTTTGATTGTTCTTGGACAAGTTTATAGGTATAGGTTGAACGAGTTCTCTTCACGTTTCAATGGACGAGTGGACGCTGTATTTTCTCATTATAACGCGCCAACCAAACGGAGATTTATGGATATAATACATTACTTTTTCTAACAAAAGAACCATGGATTGTCTTCGTTGGACACTTGGGAAGCCCTCAGCAGAGGTTCTTCAAAAGGTAATTGATTTGTTTTCTCTGTGAAATGTGTTGTGTGAACCGCATGGTTTATGAATTTATGGTAATGAAAAAAAATATTGGAGGTGCTACCCTCAAACAATCAAATGTAGTGCTTTTTGAAATCTGACAACGCTGTGATATTGCCAAGAAGCAGAGCTTTTGATGACTATGCAACACTTGTATATTGATGAATTGTTTAATTATTCAACTTTTGGATTTTGAATTTGGCGCCTTGCATTTCACCGGGTAGTGTCGGGAGTGGGGCGCTAGCACCCCACCGCTCCTTAAGAAGTTAACACAAGCTTATTACCTAAAATGGATCAATTGAAAGTGTGGGTTCACAGCTCCAATCCTGATGTGTTGGTCATTACTGAGATGTGGTTAAGGAAGAGTTTTGAATACTGATGTTAACCTTTCTCAGCAAGACAGATCTTCCAAAGGTGGTGGAGTGGTAATCTTTACCAAGGATCACCTTCAGTGCTCGGTTGTCTCCAAATTGTTTAGGGACAGAATTGGTGATTTGCTGGTTTTAAGCATTAAAACTTTCAAATAGCTCTTTGTTGACTGTTGCTGGGTGTTATCGCCCTCCATCAGCACCTGCCTGTACCCTACCTGCCCTAAGCTATCTCCTGGCCCCTTACACAAAGTCTGAATTTGTCCTGCTAGGTGCCCTAAACTGAGACATGCTTAAACCACCTGACCAAGTAATAAAGCAATGGGACTCACATGGTATGACTCCAAACACCCAGAAAACGTTACTCTTCTTGACGTTAATCCTCACAAAAAATCCAAGCCTTCCTTTATGAACTGGCCTCTGTAAATTGGTATAGAATCAGCTTGAAGTCAAAGACATTTGATCCTTATTTTTTCAGTGGTATTGTTAACAATCACGCCCCATAAAGAAACAGAGAATTAAAAACAGGTTCAGCCCATGGTTCGACCGTGATCTCAGAGCTACTCCACCTCAAGAATTCAATTTGGTGAAAGGCTTGGCTCACACATACTCAGGCTGACTGGCTCTTATTTAGTTCAAATGATAAATAAGTGCACTCAGGTTATCCGGAAGGCCAAAGTTACTTTACAGAGCAGTTCTCTCTCTGTGGGTCTAACCCCAAGAAGTTCTGGGAAACGGTTAAAGACCTGGAGAATAAACCCTCCACCTCACAGCTGCCCATGTCTCTTAATGTTGATGATGTAGTTGTTACTGACAAAGAGCACATGGCTGAGCGCTTTAAAAATGACCACTTCATTAAGTCAGGATTCCTATTTGACTTGCCCATCCAACATTTCCTCATCTCCCACCCCTTCTCATGGCGACTAGCCCTGATGCTCCTCCCTCTTTTTCCCTTGCCACGCTACGAAGTTTCCCCCTGCAGACGGTCACCGAGTCCCAGCTGCTAAAGAAGCTCCTTAAAACGTGACCCCAAAAAAACATCTGGGTCAGATGGTTTAGACTCTTCTTTAAGGTTGCTGCTCCCATCATCGCCAAGCCTCTCTCACCCCTCTCTGGGGAGGTTCCCATTGCTTGGAAGGCAGGCACTGTGCGTCCTTTATTTATTTAAAGGGGGAAATAAAGCTGATCCTAACTGTTAAGCCAATTTCTATTTTGCCCTGTTTATCAAAAGTGTTGGAAAAACTTGTCAATAATCAATTGGCTTTCTTGATGTCTATAGTATTCTCTCTAGTATGAAATCTGGTTTCCGCTCAGGTTATGGATGTGTCACTGCAACCTTAAAGGTCCTCAAAGATGTCACCATTGCCTTGATTCTAAGCAATGTTGTGCTGCTATTTTTATTGACTTGACCAAAGCTTTTGATACGGTAGACAATTCTATTCTTGTGGGCCGGCTAAGTAGTCTTGGTGTCTGAAGGGCCATTGGCCTGGTTTGCTAACTACCTCAAAGAGTGCAGTGTAAGTCAGAACATCTGCCGTCTCAGCCACTGCCTGCCACCAATGGAGTACCCAAAGGCTCTATCCTAGGCCCCACGTTCTTCTCAATTTACATCAACAACATAGCTTAGGCAGGAGGAAGCTCGATAGTCTTCTACTCAGCTGGCCCCTCCCCAGATTTTGTGTTAATCGTTCTACAACAAAGCTTTCTTAGTGTCCAAAAAGCTTTCTCTAACCTTTACCTTTTTGTTTTGGAGGTGTTCAGAACAAGGTTATGTGGTTTGGTAAGAAGAATGCCTCTCCCCACAGGTGTGATTACTAACGCTGAGGGTTTAGAGCTAGAGGTAGTAACCTCATACAAGTACTTGGGAGTATGGCTAGATGGTACACTGTCCTTCTCTCAGCACATATCCAAGCTGCAGGCTAAAATTAAATCTAGACTTGATTTCCTCTATCGTAATCGCTCCTCTTTCACCCCAGCTGCCAAACTAACCCTGATTCAGATGACCATCCTACCCATGCTAGATTACGGAGATGTAATTTATAGATCGACAGTTAAGGGTGCTCTCGAGCGGCTAGATGTTCTTTACCATTCGGCCATCAGACTTGTCACCAATGCTCCTTATAGGACACATCACTACACTCCATAGTCCTCTGTAAACTGGTAATCTCTGTATACCTGTCGCAAGGTTGATGCTTATTATTTATAAAACCCTCTTAAGCCTCACTCCCCCCTATCTGAAATATCTATTGCAGCCCTCATCCTCCACATACAACACCTGTTCTGCAAGTCACATTCTGTTAAAGGTCCCGAAAGCACACACATCCCTGAGTCGCTCCTGTTTTCAGTTTGCGACTGGAACGAGCTGTAACAAAACACTCAAACTGGACAGTTCTCAATCTCTTCATTCAAAGACTCAATCATGGACACTCTTACTGACAGTTGTGGCTGCTTCGTGTGATGTATTGCTGTCTCTACCTTCTTGTCCTTTGTGCGGTTGTCTGTGCCCAATAATGTCTGTACCATGTTGTTGCTACCATGCTGTGTTGTTGTCTTAGGTTTCTCTTTATGTAGTGTCTCTTGTCGTGATGTGTTTTGTCCTATATTTTATATTTATCTCAGCCCTCTTCCCCACAGGAGGGCAACACGATATAGTATTTCGTTTTCAATAAATCATTCTTAAATTGACTGAAATCATCCCTTTCATGAAAATGGATTGCTCCTACAGACAGTGAGTTACGTGGCTTGCTATATAAAGCAGGCAGACAGGCATCGAGTTACTGTTCGATTAAACATTTGAATGGGCAAAATGAGTGAACTTTGAGCTTGGTATGATCGTCGGTGCCAGGCGTGCTTGATCCAGTATCTCAGAAACTGGCCGCCATTACAATGACTGCCTACCCTAGCCAAACCCTAACTCGGACAACGGTGGACCTATCCCTATGGGATTCCCAATCACGGACGGTTGTGATACAGCCTGGAATCGAACCAGGGTCTGTAGTGATGTCTCTAGCACTGAGATGCAGTGCCTTAGACCACTGTGCCACTCGGGAGCCCCAGATCTACACACAAATAGTACCCACAAAACACCAGACGGCCAGCATCCCAGAGTCACCTCTTCACTGTTGACATTGAGACTGGTGTTTTGTGAAGCTGAAGAAGCTGCCAGTTGAGGACTTGTGAAGCATCTGTTTCTCAAACTAGACACACTAATGTACTTGTCCTCTTGCTCAGTTGTGCACCGGGGCCTCCCACTCCTCTTTCTATTCTGGTTAGAGACAGTTTGCGCTGTTCTGTGAAGGGAGTAGTACACAGCGTTGTACGAAATCTTCAGTTTCTTGGCAATTTCTCACGTGGAATAGCCTTCATTTCTCAGAACAAGAATAGACTGACAAGTTTCAGAAGAAAGTTCTTTGTTCTTTTGTTCTTAGCCATTTTGAGCCTGTAATCGAACCCACAAATGCAGATACTCCAGATACTCAACTAGTCTAAAGGCGGCCAGTTTTATTGCTTCTTTAATCAGAACAACAGTTTTCAGCTGTGCTAACATAATTGCAAAAGGGTTTTCTAAATGATCAGTTAGCCTTTTAAAATGATAAACTTGGATTAGCTAACAACGTGCCATTGGAACACAGCAGTGATGGTTGCTGATAATGGGCCTCTGTACGCCTATGTAGATATTCCATTAAAAGGAAAATCTGCCGTTTCCAGCTACAATAATCATTTACAACATTAACAATATCTACACTGTATTTATGATCAATTTGATGTTATTTTAAATGGACAAAAAAAAATTGCTTTTCTTTCAAAAACAAGGACATTTCTAAGTGACCCCAAACTTTTGAACTGTAGTGTATATATTTTTTTCCATTCAAGTACTCCAGTTCAATATAATTTATTGTGGCAGAACCTAAGAAAAATAGATATGTTCTGTTCATAAATATGGACTCCCCTTGTAAAGAAACAGTGTAGATTGGAGGAAATGGAAAAACAATTGTTTAAAGAAACAGTTAAGGTCTACTCCCCCTCCACCCACATGTCATTGACATGGCTGTAATATGAAGAGACAAGCACAAAACAGGAAGAGAGTCTCTCCCAATGATAACAGGGTGTATTTTGGTGCTAGAGTGTTTAAGAGTGTTTCCAGCAGAAGTCCCCAGAGGAAGTCGGGGTCAGTGTGTGCACCAATTATTGGCACACTGCGGCTCGCCCTGCTCTCTGGGTGACACACTCCAGAAAAGTAAACAATCTGGTCAACATGAGACTTGGGATATACAGGCACGTACACAGTTCCCTTCCAGACTTTGAGAGAATGTGTCGACTAAAGAACACTAACTGAACAGTCAGTACACTGCTTTACATTATGGGAGAGAAAGGCAAAGTGTTTAAGGTGTTGAAATGATCTCACCATAAGTGGACATTCAGGTTCGAAGTGTGGGGTATAGTGACCATGACTCTGTTGCCCATGGACTACCACCATGTCATCAAATCCAAACCTCATTATGTCAGGACTCAATGGTCTTACCTGATTATCTTCACTAACTCACTCATGTTGACATGGTCAGGGACAAGAAACTTTGTCTTGTCCAACACAGGCAGCTGCTTCTCTCCCTTATAACGCTCAATGATTACCTGTAGGGGAGTATCAAGCAATGATAAACAGTTATAAGATGTAATTCCATCATCATAACAGCAATTAATACTGAATACATTACATCACATATATTAAGGCCCTATATAAGATATGTTGGATGAATATTTCATAAACTAATCGAAAATGATAGCATTCAGTGTGCTTCCTGACTATAGCCTTCCACTTCTTCACAATTCTCAACTCAGACAACTGCAGTGGGCATGTCTAAGTATCATGTGAACTACACCAAGAAAGGCTCTTACTGTAATCAATTTACTGATATATGAAGAGAGCTTTCAGGAACAATAGCCAGACAACCTATTTTCTACGCAGACAAGTGTAATGTAGCTCTTCATTGTGTGTGGTGAGCAGGGAAAATAAATGTAGTCAGAGCCACAATTATTGTCACTGTTAATAAAGATAAGCAAATAAAATACAAATTCTGTATGGAGGAATGGTCTAAGATCCCTCCCAATGTGTTCTCCAATCTCAAATAATTTTAGTGCCGTTATAAGGTGAGGTATTTAAAAAAGGGGTGGCAATCATTTTTTAGGTATTACTTGTCAAACAATCTTTCTGATAAATTGTATTAGTATAAAATAACATAATTCCCCCCTTTTTTTAAAGCATACAATATACCTCAGTATTTGTATTATTTATTTGTGTATTTTTTGCTCGTCTTCATCAAGGGCACCAATAATTTTGGATGATGCGACTGTGTGTATTCTGTTCTATAGAGGGCAGTGTCAGCGTAACTTACTGGGATTTTGTTGGGGTGCTGGTCACGGATTTGATGCACTTCCTTGCAACGATCAGCTGCAGATAAGAATGTGTATGTATTTACACAGGGAGGTCAAGGTCTCTTTCTCAAGGGAGCACTGTATTTGGCAATTTTACAATATATGAATATAAAATACAGAATTACAGACACTCAAATTCCACAGGAAGGTGGTCTTTGATCAACATTTTGAACCGCCCGAGAGGCACCAATGTGTCCATACATGGGGTGCATAGCAACTAAAGGTTGTTTTTCCTAGGTCTGTAGCAACAGAGGGAATTTCCAGAGTTAAACATCCCTGCGATCGGGTATGGTGACTTGTACTTCTATGGGTAAGTGAAGATGTCAGGTACTGTGAGTTTTTCCAATAGGGTTTTATAAATGAATAAAATGCTTTAACCTAGGCAAAATCAATGAGGGCCAACCTACTTTCTGATAGAGCAAGCAGCGATGAGCGCAATACCTGTCAACCGCGATAAAACTAAGTGCACTATGGAAAACTGCATTTAACAGCCTCAAAGAAGTAGCAGCAGCATTCATCTAAATGATGTCACCATAGTCTAGGACAGGTAGAAACGTTGACTGATCTGCATAGAGATAAGAAACAATCAATGAAAAGGTCTCTGATCAGTTGGAAGATAAAACAGAATAGCCTACAGGGTCTCCAAAAGGTAGATTGTGAGCTCCAGGTACCTCGCAGCCCACCTATGAGTTGCTCGCCAGGCAATTCTGAAAGTACATGCATTTTTCCCACTTATTTCAGTGCAAACTGTCAAAAATATAATGGTCCAGGCTACTATCCAATCGAAGCCACATTGACATTATCCCACCCATGGTTAGCCACTATTGGCTTAAAAAGCCAAACGTAACAGTACCTATTTGCCAATTAATTTCCAATTAATTTACACTTCCTCAAAAAAAATGTCAGAATTGATCTAAGATAACAACAAAAAAAAAATCTGTCATTAATTTTGACGTTTTTGCCTTTCATTTTTCAATTTAAAAAAAAGGCATGAAAACGAGTTGTTTCTCCTTCAATGACAAATACTTTATTGAAGATTGCCTACTGTTGACCAATCACTGACGAAAGGGCAAAGACTATGGCTCTAAACTATGGCTTGCCTCCTAAAGAAAATGTGCACGAACAGCCGAAAAAACATTCACCGAAATACAAAAAACGTCAACAAAATGTGTACGAATTCAACCATACTGTTTCGGCTGGGAAGCATGCGGATGCCTTTATTATTGACGTTGTTAGCTGATCAACTAGCCTAGCTAGCTGAAGCATGCTAACGTCAGTATCAAAGTTAAGGCCTCTCTGGCGTTGGCTGTGTTGTCAACACATGTATTCTAATGTACTTCAAGTAGCTACCATTACACTTACATTCATAATGACGAACACGGAGCACATTGTTGAGCTATTTTCAACAACAATCTTGCCAGTCCAACAAAGAATATGCCTAGCTAGCTAACGTTAGCAACTGGTAACAGCTGACCATTACTTACCGAATGACCTTCTTTGTTTGAACGGTCTATCGGATGGCATCACTGTAGATTATTACGTCGTGGCTTATAAATGAGAGAATACACTAGTAAATGTCTCGAGTTGTTTATGTAATGCTCAACAAATGGTGTCCCTTGCTTGTCTGTCAAGTTAGTGCTCGCTGTGGCGACAGAAAAAACAGCTTTGGTTTGGAATAAACTAGCTAACGTAGCAAGCGTTCCCTTCTCACTAGTCCTGACGAGAGATCTCCTGCACTGCTCCACCAATCAGGTCGACGTGGAGGAGGAGTTCAAATAGAGTGTAGCACTGGCAGTGCTCGAGGGTTGTCACTGGTTACCATCACATCCAGGGTGCATTGTGGGTCAATGGTAACCGACAGATCTACAAGTAATAATGAGTAGTTGTTTATCATCTTTATTTTATGATTCAAGGCTGACCGCTGGCTTTGTTTTCAAATAGCAGGACCCCTCATTAAAGTGAAGGGGAAAATAGCAATATTCATGGTCAATCTTCGTGTAAAAACATACACATTGCGAAGACAATCCAGGTACCCATATATGCTTCCATTACACCAGATGTATGTCCTTGAAACGAATATTTATAAAATCGCACCCAGAAGAAGTTCTAAGAATAATTGAATAGCTAATGGCAGCCTGCAGTACTTGGTGGGCCTTTAACTTGAGATACTCAACGAGAGGGGGCAGCACCGAGCTAGCCTGCCACGTCCCTTCCTGGAGTAGCTCAAACTGTTATGTCTACATACATCTCCCGAGACTACAATTCCTTGCAAATTGCGCTATTGAGGCTTCACATGTAATGAATGGTGGCATGTGATCGATGGCTTCCTCCATGCTTTCATATATACAGTCATTAACTTGCCCGACATTTGGAAAGTTTGCATAGAAAATACTGCAGATGTGACCATTGCCTGCATTTCCTTTTGACAATCTTGTGTTGATCAAAACAGCTGGATGTAATGATGTCACACCTAAAAAAACATACTTTTTAGCAAAAACCTAGTGTTGAATAAAAAAAAATATTGGTTGAAGTGTTTCCATTACCCATTTAGCGACATTGGCTACAGCATGTCTGTTCTCCCACCTATCTGTTTCATGTCTCAGGTAGCCCGCGAAAGCCAGCATGTAATATTTGCCACATTCTAATAATTCTTATGTACCAACGTGTCGCTACGGTCCGTGCCATGGTGAAACTTGCACTCCTGGAGACCTGAACTAATTGGATGGTGAAACTTGCCAGCCAACCAGAAAAGCAATGCAAAGCAATTCAGGCATTCTTGAAAGTCAGGACAATCCTTGTCCTGCAAAGAAACATCATTTTTATAGTTGAACATTTTTATTTTGCAAGCAGTAGGCATTTACAATTAAATGTGGAGTAGAGCTTTATAGTTATGCGGTGACGTCACTTGCCCCACGTACCTTCAAAATGATTTGTCAATCATCATTTATTCGAAAAACACAGTTTCCATCATAATTGTCCGCAATAAAGAAAGTTTGAAACCTATTTGCTGTCGGCTTCAATGTCGAACAAGCCCCTTTTTGATGTCCAAAAGAGGAAGTCTCAAATGTTTTTTTTTACATTGACAAAATAGTCGAGTGTGACCTTTCAAACAATGGAAATACATGTCCTTAAAGATGGAAGGCTGTTTTGTGGTTGTTTTCTGTAAACATTGCCTGCATTTTCACTGTCAGGGTTGAATTCCATGGCTTCAATGAGAGTGGGCAATTGTTCTCCCTTCCGACAGTGCATTCCACTACCGACTAACTGATCACTTTGAATTCACGTTAATTGACAAGTCAACCAAATGTAAATCCAAACTAGACGTTGAACAGACGTCTGTGCCCAGTGGGATAGGCCAATATGGGGCTTAGAAGTTCTGTCTTTCTACCGACAATAATTGTGCGTATTTGTTGTTTCATTGTTTGAATAGTTTTTTCAACTACCTTCCTTTGTTAATCTATAAATTCCCTGTTACTTAGCCTGATCATTTACAGTGCATTTGGAAACTAATCAGACCCCTCCACTTTTTCCACATTTTGTTACGTTACGGCCTTATTTACAAATGTATTAAATAAATAATTTTCCTCATCAATCTACGCACAATACCCCATAATGTCAAAGCAAAAATAGGTTTTAGTCATTTTTGCAAATTTATAATAACATATATTTTTAAATACCTTATTTACATAAGTATTCATGCTATGAGACTCGAAATTGAGCTCAGGTGCATTCTGTTTCTACAACTTGATTCGAGTCCACCTGTGGTGAATTCAATTGATTGGACATGATTTGGAAAGGCACACACCTGTCTATATAAGGTCTAACAGTTGACCGTTTATGTCAGAGCAAAAACCAAGCCATGAGGTCGAAGGAATTGTCCTTAGAGCCTGAGACAGGATTGTGTCGAGGCACAGATCTGTGCAAGGGTACCAAATTATTTCTGCAGCATTGAATGTCCCCAAGAACAGTGGCCTCCATCATTCTGCATTTGGGGGTGGCAGGTAGCCTAGTGGTTAGAGAGTTGGGACAGAAACCGAAGGGTTGCTAGATCGAATCCCCAAGCTGACAAGGTCAAAATCTTCCCCTGAACAAGGCAGTTAACCCACTGTTCCTAGGCTAAGATTTTGTTCTTATCTGACTTGCCTAGTTAAATAAAGGTTGGAACTACCACTCCAAACTGAGCCATCGGGGAAGAAGGGCCTTGGTCAGGGAGGTGACCAAGAACCCGATGGTCACTCTGACAGATCTCAGGAGTTCCTCTGTGGAGATAGGAGAAGCTTCCAGAAGGATAATCATCTCTGCAGCACTCCACCAATCAGGCCTTTATGGGAGAGGCACCTAAAGGACTCTCAGACCATGAGAAACAAGATTATTTGGTATGATGAAACCAAGATTAAACCCTCTATCTTGAATGCAAAACGTCATGTCTGGAGGAAACCTGGCACCATCCCCACGGTGAAGCATGGTGGTGTCAGTATTATGCTGTGGGGGAGGTTTCTCAGCAGGAGGGACTGGGAGACTAGTCAGGATCGAGGCAAAGATGAACGGAGCAAAGTACAGAGAGATCCTTGATGAAAACCTGCTCCAGAGTGATAAGGACCTCAGATTGGGGCAAAGGTTCACCTTCAAACAGGACAACAACCCTAAGCATACAGCCAAGACAACGCAGGAGTGGCTTCCTAAATAGTCTCTGAATTACCGTGAGTGGCCCAGCCAGAGCCCAGACTTGAACACAATCTAACATATCTGGAGAGACCTGAACATATATGTGCAGCGACGCTCCCCCATACAATCTGACAGAGCTTGAGAGGATCTGCACAGAAGAATGGGAGAAATTCCCCAAATACAGGTGTGCCTAGCTTGTAGTGTTATACCCAAGAAGACGCAAGTCTGTAATCACTGCCAAAGGTGTGTAATGGAATTTTAATGTTTGTGCTTTTCTTATAACTATTTTCTATGTTCTATTCATGTGTTGTTCTATAAACCAATTTCTGTGTCCATGCAACTGGCTGACTGTACAAATTCTCACTATCAGTAGCTGCAATTTGGCAGTACGCCCAGACCTTGTTTTGAGAATGAACGAAAGATATCTCAGTTTCAAGGTCTCAGCTTAGAGAGAAGAAGCCCCGTGAGGTGTTGGTCTGTCACATGTTATGGAACAGTATTGGTCTGTCACATGAATGAAACAAAATGTAATGATTAATTAATTATGCAAAATCATGCAAATATAACTTGTCTGTGTATAGCCGTATATAAGACAACTGTTGGGACTGCCCAGGCAGAGCTCCTGATTGACATGTGTACTATGGTGCATTGAGTTGGTTGGAACCTCTCCAGCGCGCTGACAATTAAGATTGACTTCCAGTGTCCCTGTGTAAGAATTTCCACGACAGGTGCTACAACAAAGTACTGAGTAAAGTGTCTGAATACTTATGTAAATGTGATATTTCCGTTTTTTTATTTTCAATACATTTGCAAAAAAAAACGTAAAACCTGTTTTTGCTTTGTCATGAAGGGGTATTGTGTGTAAATTGATGAGGGGAAAAACGATTTAACAATTTAAAAATAAGGCTGTAACGTAACAAAATGTGGAAAAACTCAAGTGGTCTTTATACTTTCCGTATGCATTGTATATCCAGTGCTTGACTTGGGCAAGAGCTCACCAGAGCTGAGTAGCCTACCGGCACCTCAAATGTTCTACTGAGCTCCTGTTCCTCATATAGAATATTTGCTCAAAGGTATTGTGTATAAACAGTAGCCTACCAGCACCCAAAATGAACAGGTCACTGGCACCCATTTTCAGTCCACGTCAAACACTGATTGTATCACCAGTAAATGTTCACCATTAATCCCCATTTTTGAAATCTAGGCTACAATGTTTATGGTAATTTCTGTTAATGCAGTTCAAACTGATACATTTTTTATTTATTTAATATCATAAACAGAGTTTCGTCAATTTCTTCAAATGTATGCGAGGCCTATAAAAGATGGAGTGTTTGATAGCCCAGTATTTCTTATTGTCTTAACACACCACCAATGAGCAAATCCATTAGCCTACCTCTTGGCCAGCAAATGCTATTGGTGTGTCGGAGCCCATAGAACACCACAGTTCTGCTAAGTGGCGGCACCATGAAAGTTTCACTGGGATAGCTATGGGGTAGCTTGGCCATTGCATTGGGGTAGAGGGCTGCATTTTCTGCGGGATGCTCACGGGACCATGGGCCAGACAGAGATCATTGCAGCATGGTCAGAATTTTTCATGCTGCGGGCAGAAGCCGGTGGTCAGACTGACAACTGGTCATTATATTCTAGGCTATAAAATCAGTCTTACTTGCTCAGCTTTATTGTTAATTCATCCTCTCCTCTCCCCAGTTTGGACCACGGGTGTGTGTTGTGTGCCGGCGAGCTGATTAATAAAAACCAAGTCTTTATATATATATATACAGTATAATAAAGGAATTTAAACTTGTTTTTGTTAGAATTAGATTTTTTGGTGTGCAAGTGAATTAAAACAGTTTGTATCCTGGCTGCCTTCAAATTGTATCTCAAGCACAATTTGGATTTCGTGTTAACTTCAACCTAGTAAGTTACTTCAACCTAGTAAAGTAAGTTAAACTGACACATTTGGATTTAATAATTTGTAGCGTGTTCTTGATACTTTTAGTCAAATAATTGTTTCAATATATTTTTTTGTTGTCTTAACAAAGCTACTCAAGTTGTTTTGACAAATTACCAAGGGGTATTTGATAGTCAGAAAAACAAAACTTTTAGTTTTAATTTTCGAAAGTTTGTAACCTGGCAGCCTAAACATTTTAAGTTGTGTCAACTTACCATACAGTTGAAACAACTACTTAGATTTGTACACATTTCATAACTGATTAAATCTTTCAAAATATATAATACAGATTTCAGTAAGAAACATTATGCTGATGTGTGAGCTTTTTAGGCAGTTTAAAAATTGGAAGTGCATGTCAACCAAGAAACAGATGACTTTAAACTACAATGGCATTCTCAGTAATGGTTACAGAAATGTTTTACTTATGTGGTTGTTTATCTACCTTCGTTGAATGCACTAACTGAAGTCGCTCTGGATAAAAGTTTCTGCTAAATGACCTAAATGTAAAAATGAAAGTTGCAAAGCATGTTGGGTATTATTTGAATGAGCTCCTCCCCAAAATAAAAAGTTGAAGTCAACTGAACTTTACATTTTCAGTTAACGCTACTGTTATGTTGCTTCAGTTGATTTGACTTCTTGGTTGTGAATTTCTAAGTTGAGTAAACAAAATTTTTTTCTAACTCAGCTTGATTTAATACGTTTTGACATTTTGAGTGTTAAGGTCAACTCAATTAAAAAAACACAGTTGTCAACTCAACAAATTTGGCAAATTTAGTTGACTTGGCTAGATAAAATGAGTAATTTTGACTGGATCTCAATTTAAAAAAAAATACAGTGTACAAATAAAACAGCTCTTGTTTCATTAAACCAGGGCTCTCCAACCCTGTTCCTGGAGACATACTCTCCTGTACAACCCCAGTTGTAACTAACCTGATTCAGTTTATCAACCAGCTAATTATTAGAATCAGGTGCACTAGATTACAGTTGGAGCAAAAACCTACAGGATGGTAGCTCACTAGGAACATGGTTGGAGAGCCCTGGTTAAACTATATTTATTCTATCTATGATATAGTCAAACATTGTTCCTTTAAACAGTACAAAACAATTGATCTCAAACATACAGCGTAGCCTAAAGTCGCACACATGGCTACAAACACAGGCACATACTTATTGAAACTATTAGATGATTCTGTTTTTGTAATTCGTTTGAATGAACAGTATATAGGCCTAATATAAAACTTTGCAAAACATTGCTTTATTGTATATGTGTATGTAGCCTACCCCACTGTGTGAGAGAGAGCTGCATGGAAAAATTTCAATGCCTATGTTAGAAATGGTAAATAGAGGCGTTTCTTCTCCTTTCTTATGCCATTTCTAGCCTACTATGTTTTATATGACTGGAGACATTAGCATAATATTTTTTAAAATGACGACAAATACAGGGTAGCTTGGAATTGACAGTCCATGCACTGCCACTGACGGGTCTGTGGGTTTGCTGTGTAAATTAATTAATTTCTCTCTGGCTGTTTTTCTTTCAATGCTTCAGTGCAGCAATGTATCAATTTAGCCAATGTGATCACATCACACCAGAGCTACACGTCGTTCTCGCCATTCAAACTTCCCCACCAGTTCATTGCCAACACTGTAGCCTATTCTATAGCAATTCAGCAGGCAAGAGATTGATCCATGCTTCTCTCCTCGAATAGGCCTTTCAAAATTGCTTTAAATAAGTAAAAAATTATATTGCTGTTCATTGTCTATATATAGCCTAGGCTATTCGTTTAAGAGCTAGAGAAAGGGGCAAGAGATAGGCGAGTTCCCAGTGGAGATGCGTGAATTGCAAGAATTGAGCAACGGCTGATAGGCTATGGACAGGTTGCGTGCATGTGTTTCTATTTTCGATTGGTTATCAATTTCATCTTCATATAGCCTAGGCATATATCACAACTGCCTTTATATCTTCCCCTTAAAACTTTCCTCGTCAATTTATATGATAGGCTACAATAATTTAGCATGATCCTATAATGTAAACTAGTTTTTGATACCCTACAGAAAGGATTTGAAGCTAAGGCAAGGTTTTTAAGATTTTTTGGGGGAAATAAATGTGATTGGCTTATGTGTCTGAGTGAGATGCTTTGTTTGATGGGTCACTTTAGGTGGATGGGTGGGTGAGTGTGTATGAGTTTTCTAATTCTCTATATGTCCATTCGGAAAGTTTCCTACGGGCCTAGCCTGTCTGGACTTCATTTCTTTAACTTCTTAGGGAGCGGCAAGTGAGGTGACGATTTTGGAGAGTCTGGCATGCCCAAAGCAAAATGCCTGCCACTCAGGCTCAGAAAATAGGATATGCACACCATTTGTACTATTGGATAGGAAACACTCTGAGGTTTCTAAAAGTGTTAACATAATGTCTGTGAGTATAACAGAACTCATTTAGCAGGCAAAAACCAGAGAAAAATCTATCCGGAAATCAGTTTCTGGTGACCTATTGCTCTGTTTGAATCCATTTGTGACCAGGACTGAGACTGCAGTACCTATGGCTTCCACTAGATGTCAACAGTCTATATACAAAGACTCAGAGAGATTGGAGTAAACAGAACAAATAGGTTACAAGAAATGGTCAAGGTAGCTCAGATGTCAACAAGTTTTCTCTGGCGCGAGTCTGGCTGCACGCCCCACTTTATTTTACTTAAATAAGGTATAGGTGACCATCCGAGTGAAATATTATCGCTAATATTCATAGGAAAAGTTTATAGGTATATTTGAACGCGTTCTCTTCATGTTTCAATAGGCGATTCGACGTTGGATTTTCTGAACATAACGCGCCAACCAAACTGAGATTTATGGATATAATAAATGACTTTTTCTAACAAAAGAACCATTGGATGTCTTCGTTGGACACTTGGGAAGCCCTCAGCAGAAGTTCTTCAAAAGGTAAGGGATTTGTTTTCGCTGTGAAATGTGTTTTGTGTGGTTTATGAATTTATGCTAATGGGTAAATATTGGAGGTGCTATCCTCAAACAATCAAAAGTTGTGCTGTCGCCGTAAAGCCTTTTTGAAATCTGACAACGCTGTGATATTGCCAAGAAGCAGAGCTTTTGATGACTATGCAACACTTGTATATTGATGAATGTTTAAAAATTCAACTTTTGGATTTTGAATTTGGCGCCTTGCATTTCACCGGGTAGTGTCGGGAGCGCCCCACCACTCCGTAAGTAGTTAATCAGATAGAAAGTAAACTGTAGGCAGCAATCGTCATGATGGTCAGCATGTGCAATCGAGCAATGACAACAGGTTCCAGTGTTGCATTTCCTCTCTTATTAAATGGGGTGCAAAGAATTAAACATAGCCAAGGATGAGCATCCTAATATTTTCAGTAACATATTTTAATTTCCAGTAGGCCTTGTATATTATTTTTCATTACTGCATCCTCTCTAGACTCTTTGAACAACATAGCCTATTGCCACTGAGAATGACCGCAGCAGTCTATACTTTGCAAGCGGCTGACCACTGACGTTGATTTGAAGAGGGAGAAAAATACCAGCTATATATAGGCTAGATGATGATGATGATGATGCATGCATTGTTAGATAGGCCTACAGTGGATTAATGCATGTTGCATATAATTACTATTTAACATGGTGTTTACATCAAAGACAACAGTGCCATAATTTTATTTTTACAGAGGAATATATGCTACAGTTGCCAGCAGTGGGCCTACCATGTAACAGGAAGACACGCTTCTTTTAAACCAAAAGTAAAGAAAATCAAATCACTTAATTCATCACAAAACACATTGATATTGCCAATTACTTGAATTATTTTTTCATTGGCAAGATTAGCAAATTTAGGCATGACATGCCAGCAACAAACGCTGACACTACACATCCAAGTTTAACTGACCAAATTACAAAAGACAAGCATTGTAATTAGGAATTCTGTAAAGTGAGTGTGGAAGAGGTGAAAAAAGTATTGTTGTCAATCAACAATGACAAGCCACCGGGGTCTGACAACTTGAATGGACAATTACTAAGGATAATAGCAGACGATATTGCTACTCCTGTTTGCCACATTTTCAATCTAAGCCTACTAGAAAGTGTGTGCCCTCGGGCCTGGAGGGAAGCAAATGTCATTTCGCTACCCAATAATACTGGCTCAAATAGCCGACCAATCAGCCTGTTACCAACCCTTAGTAAACTTCTGGAAAAAATTGTGTTTGACCAGATACAATGCTATTTCACAGTAAACAAATTGACCACAGACTCAAGACGCTTATATGGATATTCAACATGCACAGCATTTACACAAATGCCTGATGAATGGCTGAGAGACATTGATGAAAAGAAGATTCTTTTGTTAGACTTCAGTGGGGCTTTTGACATTATCGTTCATAGTCTGCTGCTGGAAAAACGTATGTGTTATGGCTTTACACCCCCTGCTATATTGTGGATAAAGAGTTACGTGTCTAACATAATGTAGAGGCTGTTCTTTAATGGAAGCCTCTCCAACATAATCCAGGAAGAACCCAGAATTCCCCAGGGCATCTGTCTAGGCCCCTTACTTTTTAAATTGTTTACTAATGACATGCAACTGGCTTAAAGCCAGTGTGTCAACAGTCGTGGCCAAAAGGTTTGAGAATGTCACAAATATTAATTTCCACAAAGTTTGCTGCTTCAGTGTCTTTGGATATTTTTGTCAGATGTTACTATGGAATACTGAAGTATAATTATAAGCATTTCATGTGTCAAAAACTTTTATTGTCAATTACATGAAGTTGATGCAAAGAGTCAATATTTGCAGTGTTGACCCTTCTTTTCAAGACCTCTGCAATCCACCCTGGCATGCTGTCAATTAACTTCTGGGCCACATCCTGACTGATGGCAGCCCATTCTTGCATAATCAATACTTGGAGTTTGTCAGAATTTGTGGGGTTTTGTTTGTCCACCCGCCTCTTGAGGATTGACCACAAGTTCTCAATGTGATTAAGGTCTGGGGAGTTTCCTGGCTATGGACCCAAAATATCAATGTTTTGTTCCCCAAGCCACTTAGTTATCACTTTTGCCTTATGGCAAGGTGCTCCATCATGCTGGAAAAGGCATTGTTCATCACCAAACTGTTCTTCAATGGTTGGGAGTAGTTGCTCTCGGAGGATGTGTTGGTACCATTCTTTATTCATGGCTGTGTTCTTAGGCAAAATTGTGAGTGAGCCCACTCCCTTGGCTGAGAAGCAACCCCACACATGAATGGTCTCAGGATGCTTTGCTGTTGGCATGACACAGGACTGATGGTAGCGCTCACCTTGTCTTTTCCGGACAAGCTTTTTTCCTGATGCCCTAAACAATCGGAAAGGGGATTCACCAGAGAAAATGACTTTACCCCAGTCCTCAGCAGTCCAATCCCTGTACCTTTTGCAGAATATCAGTCTGTCCCTGATGTTTTTCCTGGAGAGAAGTGGCTTCTTTGCTGCCCTTCTTGACACCAGGCCATCCTCCAAAAGTCTTCGCCTCACTGTGCGTGCAGATGCACTCACACCTGCCTGCTGCCATTCCTGAGCAAGCTCTGTACTGGTGGTGCACCCATCCAGCAGCTGAATCAACTTTAGGAGACGGTCTGGGACTTGCTGGACTTTCTTGGGCGCCCTGAAGCCTTCTTCACAACAATTGAACCGTTCTCCTTGAAGTTCTTGAGGATCCGATAAATGGTGGATTTAGGTGCAATCTTACTGGCAGCAATATCCTTGCCTGTGAAGCCCTTTTTGTGCAAAGCAATGATGACGGCACGTGTTTCCTTACAGGTAACCATGTTTGACAGAGGAAGAACAATGATTCCAAGCACCACCCTCCTTTTGAAGCTTTCAGTCTGTTATTCTAACTCAATCAGCATCACAGAGTGATCTCCAGCCTTGTCCTCGTCAACACTCACACCTGTGTTAACGAGAGAATCACTGACATGATGTCAGCTGGTCCTTTTGTGGCAGGGCTGAAATGCAGTGGAAATGTTTTTGGGGGATTCAGTTCAGTTCAGTTCAAGAGGGACTTTGCAATTAATTGCAATTCATCTGATCACTCTTCATGACATTCTGGGGTTGCCATCATACAAACTGAGGTAGCAGTTTCACTTTGACACAAATATAAATTTTCACATTCTCAAAACTTTTGTCCACGACTGTATTTATGTGGAACACTATACACGTCAGCTACTACACCAACTGACATGACTGCAACACTTAACAAAGAGCTCTAGTTAGTTTCAGAATGTCTGTCAAGGAATAAGTTAGTCCTAAATATTTCAAAAATGTAAATCATTGTATTTGGGACAATGTGGAAATTGAGCAAGTTGAGGTGACCCTGGATGGTCATGGTCAAAACAGTCGGTCCATAATAAAGCGCTACTCTACCTTCTTATCAGCACTATCAACAAGGCAGGTCCTACAGGCATTAGTTTTGTCGCACCTGGACTACTGTTTAGTCATGTGGTCAGGTGCCACAAAGAGGGACTTAGGAAAATTACAATTGGCTCAGAACAGGACAGCATGACTGGCCCTTAAATGTACACGGAGAGCTAACATTATTAATAATATGCATGTCAATCTCTAACAGTTCAAAGTGAAGGAGAGGTTGACTTCATCACTATTTGTTTTTGTAAGAAGTGTTGATAAGCTGAATGCACCGAGCTGTCTGTTTAAACTACTAGCACACAGTTCGAACACCCATGCATACCCCACAAGACATGCCACCAGACGTCTCTTCACAATCCCCAAGTCAAGAACAGACTATGGGAGGCTCACATTGCTACATAGCGCCATGACTACATTAAACTCCATTCCACATGAGGTAACTGATGCAAGCAGTAGAATCAGATAAAAAAACGGATTCAAATATACCTTATGGAACGATTTAATGAGCCTTTCACAGTTTCACTGTAGCGGCCGAGTGTACTTAGTCTTGCATGGATGTGAAGAGACACACACACAGGTACAGACAAACCGATAAGCACAAGTTAGGACACACACTCTACACACACGTGCATTGTAATATTGTTGTATTGTGGTATTATACAGTTGGTATTGTAGATATGTAGTGGTGTAATAATGTTATATGATGTATTGTTTTATCTTTTGTTTTATGTGTGATAAACAGTTGAAGTTGGAAGTTTACATACATGAACATTTTTTAGGTCTTATTTGGATTGTGTGAGGAAGTTACTCAACACAGAAAATGGACAATGATTATCATCATATTCATTCACTATATCATTGCCAGTCAAAACCGGTGCCAAGTGTGTGCGACACATAACAGTGTTATCCCTTTATCTACAGTTGAAGTCGGTAGTTTACACACACTTAGGTTGGAGTCAGTAAAACTCGTTTTTCAACCACTCCACAATTTTCTTGTTAACAAACTATAGTTTTGGCAAGTCAGTTAGGACATCTACTTTGTGCATGACACAAGTAATTTTTCCAACAATTATTTACAGACAGATTATTTCACTTATAATCCACTGTACCACAATTCCAGTGGGTCAGAAGTTTACATACACTAAATTGACTATGCCTTTAAACAGCTTAGAAAATTGGCTTTAGAAGCTTCTGATAGGCTAATTGACATCATTTGAGTCAATTGGAGGTGTACCTGTGGATGTATTTCAAGGCCTACCTTCAAACTCAGTGCCTCTTTACTTGACATCATGGGAAAATCAAAAGAAATCAGCCAAGACCTCAGAAAAAAATGGTAGACCTCCACACGTCTGGTTCATCCTTGGGAGCAATTTCCAAACGCCTGAAGGTACCACGTTCATCTGTGCAAACAATATTACGCAAATATAAACACCATGGGACCACGCAGCCGTCATACCGCTCTGGAAGGAGACGCATTCTGTCTCCTAGAGATGAACATACTTTGGTGCGAAAAGTGCAAATCAATCCCAGAACAACAGCAAAGGGCCTTGTGAAGATGCTGGAGGAAACAGGTACAAGAGTATCTATATCCACAGTAAAACGAGTCCTATATTGACATAACCTGAAAGGCCGCTCAGCAAGGAAGAAGCCACTGCTCCAAAACCGCCATAAAAATGCCAGACTACGGTTTGCACAAAGCCCTGACCTCAATCCTATAGAAAATTTGTGGGCAGAATTGAAAGAGCGTGTGCGAGCAAGGAGGCCTACAAACCTGACTCAGTTACACCAGCTCTGTCAGGAGGAATGGGCCAAAATTAACACATTTTATTGTGGGAAGCGTGTGGAAGGTTACTCGTAACATTTGACCCAAGTTAAACAATTTAAAGGCAATGCTACCAAATACTAATTGAGTGTATGTAAACTTCTGACCCATTGGGAATGTTATGAAAGAAATAAAAGCTGAAATTAATCATTCTCTCTACTATTTTTCTCACATTTCACATTCTTAAAATAAAGTGGTGATCCTAACTGACCTTTTTACTAGGATTAAATGTCAGGAATTGTTAAAAACTGAGTTTAAATGTATTTGTCTACGGTGTATGTAAACTTCCGACTTCAACTGTAAGTGCCGTTTGGACCCGCAGCTAATAGGGATCCCTAATAAATACAAATACAATCAGTGTAGATGAAGGGGAGAAGACTGCTAATACAGGACTAGTAAAAGGCCCAATACACGTGTAAATTGGAAATGAGTTTTTATGCCAACTCTGCCATTATCAACTGGAGCAAGGGCACATCAACAGATTTTTCACCTTGTCGGTTTGAGGATTCATACCAGTGATCTTTCGGTTACTGGCCCAACACTCTAACTGCTAGGCAACTTGCCCCTTAAGCTGCAAGCTGCTTTATTTTATTATAATATTTAATTATAATTTAATTATAATTTTAATTATAATTTTTAATTAGAATTTAATAATAATTTTTAATTATAAATTAATTATAATTTTTAATAATAATTTAATATTTTTTTATTTAATTATATATATTTTTGTACCTTTATTTAACTAGGCAAGTCAGTTAAGAAGCCTTCCCACTCTGAGTTCCATATAAGTTATCCCCTTACAATGTTTTCAATTTGTCCACATATGGTTTATTTATGAGCAATTACTCATGTCTGCATGTTCTCAGTCGGTTCTGATTTCCCACACTGATCCACCCCAATGAAAAATAAGACAAATTGAGTTAAAATATAATTGACCGACTCAGCCTCTCCACCCATGTGTCTGGTCACCATGACTCAGTTTGTGGTTTATGTGGCAATTTTCCTAACTTTGCTTCCTTCCCATCCACCCAGCTCACTAGCGCTCTCATAAAATCCCCAGGATTACACCTCTCCCTCTTCGTCAATATCTCACCACTCACTCACTGCATGTCTCAATATCCCACAGTAATAGCTACCGTGGCTTGCGTAAGTATTCACCACCTTGGTATTTTTCCTATTTTGTTGCCTTACAACCTGGAATTAAAATAGATTTTGGGGGGATTTGTATCATTTGATTTACACAACATGCCTACCACTTTGAAAGTCAAAATATTTTTTATTGTGAAACAAACAAGAAATAAGACAGAAAAAAGAACTTGAGCGTGCATAACTATTCATCCCCCCAAAGTCACTACTTTGTAGAGCCACCTTTTGCAGCAATTATAGCTGCAAGTCTCTTGGGGTATTCCTCTATAAGCTTGGCACATCTAGCCACTGGGATTTTTGCCCATTCCTCAAGGCATACCACAGATTCTCAATTGGATTGAGGTCTGGGCTTTGACTAGGCCATTCCAAGACATTTAAACATTTCCCCTTAAACCACTCAAGTGTTGCTAAGCAGTATGCTTAGGGTCATTGTCCTGCTGGAAGGTGAACCTCTTTCCCAGTCTCAAATCTCTGAAAAACTGAAACAGGTTTCCCTCAAGAATTTCCCTGTATTTAGCGCTATCCATCATTCCTTCAATTCTGACCAGTTTCCCAGTCCCCACACAAAAACATCCCCATCCATGATGCTGCCACCATCATGCTTCACTGTGGGGATGGTGTTCTCGGGGTGATGCGAGGTGTTGGGTTTGGGCGCTAGACATAGCTTTTTCCTTGATGGCCAAAAAGCAAAATTTTAGTCTCATCTGACCAGAGTACCTTCTTCCATATGTTGTTTGGGGAGTCTCCCACACACCTTTTGGCGAACACTGATTTTTTTCTTTAAGCAATGGCTTTTTCTGGCCACTCTTCTGTAAAGCCCAACTCTGTGGAGTGTATGGCTTAAGGTGGTCCTATGGACAGATATTCCGCTGTGGAGCTTTGCAGCTCCTTCAGGGTTATCTCTGGTCTCTTTGTTGCCTCTCTGGTTAATGCCCTCCTTGCCTGGTCCGTGAGTTTTGGTGGGTGACCCTCTCTTGGCAGGTTTGTTGTGGTGCCATATTCTTTAAAATGTTCAATAATGGATTGAATGGTGCTCCATGGGATGTTAAAAGTTTTGGATATTTTTTTTAGCCCAACCCTGATCTGTACTTCTCCACAACAGGTGTAGATCTACTGAGATCATGTGACACGTAGATTGCACACAGGTGGACTTTATTTAACTAATTATGTGAGTGGTTACACCAGATCTTATTTAGTGGCTTCATAGCAAAGGGGGTGAATACATATGCACGCACCATTTTTCCATTTAAATTCTTTTTGAACTTTTTGAAACAAGTAATTTTTTTCACTTCACCAATTTGGACTAGTTTGTGTATGTCCATTACACGAAATCCAAATAAAAATCTATTTAAATTACAGATTGTAATGCAATAAAATAGGAAAAACGCCAAGAAGGATGAATACTTTTGCAAGGCACTGTAGTAACACTAACTATTACTGTGGTTTCCCAAACTCGGTCCAGGGCCCCCCCCCTGGGTGCACATTCAGTTTTTTTTTGCCCTAGCACTACAGGGCTGATTCAGATAACCAAAATGTGCAGCCAGGGGGGGCCCAGGACCGAGAAACCTTGGCTCAAAGCATGCCATTCTCATGGCGGACAGTGGGATAGTAAGTAGGTATGACACGAAAGGTAGCTTGTCTGTTTTTGTTTTTATTGACATAAAACTAGAGGCCACATTTTTGGTTGTCAAATTGTTCTGTTGTTGCCTCTTTTGTTTGCATGGATTATCTTGTTTTGTTTGTATTACATTGTCCTTGTCTAAATATGTCTTATGGTTAAATCTTAATATAAAAAAAAAAAACTCATTCTCATTGTTTATGTGTAACTCTGTTGTTTTTGTCGCACTGCTTTGCTTTATCTTGTCCAGGTCGCAGTTATAAATGAGAACTTGTTTTCAACTGGTCTACCTGGTTAAATAAAGGTGAAATAAATAAAATAAATAACAATTCCGTTTTTATGTAACCCTTGATTAACAGCATAATGCAAGAGTTGCTTGAATCAGCCTTATCTGAAAACCATTGCGAAAGATTTCAGCAGCACCAACAAATCAAATCAAATCAAGATTTTATTCCTCTTGTCCAGATAGGATAGGGCAGTGTGCAGTGTGACGGCGATTGCATCGTCAGTGGACCTATTGGGGAGGTAAGAAAATTAGAGTGGGTCTAAGGTATCAGGTGATATGATCCTTGACTAGTCTCTCAAAGCACTACAAGATGACAGAAGTGAGTGCTACGGGATATAATCATTTAGTTAAGTTACCTTAGCTTTCTTGGGAACAGGAACAATGGTGGTCATCTTGAAGCATGTGGGGACAACAGACTGGGATAGGAATTGATTGAATATGTCCGTAAACACACCAGCCAGGTGGTCTGCGCGCATGCTCTGAGGACGCGGCTAGGGATGCCATCTGGGCCGGCAGCCTTCCCGAGGGTTAACGCGTTTAAATGTTTTACTCACGTTGGCCACTGGCCACGGAGAAGGAAAGCCCACAGGCTTTGGAAGCGGGCCGTGTCGGTGGCACTGTATTGTCCTCAAAGTGAATAGTGAAGTTGTTTAATTTGTCTGGGAGCAAGACGTCGATGTCTGCGACGGGGGTTGGTTTTCTTTTTGTAATCCGTGATTGACTGTAGACCCTGCCACATAAGTCTCATGTTTGAGCCGTCGAATTGGAATAGCTGCGCTGTTTGTATTCGGTCATGTTTCCAATTGCCTTGCCATGATTAAATACGGTGGTTCTGTTTTAGGACCACTATTGTTTTCACTACATATTTTACTGCTTGGTGATGTCTTTCGGAAACATAATGTTAACTTTCATGGCCATGCGGATGACACAGAGCTGTACATTTCGATGAATGTACAGGGAGCCTGTGTTTCAGACATAAGGAAGTGGATGGTGACAAATGTTCTACTTTTAAACTCGGACAAAACAGAGATGCTTAAACTCTGACAAAACAAAGCGATCTTCTGTTGAATCTGACAATTAAACTTGATGGTTGTACAGTCGTCTCAAAAAAAACTGTGAAGGACCTCGGCGTTACTCTGGACCCTGATCTCTCTTTTGATGAACATATCAAGACTGTTTCAAGGACAGCTTTTTTCCATCTACGTAACATTGCAAAAATCAGAAACTTTCTGTCCAAAAATTATGCAGAAAAATGAATATATGCTTTTGTCACTTCTAGGTTAGACTACTGCAATGCTCTACTTTCCGGCTACCCGGATAAAGCAGTAAATAAACTTCAGTTAGTGCCAAACACGGCTGCTAGAATCTTGACTAGTGTGGGTTGCGTCGCTTGAGTGGGTTAAGTCACTGACGTGATCTTCCTGTCAGGGTTGGCGCCCCCCCATGGGTTGTGCCATGGAGGAGATCTTTGTGGACTATACTCGGCCTTGTCTCAGGATGGTAAGTTGGTGGTTGGAGATATCCCTCTGTGCTTTGGCAGAGTGGGTGGGGTTATATCCTGCCTGTTTGGCCCTGTCCAGGGGTATCGTCAGACGGGTTCACAGTGTCTCCCAACCTCTCCTGTCTCAGCCTCCAGTATTTATGCTGCAGTAGTTTATGTGTCGGGGGGCTAGGGTCAGTCTGTTATATCTGGAGATTTTCTCCTGTCTTATCCGGTGTCCTGTGTGAATTTAAGTATGCTCTCTCTAATTCTCTCTCTCTTAAACACTTTTTCTCTCTTTCTTTCTCTCCTTCTTTCTTTCTTTCTTTCTTTCTTTCTTTCTCTCTCTCTCTCGGGGGGGCCTGAGCCCTAGGACCATTCCTCCGGACTACCTGGCCTGATAACTCCTTGCTGTCCCCAGTCCACCTGGCCGTGCTGCTGCTCCAGTTTCAACTGTTCTGCCTGAGGCTATGGAACCCTGACCTGTTCACCAGACGTGCTACCTGTCCCAGACCTGCTGATTTCAACTCACTAGAGACAGCAGGAGCGCTAGAGATACTCTGAATGATCGGCTATGAAAAGCCAACTGACATTTACTCTTGAGGTGCTGACCTGTTGCACCCTCGACAACCACTGTGATATTATTATTTGACCCTGCTGGTCATCTATGAACATTTAAAAATCTTGGCCATGTTCTGTTATAATCTCCCCCCGGCACAGCCAGAAGAGGACTGGCAACCCCTCATAGCCTGGTTCCTCTCTAGGTTTCCTCCTAGGTTCTGGCCTTTCTAGGGAGTTTTTTGTAGCCACCGTGCTTCTACATTGCTTGCTGTATGGGGTTTTAGGCTGGGTTTCTGTACAGCACTATGTGACATCAGCTGATGTAAGAAGGGCTTTATAAATACATTTGATTGATTCAGTTTTGATATACACGGCTGTGACTATAATCGAAGAGAATTCTCTTGGAAGATAATGCGGTCAGTATTTGATTGTAAGGAATTCTAGGTCAGGTGAACAAAAGGACTTGAGTTCCTGTATGTTGTTGTGATTACACCATGAGCCGTTAATCATAAGGCATACACCCCCGACCTTCTTCTTACCAGAGAGATGTTTGTTTCTGTCAGAGCGATGCATGAATAAACCGGGTGACTGTACCGACTCTGGCAACATATTCAGAGTGAGCCATGTTTCCCTGAAGCAGAGAATGTTACAATCTCTGATGTTTCTCTGGAAAGCAACTTGTGCCCTAATTTTGTCCACCTTGTTAACTAGAGATTGGACATTGGCGAGTAATATGCTTGGGAGCGGTGGATGGTGTGCTCGCCTTCTGAGTCTGACCAGTAGGCCGCTCCATCTGCCTCTCCTGCGGCGACCGCATTGTTTTGGGTCGGCCTCTGGGATAAGATCCCATGTCCAGGGTGGAGGTCCGAACAAAGGATCCGCTTCGGGAAATATGTATTCCTGGTTGTAATGTTGGTAAGTTGGCATCGCTTTTATATCCAATAGTTCTTCCCGGCTGTATGTAATAACACTTGAGATTTTCTGGGCTAACAACGTAAGAAGTAATACATTTAAAAAAACAAGTAACTGTATAGTTTCCTAAGGACCTGAAGCGAGGCAACCATCTCTGTCAGTGCCATCTTGGACATTCTCTCTTTTTATTTTTTGTGTTTGATTTATGAACCTTCATCAAATAACCTCTTTACATTTGCACTGAAGGAGATATCCCTTCGGCACATACATTATGGAGGAGCACAGGGAGATCTGTCATGTCTCTGCAGTTGTGAAATCAAATTCCCTCAAGACAAACAATCATGCATGCTTTCTTACCCTCTCCCATGTTGAGAATCTTAAGTTCTCCCTGGTCCAATTAATGATTGTGTCACCCTCTATCACAGTTTGTAAAGTGGGAAAGATAAATTACTTTTTGATGAGGAAACAGAAATGAAACAGAAAACAGGAAACAGAAAAGAAGCCTATAAACAGAGTAATTCTCATTTGGAAAAGAGTTATATTAGTTGTAATGTGTATCATTAGAGCTTTCTTGTCTCGTGTACCTTCAGTCCCACACATGACAAAAATACCACAGAGCAGTGCTCGTTGAAGCAGAGTCCTCATTGAGCCCTCCTCACTCGTTCCACCTCCTCTGGGTAGCATTTTTTAGTTGTCTTCCGAAATGGAAGAAAACAATTACAGTCATGGTTGATCTGAAGACATGTAATCAATGGGCGACTGACTGTACACTGAATAGGAAGGAAGGCAATGTTCAGAGTGAATTAAAGTTGATGATGTCAAGTCAACATCATCACACGCTCATGTTTGCCTTAGGTTTTTCTGTGAAATAATTACAGAGATAGTATACAATGCTTCACATCCATGTACATTGTGCTTCACATAATTGTAGCTTATGGGTTTTAAGTGGTATTTACCCTTTTTTTCTTGGAAGAAAAGAAACATATAAGCAGTAAATCAGCTTGACAATTCAGTTCTTACGAAGTCATTCCAATGTGTTTTGAATCATTCATCACCCTCGTTGTATATCTCTGTTGTAATTCCTTGAAGAACATACCAAGGTTTCCTGTGTGCTCTATGGGATGACTGATGAGGAATTCATCCCAATCCTTATTATCATTAATTTAACGACGCAATACCAGATATAATGCATCATCCCAATTCCCTCTGGTTATGCAACTGGATGCCAAGATTTGTCGAAACATGGCAATGTTTGTTTACTGGAAACTGATATATGGTTCATTTTACAACTCCTATGTGAAAGCTCTTTGTTTGGCCCTACCAGAATTTTCACAAACTAACTAACAAACCACACACACGCACACGCGCGCGCGCACACACACACACACACACACACACACACACACACACACACACACACACACACACACACACACACACACACACACACACACACACACACACACACACACACACACACACACACACACACGGTCAATGCCAAACCTAAGTGTGCCAGAGTGGAGAGAGCATGTCAAGACTCCATGGATCTGGAGGGAGAGAAAGAGCAGTATGAGAGTCATGTGACGTGACTGAGACACAGACATGGCTGTACAGTGGGGCAAAAAAGTATTTAGTCAGCCACCAATTGTGCAAGTTCTCCAACTTAAAAAGATGAGAGAGGCCTGTAATTTTCATCATAGGTACACTTCAACTATGACAGACGAAATGAGAAAAAGAAATCCAGAAAATCACATTGTAGGATTTTTTATTTATTTATTTGCAAATTATGGTGGAAAATAAGTATTTGGTCAATAACAAAAGTTTATCTCAATACTTTGTTATATACCCTTTGTTGCCAATGACAGAGGTCAAACGTTTTCTGTAAGTCTTCACAAGGTTTTCACACACTGTTGCTGGTATTTTGGCCCATTCCTCCATGCAGATCTCCTCTAGAGCAGTGATGTTTTGGGGCTGTCGCTGGGCAACACGGACTTTCAACTCCCTCCAAAGATTTTCTATGGGGTTGAGATCTGGAGACTGGCTAGGCCACTCCAGGACCTTGAATTGCTTCTTCTGAAGCCACTCCTTCGTTGCCCAGGCGGTGTGTTTGGGATCATTGTCATGCTGAAAGACCCAGCCACGTTTCATCTTCAATGCCCTTGCTGATGGAAGGAGGTTTTCACTCAAAATCTCACGATACATGGCCCCATTCATTCTTTCCTTTACACGGATCAGTCGTCCTGGTCCCTTTGCAGAAAAACAGCCCCAAAGCATGATGTTTCCACCCCCATGCTTCACAGTAGGTATGGTGTTCTTTGGATGCAACTCAGCATTCTTTGTCCTCCAAACACGACGAGTTGAGTTTTTACCAAAAAGTTATATTTTGGTTTCATCTGACCATATGACATTCTCCCAATCCTCATCTGGATCATCCAAATGCTCTCTAGCAAACTTCAGACGGGCCTGAACATGTACTGGCTTAAGCAGGGGGACATGTCTGGCACTGCAGGATTTGAGTCCCTGGCGGCGTAGTGTGTTACTGATGGTAGGCTTTGTTACTTTGGTCCCAGCTCTCTGCAGGTCATTCACTAGGTCCCCTCGTGTGGTTCTGGGATTTTTGCTCACCGTTCTTGTGATCATTTTGACCCCATGGGTGAGATCTTGCGTGGAGCCCCAGATTGAGGAAGATTATCAGTGGTCTTGTATGTCTTCCATTTCCTAATAATTGCTCCCACAGTTGATTTCTTCAAACCAAGCTGCCTACCTATTGCAGATTCAGTCTTCCCAACCTGGTGCAGGTCTACAATTTTGTTTCTGGTGTCCTTTGACAGCTCTTTGGTCTTGGCCATAGTGGAGTTTGGAGTGTGACTGTTTGAGGTTGTGGACAGGTGTCTTTTATACTGATAACAAGTTCAAACAGGTGCCATTAATACAGGTAACGAGTGGAGGACAGAGGAGCCTCTTAAAGAAGAAGTTACAGGTCTGTGAGAGCCAGAAATCTTGCTTGTTTGTATGTGACCAAATACTTATTTTCCACCATAATTTGCAAATAAATTCATTAAAAATCCTACAATTTGATTTTCTCGATTTCTTTTCCTCATTTTGTCTGTCATAGTTGAAGTGTACCTATGATGAAAATTACAGACCTCTCTCATCTTTGTAAGTGAGAGAACTTGCACAATTGGTGGCTGACTAAATACCTTTTTGCCCCACTGTACATGTTGTCGTCTCTCCACACAAAAGAACAACAAATCTTACCCATAACCACTTCCATCTTATCATCTTCCACTGGCTGATGGAAAATCCTAAAACCTCTCCATCTTCACCAAAACACCTTGACACCGTGGGCAGTTAAGTTTGAACCTCATATTTTTTATGTTGTTATGTGTCTTGAATATACCAATTCGGCACCACACAGAAAGATCCCTCAGATAATTTTAATTTAAACACTTTTACAACAGTAAGAGCCTTTTTTTGTTCCCCCATTCCTCCTGTTTGTCAGTTCCTAAGGTGCCCAGGCACATACTGGCTCTGTGTACCCCACCCCCCACCTCCTCTTCACCCAGCTTATCATACAGGCTTCACAGCTGGTGTCTTTCACAAAAACACAGCCATTGATGTAGATCATTTACCCAATTTCACAATTCTAAACTGAATTAGAACAGACAAGTGATTACTGGTGAAAAGTTATCGTTAATAACTTCTTCATGAATAAATAATTATACATGAATCAATTCATACTTATCCCATTTTAAGAGCAACATTTTGTTTTCATCATCACTTATTAAAAATAGTCAACTTTCTCTGCAGTCTCCATATTTGTTTAGTGTCAGTCTTTCCTTAAATATGAGTTCAGAGGCACTGCTAATGACTATCAAAGCAATGCATTCAGTCACCAGGTTGATGACATTGACAAAATCTAAGAACCAAATGACTATGACTGGAGCCCCATTTATATCTGGTTCTAAAATGATGGTGCCCACATTTTTAGACAGGTGTAGACAGTCAAAAGACAAATTGTGATATTATTGTGATCAGTTCTTCCTGCCCACCTCTGGAGGTAGTCAGGCACACATTGTCTGGATATCTTACAAGTGTAGACGGATCTGGACAGTAAAACCATTTCAATCATAATCCTTCCGCCCTCTAAAATCATTGACAGGTGGCACCATTGATTTATGTGTCAAAATAAATATTACTTTGAAAGAATATCTGTCAAATTATTTGTGTACAGGGGAGGGCCTAGGAAATCTGGTCACAATGCGGACACAATGGACGGATAATACCATGAGTAGACGCATGTCTGAAAATGTGGGCACAATTAGAATGTGGACAGGATCGGGACACAGGACACATATTAGAACCAGGTATGAATGAAGCTTGGGTCTGGGAAGTGCATTAGTCTTTTGAAAGTGAACTGAAGTGGACAAGAAAATATGCTCTGCTCCACCTCTTTGTATAAAAAAAATAACCTCTCACATACTGACATGCCCCCTCACGTCATAATCTAAACCATTTTGTGCAGATTACACTCCCCCCACAGCGCAAGGAATGGGACATACAGCCAGACTGGAGCTACAGCCAGGACTTCCATTATCAGGCATCAAACAAGGTAACCATGCCTCTCTTCTCTCATTCTCAAACTAAAAGAGAAGTTATTTTTCTTTCTTTTGACATTCTATACATATATTCAAGTTGATTAGAATTAGTCATACTTTCACATTCTCTCTCTCTCACTCAGGCAAACTGACTAAAAAGAATGTCTGAATTTTGAACATGAGTAATTTCATGTCTGTTGCTTTCTTCTTGGAAATAGCAGCCAAGCCACCCAAAGTTTCATTATAGAAGTACACAGAGGTTTTGGTCCAGCTGCTATTTCTTGCCAAAGGGCAAAGACAATATCTCTATTAGATGGTGCATTCTCAACCATTTATTTTTCTATTATGGTGAAGCTGGCATTTTGATTGTAATATGATGAAAATTATTAGGACTTATTTGGATTGTGTGAGGAAGTTACTCAACACAGAAAATGGACAATGATTATCATCATATTCGTTCACTATATCATTGTCAGTCTTAACCGGTGCCAAGTGTGGGCGACACATAACAGTGTTTTCCCTTTATCTACAGTTGAAGTCAGAAGTATACACACTTAGGTTGGAGTCATTAAAACTCGTTTTTCAACCACTCCACACATTTCTTGTTAACAAACTATAGTTTTGGCAATTTGGTTAAGACATCTACTTTGTGCATGACACAAGTAATTTTTCCAACAATTGTTTACAGACAGATTGTTTCACTTATAATTCACTGTATCACAATTCCAGTGAGTCAGAAGTTTACATACACTAAGTTGACTGTGCCTTTAAACTGCTTGGAAAATTCCAGAAAAAGCTTCAATTGGAGGTGTACCTGTGGATGTATTTCAAGGCCTACCTTCAAACTCTTTGCTTGACATCATGGGAAAATCAAAAGAAATCAGCCAAGACCTCAGAAAAATAAATGGTAGACCTTTACAAGTCTGGTTCATCATTGGGAGCAATTTCCAAACGCCTGAAGGTACCACGTTCATCTGTACAAACAATAGTACGCAAGTATAAACACCATGGGACCACGCAGCCGTCATACTGCTCAGGAAGGAGATGCGTTCTGTCTCCTAGAGATGAACGTACTTTGGTGCGAAAAGTGCAAATCAATCCCAGAACAACAGCAAAGGACCTTGTGAAGATGCTGGAGGAAACAGGAACAAAAAGTATCTATATCCCAAGTAAAACGAGTCCTATATCGATATGAAACCTGAAAAAACGCTCAGAAAGGAAGAAGCCACTGCTCCAAAACCGCCATAAAAAAAGCCAGACTACAGTTTGCAACTGCACATGGAGACAAAGATCGCACTTTTTGGAGAAATGTCCTCTGGTCTGATGAAACAAAAATAGAACTGTTTGGCCATAATGACCATTGTTATGTTTTGGAGGAAAAAGGGGGAGGCTTGCAAGCCGAAGAACACCATCCCAACCTTGAAGCACAGGGTGGCAGCATCATGTTGTGGGGGTGCTTTGCTGCAGGAGGGACTGGTGCACTTCACAAAATAGATGGCATCATGAGGAAGGAAAATGATGTGGATATATTGAAGCAACATCTCAAGACATCAGCCAGGAAGTTAAAGTTTGGTCGCAAATTGTCTTCCAAATGGACAATGACCCCAAGCATACTTCCAACGTTGTGGCAAGATGGCTTAAGGACAACAAAGTCAAGGTATTGGAAGGGCCAACACAAAGCCCTGACCTCTATCCTATAGAAAATGTGTGGGCAGAACTGAAAGAGCGTGTGCGAGCAAGGAGGCCTACAAACCTGACTCAGTTACACCAGCTCTGTCAGGAGGAATGGGCCAAAATTCACCCAACTTATTGTGTGAAGCTTGTGGAAGGCTACCCAAAACGTTTGACCCAAGTTAAACAATTTACAGGCAATGCTACCAAATACTAATTGAGTGTATGTAAACTTCTGACCCACTGGGAATGTGATGAAAGAAATGAAAGCTGAAATAAATCATTCTCTCTACTATTTTTATGACATTTCACATAAAGTGGGGATCCTAACTGACCTAAGACAGGGAATTGTTACTAGGATTAAATGTCAGGAATTGTGAAAAACTGAGTTTAAATGTAGTTGGCTAAGGTGTATGTAAACTTCCAACTTCAACTGTAATTTTAAAGTTTTTAAAGTGTCCAATCAAATCTTAAATAGTGCTTTATTTGTTTTAAGAGAACAAAGTGAAAGGGCAGTGGTTCAAAAATATAATTTGGACAGCAGAAAGGACAGTGCTAGTGGGATCTGAGCTCTATTAGATTTGTTTCTTTCTAATGATAAAGCGGTGAGAAAGCTCAGTTCGTCAGTTAGAAAACATCCTGAACAACAGTGTGTAACAGCTGTATGCAAATCCAAAGTTAAACACAGAAAACAGTATATAATGTCTCAGAAATGTAATACAAACCCCTATGTGCCCCAAACTGTACGGCATGGTACTTCATTACAGAGAAGATGTATTGGTCAGACAAGGCCTGGTGTACTTCTCTATGCAGTCAATTTATCTTTCAAATTAACGTCAAGCTAATGAATTTTGGGTAACCCTTGCACTTAGAGCAGTACCTCTACATTTAATGGATCGTTATCTGGGCACTACACAAACCAGACACAGGAAGGAAGCCGAGCAAGGAGATAAGCACCATTAGGTTTTGATGTCCTTTGCCTGCTGATTTATAGATCCGTATTTCCAGTAACCCGATGGGCCCATCCTACAGTATGGCTGTGTGACCTCAAAAACTTATGGAGAAGGCCTGTCAAGAAAGTATTGCACTTTGACTGACAACTGAATACGTCAAGAAATGGCCTCCCTTTCCATGGTTCTAAATTCTGAAAGCAAACTGGGATACAGTGCCTTCAGAAAGTATTCATACGCCTTGACTTATTCCACATGTTATTGTGTTACAGCATGAATTCAAAATGGATTAAATATATACAGTGGGGCACAAAAGTATTTAGTCAGCCACCAATTGTGCAAGTTCTCCAACTTAAAAAGATGAGAGAGGCCTGTAATTTTCATCATAGGTACACTTCAACTATGACAGACGAAATGAGAAAAAGAAATCCAGAAAATCACATTGTAGGATTTTTAATTTATTTATTTGCAAATTATGGTGGAAAATAAGTATTTGGTCAATAACAAAAGTTTATTTCAATACTTTGTTATATACCCTTTGTTGGCAATGACAGAGGTCAAACATTTTCTGTAAGTCTTCACAAGGTTTTCACACACTGTTGCTGGTATTTTGGCCCATTCCTCCATGCAGATCTCCTCTAGAGCAGTGATTTTTTGGGGCTGTCGCTGGGCAACACGGACTTTCAACTCCCTCCAAAGATTTTCTATGGGGTTGAGATCTGGAGACTGGCTAGGCCACTCCAGGACCTTGAATTGCTTCTTCTGAAGCCACTCCTTCAAGTTGCCCAGGCGGTGTGTTTGGGATCATTGTCATGTTGAAAGACCCAGCCACGTTTCATCTTCAATGCCCTTGCTGATGGAAGGAGGTTTTCACTCAAAATCTCACGATACATGGCCCCATTCATTCTTTCCTTTACACGGATCAGTCGTCCTGGTCCCTTTGCAGAAAAACAGCCCCAAAGCATGATGTTTCCACCCCATGCTTCACAGTAGGTATGGTGTTCTTTGGATGCAACTCAGCATTCTTTGTCCTCCAAACACGACGAGTTGAGTTTTTACCAAAAAGTTATATTTTGGTTTCATCTGACCATATGACATTCTCCCAATCCTCATCTGGATCATCCAAATGCTCTCTAGCAAACTTCAGACGGGCCTGAACATGTACTGGCTTAAGCAGGGGACACTGCAGGATTTGAGTCCCTGGCGGCGTAGTGTGTTACTGATGGTAGGCTTTGTTACTTTGGTCCCAGCTCTCTGCAGGTCATTCACTAGGTCCCCGTGTGGTTCTGGGATTTTGCTCACCGTTCTTGTGATCATTTTGACCCCACGGGGTGAGATCTTGCGTGGAGCCCCAGATCGAGGAAGATTATCAGTGGTCTTGTATGTCTTCCATTTCCTAATAATTGCTCCCACAGTTGATTTCTTCAAACCAAGCTGCTTACCTATTGCAGATTCAGTCTTCCCAACCTGGTGCAGGTCTACAATTTTGTTTCTGGTGTCCTTTGACAGCTCTTTGGTCTTGGCCATAGTGGAGTTTGGAGTGTGACTGTTTGAGGTTGTGGACAGGTGTCTTTTATACTGATAACAAGTTCAAACAGGTGCCATTAATACAGGTAACGAGTGGAGGAGAGAGGAGCCTCTTAAAGAAGAGGTTACAGGTCTGTGAGAGCCAGAAATCTTGCTTGTTTGTATGTGACCAAATACTTATTTTCCACCATAATTTGCAAATAAATTCATTAATATCCTACAATGTGATTTCTGGATTTTTTTTCCTCATTTTGTCTGTCATAGTTGAAGTGTACCTATGATGAAAATTACAGGCATCTTTCAGAACTTGCACAATTAGTGGCTGACTAAATACTTTTTTGCCCCACTGTATATTTTCTCACCCTTCTACACACCTACCCTATTGTAACGCCCAGGCCCGAGATTACAGGCTGGAGCGTTTTGGTTTCATTTTGGTGTAGGGTTTGTGTGTTCTAGGGTGTATATTTCTATGTTGGGATAATGGTTCCCAATTAGAGGCAGCTGAGTCCCGTTGTCTCTAATTGGGAACCATATATATATATATTTGGGAGTTGCACTTTTGTTTCGTGGGTTATTGTTTATGTTTATGTCACGTTCTTCATGTTCAGTCGGGTTCTTGTCTAGTTAGGTTTCTCCTCTCATGTCTAGTTAGGTTTCTCCGTTCGTGGTTAGGTTAGGTTTCGTCAGTCGTGGTTAGGTTTAGATCTCTGTGTTCAGTTTAGTAGATTAGCGTTAGGGCTCACGTCTTGTCCTTCGTGGTTAGTTAGGTTCTGCCCTTCGTGGTTAGTTATTAGGTTTCGTCTGCACTTTTGTTTCGTGGGTTATTGTTTGTTTATGTCACGTTCTTCATGTTCAGTCGGGTTCTTGTCTAGTTAGGTTTCTCCTCTCATGTCTAGTTAGGTTTCTCCGTTCGTGGTTAGGTTAGGTTTCGTCAGTCGTGGTTAGGTTTAGATCTCTGTGTTCAGTTTAGTAGATTAGCGTTAGGGCTCACGTCTTGTTTCTTCGTTTCTTGTTTTGTTCCGTCTCGTCATTAAACATGTATTCTGGCTACATCGCTGCGTCTTGGTCTGTCCCTCCGGAAGATAATCGTGACACCTATAATGACAAATTGAAAACATGCACATGTTTTGAAAATTAAATACAGAAATAATACATTTACATAAGCATTCACATCCCTGAGTCAATAATTTGTAGAAGCACCATTGGCAGCGATTACAGCTGTGAGTCTTTCTAGGTTTTCCACACCTTGATTGTGTAACATTTGCCCATTATTATTTTCAAAATTCTTTAAGCTCTGTCAAATTGGTTGTTGATCATTGCTAGACAATAATCAGACTGAACCAGGTTTTCCTCTAGGATTTTGCCTGTGGTTAGCTCCATTCCATTTATTTTTTTATCCTGAAAAGCTTACCAGTCCTTAACGATTACAAGCATACCCTTTGACACTTGTTTTGCAGTATTATTTTAGTGCCTTGTTGCAAATTGTTTAAAAGTCACCATTGTCCTCATGGTGAAATCCCTGAGCGGTTTCCTTCCTCTCCGGCAACTGAGTTAGGAAGGACGCCTGTATCTTTGTAGTGACTGGGTGTATTGATACACCATCCAAAGTGTAATTAATAACTTCACCATGCTCAAAGCAATATTCAATGTCTACTTTTTTTTATTTGACCTATCGACCACCTCGACTGAGGGACTTTACAGATAATTGTATGTGCGTGGTACAGAGATGAGGTAGTCATTCAAAAAATCATGATTAACACTATTATTGCACACAGAGTGAGTCCATGCAACGTATTATGTGACTTGTTTAGCAAAAAATGTCTCTTGAATTATTTACTCTTGCCATAACAAAGGAGTTAAATAGTTATTGACTCAAGATATTTCAGCTTTTCAGTTTTAATTCATTTGTAAACATTTCGAAAAAATATAATTCCACTTTGACATTATGGGGTATTGTGTGTAGGCCAGTGAAAAACAAAAATCAACATTTAATTTATTTTTAATTCAGGCTGTAACACAACAAAATTTGGAAAAGTCAAGGGGTGTGAAGACTTTCTGAAGGCACTGTAGATGTATCCAAGTAAAGTTAAGTTAAATGATATGTACCTTGGAGGGAATTCCGACCCGAGTTAAGAGCGCATAAATGGAACGTAATTCCCTTTTTATGCACTTTTCTATTTATGCGTATTCTGACCTTGAACTTAAGCATGAGAATAGCATGCTCTTCACCCGCTATTCGTTTGGGGCGAAGATCAAACAAATTAAGGTGTGGCGGAGGTGTGTCTACAGATTCTAACCTTGACTAGGTTCCCTCATAATTCCACCACCTTTACTCGTGATGAAATTATGAACAAGGTCGTGCAACCTATCGGTTCCAAGTGGAACAATATCTACTTAAAAAAAAATATATAGAGAAATAACACCATTCTCCATAGATGGGTTGGTGAGCACTTCTCTCAAATACATTGTTACAGTTGTTGTTTAGCTAGCAGGCGAATTTCAGCCGAATAAGCATTGACATGACATAAGTCAAAACACCTCAAAACAAGACATGGTATCAATAACAAGATACAACACGCTGAAACGATGTCACGACTTCCGCTGAAGTCGGCCCCTCTCCTAGTTCGGGTGGCTACCGGCGGTCAACGTCACCGGAGATCTAGCCACCACCGATCCATTTCTGATTTTGTTTTTCTTGTCACATTCACACCTGGTTCACATTTCACTAATTGCATGTTTCCTTATTTAATCACTCTGTTTCCCCCTGGGTTTTGTCCGTGATTGTTTCCTGTACGTTGTGGCCCCGTATGTATTGCTAGCAGTGGTTATACTACTGGGTTAGTAGTTCGTTTCCTGCTATTAAAAGAAGTTTGGACTCATCTCTGTATCCTGCGCCTGATTCCATAAGACTTGCATTACAAGAGCTATCACAAACGAGCCACCTACAATTCCCCACATGGCAAATTCTTGTCATTATTGCTAGCTATCATTGAGAATCATAACAACCCTTACATGCACATTAGTTTTGTGGCAAAATGTTGTGGTAAATTTCAGGCAAATTGTGAACTTCTGGCTAACAATTCTGGGAAACTTGTTATGAACCTTCTGCTTGCTGCAAACTCAGTATGAATATATAAATTAAATCAGGTTTTTGGTTACTGTGTGTTAAATAACATTTAAATGTATTTACATAAATCAAATCATATAACTTTAAATGAACTTACTTCAGAAAAAAAATGAAACACACTAAATGTTGTAAATATACTAAACAACATGTATTCAATGTCTTTAACAGACAAAAAATAAATCCAATACAACTTGCAATCATCAGCATGGTAATGAAGAAAATAGCAAAGACTGGATATTTCCAAAATAAATTGTTTCATCTTTTTATGTAGCTACAACATTTACATGAGAGAAATGTGAACACTATGGAGATGTTGACCTTAAGATGTTTAAAGGAAAACTACAGAATTATTTACATGAGCCAAGTGATAACTTGGAGAAGATGGCTGACGTTTTACGTGCTCCTAACCGATTGTGTTTTTATGTTCGTTTTTTTGCGATGTTTGTAACTTATTTTTTTACTTATTTTGTATATAATGTTGCTGCTACCGTCTCTTATGACCAAACGACATACTGCTTCCCCAAATCCCTGTCATTTGCATGCAAAGACGACGAAGAAAAAGAGGACTGAGGTCAGGCTGCCTTCTGAGAATTCTACTAGCTAACGTGCACAGTCGAGAGCTTCCCAGTGACACGAGCCTACCAGACAAGCCTACCAGACCCCTTGACTTTTTCCTCACTTCGAGGCAAAAAACACTGAAACATGCATGAGAGCACCAGCTGTTCCGGACGACTGTGTGATCACTTTCTCCGCAGCCAATGTGAGTAAGACCTTCAACCTGTTTGGGCTAGGTGGACCGCTAGCGGGGAAATGCAGCGCGCCAAATTCAAATGACAAGAATAATAAACATTCATAAAAATTCATAAAAATACATTAAATACATTAAACATTCATAAAAATGCAAGTGTTGTACACCATTCAAAAGCTTAGAATATTGGTAATCGAACCGTGTTGTTGGATTTGCAATAGGCTTTACAGCGAAAGAATAAAATTAGATTATCTGACAGCGCCCCATAACAAAATATTATTCAAACCAGCACAGGTGTTACAATATCAAATATAGCGATAAAATAAATCACTTGCCTTTGAAGATCTTCCTCTGTTTGCAATCACAAGGGTCCCAGGAACACAAAGAACGGTCGTTTTGTCGATAAAGTCCTGATTTAAAACCCAAAAAGTCAGTTTAGTTGGTGCCATGGAGTTCTGTAATCCAGTCATTCAACATGCAGACAAAGAAATCCCAAAAGTATCGGTAAAGTTCGTCCAAACAAGTCATACGATGCTTATAATTAATCCTCAGGTTGTCAAATATCTAAATAAATGATAATATTTCAGACGGGATATAGTCTGTTCAATAGGAAAGAAAAATAACAAAGAGTGCGCACCCATCCACGCGCGCAAAACAGTAGTGTCCGTTTCAACAGCTACTTATAAGAACTTCTAGTTCTTGTTCGTTTTTCAAACAACAAGCCTGAAACCATGTCTAAAGAATGTTGACATCTAGTGGAAGCGATAGGAACTGCAATCTGGGAGCTAATTCCCTCTATAGACAATAGCAAGTCAATGGAAAAACTGTGACATAAACATTTTCCGGATGGATTGTTCTCTGGTTTTCGCCTGCCATATCAGTTCTGTTATACTCACAGACATTATTTTAACCGTTTTTTTGCATATCCTAGCCTCTGGGCCTGAGTAACAGGCAGTTTACTTAGGGCAAGTCAGACTCTCCGTACTTCCAAACATTGCCCCCTAGCCCGTAGAGGTTAAAAAGGTCAACATTTCCAGAGAGACATCAGAGATTGTAACATTCTCTGTTTCACAGAAACATGGCTCACTCGGGATACGTTATCAGAGTCGGTACAGCCACCCGGTTTCTTCACGCATCGCGCCGACAGAAACATACTCTGGTAAGAAGAAGGGCAGGGGTGTATCGTGGTGTGATCATAACAACATACAGGAACTCAAGTCCTTTTGTTCACATGACCTAGAATTCCTTACAATCAAATGCCGAGAATTCTCTTCGATTATAATCACAGCCGTGTATATCCCTCCCCAAGCAGACACATCGACGGTCCTGGAAGAACTTCATTGGACTCTATGTAAACTAGAAACCACATATCCTGAGGCTGCATTTATTGTAGCTGGGGATTTTAACCTCTTAAGCATTCTCAATTACCAGGGGGTTGCTAGCGGGCTCATCCCGACACTACCAGCGAAAATCTAAAGCGCCAAATTTAAATTCCGAAAGTTGAATTATTAAACATCCAGCAATATACAAGTGTTCCATACTCATCAAAAGCTCTGTTTCTTGGCAATATCACAGCGTTGTCAGATTTCAAAAAGGCTTTACGGCGAAAGCAGCACATTCATTTGTTTGAGGCTAGCACCTCACATATTTTCCAATAGCCATGAATCGATTAGCCATCATGGCACACACATAACACATTTCACAGCGAAAACAAATCAATTACCTGTTGAAGAACTTCTGCTGAGGTCATCCTAAGTGTCCAACGAAGACAATCCATGGTTCTTTTGTTAGAAAAAGTAACGTCTTTTATCCATAAATCCTCCATTTGGTTCGCGCGTTATAATCAGAAACGACAGCCTCCACTCCTCTATTGAAACGCGGCGCCAACTCGTTCAAATTATACCTATAAACTTGTCCAAAAACAATCAAACATAGTTTTAAATGTTTCCTTAGCAACACTTTTACGTATATTTACTATTATAAATCAGCCGGAATATAAACTGATCAATAACGACGATAAAACAGACGCTCCGTGACTTCTCGTGCGCGCGCACTGTGACCAGTTTTCATAAAGAGTGGACCGCATGGTTTCCTCGTTTTCTCTGGGATTACTCACCCAAAATGGAGGAAAACACCATCCAGAGGCTGGTGACATCACAAGGAAGCTTCCTGCATTGCAAACATATGCCTATATATGGTCATTTTCAATAGGGAGGGGTTCCAAAATGAGCAATGTGTCAAAATGACTTTTTCCAGGACAGAGATTCCTCAGGGTTTTGCCTGCTATATGCGTTCTGATTGACCCACAGACAAATGGTTAACAGTTTTGGAAAATCCAGAGTGTTTCCTATCCAATGGTACTAAATATATGCATATCCCATTTTCTGGGCCTAAATGGGAGGCATTTTACTTTGGGCACGCCAGGCTCTCCAAAACAGTCACCTCTGCTGCTGGAGCTTGTGAGGTTTTTAACAAGGCTAATTTGAAAACAAGGCTCCCTAAATTTTATCAGCATATCGAATACGTGACCTGGTCTGGCAACATTCTGGATCATTTCTACGCTAACTTCCGCAACGCAGCCTACACACAGAAACTAAAACAGGAACGCCCGTACTCAAGCTGGCTGTTCAACTCTGGTCAGACCAATCTGATTCCACGCTTCAAGATTGCAAAGATTCACGTGGTCTAGGATATGTTCCGGATAGCATCGGACAACAACATTGATGTATACGCTGATTTGGTGAGCGAGTTTATTAGCAAGTGCATCGGTGATGTTGTACCTACGGTGACTATTAAAACCTTCCCCATCCAGAAACCGTGGATTGATGGCAGCATTCGCGCAAAACTGAAAGCGCAAACCACTGCTTTTAATCATGGCAAGGCGACCGGAAAAATGACCGAGTACCAACAGTGTAGCTATTCCCACCGCAAGGCAATCAAACAAGCTAAGCGTCAGTCGCAATTCAACGGCTCAGACACAAGACGTATGTGGCAGGGTCTACAGTCAATCATGGATTACAAAAAAGAAAACCAGCCCCTTTGCGGACATCGATGTCTTGCTCCCAGACAAAATAAACTTTGAGGACAAGACAGGGCCCCTGACACAGCCCACAGCCCGCTACCAAAACCTGCGGGCTCTCCTTCACCGCAGCCAATGTGAGTAAAACATTTAAACGTGTTAACCCTCGCAAGGCTGCCGGCCCAGACGGCATCCCTTGTCGTGTCCTCAGAGCATGCGCAGACCAGCTGGCTGGTGTGTTTACAGACATATTCAGTCAATCCCTATCCCAGTCTGCTGTTCCCACATGCTTCAAGAGGGCCACCGTTGTTCCTGTTCCCAAGAAAGCTAAGGTAACTGAGCTAAACAACTATCGCCCCCGTAGCACTCACTTCTGTCATCATGAAGTGCTTTGAGAGACTAGTCAAGGATCATATCACCTCCACCCTACCTGACACCCTAGACCCACTCCAATTTGATACCGTCCCAATAGGTCCATAGATGACGCAATCGCAATCACACTGCACACTGCCCTATCCCATCTGGACAAGAGGAATACCCATGTAAGAGTGCTGGTCATCAATTACAGCTCAGCATTTAACACCATAGTACCCTCCAAACTCGTCATTAAGCTTGAGACCCTGGGTCTCGACACCGCTCTGTGCAACTGGGTCCTGGACTTACTGACGGGCCGCTCCCAGGTGGTGAGGGTAGGAAACAACATCTCCACCCTGCTGATCCTCAACCCTTTGGCCCCACAAAGGTGCATTCTCAGCCCTCTCCTGTACTCCCTGTTCACCCATGACTGCGTGGCCATGCACGCCTCCAACTCAATCAAGTTTGTAGACGACACTACAGTGGAAGGCTTGATTACCAACAATGACGAGACGGCCTACAGGGAGGAGGTGAGGGCCCTCGGAGTGTGGTGTCAGGAAAATAACCTCACACTCAACAAAACAAAACAAAGGAGATGATCGTGGACTTCAGGAAACAGAGGGAGCACTCCCTATCCACATCGACGGGACAGTAGTGGAGAGAGTGGAAAGTTTTAAGTTCCTCGGCGTACACATCACGGACAAACTGAAATGGTCCACCCACACAGACAGCGTGGTGAGGAAGAAGCAACAGCGCCTCTTCAACCTCAGGAGGCTTGTCACCAAGAACACTCACAAACGTCTACAGATCGAGAGCATCCTGTCGGGCTGTATCACCGCCTGGCACGGCAACTATTCCGCCCACAACCGTAAGGCTCTCCAGAAGGTAGTGAAGTCAACGCATCCCCCGGGGGCAAACTACCTGCCCTCCAGGACACCTACACCACCTGCCCTCCAGGACATCTACCCCCAAGCCATATGACTCCTGAACATCTAATCAAATGGCTACCCAGACTATTTGCATTGCACCCCACCCTCCCCCTCTTTTACACCGCTGCTACTCTCTGTTGTTATCATCTATGCATAGTCACTTTAATAACTCTAACTAAATGTACATATTACCTCAACTAACTGGTGCCCCCGCACAATGACTCTGTACCGGTACCCCCCTGTATATAGTCTCGCTATTGTTATTTTACTGCTGCTCTTGAATTACTTATTACTTTTATTTCTTATTCTTATCCATATTTTTTTAAACTGCATTGTTGGTTAGGGGCTCGTAAGTCAACATTTCACCGTAAGGTCTACACCTGTTGTATTTGGTGCATGTGACTAATAAAATGGGATTTGATTTGATCATATCGAGGTAAACCTAGAGTCACCCGATGATATGAATGTGCAAGTTGATGAGCTTGATGCTTCTTTCCAATAAACATTGAGGGTCTTACTCTTCTGACATGACGATCGGTGCTTGGCGACCATTTAACAAATACAAATATCGCTCTTCTCTTTAATAATCTCCGAATGTACCTAGCCTACCACCACTGTATGTGTGAGCTGTTGGCTAGAGCGCATGTGTCAAGACCAGAGAGGGCACATTTGTTATGTAACGCAACAGTTTATGACAAAACCATGCGATGGAAACCCATTTAACTTGTATTTTCGTTATTCGGTGAATGGGGATTTAACGGCAAATTTCATTTTTATGTGCACTACATCGTCACGCACATGGGCATGTTGTTTTAGGCAGATTTTAGAATATTTGCATTATTCGGTTTAAAAAATCCTGAGCAGTCTGTAATAAAGCCAACAATTACTTTTCTTGTAATATTTTATTTTACTTTTTTTGTTGTTGGGACAAATAAAAACATACATTGACAAAAACAATAGACAACTTAACATTTACATACAGATCCACAAAAATATATGACATCACACTTGCTCAGATTCACATTCCCACCATATCCACATCCAATACTGTTTCTAATGCTTGTGAGACTCTCCCCCATATGACTTCAAATTGTGTTATGTTGTAGCCAGACAAACAATTACTTTTACATTGTAGTTAATCACTAGTTTGCTAACACCTAACTCTAGAAGTCCTCCTGACTTCAGAGTCTGGAATGGCTCTTTTATGTTGTCGGCACAATGTGTCGATAATGAAGGGGGCTATGCTATTACTGGTTGGCTCTCCTCTGTGTCTTTCTAACTCAAACACCCACAGCCAGGGGGCGCTGGTGAGCAGCAACATGTGAAGACGCGTTTTCTCGGTGCTTCTGTCCAGGGCGAACAATTTACTATTAGTACTTGACCAACATCTCCCCTACTGTGTTAATTTCGTAGCATTTCATTTGGAATCAAACCCAATTGACTAATTTGTCATTTTTTTCTTATGTCCAAACAACCACGGCCACGAGTCACAAAAGAGCAGGCCTCTAATAAAGCCTCGGGCTCACCGGACTGACTCTGATCCCCCCGACCTAGCCAAGGAAATGGCGGCTATCATTAAGTCTGAACAGACCGCTGGCTTAGGTGGAGTAAATAGCCATTCTCCACAAATAGCCATTCTCGCCACTGAGGTCAACACAAAGATCGGCTCCGTTAAAAACTGACTTGGCAAAACATGGCACCCGTCTGAATAGCCTGGAAGGTGGCGCAAATACTTACTCCAACAAAGTGGTGACACTGGAAGAGCAAGTCACCCATCACGCATCTACATCCACATGGAGGACATACGACTAACTAGCCATTGTATGCCCATACTAGCTTTTGCTAATGCGACAAAGGACCAACTAGTGAACTCACATCTTGATTAGAAACGTGCCTACACCCTGCTGCCAAAAAAAGAATTATTCTTCCAGTAACTTAACATTATGATCAATGATGGTACGTATAGGGTGACAAGTTCTCACAAGGACAATATAGTTTGAAGAGTATTTTATTTACAGTACATGGCACAATTAGCTTTTACCAACTAGCTGTGCAGCCTCGGTGCTAGGTGGCATAGTACTAATTAGCATAGTCACTGCATAAGGCTAGCCACCGAGCTCTCTTTCACTGCCTTAATAGGATTCCCTAATAACATACTGTGAGCATGTTTAATACATACTCCCAAAGGACCATGTGTATTATTCTTTACTATTTGACTGGTTGGTCCGCCTTTGGCGCTTAGTGACGGCTGGCACGGGAGCATAGGTTGTATAGCCGAGCGAACACTGCAGGACGGGTATTAATTACCAAGCGTTTGGCAGTCATTTTTTGGTGTTCTGACTTGTTAGAATGTTCAACCGAGGGTTACAGTTATACAAATGTTGAATTATACTGGGTTTGTTCTCCAATTTACTTATTTATTTAACTGTTTTTTATATATATTTGTTTTCTTAAGTCATCACAAGCAGTCGGGGTTGGGGGGGGACATATACACTACCGGTCAAATGTTTTAGAACACCTACTCATTCAAGGGTTTTTCTTTATTTTACTATTTTCAACATTGTAGAATAATAGTGAAGACATCAAAACTATGAAATAAAACATATGGAATTCTGTAGTAACCTAAAAAAGTGTTAACCAAATCAAAATATATTTTGATGACAGCTTTGCACACTCTTGGCACTCTCTCAACCAGCTTCATGAGGTGGTTACCTGGAATGCATTTCAATGAACAGTTGTGCCTTCAAAAGTTAATTGGTGGAATTTCTTTCCTTCTTAATGCGTTTGAGCCAATCAGTTGGGTTGTGACAAGGTGGGGTAGCCCTATTTGGTAAAAGACCAAGTCCACATTATGGCAAGAACAGCTCAAATAAGCAAAGAGAAATGACAGTCCATCATTACTTTAAGACATGAAGGTCAGCCAATAAGGAACATTTCAAGATCTTTGAAAGATTCTTCAAGTGCAGTCGCAAAAACATCAAGAGCTATGATGAAACTAGCTCTCATGAGGACCGCCACAGGAATGGAAGACCCAGAGTTACCTTTGCTGCAGAGGATGTTCATTAGATTTACCAGCCTCGTAAATTGCAGCCCAAATAAAAGCTTCACAGAGTTCAAGTAACAGACACATCTCAACATCGACTGTTCAGAGGAGACTTTGTGAATCAGGCCTTCACGGTAGAATTGCTGCAAAGAAAACACTACTAAAGGACACCATAAGAAGAAGAGACTTGCTTGGGCCAAGAAACACGAGCAATAAACATTAGACTGGTGGAAATTGGTCTTTTGGTCTGGAGTCCAAATTTGAGGAGATTTGGTTCCAACTGCGTGTCTTTGTGAGACTCGGTGTGGGCGAACGGATGATCTCCGCATGTGTATTTCCCACCGTAAAGCATGGAGGAGGAGGTGTTGTGGTGTGGGGGTGCTTTGCTGGTGACACTGTCTGTGATATATTTAGAATTCAAGGCACACTTAACCAGCATGGCTACCACAGCATTCTGCAGCGATACGCCATCCCATCTGGTTTGGGCTTAGTGAGACTATAATTTGTTTTTCAACAGGACAATGACCCAACACACCTCCAGGCTGTGTAAGGGCTATTTTCTCAAGAAGGAGAGTGGAGTGCCGCATCAGATGACCTGGCCTCCACAATCTCTCGACCTCAACCAAATTGAGATGGTTTGGGATGAGTCGGACCGCAGAGTGAAGGAAAAACAGCAAGTGCAACAAGTGCTCAGCATATGTGGGAATTTCTTAAAGACTGTTGAAAAAGCATTCCAGTTGAAGCTGTTTGAGAAAATACCAAGAGTGTGAAAAGTTGTCATCAAGGCAAAGGTTGTCTATTTGAAGAATCTCAAATATAAAATATTTGGTTACTACAACTATTTGGTTACTACATGATTCTATATATGTTATTTCATAGTTTTGATGTCTTCACTATTATTCTACAATGTAGAAAATAGTAAAAATAAAGAAAACCCTTGTAGGATTAGGTGTTCTAAAACTTTTGACCGGTAGTGTACCTCCTTTTTTATATAATGTTTTACTATCCTTCAAATATGCATATTGCATGGTAGTATTTTGCTAAAGTCTAGGAGAGGTAGATGCAGCCTTCCAAAAGGGGGAAGGCCAGCATAGGGGTCCAAGGTTTTCTTCTGGGCATTTTGTTGTTTTTAGCTGTTTTTTTATTTTCTTTATATTTTATTACTCTGACCTTTCAGCACACTGGCCATGTGATTGTACTAACATTAATTTCTAATTACTATGACTATGCCTAATTCACATACTCTAGGCTCCACTAGCTTTGTCAGCTGGAACTTAAAAGGAATTAACCATATGGTAGCGTAGCCGAGTGTTTGCTCATCTTAAGTCTTTAAGTCCGGACATTGTTTTTCTCCAAGAGACCCACCTCTGTTCCAGCGACCATGATAAACTAAAGAGAGGATGGGTAGACCAAATATTTCATTCCAACGTTGGTGCTAAGGCCAGAAGGGCAGCCATCCTTATCAGAAAAGGCACCCCGTTTGTCTCCAAAGTAATTTGAAATACTAATGGCAGATATTTTATAGTGATGGGGAAATTGTTTAGCACACAGGTTATTCTGGCTAACCTCTATGGTCCTAATTGGGATGACGCAAAAAAAATAAATCTGACCTCACTGCTCTACTTCCTGACCTTAACTCTCATCACTTGATACTGGGTGGAGATTTCAATTGTGTATTGCTTTCAAGTCTAGACAGATCCAGACCGAAGCCCAACAATGTAATTTCATAATCAGGCGCAGTAATCAACTCATTTCTAGAATCCTATGATTTGTCTGATCCATGGAGGAGGAGCAATCCCACAGCTTAACAGTACTCCTTTTTTTCTCCAGTCCACCAATCATACTCTAGGGTTGACTTTTTCCTGCTGGACAATATAATTATTCCTTTTGTAACTAATTGCCAATATTACAGCATGGTTATCTCAGACCATAGCCCAGTCCAGCAAGATATCCGCTTTTCAGACAGTACTGTCACAACGCGCGTGGCGACATGACCCACTATCTAAGGGCCCAACTTATTTCATACACAGCGTATACACAACTATACTTTTTTCACCTCTTCCATACTCACTTTATAGAATTCTAAATTACAATGCTTATCTTTCATAATTTGATCAGGTATACTTGGATCTGTAGTGTCAGCGTTTGTTAATTAATGGCATGTCATACCGAAATGTGCTAATCTTGCCAATTAAAAAATCATTCAAGTAATTGGCGATATCAGTTGGTTTTGTGATGATTGAGCCATCTGATTCAATGAATGATGGAATGGGGTGTGCCTTTTTGCCCAATATTATGTGTATAAACATGTCAAGTGCAGCATCTGGTTGCTCCTCATTACACACCATAAACAAACAAATATTATTTACATCAACAACATAGGAATCACTACAAAACTTCTTGTTTGAACTCTTATACACTATATTAGGCCCAGCATTTGGAACTTTGATTTTCCTAGATATATTGTATTTCACACATGTTATCCAGATACTGACTGTTAGCACTTGATGGTCTATAGCAGCTTCCCACAAGAATGGGCTTTAGGTGAGGCAAATGAATATGTAGCCAAATTACTTAAACAGTATTTAACATGAGATCTCAACCCAGAGGGGGAAAAAATACATTTGAAAGAACCAATCAAACCCTGTCGCACAATTTATTAGCGAATATTGCATTAACAAACACCTTCCTTTCCAGACAAGTGTGGTCACACTTATCCCTGTGCTGTGAGTCATGTGGGTCTTGTCAGCCAGGCTAGTTAATCACAGCAAACATAATACAATTCTAATCTAATGGTTTTGTAAGAAATGTAACCCCCCATGCCTTAAGTATGCAGCAGACACTCCCTGAATGTCTTGACTGTTTTGGCCCCATTTTGTCTTTTCCACTGAGCCCTCTGGATTGCTGTCTCCTTCATGTACTCTGCAACCTGGTTTGCCGGCCATATGTTGTTCAGCCACTTGGTCATCTGGGCTGCCCTCTCACATTTGACTCTGTTGTGAACACAAAGTATTCAATGAAGTATACATTTATTTTAACAGTATTTAAAACACACAAAAAATCTTTCAACATATACCTGGAAAGACCAGGCTACATTTCAAGCTTGGTGTGTCGCTTCGCTTGGTGTGTCCACAGCCCTATGTATTCAGGTGTGTGTCCCGAGGACCTCCAATTGTGTTTAAAAAAAGATGGTGTTTACAGAATACTCACTGAGTACAAGGGTTTTATTTTCTTCAGGCTATTCCTGGACCATCTATTGCGCTGCAAAACTTCCAGAAGAAGTGTCAGACTTAGCTAGCTAAGGTAGCTAGCTAACTTTAGATAGCTACCGCTACAGACACTGACAAGCTGGCCAAACATTGAAAAAAAAACCGTACATTTAGTTATAATCCGCAATAACATTTCAGTAAGCTAGGTGAGCATGGTCAAAAGGATAACGTTAGCTAGCTAGCTAACGTTACCACAGCCATAGATACAGTGCCTTCAGACACCTTGAACTTTTCCACATTTTGTTAGGTTACAGACATATTCTAAAATGAATTAAATAGTTTATTTCCCTCATCGATCTACACACAATACCCCAGAATGACAAAGCAAAAATTGGTTTTTAATTTACACAATAATTCAGACCCTTTACTTAGTACTTTGTTAAAGCATCTTTGGCAGCAATTACAGCCTCAAGTCTTCTTGGGTATAAAGCTACAAGCTTGGCACACCTGTTCTTGCAGATCTTCTCAAGCTCTGTCAGGTTGGATGGGGAGTGTCACTGCACAGCTATTTTCAGATCTCTCCAGAGATGTTAGATCGGGATCAAGTCCGGGCTCTGGCTGGACCACTTAAGGACATTCAGAGACTCCTGCAGCTTCTTGGCTGTGTGCTCAGGGTTGTGTTCACCCCAGTCTGAGGTCCTGAGTGCTCTGGAGCATGTTTTCATCAAGGATCTCGCTGAACTTTGCTCTGTTCATCTTTACCTTGATCCTGACTAGTCTCAGAATCTTTGCCGCTGAAAAACATCCCCACAGCATGCTTCCCCGTAGGGATGGTGCCAGGTTTCCTCCAGATGTGACGCTTGGCACTCAGGCCAAAGAGTTCAATCTTGGTTTCATCATACCAGAGAATCTTGTTTCTCATGGTCTGAGAGTCTTTAGGTGCCTTTTGGCAAATTCCAAGTGGGATTTCACTGAGGAGTGGCTTCCATCTGGCCACTCTTCCATACAGTCCTGATTGGTGGAGTGCTGCAGAGATGGCTGTCCTGGAAGTTTCTCCCATCTCCACAGAGGAACTCTAGAGCTCTGTCAGAGTGACCATCGGGTTCTTGGTCACCTCGCTGACCAAGGCCCTTCTCCCTCGATTGCTCAGTTTGGCCAGGCGGCCAGCTTTAGGAAGGGTCTTGGTGGTTCCAAACTTCATCCATTTAAGAATGATGGAGGCCACTGTGTTCTTGGGGACCTTCAATGCTGCAGAAATATTTTGGTATCCTTCCCCAGGTCTGTGCCTCGACACAATCCGGTCTCGGTGCTCTACGGACAATTCCTTCAACCTCATGGCTTGGTTAATGCTCTGACATGCATTGTCAAATGTGGGACATAATATAGACAGGTGTGTGCCTTTCCAAATCATGTGCAATCAATTGGAATTACCACAGGTGGACTCCAATCAGGTTCTAGAAACATCTCAAAGATGAGCAATGGAAACAGGATGCATCTGAGCTCAATTTCGAGTTTCATAGCAAAGGATCTGAATACTTATGTAGGTATTTCTGGTATTTATTTGTATTTTAATTGCAAAAATGTCCAAAAACCTGTTTTCGCTTTGTCATTATGCAATATTGTCTGTTGATTGCTGAGGAATTTGTTTTATTTAATACATTTGAGAATAAGGCTGTAACTTAACAAAAAGGGCCCTGAATACTTTCCGAAGGCACTGTATTAGCACAGAAAATGTCTAGCTAACGCTCAAGCTAACTACTTAATTATGATAGGACAACCAAATGAATATGGCAAATTTCAAGATGAACCAAACCACTGTACTTTTGATTCATCTTTTGTGTGTAAAGGATCCCTAATATTCTGAACTGTTCTCTCCATATTTTCTAGTGAGTCTGTCGAGAAAATTCAAATTAAAGGTATACCAAATTTACCACAAAATATATTGATGAATAAAAAATACAATGGTTTTATTCTTCCTGAAATATTAAAGTTCAATGCATGAAATATTTGAAGGTGGAAAAAAGTGTACAATAGGGGTTGAACAATTGTCCTATAAATTTACCTTAATCCTCTCTAATCATGAGCTGTGCAAGGGTCCAGTCGTCGTGAACTGTGCACCAGGCACCAGGTTTAAAATACTGTGTTCTGAGTTCCGTAATGATTCAAATAGGCTACATGTCCCAAATTATTGGACAACGTTAGCCTAATATGATCCACTATTGCTAGCAACCCTCAGGAACAACTACACGGAGGAAAGAAAGGTAAACGGAATGGAATGGAATGATGCAAAATGTAAATTGTAAAATATAATGAGCACGGGTCTCCAAATATCATCCCTACAAATTATGAGGGAATACAATTCAAATTATGAATAACGGCACGGCTATTTATAGTCTACTTCACCGTGGAAAAGGGGCTGCAATATGTCATGTTGATATGATTTTCAGTTTGCCTCTCGGTTCGCTCGACCTTATTCATGGTTTCCTCGCGCGTAAAGCTGGTGGAATTAAGTCAAGGTCAGAATATCTGTAGACACACCTCCGCCACATCTTAATTTCTTAAATCTCCACCCCAAACTAATAGCTAATGCTATTCTCATGCTAAAGTTCAAGGTCAGAATACGTGTAGTGAGAAAAGTGCATAAATGGAATTAAGTAAAATTTACGCACGCTTAACTCGGTCGAGTCCCCCCTTATGAATAGTACGTTGTGGAGGGGAATTCTTCACTGTAAATGGTTTAAAAACAAATAACTTACATTTTCTGTAAATGGTTAAAGGACAAGTTTGGTATTTATATTTTATATTTCTTGTTTTACATTGAAATTAGTCTCTGGACCACGAGAAACTGTAACCCACTGTTCGAATATGTTCCAACAACCACTGCTAACCTCAGCTATGGCAAACTCCACCTTCACCACTTACATAGTGTAGGTGTCCCCGGTGTGCAAAATGAGCAGAATAAAATGTTGACCCTCGTTTGTAAACATTAAATTGCATTTTTCATTGTATTGATTGGCATGGGTGTGGCTAATTGTGACTGTTCCAGAACCCCATTAGGCTATTTATACACTTGTGGTAGCAGCTGCCTTGCATTCATTGCTGATGAGGAGTGAATAGATTTGATTTAAATAACAATGGTAGATTCAAGCGAAGGGTCTGTGCTTTTAGATTCTTTGAGAAAGCGCTAGACAAGTTAAATAAAGTATTATTATAACAACAATGAAAGAAGGTGGCTGGTGAATGCGACAACATCGTACCACAGTATGAGTTATAATACCCATAAAACCTAGCGGTCAAACAAGGAAATGGTTCCAATCGTGCTATTTTAATTTCTTATGTTTCAAATAGACGTGGCTGAACGACGACACGGATAATATAGAGCTGGCTGGCATCCGTGCATTGGCAGGACAGAGCAGCTACGTCTGGTAAGACGAGGGGCGGAGGTGTGTGTCTATTTGTCATTAACTGCTGGTGCGCGATATCTAATATTAAAGAAGTCTTGAGATATTGCTTGCCTGAGGTAGAATACCTAATGATAAGCTGTAGACCACACTATCTACCAAGAGAGTTCTCATCTATATTATTCATAGCTGTCTATTTACCACCACGAACCGATGCTGGCACAAAGACCACACTGAACGAGCTGTATAAGGACATAAGCAAACAAGAAAAGGCTCATCCAGAAGCTGCGCTCCTGGTGGCCGGGGACTTTAATGCAGGCAAACTTAAATCCGTTTTACCTAATTTCTACCAGCATGTCACATGTGCAACCAGATGGGAAAAAAACTCTAGTGCACATTTACTCCACAAAGCTCACTCTCGCCTTCCATTTGGTAAATCTGACAATAATTTTATCCTCCTGATTCCTGCTTACAAGCAAAAACTAAAGCGGGAAGTACCAGTGACTCGCTCAATATGGAAGTGGTCAGATGACGTGGATGCTACGCTACAGGACTGGAATATGTTCCAGAATTCACCCAATGGCATTGAGGGGAATACCACCTCAGTCACCAGCTTCATCAATAAGTACATCGACAACATCGTCCCCACAGTGACCGTACGTACATTTCCCAACCAGAAGCCATGGATTACATGCAACATCCGCACCAGGCTAAAGGCTAGAGCTGCCGATTTCAAGGAGCGGGACACTAATCCGGATGCTTATAAGAAATCCCGTTATGCTTTCAGACAAACCTTCAAACAGGCAAAGCGTCAATACAGGACTAAGACTGAATCTGAAGCTCGTCGGATGTGGCAGGGATTGACAAATATTACTGACTACAAAGGGAAACCTAGCCACAAGCTGCCCAGTGACACAAGCCTAACTGCTTTTTATGCTCACTATTCAACACCATAGTGCCCACAAAGCTCATCACTAAGCTAAGGATCCTGGAACTAAACACCTCCCTCTGCAACTGGATCCTGGACTTCATGACTGGCCACCCCCAGGTGGTAATGGTAGGTAACAACACATCTGCCACTCTGATCCTCAACACAGGGGCCCCTCACGGGTGCGTGCTTAGTCCCCTCCTATCATCCCCGTTCACCCAAGACTGCGTGACCAAGCATGACTCCAACACCATCATTAAGTTTGCTGACGACACAACAGTGGTAGGCCTAATCACCGACAACGATGAGACAGCCTATAGGATGGAGGTCAGAGACAACAACCTCTCACTCATTGTGACCAAGACAAAGGATCTGAACGTGGACTGTAGGAAAAGGAGAGCAGAACAGGCCCCCATTAACATCGACGGGGCTGAAGTGGAGCAGGTCAAGAGTTTCAAGTTCCTTGGTGTCCACATCACCAACGAACTATCATGGTCCAAACACAACAAGACAGTTATGAAGAGGGCACGGCAACACCTTTTCCCCCTCAGGAGACTGAAAAGATTTGGCATCGAGAGCATCCTGACTGGTTGCATCACCGCCTGGTATGGCAACTGCTCGGCATCTGACCGTAAGGTGCTACAGACGGTAGTGCGTACGGCCCAGTACATCCCCGGGGCCAAGCTTCCTGACACCCAGGACCTATATACAAGGCGGTGTCAGAGGAAGGACCCAAAAGACTTCAGTCACCCAAGTCATAGACTGTTCTCTCTGCTACAGCAAGGCAAGCGGTACCGGAGCGCCAATTCTAGGACCAAAAGGCTCCTTAACAGCTTTTTAACTCTATTTCTTGAACTGCATTGTTGGTTAACGGCTTGTAAGTAAGCATTTCACGGTAAGGTCTACTAGAACTGTTGTGTTCAGCGCATGTGACAAATAAAATGTGCTTTTATTTGATTTGAGACTGCCGACTCGAGGAAAATGTAATAATCGCTGGATTAACTATCTAATGTTAGCAAAATTTAGTAATGAATAAATTTGCTGAATTTCTTTTAATTGACAATTCTGTGAAATGTCAAGGCCAGCATCCTGGAGTCACCTCTTCACTGTTGACTTTGAGACTTGTGTGTTGCGGGTACTATTTAATGAAGCTTGAGTTGAGGACTTGTGAGGCGTCTGTTTCTCAAACTAGACACTCTAATGTACTTGTCCTCTTGCTCAGTTGTGCACCAGGGCCTCCCACTCCTCTTTCTATTCTGGTTAGAGCCAGTTTGCGCTGTTCTGTAAAGGGAGTAGTACACAGCGTTGTACGAGATGTTCCGTCTTTTTACAATTTCTCGCATGGAATGGCCTTGATTTCTCAGAGCAAGAATAGTCTGTAATCGAACCCGCAAATGCTGATGCTCCAGATACTCAACTAGTCTAAAGAAGGACAGTTTTATTGCTTCTTTATTATATTTGTATTTTATTTTACCTTTATTTATCTAGGCAGATGCTAACATAAAATTAAATATCCCTTTAATCAGCACAACAGTTTTCAGCTGTGCTAACATAATTGCAAAAGGGTTTTCTAATGATCAATTAGCCTTTTAAAATGATAAACTTGAATTAGCTAACACAATGTGCCATTGGTTGGAACACAGGAGTGATGGTTGCTGATAATGGGCCTCTGTACGCCTATGTACACTTGAAGTCGGAAGTTTATATACACTTAGGTTGGAGTCATTAAAACTCGTTTTTCAACCACTCCACACATTTCTTGTTAACAAACTATAGTTTTGTCAAGTCGGTTAGGACATGTACTTTGTGCATGACACAAGTAAATTTTCCAACAATTGTTTACAGACAGATTATTTCACTTATAATTCATTGTATCACAATTCCAGTGCGTCAGAAGTTTACATACACTAAGTTGACTGTGCCTTTAAACAGCTTGGAAAATTCCAGAAAATTATGTCATGGCTTTAGAAGCTTCTGATAGGCTAATTTCCATAATTTGAGTCAACCTGTGGATGTATTTCAAGGCCTACCTTCAAACTCAGTGCCTCTTTGCTTGACATCATGGTAAAATCAAAAGAAATCAGCAAAGACCTCAGAAAAACAATTGTAGACCTCCACAAGTCTGGTTCACCCTTGGGAGCAATTTCCAAACGCCTGAAGGTACCACGTTCATTTGTACAAACAATAGTACGCAAGTATAAACACCATGGGACCACGCAGCCATCATACCGCTCAGGAAGGAGACGCGTTCTGTCTCCTAGAGATGAACGTACTTTGGTGCGAAAAGTGCAAATCAATCCCAGAACAACAGCAAAGGAACTTGTGAAAATGCTGGAGGAAACAGGTACAAAAGTATCTATATCCACAGTAAAACAAGTCCTATATCGACAGCAAGGAAGAAGCCACTGCTCCAAAACCACCATAAAAAAGCCAGACTACGGTTTGCAACTGCACATGGAGACAAAGATCGTACTTTTTTGAGAAATGTCCTCTGGTCTGATGAAACATAAATAGAACTGTTTGGCCATAATTCCCATCGTTATGTTTGGAGGAAAAAGGGGGAGGCTTGCAAGCCGAAGAACACCATCCCAACCGTGAAGCACGGGGGTGGCAGCATCATGTTGTGGGAGTGCTTTGCTACAGGAGGGACTGGTGCACTTCACAAAATAGATGGCATCATGAGGAAGGAAAATTATGTGGGTATATTGAAGCAACATCTCAACACATCAGCCTGGTTCCTCTCTAGGTTTCTTCCTAGGTTTTGGCCTTTCTAGGGAGTTTTTCCTAGCCACCATGCTTTTACACCTGCATTGCTTGCTGTTTGGGGTTTTAGGCTGGGTTTCTGTACAGCACTCTGTGACATCAGCTGATGTAAGGGGGGCTTTATAAATACATTTGATTTGATTTGATCAGTCAGGAAGTTATAGCTTGGTCGCAAATGGGTCTTCCAAATGGACAATGACCCCAAGCATACTTTCAAAGTTGTGGCAAAATGGCTTAAGGACAACATGGTCAAGGTATTGGAGTGACCATCACAAAGCCCTGACCTCAATCCTATGGAAAATTTGTGGGCAGAACTGAAAAAGCGTGTGCGAGCAAGAAGGCCTACACACCTGACTCAGTTACACCAGCTCTGGGGAATGGGCCAAAATTCACCCAACTCATTCTGGGAATCTTTTGTAAGGCTACCCGAAACGTTTGACCCAAGTTAAACAATTTAAAGGTAATGCTTCCAAATACTATTTGAGTGCATGTAAACTTCTGGCCCACTGGGAATGTGATGAAAGAAATAAAATCTGAAATAAATCATTCTCTCTACTATTATTCTGACATTTCACATTCTTAAAATGAATTGGTGATCCTAACTGACCTAAGACAGGGCCTTTTTACTAGGATTAAATGTCAGAAATTGTTAAAAACTGAGTTTAAATGTATTTGGCTAAGGTGTATGTAAACTTCCGACTTCAACTGTAGATATTCCATACAAAATCTACCGTTTCCTGCTACAATAGTCATTTACAACATTAACAATGTCTACACTGTATTTCTGATGTTATTTTAATGGACCAAAAATTTGCTTTTCTTTAAAAAACATGGACATTTCTAAGTGACCCAAAACTTTTGAACGGTAGTGTATGAAATAATTAAAGCAGTATGTACACATTATTCAAGTGATTGATGTTCCGTTATTAAAGTGACCAGTGATTCCATGTCTATGTACATGCAGCAGCCTCTAAGGTGCAGGGTTGAGTAACCCGGTGGTAGCCGGCTAGTGATGGCTATTTAACAGTCTAATTCAACAGTCTAATGGCCTTGAGATAGAACAGTAGTACAGTGTAGTACAGTTCCTTCAGAAAGTGACTTTTTACACATTTTCTTGTGTTACAGCCTGAATTTAAAATTGATTACATTTAGATTTTTGGTCACTGGCCTGCACACAATACCCCATAATTGTCACGCCCTGACCTGTATGAGCCTTTTTATGTCTCATTTTGGTTTAGTCAGGGTGTGATTTGGGGTGGGCATTCTATGTTCTAATTTGTATTTCTTTGTTTTGGCCCGGGTATGGCTCTCAATCAGGGACAGCTGTCTATCGTTGTCTCTGATTGGGAACCATACTTAAGTAGCCCCTTTCCCTCCTTCTGTGTGGGAAGTTAACTTTGTTTGTAGGTGTCTATGTGACACACAGTGCATGTCTGAGTTTTGTGTCTTGGTTTTGTTAAACTTAAATAAACATGTTTCACTCAACCCGGCATGCCTTGGTCTGTTTTTGAAGAGTGTGACAATAATGTCAAAGAGTAATTATGGTTTTATTTTTCAATCCCTTTGTTATGGCAAGCCTAAATAAGTTTAGGAGTAAAAATGTGCTTAACAAGTCACATAAGTTGCATGTGTTTAACATTATTTTTATATGACTGCCTCATCTCTGTACCCCACAAATACAATTATCTGTAAGGTCTCTCAGTCGAGTAGTGAATTTCAAACACAGATTCAACCACAAAAACCATGGAGGTTTTCCAATGCTTTGCAAAGAAGGGCACCTATTGGTAGACGGGTAAAAAAAAAAACAAAGCAGACATTGAATATCCGTTTGAGCATGGTGAAGTTGTCACACCCTGATCTGTTTTACATGTCTTTGTACTTGTCTCCACCCCCGTCCAGGTGTCGCCCATCTTCCCCACTTATCCCCTGGGTATTTATACCTGTGTTTTCTGTCTGTCTGTGCCAGTTCGTCTTGTTTGTCTGTTTTTCCCAGTGTCTCTTTCTCGCCCTCGTGGTTTTGACCCTTGCCTGTCCTGACTCTGAGCTTGCCTGCCCGACCACTTTGCCTGCCCCTGACCTCGAGCCTGCCTGCCGCCCTGTACCGTTTTGGACTGCTCTGGCTATGAACGCTTGCCTGTCCCCAACCTGCCTTTTGTCTATCACTTGGATTATAATATATACCAGAGCTCAAACCATCTGCCTCCTGTGTCTGCATATGGGTCTCGCCTTGTGTCGTGATGGAAGTTATTAATTGCACTTTGGATAGTGTAACAAGAGATCGAGTCACTACAAAGATACAGGCATCCCTCCTAACTCAGTTGCCAGAGAGAAACGAAACCGCTTAGGGATTTCACCATAAGGCCAATGGTGACTTTAAAACAGTTACAGATTTTAATGCTGTGATAGGAGAAAGCTGAAGATGAATCAACAACATTGTAGTTACTCCACATTACTAACCTAATTGACAGAGTGAAAAGAAGGAAGCCTGTACAGAATACAAATATTCCAAAACATGGATCATGTTTGCAACAAGGCACTAAAGTAAAACTGCCCAAAAAATTGGCAAAGAATTAATTTTTTGTCCTGAATTCAAAATGTTATGTTTGGGGCAAATCCAATACAACACATTATTGAGTACCACTCTCCATATTTTCAAGCATAGTGGTGGCTGCATCATGTTATGAGTATGCTTGTAATCATTAAGGATTGGGGAGTTTTTCTGAATAAAAAAGACACGGAATGGAGCTAAGCACAGGCAAAGACCTAGAGGAATTTACAACCAGACACTGGGAGAATAAATCCCCTTTCAGGAAGACAATAACCTAAAACACAAGGCCAAATGGACACTGGAGTTGCTTTACCAAGAAGATGATGAACGTTCCGAGTTATAGTTATGAATTACAGTGCTGTATTTGTCCCCTTTCTGATTTTCTCTATTTTTGGATATTTCTGATACTGATCTTCAACCAAAACCTATTAGATAAAGGGAAACTGAGTAAAAAAATATAAAAATAACTATGTATTTTAATTATGCACTACCAAAATTCCCCTGTTTGAAAATATTTTTTACATATTGGGAAAAACCTTATACCCATGCTCAAACATGGGGGTGGTAGTGTGAAGGTTTGGGGATGCTTTGCTACCTCAGGACTTGGACGACTTGCCTTAATGCCTCTTAACCACATTATAGCAGGGGGTGTAAAGCCATAACACATCAGTTTTTCCAGCAGCAGACTATGATCAATAATGTCAAAAGCTGTATTGAAGTCTAACAAGACAACCCCCACAATCATTTTATCATACATTTCTCTCAGCCAATCATCAGTCATTTGTGTAAGTCCTGTGCTTGTTGAGTGTCCTTTTCTATATGCGTGCTGAAAGTCTGTTGTCAATTTGTTTACTGTGAAAGAGCATTGCATCTTGTCAAACACAATTTTTTCCAGAAGTTTACTAAGGGTTGGTAACAGGCTGATTGGTTGGCTATTTGAGCCAGTAAAGGGTGCTTTACTATTCTTGGGTAGCAGAATGACTTTAGCTTCCCTCCAGGCTTGAGGGCACACACTTTCTAGTAGGCTTAAATTGAAGATGTGGCAAATAGGAGTGGCAATATCGTCCACTATTATCCTCAGTAATTTCCATCCAGATTGTCAGACCCCGGTGGCTTGTCATTGTTGATAGGCAACAATAATGTTGTGGCAGGACTTGAAACAAGCAGTCATGCTTGAAAACCCACAAATGTCATTGAGTTAAAGCAGTTCTGCACGCAAGAGTGGGCCAAAATTCCTCCAAAGCGATGTGAGAGACTGACCAACAACTTTATTTATTTTATTTTATTGAACCTTTATTTAATTAGGCAAGTCAGTTAAGAACAAATTCTCATTTACAATGACGGCCGACCAAAAGGCAAAAGGCCTGTGGGGGCAGGGGCCTGGGATGAAAATAAATAAATAAATACAATATAAATATAGGACAAAACACATCACAGCAAGAGATACAACACTACATAAAGAGAGACCTAAGACAACAATATAGCAAGGCAACAACATATGACAACACAGCATGGCAGCAACACAACATGGTAGCAGTACAAAACATGGTACAAACATTATTGGGCACAAACAACAGCACAAAGGGCAAGAAGGTAGAGACAACAATACATCACACAAAGCAGCCACAACTGTCAGTAAGAGTGTCCATGATTGAGTCTTTGAATGAAGAGATTGAGATAAAACTGTGCAGTTTAAGTGTTTGTTGCAGCTCGTTTCAGTCGCTAGCTGCAGCGAACTGAAAAGAGGAGTGGCCCAGGGATGTGGAAGCATTTGGTTGCTGTCATTGCAGCTAGAGGTGGGACAACCACTTATTAAGTGTAAGGGGGCAATTACTTTTTCACACATGGGAATTGAGTGTTGCATAAGTTTGTTAATTAAATAAATAAATAAATATATATTTTTTGTTATTTGTTAACTCAGGTTCCCTATATCTAATATTAGGTTTTGGTTGAACCAAAATAACATTCAGTTGTCACGTCCAGGCCTGGGTTAGCAGGCTGGTGTTGAGTTTCGTTTTTGGTTTCTAAGTTATTGTTCATTGTTATTATTTTTCCCCAGTTATGTGATTTAATAAATATGTATACTGGAAGCATCGCTGCGCCTTTGTCCGTCACTATCGAAGATCGTGACAGAATAACCCACCAACAAAGGACCAAGCAGCGAGAGAGCCAGGATTTCTGGACGTGGGAGGAAATCCTGGCTGGTAAGGGACCCTGGACTCGGCCTGGGGAGTATCGCCGTCCCAAAGAGGAGCTGGAAGCAGCGGCGGCGCAGCGGCGGCGGAGCGGCGCCATTACGAGGAGAAGTATGGAGTATGGACACCCGATCGGGAGAAGTATTCTGGTACACGCCTGGCTAGAAAGCCCGAGAGGCAGCCCCCACAATTTTTTTTTGGGGGGGGCACACTGGGAGGTTGGCCGGTTCAGGGTGGACTCCTGAGCCAACTCCTCGTGCTCTTTGGAGGGAGCGTTGGAGGGAGCGTCGCACTGGTAAGACGCCGTGCTATGCAGTATTGCGCACGGTGTCTCCGGTGCGCGTTCATAGGCCGGTGAGCGAAATTACAGCTCCCCTCATCTGTCGGGCTAGGTTGAGCGTGCAGCCTGGAAAAAAGGTGCCAGCTCAGCACTCCTGGTCTCCGGTGTGCCTTGCGGCCCGTTCCTGCTCCCCGCACCAGAGTTCCAGTGCGCATCGTGAGTTCAACACGGCCCGTTCCTGCTCCCCGCACCAGAGTTCCAGTACGCATCGTGAGTTCAACACGGCCCGTTCCTGCTCCCCGCACCAGAGTCCCAGTGCGCATAGAGAGTCCATTACGGCCCATTCTTGCTCCCCGCACCAGAGTCCCGGTGCGCATAGAGAGTCCAATACGGCCCGTTCCTGCTCCCCACACCAGAGTCCCAGTGCGCATAGAGAGTCCAATACGGCCCGTTCTTGCTCCCCGTACCAGAGTTCCAGTGCGCATCGTGAGTTCAACACTGCCCGTTCCTGCTCCCCGCACCAGAGTCCCAGTGCGCATAGAGAGTCCATTACGGCCCGTTCTTGCTCCCCGCACCAGAGTCCCAGTGCGCATAGAGAGTCCAATACGGCCCGTTCTTGCTCCCCGTACCAGAGTTCCTGTGCGCATCGCGAGTCCAGCACAGCCTGTTCCTGCTCCCCGCACCAGGTCCCTTGTGCGCATCGCTAGCCCAGCACAGCCTGCTCCTACTCCCCGCACCAGGTCCCCTGTGTGCATCGCTTATCCAGCACAGCCTGCTCCTACTCCCCACACCAGGTCTCCTGTGCGCGTCGCGAGTCCAGCACAGCCTGCTTCTGCTTCCTGCACCAGGTCCCCTGTGTGCTTCGTGAGTTCTGCACGAACTGTTACAGCTTCTAGCCCAGGAGGGTAGCCTAGTGGTTAGAGTGTTGGACTAGTAACCGAAAGGCTGCAAGTTCAAATCCCCGAGCTGACAAGGTACAAATCTGTCGTTCTGCCCCTGAACAGGCAGTTAACCCACTGTTCCTAGGCCGTCATTGAAAATAAGAATTTGTTCTTAACTGACTTGCCTAGAAAATAAAAAAATAAAGGAGCTGCCACCAGGGACAAAGAGACCCACCCAAAGACCCCTCCCATGGACTGTTGGTGCGGTCGGAGTCCGCGTCTTTGGGGGGGGTAATGTCACGTCCAGGCCTGGGTTAGCAGGCTGGTGTTTTGTTTTTGGTTTAGGGGGTTTTGAGTTCTAGGTTGTGTATTTCTATGTTGGGGAAATGGTTCCCAATTAGAGGCAGCTGTTTGTCGTTACCTCTAATTGGGAACCATATATATGTTTGTAGTTTTCGGAAGGGTTTTGTGGGTTATTGTTTGTTCATAGCTTAAGGGTATTTCTAAGTTATTGTTCATTGTTACGATCTTCGTTCGTTTGGTTTATTATTTTTCCCCAGTTACGTGATTTAATAAATATGTATACTGGAAGCATCGCTGCGTCTTGGTCCGTTCCTTCAGAAGATCGTGACAATCCAGTATAAAAAATAACATTCAACATACAAAATAGATAAAATCAGGAAGGGTGCAAATACTTTTCCACAGCACTTTAAATCTACTTTCAAATCTATGGCATGACCTGAAAATGAACATTTGGCAGAGCTTTAAGAATTTTGCAAAGACCAATGGGCTAATGTTGCACAGTCCAGGAGTAGAAAGCTCCTACAGACTTACCTAGAAAGACTCAATGCTGTAATCACTGCCAAAAGTGTTCTACAAAGTATTGACTCAGGGGTGTGAATACTTATGTAAATGAGATATTTCTGTATTTCATTATCAATACATTTGCAAAAGTTTCTTAAAACAGGTTTTCACTTTGTCATTATATGGGGTATTGTGTGTAGAAAAAATAAACACATTTGAATTCAGGCTGTAACACAACAAAGTGTGGAATAAGTCACAGGTTATGAATACTTTCTGAAGGCACTGTAGCTACTCCTTTTAAGCATATGTGTATATGCCTTGGCACATACAAAGCAGACTCTGCTGTGATGCCCTGTGTGTATCCCTATGTGGGTGTTCTCTCTCTTGCCCTGCCATTGTAATTCAGGGTTCCCTGGCTTCATTTGATTGAATAAAGAATGTGAAGTGTCTGGGCCTGGGCCTGTCGGTTGGGCCTGGGCCTTTTGTTCCGCTGTTCTGCAGATAAGATGCAGGGATGTTTGGTCTGCACCAGGACCAGAGAGGCAGACAGACAAGCAGGCAGGGATACACCGATATGATCTCATCTCCTTATCTAACAGAACTCTTCCATTGCATCAGCTGAGGATCAGCTGATCCCTGGGAATTCTCCCTCCAACCCCTCCTCTCTCTGATCCTTTAACAACTGTGGCATTAGCTTGGCAGCCAGATGGGGAGTCTCTGTTGCTAATATCCAGAGGCAGCAGCAGCCCAGTGAGGCTGGCTTATTCAATGCAAGTGATTTCAATGCAAGTGATTCTGCATTCCTGGTGTCACTGAGTCTGGCCCCAAAGGGGGTGGAGTATTGACATGCATCAATTTGAAAGCCTCGCTCAATGGTCTCTCGACACAAGCGAGGGGGTTTCTATGTGTGTTTCCAAATGGCTGTAGCTATAGTTTATACAGGCACTGTATCTATGGGAGATGCATTAATGCAGAGCCAGCGTGTGAGTTTATTTATAAACTTGTGTGTTGCAGAGTGGACGCTCAGGCTCAGTTGTGTGCCTGCGAGAGGCAACAGTTTTCGCTTTCCACTCCTTCGAGGGTAGTGTTGTGCTCTGAGAACTCAAGATGAAGAAAAAAATGCTGCACACTGCTGGATTTCCTCTTTCTGTGCCACACACAGGAAGAGGGGTGCTAACAACAGAAGGTTCACAGCCAAGGGTGACTGTTACATTTGTGCAAGCTTTGCTATCGATCGTGCTGATAGGAAGTGGAGTTAGTACTGAGCGCATATATTCAGTGCAAATACTGTAAATACCAGATGGCCATCCACACAGTATAATTTTGATGGACGTTTTCAAGATACGGTGTGTATTTAGCCCTACATCGATGAGCAATTTATCAAAAGCTGCCGTTGACTGTTCAGTATATGGCTCTTGGAGTATTGATTTCTCTCCCCATCTCCTATTTGTTACGTAAGCAGCTTGGTTGATGCTGATGTCTCTGTGTGTTTGTGTCTTCTAGGAGCAGGAAGCTGTGCAACGCATTCAGACCGGAGATCTCAAGAGAAACATGGAGGTTTTACCAATGAGAGGCCTTCTTTAGGCTTGGGCAGGGTATTTGGAAACCGAAGGCTATATGTTTTCCTTCCTCTTTTACATTTCCTCGCCGATTGCCTTGAGCAAAGCAAGGCAGTCTCCCTCGTAAGCGGCAGACAAAATTATTTGGTCTAATTGTTTCATGGGACTTATTCTCCTCGATCAAATAGGACACATCAGGCCACATCAGGTCACAATCCAGATAACACCCTCTTTCCTTTATAAAAATTATTCTGCATGTTTGTGTCACCCGTGATTTTAAGAAGTGTGCCATATCTCTGGCTGGAACAGCAGGGAGATAGAACATCAGAAAGTAGTTGCTGAATGTTTCTGGTTCTTACCTTTGAATCCAGAATCCAGAATTATTGTCTTGGATATAAGCCAAGACAATAACACAGGACTGCCTAAGTTGGGTTCCACCACTGAAACTCCTAGTGCCGACGCCTATCACTGGACTGTCTTTTCCCCAGGGCACTGACTGTACACCACTCTACCTACCTCATAACGTCCAGTCATGCTCTTCAAGAGGAAGTTGTGCTTGTTTTCTCTGTTTGGTGGGATTCTCTTTGTCATGAAAACCATTCAGAAGAACAACATCCTGTCTATGACTTTGATGGAGACCCATGTCACCTCCAGGACTGTGCCAGGGCCCGCTGTTAACCGAACATGGGCAACATCCAGTCCTGACAAGATATGTGAGTGCCCGTCCTGCATAGCGGACATGGCGGTTTCTGCGTGGTTCGCCCAGCACTATGACCCCCAGCAGCAGCCCTTCCTCACAGACAGAGACAACAACATGGACCCCCTGGCCCTGAAGTGGTGGCTGGTAAGACCATTACTATTGATGAGAGGGGCCAAAGACTGTGACCATGTATGTAGCCAAATACTGTCAGCTTATTGTTAAAAGTGTACGACTATACAGCAAAGATTCTGTATATTGTAACAGAAATTACAGAAAGGAATCTCTGACACTTTCCCAAATAATATGTCTGTACATAAGTACAATGTGATACATTTCTACTTAGTAATAATAGTAATAAGGTAGTATTACATTGTATTACTATATATCCTGTTCACTATCATTCAATAATAAGTCATTTGAAAAGAAATCAAGGTACAGTGCCTAGTAAAAGTCTACAAACCCCTTGCACAGTCGACATTTCGCTGCCTTAAAATGTTATCAAAGTGAAAACATGTTTTTAGAACTTCTAGCAATGATCTAATTTACATAAATATTCACACCCTTGAGTCAATACGTTAGAATCACCTTTGACTGTGATTACAGCTGTGAGTCTTCCTGGGTAAGTCTAAGAGCCTTGCATACCAAGATTGTACAATATTTGCACATTATTCGTGAAGTTGGTTGTTGATCATCGCTAAACAGCCATTTTCAAGTCTTTCCATAGATTTTCAAGCTGATTTATGTCAAATCTGTAACTATGCCACTCAGGAACATTCAATGTCGTCTTGGTAAACAACTTCAGTGTATAATTAACCTTGTGTTTTGGGTGATTGTCCTGCCGAAATGTGAATTAGTCTCCCAGTGTCTGTTGGGAAGAAAACTGAACCAGACTTGCCCCAAACATAATACTTTTTTATATTCACGACATAAAGTTAGTTTCTTTGCCACATTTTTTGCAGTTTTACTTTTGTGCCTTATTGCAAACAGTACACATTTGTTGGAATATTTGTATTCTGTACAGGCTTCCTTCTTTTCCCTCTGTCATTTAGGTTAGTATTATGGATTAACTATAATGTGGTTGACCCATCCTCAGTTTTCTCCTATCACATCCATTAAACTCTGTAACAGTTTTAATATCACCATTGGCCTTATGGTGAAATCCCATTGGCCTTATGGTGAAATCTTCCTCTTGCAATTGAGTTAGGAAGGATGCCTGTGTCTTTGTAGTGACTGGGTGTATTGATCCAACGTGTAATTAATAACTTCACCATGCTCAAAGGGATATTCAATGTCTGCTTTTAAAATGTTTTACCCATCTACCAATAGGTGCCCTTCTTTGCAAAGCATTGGAAAACCTCCCTGGTCTTTGTGTTTGAAATTCACTGCTCGACTGAGAGACCTTACAGAAAATTGTATGTGTGGGGTACAGATATGAGGTAGTCAATCAAAGTCCATGCGACTTAGTATGTGACTTGTTAAGCAAATATTTACTCCTGAACTTATTTAGGCTTGCCATCACAAATGGGTTGAATATTTATTGTCTCAAGACATTTTAGCTTTCATTTGTATTATTAATTTGTAAAGATGTCTCAAACATAATTCCACTTTGACATATTGTCTGTAAGCCAGTGACACAAAATCTCAATTTAATCATATTTAAATTCAGACTGTAACAACAAAATGTTGAATAAGTACATACTCTCTGCCCTAAGAGTTGTGTAAAGTTGGTCGGATATTATTTCAAATTATTCACAGCAGTAATAGCTGAAAATAGTGCTTCCACCAAGTATTTGAAAATGTGGAGTAGGCTGTGTAGATCTGTAGGAAAAAATATCAAATGTAATCCCTTTTTAGATGTAATTTTAAGGTAGCAAAATATGAAGACTATGCAAGGGGTTTGTAGACTTTCGCTAGGCACTGTATATGGATGTGTAATGTGTGTATTCCAGATATACTCGACAATTATCATTTTATTCCTATGAGGGATTTAGGGCTCTATTTAATCTATCGCTGAAGCGTTAGTAATTCAAAGGCAATTTCCAATCGAGCCGACATTGCAGCGTTTACCGTGAATGCAGTCTCCACTAATGCTGAATTTTTCCTTTAAATTTCAATCACGTTGTAATGCTTAACTTCCGCGATATGGATTGAAGGGAGCCCTCAGTAGTCCTACTCTTGTCTCTAAAGCACGCTGCAAATATCATCAAAGTTTGAAGTCAAATGTCATTAAAACCTACCGCAGTGTATTCCTTGCACTGTAATCGTCAGGGTGATTACTTTCCAAAAGAAACTCCCTGAAGGACAATTCGGCCTCAGTTAGCCTTTCTCCAGTCTGAGCATGTGTTTCAATATGTTTTAATTTATCGTAATTAGAGGCTTTTGAGGTTTTCGAAAGCAACACTATAAATGGGCTAAGATAAGCTTGGCAGTGTGGTACTGCAGTTGTCAGGACACACACACACTGTGTTGCCATAGTTGGTCTGCTAAGAATGCCATGTCAACAGTGTTAATAAGATGGCCACAAAGAGGCTGGCTGGTTATGAAGGGGCACATCCTCCCTCTGGAGCTGCCAAAATTAGAATCTATTTAGGCTGGGGATTCCCTGAGTACTGAATATTAAAAGGACCCTTGTATATTGCCCTGTTTTTGTTTGTTGGTAGCCAAAGGTGAGAACAGGCATTATTCCAGTGAGATATTGTTGTTCCACATCTAACGTGAGTTTTGAACATTCCCGTCAGGCTTTGCAGCGGTCCACCGATGAGCGTACGATATACGAAGTGATCCAGAAGATGTTCCAGGTCATCGCTCCCCCCGCCAGGGATGTCCAACCCAAACAAGCTCAATGCAGGAAGTGTGCAGTGGTGGGGAACTCAGGAAACCTGCTCGGCTCTCAATACGGCTCCTTGATAGACTCCCATAACAGTGTCATAAGGTATGGCCCAGAGAGAACCTGACCCAACGCAGACAACACAAACAATCAAACATTCAAAACAACCATTAACAGACATAACAACCACAATAGAAAATCCAAATAACCATGATTATCACACACAACACCAACCTAGTCTAAAAAGCGAGAGCAGGCATTACACAACCTCATCACTGCCATGATTCAAACAACCCACATCTATTCACATTGGCAGGATTAGGCAATAGTGAGCCTGATGAACCGCAGTGACCAGGCTTCAGTTCCAGACACACATTAAACCACCTTACCTCATCTCCTGAAACCAGTGAGGCATACCACATGAGCTCAATCAACACCATAATTAGTTAACTATTGGTTAAGTCAGGTGGTTGACTGACTGTCTGGAATGAATGCACACATACAGTACACTACAGCGCAGTAGCTGCAGGGTTACCATGTTAAATCTAACACAGTGTCTGATTGTTATCTCGCACGCCATACATGACATGCCTGTGAACTGAAGCAATGTTCTCGCTTTGCTGTCAAGAATGAATAAGGCCACCACTTCAGGGTTCGAGGCGGACGTGGGCAACAGAACGACACACCACTTCATGTACCCTGAGAGTGCAGTGGACATCGGCCCTGGGGTCCACCTCGTCCTTCTGCCCTTTAAACTCCGCGATCTACAGTGGGTAGCCAGCGCCCTGTCGACGGGAGAGATCAAAACGTAGGTCCACTCTATGCCAATTATATCCTTTTTACTGTCACTCCCCAACATGCAGTAGCTGCATGTGTGTACTCAACTGACTATTGCATGGTATGCGTCTGACTGACTAAAACAGATGACGTAGTTAATTGTTGACATTGTTGACCTTGATTTTGTCCTAGGGCTCTATTCAATCAGACCCGCTTAAGCCGACATCCACATAGCGGTTGTTTTGCCGGTGTCTGAGCTGTCATATCCACAAAGCTGACATTGCCTTTGGCTGCACTGAGTCGCATTAAGAGAAATCCCATGCAGTCTTGTTGACAAGTTCGATCACTGGAATGTGAGATGTAGTCTACACCTCGACTAGGCTGATATAAATCCTCATTATTTAGTTTAATGATTTTCTTTTTGAGTGCCATTATTTCTAAATAGTCGACACTTTCTCGTTCTGAACTTCTAACGTGAGTGGGATGGATGTGGCTTCGTGACAATGATCAAGACCAGCTGCTCACCGATTTGACAGCTTCAAAGTAGTCACACCTCCTCTACAGGACAATGGATCGGATCCCAGCAGGCGACCCAAAACAATGGCGCCGCAGAAGGGGCAGACGGAGCGGTCTTCTGGTCAGGCTCTGTAGACGGGCACATCGCGCACCACTCCCGAGTATACTACTCGCCAATGTTCAGTCTCTTGACAACAAGGTAGACGAAATCTGAGCAAGGGTTGCCTTCCAGAGAGAAATCAGAGATTGTAATATTATCTGTTTCATGGAAACATGGCCCACTCAGGATACGTTATCAGAGTCACCTGTTTTTTTCATGCATCGCGCCGACAGAAACAAACATCTCTGGTAAGAAGAAGGGCGGGGGTGTATGCCGTATGATTAACGAGTCGTGGTGTGATCATAACAACATACAGGAACTCAAGTCCTTTTGTTCACCTGACCTATAATTCCTTACAATCAAATGCCGACCGCATCATCTACCAAGATAATTGTCTTTGATTATAATCACAGTCGTGTATATCCCTCCCCAAGCAGACACCGCGACAGCCCTGAAAGAACTTCATTGGACTCTATGCAAACTGGAAACGACATATCCCAGGGGCTGCATTTATTGTAGCTGGGGATTTTAACAAGGCTAATCTGAAAGCAAGGCTCCCTAAATTTGATCAGCATATAGAATGCGCGACCCAGGCTGGCAAAATTCTTCCGCGATGCATACAAAGCCCTCCCTCACCCCCCTTTCGACAAATCTGACCATGACTCCATTTTGTTGCTCCCAGCCTGTAGACAGAAACTAAAACAGGAAACGCCCGTGCACGCCTCCAACTCAATCATCAAGTTTGCAGATGACACTACAGTGGTAGGCTTGATTACCAACAACGACTTCTTCTTGTTCCTCGCCGTACACATCATGGACAAAATTAAATGGTCCACCCCCTTAACAGCATGGTGAGGAAGGCACAGCAGCGCCTCTTCAACCTCAGGAGGCTGAAGAAATTTGCCTTGTCACCAAAAACACTAACAAACTTTTACAGATGCACAATCGAGAGCATCCTGTCGGGCTGTATCACCGCCTGGTACGGCAACTGCTCCGCCCACAACCGTAAGGCTGAGGGTAGTGAGGTCTGCACAACGCATCACCAGGGGAAAACTACCTGCCCTCCAGGACACCTACACCACCCGATGTCACAGGAAGGCTAAAAAGATGATCAAGGACAACAACCACCCGAGCCACTGCCTGTTCACCCTGCTATCATTCTGAAGGCGAGGTCAGTACAGGTGCATCAAAGCTGGGACCGAGAGACTGAAAAGCAGCTTCTATCTCAAGGCCATCAAACTGTTAAACAGCCATCACTAACATTGAGTGGCTGCTGCCAACATACTGACTCAAATCTCTAGCCACTTTAATAATAAAAAATTGGATGTAGTAAATGTTTCACTAGTCACTTTAAACAATGCCACTTTATATAATGTTTACATACCCTACATTGCTCATCTCATATCTGTATACTGTACTCTATACCATCTACTGCATCTTGCCTATGCCGTTCAGCTATCGCTCATCCATTTATTTATATGTACATATTCTTATTCATTCCTTTACACTTGTGTGTATAAGGTAGTTTTTGGGAAATTGTTCGATTACTTGTTAGATACTACTGCATGGTCGGAACTAGAAGCACAAGCATTTCGCTACACTCGCATTAACATCTGCTAACCATGTGTATGTGACCAATCAAATTTTATTTTATTTGTATGCAGGTGTAGGCTATCCCCGGTTAACACTTGATCTGATTGAATCTAGGCCCTAGTTTGTTTTTTAATGTGACAGTTGTCTTTGTTGTGTTAATTTTTACTGTTAGATTTTTATCTTGACAAATGTTTGTCATTGTAAATGAGAACTGGTTCTCAACTGACCCACCTGATTTAATAAAGGTAAAATAAAATAAAACTATCTTATTGTTGTTTTTCTTTCATGTTTCTTCAGGACATACATGAGGGTGAAAGATCGAGTACAGGCTGACAAGGATAAGGTAAGTCTTGTCATCTACTTGACAAAATGTTGACCGCGGCGCAATACAGGTTGCAAAATAGTTGTAAAGAGTTTGTGATGTTCCAATTCCATGGCACATGGTTTATGAACTGATACATACAGCAACACTTGATTCAAAACTGAGAGTTATTATTTTACAAAATTCTGAATCTAAAAATCTATTGACAGTAAATGTAATGTACAGTGCTGTCAGGATCCGTGTGTGTAGCTGGTGCGTGAGAGTCAGGCGCAGGAGAGCAGAGATAGTGAACGAAAGCACTTTACAGTGGCACAGTACAAACACTGAATGCAACTAGCGTTACAAAAACAAATGCCTTCAGGAAAAAGTGCGGCAGCACAAGGTACAAAATACCAGTCTGGCGCAAACCACACACAGACATGGGGGAAACCATACAATACATGACAAGTAATGAGAGAATGACAACCAGGTGTGTGGGGAAACAAGACAAACCGAATGGAAAATGAAAAGTGGATCGTGATGGCTAGAAGACCGGTGACGTCGACCGCCGAAACACCGCCCGAACAAGGAGAGGCAACGACTTCAGTGGAAGTCGTGACAAGTGCTGTGAAAAACTATTTGCCCCATCCTGATTTCTTATTTTTCTGCACATTTGTCACACTTAAATGTTTCAGATCAACAAACTCATTTTTAGATTACACAAAGATAACCCAAGTAAACACAAAATGCAGTTTGTAAGTGATAATTGTATTTATTAAGGGAAAGAAGCTATCCGAACCTTCATGGCTCTATGTGACAAAGTAATTGTTAAGGGGGAGGCCCTTGTTAAATCATGAATTTACTGTGGTTAATCACATTGGAAAGCTGAGTTCAATTTCACTAGCCACAGCCAGGCTTGATTACTGCCAGACCTGTTGAATCAAGAAATCACTTAAATAGAACCTGTTTGACAAAGTGAAGTAGGCCAAAAGATCTCAAAAAGTAAGACAACATGCCGCGATCCAAAGAAAAGCAGGAACAGATGAGAAACAAAGTAATTGACACCTATCAGTCTGGAAAGGGTTACAAAGACATTTCTAAAGCTTTGGGACTCCAACGAACCACGGTGAGAGCCATTATCCACAAATGGAGAACATTTTGAACAGTGGTGAACCTTCCCAGGAGTGGCCGGCCTACCAAAATCACCCCAAGAGTGCAGCGACGACTCATCCAAGAGGTCACTAAAGAACCCACAACAACATCTAAAGAACCATAAGAAAGAGACTGGGCAAAAATAGCATCCATGGCAGAGTTCCAAGGCGAAAACTACTGCTGACCAAAAAGAACAATGGCTCGTCTCACTTTTGGCAAAAAACATCTTGATGATCCCCAAGACTTTTGGGAAAATATTCTGTGGACTGACGAGACAAAAGTTGAACTTTTTGGAAGTTGTGAGTCCCGTTACATCTGGCGTAAAAGTAACACAGCATTTCAGAAAAAGGACATCATACCAACAGTCAAAATATGGTGGTGGTAGTGTGATGGTCTGAGGCTGCTTTGCTGCTTCAGGATCTGGACGACTTGCTGTGATTGATGGAACCATGAATTCTGCTCTCTACCAAAGAATCCGGAAGGAGAATGTCCGGCCATCAGCAGTTCGTGACCTCAAGCTGAAGCGCACCTGGGTTCTGCAGCAGGACAACGATCCAAAACACACCAGCAAGTCCACCTCTGAATGGCTTAAAAAAAAAAAGGTTTTGGAGTGGCCTAGTCAAAGTCCGGACTTGAAACCGATTGAGATGCTGTGATGTGACCTTAAAGCAGTTCATGCTTGAAAACCCTCCAATGTGGCTGAATTAAAACAATTCTGCAAAGAAGAGTGGGCCAAAATTCCTCCACAGCGATGTAAAAGACTCATTGCCAGTTATTGCAAACGCTTGATTGCAGTTGTTGCTGCTGAGGGTGCCACAACCAGTTATTAGGTTTAGGGGGCACTTACTTTGTCACATTGGGCCATGATGGTTCGGGTCACTTATACACTGCATTTTGTGTTTACTTGGGTTATCTTTGTGTAATATTAAAATGTGTTTGTTGATCTGAAACATGTAAGTGTGACAAATGTGCAAAACAATAAGAAATCAGGAAGGGGGCAAATACTTTTTCACAGCACTGTATATCAAATAACTTTATTTTTTGCAATGCAATTACTGTGAAAAATTAAATAAAAATGGCATTTATGTAAAATGTGTGTAGAATGTACTGTACATGTAACAAAAGGAAAAAGCAAAAAAAAAACGTTATTTTTTATTGTCATGTTGGATGAAAACATTTAATTCTGAATGCTTTTTGTGTGTTGCGTTATAGCTAATCACCCTCTCGTTTGCAGGTTATAGTGATTAATCCAGCATTCTTAAAGTACACCCACGACCGGTGGACAGAGCGCCATGGCAGATACCCATCCACGGGCATGCTGGCCATAATATTTGCCCTGCACATCTGTGATGAGGTGAGTATCCTTTGACCTCAACAGCCTTATCTTTAGTAAGAGAAGCCTGGTTGAAAGTATACAGAATGCTAATAACACTTGTAATGCTAATGCTAAACATTGCTGTCCTTCTCCAGGTGTCGGTATTTGGCTATGGAGCCGATCAACATGGGAACTGGCACCACTACTGGGAGGAAAACAAGTACGGTGGCGCGTTTAGGAAAACCAGGGTCCACCATGCTGATTTTGAGGCGGAGATTATCCAAAAGCTCGACACAGAGGGCAAAATTAAGCTGCACAGTAGATGAGAATGAGCAGGGATGGTGTGTACAGGATGAAGCCGTTAGAGTGTAGTGGTCTGGTGGTCAGAGACAGTCAAAGATGTGCCCTGCTCTCTGCAACTAGTGTCTGTGAGCAACACAAACAACCAAAACCACAAACGGGAGTCCTCAAACCACAACAACTTGAATCATGTACATTGCCTTCCGAAAGTATTCCTTCCCCTCGCCTTATTCCACATTTTGTTGTGTTACAGCCTCAGAGCTCTACAGACAGTTGTAGGATCTTATATAGACAGATGTGTTTCTTTCTAAATCCTGAATTGGCCACAGGTGGACCTCAATCAAGTTGTACTGGCATCTCAAGGATGATCAAAAGAAATTGGATGCACTGGATGCACCTGAGCTCAATTTGGAGTTTCCTAGCAAAACGGTGTGAATACTTACAGTGCCTTCGGGAAAGCATTCAGACCCCTTGACTTTTACAGCATCGATTATTCTTGGGTATGACGCTACAAGCTTGGCACACCTATACTTGGAAAGTTTTTCCCATTCTTCTCTGCAGACCCTCTCAAGCTCAGTCTTGTTGGATGGGGAGCGTTGCTACACAGCTATTTTATGGTCTATCTAGAGATGTTCGATCGGGATCAAGTCCGGGCTCTGGCTGGACCACTTAAGGACATTCAGAGACTCCTGCATCTTCTTGGCTGTGTGCTCAGGGTCGTGTTCACCCAAGTCTGAGGTCCTGTGCTCTGGAGCATGTTTTCATCAAGGATCTCTCTTTTCTCTGTTCATCTTTACCTTGATCCTGACTAATCTCCCAGTCCCTGCCGCTGAAAAACATCCCCACAGCATGCTTCCCGTAGGGATGGTGCCAGGTTTCCTCCAGATGTGACACTTGGCACTCAGGCCAAATAGTTCAATCTTGGTTTCATCATACCAGAGAATCTTGTTTCTCATGGTCTGGGAGTCTTTAGGTGCCTTTTGGCAAATTCCAAGTGGGCTGTCATATGCCTTTTACTGTGGAGAGGCTTCCGTCTGGCCACTCTACCATAAAGGCCTGATTGGTGGAGTGCTGCAGAGATGGTTTTCCTTCTGGAAGGTTCTCCCATCTCCACAGAGGAACTCTAGAGCTCTCTCAGAGTGACCATCAGGTTCTTGGTCACCTCCCTAACCAAGGCCCTTCTCCTCCGATTGCTCAGTTTGGCCGGGCGGCCAGCTCCAGTCTTGGTGGTTCCAAACATCTTCCATTTAAGAAGGATGGCGGTCACTGTGTTCTTGTGGACCTTCGAGGCTGTAGCAATTTTTTTGTTACCCTTCCCCAGATCTGTGCCTCGACACAATTCTGGCTTGGTTTTTCCTCTGACATGCACTGTCAACTGTGGGATCTTATATAGACAGGTCTGTGCCTTTCCAAATCATGTCCAATCAATTGAATGTACCACAGGTGGACTCCAATCAAGTTTTAGAAACATCTCAAGGATGATCAATGGAAACAGGATGCACCTGAGCTCAATTTTGAGTATCATAGCCAAGGGGCTGAAACCTTACTTACATAAGTTATCTGTTTTTTATGTTTAAGAAATGTGCACAAGTATCAAAAAAACAGTTTTCACTTTGTCATTATTGGGTATTGTTTATAGATTGGTGAGAAAAAATGTATGAATACTTTCTGAAGTCAATGTAGTTCCTTCCCTGTTCTGTCGTAATGCTGCACTGAACTAGCCTTATACTGAAGGACCCTTCAAGAACCTGAGAGCCTTTGACTTACGGGGTAAACCACAACCACAGAATCAGCATTAAGGACAAAAGCCCTGTGTTTGCGTGAGTGTAAAAAACATATCTACGTATATTTTCCTTCTTTGTGAGGACATAAAAGGGTAATGTTTGAGTCAAATTAATTCAAGCATTTTTACTGCAATGGAACCATAAGGATTGATTTAATAAGGAGTTTTACAGTTGAATGTCTTTGTAGAGACCGTTTTGAGCTGCCATTAGTAGTCAATCTATACCATATTCATTTACAGCTTTCATAATCAGTTTCTGTATTCCAGAGAAATGTACCCAACTACAGTATGTTGCCCAGTATTAGGTTGACCATCATTTTATCTAATAACATGTGTTTTAAACTATGGAAACTTCACTGGTGTTGCCATCCCAAAGAATCTTGGGAAATCCACAAGCGGCTCCTGGCATTATACCTAAAGAGAACATTGCCATTTTTTGCAAGGAGTCACATGCATTCAGCCTGGGGTGTTAGATGTAATCTACACCTCAAACAGTTTAACATGATTCACCCCGCACAGTTTAACATGATTCACCTCACACTCTACACACATGTACACATGGATTTTGTATTGTAGATATGTGGTAGTAGAGTAGTGGCCTGAGGGAACACACTTAATGTGTTGTGAAAAGTGTTTTGAATTATAATGTAATGTAATATTTTAAGTTATATATAACTGCCTTAATGTTGCTGGACCCCAGGAAGAGTACAAAATCCATGTGTACGTGTGTGTTGAGTGCGGGGTGAATCATGTTAAACTGTTCCCATTATTTGTCTACTGGTTCGCACAAAAGAATTGCTGAGATTAGGTAAAGATAGTTATGTATGTGGTTGATTGCTGTTACATCTATTTCCGAGATGGACGTAAGTTGTTTTGGTATGTTCTCAAGGCTGGAAATTTGTGGCCATTTGTAACCTAGTGTGAAAATGTACCTGAACATTTTTATTTGTAATGCATTTGTATTTGAAATCCCAAATGTATGTGTGTATCTGTGTGTGAGTGAAAGAAAGCTGAATTTGTGAGTACATATTGTTGGATTTTGTGTGTGATTGACTATAATCAAGCTGTGGTGTTATTTTTGTTAATGTTTAATAAAAGCAGATCACCACACTGCCTCCCTTTTAATTCTGAAGCATTCTCGCTCTGAAGGGTCAAAATTCTGGCCACCACAAAGTATATTTTTCCAATGAAGGCTGTAGGATCTGCACATTATTAACTGTCTTAGCAACAACCATTATTTGTTTGTGTCTTTCCTCTTCAGCATGATTTTCCAGCAGCAACAAAGAGTGACAACCAATAGGAAAAGGGCTAGATTCAATCTGTACTGCTAAAGATCCGTGTTATAGCGCTATTGAAATTTAAGGTAATTTCCAATTGAGCCGACATATGCAGCATTTACGGTGAATGCGGGCTCCGCGAACACAGGAACATTGCCTTTAAATTTCAATGGCGCTATAGAGTGGATCTTAAGTGCACATTACTGGGCAACCCGTCAGAGCGCATCGTTATGTTTCACACACAGATTCACACACATTGTTCAAAGGTAAACGACTCCGACAGATGAAAATGCACATCATTTACTTAATTAGTCCTATTCAATTATCAACCAAATTATCAATAAATAGCCTAATGCATGTCTGGATACTACTGCATGATTTTGGCAGGCGAAAACCCGAGAAAAAGTCCTCCAGAAAAATGGCTTTTTTGAGCTCCCATGCAATTGGTATGGTTTCCTATCCAATGAAAACAATAGCTCCCAGATTGCAGTACCTATGGCTTCCACTGGATATCAACAGTCTTTAGACAAGGTTTCAGGCCTGTTCTATGAAAAATTAAGAAGTAGCTGTAGTTTATCATTGAGTTCCTCCTTGGGTCTGTATTCCTGTGGCGTGTGTGACTGAGGTCGTGCTCTTTGCTTTTTATTTCCGGTATTGAACATACTACATTCCGTCTTATTTTTTTTCTCGTTTATTTACATATTAGGGTACTTGAGGATTGATTATAAACGTTGTTTGACTTGTTTGGATGAAGTTTATCGGTAACTTTTTGGATGCTTTTGTCTGTATCTATGAGGGTGCCACAGGGTTCAATTCTTGGGCCGACTCTCTTCTCTGTATACATCAATGATGTCGCTCTTGCTGCTGGTGAGTCTCTGATCCACCTCTACGCAGACGACACCATTCTGTATACTTCTGGCCTCTCTTTGGACACTGTGTTAACTACCCTCCAGACGAGCTTCAATGCCATACAACTCTCCTTCCGTGGCCTCCAACTGCTCTTAAACGCAAGTAAAACTAAATGCATGCTCTTCAACCGCTCGCTGCCCGCATCTGCCCGCCCGTCCACTACTCTGGACGGTTCTGTCTTAGATTATGTGGACAACTACAAATATCTAGGTGTCTGGTTAGACTGTAAACTCTCCTTCCAGACTCACATCAAACATCTCCAATCCAAAATTTTATCTAGAATTGGCTTCCTATTTCGCAACAAAGCATCCTTCACTCATGCTGCCAAACATACCCTCGTAAAACTGACCATCCTATCGATCCTCGACTTCGGTGATGTCATTTACAAAATAGCCTCCAATACTCTACTCAACAAATTGGATGCAGTCTATCACAGTGCCATCCGTTTTGTCACTAAACCTCCATATACCACCCACCACTGTGACCTGTACGCTCTCGTTGGCTGCCCCTCGCTTTACACTCGTCGCCATACTCACTGGCTCCAGGTCATCTACAAGTCCCTGCTAGGTAAAGCCCCGCCTTATCTCAGCTCGCTGGTCACCATAGCAGCACCAACCCGTAGCACGCGCTCCAGCGGGTATATCTCACTGGTCACCCCCAAAGCCAATTCCTCCTTTGGCCAACTTTCCTTCCAGTTCTCTGCTGCCAATGACTGGAACAAACTACAAAAATATCTGAAACTGGAGACACTTATCTCCCTCACCAGCTTTAAGCACCAGCTGTCAGAGCAGTTCACAGACCCTTGCACCTTTTATATAGCCCATCTGTAAATAGCCCAACCAACTACCTCATCCCCTACCGTATTTATTTATCTTGTTCCTTTGCACTCCAGTTTTTCTACATTGCACATTCATCTACTGCACATCTACCATTCCAGTGTTTAAATGCTATATTGTAATTACTTTGCCACCATGGCCTATTTATTGCCTTACCTTCCTTATCTTACGCCATTTACACTCTTTGTATATAGATTTGTTTTTTCTACTGTATTATTGACTGTATGTTTGTTTTACTCCATGTGTAACTCTGTGTTGTTGTATGTGTCGAACTGCTTTGCTTTATCTTGGCCAGGTCGCAGTTGTAAATGAGAACTTGTTCTCAACTTGCCTACCTGGTTAAAATAAATGTTGAACGAGTTGAACGGGTGGATTACTGAACAAAACGCGACAACCAAACAGAGTTTTTGGGATATAAAGAGGGACTTTATCGAACAAAACAACCATTTATTGTGTAGCTGGGACCCTTGTGATTGCAAAAAGAGGAAGATCTTCAAAGGTAAGTGATTTATTTTATCGCTATTTTTTGTGACGCGTGTGCTGGTTTGAAGTATATTTATATGCAGGAAGTATGCGGGGCGCTGTCCCCAGATAATCAAATGCTATGCTTTCGCCGTAAAGCCTATTGTAAATTGGACAAAGCGGTTCGATTACAAAGATTCTAAGCTAAAGAATGGTGTACGACACTTGCATTTTCATGAATGTTTAATATTACTATTTTTGTATTTTGAATTTCGCGCTCTGAAATTTCACTGGATGTTGTCGAGGTGGCACACAAGCGGGACACTGTTCCGTAAGAAGTTAACCAAACTCAACACAGGCTACTGTTTGGCCGTAGCCCACGCCAAATAAACCAAGGAAAACAACGGTGACTCATCTCTTGTTAAGACCAGACGTAAAGAAAGAGAACAACGCCCCCGATGCTCCACCAACCACAAGGATGCCCCGAACCGGAACAATCCAGGCATTCCCGTGGTTGGAAGATAGCAGGTTGACTGGCATGTCGGACCCCGCGATTTCCCATGGTTGGCAGATAGCAGGTTGACTGGCATGTCGGACCCCATGAACACTGGGTACTGGTAAGTACAACACAACAAATTAACAGAATAACTCATAACACAAATCTGTCTGTGCAGGTCGCTACACAGCCCCCCCACCACAAAGTCTCTCAGCCCTGAGGGAACAAACAATGTCTCGGAAGTGACCTGGATGTCTCCTTTGCCTGCATGGCCGTGATGGGAGCAGAGTGTCCAGATGTGGAACAGGTGGCTCAGTCCGTGGTAGGGAGCTGGCCCTCTGGGGCCCAGGGGATGAAGGCAGGAACATGGGGAACAAGGATGAGGGAACAGGGGATACAGTCCGTGGCTTCGGGGAACCATTCGGTGACACAGGGAAGAAGACTGGGTGAGTGGGCTGTCTGGAGCCTTGTGTGTGTGCTTTGGGAATGTCATTGCCAAAAGGGGGGATTGTGAGGTCCCTGGGGTTTGGGGAAAAGAGGACCCTCTGTATGGGGCTAACCTGTCCCAGTGTAGTGCCACCTTTCTCCCCCTGGGAGGAGGCTGCACACGGTACACAACCTCCCCTAACCTCTCCAGGACGCTGCAGGGCCCCACCAAGTGGCTGTCCAACTTGGGGAATCTGCCTTTCCCAGACCAGCTCCCCAGCCACAAAGTGCCTTCCCCAGATGTACAAAGTGCCTACTCCAGATGTCATACTTCCTCTTCTGCCTCACACCTGTATTCACTAGCTGCTCTTTGTCGAAGGTGTGGGCTGTCTCCAGGCGATCCTGAAGTCTCCGGGCATATCTATCTATACCCAGGGGCCGATCAAACGCCATCTCTGCAGGGGTGCGGATCTCTCTCCCCAGCATGAGGAGGGCAGGCGTGCAGGAGGTGGAATCTTGGACAGCGGAGCGGCATGCCATGAGGACCACGGGAAGGTGTTTGTCCCAGTCACGCTGGTGTTTTCGCAGAGACGATGGCCAGGTGCTGTCCAAGCGTTTTGTTGAAGCGCTGCACAAGGCCATAACTTTGAGGATGGAGAGGAGTAGTGCGGGTCTTGTGCACACCCAGCCTCTCACACATGGTGGCAAACACACAGGACTCACACATGGTGTGGTGGGGAACGGCCCAACCACATCCATTCCCACCTTCTCCATGGGAGTCCCAACTGGGAACTGTTGTAGCTGAGCATAAGACCGGCCTGGACACATCCCTCTTGTGCTGCCCCCCGTAAAAGCCGTGACGGAGGCGGCTGAGGGTTTTGTGACCCCAAAGTGTCCAGTCCCCACCCCCCATGACTGCCATGGAGCACAGTTGAAGTCGGACGTTTACATAGACCTTAGCTAAATACACTTAAACTCCGTTTTTCACAATTTCTGACATTTAAACCAAGTAAAAATGTCCTGTCTTAGGTCAGTTAGGATCACCACTTTTTTTTAAGAATGTGTCATGTCTGAATAATAGTAGAGAGAATGATTTATTTCAGCTTTCATTTCTTTCATCACATTCCCAGTGGGTCAGAAGTTTACATACACTCAATTAGTATTTGGTAGCATTGCCTTTAAATTGTTTAACTTGGGTCAAACGTTTCGGGTAGCCTTCCACAAGCTTCCCACAATAAGTTGGGTGAATTTTGGCCCCTTCAGTCTGACGGAGCTGGTGTAACCGAGTCAGGTTTGTAGGACTCCTTGCTCGCACACGCTTTTTCAGTTCTGCCCACAAATTTTCTATAGGATTGAGGTCAGGGCTTTGTGATGGCCACTCCAATACCTTGACTTTGTTGTCCTTAAGCCATTTTGCCACAACTTTGGAAGTATGCTTGGGGTCATTGTCCATTTGGAAGACCCATTTGCGACCAAGCTTTAACTTCCTGACTGATGTCTTGAGATGTTGCTTCAATATATCCACATAATTTCCCTTCCTCATGATGACATCTATTTTGTGAAGTGCACCAGTCCCTCCTGCAACAAAGCACCCCCACAACATGATGCTGCCACCCCCGTGCTTCACGGTTGGGATGGTGTTCTTCGGCTTGCAAGCCTCCCCCATTTTCTTCCAAACATAACAATGGTCATTATGGCCAAACAGTTCTATTTTTGTTTCATCAGACCAGAGGACATTTCTCCAAAAAGTATGATCTTTGTCCCCATGTGCAGTTGCAAACCGTAGTCTGGCTTTTCAATGGTGGTTTTGGGGCAGTGGCTTCTTCCTTGCTGAGCGGCCTTCCATTCAAATTATGTCAATTAGAAGCTTCTAAAGCCATAACATCATTATCTGGAATCTTCCAAGCTGTTTAAAAGCACAGTCAACTTAGTGTATGTAAACTTCTGACCCACTGGAATTGTGATACAGTGAATTATAAGTGAAATAAACTGTCTGTGAACAATTGTTGGAAAAATTACTTTTGTCATGCACACAGTAGATGTCCTAACCGACTTGCCAAAACTATAGTTTGTTAACATACAACATATTAATCTTGTAATTCTAGCATTATCTTTCTCAATTACAGATCAGTATCTCAATGCATTCTTAGTCTAAATTACTATAAATGTTGCAGTGTGTAGACCCCTACAATCATCTTGATACCCCAAATAAACATTTCATGCCAACCCTAAATCAATTACAGGCATAGTTGACCAATCCACCCTTCAGGCACTCTCATTCTTCTGGCGCTTATTCATTGTCTTCTTCAGACAGCTTCACTGTTCAAAGTGGATGACCCAGTATAATGTCCCGATTTCAATGTCTCACCTGGGCCCCCACCACCTTTACCACACATTATATCTTGTCCATTTGCCAACAAGTACACCAGCAGCATGAGAGAAGTTCGGACAGGATCTCTCTGCATGCTCCCTCCACATGGACTCATGTTGCACTCCTGAGAGAAAAGGCATGAGATAGCTTCGACTGGATGCTGTGTACAGGTTGCTGGCACGGACTCAGATCTCACGGTAGAAGTGGTGAAGGACGATACTGAATGCCATTTTTGCCATTACTTCAGCCGATTAGAGGGGGTTTGAGGTCCACACCACACCGTTCCTTGGTCAAATTGTCCCTGCCATGCATCTCGATACCATCTGTGGTCACTTTCGCCATACCCTTGAGAGGACAGACCAGAACAACAATTGAGTTTAGGCATTTCCGATTCAAGAAATCCAGACAAATTATTTACTATATGACAAATTACTACTACTACCAAGACTCTTAATACAAATGTCAAAGTAAATAACACGTTCTGTTGAAAACATTTTTTCAAATTGGCTTATACTCCCCTATCACACTGTCGACCTCATCGCAGAGTCAAAGGGTCAGGAAGTTAGAGGGCTAATCCTTAGGGAGAAATCCCAATCATCCAGTAGCCCTAATCTGGTGAGATTTGTATCGAAACAAAACAGAAACAGAACAAACAATACACTCCTTCATATATCACTCAATACAGTTCTATATATCACTCGAGGTGTGTAAAAATTCTATCCCAAAAACTTCAGAGGACTTGTAATTCCCCCATTTTGACACATGATTAATGTGTAAAAAAACAACAACCCTGCTGGTTAAATTAACAAATCAAGAACAAATCAAATTAGAATTACTACAATTATTGGGATACAAATAATTGTATCCCAAAATATATAGGTCATAGTAAAATAGACTAGAGACAGGTCTATCCTTCTTGTGGCAGAATCACACATAACTATTAACTATAAACTTTGTCGTAATTATGAGCATTTACATATTACAAATAAATCTTACCCAATGTTTCTGGGCTCTATAGTGGGCTCTATAGTGAAGGTGATCAGGCCTCACCAGAACAGAGGTCAGATGTCATAGAAACTTCATAAAATGTTATTTCTGTGCCCTTTAAGGTACAACCTTTCTAACCTGTGAAAAACCCACTAAAACAAAATAAAAAACAACAACAACACAATAAATCAAATACAGTATTAACATCACTAACAAATATTCAGAATGTCTTTGACTGTCTCCACCCCCCCTCCAGGTGTCGCCAATCTTCCCCATTATCCCCTGTGTATTTATACCTGTGTTCTCTGTTTGTCTGTTGCCAGTTTGTCTTGTTTGTCAAGTCAACCAGTGTTTTTTTTTGTCTCAGCTCCTGCTTTCCCAGTGTTTCTTTTTCTCGCCCTCCTGGTTTTGACCCTTGCCTGTCCTGACTCTGAGCCCGCCTGCCTGACCACTCTTCCTGCCCCTGACCCTGAGCCTGCCTGCCAACCTGTATTTTTTCTCCACCTCTGGATTATTGACCTCTGCCTGCCCCTGACCCTGAGCCTGCCTGCCGACCTGTTTTTTTTCTCCACCTCTGGATTATTCACCTCTGCCTACCCTGAGCCTGCCTGCCATCCGGTACCGTGGCCCCACCTCTGGTTTACTGACCCCTGTCTGCCTTGACCAGTCTATTGCCTGCCCCTGTTGGATTATTAACCATTGTTAAATCGATGTTGTCTGCATCGGGTCTCACCTTCATACCTGATACTATTTGGATATTCCCTTTCTGCTTCACACTTATTAAATGTCTACTTTAAGATGAACATGTAATGCTCCAAATGTATAAAATACATCAGCCAATTCTTAAGAGAAAAGACACATTTTGGTGGGAGTTACAATAGTTCACAATACTAGAGCCTCTTTCTGCCCACAACTTCAATCCATCGCCGATGTAGCCTTGTTTATCATGCAATATTTTATAGTCATGTTAAGTTATTGATTATGATCATGGTCACAGCTTTATCGCAATTGCCGATCAGCTGCTATTAGAATGCATTAGATGTAGGTAACAGTCCCTTCTGATTAGACTACAGGTCACAGTTCTGGGCTGATTCCTCCCGTTCTCATGATCATTGCAACTCCACAAGGTGAGATCTTGCATGGAGCCCCAGGCCGAGGGATTTGCGAATTTGCGACTAATCGCACCTACTGTTGTCACCTTCTCACCAAGCTGCTTGGTAATGGTCTTGTAGCCCATTCCAGCCTTGTGTAGGTCTACAATCTTGTCCCTGACATCCTTGGAGAGCTCTTTGGTCTTGGCCATGGTGGAGAGTTTGGAATCTGATTGATTGATTGTTTCTGTGGACAGGTGTCTTTTATACAGGTAACACACTCCCTTTAAGAGTGTGCTCCTAATCTCAGCTCGTTACCTGTATAAAAGACAGCTGGGAGCCAGAAATCTTTCTGATTGAGAGGGGGTCAAATACTTATTTCCCTCATTAAAATGCAAATCAATTTATAACATTTTTCACATGCGTTTTTCTGGATTTATTTGTTGTTATTCTGTCTCTCACTGTTCAAATAAACATACCATTAAAACTATAGACTGATCATTTCTTCGTCAGTGGGCAAACGTACAAAATCATCAGGGGATCAAATACTTTTTTTCCCTCACTGTATCCATATTATTCATATTTAATTCAGTGATTGAAATTACAACACCATTCTCAGTAGCCTATTCTATCAGGCGACACAAAAACGTATTACCTCAAAATCGCCTTGCTATTCATGTTGAATAAATGTGCCTTTCAATTTGAAAGTTTACATCTTAAAAAACAAACACTGGCTTCTGTATCTAGCTAAAAAAAAAAGCATGGCAATAGTTGAATTACAATTAGATGCTATTGAAATGACACGTAATCCCGCAAATAACTCAATTATAATGGTATGTAATCTTAACATCTGGCACATAACGACACAATTACCAGAAAATAGCCTTAAAGTTCTTTGCAAAGATTTCATATGCGCAAAGGGGATTTAGCAGCCAAGGAGTTGAATAGACATTCATTGATTTGGAAACAGATCTGGCGAGGTCAATAGAAGCAGATGATATTTTCCCTTGCGACATAATGAAATTCCTTTATTACATCACGTTTACTCCGCAATTATTATTAATTTGATAGAAACCCTAATTTGTTTTTTTACGTCGTTACAAGTTACGTCTACATTACGTGTTAATTCTCCCTAACTCTTACAGCGGGGGAAAAAAGGCTGTGCTGTTTTATTTAAATGTATTACCCGGACGGAGATAATCCAAACGATCCATAAAGGGCCCAACTCAGAAAACTTTTTTCACCCCTTATGTACGTTTACGTTTGGGTGTGCAAGTTTGTGTATTATTATTATTTCCATTATTACTTCTTCAAATCTCAAGTAATCTATTATATTCACATTAAATGTATATTTTTTCGTATCTTCACAGAATCCATATATAAAGTTAGAAATCTTAGGTACTCACATCAACCACTCCCTGTGCGTTTCCTACGACTCTCCATCGCCACAAAGCAGGTATGCCAACATACTCCCAGAGAAACCTAAGAACCCATCTGGTCTTCAAGGACTCCCTGGCCTCCCAGAAAATAATATAATTACCGCTACCTCGTATACATATAGAATAAACATCCTGCGCTCAATAACACCCCGTGATATTCTATGATGGGCAGTGATGGACGGAACCCCAAGATAACGTTATATATCGAAACGTATTATCCAAATTTAACTCAGCTTACTATACACATGTCAATCTCTTAAACTTAAGATGAACACATTTCCACAATCACACAACTCTCATATCACAATTCACACAGTACTGTTCCAAAAACACATTTAATCAATTAGTTGTTTTCTATAATATTTTTTATAACCTGCAGAATTTAAGCTTTCTGCCCATATAAGACATGTCTATATCGCGGAAAGTTGGCTGTTGTTTGCAACGTCATTCTAGTCACATTAGGGGCGGCAGGTAGCCTAGTGGTTAGAGCGTTGGACTAGTAACCGAAAGGATGCAAGATTGAATCCCTGAGCTGACAAGGTAAAAATCTGTCGTTCTCCCCCTGAACAAGGCAGTTAACCCACTGTCATTGAAAATAAGAATTTGTTCTTAACTGACTTGCCTAGTAAAATAAAAGAAACATTAGCACATGTTAGCAACAACTGTCCCGGTTTAGGGACACTGATCCCATAGATGTTAAAAGTGAAGACCAAGAAGGCAGAATCACTTTCCTTAAATGTATCCATAATAGAAAGAAAATTGCCTTTATTAATGTGTATGCTCCAAATTCAAATGATCCTAAATTGTTTTATTCTCTGAACCGGATATTGTTAGAATGAACTAAATTCCAACTGGTTATTGGGACAGCTACAAATCTAATTTGTCCCGCACTAAGACCAACCACAATCCACAGGCAACCAAGGTTCTCCAACATATACTCTCCAATTACCACCTCATTGATGCCTGGCAAGCTCATAACCCTAAAGCAAAATAATACACTTTTTATTCAAACAGGCACAAAACATTCTCTCAAATTGATTTTAATCAAGAAAATAGAATTGATTAACAAAAATTCAGTCGATGATCCTTGGATTCATGGGACGCCATCAACGTTTTTTTTTTTAAACAATTCAACTGCATTTACATCTGGGATGAATAAATCACAATTAAAGAAAATATCAGTATTGGAAAAGTTGTTAATGACGTAAGAGCCTTCTCAACAAACACACACTTCAGACCAGGTAGAGTATACTCTCTCCAAAGTCAAGACACAACTAAATCTATTGATAAGACAGAGCAGAATTTGCCATCCACTGAGTTAGACTTAAACACCGTAATGATAAATTAGCGGATATTGCAGCTATTGAATTGGAACCAAGTGAATATGTATTTGTATTTATTAAGGATCCCCTGACAGCAGCTACTCTTCCTGGGGTCCAGCAACATTAAGACAGTTATATAGAACATCAAATATTACATGACATTACATTTCATAACACTTTTCACAACACATTGTGTTCCCTCAGGCCACTACTCTACTATCACATATCTACAATACAAAATCCATGTGTACGTGTGTGTAGAGTGCATGTCTTATCATGTGTATGTGTGTCTGTGCCTGAATGTGTCTCTTCACAGTCCCTGCTGCTCCATGAGGTGTATTTGTAGCAGATTTTTCCCATCTGATTCTACTACTTGCATTAGTTACCTGATGTGGAGTAGAGTTCCCTGTAGCCATGGCTCTATGTAGTACTGTGCGACTCCCAGTGTGTTCTTGACTTGGGGATTGTGAAGACTTTTTGTGGCATGTCTTGTGGTGTATGCATGGGTGTCCGAGCTGTGTGCCTGTAGTTTAAACAGACACACTTCTTACAAAAACAAGTAGTGATGAAGTCAATCTCTCCTCCACTTTGAGCAATGAGAGAATTACATGCATATTATTAATAATGTTAGCTCTCTGTGTACATTTAAGTGCCAGCCGTACTGCCATGTTCTGAGCTTATTGTAATTTGAGGTCCCTCTTTGTGCCACCTGACCACACGACTGAACAGTAGTCCAGGTGCAACAAAACTAGGGCCTGTAGGACCTGCCTTGTTGATAGTGTTGTTAAAAAGGCAGAGCAGCGCTTTATTATGGACAGCCTTCTCCCCATCTTAGCTACTGTTGTATTAACATGTTTTTACCATGACAGGGTTACTCCAAGCAGTCACCTCAACTTGCTCAATTTACACATAACTTATTACAAGATTTAGTTGAGGTTTAGGGTTTAGTGAATGATTTGTCCCAAATACAATGGTTTGAGTTTTTGAAATATTAAGGACTAACTTATTGGTTGTCTATTTGAGCCAGTAAAGGGGGCTTTACTATTCTTGGGGAGCGGAATTACTTTCCCTTCCCAACAGGCCTGAGGGGACACACTTTCTAGTATTCTTAGATTGAAGATATGGCACATAGAAGTCTGTCATTTTCCATCCAAGTTGTCAGACCCCGGTGGCTTGTCATTGTTGATAGACAAATCTTTTTTCACCTCTTCCACCCTCACTTTACAAAATTCAAAATTACAATGCTTGTCTTTCATAATTTGATCCGTTATACTTGGATGTGTAGTGTCAGCGTTTGTTGCTGGCATGTCATGCCTTAGTTTGCTAATCTTGCTAATGAAAAAATCATCTGATTCAATGAATTACTATCAGAACCCAAATTAATCAACCAAAGATTCTCCTGTTTTTATAAAGAATTGTACACCTCTGATTGTAAATCCACACCAAGACAGACAAGTCCTTTTTAAAAGAAATAAGAACTCCTTGCTGGGAGCTCAAATCTCTCTCCATGAACTCAAAAAGGGCATTGGATAACATGAATAAAGGCATATCATCTGGTTGAATAGGTATTCCTCCTGAGGTTTATTTAACATTTTCGAACCAAATTAGGTCCACTGTTACTTGAAATTATTATCATCACAACGGTTCATTTGGAAGGAAAGTAAATACAGCACTAATTTCACTTTTATAAAAGAAAAAAAGGTAAGGACGCCACAGTGTTCTCACTATTGCCCCCTTGTGTTGATAAACACAAACTTTTTATTTTATTCTGTCGTCCCGTACTGAAAATTGTATTTATTTTAATTTTAAAATGTAACCTTTATTTAACTAGGCAAGTCAGTTAAGAACAAATTCTTGTTTAAAATGATGGCCTACCCCGGCCAAACCCAGACAACGCTGGGCCAATTGTGCGCCGCCCCTAAAGGACTCCCAATCACGACCGGATGTGATACAGCCTGGCAACTTACTATGCCAAGTTGATACATCCGTGCCAAAGCCGGGTTGTTAAACTATTACACCAAAATCTCTCAACTCTATGGATCACAACATCTCATTATACGCTGACAATATCTTACTTTATCTAGACAATGTATCTCAATCCCTCCCAAACACTTTTAAAATCATAGACAAATTTAGCTCCATCTCAAGTTATAAAATAAATCCAACCAAATATGCCCTACTGCTTCTCAAGACACCGATGGAGGACTCCATATCTACTTATGGAATCCCAATCGTTTCCCATTTTAAATATTTGCGAGTAGATATATTTCCTTCCTTAAATACAACCAGAAACTTTAACAGAACGCTGAATTCAATCCGACCTCAGTAGACGGACTATCATCCCAGTTTTTTTAACACTAGAACCGATTGGCCTTTCAGCCTATAAGTACCCGTTTGAGAACGTTGTCGGCATCCCATTTACCATACGCATTGAATGCAAATCAAACCGCAAGGTGTGTAAACATAAGCACCAAGGCTTGATAAATAGTTCTTAAACCATGGTAAAGCATTACTTGTATGAAGAAATATTACTGGGAATATATTATTGTAAAAATATAACAATAGTTATTTGTTTAGATAGTCAATGATATGTTTTGTATAATTCTACAAAGTCCTAGTTAAACATGTAGGCCTAAAGCCAATTTTTGACACATCCAGCCAATGACGCATCAACAGTCTAATAAATACATTTCATATATGCTATCGGAAGAATAATAATTTTGTTGTGTTTATAAAGGTCTTAGGTAACATTAGAAAACTGAAAAACTATTCTTTCAAATAACATAGGTATTAGTTTGTTACTCTAGGACTATAAGTAAAAAAAACACTAGTTCAAGAAGTCCATTCTAATTTCCTTTTGCCAGGTCTAAAGAAACATGTGGAAATAAGAAAATGTGTTTAAAATAAAACAGAATAGCGAATTTGACATGTATTATGTTGGTCTGCTTAGTAGCCAGAGCAATACTGCCACACAAGTGGTCATGTACTAAACGCATGGACAGCGCAGATACTCTTGGAAAAAGTGAAGTTTGGAAATAGAGCTGAGAGCTATTTGACAAAGTTAAGTGTCATAGAACCTGCAGAATATGCTCCATCTGATACTATATAGTAATCAAAAAGGTACCTGCATGTGACTGAAGGAGGATTTGATAAAGTGCATTACAAGATGCACCCCTCTCTTCATGTGCAATTTGACAACTGATAATACTGTCACTCATCAGACTATTGCCAATTTAATCTTGTCTATAGGCAAACTCATATGTGTGGAATTAGCTTTGGCATAGCGTAGGTGTAGTTTCGATGGGCCGGCTGTGCAGGCTGACTCGCATCGTTTGTTTCCCCTTGGTCATCAACTTGGATAACAAGAGTCAAGAGTCAATGTTTCACATTATTCTAAAGGACTACTGCAACACATACCATGTTTTCATTTTTACCTTACAATATATTTGATTAGTAATAGTTAGCTCATATTCTGAGCGAGTCTTTAAAAAAGTAGTATCCACAGATCTAAGTGAATTTGAACAAAAAATTGGACCTCTGCATCCTGCAATCCGAAACCATCAATTTATACATTTTAAGTTTGTTCACAGACTGTATTTAACACCAAGGAAACGTTTTACGATGAAACAGGCCCCAACTCCCAACTGTCCACTGTGTCCCCTAAATCAGGTAGGCACATTCCTTCATATGATGTGGGAGTGCCCTGCAGTTAAATGCTGCTGGGACAAAGTTACAAAATTTATGTGCATGAATTTAAATATTCAATGCTTTGCATATACTATGTTACTTAACGATGATAGGTCCTTGAATCGCTCAATACATCAGAAACGATTACTGCTGGCATGCAGCACTTCCAGAAAAAAAAGATGTTGGCTCCTAAATGGCAATCACCTCACTCTCTCCAAATTCCCCAGAAGATACAGTTACTATTAGAACGATCTACAGTGAGAATGAATGGTGCTAATTAAGAAACAATTGAGGCTTGGCGAAATACACTTGACTCTAAAGAATAACCTCAGCTAAAGCCCAACACATCCAAATAAACAACCTATAAAGTCCAAACATACAAACAGGCTCACTTACTTATATTTTTTACATACTAAATGCATTGTTACTTGTTGGCTCTGTGTTATAATCATGGTGATTAATAGTTTGTAATTGTGTTGCTTTTTAAAATGTTTATCTTGTTTTTGATTGGCAGCCCACGGCTGGATGCGAGTTAACCATTCAATACTATGAATTTATGCATGTAGCCCCCCCACCCCCAATAAAAATAAAAATGAATAAAGATTTGGTCACACAAAAAACAAAGCAAAAAATGTAAACATATTAGGAAAACTTGAGCGGTGAAGTTCAAACAACGTTCTCTCCATCGGCGTACATTCATGATCAGAAGCAAAGTTCCAGAGTGCCCCATGATCCTTGGGTATTTTTTTTTAACCTTTATTTTGATAGGGAGTCATGGCTGAAACCAAGGTCTCTTTTCCAGATGAGCCCTGTATAGCACAATACACATCAAAATACAATAAAACACATTAAACTACACATTCATATATACATTTAAAATACACAACACACGAAAAGCTAAACACAACCAGAAAAAAACAGACATTGTTCAATTAGATAAGGTACGGAATAAGTTTGAGCCTGGTCCTGGAGTCACTGGGAAGGGTGGCAGGTTGCCAGGTTACTTTACAGAACATGTCCTCCAGCTTTTGGCTTGTGTCAGTCAGACAACAAATGGACGAAAGATGAAGGGAAGAGGCCTTTCTTGTTTGGCTGGCCCTCAACGTATCCATGCTGTGAGGACAAAAGAACAAAATATTGACAGGTTGCACAAAAAAAATCTACCGTTGACCCATCTACACTCCATTTGTATGTTTGTTAGTTCAGGTTGTCTGCTTTTGTGACTACGGGGGGAGATTCCATTAGAAAACCAGATGGCCTATTGAGTATCCAGAGGAGGAAGAAGCTGTTTATCCTAAACCCATCCTATATAGGGTTTCTGGCATAGTTATATCACAGCTCTAGAAGCTAAAGAATACAATGGACATTATATCCTGTCAGACCTGGGTTCTAATACAATTTAAAATATCTCAATTACTTTCACATTTGAAAAGACAAGTAGTTGAATATTGGAATGTATTTGGAAATACACACGGAAAGCATTTGAAAATACTTCAAGATACTGACTCAACTACAGTCCCATGCTTTTAACCCATTTATTTGCTTTTACAAATAACTATTCAAAAACTCTAATAAAAGTATTTGTTTGTTTTCGGGCTGTGTATTTGAAAATACTAAAATGCACAGAAAAAAGTATTTTTAATACCAGATCCTCAAATACACATGTATTTGAACCCAGGTCTGTATCCTGTATGAAAGGGGATCTTTGGGTTGGACTAGACATTCTATACTTGTCTTTCAATCTTACTTTTGTTTTCTTTCTTAACTATTCAATCCTCATTACAGAAGTTCAGCTTTACACGGTAAACTCTGCGTATGTCGGCTCAATCGGAAAATACTTGAACATTTTTAGTGAGGAATCTGTCTTCTGTTAAAAAAATAAAGTATGTGGACACCCCTTGAAATTAGTGGACACCCCTTCGGCTACTTCAGCCACACTCATTGCTGACAGGTGTATAAAATCAAGCACACAGCCATGCGACCTCCATAGATAAACATTGTCAGTAGAATGGCCCGTACTGAAGATTTCATTGACTTTCAACGTGGTTCCGTCATAGAAAGCCACCTTTCCAACAAGTCAGTTCCTCACATTTCTGCCCTGCTAGAGCTGCCCCCGGTCAACTGTAAGTGCTGTTATTGTGAAGTGGAAACATATAGGAGCAGCAATTGCTCAGCCATGAAGTGATAGGCCACACAAGCTCACAGCTGAGTGCTGTAAAAATCGTCTGTCCTCGGTTGCAACACTCATTACAGAGTTCCAAACGGCCTCTGGAAGCAATGTCAGCACAATAACTGTTCCTCAGGAGCTTCATGAACGGGTTTTCATGGCCTAGCAGCCGCGCACAAGCCTAAGATCACCATCCACAATGGCAAGCATCAGCTGGAGTGGTGTAAAGCTTGCCGCCATTGGACTCTAGAGCAGTGGAAACGCGTTTTCTGGAGTGATGAATCACGCTTCACCAACTGGCAGTCCGACTAACTAATTTGGGTTTGGTGGACGCCAGGAGAACGCTACCTGCCTGAATGCATAGTGCCAACTGTAAAGTTTGGTGGAGTCGGGCTAGGCCCCTTAGTTCCAGTGAAGGGACATTTTAACGCTACAGCATACAATGGCCCTTTCCTGTTTCAGCATAACAATGCCCCCATACAAAAAAGCGAGGTCTATACAGAAATGGTTTTTCAAGATCAATGTGGAATAAATTGACTGGCCTGTACAAGGCCTGACCTCAACCTCATCGAACACCTTTGGGATGAATTGGAACGCCGACTGCAAACCAGGCCTAATTGCCCAACATCAGTGTCTGACTAATGCTCTTTTGGCTGAATGAAAGCAAGTCCCCGCAGCAATGTTCCAACATCTAGTGGAAAGCCTTCCCAGAAGAGTAGAGGCTGTTATAGCAGCAAAGGAGGGACCAACTCCATACTACTGCCCATGATTTTGGAATGAGATGTTCAGGTGTCCACATACTCTTGGCCATGTATGTAGTGTATTTCTTCGCCAGGGTCATCTGTAGGGTATTGTCGAGGGTAAAAACCTAATCTGGAAGGCATCAAATCAAATCAAATTTTATTTGTCACATAAACATGGTTAGCAGATGTTAATGCGAGTGTAGCGAAATGCTTGTGCTTCTAGTTCTGACCATGCAGTAGTATCTAACGAGTAATCTAACAATTTCACAACAACTACCTTACACACACAAGTGTAAAGGAATGAATAGGAGTATGTACATATAAATATATGGATAAGCGATGGCCGACCAGCATAGGCAAGATGCAGGGCCTGGTTGGAAGTCTTGTCGACGACTCATTGATGCAGATATGGAGACTGAATGAAACAAGGTCAACGGAGAGGAATCTGTCCAAACCAATTCCAGCTGTCCCGCTGTCTGTCTGCCAGAGTTCAGACGGCTGTGCGAACTATTCACCATGTTTCGCAAACTGACAAGCATCTCTTTTGGATGTCCATCTTCTCACTCAATCAATAAATGATTATGTCAATTATCACGCAGATACTCTAGCTAACAGGAAAGGGAAACTTGTGATTTGAACAGGGATTTCTGTCACAATTCACAAGGAGGATTGACTGTAAATCACTTGACTTTTTACTGAGAGAGACAGAAGAAATATGATACTGGAGGTAACAACAGTAAAAGTCTGAGGGCCCAGTGTTTTGATACAGATGTGACGGAGTGTTACGGTTTGGAAACAAGATTGACCCCCCTGGCTCTCGAATGGTGCATGTTGGCTTGTAAACCTTGGGATTATTTACACAACAGAAACAGAAGAGCAGAGCAGACCCAATCCTGTGGCTATGCACGACTGACCAGACTGTATAACACAGAATGTACGAGTCCCTTCCTAAACACCGATCACTAAATGGTTTACCCCTTCAATGAATGGTTAAGGTCAGCGCCAATTGCAAGCAGCGGAGTTAACTGTGTCTGTTTTTCTTAATATATTTTGTATATTGTTTATGTATTTATGCAGGGCTCATCTGTAAAAGAGACCCTAGTCTCAGTATGACTTCCCTGTCAAAATAAAGGTACAGTTTGCACATTTTGTTTACTATATCAATTAAGCTGTTGCCCCAAAACTTTGAACCTACACACTGATACTAAATATGTGTCTGAGGGCAACTTCTACCTGTAACTGAGAGATACCTACCCACCAATCAGCATCGTCCTCTCCAAGCACAACCAATACCTCGCCCTCGTTGAAAGTGAGCTCATCATGGTGGTCACCCACACAGCCATAGATAGCTTGGACCCGCATCACCTTTGGCTTGGGCTGGAAAACAAGCAGATAGAGACAACAGCACTACTGAGTGAAAAACACCACACCAGTAAGGAAGTAAAAACATTACACCATCCCTTAGGGTGACTAAGCCAAACCTGTGCTTAACCAAAATAGCATAATTGTTCTGAGGGGGAAAACACCCAGTGGAGAAAAATAGGTGTATGCCCCACAGTAATGATTCAGAGAAAATGTTAAAATATGTATTTTTCTGTCATCAGAGTAAGTAAAGATCTCAAACTGAGTATCTAATCCTGGTGTGGTGACTAAGACTTGGAGTTTCCAACTATTTGCCTGAGCCTTTGCGTCCCAGTAGATAGAGCTATTGCCAACTTGAAGTATCCAAGGCCTGCTTGCCTAAAAAACACATTATCGAAACAGAATAAAAATGGCTGGCCTTTGGACGTATACAGTAATATTCAAACTTAAATATAGTCTGCTATGCCTTGGCCTCTACTAAATGGAAATACCAACCACATCAACAATTGATGATGAAAATTAAACTTTGGCGGGGCATCTGGTTTTCTAATGAAAATGAATTGTTGTCCTCCCTAACAAAAATTATGTAAGGAAAAAGAGTCAGTCTGCCCCCTCTCACCAGTGCTCTCTTGGGCATGGGGTGTGGGGGATCGCCTTGGTGGGAGGAGGCCCCATTGGACTGCAGGCTGAAGGAGCGCGGGGCCATGGGGGAGTTTAGTGGCGGTGGGTGTCTGCTGCTGGGCTGAGGCATCTGATAGACAAAGTGGGACTTTTTGCTCTCTCCATCTGCCCGGAATCCTGGGGGGCACAAAGGGGAGAGAGATCAATAAAGACACTCGCCCGTTATGTCTGTGAAATACATGTGGTTGAATTCTATGTAGAGAGCATACTATGGAGAATGATCATGTGTGGTTTTACAACTACCAACCACTTCAAGAAACAGGTGTTACCCAATGTTGCTCCTGAAAAGGATGTGCTTTCACATGTGTGATACAAACATAAGTAAAATAGCTTAAATCTGTAAAATATAGATAGAATAGTTTACCTCTCTCTGGCAGTTCAGATAGGGAGTTCAGGGAAGTCACAGAGTATTTTGGAGACCCTGAGCTGAAATGGACAAGGAAAGACAATGTATACAGTAGTTGGCACAGTGTTATGACAGAATAAATTGATGTACCTGGTGACAGTTACTGAATGTAGTTTACGATGGCTCAATCAGTAAGGCTGGTCTGAATGGCTTGCTCCATTTAAGTTCATACAGCACTACGACCAGGACTTTCCGAATTGGATCCTTTGTTCCTACCCCCTAGGGCAATCAAACTTATTCAAGAGGCTGCTCCTCTGGAATAAGGTATTCAGAGTGGACTTTTAGTCCGACTCAGGAGGTATGCACACCATCCACCTCTTCCGAGTATATTACTCACACACTTTTTCAGTCTCTGGATAATAAAGTAGACGAGATCAGGGCGAGGATCTCCTTCCAGAGAGACATCAGGGATTGTAACATACTCCGTTTCATGGAAACATGTCTCTCCTGGGATATACTGTCCCCGTCCATATAGCCAGCTGGGTTCTCAGTACATTGCGCTGACAGGAATAAAGAACTCTCCTCCGGGAAGAAGAAAGGCGGGGGTGTATGTTTCATGATTAACTACTCATGGAGTGATTGTGATAACATACAGAAACTCAAGTCCTTTTGATCACCAGACCTAGAATACCTCAATCAAATGCCGACCATATTACCTCCGAAGAGAATTCTCTTAGGCTATAGTCACAGCTGTGTATATTCCCCCTCAATCCAATACCACGACGGCCCTCAAAGATCTACACTGGACTTTATGCAAACTGGAAACCACATATCCTGAGGCTGCATTTATTGTACCTTGGGATTTTAACAAAGCAAATTTGAGGAAAATGCTACCGAAGATCTACCAACAAATTGACTGTAGTACTCGCTCTGGAAAAACATTGAACCACTGCTACACAACTTTTTGAAATGCCTACAAGGCCCTCTCCCGCCCTACCTTCAGCAAATATGCTCACAACTCTATTTTGCTCCTCCCTTCCTATAGGCAGAAACTTAAACAGGAAGTACAAGTGCTAAGGTCTTTTCTGGTCTGACCAATTGGAATCCATGCTTCAAGATTGTTTTGATCACGCGGACTGGGATATGTTCCGGGTAGCCAGAGAATAACATAGACAAATATACGGGTACGGTGACTTAGTTCAACAGGAAGTGTATAGGAGATGTTGGACCCACTGTGACTATTAAAACCTACCCTAACCAGAAACCGTGGATAAATGGCAGCATTCGCGCAAAAGTGAAAGTGCAAACCATTGCATTTAACCATGGCAAGGTGACTAGGAATATGGCCGAATACAAAATGTGTAGTTATTCCCTCCGCAATGCAATCAAACAGGCAAAACGTCAGTACAGAGAGACAAAGTGGAGTCGCAATTCAACGGGTGTACAGACAATTACGGAGTACAAAGGGAAAACCAGCCACGTCGCAGACACCGACATCTTGCTTCAGGACAAGCTAAACACCTTCTTCGCCGGCTTTGAGAATAACATAGTGCCACGGACGTGACCCGCTACCAAGGACTGTGGGCTGTCCTTCTTCGTGGCCGACATGAGTAAGACATTTAAGCGTGTTAACCCTCGCAAGGCTGCTGGCCCAGACAGCATCCCCAGCCTCATCCTCAGAGCATGTGCAGACCAGCTGGCTGGAGTGTTTATGGACATATTCAATCTCTCCCTATCCCAGTCTGCTGTCCCCACTTGCTTCAAGATGTCCACCATTGTTCCTGTACCCAAGAAAGCAAAGGTAACTGAACTAAATGACTAATCGCCCGTAGCACTCACTTCTGTCATCATAAAGTGCTTTGAGAGACTAGTCAAGGATCATATCACCTCAACCTTACCTGACACCCTAGACCCACTTTTGCATACCGCCCCAACAGGTCCACAGAGGATGCAATCGCCCTCGCACTGCACACTGCCCTATCCCATCTGGACAAGAGGAATACCTATGTAAGAATGCTGTTCATTGACTACAGCTCAGCATTTAACAACATAGTACCCTCCAAACCCGTCATTGAGCTCGAGACCCTGGGTCTCGACCCCGTCCTGTGCAACTGGGACCTGGACTTTCTGACGGGCCGCCCCCAGGTGGTGAAGGTAGGAAACAACATCACCACCCTGCTGATCCTCAACACTGGGGCCCCACAACGGTGCATTCTCAGCCCTCTCCTGTACTCCCTGTTCACCCATGACTGCGTGGCCATGCATGCTTCCAACTCAATCATCAAGTTTGCAGACAACACAACAGTAGTAGGCCAACAATGGCAAGACAGCCTACAGGGAGGATATGAGGGCCCTGGGAGAGTGGTGTCTGGAAAATAACCTCTCACTCAACATCAACAAAACAAAGAAGCTGATCGTGGAGTTCAGGAAACAGCAGAGGGAGCACGCCCCTATCCACATCAACGGGACCGCAGTGGAGCAGGTGGAAAGCTTCAAGTTCCTTGGCATACACATCACTGGCGATTTGAAATTCTTATTTACAATGACGGCCTACCCCAGCCAAACCCTAACCCGGACGACGCTGGGCCAATTGTGCGCTGCCCTGTGGTACTCCCAATCACGGCAGGTTGTGATACAGTCTGGAATTGAACCAGGGTCTGTAGTGATGCCTCTAGCATTGAGATACAGTGCTGTAGACTGCTGCGCCACTCGGGAGCCCTAAAACTCTTGGCTTTCTCTCAACCAGCTTCATGAGGTAGTCACCTGGAATGCATTTCAATTTACAGGTAAAAATCTATTTGTGGAATTTCTTTCCTTCTTAATGCATTTGCGGCCATCAGTTCTGTTGTGACAAGGTAGGGGTGGTATTCAGAAGATTTGGTAAAAGACCAAGTCCATATTATGGCAAGAACAGCTCAAATAAGCAAAGAGAAACGATAGTCCATCATTACTTTAAGACATGAAGGTCAGTCAATCTGGAAAACTTCAATAACTTTAAAAGTTTCTTCAAGTGCAGTCGCAAAAACCATCAAGCGCTATGATGAAACTGTCTCTCATGAGGACGGCCACAGGAAAGGAAGACCCAGAGTTCCCTTTGCTGCAGAGGATAAGTTCATTAGAGTTAACAGCCTCAGAAATTGCAGCCCAAATAAATGCTTCAGAGCTCAAGTAATAGACACATTTCAACATCAACTATTCAGAGGAGACTGTGAATCAGGCCTTCATGGTCGAATTGCTGCAAAGAAACCACTACAAAAGGACTCCAATCAGAAGAAGAGACTTGCTTGGGCCAAGAAACACGAGAAATGGACATTAAACCAGTGGAAATAGATCCTTTTGTCTGATGAGTCCAAATGTGAGATTTTTGGTTCCAACAGCTGTGACTTCATGAGACGCAGAGTAGGTGAGCGAATGATCTCCGCATGTGTGAATCATGGAGGTGGTGGTGTGGGGGTGCTTTGCTGTTGACAAAGTCAGTGATTTACTTAGAATTCAAGGCACACTTAACCAGCATGGCTACCACAGCATTCTGCAGCAATACGCCATCCCATCTGGTTTGCGCTTAGTCCCACTATCATTTGTTTTTCAACTGGAAAATGACCCAACACAGCTCCAGGCTGTGTAAGGGCTATTTTACGAAGAAGGAGAGTGATGGAGTGCTGCATCAGATGACCTGGTCTCCACAATGACCCGACCTCAACCCAATTGAGATGAGTTGGACCGCAGAGTGAGGGAAAAGCAGCCAACAAGTGCTCAGGAACTCCTTCAAGACTTTTGGAAAAGCATTCCAGGTGAAGCTGGTTGAGAGAAGGCCAAGCGTGTACAGAGCTGTCATCAAGGCAAAGGGTGGATACTTTAAAGACTCCTAAGATGTAAAATATATTTTGATTTGTTTAACAAGTTTTTGGTTACTACATGATTCCATATATGTTATTTCATTGTTTTGATGTATTCACTATTATTCTACAATGTAGAAAATCATAAAAATAAAGAAAAACCCTTGAATGAGTAGGTGTCCAAACTTGACTGGTACTGTATATACTGTATTCTATTCTACTCTACTTTAGTCAATGCCACTCTGACATTGCTCAATCTAATCCATTGCTCAATCCATATATATATTTATTAATTCCATTCTTTTACTTTTAGATGTGTGTGTATTGTTGTGAATTGTTAGTTACTACTGCACTGTTGGCTCTAGGAACACAAGCATTTTGCTAAACCTGCAATAACATCTGCTAAATATGTGTATGAGACCAATAAAATGTTAATTGATTTATAGTAAGAATAATATAATTGACATTTCCTATTCTACGGGCATTTTGTGGGAATGTATACAAATGCATCATCAGCATAGCGTAATGTCTCTTCTCTTCTATTAGCCACGCGTGGAATGTCATTCACCTATTTACCTTATAGCCTATGAGCACAGCAAAATCACGTACATTCCTCATGCTTGCTGTTTAACCTATGTGTACACTCTTGCAATTATTACCTTTCTCTCTCAACCAATGGGCAATAATCTCGGGGATATATTTACAGTGAATTCAGAAAGTATACAGACCCTGTCACATCTGCTCCTGCTATACCCTCTGCTGGTCGTCTGGTGTCTCACTGACCTGCAGTTTTTCCCCTGTAGACTCTCTCTCTCTATCCCTCTCTGTTTTAATTGTGTGGTTGGAGACAGGTGTGCTGGAGTTAGAGCAATTCCCTACCAGCTGCAACTCGTCCAGTAATCAAGACCTCTACAAATACCTTTCCTGACAACTCCACTCTGCCAGATCGTAATCTCTGCTCAGTCAGTTATAGTTCTAGCCTTTTTGTCTATTCTCAAGATTCTGTTGCTCTGCTTTGCTCGTTTCCCTGCCTTACACCATTTTTGTCCTCTCCTTGCAGTACCGCTCTGTCTCTGGCTCCTGTTCCACATCTCACCACCAACCACCTAGCTCTGGATTTCACTCCCCACCATTACCTTGGATTCCTCTCAGGACCTGTTTCCCTGTTTGACTCAGCCAACTCCAACCTCACTCGACACTCCTGTTTTTTTCAACTCATCTGAGCGACCCCGGTTCTACACTCCATATTTCTCTGTATTCAATCAACATTTTGGTGCATTCATCCCGGCTTCCTCTTCTGAGTTCGTTCTTGGGTTCCCCCCATCGCTCCGCGTAACAGACCCCTTCACTTTTTCCAAATTTTGTTACGTTACAGCCAAATTCTAAAATGGATAAAATAGTTTTTTCTCCCTCATCAATCTACACACAATACCCCATCATGACAAAACAAAAATAGGGTTTTTAGAAATGTTTGCATCATTTATAAAAAATATCACATTTACATAAGTATTCAGACCCTTTACTCAGTACTTTGTTGAAGCACCTTTGGCAATGATTACAACCTTTAGTCTTTTTGGGTATGACGCTACAAGCTTGGCACACCTGTATGAGGAGTTTCTCCCATTCTTCTCTGCAGATCCTCTCAAGCTCTGTCAGGTTGGATGGGGAGCGTCGCAGCTATTTTCAGGTCTCCCCAGAGATGTTTGACTCCGGCGTTGTCTTGGCTGTGTGCTTAGGGTCATTGTCCTGTTGGAAGGTGAACCTTCACCTCAGTCTGAGGTCCTGAGGTCCTGCTCTGGAGCAGGTTTTCATCAAGGATCTCTCTACAGTACTTTGCTCCGTTCAGCTTTCCCTCGATCCTGACTAGTCTCCCAGTCACTGCCGCTGAAAATCATCCCTACAGCATGATGCTGCCACGATCATGCTTCACCGTAGGGATGGTGCCAGGTTTCCTCCAGACGTGACGCTTGGCATTCAGGCCAAAGAGTTCAATCTTGATTTAGTCAGACCAGAGAATCTTGTTTCTCATGGTCTGAGTCCTTTAGGTGCCTTTTTGGCTCAGCTCTAGGAAGAGTCTTATTCCACTTAAGAATGATGGTGGCCACTGTGTTCTTGGGGACCTTTAATGCTGCAGAAATGTTTTGGTACCCTTCCCCAGATCTGTGCCTTGACACAATCCTTTCTCAGAGCTCTATGGGCAATTCCTTCGACCTCATGGCTTCGTTTTTGCTCTGACATGCACTGTCAACTGTGGAACCTTATATAGACAGGTGTGTGCCTTTCCAAATGTCCAATCAATTGAATTTACAGCAGGTGGAATCCAATCATGTTGTAGAAACATCTCAATTGAAACAGGATGCACCTTAGCTCAATTTCAGGTCTCATAGCAAAGGGTCTGAATACTTATGTAAATAAGGTATTTCTGTTGTACATTTTTATTACATTTGAAAAATATGTAGCTTGATGAGGGAAAAAACAATTTAATAAATTTTAAGGCTGTAACGTAACAAAATGTGGAAAAAGTCAAGGGGTCTTTCCAAATGCTCTGTATATGTCAAACTTACCCATGTTCTCTTACTTGCGGTTTTATGGAAAAACCCACCAAAAACCACCACCGCCACCAGCTAAACCCCGTAATTGGAACTCCTTTCTCCCTTCGTTTTTTTTTTAATGCCCGATGCCCCACATAGGGATAGCTGCCATCAAAGCATCTGGCTCCAAGGACATTCCCTCAGAGACAAGGCCAATCCCCAAACTATTTTAATAAACTTTCCTATTGCATTTGGTCTCTGCTGTTCATTCAGTTAAGCCTTAAACTCCATTGACCTACATACCAGATCTGGTGAGTGACAACATCACTGCTGTGTCATGTATTGCAACACCCATAATTCATATACTATTAATTGGAAACTCCCTTCAAACCAATCTCAGGCAGTTCAAGGTCAGTCTTACCCAGGGGTAAAAGTAAGCTGGTACTTATTACCGACAAAATAAATAGTGAGGGTACGGCGTACTGGTTAACAATGAGCCTATCACAATAATTAAAACAAAGATGCCCAGAAAACTGTTGGCTATTATACTAATATTTATCATTACTGCATGACAGTCGCATGAAACATTTGCAAATGGACTTGAAAACGTATGGAATACTCTCCAAAATTCGGTGTGGTTTGAAGATAAGTGAAATTTTGCGAAGATGCGTGCGGACAGCAGTGGACGCATCAATTTAGGTTACAAGTGTAGGCCTAATGAATAACAAATCACCGAAATGTAATTCATTACACTTTGATGTTTTTTAACAGATTTCCATTCATCAAATGGCGGGTGAACAGTGCACCGTGTAGATGCGAGAATTATTTTAGAGTGGACGAACATGCGCAGGTAGCCAGGCTTACAGGAGCCTTTTGAAGTGATTGTTTGACAAATCAGATAAACTTCATGCTGGTTGTGTTCATGCTATATTAAAAAGGTAATAAAGGTAATCCTTTAGGTGCCTTTAGCAAACTCCAAGCGGCCTGTCATGCGCCTTTTACTGAGGAGTGGCTTCTGTCTGGCCACTCTACCATAAAGGCCTGATTGGTGAAGTGCTGCAGAGATGGTTATCCTTCTGGAAGGTTCTCCCATCTCCACAGACGAACTCATTGTGACCATCGGGTTCTTGGTCACCTCCCAGGCCAAGGCTCTTCTCCCCTGATTGCACAAAGACTCTAGGAAGAGTCTTGGTGGTTACAATAATCTTCCATTTAAGAGTAAAATTTGAGTATCATGTAGTAGCCTAAACCTATCGCCGTTACATTAAACTGGGTGAATGGAATATGAATGACAGTCATCCAATATGATGTAATAGAAACAAGGCCATGCTCAATCATCCTCCCTCATCTTAAACGGCACTGACCGGCACTGAATTCTATAATTACGGCCCCAAATGTTTTTCAAACATAGGAGGTCCTGTACCGGGAAGAAATGAAACCTACTTACACCCCTGGTCTATATCTGAACAAAATATCTAAACGAAGTTGGCATACTCACACACACTTCTGAAAGGATGACTCTGGACCACTGTAGCCGGTTGAATTTGATGGTACCCCATAATCTAGACAGAGGATTAATAGATCACATTTAACAGTAAGTCAGAGCCCACCATTCTGTCCCCACAGGTCCCTGCCCCAGAGATAAAAAAAAAGAGGTCAACGGACATACTGGCTAAAATAAATTAAATCTCACAAGACTCTTTACAGCAGGTATTTTCCATATTATTATGTGCTTTTTTTAGCACCGTACAACCAAAGAAACTTCCCATCATTCAGAAGTGAGCATACTGTTTACACAAGATGGAAGGTATTATTTGGTATTTTATTAGGATCCCCATTAGCTGTTGCAAAAGCTACTCTTCCTGGGGTCCACACAAAACATGCAACATTATACAGAATGACATAACACAGAACATCATTAGACAAGAACAGAACTACATACATTTTTATATAGGCACAAGTAGCCTACATATCAATGCATACACACAAACTATCTAGGTCAAATAGGGGAGAGGCATTGTGCCGCGAGGTGTTGCTTTATCTGTTTTTTTGAAACCTGTTGATTATTTGAGCAATATGAGATGGAAGGAAGTGACATGCAATAAGGACTCTATATAATACTGTACATTTTCTTGAATTTGTTCTGGATTTGGGGACCCCTGGTGGCATGAAAAGACCCCTGGTGGCATGTCTGGTGGGATAAGTGTGTGTGTGTCAGAGCTGTGTGTAAGTTGACTATGCAAATAATTTGGGATTTTCAACAAGAAGAAGTGATGCAGTCAGTCTCTCCTCAACTCTTAACCAAGAGAGACTGGCATGCATAGTATTAATATTAGCCCTCTGATTACAATGAAGAGCAAAAGGTGCTGCTCTGATGTGACGTACCTGCGTGGCTCTGTCGGGAGTAATGGGGGCTGTGGGGCACCTGGGGGGTGGGCTCTGAGTATGTGCGCTTGTGGCGGATAACCAAAGGCGGAGGGGGGGTCCTCTTCCTGCTGCTACTGGTGGTGGGGATGATAACATCACCCCAGCCCACTGGTTGGCTAACCGGGGAGGGTGGGACATTTGGAGCTGGAAAACACAAGTTACATCTGTAATAACATGGTTTTAGCATTGGCAATCCATAAAAGACAGAGGATCAGATGAAGAGCAGATTGAAGCAGAAACCATGTGGAATAGAAGTGAAGAAGTGAAGCACTTTTTTGCACTAGGAGCTAAAAGGACTAAAGTACATCACATAAAATAGTGTCCCATTTTTTACACCCCTGTGTCTGTGTCAATAATATTGTCTGATCTCCTATGAGCAGTTTTTAAATTATGTCTTTCAACAAAGCACATTTGTGTACTGTCTAGATCAGGGGTGGCAGAAGTAAGGCCCATAAAGCCAATTAAATGTATTTTTAAAGGCTACACTTGAGCCTCTAAAACCAGATAGAAAGTATGAAGAAATTAAAATGTACCTATAATAAGTACACTATTTTTTCAGCTGTTAAGTTCCCCAGTTTCTGTGTTGTGGGTTTGAATGTGTGTGTTTCAGGATGGCTTCCTGAAATTCCCCCATTGCTAATTGGAGCTGACCCCGGCCCCTCGTCAGCATACAGCTGTATCCCATTACAGACTCCTGTGTTCTGTTGCTTAGAAGGAAGATGAGGCTGATGGCTGAGGATGAAGTGTGTCCTGAGTTGGTTGTTGTTAAGAGAGATTTTGGTATGTACTATGTTAGTTGTTGCTGATTGTTATGTTCTGTGTTTGTTTGTTGCTCAAAGAGAGAGAGCTTCTTTAATATCCTGAGTTAGTTTTTTCTCAGTTTTGTTGTGAAGTAGTTTGTATTATTCTGTTTCATTTGTTCCCAGGGGGGAAGGGGAAGGCACCTAGGGAGTGCTTAGGCAAGAGGCCCGCGGGCATACATAACCCGTAGTATTGACTGTCTATGCACACTAGGCAAGACCTGGGTGGACCACCCCCTGTATTTTGGTTAGCGCACCAGGTGGTGCTAAGCTAGGTAAGTAGTGTGTAGGCAGGTAAGGTAGGAGAGGGGGCACAACATGTCGGTAAACTCTGAGTTATTTCAGAACAGGGTATAATGCTTCAGGAAACTTCGAAAGTGTAAAAGTTGTCATTTTATAAAAGTAGAAATAAGGGAGTACCATCTCTCATAGTAGTAGATGTGAGTTTCTCTTTCAAACAATCCCCTGGCCTTGTAACGTTACTGAAAGCAAGCTAACTAGCTACTGATCGTGCAACCCTAACAGACCGACTACACCGCTAGCAACAGCAAGCTAGCTAAATAGGACAAATTAGCTAGCAAGTGCAAGCTAACTAACTAAATTGCCATAAATGTTTAATACTTTTCGACCTGTCCCCAATTACTTTAATTTGGTTCGGAGTTGGTTTTGATATTTCAACCTGCGTGTCGTGATCGCGTTTGGTGTGAGGTAACAAAATAAACTTATGCACGATGGCGCGCTGCCGGTTCGGGTTCCGTGTTAGAAACAGTACAGATGAAGATAAAGTGATCAGGCCTACTTTACATTTTACTGTAGAAATTATTGTTGAAAACAAGTCTAGTTTGGAACTGTCGCTGTACAAGTAATACTATTTATTCTATTCTACTATTTATTTTATTGAAGCAAGATGCTTTTTGACGCAAACACTCACAGTTCTGGGTTGCTCATCTGCAGCAGGAAGCGGTCTCCTGACTGAGAAAGCAGTGATGTTCTGATCCAGTTTGGCACCACATACCTATGTAAGTCAGGGTTCTCAAGTACATAAACAGTGCCAATGCCGAGCATGACATCAGTGTTGCACTGTGAAAAACTGAGCCCAGAATAGACATGCTTGTTGAGAACTTCAACCAGCCACACACCTTTCATTAGGACTGTGTGTATGTGTGTTTTTTGGTCAACATTGTGTGATGTGATCAATCAGTTTATTCCAGTTCAGAATAAAACATGTATTTTAACAGCAACAGTTCCAACCTAGACTTTCTATAGTAAGATGTACAGTAGGCCTGAATGTTTTGAGCTGTACTGTTACACAGGTTGCACGATCAAAAAGTCTGTGTGTTCTGTTATACATATGTGATGTAATCAATCCATTTATTACAGTTCAGAATTAAATTATTTATTGTATTTGAACTCTTTAGGCATCAGCAGCCGAGGTGTCGGTTTTGGAGAGTCTGGTGTGCCCAAAGTAAAATACCTGCCACTCAGGCCCAGAAACTAGAATATGCACATAATTAGTACTATTGGATAGGAAACACTCTGAAGTTTCTAAAACCGTTAAAATAATGTGAGTTTAACAGAACTGATATAGCAGGCGAAAACCCAAGGAAAATCCATCCGGATTTGCAGCTTTTTTTGTAGATGACCTTTTTCTCCTGGCTGCCTATAGGATTCAATGTTATCTAGAACCTAGACTGCAGTACCTATGGCTTCCACTGGATGTCAAGTCTTTAGACAGGGTTTCATGACCTTAGGTTGAATTAGAAGCCAATAGAAGAATTTAGACGTGGACCCCGGAACTCAATAGAATGACATACGCGTTCAGTCTCGCGCGCTCTGTGTTTTTTTCCCCTTTCCTATCGTTCACGTTATCGTCCGGTTGAAATATTATAGTAAATATACATAAAAGGATACATTAAAAATGATGTTTGATTTGTTTGGACAGGTATAATTTGAACGCATTCTCTTCACGGTTCAATGGGCGACTCGACGGTGGCATAAGGGCAATGAAATGTATCGATATTTACGAATAGTTTCCTAAGCTTGGGTCCCAGGAAAACACAGAATTTCTCATTTGGGTCCCAGGCTGAAAAAGTTTAACTACTTAGGGAGTGGTGGGGCGCTAGCGGTGAAATGCAAGGCGCCAAATTCAAAATCCAAAAGTTGAATTATTAAACATTCATCAATATACAAGTGTTGCATAGTCATCAAAAGCTCTGCTTCTTGGCAATATCATAGCGCTGTCAGATTTCAAAAAGGCTTTACGGCAAAAGCACTACATTTGATTGTTTGAGGGTAGCATCTCCAATATTTTTAACCGTTAGCATAAATTCATAAACCATCGCGGTTCACACAACACATTTCACAGCGAAAACAAATCCCTTACCTTTTAAAGAACTTCTGCTGAGGGCTTCCCATGTGTCCAACGAAGACAATCCATGGTTCTTTTGTCAGAAAGTCATTTATTATATCCATAAATCTCCGTTTGGTTGGCGCGTTGACATCTGAGCTACCTTGGCCATTTCCTGTACCTATTCTTCCTGCTTCCTCCAATCTCTGAGGCTTTATATATAGACTGTTGACATCTAGTGGAAGCCATAGGTACTGAAATCTCGGAGCTGCTTGCCATAACTCAATAGGGAGACTGTCAAACAGAGCCAATGTGACAATTTTTAATTCCGGATCGATTTTTCTCAGGTTTTCGCCTGCTATTTCTGTTCTGTTACAATCACAGACATTATGTTAACACTTTTAGAAACTTCAGTGTTTCCTATCCAATAGTACTAATTATGTGCATATCCTATTTTCTGGGCCTGAGTGGGAGACATTTTACTTTGGGCATGCCAGACTCTCCAAAACAGTCACCTCGGGAACTGCTCCCTAAGAAGTTAAGAACCCCTGATTTACACAATTTACAATTACATCATAATAAAACAGGATATACAAGCCATTAGAAAAAAGTCTTTAAATCAACAATTTGAACTGCCCCAGAGGTAACAGAACATCAAGTTGCAGGGAACTCTGTAGATCATTCCATACATGGGGTGCAAAGAAACAGCAGATTTATCTAACTCAGTGGAGATCGAGGGGAACTCACAAGATCATTATTTACAGCAAATAGCTTATGGTTGTAAGTGTGATGGAAAAAAGCAGGGCATTGTACATGACAATTGTAGAACTTGGAAACTGTCTCGACTACACTTATGAGAGGAACCACTTAAGTTCCTGCCTAGCAACAGATGTATTGGCTGTCTAGATGTGCAAGGAGTTCTCTGCCCACTAGAGGGTATAAATATACAGTACCATTCAAAAGTTTGGACACACCTACTCATTCAAGGGGATTTCTTTATTTTTACTATTTTCAACATTGTAGAATAATAGTGAAGACAACAACTATGAAATAACACATATAGAATCATGTAGTAACCAAAATTGTTTCTTCAAAGTAGCCAAAGTAGTAAAATCATAAGCTAAATACACTAGTGTTTTGATGTCAGCGTTCTATCAACAAAAAAAGAAAACGCTAAACAAACAATTAGATGTACTCAGCTGCAAAAAGACTGGTTACGTGAGTACAATGATAGGTGGGACATGCTTAACACACCGGCCATCCTACAATTTAAGCTTGATGACCTCAATCTCACACAAATTATCAATGAACCCACCAGGTACAACCCCAGATCTGTAAACACGGGCACCTTCATAGATATCATCCTAACCAACTTGCCCTCCAAATACACTTCTGCTGTTTTCAACCAAGATCTCAGCGATCACTGCCTCATTGCCTGCACCCGTAATGGGTCTGCGGTCAAACGACCACCCCCCATCACTGTCAAATGCTCCCTAAAACACTTCAGCGAGCAGGCCTTTCTAATCGACCTGGCCCGGGTATTCTGGAAGGATATTGACCTCATCCCGTCAGAGGATGCCTGGTCATTCTTTTTAAAAGTGCCTTCCTCACCATCTTAAATAAGCATGCCCCTTTCAAAAAATGTAGAACCAGGAACATGTATAGCCCTTGGTTCTCTCCAGACCTGACTGCCCTTGACCAGCACAAAAACTTCCTGTGGAGTTCTGCATTAGCATCGAATAGCCCCTGTGATATGAAACTTTTCAAGGAAGTTAGGAACCAATATACACAAGCAGTTAGGAAAGCTAAGGCTAGCTTTTTCAAGCAGAAATGTGCATCCTGTAGCACAAACTCAAAAAGGTTCTGGGACACTAAAGTTAATGGAGAATAAGAGCACCTCCTCCCAGCTGCCCAATGCACTGAGGCTAGGAAACACTGTCAACACCGATAAATCCACTATAATTGAGAATTTCAATAAGCATTTTTCTACGGCTGGCCATGCTTTCCACTTGGCTACCCCTACCCCGGTCAACAGCCCTGCACTCCCCACAGCAACTCGCCCAAGACTCCCCCATTTCTCCTTCACCCAAAGCTAGATAGCCGATTTTCTGAAAGAGCTGCAAAATCTGGACCCCTACAAATCAGCTGGGCTAGACAATCTGGACTGTCTTTCAAAAATGATCTGCAGAAGTTGTTGCAACCCCTATTATTAGCCTGTTCAACCTCTTTCGTATTGTCTGAGATTCCCAAAGATTGGAAAGCTGCCGCGGTCATCCCCCTCTTCAAAGGGGGGAGACACTAGACCCAAACTGCTACAGACCTATATCTATCTAACCCTGCCTTTCTAAGGTCTTCCGAAAGCCAAGTCAACAAACAGATTACAGACCATTTCGAATCCGACCATACCTTCTCAGCTATGCAATCTGGTTTCAGAGCTGGTCTTGGGTGCACCTTGGGTGCAAGGTCATAAACGATATCATAACCGCCATCGATAAGAGACTACTGTGCAACCGTATTCATCGACCTGGCCAAGGCTTTCGACTCTGTCAATCACCACATTCTTATTGGCAGACTCAACAGCCTTGGTTTCTCAAATGATTGCCTCGCCTGGTTCACCAACTACTTCTCTGATAGTTCAGTGTGTCAAATCGGAGGGCCTATTGTCTGGACCTCTGGCAGTCTCTATGGGGGCTGACTCTTCTCTGTATACATCAATGATGTCGCTCTTGCTGCTGGTGAGTCTCTGATCCACCTCTACGCAGACGACACCGTTCTGTATACTTCTGGCCTTTCTTTGGACACTGTGTTAACTAACCTCCAGATGAGCTTCAATGCCATACAACTCTCCTTCCGTGGCCTCCAACTGCTCTTAAATGCAACTAAAACTAAATGCATGTTCTTCAACCAATCACTTCCCGCACGTCCAGCATCACTACTCTGGACGGTTCGGACTTAGAATATGTGGACAACTACAAATACCTAGGTGTCTGGTTAGACTGTAAACTCTCCTTCCAGACTCACATTAAGCATCTCCAATCCAAAATTAAATCCAGAATCGGCTTCCTATTTTGCAACAAAGCATCCTTCACTCATGCTGCCAAACATACCCACGTAAAACTGACCATCCTACCGATCCTCGACTTCGGAGATGTCATTTATAAAATAGCCTACAACACTCTACTCAACAAATTGGATGCAGTCTAAGCCCCATATACTACCCACCACTGTGACCTGTACGCTCTCGTTAGCTGGCCCTTGCTTCATACTCGTCACCAAACCCACTGGCTCCAGGTCATCTACAAGTCTTTGCTAGGTAAAGCCCCGCCTTATCTCAGCTCACTGGTCACCATAGCAGCACCCACCCGTAGCACGCGCTCCAGCAGGTATATCTCACTGGTCACCCCCAAAGCCAATTCCTCCTTTGGTCGCCTTTCCTTACAGTTCTCTACTGCCAATGACTGGAACAAACTGCAAAAATCACTGAAGCTGGAGACTCATATCTCCCTCACTAGCTTTAAGCACCAGCTGTCAGAGCAGCTCACAGATCACTGCACCTGTACATAGCCCATCTGTAAACAGCCCATCCAACTACTTCATCCCCATACTGTATTTATATTGCTCCTTTGCACCCCAGTAGCTCTACTTGCACATTCATCTTGTGCACATCTACCATTCCACTGTTAAATTGTAATAATTTTGCCACATTGGCCTATTTATTGCCCTACCTACCTTATCTTACCTCATTTGCACTCACTGTATATTTACTTTTTTCTTTTTCTACTGTTATTGACTGTACAGTCGTGGCCAAAAGTTCTGAGAATGACAAATTAATTTCCAAAGTTTGCTGCTTCAGTGTCTTTAGATATTTTTGTCGATGTTACTATGGAATACCGAAGTATAATTACAAGCATTTCATAAGTGTCAAAGGTTTTTATTGACTGAAGTGTTATGTTGACCCTTCTTTTTCAAGACCTCTGCAATCTACCCTGGCATGCTGTCAATTAACTTCTGGGCCACATCCTGACTGATGGCAGCCCATTCTTGCATAATCAATGCTTGGAGTTTGCCAGAATTTGTGGGTTTTTGTTTGTCCACCCCACTCGAGGATTGACCACAAATTCTCAATGGGATTAAGGTCTGGGGAGTTTCCTGGCTATGGACCCAAAATATCGATGTTTTGTTTTCCCCAAGCCACTTATTTGTGACTTTTGCCTTATGGCAAGGTGCTCCATCATACTGGAAAAGCCATTGTTCGTCACCAAACTGTTCCTGGATTTGCTCTCGGAGGATGTGTTGGTACCATTCTTTATTCATGGCGGTGTTCATAGGCAAAATTGTGAGTGAGCCCACTCCCTTGGCTGAGAAGCAACCCCACACATGGTCTCAGGATGCTTTACTGTTGGCATGACACAGGACTGATGGTAGCGCTCACCTTGTCTTCTCTGGACAAGCTTTTTTCCGGATGCCCCAAACAATCGGAAAGGGGATTCATTACAGAAAATTACTTTACCCAAGTCCTCAGCAGTCTAATCCCTGTTCCTTTTGCAGAATATCAGTCTGTCCCTGATGTTTTTCCTGGAGAGAAGTGGCTTCTTTGCTGCCCTTCTTGACACCAGGCCATCCTCCAAAGGTCTTCACTTCACTGTGCGTGCAGATGCACTCACACCTGCCTGCTGCCATTCCTGAGCAAGCTCTGTACTGGTGGTGCCCCGATACTGCAGCTGAATCAGCTGAATGTTCCTGGCGCTTGCTGGACTTTCTTGGGTGCCCTGAAGCCTTCTTCACAAGAATTGAACCGCTCTCCTTGAAGTTCTTGATGATCCGATAAATGGTTGTTTAGTTGCAATCTTACTGGCAGCAATATTCTTGCCTGTGAGCCCTTTTTGTGCAAAGCAATGATGACGGCACGTGTTTTCTTGCAGGCAACCATGGTTGACAGAGGAAGAACAATGATTCCAAGCACCACCCTCCCTTTTGAAGCTTCCAGTCTGTTGTTCGAACTCAATCAGCATGACAGAGTGATCTCCAGCCTTGTCCTCGTCAACACTCACACCTGTGTTAACGAAAGAATAACTGAAATGATGTCCGCTGGTCCTTTTGTGGCAGGGCTGAAATGCAGTGGAAATGTTTTTGGGGGATTCAGTTCATTTGCATGGCAGAGGGACTTTGCTATGAATTGCAATTCATCTGATCACTCTTCATGACATTCTGGAGTATATGCAAATTGCCATCATACAAACTGAGGCAGCAGACTTTGAAAATGAATGTGTCATTCTCACAACTTTTATCCACAACTGTTTGTTTATTCCATGTGTAACTCCGTGTTGTAAATGAGAAGTTGTTCTCAACTAGCCTACCTGGTTAAATAAAGGTAAAATAAAAATGTGTACGTCTGCTTGAAACATGTTATCAAAATGGCTATTGTGGGGGTAGTGGACAATAGTGCAGGAGGCTTAGAGTAGAATCCAATTCCGCTCACTTTGCAGCCGTGTGTGTGTGGTTATTACAGACTGTGAAAGTCACTAACAGTGGTTTAACGGCCAAGGTAAGACAAAGAAACAGAGGGGAAAGAGCAGTGAATCTATCCCCAGGTGCAGAGCGTCAGAGCTCCGTTTTAGGTGTGGGGCCGTTGGTCATTGGAAGTGTGAGTGTAGTGGGGCAAGGGAGCTCAAAATAGGCTACATATCAACAAGGAAAAGTATTACATTCAGCAGGGTAACGGGCAGAATCGAAAGCGATTCAACTACTACCCATGTCTCTGATCATAGGACCAGTAACATTACATGGCGACAGGTGTGGAACCAATTTTAGGGTTGAAAGAATCTATGCAAAATGCCAGGGGAATGGATTCTAAAAGGTTAGTTAGACAGAATTGGTACGGCCAAACACTCCTTTCAAGCTCAGAAAACCTTTTAATCTGGTGAGACATTGTATGACATTTTATTTTGTCTTATTAAATAGATTCATAGAATTTACAAAAGGGAGGAGGGGTCACAAGAAATTAGAGTGAAGTTAATATTGTGAGTAATTGTTAGTTTCGAAAAAGCAATTCTGTCAAGCGACAGCATTAGGGTTACCAAACCTAAAATTACCCTTTAAAATGTTTGTTCATGGACAGACTTCATTACCATGTTTTGTTTGTAATTAAAACTTTTGGGTTGCTGATTAAGATGTAGCATAGTGAATATTAACGAAATGTACACTTTCTCTTCCAGGAGAGGATGGGGTATCCTTATCTCTCTCTTTGAAATGTTTCCCCGAGGCTGTTGTCTTGGGAGAGCAGTTAATTAAAGTTTTATAAAGGTATCTGGATCCGGCTGTAAAAGGAGCTCCCAGATAAGTAAGGCCTGGCCATGTGTGTTTTACCACACACCAGCACATGCACCCACAACCCATCGGTTATGAATATTTGTTAGTGGTGTTAATACCGTGATTGATTTATTGTGGGCTCTTTTTAATATGGTTGTAGTAGGTTCTTAAGGGGTGAGAAAGGATGCACCTTAAAAGGGCACACAAATGAACTTTTCTGAAGTATCTATTGTTTGAATGTTGGTTGCACCCATGTGAATTCTACTGAGGAACCCAATGTACTGAGAAGCCCAACGTAAACCGGGTACGCAGAATGATGGACATTTTTTAAATGTTTTTAAATGGTTTCTGAAGTTCACGGAAAGAAAATACTTAAATGTAGTGACCTTTGTCCTAGTTTCTGGTGAGGGCTGATCAGGCTCACTAGAAATTAGACACTGGGTGAGAATTAAGTATAATATGAAGTGTATTGCTGTTGGATTTCGTTTTATTTTGTCTGTTTCAATACAAACCTCACCAGATTGGGTCTGCTGTATGGTCAGGGTTTCTCCCTAAGGGTTAGCCCTCCCTGACTCTCTCGTAACTCTGCGGTGAGGTCGCCAATGATAAGAGAGTAGAAGCCAATTTGGAAAATGGTTTCAACAGTGTGTTGGTATGCTCTGACATTAGTCTTAGGAATTTTGTATTAAGAAAATTGGGAAGGTAGTAATTTGTTTTCTGAATCAGAAATACCTTACTGTTTGTTTGGTCTGTCCTCTCAAAGTTATGGCGATAGGGACTACCAACGGTATCTATATGCATGGAAGGAATAATACGACGAGAACGGTGTGAGCTTCACCCCCCTTAACCGGCTGAAGTAATGGAGAAAATGGCATTCACTACGATCCTGTCCTGCACCACTTCTACTGAAATCTGGGTCTGCGCGGCAGGAATGCGGCATGAAAATGGACCAGACAGAATCGACTGTACAGAATGGTGATTTGTCACCTCGGGAAAATCTGAATATCCCGGGATATTTAAATCGGGACATTATCAAGAGCTATCCACTTTGACAGGCATGAGTTACATATGTGCCTTGGGAGGATGAACTGTAACGCTATTAGGAAGAAAAAAAATGAAGATACGCCTGTACATGAGTGCTGGGAAGGAGGGGGGTGGTCAAGTCTACCCATACATTGATTTAGGGTTGCCCTAAACTGTTTATATGGGGTATCAGGTTGATTTTGAGGTCTACACACTGGGAAGTTTATTGTAATTTAGATACCGATCTGTCATTAACATTGCGACAGTAAAACAGGGAGAAACAGGGGCCTTAATGAGAAAAGATAATCCTGGTAATAAAAAGTTGAACTCGAAGTTTACATACACTTAGTGGGGCAAAAAAGTATTTAGTCAGCCACCAATTGTGCAAGTTCTCTCACTTAAAAAGATGAGGCCTGTAATTTTCATCATAGGTACACTTCAACTATGACAGACAAAATGAGGAAAAAATATCCCGAAAATCACATTGTAGGATTTTTAATTTATTTATTTGCAAATTATGGTGGAAAATAAGTATTTGGTCACATACAAACAAGCAAGATTTCTGGCTCTCACAGACCTGTAACTTCTTCTTTAAGAGGCTCCTCTGTCCTCCACTCGTTACCTGTATTAATGGCACCTGTTTGAACTTGTTATCAGTATAAAAGACACCTGTCCACAACCTCAAACAGTCACACTCCAAACTCCACTATGGCCAAGACCAAAGAGCTGTCAAAGGACACCAGAAACAAAATTGTAGACTTGCACCAGGTTGGGAAGACTGAATCTGCAATAGGTAAGCAGCTTGGTTTGAAGAAATCAACTGTGGGAGCAATTATTAGGAAATGGAAGACATACAAGACCACTGATAATCTTCCTCGATCTGGGGCTCCACGCAAGATCTCACCCCGTGGGGTCAAAATGATCACAAGAACGGTGAGCAAAAATCCCAGAACCACACGGGGACCTAGTGAATGACCTGCAGAGAGCTGGGACCAAAGTAACAAAGCCTACCATCAGTAACACACTACGCCGCCAGGGACTCAAATCCTGCAGTGCCAGACGTGTCCCCTTGCTTAAGCCAGTACATGTTCAGGCCCGTCTGAAGTTTGCTAGAGAGCATTTGGATGATCCAGATGGTCAGATGAAACCAAAATAGAACTTTTTGGTAAAAACTCAACTCGTCGTGTTTGGAGGACAAAGAATGCTGAGTTGCATCCAAAGAACACCATACCTACTGTGAAGCATGGGGGTGGAAACATCATGCTTTGGGGCTGTTTTTCTGCAAAGGGACCAGGACGACTGATCCGTGTAAAGGAAAGAATGAATGGGGCCATGTATCGTGAGATTTTGAGTGAAAACCTCCTTCCATCAGCAAGGGCATTGAAGATGAAACGTGGCTGGGTCTTTCAGCATGACAATGATCCCAAACACACCGCCCGGGCAACGAAGGAGTGGCTTCGTAAGAAGCATTTCAAGGTCCTGGAGTGGCCTAGCCAGTCTCCAGATCTCAACCCCATAGAAAATCTTTGGAGGGAGTTGAAAGTCCGTGTTGCCCAGCGACAGCCCCAAAACATCACTGCTCTAGAGGAGATCTGCATGGAGGAATGGGCCAAAATACCAGCAACAGTGTGTGAAAACCTTGTGAAGACTTACAGAAAACATTTGACCTCTGTCATTGCCAACAAAGGGTATATAAAAAAGTATTGAGAAAACTTTTGTTATTGACCAAATACTTATTTTCCACCATAATTTGCAAATAGATGCATAAAAAATCCTACAATGTGATTTTCTGGATTTCTTTTTCTCATTTCGTCTGTCATAGTTGAAGTGTACCTATGATGAAAATTACAGGCCTCTCATCTTTTTAAGTTGGAGAACTTGCACAATTGGTGGCTGACTAAATACTTTTTTGCCCCACTGTATGTTGGAGTCATTAAAACACATTTTTCAAACACGTCACAAATTTCTGGTTAACAAACTATAGTTTTGGCATGTCGGTTAGGACATTATGTGCATGACAAGTAATTTTTCCAACAATTGTTTACAGACAGATTTCACCTATAATTCACTGTATCACAATTCCAGTGGGTTAGAAGTTTACTACATACAAAGGTGACTGTCTTTAAACAGCTTGGAAAATTACAGAGAATGATGTCATGGCTTTAGAAGCTTCTGATAGGCTAATTGACATCATTTGAGTCATTTGGAGGGGTTCCTGTAGACCTCCACAAGTCTGGAAATTGTTCCCAAGGATGAACCAAACACATGAAGGTACCACGTTCACCAGTACAAACAATAGTACGCAAGTATAAACACAATGGGACCACGCAGCCGTCATACTGCTCAGGAAGGAGACCCGTTCGGTCTCCTAGAGATGAACGTACTTTGGTGCAAAAAGTGCAAATCAATCCAAGAACAGCAGCAAAGGACCTTGTAAAAATGCTGGAGTAAACAGGTACAAAAGTATCTATATCCACAGTAAAACGAGTCCTATATCGACATAACCTGAAAGGCCGCTCAGCAAGGAAGAAGCCACTGCTCCAAAACCGCCATAAAAAAGCCAGACTACGGTTTGCAACTGCACATGGGGACAAAGATCGAACTTTTTGGACATAATGACCATCGTTTTGTTTGGAGGAAAAAGGGAGAGGCTTGCAAGCTGAAGAACACCATCCCAACTGGGAAGCACGGGTGTGGCAGCATGTTGTGGGGGTGCTTTGCTGCAGGAGGGACAAGTGCACTTCACAAAATAAATGGAATCATGAGGAAGGGAAATTATGTGGCTATATTGAAGCAACATCTCAAGACATCAGTCAGAAAGTTAAAGCTTGGTCGCAAATGGGTCTTCCAAATGGACAATGACCCCAAGCATACTTTCAAAGTTGTGGCAAAATGGCTTAAGGACAACAATGTCAAGGTATTTTTAGTGGCCATCACAAAGCCCTGACCTCAATCCTATAGAACATTTGTGGGCAGAACTGAAAAAGCGTGTGCAAGCAAGAAGGCCTACACACCTGACTCAGTTACACCAGCTCTGTCAGGAGGAATGTGCCAAAATTCACCCAACTTATTGTGGGAAGCTTGTGGAAGGCTACCTGAAACGTTTCACCCAAGTTAAACAATTTAAAGGCAATGCTACCAAATACTAATTGAGTGTATGTAAACTTCTGACCCACTGGGAATGTGATGAAATAAATCATTCTCTCTACTATTATTGACATTTCACATTATTAAAATAAAGTGGTGATCCTAACTTACCTAAGACAGGGAATTTTTACTAGGATTAAATGTCAGGAATTGTAAACAACGGAGTTTAAATGTATTTGGCTAAGGTGTATGTAAACTTCCGACTTCAACTGTTAGTAGTACATATCGACCATATATAGTCCCCTCTTTGTAAATGTAAATTCTAACTGTGTCTGTGTGCTCAGTTGAGGGTCTCGAATTCGAGTGATAGACTCAACGTGAAGCACTAAGGAATGTCATTCTAAATTTGGGTTGGATAATTTATCAATTGTTTTAATTATGATTCGGAAAGGAGAAAACGAGAGAGAGCATTTCCCCTAATCTGTGAGGAGAGCACAACGTGAGGGGAGGGTGCACTGCTCAAATCTATTGAGTCTAGGGAAACCTTATCTTTTCGTGTCCTCTGAGAGGGAGGTTATTAGAAAACCCACTAGATGATAGCTCGGGCTAACCATGATGGGACATTGATAGTAGGGGTTTTCGTTTTACCATGTCATCAAAATCCTAATGTTAAAGCGCATCAATACATATGGCATGCTGGATGATACAGTACAATTAAGTATAAAGCTCATAGTCTGTGTCTTGCTTTGACACCCGAGGAGGATGAAGGACACTGGCATGGAGACTAGCATCCCATTGGCATAGAACAGATGGATGGTTCTTGCCCCAACCTCATTTTAATCAAGGGTGGTGTGAAATGATTAAACATGCATTTTCACTCTTCCCTGTTCAAGTCAATGTTTTCTAGGTGTCGTGAAACATGTGAGTGATCACTGTTCCAGATGAGGAATTGTTGGATATTGACTAATTGACTTGAGCATGTTCTAGTATGTTTATAACTATATAAGCTGACTAGCAGTAGTGACTAACGTGTTATGGGTTAGATGGAATGATTTATGTGCAAATGTATTTGAAGCTGGGGCTAAGTACATACGTGGCATGTTTGAGACAAATGTTTGCATTAGGGTGTTAGTTGCAGAGTCTGGCAGGACCGACGTCAGTGTATTCTGTGGTGTCCCAAAAACCAAGGCGTTAACGTTACAGGGAATTGGGAAAGCGGAATGGAATGTGACCGGGGCGGAGATCTGCATGGATCATAAATTAAGGAAAGTGGTATTAGAGTGTCTCTGGGGAACAATTACCACTCCTCTGTGTATAGTGATATCAGGGGATAGCTTGTAGGAGAGGAATGACCGCTAACTGTGCACAATATAGAGACTACTATGAAGTTAAATTGAATGTCACACCCAGATCAGAAACCGCCACACATACCCAGATCCAGAAACCGTGGATAATGTCAGCATTCGTACAAAACTGAAAGCGCAAACAACCGCATTTAACAGTTAGGACCATGATTTTCTAGCTAAGCTGCTAGCCATCAAGTACAGCTTACTTGATCACGCAGGACATCAGCCTACTCAAGAAACTGGGGAAACCTTTTCTATGCCGGTGGCTGGGCGACGTTCGCGCTTGTTGGATGCATCTCCGCCTTGTCGTTTGTTGTTATCCGACTGTCCAGTGTTACCCGGAGTTCATTCGCCAGGGGTGCCATCTCCTGACTCTCCTCCCCCATCAAATAGCAGAGTCGAAGGAGTACAGCAAGAGGAGCATGGCAATTAACGATGGTCGCATGTCACAAGCCGTGGAAGCCAAATACAGCAGCCTCTCACAAAGCAGTCTACACTCCCAAAGAGAGGCCCGGAGAGGATACAAACAACGAATAGTTTCACTGCCCTGGAGCCTGATCTTCCTGCACCTTCATTGCTGGGGGTACCAAGCGTTTCGCTACACCCACAATAACATCTGCTAAACGCGTGTATGTGACCAAAAAAAATTGATTTAATTTGTCTGCGGCCACTGTGCCTACTCCTACGATTTTGAAGTCGACGTCGGCAACCTTCCGTCCCTGCTATGGATCGAGCGGGGCTTCTCAATCTGTTGGAGACCTGCGCCGGGAGCTGCGGGTTCAAGGTATCCTGCCTCTAGCCCGTCCTTAAAGGGTTCTCAGAATCCTGGGAAGGGTAGGAGTGGGTGGATTTCCTCATCCTTCTCGCCAGCCATGATTTTGGACAGCTCCATGGTACGAAATGTGACTGTTCCTGGTGCTAAAACAATGACCAATCATGGAGCTAAAGTAAATTACATTACTAAACTGGTCCCGAATGTACAACGTCAGGACATGGAAATCGATTCTATCATAGTCCATGTGGGTTTTAATGACATTATGAAGGGAAGCTCTGAATAGTTAACTGGATTTTAAAGAGTAGATTGACTCTCTGCGAGACACTAATAAAATATCATATCTGGCCATGTGCACTCCCAATCGTGGCATTGAACGCTTTAGCAGGATTATTTCTCTTCACTACTGGATACGTGATTATTGCAGCTCAATGGGTGTAACTTCTGTTGCAAATTTCAATACCTTTTGGAAACAAAACACATTTTATAAGGAGGATGGGATCCACCCAAAATCCTTTGGTTTCCTGGATCCTTTCACAGCATTATAAGGCTGCGTTGAGACAATTACTTATCAATGACCCAAGCCCAGCTCAGTTGATCTCTACCATCGTGTTGCAGAGTCTTCATAAGGCTTTAGCAAATGTACATTATACCAGGGGCATTGGTAGACACAATGTAAGTAACCTAATGTATGTCCCGCTAACTGCCCTGAATGTGGCTGCTGATCCTATAGCTATTGTATGCAGCAATCATGCGCCTATGAACCAGATTTATACTGTTAGCAGTAAGGCGTTGTGCCCTAGTAGGAAGTCCACTGTGTGCAGCTCACCCTGCACTAACATAAATAACATGAGAATATCTTCTTCTGCTAAGGTTCCCAGTAAAGCAATGAAAAGTGCTAAAAATAGCCCACGTTAACATATGTAAATCAAAACAAGCTTAAGAAGCAAGTGAATAACTTGCTAGTAACAGATTACATTCATATCTGACTCAAACTCACTTAGATAATACATTTTATGATACAGTGGTAGCAATACAAGGTTATAACATTTACAGAAATGCCAGTGGTGGTGTTGCTGTTCATATTCAGAATCACATTCCTGTAAAGATTACAGAGGATCTCATGTGAAATACTGTTGAAGTAATATGGCTACATGTTAATCTGCCTCACCTAAAGCCCATACTGGTGGGAAGCTGCTATAGACCACGAAGTGCTAACATTCAGTATCTGGATAACGTGTGAAATGCTTGATAATGTATGTGATATCAACAGAAGTATATTTTCTGGGTGATTTAAATATTGACTGGCTTTCATCAAGCTACCCACTCAAGAAAAAGCTTCAAACTAACCAGTGCCTGCAACCTGGTTCAGGTTACCAGTCAACCTACCAGGGTAGTTACAAACAGCACAGGAATGAAATCATCAACATGTAGTGACCACATCTTTACTAATGCTGCAGAACTGTGCTTGAAAGCAGTATCCATCTACCGTTTGTAGTGATCACAATATAGTAGCCATATCTAGGAAAACCAAAGTACCAAAGGCTGGGCCTTTGTGTATAATATCGTGTATAAGTGGTCATACAATACATTTTGTTGTGATTCCTATGTTGTTGGTCTGTGGTGTGTAATGAGGAGCACTTGAAACATTTATTCCTATGTTGTTGGTCTGTGGTGTGTAATGAGGAGCACTTGACACATTTATGAAATGACTTCTTATTTGCTAATAAGCATGCACCCATTAAGAAAAGTACTGTTAATGCCCCGTGGATTGATGAGGAATTTAACATTTGTATGGTACACCAATCGTACTACACCGGCTCCGACGCTCGTCGGATGTGGCAGAGTTTGCATATTATTAGACTACAAATGGAAGCACAGCCGCGAGATGCCCAGTGACACCAGCCTACCAGACAAGCTAAATTACTTCTATGCTCGCTTCGAGGCAAGCAACACTGAGGCATGCAGGAGAGCATCAGCTATTCCGAACAACTGTGATCACGCTCTCCGTAGCAGATGTGAGTAATACCTTTAAACAGGTCAACATTCACAAGGCCACAGGGCCAGACGGATTACCAGGACATGTACTGCGAGCATGCGCTGACCAACTGGCAAGTGTCATTACTGACATTTTTAACTGCGTCAGACTGAGTCTGTAATACTAACATGTTTCAAGCAGACCACCATAGTCCCTGTGCCCAAGAACACTAAGAACCTGCCCAAATGACTGCCGATCCGTAGCACTCACATCTGTAGCCATGAAGTGCTTTGAAAGGCTGGTCATGGCTGACAACACCATTATCCCAGAAACCCTAGACCCACTCTAATTTGCATGAAGCCCCAACAGATCCAGATGATAAAATCTCTTGCACTCCACACTGCCCTTTCCCACCTGGACAAAAGGAACACCTACGTGAGAATGCTATTCATTGACAACAGATCAGCGTTTAACACCATAGTGACATCAAAGTTCATGACAAAGCTAAGGACCCTGGGACTAAACACCTCCCTCTGAAATTGGATCCTGGGCTTCCTGACGGGCTGCCCCCAGGTGGTAAGGGTAGGTAACAACACATCCGCCACGCTGATCCTCCACACGGGGGCCCCTGAGGGGTGCATGCTCAGTCCCCTCCTGTACTCCCTGTTCACTCATGACTGCATGGCCAGGCACGACTCCAACAACATTTTTAAGTTTGCCCACAACAGTGAAAGGCCTGATCACCGACAACGAGGAGACAGCCTAAAGGGAGGAGGTCAGAGACCTGGCCGTGTGGTGCCAGGATAACAACCTCTCCCTCAAAGTGATCAAGACAAAGATGATTGTGGACTTCAGGAAAAGGAGGACCGAGTACGTCCCCATTCTCATCGACGGGGCTGTAGTGGAGCAGGTTGAGAGCTTCAAATTCCTTGGTGTCCACATCATCAACAAACTATCATGGTCCAAACACACCAAGACAGTCGTGAAAAGGGCACAACAAAGCCTATTCCCTCTCAGGAGACTGAAAAGATTTGGCATGGATCCTCAGATCCTCAAAAAGTTCTACAGCTGCACCATCGAAAGCATCCTGACTTGCATCACTGCCTGGTATAGCAACTGATAGGCCTCCGACCGCAAGGCACTACAGAGAGTAGTGCGTACGGCCCAGTACATCACTGGGGCCAAGCTTCCTGCCATCCAGATCCTCTATACCAGGCAGTGTCAGAGGAAGGCCCTAAATATTGTCAAAGACTCCAGCCACCCAAGTCATAGACTGTTCTCTCTGCTACTGCACAGCAAGTGGTACATGAGCTCAGAGTCTAGGTCCAAAAGACTTCTTAACAGCTTCTACCCCAAGCCATAAGACTCCTGAACAGCTAATCAAATGGCTACCCAGACTATTTGCCCCCTCCCCCCCCCTTCACGCCGCTGCTACTCTGTTTTTATATCTATTCATAGTCACTTTAACTCTACCTACATGTACATACAGTTGAAGTTGGAAGTTTACATAGACTTAGGTTGGAGTCATAACTCGTTTTTTCATCCACTCCACAAATTTCTTTTTAACAAACTATAGTTTTGGCAAGTCGGTTAGGACATCTACTTTGTGCATCTACTTTAATTTTTCCAACAATTGTTTACAGATTATTTCACTTATAACTCACTGTACCACAATTCCAGTGGGTCAGAAGTTTACATACACTAAGTTGACTGTGCCTTTAAACAGTTCGGAAAATTCCAGAAAATGATGTCATGGCTTTAGAAGCTTCTGATAAATGTCAATTAGCCTGAGTCAATTGGAGGTGTACCTGTGGATGTATTTCAAGGCCTACCTTCGTCATGGGAAAATTTAAAGAAATCAACCAAGACCTCAGAAAAAAATGTGTAGACTTCCACAAGTCTAGTTCATCCTTGCGAACAATTTCCAAATGCCTGAAGGTACCACATTCATCTGTACAAACAATAGTACGCAAGTATAAACACCATGGGACCACGCAGCTGTCATACCGCTCAGGAAGAAGATGCGTTCTGTCTCCTAGAGATGAACGTACTTTGGTGAAAAAGTGCAAATCAATCCCAGCACAACAGCAAAGGACCTTGTAAAGATGTTGGAGGAAACAGGTACAAAAGTATCTATATCCACAGTAAAATGAGTCCTATATCGACAGAACCTGAAAGGCCTCTCAGCAAGGAAGAAGACACTGCTCCAAAAATGGCTTAAGGACAACAAAGTCAAGGTATTGGAGTGGCCATCACAAAGCCCTGACCTCAATCCCATAGAGAATGTGTGGGCAGAACTGAAAAAGTGTGTGCGAGCAAGGAGGCCTACAAACCTGACTCAGTTACACCAGCTCGGTCAGGAGGAATGGGCCAAAATTCACCCAACTTATTTAAAGGCAATGCTACCAAATACAAATTGAGTGTATGTAAACTTCTGTCCCACTAGGAATGTGATGAAAGAAATGAAAGCTGAAATAAATCATTCTTTCTACTATTATTCTGACATTTCACATTCTTAAAATAAAGTGGTGATCCAAACTGACCGAAGACAGGGACTTTTTACTAGGATTAAATGTCAGGAATTGTGAAAAACTGAGTTTAATGTATTTGGCTAAGGTGTATATAAACTTCCGACTTCAACTGTATATGGTATAGATATAGTCAGGTTCTAAATCCTAGAAAACTACAGTCTGGGTTGAAGAAGAGAAGACTGAGTGGGACTCACCTTTGACTCTAGAAGGGATAGACTGGGCAGGTGAGGAGAGTGGAGCGGGCAGGGGGCTGTCCAGGCTGCGTGTGTGAGAGCTGGGACTGGCGTACACCTCCCGCTTCTGATTGTGGGCCAGTGCTAGCCTGCGACCCACACTGAAGAGTCCACCTCCTCCTCGGTCCAGGGTGGAGGAGCTGGTGTGCGTCTGATACAAATTGAAAGGCCGAGAAGAGTGTCCCTTCTTTACTGGACCTGTCTAAGTAACAAACAAAACACACTCCGTCTCACTCTCTACACTCAGCAGTCATAACAGAGAGTAATAATAGACTGCAACAAATAATCTATCAGGATCACAGCAGACACCATAGAGTTGTGAACGACTGGGTCGTATTGATTAGGGCATGCAACTGAAAACATTTTAAAACATTTAATAACGAAAGTGCTAATTGACCAAATAGTTCCTCCCTGTTCTACTCCGTTTTTTTCTCCATTTGGTACCAAATGAACACGACCATAATATCGCTGACCTTGTCATCCAGGTCATCATCACTCTCGTACAGATCATCCTGACGCAGCTGCCACTCGTATTCCACATGCACGTGCATGTTGAACTGGTTACTCTGGGACTGGTTGATCTGGTACGCAACAGCAAAATTGCAGCATGTCAATCATCATATTATATAGAAACGCAGCCACTGCGTACTATATATCACATTGGTGATAGCATGAACTTGGACTGGAACCTTCACTGCCTCTGCACTAAGCAATTTATTTAAAAAAATTGTCTACGCTATGGAAATCAATCAATAACAAAATAAATCAGATTCCTTTGGTGTCCATAGACTGAGAAAAAATAAATAATTATATATATATATATTAGACAAAGAGGTGCTGCCGGCTATGAATAACGAGTGAATTAGTTTAGTTAATTACTTAAAGTGCCTAGTCCTTGAACAGTGTAGCTCGGAGTGAGCTGTAAGTCAGGGTAAACTCACCAGCTCCTCACAGTGCGTGTTCTTTAATCTTCTAGCAATATCCAGCCCAGTCTCGCCCACCTTATTCTCTGAGAGAGAAACAACAAAGAGCACAGCTGGGATCATCAAGCATTCATGGCTGGCACAACAACCACTTGTATGCAGAGACACAATATGAAGCCTTCATTGTCATGTGGCACAACACAATGCAATACATTACAACTCCTTTTTACCTCGAATTAGTCCTTTTAGAAGTTTTTCTTGGTAAGCCATTTTTGTCAGTTGTTGTTGAGCACCCCTACTTTCTTTTGTTTGCTGAAGGCCCACCTGAACGCTTACCTATTTATTGGCATTTTGACAGTCAATCTGGCCTGACACAGCTCACAATTTCTGACTAACCATAAAGGAGGATCTACCACTATTGCTGGAATATACTTTTATTAATGAAGAATGACTTATTAGCTCTGATTTCAGCAAACCACGACAGAACGCTCAGAACCTTTTATCCTTTACACATGAATAAGCACAAAACATTCTCCTACCCCACTCCCTGTTCAATGACTTGGCACAAGTATCTGAACGTGCTGAATCCACACAAAAAAAAAAGTAATGAGCTCCTAAACATACTATTGACTTAGAAATGCATGAAGAGGTGTTCACAGATTCACAAAGCCCCAGCTTTTGCGCAAATTAAAACATGTATTGAATAAATGTTCATTGGATTTCATGCTGCCCTTCATTGAGAAACCCAAGGCAGAAAAATAAAGAATCTCCATTGACACCTTGAAATGAAAATCCAACAAAAGGTGGATAGAGACTTAACACACTCTCCAATGAGATATCCATATCAAATCACATTTTACTTGTCACATTCGCCAAATACAACAGGAAGACATTACCGTGAAATGCTTACTTACAAGCCCTTAACCAACAATGCAATTCAAGAAAGAGTTTAGAAAATATTTAAGTAAACTAAAGTAAAACATAAAATAAAAAGTAACAAGATTACATAACAATAACGAGGCTATATACAGGGGGTCAACGTAAATAGTCCGGGTGACAATTTTATTAATTGTTCAACAGTCTTATGGCTTGGGCGTAGAAGCTGTTAAGGAGCCTTTTGGACTCGAGACATGGTGCTCCGGTACCACTTGCCGTGCAGTAGCAGAGAGAACAGTCTATGACTTGGGTGACTGGAGTCTGACAATTTTATGGGCCTTCCTCTGACACCGCCTAGTATATAGGTCCTGGATGGCAGGAAGCTTGGGCACAGTGATGTATTGGGTCGTACGCACTACCCTCTGTGGCGCCTTATGGTCGGATGCCGAGCAGTTGCCATACCAGATGGTGATGCAACCGGTCAGGATGCTCTTGATGGTGCAGCTGTAGATCTTTGAGGATCTGAGGACCCATGACAAATCTTTTCAGTCTCCGCCCACTTCACGACGGTCTTTGTGTGTTTGGACCATGATAGTTTGTTGGTGATGTGCACCAAGAATTGTTGAAAGCAGTTTAAATGTACTTGGCTAAGGTGTATGTAAACTTACGACTTCAACTGTAGCTGGTGTATAATGGCTGGCTTGCTAGCTAGCATTACAATTATGATCTGTGTGTAGTAATGTTCTCAGAATGCCATCTCGCATTGCTAGTTATAGCCTAATGTTAGTTAACTAACATTGAACCTATTTGGTTAACTTTAGCTAGTTATGACAAATCGGTTTGTAGTGGTATTACTCTATGGATTAGGATTATGGTTAATTATTTAGCTAGCATGTCTAAACAACGACTCCGCTTCGCCAGATGATTACATGACCCTTCAAGTTAGCCAGGTGTGTCTGATGGTGATTAAGGCAATCTATTGTACAATAATGCCAAAATATTTGTATCTGAAATTTGTCTTTCAGCATCAGTAGAACACGCCTGACTCTCCTCCACCAGTCATACAAGGAGAATGGTCTCATGCCTCCCATCAAAAAGAGAGCAGGCCCAAGCCAGCACCAGTTACACCTGAAGCATGAGGACTTGCAGCTAGTTGTGAACTTCAACAACTACGCAGAGGAAAATGCAGTAGTATTACCAGGACGCCACCCAGGACACAAACACTTTGGTGGAAAGCTGCTGCCATCCCGTGACAAAAGCAGCAGTGGGGCGTCTCTACAAGGAATCGATGACAACACTTGGTATGTAAAGAATAAACACGTTTTGATTATTTAATTGACCTCCAACATGATTGGCACAACTTTTATTGATCCCACATTATATCTGTATTTTCCAGAGGTACGTGTAGTCGGGCTGTGTGTTATCATTTTAACTTCTAGTTTCCAAGATGATGTTTCTGTATGCAGTGCTGCTGGTCTGCACATTTGTAGGTAAGTTAAACTTACATGATAATGATGCATAAAAAAATACAACGTTTTACATTTCATTTTCTTTTCATTAACTTAATGTTCTTTTGTTGTTTGCAGGTCTATCTACTTTTAAACTCCTCACAACTGCCAAAATAAGAACAAGTTTGTGCTCTGGTATTGTGCCTGGCAGACCATCATGCACAAGCTCCACCACAGTCTGGACACTTCCTGATCACAGGCCACACCAAGTTTGCCCCCGGTCGGTGCTTCGGCCTCATCAAGCAGCGCTTCAGAAAGACCAGTGAACACTTGGTCAGAGATTGCTGGTATTGTGAAGGACAGCACTGTGATAAAAGTCAACATCCCACAGCTGGTTGGACTGGAGGATGGTTCGGTGCTGGTTAAGCTATGGCTGGCAAAAACACTGACTCCGTACTTCAGGCCGCTGCCACAGTTCAAGCAGTACCTGCACATCAGGTGAATATCATTTTCATTGCATGAGGTTATTCTTCTTATCTAAACTTGGGAGGTGAATTGATGTTGTGCAAGCAAGCAACGAAGAGGCTATGGACATCACATGCCCTGCACCAAAGTCAAGGGCAGGACAGAAACAGACTCTCTGAATATCAAATCAAATTTTATTAGTCACCGATGTTAATGCGAGTGTAGCGAAATGCTTGTGCTTCTAGTTCCGACAGTGCAGTAATATCTAACAAGTATTCTAACTAATTCACAACAACTACCTTATACACACAAATGTAAAGGGATGGAATAAGAATATGTACATATAAATATTATGGATGAGCAATAGCCGTGTAGAAAAACGCAAGTGAAAAATGTTGATTTGATTTGCATTTTAATGAGGGAAATAAGTATTTGACCCCTCTGCAAAACATGACTTAGTACTTGGTGGCAAAACCCTTGTTGGCAATCAGAGGTCAGACGTAGTTGGCCACCAGGTTTGCACACATCTCAGGAAGGATTTTGGCCCACTCCTCTTTGCAGATCTTCTCCAAGTCATTAAGGTTGAGGCTGACGTTAGGCAACTCGAACCTTCAGCTCCCTCCGCAGATTTTCTATGGGATTAAGGTCTGGAGACTGGCTAGGCCACTCCAGGACCTTAATGTGCTTCTTCTTGAGCCACTCCTTTGTTGCCTTGGCCGTGTGTTTTGGGTCATTGTCAAGCTGGAATACCCATCCACAACACATTTTCAATGCCCTGGCTGAGGGAAGGAGGTTCTCACCCAAGATTTGACGGTACATGGCCCCGTCCATCGTCCCTTTTGATGCGGTGAAGTTGTCCTGTCCCTTTAGCAGAAAAACACCCCCAAAGCATAATGTTTCCACCTCCATGTTTGACGGTGGGGATGGTGTTCTTGGGGTCATAGGCAGCATTCCTCCTCCTCTAAACACGGCGAGTTGAGTTGATGCCAAAGAGCTCCATTTTGGTCTCATCTGACCACAACACTTTCACCCAGTTGTCTCTGAATCATTCAGATGTTCATTGGCAAACTTCAGACGGGCATGTATATGTGCTTTCTTGAGCAGGGGGACCTTGCGGGCGCTGCAGGATTTCAGTCCTTCACGGCATAGTGTGTTACCAATTGTTTTCTTGGTGACTATGGTTCCAGCTGCCTTGATCATTGACAAGATCCTCCTGTGTAGTTCTGGGCTGATTCCTCACCGTTCTCATGATCATTGCAACTCCACGAGGTGAGATCTTGCATGGAGCCCCAGGCCTAGGGAGATTGACAGTTCTTGTGTTTCTTCCATTTGCGAATAATCACTCAACTGTTGTCACCTTCTCACCAAGCTGCTTGGTAATGGTCTTGTAGCCCATTCCAGCCTTGTGTAGGTCTACAATCTTGCCCCTGACATCCTTGGAGAGCTCTTTGGTCTTGGCCATGGTGGAGAGTTTGGAATCTGATTGATTGCTTCTGTGGACAGGTGTCTTTTATACAGGTAACAAACTGAGATTAGGAGCACTCCCTTTAAGAGTGTGCTCCTAATCTCAGCTCGTTACCTGTATAAAAGACACCTGGGAGACAGAAATCTTTCTGATTGAGAGGGGGTCAAATACCTATTTCCCTCATTAAAATGCAAATCAATTTATAACATTTTTCCACATGCGTTTTTCAGGATTTTTTTGTTGTTATTCTGTCTCTCACTGTTCAAATAAACCTACCATTAAAATTATAGACAGAACATTTCTTTGTCAGTGGGCAAACATACAAAATCAGCAGGGGATCAAATACTTTTTCCCCCTCACTGTATATACACATATGAGATGAGTAATGTAGGATATGTAAACATTATTAAAGTGGCATTATTCAAAGTGACTAGTGATACCTTTATTAAATCAATATATTAAAGTAGCCAGTGATTTGGGTCTGTATGTTGGCAGCAGCCTCTCTATGTTAGTGAAGAGTCTGATGGCCTTAAGATAGAAGCTGTTTTTCATTCTCTCGGTCCCAGCTTTGATGCACCTGTACTGACCTCACCTTCTGGATGATAGCCTCTGGAGAGCCTTGCCTTTGAGGGTAGTGCAGATGCAGTACCAGGCGATGATACAGCCCAACAGGAAGCTCTCGATTCTGCATCTGTAAATGTTTGTGAGAGTTTTAGGTGACACGCTAAATTTCTTCAGCCTCCTGAGGTTGAAGAGGCTCTGTTGCGCTTTCTTCACAACGCTGACTGTGTGGGTGGACCATTTCAGTTTGTCCGTGATGTGTACGCCAAGGAACTTTCCACATTACTGTCCCGTCGATATGGATAGGGGGGGGTGCTCCCTCTGCTGTTTCCTGAAGTCCACGATCATCTCCTTTGTTTTGTTGATGTTGAGTGAGTTTTCCTGACCACACTCCGAGTGCCCTCACCTCCTCCCTGTAGGCTGTCTCGTCGTTGTTGGTTATCAAGCCCATTACTGTTGTGTCGTCTGCAAACTTGATTGAATTGGCGGCGTGCATGGCCACACAGTCATGGGTGAACAGGGAGTACAGGAGGGGGCTGAGCATGCACTCTTGTGGGGCCTTAGTGTAAAGGATCAGCAAAGTGGAGATGTTTCCTATCTTCAACACCTGGGGGCGGCCCGTCAGGAAGTCCAGGACCCAATTGCACATGGCGGGGTTGAGACCCAGGGCCTCAAGCTTAATGATGAGCTTGGAGGGTACTATGGTGTTGAATGCTGAGCTGTAGTCAATGAACAGCATTCTTACATAGGTATTCCTCTTGTCCAGATGGGATAGGGCAATGTGCAGTGTGATGGCAATTGCATCTAGGGTGGCAGGTAAGGTGAGGTGATTTGATCCTTGACTAGTCTCTCAAAGCACTTCATGATGACTTCTGCTGCGATAGTCATTTAGTTCAGTTATCTTTGGTACAGGAACACTGGTGGCCATCTTGTAGTATGTGGGACAGCAGACAGGGATAGGGAGCGATTGAATATGTCCGTAAACACACCAGCCAGCTGGTCTGCGCATGCTCTGAGGAAGCGGCTAGGGATGCCGTCTGGGCCAGCAGCCTTGCAAGGGTTAACACGTTTAAATGTCTTACTCACCTCGGCCACAGAGAAGGAGGGGAACCGCAGTCCTTGGTAGCAGGCCGCGTCGGTGGCACTGTATTATCCTCAAAGCGGGCAAAGGTGTTTAGCGAGTCTGGGAGCAAGACGTCGGTGTCCGTGACGTGGGTGGTTATTTTTGTTGTCCGTAATTGCCTGTAGACCCTGCCACATATGTCTTGTGTCTGGGCAGTTGAATTGCGACTCCATTTTGTCCCTATACCGGCATTTCGCTTGATTGATTGCCTTGCGGAGGGAATAACTACACTGTTTATATTCTGACATATTCCCCGACCTCTTTCCATTGTTGAATACGGTGGTTCGCGCTTTTAGTTTTGCACGAATGCCGCAGTCTATCCACATTTCTGGTTGGGGTAGGTTTTAATAGTCACAGTGGGTACATCTCCAATGCAATTCCTAATAAACTCACCTCATAGAGTCAGCGTATAAATCAATGTTATTGTCTGAGGCTTTCCGGAACATTTTCCAGTCCACGTGATCAAAACAATCTTGAAGGGTGCATTCGGACCAGCATTGAATGGTTATAGTCACGGGTACATCCTGTTTGAGTTTCTGCCTATAGGACGGTACGAGCATGATGGAGTTGTGGTCGGAATTGCCGAAGGGAGGGCGGGGGAGGGCCTTGTATGCATCGCGGAAGTTAGAGTAGCAGAGTCAATGTACTGATAGAATTTAGGTAGCCTAGTTCTCAAATTAGCTTTGTTAAAATCCCCAGCTACAATAAATGCAGCCTCAGGACATACGGTTTCTATAGAGTCCAGTGAAGTTCTTCCAGGGCCATCGAGGTATTGGCTATGACTATAATCAAAGATATTATCTCCCCAAAAAATTGCGGTTGGCATTTGATTGCAAGGAATTCTAGGTCAATGGTTTGGTAGGTTTTCGTCGGCACAGTGGGAGCATCCCCCCCTATACACTCTCAGATGAACACAGTCACCATGTCAGTGCATATGTCAATGTTATTCTCAGAGGCAACCCAGAACATGTCCCATTCCGCATGATCAAAACAAGCATAGATTCCGATTGGTCAGACCAGCGCTGAACAGTCCTTACCATGGGTACTTCCTGTTTGAGTTTCTGCCTATAGGAAGCGAGGAGCAGGATGAAGGCGTGATCTGATTTGCCGAAGGGAGGGCAGGGGAGGGCCTTGTAGCCGTTCCGGAAGGGAGAGTAGCAATGGTAGCGTTTTCCTAAGATTTGCTTTATTAAAGTCCCCAGCTACAATAAATGCAGCCTTAGGATAAGCTGTTTCCAGTTTGCACAAAGTACAGTGTAGTTCCTTGAGAGCCATCATGGTATCGGCTTGAGGGGGAACATACACAGAGTACAGTATTTTTGTTCACCCGACCTAGAATACCACAATCAAATGCCAACCACATTACCTCTTTAGAGAATTCTCTTCGGTCATCGTCAGGATGACAGAAGAGCATTCCTGTACGTAACCATAATCACGCCATGAGTAGTTAATCATGAAACATACCTCCCCCTTTCTTTTTTCCAGAGAATTCTTTATTGCTGTCTGCGCAATATACTGAGAACCCAGCTGGCTGTATGGACGGGGACATTATATCCGGAGAGAGAGACACGATTCCGTGAAACAGAGTATGTTACAGTCCCTGATGTCTCTCTGGAAGGAGATTCTCGCCTTGAGCTTGTCTACTTTATTGTCCAGGGCCTGAACATTAGCGAGTAATATACTGATAAGCATTGGATGGGATGCACGCCTCCTGAGTCAGTCTTGGAGCGGTCTCTGGGATAAGTGGAATTGCCTTGGGGGGTACTAACAAATGGTCCAATTCAGGAAAGTTGTATTTCTTGTAGAAATTCTAATCTCCAAACTTTCTTTCTGGCTGTAATTAATAATGCAAAGGACGTTCTGAGCTAATAATGTGAGAAATAATACACAAAAAACGAAATACTGCAAAGTTGCTTAGGCGCCATGAACAGGGCGACCATGTCTATCAGCGCCATTTTGTTAGGTTCGGCCCTCTCAAGTCTCGTAGATCAATGCACTGCTCTCTTTTTATTTATAAGGCCATCTTGTGCAAACTTCCGCCATACCTTACTCCATTGTTAACTTCTTAGGGAGCGGCAGCAGAGGTGATGGTTTTGGAGAGTCTGGCGTGCCAGAAAATAGGATATGCACATAATTATAGGAAACACTGAAGTTTCTAAAAGTGTTAAAATAATGTCTGTGTATAACAGAACTGATATAGCAGGCGAATACCCCGAGGAATTTCTGTCCAGAATTTTTTTGTTGTTGTGACTTTTCCTCTGTTTGAAAGTCTTCCTATTGAATTACATGGGATCCAGCTCCTAGATTGCAGTACCCATGGCTTCCACTAGATGTCAGTCTCTGGACAGTGTTTGGAGGCTTTAGCACTAAGCAGAACAGATAGGAAGATGAAATAGTCAAAGGACCTCATGTAGTGGCTTCCTTTCGTTTTACCATAGCCACTGCCCTAGCATGAAGCGGGGTTGTTCGTACGCACACAGTCCACACTCAAGTTCTCCAAACGTCCAAAACATTCACTGAGATCCAGGGATATGGTGCAACAAAAAGGGTTTATTCTTCTTGTATCTAACAAAAATTATTCTCCAATCAACTTAAAGCAGATATTACTTGAAACGGAAAAATACATAATATGATCTGTTTGTATGGTCAAAAAACTATACCGCTCCCACGTCTAGCTAGGACTCTTCCTGAAGGCCCAACTTCCTGCCTTTATCCTCACACACTTCCTAACACACTTACCACAGTACAATGAATGGGCAAGAGGGGGGGCCAGAAACTAAGAAACTAACAAATAAATACATCTCAATCAGGTAAATATAAATCATAAAGGTACGTACCTAATATTTCATTATATACATATACAATATTTAATCATATTTACACAAACGTACATGGAGCTCTGTATGTTCTGTCCTTTATACAAATCTGTCCAAATCGGCTCTAACATACCGGCCCCTAATTGTTAACTGCGCTGAATGCACAACAATTACCTAATATTCAAACATAGAGCCAATACACAAAACATTCCATACCAGAGCACTATTACAGTTCATAGCTATATACAAATATACAAAGTCCCGTATAGGATAAGAGTCCATAGATCTCAGTCGGAGTTCAGGTGTTCAACTTCCAAAAATGTAAAAAGTTTGACGTTCAAAAATGTATGACTACGAAAAATAATGTAAGAGTACGACATCAAGGAATCAGAGGTGCACGTGATTCAAAGATGGAGCACTGTGTATGTATGTATGTATCAGTGTGTCTCACTCTGCCGCCTCAAGGAGCAGACAGAGTTTATTGATAGGTCTCTGTAGGACGTTGGTCTTGGTCTTAACCATGACGCTCCGGACAAGACCATTAGCCCCTGGCAAAGCCTCCACCACACGCCCCATTAGCCAAGAGTTCCTTGGGGCGGTGTCATCGACTATGACAACAAGGTCACCAGGACTGAAGTTTCTCTTAGTTTTGTTCCACTTGTTCCGCTCCTGCATAAGTGGAAGATACTCCCTGATCCATCTCTTCCAGAAGAGGTCAGTGATATATTGTACTTGCTTCCATCTCCTTCGTGAGTATAGGTCACTTCTCTGGAATAGTCCTGGTGGCAGGACTGGCTTTGCTTTCAGATTAAGCAGATGGTTCGAGTCAGGGTTCTAGATCATTAGGGTCATTTGTTACTGTTGTGATTGGTCTGTCATTCATAATCGCCTCAACTTCACACAAGGCTGTCTGCAAAGCCTCATCATCCAGTACTTGCTCTTTAAGGACTGAATAGAGGACATTTTTTTACCAGTCGGATCAACCTCCCCCCATGGTGGGCTCCAGAGGGAGGGTTGAATGACCATGTCACTCCTTCCTTCAGTAATTCATTTTGAATCTTGTTGTGATCCAGCTCTTTCAGAGCTTTTCCTAGCTCTCGGTGTGCTCCAACAAAGTTGGTGCCATTGTCTGTTCTGATACTTGTTACTGGGCCCCTTCGACAGATGAACCTGCGCAGGGCATTGATGCAGGAATCTGTATCCAGATAACTAGCAACTTCTAGATGGACAGCCCGACTCACAAGGCAAGTAAAGATCACACCATACCGCTTCACATGAACGCGGCCTCGCTTCACCTCTATGGGGCCGAAGTAATCTATGCCCACATGGGTGAAAGGCGGCAAATCAGGTGACACCCGATCTTGTGGCAGGTCGGCCATCTTCTGTTCTCCAGCTCTAGCTTGCATCCGCCTGCAGAAGACACAGCTCTTAAGGATCTTCCTTGCTAAGGAGTTGGCACAGGGTATCCAATATCGCTGGCGAAGTCTAGAAAGCATGTGACCTCTCCCAGAGTGGCCAACCTGCTCATGGATGTGGAGTAAGATCAGTCTGGAGATGTAGGAGTCTTTGGGCAGGATCATAGGATTCTTTAGTTCCGTAGGCATAGCAGCTTTGCTTAACCTTCCTCCTACTCTCAGAATGCCATTGTCAACAATTGGATCAAGCTTACAGATTGAGCCACTTCTCTTGGCACATTGTTTTCCTTTCACAACGAGTGCAATTTCTTGTTTAAAGTGCTGTCGTTGCTCAAATTGAATAATGACCTTTTCTGCTTCATCTAGGTCATCCACAGACAGATTTTCCTTTCCAAACGTCAGTTTGAACTTGTCAATTTGTTCCTTCAGTGAGTTTGTTAAACTCTGATCGAATCCTGGATCAGTTTGTGTGAGAACTTTCCTTTTCTGGCTTAACTGTCGAAGAAGTCTCTTCAGTTTCAGCATCCAGGCAACTGCTTTCTTCAAGCTGTTCCATGTTGAATAGTACTCAATCAGCTTGCTGGTCGGACGCTTTTCTTCCACACTTGTACTGTTTACGATTATGTCTTTTCTCACCTCTGGATCATCCGGAGGGATGGAGCCCAGCTCCTCTGGGACTTTCGGCCATTGCATTTCTTCTTTCTCCAGGAATTCTGGTCCTTTGCGCCATCTCTTCGAGTTCAGGAAAGTTTCAACATGTAATCCTCTTGAAGCATCGTCGGCTGGGTTGTGTTTGGAGTTCAAATACCTCCATCTGGAGCTCCAACCTTAACATCCTGTCCACTCGCACTGCCAATGTTGCTGCGGCAAGTTCCAGTCTGGGGATCGTCATCTGCTTGAGTGGAGTCACTCTTGATTTTCCCAGTATGAATGCGATGTGGACCTTTTCCATACCGTTTGTGAACCTTAGGTAGCTTGCCGTGCCATAACCTTGTTCACTTGCGTCACCGAAGTGATGCAGCTGTGCAGTCTTGACTTGACCAAAGTTCTCAGGCATCATACATCTGTCAATCTGGAATCTGGACAGTTGGTCCAGTTCTGAGAGCCATCTCTTCCATGAAGTAGAGTGTTCTTCGGGGATGACTTCATCCCATCCACACTTTAGCTTACAGAGAGCTTGAAGAATTTGCTTTGCCTTTAATACGAATGGGGCGAGGAAACCTAATGGATCATAAATAGAGCTAACAGTTGAGAGAATACCTCTTCTTGTAAGGGGTCTGTTCTTGACAGTGACTCGGAAGGTAAACGCATCACTTTCAATGTTCCATCGGATTCCAAGTGCCCTTTCAACAGGCAGCTTCTCTCTGTCCAGGTCCAGTTCTTTTATCTGCTTGGCTTTGTGTTCATCAGGGATAGAAGCCAGCACGGCGCGGCTGTTGCTGACCCACTTGGTCAATTTGAACCCACCCTGAGAGCACACATCCCTGAGTTTTTTTGTGAGAGCTATGGCTTGTTCTTCTGTGGCCACTGACTTGAGGCAGTCATCAACATAGAAGTTGGACTTGACTGTTTGAATCACCTCTTCATCGTACCTCTCACAGTTGTCTTCTGCAGTCATTCGCAGTGCAAAGTTTGCACAACTTGGAGAGGATATAGCACCAAAAAGATGTACCGTCATTCTGTACTCCTCCAATCTTTTGTTAGTATCACCATCTGGCCACCATAGGAATCGCAGGAAGTCTAAGTCTTTTTCATGGACACGTACTTGATGGAACATTCCTTCGATATCTGCCATCATGGCAATGTGCTCTTGCCGAAATCTTAGCAAGACTCCTATAAGTGTGTTTGCCAGGTCAGGGCCTTGAAGGAGTTCACTGTTGAGAGATGTACCTTTATAGGATGATGAACAGTCAAACACCACTCGTATTGTTCCTTTGCGCTTATGGTGAACGCCATGGTGTGGTATATACCATACCTTGCCCTTTTCTCTGGAGAGATGTTCTTGTGGTACCTTCTCGGCATAACCTTTTGTTATCATCTCTTCCATGAAGCCTTTGTACTCTGCAGCGTAACCTTCGTCCTTCTTGAACCTCCTGGTAATATTTAGGGCCCGCTGTTCTGCTATGTCATGATTGTTTGGCAGGACTACATCTTTGTTGCGAAAGGGCAACGGTAAGTAGTAGTGACAGTCTTTGAGGGTTATGGAGCTTGATACTATCTCCCTAAACTTACGATCCTCAGCTGACATCTCACTTCTCTCTTCATACTCTCTCTCAGGGAAGTCATGGTTGTACTGATTTACAAGTAGAACCCCCAGGTCAGCCATTGTGATACGATTGGCCATCACCGTAGGACGCCCAAATTCTTTTGCCAAGGTACAATTGTTAAGAGGACCATTCATCACCCATCCAAAGAGGGTTTTCACTGCATACGGTCCGTTGCCTTGGCTATTTATGATTTGCCAGGGTTCCATTGCCTTTGGAGCATTTACACCAATCAGGAGTTCGACATCGGCATCAATCTCCTTCAACTGAACCTCTTTCAGGTATGGCCACCTTTGAGATCTTTCTGAGTGGGAATGTTCTCTCTTGTCACTGGGATCTTATTCTGGGTGTAGACCTTTGGCAATGCAAGAAATGTGTCGCCTTCCACATTGCCAATCTCTAATCCAGATATCTCAAAGCTCTTGGTAGGACTCTCCTGCCCCATTGTGCGTAGCAGAATTTCAGTCTCACTGCCTTTAGCTTTCAGCTGCCTCATGAGTCTCTCCGTACAAAATGTTGCTGAGCTACCAGAATCGAGGAACGCATAGGTTAACACAGACTTGTTTCCATTTGCCATCTTTACTTGAACTGGCACAATTGCAAGTGCGCAATCTGTACCGGCCCCGGTATCTTCACCAGTTTCCAGTGAAACAAGAGCACTGCTGACAGTCTCCTCGCTTTACTGCTACACCACTCATATCTGCCTTTTGAGATATAAATCTCTCTCTTCCTTCAATGTGCAGGATAGTGGGGTGCTTTCTTTGACAGCGCTGACAGGTCATCCTTCTTTTACATTCTTTGCTTATGTGTCCTCTCGTCAAACAGCCAAAACAAAGGCCTTTTGATCTCAGAAACTCAACCTTGGATTCATGTGGCTGTGCTTTCACCTGTTGGCAGTCAACCAATAAATGCTCACCAGCACAAAATACGCATGAGATACTGGGAGCATCAGAAGGGTAGGAGCCTTGTCTCTTTACCTTGGATGTTTGCTCTTTTAGAGGTTTTTCAGAGTCGCAATCTGCCACTACAGCTACTGCAGTGGCAAAGCTGCTTCCCCTACTCTTGGACTTTAACTGCTGTTTAAAATCAGCTGCTGTTTTGGTTTTTAAAACCTTTTGTTGGACAGGGGATCTTGAATATCTCCATACAACGGATCCTGTAGTATTTTGGCCTGTTTTTCCATGAACTTCACAAGGTCACTGAACTGGGCCCTCAGGTGGCTTCGCTCTAAGATATCACATGCTGTAGACCTCCATTTTTCCCTTAGTTTGTAGGGAAGTTTTGACATAATCAACTTTATGTTGGAGGGAAGATTAAGCTCTTCCATGTTCTGTAGGTCTTGCATAGCGTTACAGCAACCTCTTAGATAGAGTGCATAGCCACCCAGTCCTTTTCCATCATCCGGTTTGATGTTTGTCCAGTTCCAAGCCTTTTCCATGTAAGCAGTGGTGACTTTGATTTCATTGCCAAAATGTTCCTTTAACAACCTCTTAGCCTCTGCATAGCCTCTTCTGGCTTCCATATGCAGACAACTACGGACCAGATCCTTGGGCTGACCAGAGGTGTACTGTTCCAGGTAATAGAGTCTATCCTGGTGACTGCTTGTCTTTTCTTCTATACCATGCTCAAATGCACGCATGAATGGCCTAAAGTTTAGAGGATCCCCGTCAAAAACATAGGTATCTCCCTAACAGGAAGTGTGGCCTGTTTGTGCTGTAGTACAAGGAGGTCAGCAATTTCATTCTGCCTTTGCATGACAGTAGAGAGGTTATCATGGCTGGTATTATGGCTGAGACCCGCAGTGTTGATTCTGTGTTGATTGCTAGACCTTGCTGTTGGCTGCTGAAGGGTGTGGTTTACGACTGTTTTCTGAATAGGTTTTGATGACTTTGTTGTCGGTTGTTGTAAAACTCTTTGTAATGGGGTCTTTGGAACTGCACCTAATGCAGCAAACTCAACAGGTGATGGTTCAGGTTCCTCGTAGACCTCAGGTTCCTGGTTCTCAAAATAAGAGTTCATTCCATCTTCTTGGCTTAGTAAATGGGCTGCCACAGCATGGGATTGAGAAGTTGACTCAACACTCTCCAGGACCTTCAGTTTGGCATTATATGCTGCCATTTCTGTTTCCAGTGCCATTTTTTCCATCCTAGCATTCAGTTGAGCTTTCTGTTGTTCCAATGCATGCTTGTCCTGTAATGATGCTTGGCGAGCTAGTAGAGCTGCTCGTTCTGCCTCAATTTTTAGGCGTGCAGAGGACACTGAGGAAGCAGCCTTAGAATACTTTGTTTTACTTGATGTTTTTGACACATTGGAAATGCTGTTGTGTGGTTCAATGAGCGTTTGTGGCTCAATGTCAGCCTTTTTCCATATTTCCACCTCTTTCAGGAAATGTTCATAAGTCCTCATTCTTGGTTGATAATAGTTGCTCTCATTTTCCTGTTCCTCTTCTGTGACTAGCTCTAGCACAGATTCATGAGCATTCTTAAAGTCATTGAGAACCTCAAATGCTTCGAGGCCCTCATTCACAGTTTCAACGTTTCCTCCTCCAACCAGAAGGACTTTTATTTCATTCATTTTGCGTGTACACACTCCAAGTTTGCCTCTCCGGGCTGCATAGAGTGAATTTAAATGCTCCTCTGCCCTCTCCAGTGGGGTCTTATTTGGGATTTCATCCGCCATCATTCACTTTTAATTCACTCAACACAGTTGTTGGTTTGATTGTTAAACGCCATGCCCCTTTAGACCTTTAAACACAGTCATCCATTTCAGCATATTGAACATGTGCAAGTTCAGCATTTTAGATGCGTTTTAAACAGTTCATCCCATCATAAGTTTTGTCCCCTTTAATGAAGTTTAAACACGCAGTATCTTTAGATCCTTTAGTTGCGCTCTTTTGACGCATTGCATTTCCACGTTAAGCCAAATATTAGACATATGATTAGGCTCCAATGTGCATAGGATCTCAGTCTTTCCAAACTTAAACTTCTTATTGTTTTCACAGCGCTGTATTTTGGATTCGATTCCCAAGTTTATCAGGCGTTCTAATTATAAGCACATTTGCGCTTCAATAATATGCATGATCAAACGATTGCATTGAACAGAGCAGCTCATTCATTCGCAGTGGTTACTCACAGCTGGCGAATTCTAGGAGTTCAAGTCCTTCCAAGAAAGCTGTCCTTATGGTCCGAATGCAATGACAAATTGAACAGTATCCAGCGTGTGTCCGAACCGGAGATTTCCTTCCGATAGTAATCCTTTACGGAGTTTTTTGACTTGATTGTAGTGGCTTCCTTTCGTTTTACCATAGCCACTGCCCTAGCATGAAGCGGGGTTGTTCGTACGCACACAGTCCACACTCAAGTTCTCCAAACGTCCAAAACATTCACTGAGATCCAGGGATATGGTGCAACAAAAAGGGTTTATTCTTCTTGTATCTAACAAAAATTATTCTCCAATCAACTTAAAGCAGATATTACTTGAAACGGAAAAATACATAATATGATCTGTTTGTATGGTCAAAAAACTATACCGCTCCCACGTCTAGCTAGGACTCTTCCTGAAGGCCCAACTTCCTGCCTTTATCCTCACACACTTCCTAACACACTTACCACAGTACAATGAATGGGCAAGAGGGGGGGGGCCAGAAACTAAGTTACACTAACAACAAATAAATACATCTCAATCAGGTAAATATAAATCATAAAGGTACGTACCTAATATTTCATTATATACATATACAATATTTAATCATATTTACACAAACGTACATGGAGCTCTGTATGTTCTGTCCTTTATACAAATCTGTCCAAATCGGCTCTAACACCTCAGATGTCAACAACTTTTCCCGGGCGCGAGACCGTGAGCGCGCCGCCCCACTTTATTTTCCTTTTATATCGTTTATGGTATCATCCGAGTGAAATATTATCGTTAATATTCATAAAAGGATAGCTAAGGATGCATTATAAATGATCTTTGATTTGTTTCGGAAAAGTTGATGGGTATATTTGAACGCGTTCTCTTCACTGTACAACGGGTGACTCGACGGTGGATTTGATGAACATAACGCGCCAACCAAACTGAGATTTATAGATATAATAAATGACTTTTTCTAACAAAAGAAGCATGTGTGCAGTGCCCACCATTGTGGGCTCAATAACCCAAATGTTTTACTTAACAATGTTAACAGGACATTTTCCAAAAAGTATGGATATCAGCTCGTGCTGCAACTTTATAAGGGCGGGGAGAGTATTGATCTTAATTACAGACCCATTTCAAGGCCTCCTTGTCTAGCTAAGATTGCTGAATCCTTGGTTAATGTACAGCTTTGCTCTTTTTTATTTGAGAAATGTTTAGGCCTAGGCATAGCATTATTACAGCAATCACTTTAGTTGTTAACCTCTCCAGGCACCGGGACAGTATTCGGAAGTTTGGAGAGTCTGGCGTGCCCAAAGTAAAATGCCTGCCACTCAGGCCCAGAAACTAGGATATGCACATAATTAGTACTATTGGATAGGAAACACTGAAGTTTCTAAAACTATTAAAATAATGTCTGAGTATAACAGAACTGATATAGCAGGCAAAAACCTGAGGAAATTCTGTCCGGAAAAATGTTTTTTTTTGTGACATGCCCTCACTTTCAATGCCTGCCTATTGGATTCTCTGTAAAATAGGACCCAGGTTGCAGTACCTATGGCTTCCACTAGATTTCAAGTGTTTAGACAAGGTTTCATGCGTTTATCATGGAAGAGAGCCGAACAGAAGAAGAATTTGTAAGAGGAGTGACCAAGTCACTTCAGTTTTTGGTGCGCGAGACCGTGTGCGCGTTCCTCTTTATTTTCCTTTTCTATCGTTTAGGATACTATCCGTGTGAAATATAATCGTTAATATGCATAAAAGTATACCTAAGGATACATTATAAATGATGTTTGATTTGTTTTGGCAAAGTTGATATGTATAATTTGAACGCTTTCTCTTCACTGTACAATGGGCGAGTAGACTGTCGATTTTCTGAACATAACGCGGCAACCAAACTGAGATTTATGGATATAAACACTTCGGAGTGCCTTCGGAGTGCCCTCAGCAGAAGATAAAAGGTAAGCGATTTATTTTAGCTCTTATATGGGTTTTGTGAGACCCGCGCTGGTTATGGATTTATGCTAATGCATAAAAATATGTGAGGTGCTATCTTCAAACAATCAAATGTTGTGCTTTCGCCGTAAAGCCTTTATGAAATCTGACAACGCTGTGATATTGCCAAGACTCTAAGCTTTTGATGACTATGCAACACTTGTATATTGATGAATGTTTTATAAATCAACTTTTTGATTTTGAATTTGGTGCCTTACATTTCTCCGGGTAGTGTTGGGAATGGGGCGCTAGAACTCAGGACATCGTGATTGATGGGGTTAAGTCAGAATTTCTTGAAGCATATGAAGGTGTTGCGCAGGGTTCAATACTAGAACCTGTTCTTTTCACTATAAATGTTATTGGTCAATCTGTAAAAATAATACATAATCTATTTGCGGCTGATACTATTGTACGCAATTTCCCCATCTGCTGACCTGGCTGTGACAAGACTACAGTCCGATTTTGCAGTTGTGCAGGAAGTCCTTACGAATTAAAAATTTGTATTTAATACGGGCAAAATACATGTTGTTTTCAAGCTCTAGTAAGATTGTCTCAATTGCATTCTCTTTACTCATCGGATGGTTAAATAATCGAACAACTGCATACAAATACCTTGGTATTTATTGTTTAAAAAAAACATACGACTGAGCTTGTTAATAACCTAAGATTTAAAGTGGGCCTTCTTTTTATAGAAACAGATCTGGTCTCTCTCTAGTCAGCAGGAAGCAGATTGTGCAGGCAACCCTTCTACACGTTCTTGATTATGTGTCTGTTTTTTATGATTGTGTTTTGCTTTTCGTGTATGGTGTTGTACTGTGTAGTTTGATGTGTATATTGTATTTTGATGTGTATTGTGCTATACAACGCTCATCTAAAAGGGACCTTAAAATGTTCAATAAAAACCTTGAGGCTTTTTAAAAAGATCAATTGAGAAAATTAATTCACAGTAAAAAATAAATAATAATAACTTAGTCACATTGACATCAATGCATGACATTGACTACAGTCAAAGTTAATTATGCCTCACACAGAGCAGCATAGATGGAACATGGATAAACATTGAACAGAGAAGGCATTTATAATCTCAGGAGAGGACCACTAGGGTGCACGCCTGGTCTTTAGCAAGTGACTACTCATAACACTCACTGTTATATATGTTGGCCTTGGCTCGGAGAAGCAGTTTAAGACACTCTGTTCTGTTGTGCAGACAACAGTAATGCAATGCACTGTTTCCCCTGGCAGTCTGGACATCCAGATTGTTGCTGTAACAAAATCAAAACACAACACAGTTATACTCATACAATATACTGGGATATAAAGCTTTGACATGTTAGACTGACTAAGAACAACACAGGAGCCACTGTCTGACAGATCCATGATGAATAACAACTATCTACTCGGCATGTTTGGCTAACATCCTTGACATGGTGACATAACTTAGTAGACATGCAGTAAATATAATCTATGCGCCAGTCTTATCTGGTGTCCTGTGTGGACTTAAGTATTTCTCTCTCGCTCGCTCGGCCTGAGGCAATGCCTCCCTGGCTACCTGACCTGATGACTCTTGTCTGTCCCTGTCCCCAGTCTACCTGGTCATGCTGCTGCTTCAGTTTCAACTGTTCTGCCTGCCGCTATGGAACCGTGACCTGTTCACCGGACGTGATACCTGGTCCCGAGCCCGCTGCACTTGACCCACTTTGACCCACTCCCCACCTCACCTGTTGTCTCGACCTCTGAATGCTCAGCTATGAAAGGCCAACTGACATTTACTCCTTGCAACCAATATAATGTTATATCCTGTATATGGGGGATAAAACCAACCCAGCTCTGCAGATTTAGCTGCGAAGAGACAATCATTAGATCACTTGTTTCGGTACTGCCCATTTGTTGCTTTATTTTTGGTCGCAGGTGGCAAAAATTGCAACACTTACTTGGAGTTAAATCAAAATAGCACTGCCAGGTGAATTTGAAATGTCAGTCAAATTGATCAATAAAATATAAAAAAAAAAAATCTTTAACTTCTTTGGGAGCAGTGCATGAGGTGACCGTTTTGGAGAGCCTGGCGTGCCCAAAGTAAAATGCCTCCCATTCAGGCCCAGAAAATAGGATATGCATATATTTAGTACCATTGGATAGAAATTTTCCAAAACTGTTAACCATTTGTCTGTGAGTGAAACAGAACGCATATGGCAGGCAAAACCCCGAGGAATTTCTGTCCTGGAAAAAGTGATTGACACATTGCTCATTTGGGAACCCCTCCCTATTGAAAATGACCATATAAAGGCATATGAATGCAGTACACGTCGCTTCCTTATGATGTCATGATGATGGTGTATTTCTTTCATTTTGGATGAATTAGACGAGAGAAAACGACCAAACAAGTGGGTCCCCTCTTGATGACAACAGTACCCAGCGCGCGCGCGCACGAGAAGTCACGGAGTGTCTTTTTTACCGTCGTTATCGATCAGTTTATATTCCGGCTGATTTATAATAGTAAATATACGTAAAAGTGTTCCTAAGGATACATTTAAAACTATGTTTGATTGTTCTTGGACAAGTTTATAGGTATAAGATGAACGAGTTCGCGCCGCGTTTCAATGGACTAGTGGAGGCTGTCGTTTCTGATTATAACGCGCGAACCAAATGGAGGATTTATGGATAAAATACGTTACTTTTTGAACAAAAGAACCATGGATTGTCTTCGTTGGACACTTAGGATGACCTCAGCAGAAGTTCTTCAACAGGTAATTGATTTGTTTTCGCTGTGAAATGTGTTGTGTGTGCCATGATGGCTAATCGATACATGGCTATTGGAAAAATATGTGAGGTGCTAGCCTCAAACAATGAAATGTGCTGCTTTACCGTAAAGCCTTTTGAAATCTGACAACGCTGTGATATTGCCAAGAAACAGAGCTTTTGATGAGTATGGAACACTTGTATATTGGTGGATGTTTAATAATTCAACTTCGGGATTTTGAATTTGGCGCTTTACATTTTCCCTGGTAGTGTCGGGACGAGCCCGCTAGCGCCCCACTGGGCCCCAATAAGTTAAATTAATTTACAATCTGTAGAAACCAGGAGAATAGAAATGTTCAGAACTTTTGTGAAACAGCACAGTGGAAAATACACTATGTGGACACCCCAGGAGAACACTACTTGCCCGAATGCATAGTGCCAACTGTAAAGTTCGGTGGAGGAGGAATAATGGTCTGGGGCAGTTTTTCATGGTTCGGGCTAGGCCCCTAAGTTCCAGTGAAGGGAAATCTTAATACTACAGCATACAATGACATTCTAGACGATTCTGTGCTTCCAACTTTGTGGCAACTGTTTGGGGAAGGCCCTTTCCCGTATCAGCATGACAATGCCCCTGTGCACAAAGTGAGGTCCATACGGAAACGGTTTTCGTCAAGATCAGTGTGGAAGAACTTGGCTGGCCTGCACAGGGCCCTGACCTCAACCCCATTGAACACCTTTGGGATGAATTGGAACGCCGACTGCAAGCCAGGCCTAATCGCCCAACATCAGTGCTCAACCTCACTAATGCTCTTGCGGCTGAATGGAAGCAAGTCCCCGCAGCAATGTTCCAACATCTAGTGGAAAGCCTTAACAGTTATAGCAACAAAGTGGGGATATGGTCTGCAGCTTATCATGAGATACTCTACCTCAGGCGAGCAAAACCTCAAGACTTCCTTAGCTTTTGTGCACCAGCTGTTGTTTACAAATATACATAGACTGCCACCCCTTGTCTTACCAGAGGCTACTGTTCTATCCTACCGATAGTCTAACTCGCCAGCTGTATGTTATTCATTTCGTCGTTCAGCCACGACATGGTGACACATAAGATATTACAGTTTTTAATGTCCATTTGGTAGGATACATGCGCTTGTAATTTGTTTATTTTTCAATTACTGTATGTTGGCTAATAGGACCGTTGGTAAAGGCAAATTACCCACTCGCCGCCGCCGGATCCTTACATTCTTGAAAATGGCGCCCCGACAGAGATGGTCGCCTCGCTTTGCGTTCTTAGGAAACTATGCAGTATTTTCTTTTTTTATGTATTAGATCTTACATTTTTATCCCAGAAAATCTTAAGTCTTATTACATACAGCCGGGAAGAACTATTGGATATAAAGAGCAACGTCAACTTACCAACATTACGACCAGGAATAAGACTTTCCCGAAGCAAATCCTCTATTTGGACCCCCACCCAGGACAATGGATCAGATCCCAGTAGGCAACCCAAAAGAACGGCGCCACAGAATGGGTAGACGGAGCGGTATTCTGGTCAGGCTCCGTAAACGGGCACATCGCTCACCGCTCTCGAGTACACTACTTGCCAATGTCCAGTCTCTTGACAACAAGATAGACGAAATTCAAGCAAGGGTTGCCGTCCAGATAGAAATCAGAGATTGTAACATTCTCTGCTTCACGGAAACATGGCTCACTCGGGATATGTTATCAGAGTTGGTACAGCCACCTGGTTTCTTCATGCATCGCGCCGACAGAAACAAACATCTCTCTGGTAAGAAGAAGGGCGGGGGTGTATGCCTTATGATTAACGAGTCGTGGTGTGATCATAACAACATACAGGAACTCAAGTCCTTTTGTTCACCTGACCTAGAATTCCTTACAATACAGACCGCATTATCGACCAAGAGAATTCTCTTCGATTATAAATCACAGCCGTGTACATCCCCCCACCAAGCAGACACGTCGACCACCCTGAAATAACTTCATTGGACATTGCAAACTGGAAACCATATATCCTGAGGCTGCATTTATTGTAGATGGGGATTTTAACAAAGCTAATCTGAAAACAAGGCTCCCTAAATTTTATCAGCATATCGAATGCGCGACCCGGGCTGGCAGCGTTCTGGATCATTGCTACTCTAACTTCCGCAACGCATACAAAGCCCTCCCTCGCCCTCCTTTTGGCAAATCTGACTACGACTCCATTTTGTTGCTCGCAGTCTATAGACAGAAACTAAAACAGGAAACGCCCGTGCTCAGGTCTGTTTAACGCGTGTCCAACCAATCTGATTCCATGCTTCAAGATTGCTTCGATCACGTGGACTGGGATATGTTCCGGATAGCCTCAGACAACAACATTGATGTATACGATGATTCGGTGAGCGAGTTTATTAGCAAGTGCATCGGTGATGTACCCACGGTGACTATTAAAACCTTCCCCAACCAGCAACTGTGGATTGATGGCAGCATTTGTGCAAAACTGAAAGTGCGATCCAATGCTTTTTATCATGGCAAGGTACCGCGGATATGGCTGGGACAGTGCTGGGGGAAAAGGCCAAAAAAACAACAAAGACAATGTCTTCATCAAACAACACTGTTTCACGAGATGATTTTTTTTTTTAAGTACTGGACATCTTTGTGACATCAAATGGACTTTGGTGGTCAAGATGTGTTGGTATCTGTACTGATGGCGCAAAAGCCATGACAGGGAAACATAGTGGAGTGGTAACGCGTGTGCAAGCAGTTGCTCTCGACGCCACTTGGGTACACTGCAACATCCACAGAGAGGCTCTTGCTGCCAAGGGAATGCCTGACAGCTTGAAATACGTTTTGGACACCACAGAGAAAATGGTTAACTTTGTTAAAGCAAGGCCCCTGAACTCTCGTGTATTTTGCAATGATATGGGCAGCGACCTTGTAACGCTTTTACAACATACAGAAGTGTGCTGGTTATCAAGGGGCAAAGTATTGACACTTTTCTTCTTATTTAGAGACTAGCTTAAAGTTTTCTTTACTGACCATAATTTTCACTTGTCTGACAGCTTGAATGATGATGAGTTTCTCACACGACTGGGCTATCTGGGTGATGTTTTTTCTCACTTGAATGATCTGAATCTAGGATTACAGGGACTCGCCGCAACTATATTTACTCAATGTGCGGGACAAAATTGAGGCTATGATTAAGAAGCTCTACTCTGTCTGCATTAACAAGGATAGCACACAGGTCTTTCCATCATTGTATGATTTTGTGTGTGCAAATGAACTCAAGCTTACGGACAATGTCAAATGTGATATAGTGAAGCACCCGAGTGAGTTGGGCAATTATGCAGGTACTTACCCGAAATGGATGACACAAACAACTAGATTCGTTATCCCTTTCATGCCCTGCCTCCAGTCCACCTACCGATATCTGAACAAGAGAGCCTCATCCAAAATGCAACCAGCATTTCTGTGAAAATTGAATTTAAAATCAGAAGCCACAGATTTCTGGATTGGGCTGCGCTCAGAGTATCCTGCCTTGGCAAATTGCGCTGTTAAGACACTGATGCCCTTTGCAACCACGTACCTATGTGAGAGTGGATTCTCGGCCCTCACTAGCATGAAAACTAAATACAGGCACAGACTGTGTGTGGAAAATGATTTACGACACTCTCCAATACAACCCAACATTGCAGAGTTATGAGCATCCTTTCAAGCACACCCTTCTCATCATCATATTGTGTGTGTGACAGGCTTACAATGATGGAGAAAAAAAAACATTTATGAGTGCGCTGTCCCTGGTGCTAGAGGGAGTATGCAGCTGGAGGTTGAATGTTTGAAGGGGTAGGGGATTATAAAAGTTTGGGAACCACTGCTCTACAGGAATGACGGAGTCCATCCTAATCATCTTGGCTCCTGGACTCTGTCCACGCATTTCAAGGCAGCGTTGAAACAATGACTTATCAATGACCCAAGACCAGCTCAGTTAATTTCTACCATTGTGACAATGAGTCGTCATAATTCTGCATCAAATGTACATTATCCTAGGGGCTTTGCCAGGCCCAACCAAGATGGCGTAGCAGTGCAGACGTGGTTTGTCGTCCTCTCGTTTACTTTTTGTATTTTTCGTCTTTTTTGTATATATATATATATATAAATACATTTTTCAATCTCTTTTCTATTTTTAAATTAAATATACCTTCCGGTAACCCGCCTCACTCAATGTAACACGGATCCACTATTTTTTCCCCCTAGACTTTATAGCCACCATCAGAAGATAAACAAACTAATTAGCCAGTTATTTTAGCCATTGCTAGCGGCCTTTACCTTCTCAACAGGCACCAACCGTTTGTCTAGCCTGGATAATACCTACCAGCCTCTGACAGTTTTTCTCCACTACATAGCCGGATTCCTGCCGTAAACCCCGGACGATTACTCCTGATCATCACAGCTAGCTAGCTGCCACAGAGTGATCTAGCTCCGAGGCTAGCCCTGAGATCATCCGGCTACCCAGCCGATGCCTCACGGACATGGCTTGAATCCACTACTCCACCGGCTACTTGCCGTAAGCTCTGGACCTTTGCAGCGGATCATCGCTGCTAGCTAGCTACTACCGAGTGGCTATAGTGGCTAATACCACTGCCCTGAAGCTAGCACAAGTTAGCCGCGAGCCAGGCGCATATCCCGGCTAGCAATGGAAATTACAACTACAATACCTCTTTTCGCCATCTGCCCGGAACCCTTTGTCGACACGACGCCCTTCCATCCGCTGTGCCCTCAACCGGCTGTTGCCGGACTTCGGAGCAGACGCTTCCACTCACCCCGGGAAAACTAACTTTAAACGCCGTGTCTCCCGCATGCTAGCGTAGATACGACTAGGCCACGGCTCCCCTGCCCCATCTATTGCTGTTCACTGGACCCTATGATCACTTGGCTACATAGCTGATATTCTGCTGGACTGTCATTTATCACGGTACTCCATGTTGATTATTATTATTTTATTTTTTTGTCTGGTCGGCCCTAGCCCTGTGTGTAGTTAACTGACCCTCTCTGCCCATTCATCGCCATTTTACCTGTTGTTGTTGTCCTAGCTGATTAGCTGTTGTTATCTTAGCTAGTTCTCCCAATTAACACCTGTGATTGCTTTGTCTCTCTCAAATGTCAATATGCCTTGTATACTGTTGTTTAGGATAGTTATCATTGTTTTAGTTTACAGTGGAGCCCCTAGTCCCACTCAACATGCCTCAGATACCTCTTTTGTCCCACCTCCCACACATGCGATGACCTCACCCAGTAGAACCAGCACATCCAGAGATGCAACCTCACTTATCATCACTCAGTGCCTGGGCTTACCTCCACAGTACCTGCACCCCACCATACCCCTGTCAGCACATTATGCCCTGAATCTATTCTATCACGCCCAGAAATCTGCTCCTTTTATTCTCTGTCCCCAACACACTAGATGACCTGTTGTAATAGCCTTTAGCCGTACCCTCATCCTATTCCTCCTCTGTTCCTCGGGTGATGTGGAGGTTAACCCAGGCCCTGCGTGTCCCCAGGCACTCTCATTTGTTAACTTCTGTAATCGAAAAAGCCTTGGTTCCATGCATGTTAACATCAGAAGCCTCCTCCCTAAGTTTGTTTTACTCACTGCTTTAGCACACTCCGCCAAACCCTGATGTCCTTGCCGTGTCTGAATTCTGGCTTAGGAAGGCCACCAAACATTCTGAGATTTCCATACCCAACTACAACATTTTCCGTCAAGATAGAATTGCCAAAGGGGGAGGAGTTAGCCTGCAAAGTTCTGTCATACTTTACAGGTCTATGCCCAAACAGTTCAAACTTCTAATTTAAAAAATGTATCCCTCCAGAAATAAGTCTCTCACTGTTGCCGCCTTTTATAGACCCCCCTCAGCTCCCAGTTGTGCCCTGGACACCATATGTGAATTGATTGCCCCCCATCTATCCTCAGAGTTTGTTCTGCTTGGTGACCTAAACTGGGATATGCTTAACACCCCGGCTGTCCTACAATCTAAGCTAGATGCCCTCAATCTCATAATCATCAAGGAACCCACAAGGTACAACCCTAAATCCGTAAACATGGGCACCCTCAGATGTTATCCTGACCAACTTGCCCTCCAAATACACCTCTGCTGTTTTCAATCAGGATCTCAGCGATCACTGCCTCATTGCCTGCATCCGCTTATGGGTCCGGTCAAGCGACCACCCCTCATCACTGTCAAAGCGCTCCCTAAAACACTTTTGCGAGCAGGCCTTTCTAATCCACCTGGCCCGGGTATCCTGGAAGGATATTGACCTCATCCCTTCAGTAGAGGATGCCTGGTCGTTCTTTAAAAGCATCTTAAATAAGCATGCCCCTTTCAAAAAATGTAGAACTAATCACTCCAGACCTGACTGCCCTTGACCAGCACAAAAACATCCTGTGGCGGACTGCAATAGCTTCGAATAGTCCCCATGATATGCAACTTTTCAGGGAAGTCAGGAAATCAAAGGCTAGCTTTTTCAAACAGAAATTTGCATCCTGCAGCTCTAACACCAAAAAGTTTTGGGACACTGTAAAGTCAATGGAGAACAAGAGCACTGAGGCTAGGTAACACGGTCACCACCGATAAATCCATGATAATCGAAAATTTCAATAAGCATCTCTCTACGGCTAGCCATGCTTTCCTCCTGGCTACCCCAACCGCAGCTACTTGCCCGAACCTCCCCAGCTTCTCCTTCACCAAATCAGGATAGCAGATGTTTTGAAAGAGCTGCAAAACCTGGACCTGTACAAATCAGCTGGGCTTGACAATCTGGACCCTCTCTTTCTAAAACTATCCGCCACCATTGTTGCGAACCCTTTTACCAGTCTGTTCAACCTCTCTTTCGTATCATCCGAGATCCCTAAACACTGGAAAGCTGCCACGGTCATCCCCCTCTTCAAAGGGGGGTGACACTCTAGACCCAAACTGCTATAGACCTATATCCAAGCTGTTATGGATTATATGTTTTATGACTAAATGTTTGTACTAGTAAGAAAATGCTAAGAATATTCCATTCTGAAAATGTATGCAATAGAGATAGGGTTATAAGACATTAGGTAATTCAATTGATGTGTGTGTGTGTCTAGAAATTAATATTGTGTGGAGAGTGGAACAGGATTGTACGACTTGCGAGAAGGAATCTGTGAGAACAAAGCATTCTTAGTTCTATCAGACATATGTGGGAGGCCTTCTGGTCCTTGGGACGGGAGGGACTGTTAGGAGCTGTCCAAGGTTGACTGATGTTGCAAAGATTGTGATAATGGCTGAATGTGTTCTGTGGGAAAATATTATCGAACCACAGGGTTCAATTCTTGGGCCGACTCTCTTCTCTGTATACATCAATGATGTCGCTCTTGCTGCGGGTGATTCCCCCTGATCCACCTCTACGCGGACGACACCATTCTGTATACTTCTGGCCCTTCTTTGGACACTGTGCTAACTAACCTCCAAACGAGCTTCAATGCCATACAGCACTCCTTCCGTGACCTCCAACTGCTCCTAAACGCTAGTAAAACCAAATGCATGCTTTACAACCGTTCATTGCCCGCACCCGCCCGCCCGACTAGCATCACTACCATGGACGGTTCTGACCTAGAATATGTGGACAACTACAAATATCTAGGTGTCTGGCTAGACAGTAAACTCTCCTTCCAGACTCATATTAAGCATCTCCAATCCATAATCAAATCTAGAATCGGCTTTCTATTTCGCATCAACGCCTCCTTCACTAAGCCTAGTAAAACTGACTATCCTACCGATCCTTGACTTCCGGCGATGTCATCTACAAAATAGCTTCCAATACTCTACTCAGCAAACTGGATGCACTCTAGCACAGTGCCATCCGTTTCGTTACCAAAGCCCCTTATACCACCCACCACTGCGACCTGTATGCTCTAGTTGGCTGGCCCTCGCTACATATCCGTCGCCAGACCCACTGGCTCCAGTTCATCTATAAGTCTATGCTAGGTAAAGCTCCGCCTTATCTCAGCTCACTGGTCACGATAACAACACCCACCCGTAGCACGCGCTCCAGCAGGTATATCTCACTGGTCATCCCCAAAGCCAACACCGCCTTTGGCCGCCTTTCCTTCCAGTTCTCTGCTGCCAGTGACTGGAACGAATTGCAAAAACCGCTGAAGCTTGAGACATATCTCCCTCACTAACTTTAAACACCAGTTATCTGAGCAGCTAACCGATCATTGCAGCTGTACATTGTCCATCTGTAAATAGCCCACCCAATCTAACTACCTCATCCCCATACTGTTTTTATTTACTTTTCTGCTCTTTTGCACACCAGGATCTCTGCTTGCACATCATCATCTGCTAAATTGTAATTTACCTCGCTACTATAGCCTATTTATTCCCAACCACCCCACGCCATTTGCACACACTGTAGACTTTCTTTTTTTTCTCTATTGTGTTATTGACTGTACGCTTGTTTATTACATGTATAACTCTGTGTTGTTGTTTGTGTCGCACTACTTTGCTTTATCTTGGCCAGGTCGCAGTTGTAAATGAGAACTTGTTCTCAACTAGCCTACCTGGTTAAATAAAGGCGAAATAAAATAAAACACAATTTATGTCCCTCTAATTGCCCTGAATACCTCTGTTGATCCTACAGCTATTGTGTGCAGTAATCATGAGCCTATGAACCAGAGTTATACGGTTTGCACTGAGACGGTGTGTCCTAGTAGGACGACCACTTTATGCAGCTCACCCTGCACTATCAGCTCCAATGTAAATAACATGAGTAAGTCTACCTCTGATAGCTCATATTAACACATGCAGCCTGATAAACAAGGTGCATGAAGTCAATAACTTGCTAGTAACAGTCAGAATATGAATGTCATCTATCTCTGAAACTCACTTAGATGATACAGTGGTAGCAATACATGGTTATAACATCTACCGAAAAGACAGAAATGCCAACGGGGGCGATGTTGCGGTCTATATTCAGAACCACATTCCTGTAAAGCTTAGAGACGATCTCATGTGAAATATTGTTGAAGTAATATGGCTACAGGTTCATCTGCCTCACCTTAAGCTCATTCTTGTGGGAAGCTGCTATAGACCACCAAATGCTAACAGTCAGAATATGGATAATATGTATGAAATGCATGTTTAATCAACAGAGAATAATATTTTCTGGATGATTTAAATATTGACTGGCTCTCATCAAGCTGTCCACTCAAGAAAAAACTTCAAACAATAACCAGTGCCTGCAACATGGTTTAGGTTAACAGTTAACCTACCAGGGTATTTACAAACAGCACAGGAATGAAATCATCAACATGTATTGATCACATCTTTAATAATGCTGCAGAAATTTGCTTTAAAGCAGTATCCAGATCCATAGGTTAGTGATCACAATATTGTAGCCATATCTAGGAAAACCAAAGTTGAATTCCGTAAAATCCGTGTGGAAGAGGTAAAAAAATTATTGTTGTCCATCAACAATGACAAGCTACCGGGGTCTGACAATCTGGATGGAAAATTGCTGAGGATAATAGCAGGCAATATTGCCACTCCTATTTGCCACATATTCAACTTAAGCCTTCTAGAAAGCGTGTGCCCTCAGGCCTGGAGGAAAGCTAAAGTCATTTCGCTATCCAAGAATAGTAAAGCACGCTTTACTGGCTCAAATAGCCAACCAAATCAGCCTGTTACCAACCCTTAGTAAACTTCTGTCAAAAATGGTATTTGACCAGATACACTGCTATTACGCAGTAAACAAATTGACAACAGACTTTCAGCACGCTTATAGGGAAGGACACTCAACAAGCACAGCACTTACACGATTGGCTGAGAGAAATTGATGATAAAATGACTGTTGTGGCTGTCTTGTTAGACTTCAGTGCAGCTTTTGACATTATCGAGCAATGTCCTCTGCTGGAAAAACATATGTGTTATGGCTTTACACCACCTGCTATAATGTGGATAAAGAGTGACAGCTATCAAGATACCTGCCCAGCGTTATCCAATGAGGTTGCAGGGCAGGCCCAACAGCTCAGTGGAAACAAGAGTAAGAGAGAGAGAGAGAGCAATGACGTGGTGCACATATGTAACGTAGTACGCAATTTTCGGGGGCCACCTTTGGCTCGTGGGTAATACTTTCAGAACTACTGTCTACAAAGTATACAAAAGTACCAGAGAATCGCTTTAAAGCCACAACAAACATCATGCAAGAGTTCAGAGCAAAGTTAACAGTTTAGAATGAACAAAGGGCAAGGGCCAGATTGGATGGCATTGTCCCTTTGAGCTATAGGGACATTACTAACAGCATTCATCAGTTTTCTTTTTCATGCATTAAAGCTTTCTTGACTGTCCCTTGAAAAAGAAATCTGTATTAAAGCTGCATAAAATTACTTACCAGTTGTGAACAAGAAAGTCCACAATGTGAAGAGAGGTCCTATCAGCCAGTAGGACAGCCAGGTGGAGTGCAGTCTCCCCTTTCTCCTAAAAACATGGGAGGGTTGAGTTATGGTTATGTTAAGAGTCTGGCGCCCTGTCCATAACCAACCCCTATCCCCTCGACATAGAGGGAAGGATAGGCATAAGCAATATTGCAAAAATTCCACCTAGCCTATCAGAGGGTAGGGTGTAGGTATCACCATATATGTAAACCTATCAAATACGTTCAGATCTCCACAGGTGACTTGGGGGTAGGGGTTGTTTCTGGACAGGGCCTGGGTCTACATGCACAGGGGTATGGAGTAAGGTTATCTAGGGTGATGGTTAGTCATTGTGTAAATATACTTACAGTTGAAGTCGGAAGTTTACATACACTTAGGTTGGAGTCCTTAATACTCGTTTTTCAGCCACTCCCCAAATATCTTGTTAACAAACAGTCGTTTTTGCAAATTGGTTAGGACATCTACTTTGTGCATGACAAGAATGTTTCCAACAATTGTTTACAGATTATTTCACTGTATCACAATTCCAGTGGGTCAGAAGTTTACATACACTAAGTTGACTGTGCCTTTAAAACAGCTTGGAATATTCCAGAAAATTATGTCATGGCTTTAGAAGCTTCTGATAGGCTAGTTGACATAATTTGAGTCAATTGGAGGTGTGCCTGTGGATGTATTTCAAGGCCTACCTTCAAACTCAGTGCCTCTTTGCTTGACATCACGGGAAAATCAAAATAAATCAGCCAATACCTCAGAAAACAAATCTACCCTGGCATGCTGTCAATTAACTTCTGGGCCACACGCTGACTGATGGCAGCCCATTCTTGCATAATCAATGCTTGGAGTTTGTCAGAATTTGTGGGTTTTTGTTTGTCCACCCCACTCGAGGATTGACCACAAGTTCTCAATGGGATTAAGGTCTGGCCATGGACCCAAAATACCGATGTTTTGTTCCCCGAGCCACTTAGTTGTCACTTTTGCCTTATGGCAAGGTGCTCCATCATGCTGGAAAAGGCATTGTTCATCACCAAACTGTTCCTGGATGGTTGGGAGAAGTTGCTCTCGGAGGATGTGTTGGTACCATTCTTTATTCATGGTTGTGTTCTTAGGCAAATTTGTGAGTGAGCCCACTCCCTTGGCTGAGAAGCAACCCCACACATGAATGATCTCAGGATGCTTTACTGTTGGCATGACACAGGACTGATGGTAGCGCTCACCTTGTCTTCTCCGGACAAGCTTTTTTCCTGATGCCCCAAACAATCAGAAAGGGGATTCATCAGAGAAAATGACTTTACCCCAGTCCTCAGCAGTCAAATCCCTGTACCTTTTGCAGAATATCAGTCTGTCCCTGATGTTTTTCCTGGAGAAAAGTGGCTTCTTTGCTGCCCGACTTGACACCAGGCCATCCTCCAAAAGTCTTCGCCTCACTGTGCGTGCAGATGCACTCTCACCTGTCTGCTGCCGTTCCTGAGAAAGCTCTGTACTGGTGGTGCCCCGATCCCGCAGCTGAATCAACTTTAGGAGACGGTCCTGGTGCTTGCTGGACTTTCTTGGGCGCCCTGAAGCCTTCTTCACAACAATTTAACCGCTCTCCTTGAAGTTCTTGATTTGATAAATTGTTTATTTAGGTGCAATCTTACTGGCAGCAATATCCTTGCCTTTGAAGCCCTGTTTGTGCAAAGCAATGATGACGGCACATGTTTCCTTAAAGGGAACCATGGTTGACAGATGAAGAACAATGATTCCAAGCACCACGCTCCTTTTGAAGCTTCCAGTCTGTTATTCAAACTCAATCAGCATGACAGAGTGATCTCCAGCCTTGACCTCATCAACACTCACACCTGTGACAACAAGAGAATCACTGACATGATGTCAGCTGGTCCTTTTCCTGCTTTGCTGCAGAAAGGACTGGTGCACTTCACAAAATAGATGGCATCATGAGGAAGGGAAATTGTGGATATATTGAAGCAACATCTCAAGACATCAGTCAGGAAGTTAAAGCTTGGTCTCAAATGGGTCTTCCAAATGCATAGTGACCCCAAGCATACTTCCAAAGTTGTGGCAAAATGGCTTAAGGACAACAAAGTCAAGGTATTGGAGTGGCCAACACAAAGCCCCAACTTCAATCCTATAGAAAGTTTGTGGGCAGAACTGAAAAAGCGTGTGCGAGCAAGGAGGCCTACAAACCTGACTCAGTTACACCAGCTCTGTCAGGAGGAATGTTCCAAAATTCAAAGTTATTGTGGGAAGCTTGTGGAAGGCTACCCGAAATGTTTGACCCAAGTTAAATGATTTAAAGGCAATGCTACCAAATACTAATTGAGTATGTATGTAAACTTCTGACCCGCTGGGAATGTGATGAAAGAAATAAAAACTGAAATAAATCACTCTACTATTATTCTGACATTTCACATTCTTAAAACAAAGTGGTGATCGTAACTGACCTTAGACATGGAATTTTTACTCTAATTAAATGTCAGGAATTGTGAAAAACTGAGTTTAAATGTATTTGGCTAAGGTGTATGTAAACCTCCGACTTCAACCGTATGTACCTACACAGGGCTGGCTTAAGGCTGGATGAGGTCAGTGTTAGGTACTAAGTTTATCAGGTTAGAGTTTTGATTAGTCATTGGGTGTACCTGCACGGGGTTGGACAGAGGTTGGCTGAGGTCCAGTCTCGCGGCATAGAGCTGGAGCAGACTGAAGATGTCTCGGCTGCACACCGCCTCCTGTAATTTCCTTCTCAAAGTGGAAAAGGAGCTGCTGCTGTGCTGGGCAAACTGACACTCCATGTACTTACACAGGATGAAGTCCTTACGCACCATCCTAATGATACATAGAGGCAGGGTGGACGCACTCATTACACATGACACAGATGGGTATTGCAATTGGGAAATCAGAGCCATATCAAGAGTAAAATAAAACAGCCATTTATACATTTCAATGAGAGATATAGTAGGCTACTATGATCAACATCTAAAGACAATAAACAGTAAGTCTATTTTATTTAACTAGTCAGTTAAGAACAAATTCTTATTTACAATGACGGGCTACCCCTGCCAAACCCTAACCCCGACAACGCTGGGCCAATTGTGCGCCGCCCTATGGGATTGCTAATCACGGCCGGTTGTGATACAGCCTGGAATCGAACCAGGGTCTGTAGTGACGTCTCTAGCACAATTTCTTAAAAGCACTGAAAGAATGGCATTTTCAGTTCATGGGTACATTCACTAATGCAAACATGAACTGAACATCAGTGTGTGAGTCACAATTCTGCCATTAATGTTAAGACTAGCAGGGTCAGGGTCTCCAAGGTCAGTACTTGCATAGGGCCTACACCAGGTCCTTGTTCTGTCAGAAAATTGCTTAATCTGTCCCTGTGTAGCCCCATCTCCGGCCCTTGCTCTGAACAAGTAGCAGTGGCTGTGTTCTCTGTGTGATAAAAGTCCACTGGGGAAACATTAAGGTTACAGTGAGAAGTGGCTCCAGCTGTTCTGATGCAGTGAGAAAGTGGCTGTGACCAGCTACCATGACAAAAGCAGCCAATGTCATTTGGTGAGAGAACATACCGTCAACTTGCTGATTTCTCCCCATATAAAAAACGCTTGGCAGCACTGAAAGAGGGAGTGTCACTCTCTTAATGGGAATGGATTGTGCTAATGGCGCATGTCCACATGTAACAAGGTTGTAATTATGCTTTTCTTACACACAGTAACCACTAGACAGGACCTTACTAATAAGGGGTTCACAGACATGTCAAGCATTTTTGTGTTATCACAGCACACTATTTTCCCATAGTTTGAAATAGTAAATATCAAAATACAATTAGAATATATTTTCAGCAGTGAGCTTTTCAACACAGCACACTATTAAATCGCAATGCATGCTCCAAAACGTAATGTATTTATAAAAATGTAATGAATAAAAAAAGTTCCACAACTTATCTTTTAAAGGAGTTCGGAGGAATAATATTAGGCTTAACTTTGATATAGCCATCTCTAAATTCCCATAGCAAGCTGAGCAGAGCTAGGGAATCATACAGCTGTAGGTGATTGGCTGCAGTGTGAGGACTGGGGAGTTATTCCAGCCCTGCTCATCACTCACATGTCACTTTCTGCCGTGGGTTTCAGTGAGGGACTCAGGATATTGGCTTCCACTATCTCATTGAAGCCTGAATTGCCCATGTTCTTTGCCAGCTTAAAAAGAGAAGGGGAAAAAATCCATGAAAAACCATTCACAGTAGAGTTGAGAGGAGCTTGACCAGCTACAAAAACTGATTTTACATCAAACAATGAAGCATATAGGACACTGATCTAGTTGGTGACAATCACTGAGTAGTTGTTGAATAGATTAAAAAAATCTCTAACTTATTTGTCCTCAAAGAATGCAACCAAGGCCATGTCTGCTGCATATTTAATTGAGTTTAAATCACCATTGTTACATTCTACCTCATCACAAATTGAAGAGAGTAATGAACACCCTTGGGGAACTATTCTAACCGTTTATTCTTAGAGTACTTTTCATATTCACCCTTTACCTATTCTTACCCTTCATATGATATTCTTAACATTCATAGTTGTTTTGTCTAAATAAAGCTTCAGAGGCACTCACCAATAGCTCTGAGGTACCCAGCTTGTCCAGGGAAAGGGACTTGATCCGGGAGTAGTGCACGCCCATCTCTCTGTGTATCCCAGAGCACTCGATACATGTCAGGATGCCCAGGTTTGTGGAGATCCAGGTTGGGTCTAAAGAGAGACGTGGACATAGTTTATAGTATGCCGACAGTACACGGTTTGTCATTTGCAAAACTATGCCTTGTGGATGACAGTTGCATGGTAACACTTTGTGAGAAACCATTTACAATGTTTCTCCAAGGTTTTTTTTCTGGTCAGGGTGCAAAGGCCCATGAAGCAACATTTATAAACACCAACATTTTCAATCCAAACAAATAGAGGCCAGTTCTTAAGCGGGGTCAACAGAGCTAGGTGCACATTTACCAACCCTTAGTAAACTTCCAGATTTTTTTTTATTTTACAGTAAACAAATTGACAAAAGAATTTCAGCATGCTTATAGGGAAGGACACTCAACAAGCACAGCACTTACATAAATGACTGATGATTGGCTGAGAGAAATTGATAAAACTATTGTGGGGGTTGTCTTGTTAGACTTCAGTGCAACTTTTGACATTATTGATCATAGCCTGCTGCTGGAAAAACTTGTGTTATGGCTTTACAAACCCTGCTATAATGTGGATAAAGAGTTACTTGTCTAACAGAACACGGAGGGTGTTCTTTAATGAAAGACGATCAAATATAATCCAGTTAGAATCAGGAATTCCCCATGGAAGCTGTTTAGGCCCCTTGCTTTCTTAAATTTTTACTAACGACATGCCACTGACTTTGAGCAAAGCCAGAGTTTCTATGTATGCGGACGACTCAACACTATACACGTCAGCTACTACAGGGACTGAAATGACCAACACTCAACAAAGAGCTGCAGTTAGTTTCAGAGTGGGTGGCAAAGAATAAATTAGCCCTAAATATTTCTAAAACTAAAAGCATTGTATTTGGAACAAAACACTCACTAAACCCTAAACCTCAACTAAATCTTGTAATAAATAATGTGGAAATTGAACAAGTTGAGATGACCAAACTATCATGGTAAAGACATAATGATGTAGTAGTAGCTAAGATGGGGCGAAGTCTGTCTATGATAAAGCGATGCTCTGCCGCCTTAACAACACTATCAACAAGGCAGGTCCTACAGGCCCTAGTTTTGTCACACCTTGACTACTGTTCAGTCATGTAGTCAGGAGCCACAAAAAAGGACTTAGGAAAATTGCAATTGGCTCAGAACAGGGCAGCACGGCTGGCCCTTGGATGTAGACAGAGAGCTAATATTCATGATATTCAATCTCTCCTGGCTGAAAGTGGAGGAGAGATTGACTTCATCACTACTTTTATTTATGAGAGGTATTGACAAGTTGAATGCACCGAGCTGTCTAAATTACTGGCGCAGAGCTCGGACACCCATGCATACCCCACAAGACATGCCACAAGAGGTCTCTTCACAGTCCCCAAGTCCAGAACAGACTATGGGAGGCACACAGTACTACATAGAGCAGTGACTACATGGAACTCTATTCCACATCAAGTAACTGACGCAAGCAGACAAATTAGATTTAAAAAAAAAACAGATAAAAAAAACACCTTATGGAACAGCGGTGACTGTGAAGCAACACAAACATTGGCACAGACACATGCATATATATATATATATATATATATATATATATATATATATATATATATTATATACATACACACACATACATACACACGATAACATACACATGGATTTAGTACTGTAGATATGTGGTAGTGTTGGAGAAGGGGGGCACACAGTGTGTTGTGAAATGTTTTAAAACTGTATAAACTGCCTTAATTTTGCTGCTTTGGCAGCAGCTAATGGGGACCCATAATAAAAAAAACATTGCACCCTAACTGCAGGGAACCAAATTCCTCTGACAAATCTAATCTAATCTTCCACACCAGAGCTGGGGTCAATTCCATTTCTACTCAGGAAGTAAACTTCTGTTTTCCCAATTGACTGATTTGAAATAGAATTGGCTGTAGCACACTGTAGGCATGGTCTGACCTGGCGCCCCACAGTCACAGCACACGTTGTTGCCGGGCATGCGGAGGATATCCTCGGTAATGGCTCTGGTCAAGTCCTCAACACTGTTGTCTCCACTGGGCCTCCGCTCATCCAGAGCCACGTTAAGGGCTTTCTGCTTACTGTTGGTCAGCACTGAGATCCACCTGCATGATAAAAAGAAGAGGGAAAGTAAAACGTCTATTCCATAGTCCTAGTCGGTATTAGATAGAATGTCACGGCCCACCCGCCTGTGGGGAAAACGGCCTGTGGTTACCTAGGCCCACAGCAAAAAAAAACGTATCCAAACGCAATTTTATTGTCGTCTGCTTGTTTTAGTCAATTACAAAACTACATTCAAGAAAAGTGCAAGTCTAAAGATGACTTTTCAACATTGCCTGCTCCCGAGCGTTCTCACTACTTCAATAACATATTGTAGTGCTTCCCTCATGCACCTTTTCATGATGGTGCTAACAGTGAGTGAGTGAGTGCTAGCTAGCTACCAACTGGAACATTAAGATAGCCAGACCAACAACACAAACAAACGGACTACACGGCTACAAGTAGTGAGTGGAGTAACAAACAGACTACACTAAACAAGTTAAATGTCTTGCCGGAGATTAAATGTTTTCAACACACACACAGTAGTAACGTGTAGCCTAACAGTAAAAAATGCTGTTTTCAACAACACTCAAATGCTGTTTCATGGCTGGAAAAGGTGAACAGTATAGAGCAGGGATGGGCAAATGGCGTGCAGCTGCCCCCCTTTTGAAGGCCCTCGGGTCAACCCCCCCTCCCAAAAAAAAGAAACTCAGTCGGGGTCTTAACTTGAGCAGACCTGCGAGCAACTGGGCCTCCCGAGTGGCGCAGTGGTCTAAGGCACTGCATCGCAGTGCTAGCTGTGCCACTAGAGATTCTGTGTTCGAGTCGGCTGTGACCGGGAGACCCATGGGGCGGTGCACAATTGGCCCAGCGTCGTCCGGGTTAGGGGAGGGTTTGGCGGCAGGGATGTCCAATAGCGACTCCTGTGGCGGGCCGGGCGCAGTGCACACTGACACGGTCGCCAGGTGTACAGTGTTTCCTCCGACACATTGGTGCGGCTGGCTTCCGGGTAAAGTGGCCATTGTGTCAAGAAGCAGTGAGGCTTGGTTGGGTTGTGTTTCGGAGGACGCACCTTTGCCTCTCCCGAGTCTGTACGGGAGTTGCAGCGATGAGACAAGACTAACTATAAATTGGATACCACGAAATTGGGGAGAGAAAAAAAGACCCGCGAGCAACTGCGGCCCGATGAGTTAAGACTTTTTGTGGCCTCCACCCCCAACAAAGTTGCCTGTCCCTGCTATAGAGAGGTTACTCACGCAACACACACTGGCTCGTCATCAGCAAGAAAGTGATATGTGCGATTATCTAGAACACAAGAGAAAATACATTAAATCAGAATGTCTGCATCCAAAGAACATGTTTCACATTTAAATGAAAGGAGGTCTCATCAAATCAAATTGGTCACATACACATATTTAGCAGAAGTTATTGCAGGTGTAGCGAAATGCTTGTGCTCCTAGCTCCAAAAGTACAGTAATATCTAACAATACACACAAATCTAAAAGTAAAATAATATAATTAGGAAATATATAAATATTAGGATGAGCAACAGAGTGGCATTGACTAAAATACAGTAGAATACAATACAGTATATTCATATGAAATGAGTTAAGCAGTATGAAAACATTATTAAAGTGACTAGTGTTCCATTATTTAAGTGGCCAGTGACTCCATGTCTATGTACAGACGAAGTCGGAAGTTTACATACACTTATGTTGGAGAATTAAAACTTGTTTTTCAACTACTCCTCAAATTTCAACAAATTATAGTTTTGGCAAGTTGGTCTACTTCGTGCATGACAAGTAATGTTTCCAACAATTGTTTACATACAGATTATTTCACTGTATCACAATTCCAGTGGTTTAGTTGACATACACTAAAATGACAGTGCCTTTAAACAGCTTGGAATATTCCAGAAAATGATGTCATGGCTTTAGAAGCTTCTGATTGACTCAAATGATGTCAATTAGCCTATTGGAAGTGTACCTGTCGATGTATTTCAAGGCCTACCCTCAAACTCAGTGCCTCTTTGCTTGACATCACGGGAAAATCAAAAGAAATCAGCCAAGACCTCAGAATTTTTTTTTTAGCCCTCCACAAGTCTGGTTCATCATTGGGAGCAATTTCCAAACGCCTGAAGGTACCACATTCATCTGTACAAACATGAGTATGCAAGTATAAACACCATGGGACCCCGCAGCCGTCATACCGCTCAGGAAGGAGACGCGTTCTGTCTCCTAGAGATGAACGTACTTTGGTGCGAAAAGTGCAAATCAAATCACAGAACAACAGCAAAGGACCTTGTGAAGATGCTGGAGGAAACAGGTACAAAAGTAGCTATATGCACAGAAAAATGAGTCCTATATCGACATAACCTGGAAGGCTGCTTAGCAAGGAAGAAGCCACTGCTCCAAAACCGCGATAAAAAAGCCAGACTACATGCGGACAAAGATTGTACTTTTTGGAGAAATGTCCTCTGGTCTGATGAAACAAAAAAGGAACTGTTTGGCCATAATGACCATCGTTATGTTTGGAGGAAAAAGGGGGAGGCTTGCAAGCTGAAGATCACCATCCCAACCATGAAGAACGGGGGTGGCAGCATCATGTTGTGGGGGTGCTTTGCTGCAGGAGGGACTGGTGCACTTCACAAAATCATGGCATCATGAGGAAGTAAAAATATGTGGATATATTGAAGCAACATCTCAAGACATCAGTCAGGAAGTTAAAGCTTGGTTGCAAATAGGTCTTCCAAATGGACAATGACCCCAAGCATACTTCCAAAGTTGTGGCAAAATGGCTTAAGGACAACAAAGTCAAGGTATTGGAGTGGCCCTGGCTTAATCCTATAGAACATTTGTCGGCAGAACTGAAAAAGCGTGTGCAAGCAAGAAGGTCTACAAACTCTGTCAGGAGGAATGGGCCAAAATTCACCCAACTTATTGTGGGAAGCTTGTGGAAGGCTACCTGAAATGTTTGGCCCAAGTTAAACAATTTAAAGGCAATGCTACCAAATACTTATTGTGTGTACGTAAACTTCTGACCCACTGGGAATGTGATGAAAGAAATAAAAGCTGAAATAATAATTCTTTACTATTATTCTGACATTTCACATTCTTAAAATAAAGTGGTGATCCTAACTGACCTAAAACGGAATTTCTACTAGGATTAAATGTCAGGAATTGTTAAAAACTGAGTTTAAATGTATTAGGCTAAGGTGTATGTAAACTTCCCACTTCAACTGTATATAGGGCAGCAGCCTCTAAGTTGCAGGGTTGAGTAACCGGGTGGTAGCCGGCAAGTGATGGCTATTTAACAGTTTTAAGGCCTTGAGAAAGAAGCTGTTTTTCAGTCTCTCGGTCCCAGCTTTAATGCACCTGTACTGACCTAGCCTTCTGGATGATAGTGGGCTGCAGGCATTGCTCAGGTGGTTGATGTCCTTGATGATCTTTTTGGCTTTCCTGTGATATCGGGTGCTGTAGGTGTCCTGGAGGGCAGGCAGTATGCCCCGGTGATGCATTATGCAGACCGCACCACCCTCTGGAGAGCCCTGCGGTTGCGGGTGGTGCGGTTGCGGGTGGTGCAGTTGCGGGTGGTGCAGTTGCCGTAGCCGGCGGTGATACAGCCTGACAGGATGCTCTCAATTGTGCATCAGTAAAAGTTTGAGGGTCATAGGAGGCTGAAGAAATTTGGGTTGTCCCCTGAGGTTGAAGAGGCACTGTTGCGCCTTATTCACCACACTGTCTGTGTGGGTGGACCATTTCAGATCGTCAAATCAAAATTGATTTGTCCCATGTGCCGAATAGAACAGGTGTAGACCTTACCGTGAAATGCTTACTTACAAGCTTTTTCCTGAAGTCCACGCTCAGCTCCTTCATTTTGTTGACGTAGAGGGAGAGGTTATTTTCCAGGCACCACTCCACCAGGACCCTCACCTCCTCCGTGTAGGCTGTCTCGCCATTGTTGGTAATCAGGCCTACTATGGTTGTGTGGTCTGAAAACTTGAGTTGGAGGCGCGTGTGGCCACTAGGGATGAAACGGTTACCAATTTTGCGATAAACCATGGTAAAATTGCCAGCGATTAGTATTACCGTTTCAAATGTGTTTTCATTCAAAAAACGTGTTTGATTACCGCGGTTAGAAAAACTCACTGTAAATACTGTCCAGCATCAACCAAAGTTAGCAACAGTCTGACGCAGGCGCAGCATGCATGGTGGGTTTGTTTTGTGTGAAAACATGAAGGCAGTCCTTCTAAGAAGACCAAATCTGAAGTGTGGTCGTATTTTGGGTTTTACAAGAGAGCTGAGGGAAACTTAATCGAAGATGGTCACCCTGTCTGCAGAACAAGCAACAACAAAAAAACTCTGAAAGGGGGCAACACTTAAAATCTCGAGTCATCTTCGTGACCACCACAAACTACATTATAGCGAATGCAAGGTAAGTTAACTTCTAGCTCAATGCATGATGTGGAGGCTTCGGAATGGGGTAAAATGTCATGGTTTGTCTTTTTAACTTGCTAATAGCTTGTCAATAATGTAAACTGAAGCTTTCAGTGTTACCTACTCTTGTAAAAACATTACACGTTGTTCTTCTGCTGTATGTGTCGTGTGTCTGCAGACTCTATTCACCCATTGCACACAATAACATGTTATGAAGTTTAATCACCCAACCAACATATTTTGTTGATTTAAAATCAGTCAGTCGTCAACTTGGTTGTAAAAGTGTTCCAACAGGAGGAACACTATAGACTCCTGTACAAGACTCCTGTATTTATGTCAATTAGCCTAATGGGCTCATTGCAATTACTATCACTGTCTTCTTAAGACTAATTTGTATTTACGTAAATTGTGCAAATGCAACACAGAAGATAGACTGTGTGTGTAAGTGAATAATAATAAGTATAATGTAACACCAATAATAATACATTAGCTATTCCATGGTTTACAGAGTGGGCGTGCAGCAGGCAAACCCAGTGATGCTACTGGTCCCTCTACAGTTGTGACACAGAAACTCAAGCAAGCATTTAAAAAAGGCAGGCTGCTTATGCACCCACATAAAAAAAATGCTCAAGACCTCACTGCACCCCTTTCATATTACATTGCAAAGAACATGATGCCATTTCAAATTGTTGAGAGGCCTGGCTTTCTGAGGCTGATGAAGGTTGCCGTGCCTCACTACAAAGTGAGTGCTGCTAATTTTATTTGTATATTTGATTTTCTTACTTAAGGTTGTGTTCATTTAAACCTGCACTAGGGAAACTTTTACCTCTCATGGCCATATGGTGCCATCTTTAATGTTAATGTTATTATTTTAATGTTAACGCACACAAGTGCATAGTGCTGCTAATTTTGTTGTTTGTTGGTTTTCAATATACAACTTGGTGAAATGATTTCAGTGTGTGTGTGTGTGTGTGTGTGTGTGTGTGTGTGTATCAGTACTTTTTGATCATTTCCAGCACATTTTAACAATACTGCGATAACACTGATAATTGTGATATTACATTTTCATACCGTTTCATCTCTAGTGGCCACGTAGTCATGGGTGAACAGGGAGTACAGGAGGGGGCTGAGTACGCACCCTTGTGGGGCCCCTGTGTTGAGGATCAGTGAAGTGGAGGTGTTGTATCCCATCTTCACAAGCTGGGGTCGGCCCGTCAGGAAAGCCAGGACCCAGTTGAGCAGGGCGTGGTTCAGGACCAGGGCCCCGAGCTTGATGATGAGCTTGGAGGGTATTATGGCGTTGAAGGCTGAGCTATAGTCAATTAACAGCATTCTTACACAGTTTTCCTCTTGCCAAGGTGGGATAGGGCAGTGTGCAGTGCAATGGTGAATTCATCATCTGTGGATCTATCTAGGGTGTCAGGTAAGGTAGAGGTGATATGATCCTTAACTAGCCTCTCAAAGCACTTCATGATGACAGAAGTGAGTGCTAAGGGGCGATAGTCATTTAGTTCAGTTACCTTTGCTTTCTTGGGTACAGGAACAATGGTGGACATCTTGAAGCAAGTGGGGACAGCAGACTGGAATAGGGAGAGATTGAATATGTCCGCAAACACTCCAGCTAGCTGGTCTTCGCATGCTCTGAGGACATGGCTAGGGATGCCGTCTGGGCCATCAGCCTTGCGAGAGTTAACACGCTTAAACGTCTTACTCACGTCGGCCACGGAGGACGAGAGCTCACAGTCCTCGCGTCGATGGCAATGTGTTATCCTCAAAGTGGGCGAAGAAGGTGTTTAGCATGTCTGGGTGGAAGATGGTGTCCATGTTGTGGCTGGTTTTCGCTTTGTAGTCCGTAATTTTCTGTAGACCCTGCCACATACCTCTCGTGTCTGAGCCGTTGAATTGCGACTCCACTGTCTCTGTACTGACGTTTTGCCTGTGTGATTGCCTTACGGAGGGAATAACTACACTGTTTGTACTAAACCATATTCCCAGTCACCTGGGCATGGTTAAATGCGGTGGTTTTCAGTTTAGCGCCAATGCTGCCATCTATCCACGGTTTCTGGTTTGGGTAGGTTTTAATAGTCACAGTGGGAACAACATCCCCTATACACTTCCTAATGAACTCAGTTACTGTGTCCGTGTATACATCAATGTTATTATCCGAGGCTACCCGGAACATAGCAAAGTCTGCATGACAAAGTGTGTGTGTGTGTGTGTGTGTGTTTTATACGGCATATGCAATAATTGTGACCTGAACTCATAATGAAAATAGGCCATGGTTGACAGGCATGATTATTTGAAATGGAGATGTTTCCAAATTATTTGGACTAAAATATTTCTATTGACTTTTGGTTGTTAGACTAACAGAGGAGAACAAATTTCAGATGCAAATTAGACTGTAAAGTTACATTGTACATATATTTTCAATCCTGGTTAGGGAGGCTGACTTACGAGAAATGAGGTCAAAGCACTTCTTGTCCTCCAGACTGGGCTTGACTTGGCAGGTGAGCAGGTTGAGTTTGGCTGGTGGTTTGTTGGGCTGAGGAAAGGATAGCATGGTTACTCCCAGGGAAGTCCCTCCTGCAGACGACAATTATGTATGCCATTGCCCCAACTGCTGACCAGGCTATGTTAGAGCTGAAATCTGACTTTGTTACCTTACAGAAAGCCCTAGTTGGTTTAAAACATGTACTCAATGCAGGCAAGACTACATACATGTTCTCTAGTTCTTACACTGCTATTTTTCACCAGGGTCTCTTTAGTATCATCTCTTTGTCAATTCTGTTTTGCTTTGACAGGAGTGCAAGACACCGTTCTCTAATAGAAAGTGGTCATGATTAAACATGGGGTTTATCATTATTTTCAGCAATTCAAGTGACCAAAGGTGAACAAACAAATTCATGGCTGGAAATTGTGAACACTATAGAGCAGGAAAGGGCACCTTTTGAAGGATATACAGATGAGCTAGTTAAAAAGCTAAGATTTAAAGTGGGCTTCTTTTTAAGAAATAGATCTTGCCTCTCCCTTAATAGCAGGAAGCCAACAGTCAACTTTCCTGCCATTTCTTGATTATGGTGACCCATTTACTAGATTGCATTCCATTACTCTTAAACGTTTGGATGTCGTCTACCATAGCAGCATTTCTTTTATCACTGGTGACAGTTTTAATACTCACCACTGCATCGTGTATCAAAAGGTTGGCTGGTCCTCATTAAAGGCTCATAGACCAATTCATTACCCTCTTTTTTTGTTTTCAAAGCCATACTACCCAAGCTTCCAACTTTCCTAACTTCGTTGCTAACTTATAAAAGAACCAAACCAATCCTGCTAGTAGGTTATCTCGAGGTCCCTCTGATCTCGACCTATTTAGGTAAATCCTCCTTTAGTTTTAGTGCCCCCCCATTGTTGGAATAACCTACAAAATTCCTTGCATCTTGATTCCCTGGTGCTGGTAGGGCAGTTTAGGACTCTAGTGTTGAATGAATTAATTTAGGATTGCAGTTGTTTTGATTGTTTGTGGTGGTTAATTTGTTGAAATTGTGGTGTTGAGGTTGTGACTTGAGGTTGTAATTTTTATTCTTCTTTTAACTTCTTAGGGCTAGGGGGCAGTATTTTGAAGTTCGGATGAAAAACGTGCCCAAAGTAAACTACCTGTTACTCAGGCCCAGAAGCTAGGATATGCATATAATTAGTAGCTTTGGAAAGAAAACAAAAAAAACTGTTAAAATAATGTGTAAGTATAACAGAACTGATATGGCAGGCAAAAACCAGAGCAAAATCCATCCGGGATGTCTGAATCAGTCATGTCACACTTCTCAATAGGCCAGCTATTCAAAGCCTCATAGTTTAACCCCCAGATTGCAGTTCCTATGGCTTCCACTAGACGTCAACAGTCTTTAGAAAAAGGTTTGAAGCTTCAATCATGAAAATCAAGGGAGTAAGACCACTTGTTCCTGAGTTCACGTCAAGTGTACTATTTTGGATTTTGCACGTAAACAGGGAATGCGCGCTCAGTTCTTTTTCTCTACTTAGCAGGTTATATTCCGTATGAAATATTATAGTTTATATTCATTTTAGGGTATCTGAGTATTGATTACAAATGCTGTTTGACTTTTTTCGACAAACTTTACGGGTACTTTTGGGATATCGTTTGTCTGCATGGATGACAGCCATTGGGCAGGTGGATTACTGAACAAAACGCGCCAACCAAACGGAGCCATATGGATATAAAGAGGAACTTTATTGAACAAAAGGACCTTTTATTGTGTAACCTGGACGCTTGGGTATGCCATCAGAGGATGATCATCAAAGGTAAGCGATACATTTTATGCTATTTTAGAGTTGTGACACCTCTGCTGGTTATGTTATTATGCTAATTGAGTTTGAGTGGGGCGCTGTCCTCAGACAATCAAAATGTTCTGCTTTCGCCGTAAAGCCTTTTTGAAATCTGACAATGCTGTTAGATTAACAAGAGTCTACGCTTTTGAAGGGTGTGCAGCATTTGTATTTTCATGAATGTTTGAAATGAGTATTTTTGTCATTTGAAATTGGCGCTCTGCATTTCACCGGATGTTGTCAAAATCGATCCCGTTCACGGGATTGGATCCGTAACAGGTTAATTGTAATGTAAATTGTTCTTCCTCTTGTTAGAAAATGTTTGTACTCAGGGCAATTGTTCTCAATTGGGCTACCCTGAATAAATACAAGTCAATAATAATACCAACAAGCCATTCTGTCCAACCTGCTGATTCATTCCCTCCCTGTTAGACTGACACACAACTACCATGCGTCTCTCCTGGATAAGACAAGTGCTTATAAGATTTGATTTCAAGTGGAACTGACAGCATTAACTAATTTGAAGATATGAAACAAACAAGGCAATCATAATATCAGACAAAAATATCAAATACCCAGTTTATGCTACAGGACCAACTTCATAAGAGGTTTCAAAAAATAGGTTATATTTGACTTAACATTCCATGACGTACACTAAGATATTGTTAGCAAAATAGATGGATGCAGTTCAATGCATGATTAATATAATTCACCAATACATTTCTTGGTAGTCCAAAAAATATTGCTATCATGTTGTAAATCACAGCTGGCCTGGTATATTGTTTGCTGTCTCTATTCGGGATGCACTGTTTCAGTTTCAATTACTCAATATTTTGGGCAAAAACGGACGAATGTAACTAAGGCTGGGAATACAAACAAACTAGCAAGGGCAATGATCACAAGTCAGTCATAACATGGCTAATATGCTAGAGTATCTATTAATGTAGCAAGCTAAAAACCCAGAGTGTAAAGTTAGCTAGCTAGTCCTCACCCTCCGATCCAACAGGTCCCAGACGTGCTCAATGGGATTGAGATCTGGGCTCTTTGCTGGCCATGGCAGAACACGGACATTCCTGTCTTGCGGGGAAATCACGCACATAATGAGCAGTATGGCTGGTGGCATTGTCATGCTGGAAGGTCAGGATGAGCCTGCAGGAAGGGTACCAAATGAGGGAGGAGGATGTCTTCCCTGTAACGCATAGCGTTGATTGCCTGCAATGACAACAAGCTCAGTCCAATGATGCTGTGACACACCGCCCCAGACCATGACGGACCCTCCAATTCCAAATCGATCCCGCTCCAGAGTACCGGCCCCAGTGTAACACTCATTCCTTCGACAATAAACGCAAATCCGACCATCACCCCATGTGAGACAAAACCGGTGAAGTCAGTGAAGAGCACTTTTTGCCAGTCCTGTCTGGTCCAGCGACGGTGGGTTTGTGCCCGTAGGCAACGTTGTTGCCGGTGATAACTGGTGAGGACGTGCCTTACAACAGGCCTACAAGCCCTCAGTAAAGTCTCTCTCAGCCTATTGCGGGCAGTCTGAGCACTGATGGAGGGATTGTGTGTTCCTGGTGTAACTCGGGCAGTTGTTGTTTCCATCCTGTAACTGTCCCGCAGGTGTGATGTTCAGATGTACCGATCCTGTGCAGGTGTTGTTACACGTGGGCTGCCACTGCGAGGACGATCAGCTGTCCGTCCTGTCTCCCTGTAACGCTGTCTTAGGCGTCTCACAGTACGGACAATGCAATTTATTGACCTGGCCACATCTACAGTCCTCATGCCTCCTTGCAGCATGCCTAAGGCACATTCACGCAGATGAGCAGGGACCCTGGGCATCTTTCTTTTTTTTTTTTTTTTTCCAGAGTCAGTTGAAAGGCCTCTTTAGTGTCCTAAGTTTTCATAACTATGACCTTAATTGCCTACCATCTGTAAGCTGTTAGTGTCTTAATGACCATTCCACAGGTGCATGTTCATTAATTGTTTATGGTTCATTGAACAAGCATGGGAAACAGTGTTTAAACCCTTTACAATGAAGATATGTGAAGTTATTTGGATCTACAGTGGGGAAAAAAAGTATTTAGTCAGCCACCAATTGTGCAAGTTCTCTCACTTAAAAAGATGAGAGAGGCCTGTAATTTTCATCATAGGTACACTTCAACTATGACAGACAAAATTAGGGAAAAAAATCCAGAAAATCACATTGTAGGATTTTTTTATGAATTTATTTGCAAATTATGGTGGAAAATAAGTATTTGGTCAATAACAAAAGTTTCTCAATACTTTGTTATATACCCTTTTTTGGCAATGACAGAGGTCAAACGTTTTCTGTAAGTCTTCACAAGGTTTTCACACACTGTTGCTGGTATTTTGGCCCATTTCTCCATGCAGATCTCCTCTAGAGCAGTGATGTTTTGGGGCTGTCACTGGGCAACACGGACTTTCAACTCCCTCCAAAGATTTTCTATGGGGTTGAGATCTGGAGACTGGCTAGGCCACTCCAGGACCTTGAAATGCTTCTTACGAAGCCACTCCTTCGTTGCCCGGGCGGTGTGTTTGGGATCATTGTCATGCTGAAAGACCCAGCCACGTTTCATCTTCAATGCCCTTGCTGATGGAAGGAGGTTTTCACTCAAAATCTCACGATACATGGCCCCATTCATTCTTTCCTTTACACGGATCAGTCGTCCTGGTCCCTTTGCAGAAAAACAGCCCCAAAGCATGATGTTTCCACCCCATGCTTCACAGTAGGTATGGTGTTCTTTGGATGCAACTCAGCATTCTTTGTCCTCCAAACACGACGAGTTGAGTTTTTACCAAAAAGTTATATTTTGGTTTCATCTGACATTCTCCCAATCCTCATCTGGATCATCCAAATGCTCTCTAGCAAACTTCAGACGGGCCTGAACATGTACTGGCTTAAGCAGGGGGACACGTCTGGCACTGCAGGATTTGAGTCCTGGCGGCGTAGTGTGTTACTGATGGTAGGCTTTGTTACTTTGGTCCCAGCTCTCTGCAGGTCATTCACTAGGTCCCCGTGTGGTTCTGGGATTTTTGCTCACCGTTCTTGTGATCATTTTGACCCCACGGGTGAGATCTTGCGTGGAGCCCCAGATCGAGGAAGATTATCAGTGGTCTTGTATGTCTTCCATTTCCTAATAATTGCTCCCACAGTTGATTTCTTCAAACCAAGCTGCTTACCTATTGCAGATTCAGTCTTCCCAACCTGGTGCAGGTCTACAATTTTGTTTCTGGTGTCCTTTGACAGCTCTTTGGTCTTGGCCATAGTGGAGTTTGGAGTGTGACTGTTTGAGGTTGTGGACAGGTGTCTTTTATACTGATAACAAGTTCAAACAGGTGCCATTAATACAGGTAACGAGTGGAGGACAGAGGAGCCTCTTAAAGAAGAAGTTACAGGTCTGTGAGAGCCAGAAATCTTGCTTGTTTGTATGTGACCAAATACTTATTTTCCACCATAATTTGCAAATAAATTCATTAAAAATCCTACAATGTGATTTTCTGGATATTTTTTCCTCATTTTGTCTGTCATAGTTGAAGTGTACCTATGATGGAAATTACAGGCCTCTCTCATCTTTTTAAGTGAGAGAACATGCACAATTGGTGGCTGACTAAATACTTTTTTCCCCCCCACTGTATCTGTGAAAGACGGGCCTGAAAAAGGGACGTTTCTTTTTTTTGCTGAGTTTAGCTAGCTGCTAAGAGGATGTCATGTCATTGGAGGAGTGGGTGAGTGACTGACTTTTTCTCCTCTTATCGTTTTTCGGTCGCTACATAGCTAATGATGCATGTGTCATTTGGTTAGCTAGCAAGAAATGTGAATCGCATTGCTAGCTAGCTATGCTGAACGACTCTTATACAGTTAGCATATCTCTTGCGTTGCAAATTCACTCTGGCTAGCCATCTACTCCAATTTCAGAGCACTCTCGTCTGTGTGTCGTAGCGCAGAATAACTGATGAATTTACAAACACGCAAATTCTGCTGAATATGACCGGCGTCAGTAAACGTAGGCAAAAAAAATTATTGGTTAGTCATGAACGCTCTATATAACATGTAAACAGCCTAATCAGATCTGCTTGGGTGAGTAAAACGGTCATTGAGGTGTTCTCTCATTTGTGTATGAAAATAGAGAGCTAGCAAGCTAGCCAACATTAGACAGTTAGCTTGGGTGAGACAACGCATGCATTGACAGGCAAGCTGCAGAAGGACGAGCAGGCTATTCTCCATCGTTTATCCAGTGCAATTTTGACGGCCAACTAGCTGAAAAGGTTTGAGGGCTTATCTAAAATGTTCCTTCGTTTGATTTTAGCTCATCTTCCTCTGGCTAGCATTAGTTGATCTTGTTGTTGTTGATGTGCATATAAGGAAAGTCTACTTTTTATGGTTGTTTGATCAATAGGACTGCAGAATTCCCAAATGTAAGAGGACTCCCGTGGTATTTAGCTACATATTTGCAGAAATCCATTCAAGTGTATTTTGTAGCTTTTGCCGATTGCATTGTATTGATCTAAAGTCGCGATGTTGCAACTGCCTGTAAACACATAGTCCAGTTCAAAGAGAATGATGGCAGGCCCTTGTATATAGGCCTACTGTACCTCTGATTGGCTATGGCGCACCGGTCTGCGTAGACTCCGGTCCTGGACGAGACAGATGTCTTTATTATGTGTTATTTACATACTGCAGTGTCAATTGTCCAAATGCACGGCCGCTTTCCTACTCTATATTGCTATAGAATTTTCACAAATAAGTAATTCCTAAACATTCTAAGAATTTATGAAAACGTGAAAATGACCATATCGAACTGTTCGCTTGTCAGAAATTGCACCAAAGAAAAGTCATTTTCTTCCTGGTGGTGTATATGAGCAGATTTGTATAATATTTAATGTTGCTAAAATGCTGTCAGTTGCACTTTAAGCATTAAAGTTGCACTTTATTTTAGGGTACAGAAATCGGCAGGTATCTACTAAGAGATAACATGGTAAAATGGTTATCACATAGGTTATTACGTTTGATTCTTTGGGATTCATTAAAAAGCCCCACCAGGCACTTTTTGTTACCAGGTTATCATCAATTGTGTCAGAAGATAATCCACAACACCGAACTCACAGTTCCATGTGCAATAGTTAGGTAGCAGTTCTGCACAATGCAATTCCTCTTCTGCCACATCTTTCTCAACCTGCACGGAACAAATACCAAGAGTGAAAAAAATGTACAGCACATTTTTCAGCCTACAAACTGACTGAGGTACTGTGATGTAATTGTAATACTACATCCGTCTAGTATAAATAGGATTTCACTAGTACAGTGGCAAGAAAAAGTATGTGAACCCTTTGGAAATACCTCCATTTCTGCATAAATTAGTTATAAATTGTGATTTGATCTTAATCTAAGTCACAACAATAGACAGAGTGTGCTTAAACTAATACCACTCAAATTATTGTATTTTTCGTGTCTAAATTGAATACATCATTTAAACACCTTCACAGTGTAGGTTGGAAAAAGTATGTGTGAACCCCTAGGCGAATGACTTCTCCAAAAGCTAATTGGAGTCAGGACTCAGCTAATCTGGAGTCCAATCAATGAGATGAGATTTTAGATGTTTTATAGGGCAGGGCAGCTCTAACCAACAACACTCACAAAATTTGAGTTTGCTCTTCACAAAAAGCATTGCCTGATATGAACCATGCCTCAAACAAAAGAGATCTCAGAAGACCTAAGACTAAGAATTGTAGACTTATATAAAGCTGGAAAGGGTTACAAAAGTATCTCTAAAAGCCTTGATGTTCATCAGTCCACGGTAAGACAAACTGTCTATAAATGGAGAAAGTTCTGTACTGTTGCTACTCTCACTAGGAGTGGCTGTCCTGCAAAGATGACTGCAAGAGCACAGTGCAGAAGGCTCAATGAGGTTAAGAAGAATCCTAGAGTGTCAGCTAAAGACTTACAGAAATCTCTGGAACATGCTAAAATCTCTGTTGACGAGTCTAAAATAAAACACTAAACAAGAATGGTGTTTCTTGGGAGGACACCACTGAAGAAGCCACTGCTGTCCAAAAAAGACATTGCTGCACGTCTGAAGTTGGCAAAATGTTCCACAGCGCTACTGGTAAAATATTCTGTGGACAGATTAAACTAAAATTGAGTTGTTTGGAAGGTAGGAACACACAACACTATGTGTGGAGAAGAAAAGGCACTGCACACCAACATCAAAACCTCATCCCAACTGTAAAGTATGATGGAGGGAGCATCATGGTTTGGGGTTGCTTTGCTGCCTCAGGGCCTGGACAGCTTAGTATCATAGACAGAAAAATGAATTCCCAAGTTCATCAAGACATTTTGCAGGAGAATGTAAGGCTGTCCTTCCGCCTATTGAAGCTCAACAGAAGTTGGGTGATGCAACTGGACAACGACCCAAAACACAGAAGTAAATCAACAACAGAATGGCTTCAACAGAAGAAAATACACCTTCTGGAGTGGCCCAGTCAGAGTCCTGACCTTAACCCGATTGAGATGCTGTGGCATGACCTCAAGAGAGCGGTTCACACCAGACATCCCAAAAATATTGCTAAACTGAAACAGTTTTGTAAAGAGGAATGGTCCAAAATTCCTCCTGACCGTTGCGCAGGTCTGTTCCGCAACTACAGAAAACATTTGGTTGAGGTTATTGCTGCCAAAGGAGAGTCAACCAGTTATTAAATCCAAGGGTTCACATACTTTTTCCACCCAGCACTGTGAATGTTTACACGGTGTGTTCAATAAATACACAAAATTGATTGTGTGTTATTAGTTTAAGCATATTGTGTTTGTCTATTGTAGTGACTTAAAATTTGATCTGATCTTGACAAATTTATGCAGAAAAGGGTTCACATACTTTTTCTTGCCACTGTAGGTACGACAATTTGGCTTGGGATAATGACTTTCACACAGATAAAGTGTTCATACCCGTCACTTCTCTTGTAGAGGTATCCCGCTTTCTCTGTGCCATAATGTTTGTTGCCTTGCAGCTGGTGCATGCTGTAGAATGTCTGCTTGCTCAAGGAGTCCTGGGTTTGACAAAGAGATATTTACAAGATTCCCTACCACGTCGTCCATTATTTTCTATAATGTACAGAGCGTCACCATTTATCCCTTTACAGGTGTTTTGCTACACCTGCAATAACATCTGCTGAACATGTGTATGTGACCAATAAACATTTATTTTATTTGACATATTCCATATTAACATATCATGACTCAAGTTTCGATATCTAGATCCTGTGACTCAAGCAGTGAGGAACACGGGAAAGCAGAAATGTGATGTCACAAACAAGACAAATTAACGTATGCTTGCAAGTACAGTAGTATCTGAGTGGTAGGTCAGACAGACAATCTCTTCTTGTCAAATACCATGAAGATCAGCCATAACATCATAACACATACTATACAAAAGTTTCTTAAAGGGTGATCCATAAAAAGAACAAATAACCCTTGAATGTAAAACATTTTGCTTGTTGCACAAGGACTGAATAGAACCACCACAGATGTACAGTGCATTCGAAGTATTCAAACCTGATGACTTTTTCCACATTTTGTTACATTCCAGCCTTATTCTAAAATTGATCAAATATATTTTTTTCTCATCAATCTACACACAATAGCCCATAATGAAAGCCCCCAAAAAAAATGTAATGTTTGCAAATTTATAGATGGGAGGAATTTACAGAAGGACAACCATCTCCGCAGCACTCAACCAATCCGGCCTTTATGGTAAAATGCCCAGACGGAAGCCACTCCTCAGTAGGCACATGACAGGTCTGATGAAAGCAACATTGAATTGTTTGGCCTCAATGCAAAGCGTCGCGTCTAGAGGAAAACCGGCACAATCCCTACTGTGAAGCATGTTGGTCTCAGCATCATGCTGTGGGGATGTTTTTCAGAGGCAGGGAGACTAGTCAGGATTGAAGGAAAGATGAACGGAGCAAAGTACAGAGAGATCCTTGATGAAAACCTGATACCAGAGTGCTCAGGACTTCAGACTGGTTCACCTTCCAACAGGACAACGACCCTAAGCATACAGCCAAGACAACGCAGGAGTGGCTTTGGGACAAGTCTCTGAATGTCCTTGAGTGGCCAAGCCAGAGCTCAGACTTGAACATCTCTGGAGACCTGAAAATAGCTTTGCAGCAACACTCCCCATCCAACCTGACAGAGCTTGAGAGGATCTGCAGAGAAGAATGTGAGAAACTCCCCAAATACAGGTGTGCCAAGCTTGTAGCGTCATACCCAAGAAGACTCGAGGCTGTAATCGCTGCCAAAGGAGTAAAGGGTCTGAATACTTATGTAAATGTATTATTTCCGTATTTTTTTTTGTCTAAACACCTGTTTTTGCTTTGTCATTATGGGGTATTGTGTGTAGATTAATGAGGGGGGAAAAAAACAATAATACATTTTAGAATAAGGCTGTTACATAACAAAATGAGGAAAAAGTCAAGTGGTCTGAATAATTTCCGAATGCACTGCATTTCCAGCTTTTTTGGTTATAACTTTATTTTTTTTATCACATGCAAGTACTTTACAGGATTTAAATAAAACAACAATGTTAATACTTCTATATAATGAATTACATCATCCACATTTAGCGAGATATTACTCACCCAATATGAGCATGGAAGAGAAATGCTTTACTCAAGAAGCATTTAAAAATATATTTTATACTCTTAAACAATCTCAAATGTCAAATTAACATAGACAGGCACATTTAGAATTTCAAATCAAACCTGTATGTACGGTGTGTGTGTGCCCTCACCTCTTTGAGCTCAGGCTGCAGTGAGGGTCGGAGCTGGTCTCTGAGAGAGCAGAGTTGTCTCTTCTCCTCATCCTGTCTGTGTTTGATCTGGACAGAGACAGAGCACATTCAATAATACCCTCATCATCACCTCCCAACACACACACACAAACACCTCCAAACACACTCTAGACCTCCCATACACACTCCACCCACCCTCACATCCTTTCCCTCCATACACATTCCAGGTCGCACAAATTGATTGCGTGAATGGCTGCTTTAAGACAATCTCAGCATTGCAGAAATGTTGAGTATAAAAATGTCCCTTTAATACTCAATGGTTGTGAAAATGATTTGCTTAAACCTATCCAAACTTTTCAGTTCTACAGCAGGGGGTAGGAGCTAGAGACTTGGGGTAAAACATTTGTAATTCAGCCCAAGGAAATCTGCCAGAGGCATTACAGGTGTTCTGACAGCAAAAGTCCTCATAGCCCTTCACCGTGCAGGATAGGGTAGTCATAAACAGAGCACGTTTGCTCGTTTACTGGCTCACTATGCTCTACATGAACAACCATTGTGCAGTGTCTACTCTGATGGATTTGATCCAGTTGGTTGTTGATCAAAGGGCTGTGCTGCCTGTGTGAGCTGTAGGGTGAGGAGTGTTCAGAATGCAGATGCCCTGCTTCAGTCACATATGCAAGTTTTCTGCCCATAGGGCAGCTGTGGATGGCTCTCTGAATAGAGCTGTAGTGGTTTGAGGCTAACTGAGCTGATTATCTCTATCTACTCGAATTGGGAGAACAGGGCTAATGGCTAACAGCGTGGGCTGTTTATCTCAATAGAATCTTAATGGAACCCAACAGCTGGGAGAGAGGACAGTCACTGACTACTAATGACAGGAGACAAAACAATTAACAGTTCAGATTACATGTATTATATGATTTCTGGAGAGAATCCTTACATTTGTTCAAGGCGGGTTTGTAGCAAAACCGAAATCAGTTGTGTGGGGGATGGTTGCAACAGAAAAACAAAAACGCAGTTGATTGCAGATGGATGCTGGTTGAGGAGCTCATTCTGAGACTGCAGTAGGTGGTGTTTGTAGTGAACATCGAACAAATGGCAACTTGCATAGGTGAACACTAGAATGTGCAGGGCTCATCTGTGAAAGAGACCGTGGTCTCAACTTACTCCCTGCTTAAATAAAGGTTAAATAAAATGAATCAGACACACATTCACTGTGGAATGCCACTCACAGTGCCCAGCGCTCCTGTGAGCTCGTCAATATACTGCTTGAGCTTCTCTGTGGCCACCAGGCACTCCTGAAAGAAACTGACAAAAGGAAATATCAGTGTATTGCCACTGTGTGTGTGTGTATGTGAGAGAATGAGTGAGTGAGAGAATGTTAGGGTGTGTTGCAGGATGGGCTAGCATGTTTCCTGATTCTGGTCACATATGATGGCGCATGGCGGCCATAGAGGGGAGGGAGAGTCAATCACATGGGACATTGTGTTTAACATCTAACTGATGTGTTTGGCACACGCAATTAGAGCTCTACTGAAAGATGAAAATGACTTATACATTAGGCTGGTTCTCATCTGGTTATCTGTATATGATCATGCCATCATACTGCTACTGCATGACCCTCAGGCAAATCTAAAACCATTATGTCAACTCATTTCGCAACCACTTATCTTGTTCAAAAGCACTTTTTAATAAATCACCCTTTACTCAATATAATGCATCAATACGGCTTTTATCAACCCTCTGGAGTCCAAGCCTGAATTTCCCCAATATGTTTTATTATATCATAATCTAGATAACAGTTTTATGGTTTATGTATTTTCTAAAACACTTAGGGCTAGCACAGTAATACAGTATGTCAGACAGACATTATTTACATATTTCAATAAGATATCAAGTCATATGCTTTAAAAATGTATTGGATTTTTCAGGAAAGCAGAAGTAAGATCATTAGGCAATAACTTTTTTACAATGTACTTACAGTACAGTATACAATGACTCCACTCTCCCCATCATTTTTACCACCTAAGGTTCTCCTTTTGCCCAATAAACCTCAGAGCAACAGAGAGACACACTCACATTTAGCTGAGAAGTTAATTTCTCCCCCTGACTTTTAGTTAGACAGAGACCACATTGCCTTACTTGCACTGGGAGTGATAGTGCTTGATGAGATTCTGAAGCAGGTCGACACCTTTCTTAGTCTTGATTTCGTTCACTTTGATGAGGTACTACAAGAAACACAGGAGAAGCAAACGGTTTTATTGTTAAGTTACTCAACCATTGAATAAGCCAATGTGTCCATCGAGCAATTGTTAAAACAGGGAAACTGCAGATTCCAATGGAAGACCTTGGAGCTATTCAGAAAGGTTTCATATCTGAAACTCCATGTCATTACGGGATAAGAGGTCAAACCCTGAGTTAACACCCCATTCTCAGGAGGCACAAATGTTGGCCAAAGCTCTAAGCCAGAACTGTTAATCAGATGTCAAAGCTTTGAGACTCTCCCATATAATTTGAATAAGAACCCCTCTATATAGTAGATCTCACTCACCTCACACATCTGTAGCTGGAACATCCTGCGCTCCTTCTCCAGCTCCTCTGCGATCTCTCCCCCGCTCACCTCTGTGCGCACCATGCCGTACTGCTTGGCCAGCTCCCGCTTCTCCTTCTCGATCTTGGTGCTGAGTGATACAATATAATAGTAGTTCATCTCAGGTCAGTCAAAGAGATAAACACACTGGTACCGCTCATTACGGTTGGTTGATTTATACAGTTGAGAGATCTGGACAAAATTGCTATGCTAAACTCTGTCAACTGCGTTCATTTTCAGCAAACTTAACATGTGTAAATATGTGTATGAACATAACAAGATTAAACAACTGAGACAAACTGAACAAGTTCCACAGACCTGTGACTAATAGAAATTGAATGATGTGTCCCTGAACAAAGGGGGAGGGGGGGGTTCAAAATCAAAAGTAACAGTCAGTATCTGGTGTGGCCACCAGCTGCATTAAGTACTGCAGTGCATCTCCTCCTCATGGACTGCACCATATTTGCCAGTTCTTGCTGTGAGATGTTACCCCACTCTTCCACCAAGGCACCTGTAAGTTCCCGGACATTTCTGGGGGGAATGGCCCTAGCCCTAACCCTCCGATCTAACAGGTCCCAGACGTGCTCAATGGGATTGAGATCTGGGCTCTTCGCTGGCCATGGCAGAACACTGGCATTCCTGTATTGCAGGAAATCACGCACAGAACGAGCAGTATGGCTGGTGGCATTATCATGCTGGAGGGTCATGTCAGGATGAGCCTCCAGGAAGGGTACCACATGAGGGAGGAGGATGTCTTCCCTGTAACGCACAGCATTGAGATTGCCTGCAATGACAACAAGCTCAGTCCGATGATGCTGTGACACACTGCCCCAGACCATGATGGACCCTCCACCTCCAAATCGATCCCGCTCCAGAGTACAGGCTCGGTGTAACACTCATTCCTTCAACGATAAACGCAAATCCGACCATCACCACTGGTGAGACACACACATCAGTGAAGAGCACTTTTTGCCAGTCCTGTCTGGTCCAGCGACGGTGGGTTTGTGCCCATAGGCGACGTTGTTGCCGGTGATGTCTGGTGAGGACGTGCCTTTACAACAGGCCTACAAGCCCTCAGTACAGCCTCTCTTAGCCTAGTGCGGACAGTCTGAGCACTGATGGAGGGATTGTGCGTTCCTGGTGTAACTCGGGCAGTTGTTGTTGCCATCCTGTACCTGTCCCGCAGGTGTGATGTTTGGATGTACCGATCCTGTGCTGGTGTTGTTACACGTGGTCTGCCACTGCGAGGACGATCAGCTGTCCGTCCTGTCTCCCCGTCTTAGGCGTCTCGCAGTACAGACATTGCAATTCATTGACCTGGCCACATCTGCAGTCCTCATGCCTCCTTGCAGCATGCCTAAGACACGTTCACGCAGATGAGCAGGGACCCTGGGCATCTTTCTTTTGGTGTTTTTCAGAGCCAGTTGAAAGGCCTCTTTAGTGTCCTAAGTTTTCATAACTGTGACCTTAATTGCCTACCATCTGTAAGCTGTTAGTGTCTTAACGACCGTTCCACAGGTGCATGTTTATGCATGTTTATGGTTCATTGAACAAGCATGGGAAACAGTGTTTAAACCCTTTACAATGAAGATCTGTGAAGTTATTTGGATTTTTACGAAATATCTTTCAAAATATCTTTTTTTGCTGAGTTTCTATGTTTGCGATCATACCATAGGGAAGAATGTGATATTGATAAGGGATACTGATTATATTTCACATGAGAAATAGTATGACTACTATTAATGCAAAATCATATGAATGGTAAATCATTATGTAAGGATCAGGGAGGAAGATTCTTAGTATGACTTGTAAATGGTGCTGGGCTGTCATCTGATCTTTTTAATACAGTATTGTTATCATATGATGTTTTTGTGGTAATTTGCATCGAAAATCACAAGATTGGATTGGGGAGCTTGAACAAGAATGGCTTGTAATAAAAGCCTATAGAGAATTATTTAAATAATGCACGGCTCAACCACTGTTTCCAGTACAGGGGATGTGAATGTGGTGTCAAGGGCAGCTGTACCACTGACCCCGTTAGTGGGAACAGACACACAGACGAATCAAAACTCACTATGGACAAAGTGCTGAAAACAGCCCCACAGAGTACAGTAATTCAAAGCTGGTTGCTATGACACTTAAAGCCTTCTTTAAATAGGAACAGATCCATTTCGTCTTGTTGGTGGAGAGTTTGAGGATATAACTTCTGTCTCTTGGACCACATTTCTGACATGAACAATAACTCTTGCACCACAAATCAAAACAATATCCTCCAGCCCATTGGCCTGGCAATTAACCAGACGGTTGTTTCTACTTAATTAAAACAGCTATACAGAAGAAACAAAATGCAACATAATTTCAGTTGACTGTGGAAAGTATGAATGCAATGCATTGTTTTGATATGGAGCAAATGCATAATTTGGCACTGGTGTGAAAATGTAAAAGCCAGGTAAAAATCATTATGTTCCCTCACCAGGACCATTTAGCTGTTGGGCAGATATACACTCACAATTTGTTTTCGTAGTCCCTCCATGCTTTGTCAAATGGCTTTTTCAAATCCTGAGGGAGAAGAGAACAGAAAGTTAGCATTATTTTAGAATGGTCATCACAAATAAGCAATACGACAATGATATTTGAGCGAGGCAAGATCAGCTATTTGACATTTTAGACTTACCCCTTTGACCTCTTTCAGGTCTCCTTTTACTAGAGAGTCCAGGAAGAAGTTGATGTTGTGCAGCATGCTCTTTAACTGATGGGAAGACACACTCAGTTCACATCCAGTTGTGGTGGGTTACAATAAGCACAATGTCAGACTGTCACTGATGAGCTTTGAAGTAGACACAACAGAAGAACATTCTAATTGATTATTCAAGTTTGAGAGTTTTTTTTTGGTTTTTTCCACAAAAGAGGTTTACGTCAGAACTTTGAATGAGACAAAGTATCACAGATAATATCACAGACAGAGCTGAAAGCAACACACATTATATGCTAAGTGAGTTCTCTTCTCGCTTAATGGGATGTCTTTTTTTTATCTTAAAAAAAAAAAAAAAGCAATCTTCTCTCTCACCAAGTTCTTTATTGGCGTCAGCAGCTCTTTGGAAAATTCAGCAAACTTAGTGAAGGCAGAGGCCACTTCCTTCTCTCCATTGGAGCGGAAATTCACAACCAGTTTCTCCATGGAACTGATGTACAGCTCCAGATGGGAGATGTGGTCTATAAGGGGGAAAGGGACGATACCTTTAGCACACATACATAACACTGATCTAGTGAAACCTGTCATCTGCTGTTAACAGGCCCACATGATTCCTACATGGTACTCTAGGTAATGGCTACCATTTATGCTATAGATCTTGGATAATAGGTGCTATTATGTGTGTGCTGAAGATCAGATAGAATAATAGCCACAATTGGCACTTGTTTCGCACTTGTTTGGCACCAAACAAAATGATCTGCTGTGGGTTTTCTTCATTATGATTGTGATTTACCTTGACCTGAAGCGTGCTTGGCTTTAGCAGCTTTCTTCATTTTCTGCAAGACTGTTCTGTCACAGTCCAAAGCCTGTAAAACATATACAAAACGAACATTTAGGGCTTGGCCAGAATTGTATTTTATATTTCTGAAAAACAGTTCTAAATATATGTTTTATGAGTAGTACGTGACCCTAGGATGGAAACAAATTAATTCTTAGTGGTTTTAATGGGCTTTCCCTATTCTGATTGGTTCTCAACCAAACTAGGCTAAAACTGACAGTGAAGTAGTCCAATGTGTCGAATTGTCATTTATTTAGTACTGTATCAAAATATAATAATAAATAGTATTGTAAAAAAAAATCCATACTGGTACACCTTGAGGGGCGGTTTCCCGGATACATATTAAGATTAGTTTTAGACTAAAAAACACTTTAAAAATGGAGATTCTCCATTGAGCTTGCTTTTTAGTCCAGGACTTGGCTTTATTCTGTGTCCGGGAAACCGCCCCCTAAAGATATAGTGCAAGATTTTGGGCCCTTTTCTACTTACCCATAGTCAGATGAGCTCATGGATACAATCTTTATGTCTCTGCATGCTTTGAAGGAAGTTGAAGGTAGTTTCGTGAGCCATTGCTAACTACCATTAGTGCAATGACTGGAAGTCTACTTGAACAGCTAGCATGCTCACAAAACTACCTTCAACTTCTTTCAAAGCATGCAGAGACAAAGACGAAAATGGGCTTACTTGCCAAAATCTCGCACTATCCCTTTAAAATAAGATCTATCGCCCAGCCCTACAATAATTCACTGCTCTTTTCCCCTTTTAACCATGCATTTCACCATATCACTATATATAAGCCCAACAATAAACCAGCACAGCAAAACTTAAAACTTTGTTCTTTGATGTGCATGGCTTGAACATTGATCGCACCCATATTCCCCCAAAAAGTGGTGGCTTGCACAGAGGCTTGTGAATAGAAGGCTATGGTCAATTAAACATGTTTCTACCGTTGCTTTTCTGCTCTACACAGAAAAATACAACCAATAAAATAAAAAAAGAGGCAATTCATCATGTCATAGCCTAATTCAGAAAACCAAACACATATTAGACTGTATAAGACTGACCCAAACAAAAACGTACTAAATGCACTAAGAATGTGACATAGATGGTGTGTGTGTAGTATGTTATTGTTTAAGATAAAACAATTCACCCACATACATATTTTTGAGTCTGATACATCATGTTGTGGCAGCAGTTATAACACTTACAGTAGAAACTCTTATGAACACCAAAATGATGTGCCATCATGCAAATTTAATGAACATCATATTCATATGGTTGAACAAAATCCATTAATTTACAAAGCTCCGACTGTTACATAACACTAGCCTAATTATGCTTGATTAAATGGATAAATGGAGCATATGCTAAAATCTATGTTCATGTCCGTAATATATAGGCCCCTCCTCGCACACACACACAAACACACAGGGAGAGAGAGATCGAATTGTGTGATGTGAAGAGCACTGGGGGTTTGGTGTACCCTTGCAAAGAACATTTATGTATTGATTTTAAGAAACATATGCCATAAGTCAACGGTGTCACCTGACAATGACTTGAGAAGGTGGGGTAATGATGATTTAAATGTATTATTTATTTTTGTAAATAACAGCTGGTGCACGATATCTAAGGAAGTCTCGAGGAATTTCTCGCCTGAGGTAGAGTATCTCATGATAAGCTGTAGACCACACTATCTACCTAGAGAGAATCTGTATTTTTCGTAGCCGTTTTACATACCACCACAGTCAGAGGCTGGCACTAAGACAGCATTGAATGAGCTGTATTCTGCCAAAAGCAAACAATAAAACGCTCACCCAGAGGTTGTGCTCCTAGTAGCTAGGGAATATAATGCAGACTCCTATCAGCTTGTTAAATGTGCAACCAAAGGGGGAAAAAGCTCTGGACCACCTTTACTCCACACACAGAGACACATACAAAGCTTTCCCTCACCCTCCATTTGGAAAATCTGACCATAATTCTATCCTCCTGATTCCTGCTTACTAGGGCTGGGCAGTTTACCGTTTATGATATTCCGGTATTGATACAGGGACCGGTTTGGGTTTTTACTTTCTATACCGGTATTTGAATGTTTGGTTTGTTACATGTGATCCGCCATGTGTAATGTCAATTTTTATAGTTTACTTCGCTACTTGAGTCATCTCACAGACCTAGCCACGCCCCCTGTCACTCAAGGATTGCATTCAATGTTCCTCAACCACGAGACACTTGGGTTCAGTCTGAATGGTCAATGCAGCACATGCAATAATGTTGATGACAACAATGCTGTTTTCACTTTGCTTCTTAATATGAATCCACTAGTGTTCTATAAATTACACTATTAATTTGTGTTTCTTACATCAGCAAACAGCTAGTTTGTCTTTTCTTAGCAAGTTGCCCTAAATCTTGTGAGACGCTAATTGTTAGCCGCTAATGCTAATTGCTAGCTAGCTAATAAATGTACTGAGTAAGAGCAAACGTAGCTAGCTAATACACCCTGATAATACCAGTGATGGTGTAGACCTCAATCAGGATGTTGTTTGTGCAACAGTATCTTCTAAATCAAAGAGGAATATGCAAAGCAAGACTGTTAGCTACATTAAGTAGCTAAGAGAAAACATGCAAAGTAGCCAAAGCCTAGGAAACACGTATCAACAATTAAGTTCCTACCCGGTCACAATAACTCCTCCCTGGCATTTTAATTAGTTGTCATCTCAAACACTGTATTCAAAGTGCCCACTATTATATATTACTATTAAATTAGAGTAGTCATTCTATTTCGATGATCCCAAATGTTTTGCTCTAATTCACAAGTCAAATCGCAATTGCAACATTTGGTTAAAAATAAATCCTAGATTATTTGCCCATTTCATGCAGCACTTCGTGGCAGTGTGGAAATTCTCAATTGAGCAGTGGTACTGCTTAAGTAAAAATACTTTCAAGTACTACTTAAGTCGTTTTTTTGGTATCTGTTTTTGGACAACTTTTACTTTACTACATTCCTAAATAAAATACGGTACTTTTTACTCCATACATTTCCCTGGCACCTAAAAGTACTCGTTACATTTTGAATTCTTAGCAGGACAGGAAAATGGTCAAATTCACACACTTATCAAGAGAACATCCCTGGTCATCTACTGCCTCTGATATGAAGGACTCACTAAACACAAATGCTTTGTTTGTGTGGCTCCTGGGGTCCAGCAATTTAAGACAGTTTATACAATTGTATAAACTTTACAATACATTCACAGATTTCACAACACAGTGTGCCCTCAGGCCCCTACTCCACCACCACATATCTACAGTGCTAACTCCATGTGTATGTATAGGGCGCATGTTATCGTGCGTGTGCGTGTGCCAATGTTTGTGTTGCTTCACAGTCCCCACTGTTCCATAAGGTGCTAGTTTTACTGCTTGCGTCAGATACTCGATGTGGAATAGAGTGCCATGTAGTCATGGCTCTATGTAATACTGTGTGCCTCCCATAGTCTGTTCTGGACTTGGGGACAGTGAAGAAACCTCTTGTGGCATGTCTTGTGGGGTATGCATGGGTGTCCGAGCTGTGTGCCAGTTGTTTAGACAGACAGCTCGATGCATTCAACATGTCAATACCTCTCAAAAATAAAAGTAGTGATGAAGTCAATCTCTCCTCCACTTTCTGCCAGGAGAGATTGACATGCATATTATTAAAATGTTAGCTCTCTGTCTACATCCAAGGGCCAGCCGTGCTGCCCTGTTCTGAGCCAATTGCAATTTTCCTAAGTCCTTTTGGGGCACCTGACCACACGACTGAACAGTAGTCAAGGTGTGACACAACTAGGGCCGGTAGGACCTGCCTTGTTGATAGAGTTGTTAAGGCAGAGCATCGGTTTATTACAGACTTTTCCCCATCTTAGCTACTACTGCATCATTATGTCTTTACCATGATAGTTTGGTCATCTCAACTTGCTCAATTTCCACATTATTTATTACAAGATTTAGTTGAGGTTTAGGGTTTAGTGAGTGTTTTGTTCCAAATACAATGCTTTTAGTTTTAGAAGTATTTAGGGCTAACTTATTTCTTGCCACACACTCTGGAACTAACTGCAGCTCTTTGTTGAGTGTTACAATCATTTCAGTTGCTGTAGTAGCTGACGTGTGTAGTGAAGAGTCATCCGCATATAAAGACCTATGCTATTCCTTAAGTGCTGTCCATTTCATTGTGTTAGGTGTTGAAACAAACTCCACAACAACCATGTTTTACACTGTTTCAACCTATTGTTTAACTTTGGTCAAATCTTTAACTATCACAGTGAGCTGAGTTTTAAAAACACATACAGTGAGGGAAAAAAGTATTTGATCCACCTGCTGACTTTGTACGTTTGCCCACTGACAAAGAAATGATCAGTCTAATTTTAATGGTAGGTTTATTTGAACAGTGAGAGACAGAATAACAACAAGAAAATCCAGAAAAACGCATGTGAAAAATGTTATAAATTGATTTTCACTTTAATGTTGTGCAATTCATCCACCGCCATCACCTCATGTTCCAGCATGATAACGCACGGCCCCATGCCGCAAGAAGCTGAACATTTCCCAGGTCTGGATCGACCTGTACGACAGCATGTTACAGTTCCCGCCAATATCCAGCAACTTCGCACAGTCGTTGAAGAGTGGGACAACATTCCACAGGCCACTATCAACTACCTGATCAACTCTGTTCAAAGGAAATGTGTCACGAAACATGGTCGTTGTGGAGGTTGTTTCAAAGCCTAACACAATGAAATGGACTGCACTTAAGGAATAGCATAGGTCTATATATGATCCCAAGCCCTCCAAAAAAAACTGAATTAAAATAATGATTGTTCCATTGCATAATAAATAGCCTACCGCATATTATACATGGCAGAAAAACATAAACTTACATATTTAAGATATGTGGTAGATAATTGGTTCTCACACCAGATACTGACTGGTTTTCTGATCCATGTCCCTAACTTTTTTTTTAAGGTATCTGTGACCAACAGATGCATATCTGTATTCCCAGTCATGTGAAATCCATAGATTAGGGCCTAATGAATTTATTTCAATTGACTGATTTCTTTATGAACTTTAACTCAGTAAAAGCTTTGAAATTGTTGCATGTTGGGTTTATATTTTTGTTCAATGTATAAACAACTAATTTCCATTATTTTATTTATTGTAAAATAACTTTTTCATAGCATGTTTGTCATGTTGGTCTTCAAATTTTGACTAACTTCTGTGATAACTTAAAACACCAAGACAAATACACTTATGCAAAAAGTATGTGGACACCTCTTCAAATGAGTGGATTCGGCTACTTCAGCCACACTGTATAAAATCGTGCACACAGCCATGCAATCTCCATAGACACACATTGGCAGTAGAATGGCCTTACTGAATAGCTTAGTGACTTTTAACGTGGCACCATCATAGGATGACACCTTTCCAACAAGTCAGTTCGTCAAATTTCTGCCCTGCTAGAGCTACCCCAGTCAACTGTAAGTGCTGGTCTTGTAAAGTGGAAATGTCTAGGAGCAGCAATGGCTCAGCCATGAAGTGGTAGGCCACACAAGCCCACAGATCGGGACAGCCGAGTGTTGAGCGCGTAGAAATCGTCTGTTCTCAAATGCGACACTCACTACCGAGTTCCAAACTGCCTCTGGAAGCAACAGCAGCACAAGAACTGTTCGTCAGGAGCTTCATGAAATGGGTTTCCATCGCCAAGCTGCCGCACCCTTAAGATCACCATGCGCAATGCCAAGCATCGGCTGGAGTGGTGTAAAGCTCACCGCCATTGGACTCAGTGGAAACGCGTTCTCTGGAGTGATGAATCACGCTTCACCATCTCGCAGTCCAGTGAACATAAGTCGGTGCTTGCATCTGTAGCAGTTTGAAAGAATTTGACTGGTTACATACAATGCATGGTGTCATGTCTTTAGTATCCTTAACCTGCTTGAGCTAGAGGGCATTATTTTGAAGTAAACTGCCTGTTACTCAGGCCCAGAAGCTGGGATATGCACATAATTATTGGATAGAACACTCTGACGTTTCTAAAACTGATAAAATAATGTCTGAGTATAACAGAACTAATATGGCAGGCGAAAAGCCGAGGGAAATCCATCCGAGAAAATGTGATTCTGTGAGCTGGCTCATTTTCCATTGAGTTGCTATTGGAAATTCTTAAATCCAGCTCCTAGGTTGCAGTACCTATGGCTTCCACTAAATGTCAGTCTTTAGACAAGGTTTCATGCGTTTACCTTGAAAAATAGGGGAGTAGAAGAAGATTATCCAAGTGGAGTGAGGAAGTACCTTTTGGGTTTGGCGCGCAGGACCATGAGCCTCGGTTTTTTCTTTTCTATCGCCCAATATATTATCCGTGTGAAATATAATCGTTAATATACACAATAGTGTAACTAAGGATCGATTAGAAACGTTGTTTGACTTGTTTGGACATATGTGTCTTGTATAATGGACAAGTGGACGGTGGATTTTCTGAACAGAACGCGCCAACCAAACGGAGCTTTATGGATATAAAGAGGGACTTTTTCGAACAAAAGGAACATTGATTGTCTTGCTTGGACACTTCGGATTGCCATCAGAAGATCTTCAAAGGTAAGCAATTTATTTTCTCTTTTTATGACTTTTGTGACACCCGTGCTGGTAATGTTTTTATGCTTACATTTCAGTCATCAATCAGTCATGAATTATTCTTTACCTTCTATCAGTCTATCTGCACGAACCCTAGTTCCCATAATGAATCAGCAATACACAAAAGGAAAGGGTTGGGACAGAGAGCGGGAAAGACAAAATGGATTCATTACACACAGTCTATAATTATATTAATTGAAATGCTAATCCTTTGCACATGAACGGACACTCCTTCAAGAATAATTGCAATGTAATATATATACAGTGGGGCAAAAAAGTATTTAGTCAGCCACCAATTGTGCAAGTTCTCTCACTTAAAAAGATGAGAGAGGCCTGTAATTTTCATCATAGGTACACTTCAACTATGACAGACAAAATGAGGTAAAAAAATCCAGAAAATCACATTGTAGGATTTTTTATGAATTTATTTGCAAATGATAGTGGAAAATAAGTATTTGGTCACATACAAACAAGCAAGATTTCTGTCTCTCACAGACCTGTAACTTCTTCTTTAAGAGGCTCCTCTGTCCTCCACTCGTTACCTGTATTAATGGCACCTGTTTGAACTTGTTATCAGTATAAAAGACACCTGTCCACAACCTCAAACAGTCACACTCCAAACTCCACTATGGCCAAGACCAAAGAGCTGTCAAAGGACACCAGAAACAAAATTGTAGACCTGCACAAGGTTGGGAAGACTGAATCTGCAATAGGTAAGCAGCTTGGTTTGAAGAAATCAACTGTGGGAGCAATTATTAGGAAATGGAAGACATACAAGACCACTGATAATCTTCCTCGATCTGGGGCTCCACGCAGATCTCACCCCGTGCGGTCAAAATGATCACAAGAACGGTGAGGACCACACGGGGGGACCTAGTGAATGACCTGCAGAGAGCTGGGACCAAAGTAACAAGGCCTACCATCAGTAACACACTACGCTGCCAGGGACTCAAATCCTGCAGTGCCAGACGTGTCCCCTGCTTAAGCCAGTACATGTTCAGGCCCGTCTGAAGTTTGCTAGAGAGTATTTGGATGATCCAGATGAGGATTGGGAGAATGTCATATGGTCAGATGAAACCAAAATATAACTTTTTGGTAAAAACTCAACTTGTCGTGTTTGGAGGACAAAGAATGCTGAGTTGCATCCAAAGAACACCATACCTACTGTGAAGCATGGGGGTGGAAACATCATGCTTTGGGGCTGTTTTTCTGCAAAGGGACCAGGACGACTGATCCGTGTAAAGGAAAGAATGAATGGGGCCATGTATCGTGAGATTTTGAGTGAAAACCTCCTTCCATCAGCAAGGGCATTGAAGATGAAACGTGGCTGGGTCTTTCAGCATGACAATGATCCCAAACACACCGCCCGGGCAACGAAGGAGTGGCTTCAGTAGAAGCATTTCAAGGTCCTGGAGTGGCCTAGACAGTCTCCAGATCTCAACCCCATAGAAAATCTTTGGAGGGAGTTGAAAGTCTGTGTTGCCCAGCGACAGCCCCAAAACATCACTGCTCTAGAGGAGATCTGCATGGAGGAATGGGCCAAAATACCAGCAAGTGTGTGAAAACCTTGTGAAGACTTACAGAAAACGTTTGACCTCTGTCATTTGCCAACAAAGGGTATATAACAAAGTATTGAGATAAACTTTTGTTATTGACCAAATACTTATTTTCCACCATAATTTGCAAATAAATAAATAAAAAATCCTACAATGTGATTTTCTGGATTTCTTTTTCTCATTTCGTCTGTCATAGTTGAAGTGTACCTATGATGAAAATTACAGGCCTCTCTCATCTTTTTAAGTTGGAGAACTTGCACAATTGGTGGCTGACTAAATACTTTTTTTCCCCACTGTATATATATATATATACGCTGTATGTCATTCTTGTCTTCTCTGTTGAAATCCTTGATCATCCTGTAGGGTTCATCAGTGTCTGTCTGGTTAACTTTCATTGAAGTCAGTCTTTCGTGGTTGTAGGTGGTTAGAACGGCTACTTCAGAGCACCATTCATAGAATAGATGTTTTGGCGGTTGTCTGTATTCTCGTTCCAGACTTACGTAATTTAAGAATTGCTCTTATTCTGTAGTGATCGATAGTCTCAGAGTTTATTTATTTTTGTAAGAAGTGTTGACAAGCTGAACGCACCAAGCGGTTTGTTAAAACTACTGGCACACAGCTCGGACACCCATTTATACTCCACAAGACATGCCACCAGAGGTCTCTTCACAATCCCCAAGTCTAGAACAGACTATGGGAGGCGCACAGTATTACATAGAGCCATGACTAACTGGAACTCTATTCCACATCAGGTAACTGATGCAAGCAGTAGAATCAGAAAACAAAATGTTTTTTTATGATAAAAATACACCTTATGCAACAGTGGTGATGGTGGAGACACACACACACACACCACACAGGTACACGCACACAAACACTAGAACACCCACTCTACACACACGTACATTGAAATATTGCTGTATGTTGGTATTATACATTTTGTATTGTAGATATGTAGCGGTGTAATAATGTTATATTATGTAGGGGGGAGGGGCAGGTTTACCCACTAAGGAAAGCCTTTTCCTTCACTAAAGAAAGCCTACCTCAAACTCAGTGGTTTGAACACCCTCAAAATCAAATCAGAGTTTATTTGTCAAGTGCACAAGATACAGCAGGTGTAAACATTACAGTGTAGGTCTTCAACATTGCAGAAATAATAGTTCAATAAAATAAATAAATAGTACACTTGAAAATAATATGAAAACACAAGAATATATATATTCTATACAGTACCAGTCAAAGGTTTGGACACCTACTCTTTAAAGGGTTTTTCTTTTTACTTTTTTCAACATTGTAGAATAATAGAAATTCAACAAATGAACTTAGAATAATGCACACCTGTTAATTGAAATGCATTCCAGGTGACAGTACCAGTCAGAAATGTCTTTATTTTTTTACTATTTTCTACACTGTTGAATAACAGTGAAGACATCAAAACAATAAAAAAAATCATGTAGAAGTCAAAAAAGTGTTAAACAAATAAAGATATGTTTTATATTTGAGATTCTTCAAAGTAGCCACACTTTGTCTTGATGACAGCTTTGCACACTCTTGGCATTCTCTCTACCAGCTTCATGAGGTAGTCACTTGGAATGCATTTCAAATAACAGGTGTGCGTTGTTAAGTTAATTTGTGGAATTTCTTTCCAGCATTATATATGGATGCCGTCCGCGGTTCTGAAACAATCTTCAGTGCCCCATAGAATTGGCACCTTTCCATATGTTGCTACGTGCATAATAGCAAAGTTAACCAGCATATTGGGATTGAGAACAATGTGGCGGAGGCAGCAGTAGAGACGGGGAAAATGCCCTTAGCTTAATTGTCATTTTTGTTGTTGTTGAGAAAACCTACTTATTTAGGTCTATAATCAATAGCCTAACTGTTAAATGTGCCTGGCATTATCAATCATCAATATATACAGTGCTTTCGGAAAGTATTCAGACCCCTTTACTTTTTCCACATTTTGTTATGTTACAGCCTTATTCTAAAATTTATTTAATCTTTTTTTTCACAGCAATGTACCCCATAATGACAAAGCAAAAACAGGTTTAGAAATTTCTGCAAATGTATAAAAAAAAAAAATTATGAAATAACTTATTTACATACGTATTCAGACTCTTTGCTATGAGACTCAAAATTGAGCTCAGGTGCATCCTGTTTCCAGTGACCATCCTTGAGATGTTTCTACAACTTGATTTGGAGTCCACCTTTGGTAAATTCAATTCATTGGACATTATTTGGAAAGGCGCACACCTGTCTATAAGGCCCCACAGTTGACAGTGTATGTCAGACCAAAACCAAGCCAAGAGATCGAAGGAAATTGTCCGTAGAGCTTCGAGACATGATTGTGTCGAGACACAAATCTGGGGAACGTACCAAAAAAAATCTGCAGAATTGAAGAACACAGTGGCCTCCATCATTCTTAAAAGTGGAAGAAGTTTGGAACCACCAAGACTCTTCCTAGAGCTGTCCGCCCAGCCAAACTGAGCAATCAGGGGAGAAGGGCCTTGGTAATAGAGGTGACTAAGAACCCGATGGTCACTCAGACAGAGCTCTAGAATTCATCTGCAGAGATGGTTGTCCTTCTGGAAGGTTATCCCATCTCTGCAGCAGTCCTCCAATCAGGCCTTTATGGTAGTGGCCAGACAGAAGCCACTCCTCAGTAAAAGGCATGACAGCCCACTTGGAGTTTGCCAAAAGACTGCTAAAGCCTCTCAGACCATGAGAAACAAGATTCTCTGGTATGATGAAACCAAGATTGAACTCTTTGGCCTGAACGCTAAGCATCACATCTGGAGGAAACCTGACACCATCCCTACGGTGAAGCATGGTGGTGGCAGCATCATGCTGTGGGGATGTTTTTCAGCAGCAAGGACTGGGAGACTAGTCAGGATCGAGGCAAAGATGAAGGGGAGCAAATACAGACAGATCCTTGATGAAAACCTGCTTTAGAGCGCTCAGGACCTCAGACTGGGGGGCGAAGGTTCACCTTCCAACAGTACAACGATCTTAAGCACACAGCCAAGACAACGCAGGAGTGGCTTCAGGACAAGTCTCTGAATGTCCTTGAGTGGCCCAGCCAGAGACCGGACTTGAATCTGATCCAACATCTCTGAAAATAGCTGTGCAACAACACTCCCCATCTGACAGAGCTTGAGAGGATCTGCAGAGAAGAATGGGAGACACTAAGCAAATACAGGTGCCAAGCTTGTAACGTCATACCCAAGAAGACTCAAGGCTGTAATCGCTGCCAAAGGGTCTGAATACTTATGTAAATGTTTAATTTCAGTTTTCAATTTTTTATAGATTAGCCAACATTTATACAAACCTGTTTTTGCTTTGTCATCATGGGGTATTGTGTGTAGATTAAATGTTTTCAATCAATGTAATGCTGTAACGTATCAAAATGTGGAAAAAGTAATGGGGTCTGAAAGTATTTACAGAAATAAGATGGCTTGCTACTGTTGTCTGTTTGTTTAATAGGCTACCATTGCATTAGACCACAAAGCCTAAAGCAACGACAAAATGTTGGATAAAGCAATTTCACAGATTCGGATGTTTTTAATCTTTGCTATGCTGCAATAAAGGTTTACAATTTTTTTCCTTTTCAACAGACTGGTATTACTTATAATTTATTTAGTGTTGTTTACACTGTTCCAAAAGTCAAACATTATATTGTAATCTAACAGCACCTGTTTGTCACACACAATATGCACGCAGCTCTCGCTCCTAAACCCTCCATTTTCTAGATCGCCATCTTATTCTGAAGATTACCTATTATCATTAAAATAATAAGTAATATCGTTATCATTAGTTGGCTTTGTATAGTAGCCTTGTATAACCACCATCGATCTGTAGGCCGAACTAAGCGTGTCCTGTTTAGTTTTAATACCGTAACTTACTTAGGCTTATATTTCAATATATAGGCTACTGTATCATTAATTCATTCGATCACACAGCATGAGACATTCATGCTTTGAAATGCAATCAAGCATTTTAGTTTTAAAATTAAATAATAAAGGGAGCTTTGAATAATTAGCCTAAACAATAAATAAACCGCAATTCACAAATGCATGCAACTCTTCAGTCTGCTGTAATAACGAACATTTATACAGATACGCTTTTAAAAACAATAGCAGATATGTTGAAACTGCCATATTGAACTGAGCCTTGCTGTTGGAAAACCACTACAGTGTCCAACTAACGGCTGTCGCAAATGCACCTCCCCCGAATTCACTCGCCGACTTGTCTACAGTATGCTTCGTTAGGTTTACCACTCAAACAAACCATTGTTAAAAACATGACCTCTGTGGCCTCCCAAGGAGTGCAACGGTCTAAGGCACTGCGTTGCAGTGCTTGAGGCATCACTAGAGACCCAGGTTTGATCCCAGGCTGTGTCACAGCTGGCTGTGATTGGGAGACCCATAAGGCGGGGCACATGACCTCTGTGGCCTCCCGAGTGGCGCAACGGTCTAAGGCATCACTAGAGACCCAGGTTCGATCCCAGGCTATGTCACAGCTGGCCGTGATTGGGAGACTGATAAGGCAGTGCACAATTGGCCCAGCAATGTCCAGGTTAGGGGGAGGGTTTGGCTGACTCCTTGTGGCGGGCCGGACGCGTGCAAGCTGACTGTTGTCGCCAGTTGTACGGTGTTTCCTCCACCGACACATTGGTGATGGCTGGCTTCCGGGTTAAGTGAACAGTGTGTGAAGACAGTGCTTGGCAGGGTCGTGTTTCGGAGGACACATGGCTCTCAACTACGTACGGGAGTTGCAGCGATGGGACAAGACTAACTTCCAATTGGATATCACAAAATTGGGGAGAAAAAGGGGTATTTAAAAAAAATAAAAACATTACCTCTGAGGTATCTGGGATGTCAAATACAACCAGCTGTCCAGCATTTATGATCATTGACTGAGCATGGATAGATATACAGTAGGCCTACACTAAATAATGGTTTGAAGATTATGATTTAAGCATCTTAATCTTTAAAAGAACTGCCAGATTTTATTATGATATATATATATATAAGGCGTTGATAGCCTTCTATTATGAGAACTAGGTTGAATCAAAATCATAAAAACTGCTGTAGTGTAAATTATGACTATTATAAAAATAACTTAATTGAATTGATATCAAGGATAGATAAATGGAGTTGTGTTGTCGTTTTTTCTCTGCCATAGGCGTATTTGCCTAAATGGTTAATTTCACCACTTTCCTAACGAATCGCCTGTGCTACAGCAGTCTATTTACTGTTGAGTATAGTCGTAAAATGACGTCCTCAGTCCAACAATAAAACCAGTGGCAATGGATTCAATGGCAACATAAATAGGACGTTTTGCTTGCACAACATCATATAATAGTAGTGGTTATTGATATAGAATACATTTAAAATGTTTTTCCTCGCGTTCCATACAATGAGCACGAGCGCCACAAGGAATAATCGGATAAACAAAGGACATCAGCACAATGTAGATGCTTTTACGCATATTGGTGAAATCTAATGCAACATTGAGCCTTTTCGTGACAAAAGCCATGCTTATGTATTGTGGAATTAAATGAATCCATGAACAAACGAGAAAAAGATGTGGTCGACACAAAGAAAGCCGTCAGGCGCTTTGTCTACTACCCAGTCCATAGCTTGAGCGATAGTTGGTTCATGCCGGAATTGCATAGCACACCTTTGTGCTGGGCACGTTACCTTGGCAAGCCTCCCAAAAACTCCCATTCGTTTCTGTATCGAAGTGACGTGAAAAAGAGTGTTTCTCAACTGATTACAGCTTATGACAGCCATAATGTATAAAAACAATTAACTTACCTCTTCGATGTTGTCTACTGCGTTTCTACAACTTGACATTTTGCTGGTGAAGGACGAGGTTGTTGGAGAGCTATAGTCCTCCAAGGTCTCGGCGATAAACCCGTCGACCGAGATAAACTCCGGCATTTTTATCTTAAAAACAGCACGGAATTTAATCAAAAAATTTAAATGAATTCACAACGTGATAGACTAAGCGTGCGCCGTTTAATAGTCTAGCTAAGTCATGTTAATGTTTATCCTTTCGACAACCCATCTAAAATCCATACTACATTCGAACCGAGGAAGGAACCGAGGCTACCCTCCTGTGCGCGTGCATCATCGTCAGACTCGCACTGATGACATGGATGCGCGCATGCCCGAACACGCACCTTCAATATAGCATTTTTTGGGGTGGCGAAAAATTCACCATAAATTACATTTTAATGACCTTGGCCTATATCATAAACACTTTCGCACAATTTCCTTTTTTTTCAAGCTCCTTCTGTAGTCTAATCTTTGCCGTTCATTAGGCAAAACTTAAAGAACTGACCAGACCGCAATGGCTTCAGATGATTCCTCTCATCAACAGTAATGTGTATTCATGGATGCAAAGGAATGCCAGACTTTCCCCAAATATGTATCAAGAAAAAACAATACAAAATGATTTATCTTCATTCTCTCTGTTTTTCATACATTTGGCTTCTCACCGGCGAAAGCATCCGAGCAAACAAAACAGCGCCCTTCTGTCTTAGTATGTGTAGCGTATCTATTTGGCCTCCCTCAAATAAATAATAGCCAATCAGCATTGCACTAAACTGAGTGAGCTCAGCTGTGAATGGTCCTGGCGCACCCAACAAAAAGTGTCAAAAGAAGCCAGTTTGGATTTGGCTTCAGACCAATCACATCACAAGCCAAACAGTATTGACAGAAATAAAACTTGAATTCCAAATTGTATTTGTCACACGCGCTGAATTAAACAGGTGTAGACCTTACAGTAAAATGCTTACTTACAAGCCCTTAACCAACAATGCAGTTGTAAGAAAAATAAGTGTTAAGTAAAAAAATAAGAAATAAAAGTAACAAATAATTAAAGAGCAGCAGTAAAATAACAGTAGTGAGGCTATATATGGGGTAGGTACCGGTACAGAGTCAATCAATGTGCGGGGACATCAGTTAGTCGAGGTAATTGAGATAATATGTGCATGTGGGTAGAGTTAAAATGACTATGGATAGATGATAAACAGAGAGTAGCAGCAGCGTAAAATAAGGGGGGGCAATGCAAATAATCTGGGTAGCCATTTGATTAGGTGATCAGGAGTCTTATGGCTTGGAGGTAGAAGATGTTAAGAAGCCTTTTGGACCTAGACTTGGTGCTCCAGTACTGCTTGCCATGGGGTGGCAGAGAAAAGATCCTGGATGGCAGGAAGCTTGGTCCCAGTGATGTACTGGGCCATTCGCACTACCCTCTGTAGTGCCTTGCGGTCGGAGGCTGAACAGTTGCCATACCAGGCAGGGATGCAACCAGTCAGGAGGCTCTCGATGGTGCAGCTGTAGAACTTTATGAGGATCTGAGGACCCATGCCAAATATTTTCAGTCTCCTGAGGGGGAATAGGCTTTGTAGTGCCCTCATCACAACTGTCTTGGTGTTTGGACCATGATAGTTTGTTGGTGATGTGGACACCAAGGAAATTGAAGCTCTCAACCTGCTCCACTACAGCCCAGTCAATGAGAATGAGTGTGTGCTCGGTCCTCTTTTTCCTGTAGTCCACAATCATCTCCTTTGTCTTGATCACGTTGAGGGAGAGGTTGCTGTCCTGGCACCACACAGCCAGGTCTCTGACCTCCTCCCTAAAGGCCGTCTCAACGTTGTCGGGGATCAGGCCTACCACTGTTGTGTCATCGGCAAACTTAATGATGGTGTTGGAGTCGTGCCTGGCCATGCAGTCATGAGTGAAAAGGGAGTACAGGAGGGGGCTGAGCACGCACCCCTGAGGGGCCCCCGTGTTGAGGATCAGCATGGCGGATGTGTTGTTACCTACCCTTATCACCTGGGGTACGCTCGTCAGGAAGTCCAAGATCCAGTTGCAGAGGGAGGTGTTTAGTCCCAGGGTCCTTAGCTTAGTGATGAGCTTTGAGGGCACTATGGTGTTGAACTCTGAGCTGTAGTCAATGAATAGCATTCTCACATAGGTGTTCCTTTTGTCCAGGTGGGAAAGGACAGTGTGGAGTGCAATAGAGATTGCATCATCTGTGGATCTGTTGGGGCAATGTGCAAATTGGAGTGGGTCTAGGGTTTCTGGGATAATGGTGTTGATGTGAGCCATGACCAACCTTTCAAAGCACTTCATGGCAGGGGGGGTCTGCTTGAAACATGTTGGTATTACACACAGGGAGAGGTTGAAAATTTCAGTGACGACGCTTACCAGTTCGTCAGCGCATGTTCGGAGTACACATCCTGGTAATCCATGGCTTCTGGTTGGGGTATGTACATACAGTCACTGTGGGGACAACGTCATTGATGTACTTATTGATGAAACCAGTGACTGATGTGGTGTACTCCTCAATGCCATCGGAAGAATCTCAGAACATATTCCAGTCTGCACAGGCAAAACAGTCATGCAGCTTAGCATCTGCTTCATCTGACCACTTTTCTATTGACCGAGTCACTGGTGCTTCCTGCTTTCAGGAACATAGAACTATGGTCTGATTTACCAAATGTAGGGGGGAGGGAGAGCTTTGTACGTGTCTCTGTGTGTGGCGTAAAGGTAGTCTAGAGTTTTTTTTTTCTCCTCTAGTTGCACATTTACGTGCTGGTAGAAATTAGGTAAAACAGATTTAAGTTTCCCTGTATTAAAGTTCCCGGCCATTAGGAGCGCCGCCTCTGGATGAGCGTTTTCCTGTTTGCTTATGGCAATATGTATACAAACACTAATCATTGGTAATTGGGGCCAGGTGTGGGCAATGACAGTTCCGGAGGGATCCGTGACAGTGGTTCCAATGACGAATTTGATGTGAGCCACCCCTCCCTGGTGACCTTCTTCAGAGATGACTGACAAAATATTACGGTGGTAGCAAATGTAAGTAGTTATAACGTCATAACGAGTCAAGCAAAAAATGTAAAGTTTTGAGGAATATGTTAGTTAATGTAGAGACAAACGATTGTGTATATTTTTTTGTCATTAAGTTAATTTATGAAAATCACTATTTAGCAAGTTAGCTGACTAGCTAACATTAGCCAGCTAGCTAGCTAGTGTTATGACATGAGTATGAATTTGTAATTCATGTTGTTTAATGTTTTAGGGACTCCTGAGAAAACCAGCAAACCACGCTGTCGTCTTGTGAAACAGTAGATGTAAAGAATCTAGCTAGCTAAAGCATTTACTGCAAATTGAATGTACAGTTGTGTTAGCTTGCCTTGCTTATATTTGCCATGCAATACAGCTAAAGTAACATAGCTAGCTAACTATTTATTTGCTTATTGTGTAGTGGAGGATAAAAATAACTGTATGCCTATGGCTGTGTAGCTAGCTACAGTATGTAGCCAATCTGTGTATGGACCCAAAAACCTTTGGTATGAATATGCAAGTCCTATATATGTCACGTTTATCTACCGAAGGGACAGACCAAGACGCAGCGATGTAGCCAGAATACATATTTAATGAGAACACGGGAACGAGACGGAACAAAACAATAAACAGAGAACGTAACGAAGAACATAACTGAATAGACAAACACAGCTATGAACTTAAAATAACCCACGAACCCAGAGTGAAACCTACTAACCTAAATATGGTTCCCAATTAGAGACAACGACACACAGCTGCCTCTAATTGGGAACCATTACCCAACATAGATCTATGACACCTAGAACAAACAAAACCCTACACCAAGACAAAACCAAAACGCTCCAGCCTGTAATCTCGGGCCTGGGCGTTACAATATACATGTACTGTAGTTATTATCATGCATGAGATCCCCACATTGTAGCCTGTACATTGAATATATTCACTGATCATGTACTCTTTCTTGGCAAATAAAGGTGCGGTTCAGGTATGAATCTCTGTGAGACATTCTTTTTCAGTCATATCCAATACCAGGTGTGTCAAACTCTATTCGTTGAATGATTCTGTGTCTGCATGTATGTATTACAATTGTTTACCACTCCTGCTCCTGGGACATCAATGATTACACATTGTAACTATGCAATAGACTAGAAACATAATTTAAGTAAAGGCTGATTTGTAATTCATACATACAGAAATACACCTATGCATATCTATCTCCCTTCATCTGCATGAATCAGATTTTTTTATTTTTTTCATTTTAATCTTTATTTTAACAGGAAAAAACAAACTGAGACCTGGATCTCTTTACAGCTGTGCCCTGTGTAAACATGTTGACATGTACAGTTCTAGGCATACAGACAAGAACATTTTAAAACATACAAAACACAGACACAGTTCAACAGAAACAATCACAGACAACATCATATTGATCCTCCATCACATTTTTAAAATGGGCAAGGGACACCAGAGTGGCTAGCTTAAGTTTGATCTGCAGTTTGTTCCATAAATAAGGTGCAAAGGAACTGAAGGCAGTCCTTCCCAACTCTGTGGAGACCGCAGGAGTTTCTAATCTAATCCACATCTGTGATCTGGTCATAAAATTTGTATATCTAATTAAAATTAATGATGATATATATGGAGGTAGTTTTAAAAGAAGTGCTTTATAAATAAACAAAAGAGCATGTTGCTCTCGCCTCACAGATAGAGAGGCCCAACCCACATGTTGATATAGGATACAGTGATGAGTTTTGTAACTATCACCGGTGATAAACCTGAGTGCACAATGGTAAATAGCATCCAGTGGTTTTAATATATTTGCCGATGCATGCATATAAATAATATCACCATAATCTAAAACGGACATAAAAGTAGCCTGCACAATTTGTTTCCTATTTACGGAGGACAGACAAGCCCTGTTTCTGTAAAGGAACCCTATGATCACAGAACATTCCATAGATTTCTTGTTTTGGAAAAACGCATATAAGATGGTGTTTTTTCTTGACTGATTGCCATTTTATTGATGTGGTGCTATTGCATGCCATATAATTTGAAAGGGCTGTTTTTCAGTGTTCAAAATATGTATAATGTTTTCATATGTGGTTTGACACCAGAAAAGTATGCAAATTAATGTACACAGAGGTCATGGTCTCAGTAAATTCAGAAATTCCAAAACTCTTCTACCGATGATGCAAAAATACCAACATGGCGATTTACAGTTTGTCATAGAATTAGGAATTAGAATAAAACAATATATACAAAAAAGTAATTTAATAGGATCTCCATGGTTACAGTTAGCTGGTGTTCTAAATCCTAGTATTTCAATTTCCCTAACAGAAATTCTGCAATAACCTTCATGACCTAGTAGTGTACCAGAAGAGAGCAAAGCCTAAACAGTCCATATATTAAGAATGACACGAGGCAGGTTATTTCACTGACAGAGATTTATTGAAAAAGTACATATTGTAAATAATATGGTTGATGAACACAAACATTCTTGAATAGTATTTGTACTTGTATTTATTAGGGATGTTCAGCAGCTACTCTTCCTGGGGTCCAAACACACCAAAGCACCCACATTACATATAAAACAAAAGATAAAGCAGTGAACTATGTTTGTACTGAATGAGCTAAAGATAAAACAGTACATCATATAACATCCCTACACCACCACATATCCACAACACAAAATGTTCAATACCACCATACAACAATATCAAAATGTGTGCCTATGCATGTGTCTGTACCTTTGTGTTTGTCTCTTCACAGTCCCCGTTGTTCCATAAGGTGTATTTTTACCTTCTTTTTAAATTTGACTCTACTGCTTGCATCAGTTACCTGATGTGCAATAGAGTTCCATGTAGTCATGGCTCTATGTAGTACTGTGCGCCTCCCATTGTCTGTTCTGAACTTGGGGACTGTGAAGAGTCCTCTGGTGGCATGTCTTGTGGGGTATACATGAGTGTCCGAGCTGTATTTTAAACAGACACAGCTCGGTACATTCAGCTTGTCAACACCTCTTACAAAAACAAGTAATGATGAAGTCAATCTCTCCTCCACTTTGAGCCATGAAAGATTGACATGAATGTCATTAATGTTAGCACTCCGTGTACTTTTAAGGGCCAGCCGTCCTGCCCTGTTCTGAGCCAAGTCAGTGCAAAGAATTCCTCATCATTAGCTTTGATTGTTCAATATATGTTTAAGATTGGGCTAATAATAACCAAGTATTTAAAATGACAAGACTTATACAAAGGAAATTAGCACTTACATAGATAAAGTATATCACAATAGCAAATCTACAACACACAATGTCCTAACACAAATTAAATGGAACGTATGATAACTAAGTACATTTCTCACATAGATGTTTCATTCCCCCGTCTGATCCTTATGCACTTTTTGACTGTTCATCCATTTACGATGAGCGTACTGATCTGTCCAGGGAGCGTGTAGACGATGAGGATGAGAAAAACCAGCAGGACTGCCAGGATGAGTAGAGCGATGATGTACTTCTTGTATTTTTTCCAAATGAAGAAGACGAAGGTTTTCAGGGGGTTGATAAACCAGTTGAAGGTTGTCTTGGGGCGACTAATATAAGGGAGAATGAGGAAAGAGACAAAATGAACAAAAAAGTTAGTAATGTTTCCCAGTTTCATGGATTTTTTTTTATTACATTTTTTTATACAGTAGGCTATGACATAGTGTGAGCAGTGGAACTCATGTGTAGAGTTTGCACCGATTTCTCCAGGGGGAATAGAAGATAGGAAAAAAGGTTAATTAAAAGTAGAATAAAAGAAATAAGGCATTAAGGTAAATAATAAATTAATACATGATCATGTTTTAGCTTTGTTTTCACTGTAAACTTAGCGAATTGCACAAAGTGTGCCCTACGGATCAGATTCAATCAAACCTTATAAACTGTAGCAATGTTTAAATGCAGTCTATGACCCCATTTACACCTTGTATAAAACATGTGAACGGTATGTGCATTTGTATTCACTTAACAACAAACACATGTTAATGCAAGATCAAATGCACTCAATGGCCCCGATTAAGTACACAAATGTAACATTATTCCCTTTTTATGCACTTTATGCACTCTATACGTATTCTGACCCTGACTTAATTCCACCACCTTTACGCACAAGGAAACCATAAATAAGGTTTTGCGAACCTATCGGTTCCAAGTGGGAAAAGCATGTACTTTATTTTTTATGATACAAATAACAGCATTCTCCATGCACTGTCATTTATAAATGGTTAACAGCTATTGATAAGAGCTAGGTAAATTAATAATCAGTTTGGAGAATGGGGATTATAAATACACATAGCAATTGTTTTGGATGAGTTTTCCTTATGAACACTGTGAAACCAGACATATGGAAGCGAACTGAAAATCATATCAACATGACATGTATTGTGGCCCCTTTTCTACAGCGAAATTCGCAATATAGTGCCTTCGGAAAGTATTCAGACCCTTGACTTATTCCACACTTTGTTACGTTACAGCCTTGTTCTAAAATATATTAAATAAATAAAACATCTCTGGAATCTACACACAATAGCCCCTTAACGACAAAGCAAAAACTGTTTTTTTGCAAATTTATTGAGAATTAAAAACAGAAATACCTTATTTACATAAGTATTCAGACCCTTTGTTACGAGACTCGAAATTGAGCTCAGATGCTTCCTGTTTCCATTGATCATCCTTGAGATGTTTCTACAACTTGATTGGAGTCCACTAGTGGTAAATTCAATTGATTGGACATGATTTGGAAAGGCACTCACCTGTCTATATAAGGTCCGACAGTCGACAGTGCATGTCAGAGCAAAAACCAAGCCATCAGGTCGAAGGAATTGTTCGTAGAACTCCAAAACAGGATTGTGTTGAGGCACAGATCTGGGGAAGGGTACCAAAACATTTCTGCAGCATTGAAGGTGCCAAAGAATACAGTGGCCCCCATCATTCCTAAATGGAAGAAGTTTGGAACCACCAAGACTCTTCCTAGAGCTGGCTGCCCGGCTAAAAAGGTCACTATGACAAAGCTCTAGAGTTCCTCTGTGGAGATGGGAGAACCTTCCAGAAGGACAACCATCTCTGCAGCACTCCACCAATAAGGCCTTTATGGTAGAGTGACCTGACGGAAGCCACTCCTCAGTAAAAGGCACGTGACAACCCTGCTTAGATGCCAAAAAGGCATCTAAAGACTCTCAGACCATGAGAAACAAGATTCTCTGGTCTGTTGAAACCAAGATTGAACTCTTTGGCCTGAATGCCTAGCGTCATGTCTGGCTGAAACCTGGCACCATCCCTACGGTGAAGCATGGCGGTGGCAATATCATGCTGGGGGATGTTTTTCAGCGGCAGAGACTGGGAGACTAGTCAGGATCGAGGCAAAGATGAATGGAGCAAAGTACAGAGAGATCCTTGATGAAAACCTGATCCAGAGCGCTCATGACCTCAGACTAGGGAAAAAGTACACCTTCGAACAGGACAACACCCCTAAGCACAGAGCCAAGACAACGCAGGAGTCTCTAAATGTCCTTGAGTGGCCCAGACAGAGCCCGGACTTGAACCCGATTGAACATCTCTGGAGAGACCTGAAAATAGCTGTGCAGCAACACTCCCCATCCAACCTGACAGAGCTTGAGAGGATCTGCAGAGAAGAATGGGAGAAACTACCCAAATACAGGTGTGCCAAGCTTGAAAAAAGACTCAATGCTGCCAAAGGTGCTTCAACAAAGTACTGAGTAAAGGGTCCTGAATACTTATGTGATATGTTTTTTATTTTTAATAAATTAGCAAACATTTCTAAAAACCTGTTTTTACTTTGTCATTATGATGACTTTTGTGTGTAGATTGATGACGGTGAAAAAAACTATTTAATCAATTTAAGAATAAGGCTGTGACGTAACAAAATATGGAAAAAGTCAAAGGCACTGTAGATGTGCCGGTACTCAGAATTTTTATTATGTGCCCTCATCATTTGAATGAATGAAATCTGGACACCCAAGCTACAGTGAGGGAAAAAAAGCAGCATTCCTCCTCCTCCAAACACGGCGAGTTGAGTTGATGCCAAAGAGCTCCATTTTGGTCTCATCTGACCACAACACTTTCATCCAGTTGTCCTCTGAATCATTCAGATGTTCATTGGCAAACTTCAGACGGGCATGTATATGTGCTTTCTTGAGCAGGGGGACCTTGCGGGTGCTGCAGGATTTCAGTCCTTCACGGCGTAGTGTGTTACCAATTGTTTTCTTGGTGACTATGGTCCCAGCTGTCTTGAGATCATTGACAAGATCCTACCGTGTAGTTCTGGGCTGATTCCTCACCGTTCTCATAATCATTGCAACTCCACGAGGTGAGATCTTGCATGGAGCCCCAGGCCGAGGGAGATTGACAGTTCTTTTGTGTTTCTTCCATTTGCGAATAATCGCACCAACTGTTGTCACCTTCTCACCAAGCTGCTTGGCGATGGTCTTGTAGCCCATTCCAGCCTTGTGTAGGTCTACAATCTTGTCCCTGACATCGCTCTTTGGCCATGGTGGAGAGTTTGGAATCTGATTGATTGATTGCTTCTGTGGACAGGTGTCTTTTATACAGGTAACAAACTGAGATTATGAGCATTCCCTTTAAGAGTGTGCTCCTAATCTCAACTCGTTACCTGTATAAAAGACACCTGGGAGCCAGAAATCTTTCTGATTGAGAGGGGGTCAAATACTTATTTCCCTCATTAAAATGCAAATCATTTTATAAAAATGTTCACATGCGTTTTTCTGGATTTTTGTTGTTGTTATTCTGTCTCTCACTGTTCAAATAAACCTACCATTAAAATTATAGACTGATCCTTTCTTTGTCAGTGGGCAAACGTACAAAATCAGCAGGGGATCAAATACTTTTTTCCCCTCACTGGCTTCTGTAGGGCTAAACCTGCCAAATTGATGTATGAGCTTCATAATGTTTTAATGGTAGTCTACAGCATGCCCGGGCTTTTCTCCATTTTATTTTTCAATTTGTATCATACAATTTGTTAAATACTAGCCACTATCGGGAGCCACCATGAGTAAAACCCACATATATATAACTGTCACTTTAGTGTTTGTTTTCTTCATTTTGTAGATTACATTTTGCATCATTCCATTCTGTTTATCTTTTACTTCCTCTGTCACTTCCGTGTAAATGATTCCTATGGGTCTATAGCATTACATGGATTATGTTAGGCTAATGTTGTGCAATAATTCGGGACAAGTAGCCTATTTGAATCATTATGGAATTCAAGACCACATGTAGCAGGTTAAACCTGGAGCCTGGAGCACAGTTCGCCACGACTGGACCCTTGTCCTATAGTTCCATGATTAGTGATAATTAGAATAGATTTATATGACTATTGTTCAACCCCTATTGTACACTTTTTTTCCATTTCCAATATTTAATGGATTGAACTTGAATATGACAACTTTCAGGATGAATCAAACCGATGTATTTTTGATTAATCAATATATTTAGTACGTAAAGGCTCTCCAAACCAGTTTTTTTTATTATTCATACATACTTTCCTAACCCTAAAATTTGTGTAAATAATCTACAAGATCAGAGTATTTTTGTTATGCCTGTGTGCAGTGAATTTGCATGTTCCTACAATTGTGTTCCATTGGGCTAGGCCCGGTGTGCAGTGAAGTAGTGGTAGAACCCTAAATGTTTTATTACTTTTTTTAAATCAGGTGTGGGTCTCTGGTCAGTGTGCAGTGAATTTGCATGTTTGTACAACTGTGTTTCATTGGGCTAGGCCCGTTTTGCAGTAAATAACTGTATAGTCGTGGCCAAAAGTTTTGAGAATGACACAAATATTAATTTCCAGAGTTTGCTGCTTCAGTGTCTTTAGATATTTTTGTCAGATGTTACTATGGAAAACTTAAGTATAATTACAAGCATTTTATAAGTGTCAAAGGCTTTTATTGACAATTACATGAACTTGCTGCAAAGAGTCAATATTTGCAGTGTTGACCCTTTCGAGACCTCTGCAATCCGCCCTGGCATGCTGTCAATTAACTTGGGCCACATCCTGACTGATGGCAGCCCATTCTTGCATAATCAACGCTTGGAGTTTGTCATAGTTTGTGGGTTTTTGTTTGTCTACTCGCCTCTTGAGGATTGACCACAAGTTCTCAATGGGATTAAGGTCTGGGGAGTTTCCTGGCCATGGACCCAAAAAATGTATGTTTTGTTCCCCAAGCCACTTAGTTATCACTTTTGCCTTATGGCAAGGTGCTCCATCATGCTGGAAAAGGCATTGTTCGTCACCAAACTGTTCCTGGATGGTTGAGAGAAGTTGCTCTCGGAGGATGTATTGGTACCATTCTTTATTCATGGCTGTGTTCTTAGGCAAAATTGTGAGTGAGCCCACTCCCTTGGCTGAGAAGCAACCCCACACATGAATGGTCTCAGGATGCTTTACTGTTGGCATGACACAGGACTGATGGTAGCGCTCACCTTGTCTTCTCCGGACAAGCTTTTTTCCGGATGCCCCAAACAAACGGAATGGGGATTCATCAGAGAAAATGACTTTACCCCAGTCCTCAGCAGTCCCTGTACCTTTTGCAGAATATCAGTCTGTCATTCCTGAAGGGCAGCTTCTTTGCTGCCCTTCTTGACACCAGGCCATCCTCCAAAGGTCTTCGACTCACTGTGCGTGCAGATGCACTCACACCTGCCTGCTGCCATTCCTGAGCAAGCTCTGTACTGGTGGTGCCCCGATCCCGCAGCTGAATCAACTTTAGGAGACAGTCCTGGCGCTTGCTGGACTTTCTTGGGCGCCCTGAAGCCTTCTTCCCAACAATTTAACCGCTCTCCTTGAAATTCTTGATGATCTGATAAATGGTTGATTTAGATGCAATCTTATTGGCAGCAATATCCTTGCCTGTGAAGCCCTTTTTGTGCAAAGCAATGATGACGGCACGTGTTTCCTTGCAGGTAACCATGTTTGTCAGAGGAAGAACAATGATTCTAAGCAGCACCCTCCTTTTAAAGCTTCCAGTCTGTTATTCGAACTCAATCAGCATGACAGAGTGATCTCCAGCCTTGTTCTTGTCAACACTCATACCTGTGTTAACGAGAGAATCACTGACATGATGTCAGCTGGTCCTTTTGTGGCAGGGCTGAAATGCAGCGGAAATGTTTTTTAGGGATTCAGTTCATTTGCATGGCAAAGAGGGACTTTGAAATTAATTGCAAATCATCTGATCACTCTTCATGTCATTCTGGAGTATATGCAAATTGCCATCATACAAACTGAGGCAGCAGACTTTGTGAAAATTAATATTTGGGTAATTCTCAAAACTTTTGGCCACGACTGTAGAACCTTGGATGTTCAGTTCTCCTTAACGTATACCTCACTGCTGTGTGTAGTGTCACTTTTTAGCACCTTCTTCGGGTCATAGCAGCACTTCTGATTGGGTTACAGAGATTGCAGGAATTTAGTAAGTCGTCTAGCATTTCATGCATGCTTTCTTATGAAATTGTTTACTTAATAAAGATAATTGTTTGCTGTATCTGTATTGAGTTTTGGTGTCCTATCCTTTGATGCTGGACCATACCGGTCAAACAAAGGTGGTGGCAGCATCACTCTACTCTGCTCAATCCAGTACTTGCCCCACCTCTTGGGTGGTCTAGCGAGCTTCCTTACAACACTTTGCCTTCACATTATCCGGTAGGCTATTGGCAATGTTATTTCTGATATTTTGATATAGGTATTTTTGAAAGAGTATAGTCTAGGCCTACTGCAAATAATCTTGTCGCAATAAAAAAATATATCAGATTATGAAATGACAGGTGAATTGTGTGAGCTCTCCAGGCTGCGCTTCCAGACCCCGATAAAACTCCCCTACTGATTAGGCATACGTTTTTAGAGACAAGACAGTTATCCTACCTATCCTACCTACAACAACACAATGCAATGAATATTAAAATATACAACCGGTTGTGATAATTGCGTTGTTTTCTCTATAATATATAAACGTCACATTTTGAAGTGTTTAAGCTTAGGTTTAGGCATTAACTCTGAATTGTTAAGGTAAGGGTTAAGGTTTGGGATAGACTTAAAATAAAAATCTAAAAAACGACTTTCTATTGCTGGATTCGAACTTGCAACAGCGGCAAATGCATCCACCATCCCTGTCCACAATGCCCTAGCAAAACCGAAACCTACTTGAAGGTAACAGTGCTTACTGTTGCCCATAGTGGCTTGTTTCCACATCATCCACAGGCATGGATGGACATCGAATACTGACTTTTAATCACAGGTGACCTGGCTTTTACAGACACTGTTCCAGTTGGCCTAAACAGTGGCGGAACAAATTCAACCACATAACCTAGACTATTTGTGTTTATCACAGGTAAAACCGGAGAGAAACATCTTTTTGGTAAAGTCCCCAAAGCAAATATTGCATGTAACAGTTACATGACCTACACAGCATGATCAAATGCAAGTTAATATAATAATATTCTTGCCGCAAATTTCACTATCAGTTTGCTTAACTTGTAGGCTAATAGTCCTCACTAAAATGTTTCCGAAGCAGCATGATTATTATAATGGGAAATACTATACTATAATGTACTGTACTGTACTCTACTGTACTAAACTCTACTTTACTGTTCTATGCTCTACTATACTGTGCTGTATGTTGATGTCCAATCTATGATTGGTTTAGGTTTGGTCCGGTCTTGTACCAACCAAATTTGGTATTGTTTGGTGACGGAGCTCATTAAAATAAACCACTGTGTAGAATAATACCAAAATATGCAAAGAAGGATATTGCAGATGTCTTCCTTGATGTACCCATTTATGACATTCATATCCATAATTATGCATTTCTGTTTACTACAGATCAGGGACCCATGATGAAATTCCGGGTGTAAAAATGTCAGTGTAAATTGTTAGAAATAGTCCTTGTACATAGAGTTGTATTGTTTGTTAAACTTTGAAATCAATGGTTTTTGTTTGGCAAACAATTCCGTTACCATGGAATTGCCCTGTGGCCATACAATCATGCCAAGCATAGGGTTGTCTTGGAAGATGGAGTGCACGCATTTTAATGCCAGGAGTAAGAGGCCTGTGTTTGGAATGTCATCCTATCACACCTGTTTGGATAGGGAATGTTTGTTTCCAGGTAGCTTGGGCCCTGGATGCTGATTGGCTGAAACAGCATTCCAGCCATGTGTACTTTAGAGAATGTACCATGGCTATTACGCAAAACTACTTGTTTACTGTTATATTTACGTTGGTAACTGGTTAATAATAGGAAAAAGGCATTTCAGGGGTTTGTGCTATATGGCAAATATACCACGTCTAAGGACTGTTCTTACACACGACGCTACACCGACACAGCCCTTAGCCAAGGTATATTGGCCATATATCGCAACCCCCCAAGGAGCGTTATTGCTATTATAAACTGGTTATCAACATAATTAGAGCAGTGAAACTAAATGTTTTGTCATACCTGTGATATACCACGGCTTTAAGCCAATCAGCAATCATGGCTCGAATGACCTGGTTTATAATGGCTGCTTTGCGTCGCTCCTAAGAACAGCCCTTAGCCGTGGTATATTGGCCATATACCACACCTCCTCTGGCATTATTTCTTAAATATACCACACCCCCCCTTGGGCGTTATTGCTATAAACTGGGTGGTTCGAGCCCTGAATGCTGACTGCCATGGTATATCAGACCATATACCACGTGTATGACAAAACATTTATTTTTACTGCTGTAATTACAACGGTAACTATTTCATAATAGCAATGGTATATGGCCAATATACCACGGCTAAGGGCTGTATCCAAGCCTTAGCCGTCGTTCCTAAAAATACGTTGTGCCTAAGAACAGCCCTTAGCCGTGGTATATTGGCCATATACCACACCCCCTCGGGCCTTATTGCTTATATATACCACATCCCCTCTGGCCTTATTGCTTAAAGGTCTGCCAACGCACTCAGCACTCACACACATTCTAAAAGAAGGAAAGCATTTACTTTTATATGACCATGAGAGCTTCTTGCAAAATTATTTTGATTGAAAAACATCTTACTTTGGTTTTTTCAAGTGGCTCAGGTTCCTTGCGGGCTTTTCCCACAGGAGCCAGCTCTGCCTCCTCGAGTGTCACCAACTGGAACTCTGCCTCCACTTTTCCCTAAACAACAAAGAAAATACAAAGAGTTATCATATAGTGCCGTGTGTCTTGCGCAATCATGTTACATGCCTGGACTTTAACCTTTTACCCTATTTAAAGCTTTTTCCACTTTTCATTTTATGTCAGATGGTCCAGCACCGTCCTCAGAGAAAATGTGGATTTTTTAAATCATGTTTCTTAGATTGACGCACGGGCATCAATAGACTCTTAAGGATAATTTCCATGCACTTTAAAAGTGTCTGGAAAGTTCAACAATGGCACAATTAAGTGGAAGACAATTAAGAGGAAGGTAATGTATAAAATACCAAACTTGCATGGAGTTTGGGGTAACTAGGATCCTCCCCATAACCTCAGTTATTAATGTGTGACCCACACCAGAATTTACTCCTGCCCAACCCTCCAGGTCAATTCTAATCTCATAAAGTATTACCATGAGGAGATAAGTGCTCCCACTGCTGTCTACAAACTGAAGGTCCTCCGGCTTTATATTTCTGTGCTTGGTCTTTTTATTTTTCTTCTTGTTCTTCTTTGCCTCCTCAGCCTCCTTCTCCTCCCTCTCAATGTCCTCCTGACTCTTGAGCTTGATGAGGGGCCACCATCCTTTCATCCTTTTGCTACGGAAGATAGAGAAGCGGGGGCTGGCCTTGTCCTTGGCCATCTTTATGCTGCACTGCCCTGAGGTCTTGGCTGCCCGCACCATGTCGTTCAGACGCAGCTCAATGGAGCCTGGGAGAGAGGTGACAGAGGGGCGAGAGCAACCTTTAGCAGGTGAAGAGTATCAAGCTAAGCAATAGTTTTCCTGCCATTTTAATATCTACACACCCCAAAAGGAGTCGACATCACAGCAATAACGGCTGGCTGTGACACAGCCTGGGATCGAACCTGGGTCTCTAGTGCCTTAGACCGTTGCGCCACCCGGGAGGCCCCAAAAGTCATGTTTTTAACAATGGTTTGTTTGAGTGGTAAGCCTAACGAAGCCGACTGTAGACAAGTCGCCGAGTGAAGTTGGGAGAGGTGCATCTGTGACAGCCGTTAGTCGGACACTGTAGTGGTTTTCCAACAGCAAGGCTCAGTTCAATATGGCAGTTTCAACATATCTCCTATTGTTTATAAGCGTATCTGTATAAATGTTGAACATTTTCTATACCCCATATCACACACACAAACTGAAAACATAACATGTCTACAATGAATTGGTTAGAAAGAGGTCTGAAATATCACTTTCATTTGGATCTGCTGTAGCTTTAGAATAGCTGCAAAGTTGATTCCTGTTTCAGTCACCTCTTTGGCCACGTTCGAAAGGGTCAAACAAAACACCCTAATGATGTGGTTGACAAATAGTGCCTCCCACAATATAGGTGATGGGTGCAGTTGGTGAGAAGCAACTTGGTTTAATCGAAAACTGCATGACCTTTGATCACACAACTTTTGTAAAGGCCACGCTGGACAATTCTTGTAACCATAATGCAAGTCACTTTGTGAAGGGGTGACCAACGATGGTCACCGACTTCACAAACGAGATCCACCCCTTTTCAAAGTGTATTGCATTATGGTTATAATAATTGTCCTCCCTTAAAAGTGTCAATAGTACTGTTTGTCCATTTTGAGACGCCGTAGCCAGTATACACTTCCTCAAAATAGTCAGAATGAATCTAAGATAACTCAAGAACTTTATAATTCATTTACGTTTTTGCCGACGAGATCTTAGTCGTGCAACTTTATGTCTAGCTAAGATGTTTGGTGCAGTATTTCTCAATGAAAAAATTTGCTTGAAAGCTAGTCGTCTCTCGTTGAATGACAAGACTTTATTGAAGAATCCCTACTGTTGACCAATCACAGACGAAGAAGCGTAAACTTCGGCTCCGAACTTCAGCTTACCTCCAAAAAAGATGTTGTGTGCCTGAACAGACGGAAAAAAAACTTCACCAAATGTCGTCATAATATATGCACGAACACAGAGTCTGTTCTAACGAACAAAGAGATATAAAAAGCCTTTATTACAGCAGACTGAAAAGAGTTGCATGCATTTGTGAATTGCGGTTTATTTATTGTTTAGGCTAATTATTCAAAGCTCCCTTTATTATTTAATTTTAAAACTAAAATGCTTGATTGCATTTCAAAGCATGAATGTCTCGTATGCTGTGTGATCGAATGAATGATTGATTGATACAGTAGCCTATATATTGAAATATAAGCCTAAGTAAGTTTGTAAAAAGCAGCCTTGTGCCTCTGTCAGTGCCAGGTGTGTCAAGTCAAAGTCACCATTATTAGTCAGTTGTACAACCAAATGCCTTCAACCGAAATGTTTCTTCCGCATTTAACCCAACCCCTCTGAATCAGAGAGGTGCAGGGGGCTGCCTTAATCGACATCCACGTCTTCCGGCGCCCGGGGAACAGTGGGTTAACTGCCTTGTTCAGGGGCAGAACGACAGAGTTTTTCCTTGTCAGCTTGGGGATTCGAACTTGCAACCCTCCGGTTACAACGCTCTAACCACTAGGCTACCTGCCGCCTATACTTGTGTGAGATTGCAATGAAGAGTGTGGCCTTCATTATAAAAATAGCTGTTTGATCATTCAGCAGATCCAATTGCTGTGAGAAGGTTGGCGTGCACAGGGAAAACAGGAGAGGTGGTACCATGCACACAAGTAATTTGATATTAAAGTGATTATGGTAATAGGCCGAGTATGGCATTAGTCATATAAACACCTGACTTTGCTCATCTTAATCGGCGTAATGTCATAATTGAAGTAAGCATACACTGATTAAAACACAGCAACCTTTCTAATTATTAGGTCATGTAAACAGCTTAATCGGAGTTCAAGCGGTATATTTGATCTGCGCATGTGCCAGCACCAGCAGCGCAAGCCTCCCTCTTATGCATGATTGAAGTAAGTTTGGGAAAAGTATGCATTTTAGAAATAGTTTTCCCATAGAAATGTATATTTACATTACCAGTCAAAAGTTGGGACACACCGAATCATTCAAGGGGTTTTCTTTATTTGTACTATTTTCCACATTGTAGAATACTAATGAAGACATCAAAACTATGAACTGACACATATGGAATCATGTAGTAACCAAAAAAGTGTTAAACAAATCAAAATATATTGTATATTTTAGATTGTTCAAAGTAGCCACCCTTTGCCTTAATGACAGCTTTAAATGATTTTTACTTAAGTATTTTACACCGCTGCCCTGGATTGTAAACTGTCATGGTCAAAACATGTTGATGCAATAGTAACTAAGATGGGGAGAAGTCTGTCCATAATAAAGCGCTGCTCTGCCTTCTTAACAACACTATCAATAAGTTAGGTCTTATAGGCCATAGTTTTGTCGCACCTGAACTACTGTTCAGTCGTGTGGTCAGGTGCCACAAAGAGGGAAAATTGACTCAGAACAGCACAGCACGGCTGGCCCTTAAACGTACACGGAGAGCTAACATTAATATTATGCATGTCAATCTATCATGGTTCAAAGTAGAGCAGAGATTGACTTCATCACGACTTATTTTTAAAGAAGTACTGACATGCCTAATGCACCAAGCTGTCTGTCTAAACTACTAGCACACAGCTCGGACACCCATGCATACCCCACAAGACATGCCACCAGAGGTCTCTTCACAGTCCCCAAGTCCAGAACAGACTATGGGAGGTGCACAGTACTACATAGAGCCATGGCTACATGGAACTCTATTCCACATCAGGTAACTGATGCAAGCAGTAGAATCAGATTTATAAAACAGATGAAAATACATCTTATGGAACAGAGGGGACTGTGAAGAGACACTCACACAGGCACAGACACACACATGCTAACACACTCACTCTACACACATGTGCACATGGATTTTGTATTGTAGATATGTGGTAGTAGAGAAGTGACTGAGTGCACAGACTTAATGTGTTGTGAAAAGTGTTATGAAATGTAATGTAATATTTGTAATTGTATATAACTGCCTTAATGTTGCTGGACCCCAGGAAGTGTATCCTAAATAAATACAAATACAAATGTCCGAACTCAGAATCCACTAGGCTTCCCAGCTTGGTAGAACGTTTACGATTTTCTGCATTTATCAAAGTCCCATCAGGTAGCCTGATTTCAGATGTGTCCACGTAAACAGGATTATTAGAACATGTATTATTCTTGCAAAGCTTGTAAACCTTTATATATAAGTATTATATTAATCTGACTATTCACAATAATCTTAATATTGTGTGTATGTGAACGCACCCATTGTTGCATAGTCCAAACAGAGAACTAGCCTAATGGCTGTGAGAATGTCTGTATATGGTGTAAGTGCCAATATGCCATTGACCTGCTCACCTTCTCGCTGGGCACACCCTCCTGTGAATGTGAGTGTTGCACGACATATTGATCTGAGTTACACATATTGACCGGTAATTTAATTGCCAACTGTTTCTAAAGTTTGAATATTTGTCCTGGTATAGGGATTTGTACCCGAGCGGCCAGGGAAAAAGTACCTGGAGCTGAAGATGAAAATATTGTTGTGTGTTGTGTTACTCAGCAGGAAAAGAAATCCTGTTGATCGTTATTCCCATGTGCCACCTCTGATTAAAATAACCTGTGTGTGTTAGTTTAATCCTGAGGTCACCTCGTGTATAAAAAAGGTGGCGTAGTATCGGCAACATGTTACATTTGGCGTAGTCGGCAGGTTGAGCTGACTATCCCGGGGGAACCCTGACTGGCTTGGCTGTGCAAACCCACTCCAGAACCAATACCTGGATCTTGTGGAGTGCTTTTCCTATATGATTATGATTTTTCCTATATGATACAATAATATATGCCATTTACAGTGGGGAAAAAAAGTATTTAGTCAGCCACCAATTGTGCAAGTTCTCTCACTTAAAAAGATGAGAGAGGCCTGTAATTTTCATCATAGGTACACTTCAACTATGACAGAGAAAATGAGGAAAGAAAATCCAGAAAATCACATTGTAGGATAAGTAAGTATTTGGTCAATAACAAAAGTTTATCTCTATACTTTGTTATATACCCTTTGTTGGCAATGACAGAGGTCAAACGTTTTCTGTAAGTCTTCACAAGGTTTTCACACACTGTTGCTGGTATTTTGGCCCATTCCTCCATGCAGATCTCCTCTAGAGCAGTGATGTTTTGGGGCTGTCGCTGGGCAACACGGACTTTCAAAGATTTTCTATGGGGTTGAGATCTGGAGACTGGCTAGGCCACTCCAGGACCTTGAAATGCTTCTTACGAAGCCACTCCTTCGTTGCCCGGGCGGTGTGTTTGGGATCATTGTCATGCTGAAAGACCCAGCCACGTTTCATCTTCAATGCCCTTGCTGATGGAAGGAGGTTTTCACTCAAAATCTCACGATACATGGCCCCATTCATTCTTTCCTTTACACGGATCAGTCGTCCTGGTCCCTTTGCAGAAAAAACAGCCCCAAAGCATGATGTTTCCACCCCCATGCTTCACAGTAGGTATGGTGTTCTTTGGATGCAACTCAGCATTCTTTGTCCTCCAAACACGACGAGTTGAGTTTTTACCAAAAAGTTCTATTTTGGTTTCATCTGACATTCTCCCAATCCTCATCTGGATCATCCAAATGCTCTCTAGCAAACTTTAGACGGGCCTGAACATGTACTGGCTTAAGCAGGGGGACACGTCTGGCACTGCAGGATTTGAGTCCCTGGCGGCGTAGTGTGTTACTGATGGTAGGCTTTGTTACTTTGGTCCCAGCTCTCTGCAGGTCATTCACTAGGTCCCCGTGTGGTTCTGGGATTTTTGCTCACCGTTCTTGTGATCATTTTGACCCCACGGGTGAGATCTTGCGTGGAGCCCCAGATCGAGGAAGATTATCAGTGGTCTTGTATGTCTTCCATTTCCTAATAATTGCTCCCACAGATGATTTCTTCAAACCAAGCTGCTTACCTATTGCAGATTCAGTCTTCCCAACCTGGTGCAGGTCTACAATTTGGTTTCTGGTGTCCTTTGACAGCTCTTTGGTCTTGGCCATAGTGGAGTTTGGAGTGTGACTGTTTGAGGTTGTGGACAGGTGTCTTTTATATTGATAACAAGTTCAAACAGGTGCCATTAATACAGGTAATGAGTGGAGGACAGAGGAGCCTCTTAAAGAAGAAGTTTACAGGTCTGTGAGAGCCAGAAATCTTGCTTGTTTGTATGTGACCAAATACTTATTTTCCACCATAATTTGCAAATAAATTCATTAAAAATCTTACAATGTGATTTTCTGGATTTTCTTTCCTAATTTTGTCTGTCATAGTTGAAGTGTACCTATGATGAAAATTACAGGCCTCTCTCATCTTTTTAAGTGAGAGAACTTGCACAATTGGTGGCTGACTAAATACTTTTTTTCCCCACTGTAGCAGGCACCTTTACCCAAAGCGACTTACAGTCATGTCTGCATAAATTATACGTATGGGTGGCTCCAGCGTAATCAAACCCATGACACTTGGCGTAGCAAGCTCCAAGCTCTACAGACTGAGCCACACAGGACAACAGAACCACAAAGATACAAATTCATCATGACCTCTCACCCAGGAAGTCATTTGCGGCGATGAGGTCATAGTCCCAGACCTGAAGCACAAGAACGGCAGGCTGGCGGAACTCAGATTCCTCCAGAGAGAAGATAGACTCCTTTTTTGTATAGGTGATCTCTTTCTCAGTGGGGAGGTAGTCAAACCGGAAGACAAAACGCCAGTTGAAGTTCCCCTCCCCAGTCAAGGAGTTGAAGTGGACATCAGTCTCCTGTTTGTTCCCATCTAAGCCTTTAATCCAGCTGTATTCAGAGCGACAAACAATTCAACGTCAATTCACACAACATCTATCTACAAATAATCTTGATATATCATCCATAAAATCCGAATAGAGTTACTGTACATCTGAGAGGCCCATCTGGTAAGTACAACTCAAATGGCCCCATTGTTACATCTGGCATTTCATCACTGAATTAATTTACTAAATAATTCATCCATTTGGTTTCCCAGGTCGTTGTGTGTGTGTGTGTGTGTGTGTGTGTGTGTGTGTGTGTGTGTGTGTGTGTGTGTGTGTGTGTGTGTGTGTGTGTGTGTGTGTGTGTGTGTGTGTGTGTGGATTTTACCAACCCTTTCATGTATATATCACTGGATGGATTTCCAGTGAAGGGGTTGACATCATCCAGGACGACGTCATCAGTATTCCATATGATCACGCGCAACTCATAGCTTTAGTGAGAGAGAAAAGTGGGTGTTGCTGAGTTATCTTTAGGATGTGGATCCTAGTATGTAGTAGTATGACATGGTGACTCACGGACACTGTAACATTTAACTTTGAACACTAGTCTGGATTACCTTATAGGCAGCCTGGGTTTGATATCGATAGGTGGAGGTGCTGGTATGTCCACAGGAAACATATCGATCCACATGTGAGCGTAGCCCTGAAAGCACAGGGCACAGAGCAGTCAGGACAAGGACTCGTGAAAGACACCTGAACCAAAGTGTTCCGGGGTAATCACTGGAACACCAATATCTCCATGTCTAAAACTTGTGGTTACATTAAACACAAATCTGTTGTTAAGCACTTTGAACTGCATTTGTTGGAAGAAATGTGCCCTCACCTGAGGCAGTCCTGGTTTCTCAGGGTTGAGGAGGGAGCGCACTTCCACGTGCTCTGGTACAAGGGGACAGGCTCCCTCACAGAACTCTCTCATCTCCCCCCAACGGTGCAATACACTCAGGGCCTTGTGCTCATCCAGCTCATGCAGATCCTCTTCTGTCTTCTTGTTCTTCTTCAGCAACTCTGAGGACACAAAGGAAACATGATGATGATAGTGACACTTGTTCATGTTATGGATTAGTTATCAACATGCTAATAATGCAGCTGCAAATATTGTCTATGGGCACTTGATTGTTATCTGTGTAAATCAGTTATGGGTTGTTCCACACGAAACTGAAAAGAAAAAAAAGCGAATTACTTTTCGGATCATTCTGAAATTTAATACATGAACATTTCCTCTGGAGCAAGGATATTTGGTGCATGCTGTATATTTAATATTTGGATCTAGACTCTACAACATTTCATTTCATTACAAGTTTGAAAACTGGAATGTGTGATGTAATCTACACGTCGAAAATGCTGATATAAATCCGTATTATTTTGTCTAATGATTTTCAATTTGAGTATCATTGTCTCTATATAGCCTACACTTTCTTGTTCTAAACTTCTAACACTGGCGGGATATAAGGACGTCTGTGGTTTCGTGACAACGACCACAAGAGAAACTTCTCACCGATTTGACAGTTCCAACGCAATTACACTTCCGACAAGGCCTAAACAAAAGCAATGAAAAGCTATGCGTTTGTCGGCTAACCCGGGTTACCGCTGATCTGTTTGAATCCTGGACATGGTCTTTTTTATTCTTCAGTTTCGTACAGAACGAACCACATGTTAAAGGAAACATACCTTCAGGAAACGCTTCATCAGGCACTTTGAAGATCTTGTTTAGAACTTTGATTTCCAATTCACGGTATTCCGGAGAGGGAATCGCATTTTTCCTGCAGAGCTCTGCCAGAATGGCAGATGGTTTCTTGGCATCTCTCCACTTATTGTATCCGTCTCTGCAATCACAGAAAACAGCTGCCTTAAATGACACTGCAAAGACCAGTGATGAGGTTATGCCATTCTGATGCACCGTAATATCTTGTGCCATTATTGAGATGTAATGTCCTGTATGGACAGGAATATCAGACACACTTGTCATAGTAGAGGGCGATGCCACAGCCTGCGTAGTGATGGCTGTAGAAACGGTTCTCCAGGTCGATTCGCGTCTCTCCGATGAGGTCATCAGAGCCCACCAAGTTGTGGTCAAACACAATCAGAGAAAGTTCCGTCTCCAGTGGGAAGGACACGGTCAGCTCAAACACACTACAGGAGAAGTGCAACATGTAAAAACTCCATACATGCAGAACCTCCTGAAAAAAGGACCTATGTATGCGTATTTTCGAAAACAGTCATAAAATAACGCTAATCATACTGTCACACTTTCACAGATTTTTCAGCTATTGTACAAAGAGGATATGAATCTGAATTTGACTGCGCTCGGCCTTTAATGTGTTCGTTAAAGAGGGATAGTTTCTGCAATACTCATTGAAAATGGTTCCGCCTTAAAAAACACAATGACATCATTCATGTCAGCAGTTCGACAAGCAAGAGTTTTTGGTTTAACGTTTGGTTTAACTCTGTATAATCATACTCTGTAGTTGAATATTTATAATTCTTCCTGTTGCCACTCACTCGCCAAACACTGGGTTGAGCTGTTTGGGAATATAGCGGTCCTTGCTGTCCATGCTCTGTCCACCAACTTTCACCACCACATAGGGATCTGCCTTTCCATTAGGGTCAGTAGGGGCCAGGTTGGTGGCCTGAAAATTTATGGGGGAGATTGATAACATTGTTCCTTAATTTGCTCTTATACTTATGTAGGTTGTTATTACTTGAGTAATAACATTGTACTAACATATTACAAAGTAATGTATTAATTACTTTGTAATTGCATAGCAATGGAGTTGAGCAGAAATTTTTCAAATTCAGATCACGTCTTGAAAACATAAGCAACAAAAACATGCTAGCTTATAAGCCTACCTTCACAACATACACCCGCACTAGTACTTTAATGGGTGTATTTTTGGGAATTCCTTTGCTAATCTGGAGCTCTGCATGTTCGTCCTCAGGTGAGATGGGATAAATCAAAAAAGAACCCTGTGGCAACAAAAAACACTTTTTTACTAACACTGTCTCAACCTGCCACACAGTCTTAGTACTGAAGAGTGGTTTGACACGATAGTGTCACTCTCTAAGACACTTATGACAGTAAAAATCTATCTGATTTGATTTATTGAGAGAGACACATTTCTCTTTTAGGTCTAGAGTAACAATTTGTTCTTATCTCGCTTACCTTGTATTTCCCCATGCTTCTCTCCTCTTCGTCCTCATCCTCTTCCTCATTGGCTTTGCCTTTGTAGATGGGGAATGTGTGCAGGCAATCCATGAATTCGCTAAACTCATCCTCCAGTTCTGATTTATAGAGCTGAGAAAACACCCAGGTTATTAATGAAGCCTTACTGTATTATTTGCTCACATTTTAAAGCATATTGGACAGACACAATGAGGAGATAGAAAAAAGTAAGGAGGAGGGACGGTGTGCTGGAAGGGCGTGGATCCACGCCAACATTGTCACACACACTGCGAGACCACCCCAGGCCACAGCCTTACTGTATTTAACTGTGGATATACCGTGGTAGGAATCTAACATTTCCAAAACTTTAGCTTTACCATAGCATTACTGTAGCCATAACATGTTTATTTTTTGTGTGAACAAACTCTAGAATGGGCTTTTTGTTCTTCTGCCATAGTGCTGTACAGGCTTCATCAAATTCTCCCAGAGAAAATTCTGAGCAAATTCTCACCTGGAGAGTTGCTATCTTTTTCCGTTTCGGTTTGGGCGGTGGCTCTATCTCCACTATCACAGCATCCTCCTCATCTGCCTCTAATGTGCCACCATCTGTTGAATAAACATGACTTTTAACTCAGATTACAATTGCTCTGTGCATTGAGGCCTTCAATGAGATACAGTGTGTGCAGATTTCCACACTGAGATGGGGAAACGATCTCTTGGCACACATGGCTGATGCATTACTGCTGTTAGGTTCTGAGAATATGAAAAATACTTATTCACGTCACTGAGGGAGAGAGGGTAATGTATAACGTTTACCTTATATCAGGGATCCTATTGAAATATTGAGTGCTTAGGGTTAGAGGGTCTACACCAGAAGTTAATGGTTATCTGTAGGAGGAAGGAATATGGTGTGTGCAACTAAACTTGGAACGTGCTGAGTGCAGGGAAGCGATCACGTGGCAGGCATTGATAAGGGGAGAGAGCCATGGATTAGGGATGAAGGGGGTCGAGGTCAGGTTTGGTCACGTTAAGGGAGAAAGAAAAGTTTATGGCCTATTACTTAGTTTCCTGCCTAGCAGTAAATATACAATGTGTGTTCAGATGTGTAGGAGAAGACTCAGCCTAGGAGAAAGGGTTAAATATCAGTGCTTGTGTGAAAATGTTTTTGCCTAATGCAGCTGTATTGATCCTCTGGGAAGAATAAACTTGGTTGAGCTTTCATAGTGTCTGTTAGGTTCTAATTCTCAGAGTAAAAAACTTAACACTGTATTAATACATGCTGGGAATGTCATTATATTAAACTCTTGTATAAAAGATTAGAATCCCCAAAAAATTATGAAGAACAGGGCACAAATAAGAAAGTAAAGCATAAACATAATTATTTAATTTCAAAAGCTCTGGGGTGATTGTACCAAAAGCTTCGTAAGTAAAGAGATACTATTTTTCTTGATGAAACACATTTACGACACTGGTAGAGCAGCAAAGTACTTAAGACTTCGTTAAGATTGACAGTCAAATATCGATTTTAAAATGGTTGCATTTTCCATTGTAGCAATTGAACAATTGTAAGGAGGAGTTCACAGAATATAGACTTGCAATTTTGAGGATAAATGGTAAGAATAAAATCAAATAGTCTGACGATTTTCCCCTATGCATCTAACTAAGACCAGGGCCGTAGACATCTGTATTAGACAGACAACAACTCTCAGCTGTGTGGAGTACCTGTTTCATGTTGTTCATCCATGTCCTCCTCGTTCTCAATCTGGAAATAATAAAAATATGTGTCACTATCATCAAAACAGATAAACATTACTGGCTTCAATTCTATGATAGTACTGTAGTAAAACCAAATATTGACATTTCCTGTGAATGAAAAATGTATTGCAAAACAAATTAAAAGAGGGATTTGATTGTATGCTGATGCTGTATAAAGTAGCATAAACCTGGCCCTCGACAACAAATGTTGGTTTGGCCCACCAGAGACTTACAGAAACATCTGATGTAATTATGAACAATGTTGTTTGGGGGGGGGGCAGCACACTGTCGAGATTGTATTTCAGCACACCAAGCCCACCCTTGGTATAAAAACATTGCTTAGTTACACTCACTATATACCTGGTTTCTAAGCTCTTCCAGTGATGCGTAGTACTTGGACCACCAATCCAGCTCCTCTTTCTCTGGGGTCTCCTCTTCAAGCTCCTCCACCTTGTTCTTCTTTAGTTTGTTCAGTGGAGACTGAGGATGAGAAAGTTGATTTGAAATGGACTTATTCTGTCACAAATGTCATACTGCACTATATACTATAAGACCCCGTGCCTTTCCAGTAAAATATGTACAGAGGAAATATACAATACTACCATATTGCTTATTTGTATTATTCAAAACAAGCAGTGGTAGAAACATGTATCAGTCACAGGAAATCCCACAGTGAAATTCACTTCTTTCATTCATTGCTTGCTCTGCCCTCACATTTCACCAATGATGTCAGCAAAAACCTGATAAAAAAAAATACATTTATAAGAATGCTGTATGTAAATATAAATATCCAACCAGTCAGAGACAACTGTGGAGTTTGTGACAGCAACTATGTGAACTTAAAGACACTCGTCCTGGGATTTCCTATGATCTTAAAAAAAGGTCAAAGGTCAAATAGGAGGGGGCTTATATTTTAACTGTGTACTGTAGAAGAACCCCTAACCTAACGTGTAAAAGAAAAAGTATAAAAAGAAACACCTGAAACTAGATCGCCTACATAATGCTCTTGACGAGAAGAAAAAAATGCTTTTGGTGGAGGTTCTCTGCTGCACTGTTGACCAATCCAGTGGAAATGTGGAAGAGGAGCTAAGATTGAGTGTCACCTTGTTAATGTCCAAAAGCAGAATTCTCATAACAAGCACTCTTTCCATTTCCCCTGAAAACCGGAACATCTGGTTGAAGGGTACTCGCCTCTGCTGAGTCCCCAACAACCGGCAGCGGTGTAAAGTACTTAAGTAAAAATACTTGAAAGTACTACTTAAGTAGTTTTTTGGGGTATCTGTACTTTACTTTACTATTTATATTTTTGACTTCACTTTTTTTAACTTTTACTCCACTACATTCCTAAAGAAAATAATGTACTTTTTACTCCATACATTTTCCCTGACAGCCAAAAGTAGTCATTACATTTTAAATGCTTAAGCGGACAGGAAAATTGTCCAATTCATGCACTTATTAATTACAAGAACATCCCTGGTCATCCCTACTGCCTCTGATCTGGCGGACTCACGAAATACTTGAAAGTAAAATAAGTGCTTGAAAGTCACCCAGTAAAATACTATTCGAGTAAAAGTCTAGAAGTATTTGGTTTTAAATATACTTAAGTATCAAAAGTAAATGTAATTGCTAATATGTACTTAGGTATCAAAAGTAAAATTACAAGTATAAATAATTTCAAATTCCTTATATTAAGCAAGCAGATGGCCACATTTTCTAGTTTTTTTATTTATTTACGGATAGCCAAGGGCACGCTCCAACTCAGACATAATTTACGAACGAAGCATGTGTTAGTGAATCCACCAGATCAGAGGCAGTAAGGATGACCAGTGATGTTCTATTGATAAGTGTGTAAATTAGACCATTTTCTTGTCCTGCTAAGCATTGAAAATGTAACTAGTACTTTTTGGTGTCAGGAAAATGTATGGAATAAAAAGTACATATTTTTCTTTAGGAATGTAGTGAAGTTAAAGTAAAAGTTGTAAAAAAAAAATATTAATAGTAAAGTTAAGTACAAATATATATAACATTTATAAAGCAAATCGTGCCGTTTGGTTTGCTTAATATAAGGAATGCGAAATGATTTATACTTTTACTTTTGATACTTAAGTATATTTAAAATCAAATACTTTTAGACTTTTACTCAAGTAGTATTTTACTGGAGGACTTTCACGTAATTTTCTACTAAGGTATCTATACTTTTACTCAAGTATGACAATTGGGATTTTTGCCACCACTGAAAACTGTTGAGCGTTCATGAGAGTCTCAGCTTTTCATAGATGGGTCATGATAGTTTGTAGCTTAAACCGTTACAAAATTACAGATGTTTTTGTGAGAATAATAACTGTTTTCGGGATCCGCCCTTCTCTCAAACGCCGCTCTAGCTCAGCCTCTGCTAATCACATATACTAATGAATTCAGTGGATGCATAATAAATAGATAGTCTGTAGCTCAAACACACAATGTTAAAAAGTGGTTAGAAGTCCAAAACGCGCCAGCGTCACGGTGGGACTACCAAAGCTCCGGTAAACAAACAAGCATTGACAGTACACTGAGCACAGATGCCCAGCCGAGGTGCAGGGCGAAAGAGTGTAAAAACAGATTGACTGCTCCTCAGCGGGGAATCAACAGGACACCTGCTGTGAGCATGATGTGCATTTAATCCAACAGTAATCAGTGGCCTGAGACAAACAACTGGCACCAGTATTACAGCGAACCCCACTGCACAACGTGTGCCTGGCTAGCTCAGGCATACGTTTGGGCACAATCAGAATGTGGACAAGATCAGGACAAAGGATGCATGTTAGCACCAGGCATAAACAGGGCTTTAGCATAAATGGCAAGCTTTGTCTTTTTAGTTTTCATGGAGGAGGGAAAAAACGTTTGTAGGTGGGTTGATTGATGGGTAAAGAGAGGAGCTGCAGAAGGCTCTGTTGAGCAGAAAGATGAGACCGGCTAAGGTGCAACTACTCACAGTGAAGTTAAGCGGGTTGATGGGAATCTTGGAGGTTTTGATCGGAAGGCCACTCAGGTCCATTTGCTTCACTGTATTGAGAAGGGTTGTCTTCGTGGGGGGGTTATTTTCTGATGGCAATAAAGAGAGGACATGGGACTGATCATTTGTATTTTATTATGGATCCCCATTAGCTGCTGTCAAAGCAGCAACTACATTTCCTGGGGTCTGGCAAAATGAAGGCAGTTACAATACATTCATTACAGAATTCACAACACACTAAGTGTGTGCCCTCAGGCCCATACTTCACTACCACATGTCTACAACACAAAATCCATGTGCACTTGTGTGTATAGTGAGTATGTTATCATGTGTGTTTGCATGTGTCAGTGTCTATGTTTGTGTTGATTCACAGTCCCCCCTGTTCCATAAGGTCTATTTGAATCTGTTTTTTAAATCTGATTCTACTGCTTGCATCAGTTACCTGATGTGGAATAGAGTTCCATGTATTCATGGCTCTATGTAGAATTGTGCTAGTCGTTTAAATAGAGGTCGGTGCTTTCAACATGTCAGTAACTCTCACAAATACAAGTAGTGATGAAGTCAATCACTCCTATACTTTGAACCAGAAGAGATTGACATGTATATTATTAATGTTTGCTCTCTGTGTACATCCAAGGACCAGCCGTGCTGCCCTGTTCTGAGCCAATTGCAATTTTCCTAAGTCCCTCTTTGTGGCACCTGGCCACACGGCTGAACAGTAGTCCAGATGCGACAAAACTAGAGCCTGTAGGACTTGCTTTGTTGATAGTGCTGTTAAGAAGGTAGAGCAGAGCTTTATTATGGACAGACATCTTCCCATTTTAGCTACTGTTGTATCAATATTTTTTTACCATTACAGTTTTCTACACAATGAAATGACACATATGGAATCATGTAGTGACCAAAAAAGTGTTAAACAAATCCCAAAATATTTTAGATTCTTCAAAGTAGTCACCCTTTACTTTGATGACAGCTTTGCACACTCTTGGCATTCTCTCAACCAGCTTCACCTGGAATGCTTTTCCAACAGTCTTGAAAGAGTTCCCACATATGCTGAGCACTTGTTGTCTGCTTTTCCTTCACTCTGCAGTCCAACTCATCCCAAACCATCACAAATGGGTTTGTGGAGGTCAGGTCATCTGATGCAGCTCTCCATCACTCTCCTTCTTGGTCAAATAGCCAATACACAGCCTGGAGGTGTGTGTTGGGTCATTGTCCTGTTGAAAAACAAAAATGATAGTCCCACTAAGCACAAACCAGATGGGATGGTGTATCGGTGTATCGATGCAGAATGCTGTGGTAGCCATGCTGGTTAAGTCTTGAATTCTAAATAAATCACAGACAGTGTCACCAGCAAAGCACCCCCACACAATCACACCTCCTGCTCCATGCTTCACAGTGGGAACCACACATGCAGAGATAATCTGTTCACATACTCTGTGTTTCACAAAGATACAGCGGTTGAAACCAAAAATCTAATTTGGACTCTAGATCAAAGGACAGATTTCCACCGGTAAAATATCCATTGCTCGTGTTTCTTGGCCCAAGCAAGTCTCTTCTTCTTGTTGGTGTCCTTTAGTAGTGGTTTCTTTGCAGCAATTCAACCATGAAGGCCGGATTCATGCAGTCTCCTCTGAACAGTTGATGTTGAGATGTGTCTGTTACTTGAACTCTGAAGCATTTATTTGGGCTGCAATTTCTGAGGCTTGTAACTCTAATGAACTTATCCTCTGCAGCAGAGGTAACTCTGGGTCTTACATTCCTGTGGAGGTCCTCATGAGAGCCAGTTTCATCATAGCACTTGATAGTTTTTGCGACTGCACTTGAAGAGACTTTCAAAGTTTTTTTTGTATTGACTGACCTTCATGTCTTAAAGTAATGATGGACATGTCATTTCTCCTTGCTTATTTGATCTGTTCTTGCCATAATATGGACTTGTCTTTTGCCAAATAAGGCTATCTACTGTATACCACCCCAACCTTGTCACAATACAACTGATAGGCTCAAACGCATTAAGAAGGAAAGAAATTCCACAAATGAACTTTTAACAAGGCACACTTGTCAATTGAAATGCATTCCAGGTGACCACCTCATGAAACTGGTTGAGAGAATGCCAAGAGTGTGCAAATTTGTCATCAAGGAAAGGATGGCTACTTTGAAGAATCTCAAACGTAAAATATATTTGGATTTGTTTAACACTTTTTTGGTTACTACATGATTCCATATGGGTTATTTAATATCTTTGATGTCTTCACTATTATTCTACAATGTAGAAAATAAAGGATACCCCTGGAATGAGTAGGTGTGTCCAAGCTTTTGACTGGTACTGTAAGTCAGTGTAAAACATTCTGTCATTGGTTACTCAGAGTTCCTCATACTGACATTGGCTACGGCCTCAGGCCCAATGGGGCCAACCTTGGAAAAGTAATTTCAATTTCTCCTCTCTCCTCTATTACAAATAGGAATAAACCAAATGGTGCAGCTGCATGAAACCTTATAGCCATTGTAGTGGCTTCCTTTCGTTTTACCATAGCCACTGCCCTAGCATGAAGCGGGGGTTGTTAAATCACGCATACAGTCCACACTCAAGGTTTCCAATCGTCCAAAACATTCAATGAGATCCGGGATATGGTGCAACAAAAAAGGTTTATTCTTCTTGTATCTAACAAAAATTATTCTCCAATCAACTTAAAGCAGATATTACTTGAAAGCGGAAAAATACATCATATGATCTGTTTGTATGTCTGTATGGTCAAAAAACTATACCGCTCCCACGTCTAGCTAGGACTCCCCTGAAGGCCCAACTTCCTGCCTTTATCCTCACACACTTCCTAACATACTTCCTAACACACTTACCACAGTACAATGAATGGAGCAAGAGGGGGCCAGAAACTAAGTTACACTAACAACAAATAAATACATCTCAATCAGGTAAATATAAATCATAAAGGTACATACCTAATATTTCATCATATACATTATATACATATACAATATTTAATCATATTTACACAAGCGTACATGGAGCTCTGTATGTTCTGTCCTTTATACAAATCGGCTCTAACATACCCGGCCCCTAATTGTTAACTGCACTGAATGCACAACAATTACCTAATATTCAAACATAGAGCCAATACACAAAACATTCCATACCAGAGCACTATTACAGTTCATAGCTATATACAAATATACAAAGGTCCCATATAGGATAAGAGTCCATAGATCTCAGTCGGAGTTCAGGTGTTCAACTTCCAAAAATGTAAAAAAGTTTGGCGTTCAAAATGTATGACTACGAGAAAAATAATGTGGAAATGCGACATCAGCGAATCAGAGGTGCCACGTGATTCAAAGATGGAGCACTGTGTATGTATGTATGTATGTATGCATGCATGTATGTATGTATCAGTCGTCTCACTCTGCGCCTCAAGGAGCAGACAGAGTTTATTGATAGGTCTCTGTAGGGCGTTGGTCTTGGTCTTAACCATGGCGCTCGGACAAGACCATTAGCCCCTGGCAAGCCTCCACCACACGCCCCATTAGCCAAGAGTTTCTTGGGGCGGTGTCATCGACTATGACAACAAGGTCACCAGGACTGAAGTTTCTCTTAGTTTGTTCCACTTGTTCGCTCCTGCATAAGTGGAAGATACTCCCTGATCCATCTCTTCCAGAAGAGGTCAGTGATATATTGTACTTGCTTCCATCTCCTTAGTGAGTATAGGTCACTTCTCTGGAATAGTCCTGGTGGCAGGACTGGCTTTGCCTTCAGATTAAGCAGATGGTTGAGTCAGGAGTTCTAAATCATTAGGGTCATTTGTTACTGTTGTGATTGGTCTGTCATTCATAATCGCCTCAACTTCACACAAGGCTGTCTGCAAAGCCTCATCATCCAGTACTTGCTCTTTAAGGACTGAATAGAGGATCTTTTTACCAGTCGGATCAACCTCTCATACCCCCCCATGGTGGGCTCCCGGAGGAGGGTTGAATGACCATGTCACTCCTTCCTTCAGTAATTCATTTTGAATCTTGTTGTGATCCAGCTCTTTCAGAGCTTCTCCTAGCTCTCGGTGTGCTCCAACAAAGTTGGTGCCATTGTCTGTTCTGATACTTGTTACTGGGCCTTAGACAGATGAACCTGCAGGGCATTGATGCAGGAATCTGTATTCAGATAACTAGAAACTTCTAGATGGACAGCCCGACTCACAAGGCAAGTAAAGATCACACCATACCGCTTCACATGAGCGGCCTGCAAGCTTCACCTCTATGGGGCAGTAATCTATGCCCACATGGGTGAAAGCGACAAATCAGGTGACACCCGATCTTGTGGCAGGTCGGCCATCTTCTGTTCTCCAGCTCTAGCTTGCATCCGCCTGCAGAACACACAGCTCTTAAGGATCTTCCTTGCTAAGGAGTTGGCACAGGGTATCCAATATCGCTGGCGAAGTCTAGAAAGCATGTGACCTCTCCCAGAGTGGCCAACCTGCTCATGGATGTGGAGTAAGATCAGTCTGGAGATGTAGGAGTCTTTGGGCAGGATCATAGGATTCTTTAGTTCGTGAAGCATAGCAGCTTTGCTTAACCTTCCTCCTACTCTCAGAATGCCATTGTCAACAATTGGATCAAGCTTACAGATTGAGCCACTTCTCTTAGCACATTGTTTTCCTTTCTAGCTTGAGTGCAATTTCTTGTTTAAAGTGCTGTCGTTGCTCAAATTGAATAATGACCTTTTCTGCTTCATCTAGGTCATCCACAGACAAATTTTCCTTTCCAAACGTCAGTTTGAACTTGTCAATTTGTTCCTTCAGTGAGTTTGTTAAACTCTGATCGAATCCTGGATCAGTTTGTGTGAGAACTTTCCTTTTCTGGCTTAACTGTCGAAGAAGTCTCTTCAGTTTCAGCATCCAGGCAACTGCTTTCTTCAAGCTGTTCCATGTTGAATAGTACTCAATCAGCTTGCTGGTCGGACTCTTTTCTTCCCACACTTGTACTGTTTCACGATTATGTCTTTTCTCACCTCTGGATCATCCGGAGGGATGGAATAACTCCTCTGGGACTTTCGGCCATTGCATTTCTTCTTTCTCCAGGAATTCTGGTCGCTTTCGCCATCTCTTGAGTTCAGGAAAGTTTCAACATGTAATCCTCTTGAAAGCATCGTCGGCTGGGTTGTGTTTGGAGTTCAAATACCTCCATTGTTTTGCTTCCGATGAGTCACGGATCACAGCAACCCTATTAGCCACGAAGGTATGGAATCTCTTGGTATCGTTGCGGATGTATTTTAGGACAGACTGGCTGTCTGTCCAGAAAGTTGACTCCTCAAGTTCAATCTGGAGCTCAACCTTAACATCCTGTCCACTCGCACTGCCAGTGTTGCTGCGCAAGTTCCAGTCTGGGGATCGTCATCTGCTTGAGTGGAGTCACTCTTGATTTCCCAGTATGAATGCTGATGTGGACCTTTTCCATACCGTTTGTGAACCTTAGGTAGCTTGCCGTGCCATAACCTTGTTCACTTGCGTCACGAAGTGATGCAGCTGTGCAGTCTTGACTTGACCAAAGTTCTCAGGCATCATACACCGGTCAATCTGGAATCTGGACAGTTGGTCCAGTTCTGAGCCATCTCTTCCATGAAGTAGAGTGTTCTTGAGGGATGACTTCATCCCATCCACACTTTAGCTTACAGAGAGCTTGAAGAATTTGCTTTGCCTTTAATACAAATGGGGCCAGGAAACCTAATGGATCATAAATAGAGCTAACAGTTGAGAGAATACCTCTTCTTGTAAGGGTCTGTTCTTGACAGTGACTCGGAAGGTAAGCATCACTTTCAATGTTCCATCAGATTCCAAGTGCCTTTCAACAGGCAGCTTCTCTCTGTCCAGGTCCAGTTCTTTTATCTGCTTGGCTTTGTGTTCATCAGGATAGAAGCCAGCAGTAGCGCGCTGTTGCTGACCCACTTGGTCAATTTGAACCCACCCTGAGAGCACACATCCCTGAGGTTTTTGTGAGAGCTATGACTTGTTCTTCTGTGGTCACTGACTTGAGGCAGTCATCAACATAGAAGTTGGACTTGACTGTTTGAATCACCTCTTCATTGTACCTCTCACAGTTGTCTTCTGCAGTCTTTACGCAGTGCAAAGTTTGCACAACTTGGAGAGGATATAGCACCAAAAAGATGTACCGTCATTCTGTACTCCTCCAATCTTTTGTTAGTATCACCATCCCCTGGCCACCATAGGGATACTTGGGGCGTCTAAGTCTTTTTCATGGACACGTACTTGATGGAACATTCCTTACGATATCTGCCATCATGGCAATGTGCTCTTGCGAAATCTTAGCAAAGACTCCTATGGCGTGTTTGCCAGGTCAGGGCCTTGAAGGAGTTCACTGTTGAGAGATGTACCTTTATGGGATGATGAACAGTCAAACACCACTCGTATTGTTCCTTTAAAGCTTATGGTGAGCATGCCATGGTGTGGTATATACCATACCTTGCCCTTTTCTCTGGAGAGATGTTCTTGTGGTACCTTCTCGGCATAACCTTTTCTAATCATCTCTTCCATGAAGCCTTTGTACTCTGCAGCGTAACCTTCGTCCTTCTTGAACCTCCTGGTAATATTTAGGGCCGCTGTTCTGCTATGTCATGATTGTTTGGCAGGACTACATCTTTGTTGCGAAAGAACAGCGGTAAGTAGTAGTGACAGTCTTTGAGGGTTATGGAGCTTGTCGATCTCCATAAACTTACGATCCTCAGCTGACATCTCACTTCTCTCTTCATACGCTCTCTCAGGGAAGTCATGGTTATACTGATTTACAAGTAGAACCCCAGGTCAGCCATTGTGATCACGATTGGCCATCACCGTAGGGCGCCTAAATTCTTCTGCCAAGGTACAATTGTTAAGAGGACCATTCATCACCCATCCAAAGAGGGTTTTTCACTGCATACGGTCCGTTGCCTTAGCTGTTATGATTTGCCAGGGTTCCATTGCTTTGGAGCATTTACACCAATCAGGAGTTCGACATCGGCATCAATCTCCTTCAACTGAACCTCTTTCAGGTATGGCCACCTTTGAGATCTTTCTGAGTGGGAATGTTCTCTCTTGTCACTGGGATCTTATTCTGGGTGTAGACCTTTGGCAATGCAAGAAATGTCGCCTTCCACATTGCCAATCTCTAATCAGATATCTCAAAGCTCTTGGTAGGACTCTCCTGCCCCATTGTGCGTAGCAGAATTTCAGTCTCACTGCCTTTAGCTTTCAGCTGCCTCATGAGTCTCTCCGTACAAAATGTTGCTGAGCTACCAGAATCGAGGAATGCATAGGTTAACACAGACTTGTTTCCATTTGCCATCTTTACTTGAACTGGCACAATTGCAAGTCTTAATCTGTACCCGGCCCGGTATCTTCACCAGTTTCCAGTGAAACAAGAGCACTGCTGACAGTCTCCTCCCGCTTTACTGCTACACCACTCATATCTGCCTTTTGAGATATAAATCTCTCTCTTCCTTCAATGTGCAGGATAGTGGGGTGCTTTCTTTGTAGCGCTGACAGGTCATCCTTCTTTTACATTCTTTGCTTATGTGTCCTCTCGTCAAACAGCCAAAACAAAGGCCTTTTGATCTCAGAAACTCAACCTTGGATTCATGTGGCTGTGCTTTCACCTGTTGGCAGTCAACCAATAAATGCTCACCAGCACAAAAATCGCATGAGATACTGGGAGCATCAGAAGGGTAGGAGCCTGGTCTCTTTATCTTGGATGTTTGCTCTTTTAGAGGTTTTCAGAGTGCCAATCTGCCACTACAGCTACTGCAGTGGCAAAGCTGCTTCCCCTACTCTTGGACTTTAACTGCGGTTTAAAATCAGCTGCTGTTTTGGTTTTTAAAAACCTTTTGTTGGACAGGATCTTGAATATCTCCATACAACGGATCCTGCAGTATTTTGGCCTGTTTTTCCATGAACTTCACAAGGTCACTGAACTGGGCCCTCAGGTGGCTTAAGCTCTAAGATATCACATGCTGTAGACCTCCATTTTCCCTTAGTTTGTAGGGAAGTTTTGACATAATCAACTTTATGTTGGAGGAAGATTAAGCTCTTCCATGTTCTGTGGAGTCTTGCATAGCGTTACAGCAACCTCTTAGATAGAGTGCATAGCCACCCAGTCCTTTTCCATCATCCGGTTTGATGTTTGTCCAGTTCAAGCCTTTTCCATGTAAGCAGTGGTGACTTTGATTTCATTGCCAAAATGTTCCTTTAACAACCTCTTAGCCTCTGCATAGCCTCTTCTGGCTTCCATATGCAGACAACTACGGACCAGATCCTTGGGCTGACCAGAGGTGTACTGTTCCAGGTAATAGAGTCTATCCTGGTGACTGCTTGTCTTTTCTTCTATACCATGCTCAAATGCATGAATGGCCTAAAGTTTAGAGAGATCCCGTCAAACATAGGTATCTCCCTAACAGGAAGTGTGGCCTGTTTGTGCTGTAGTACAAGGAGGTCAGCAATTTCATTCTGCCTTTGCATGACAGTAGAGAGGTTATCATGGCTGGTATTATGGCTGATACCACTTGAGTGTTGATTCTGTGTTGATTGCTAGACCTTGCTGTTGGCTGCTGAAGAGGTGTGATTTATAACTGTTTTCTGAATAGGTTTTGATGACTTTGTTGTCGGTTGTTGTAAAACTCTTTGTAATGGGGTCTTTGGAACTGCACCTAATGCAGCAAACTCAACAGGTGATGGTTCAGGTTCTCGTAGACCTCAGGTTCCTGGTTCTCAAAATAAGAGTTCATTCCATCTTCTTGGCTTAGTAAATGGGCTGCCACGGCATGGGATTGAGAAGTTGACTCAACACTCTCCAGGACCTTCAGTTTGGCATTATATGCTGCTATTTCTGTTTCCAGTGCCATTTTTTCCATCCTAACATTCAGTTGAGCTTTCTGTTGTTCCAGTTGAGCTTTCTCCAGTTCCAATGCATGCTTGTCCTGTAATGATGCTTGGCGAGCTAGTAGAGCTGCTCGTTCTGCCTCAATTTTAGGCGTGCAGAGGACACTGAGGAAGCAACCTTAGAATACTTTGTTTTACTTGATGTATTTGACACATTGGGAATGCTGTCGTGTGGTTCAATGGCGTTTGTGGCTCAATGTCAGCCTTTTCCATATTTCCACCTCTTTCAGGAAATGTTCATAAGTCCTCATTCTTGGTTGATAATAGTTGCTCTCATTTTCCTGTTCCTCTTCTGTGACTAGCTCTAGCTTACAGATTCATGAAAGCATTCTTAAAGTCATTGAGAACCTCATCAAATGCTGCGAGGCCCTCATTCACAGTTTCAACGTTTCCTCCTCCAACCAGAAGGACTTTTATTTCATTCATTTTGCGTGTACACACTCCAAGTTTGCCTCTCCGGGCTGCATAGAGTGAATTTAAATGCTCCTCTGCCCTCTCCAGTGGGGTCTTATTTGGGATTTCATCCGCCATCATTCACTTTTAATTCACTCAACACAGTTGTTGGTTTGATTGTTAAACGCAATGCCCCTTTAGACCTTTAATGCCTTTAAACACAGTCATCCATTTCAGCATATTGACCCATTTGAATTGAACATGTACAAGTTCAGCATTTTAGATGCGTTTTAAACAGTTCATCCCATCATAGGTTTTGTCCCCTTTAATGAAGTTTAAACACGCAGTATCTTTAGATCCTTTAGTTGCGCTCTTTTGACGCATTGCATTTCCACGTTAAGCCAAATATTAGACATATGATTAGGCTACAATGTGCATAGGATCTCGGTTTTCCAAACTTAAACTTCTTAAATTGTTTCGCAGCGCTGTGTTTTGGATTCCATTCCCAAGTTTATCAGGCGTTCTAATTATAAAGCACATTTGCGCTTCAATAATATGCATGATCAAACGATCGCATTGAACAGAGCAGCTCATTCATTCGCAGTGGTTACTCACGGCTGGCGAATTCTAGGAGTTTAAGTCCTTCAAAGCAAGCTGTCATTATGGTCCGAATGCAATGACAAATTGAACAGTATCCAGCGTGTGTCCGAACCGGAGATTTCCTTCCGATAGTAATCCTTTACGGAGTTTTTGACTTGAATGTAGTGGCTTCCTTTCGTTTTACCATAGCCACTGCCCTAGCATGAAGCGGGGTTGTTCGTACGCATACAGTCCACACTCAAGGTTTCCAATCGTCCAAAACATTCAATGAGATCCGGGGATATGGTGCAACAAAAAAGGTTTATTCTTCTTGTATCTAACAAAAATTATTCTCCAATCAACTTAAAGCAGATATTACTTGAAACGGAAAAATACATCATATGATCTGTTTGTATGTCTGTATGGTCAAAAAACTATACCGCTCCCACGTCTAGCTAGGACTCCCCCTGAAGGCCCAACTTCCTGCCTTTATCCTCACACACTTCCTAACATACTTCCTAACACACTTACCACAGTACAATGAATGGGCAAGAGGGGGGGCCAGAAACTAAGTTACACTAACAACAAATAAATACATCTCAATCAGGTAAATATAAATCATAAAGGTACGTACCTAATATTTCATCATATACATTATATACATATACAATATTTAATCATATTTACACAAACGTACATGGAGCTCTGTATGTTCTGTCCTTTATACAAATCGGCTCTAACAGCCATTACAACTTTATCAATATCAACCATCATTGAGTTGGAGACTCCATGTGACTTTAAAAATCATGAAGAACTTGGTTTGATGCATCTGAACGTTAGGAGCTTACTTCCTAACCTGGATTACATCAAGATCTGGGCTATGCAGACAAATCCGGACATTCTGGTATTAACTGAAACTTGGATATCTGTGGACATTCTGAACTCTGATATTAATATTGAGAATATTAATGTGTTCAGAGCTGACAGACAGGGTAGAGGTGGTGAAGTGGCCATTCTTCTTCAAAATAATTTCTCTGTCTCTTTACTGAAATCCATTTCCATTGCCAAAACTGAACTGACAGTGTTTTAACTACTTTGCAGATATGAAACAACGAGACAATCATAATATTAGTAAAAAAAATATCAAATTCACAGTTTATGCCACAAAACCAACTTCATAAGAGGTTTTAAAAATAGGTTGTATCTGACATAACATTCCATGATGTACACCAAGGCATTGTTAGCAGAATAGATGGATGCAGTTCAATACATGATTAATATAATTCACCAATACATTTCTTGGTATTCCAAAAAATATTGCTATCAGGTTGTAAATCATAGCTGGCCTGGTACATTGTTTCCTGCCTCCATTCGGGATGCAGTTTCAGTTTTAATGACTCAATATTTTGGACAAAAACAGACAAATGTACAGTAACTAAGGCTGGGAATGTCAATAAAATCAAACTAGCAAGGGCAATGATCACAAGTCAGTCATAATGTGGCTAATCAGCTGGCGTATCTATTTATGTAGCAAGCTAAAAACACGGAGCCTAACGTTAGCTAGCTATCTAGCTGCTAGGAGGATCATGTCATGTCATTGGAGGAGTGGGTGAGTTACTGACTTTTTCCCCCTCATTGTTTTTCAGAGGCTATACACAGCTAGAGATGCAGATGTCAATTAGTTAGCTAGCAAGAACTTGAATGACTTATCCAGTTAGCATATCTCTTGCGTTCACAAATTCACTCTGGCGATCTACTCGTGCTCTGGCTATCTACTCGTGCTCGTGCTGTTAGGTGACCTAAGCTGGGACATGCTTAACACACCGGGCCATCCTACAATCTAAGCTTGATGCCCTCAATCTCACACAAATTATCAATGAACCTACCAGGTACAACCCCAAATCTGTAAACACGGGCACCCTCATAGATATAATCCTAACCAACCTGCCCTCCAAATACACCTCTGCTGTCTTTAACCAGGATCTCAGTAATCACTGCCTCATTGCCTGTGTCCGTAATGGGTCTGCGGTCAAACGACGACCCCTCATCACTGTCAACCGCTCCCTAAAACACTTCAGCGAGCAGGCCTTTCTAATCGACCTGGCCCAGGTATCCTGGAAGGATATTGACCTCATTCCGTCAGTAGAGGATGCCTGGATATTCTTTAAAATTGATTTCCTCACCATCTTAAATAAGCATGCCACATTCAAAAAATGTAGAACCAGGAACAGATATAGCCCTTGGTTCACTCCAGACCTGACTGCCCTTGACCAGCACAAAACATCCTGTGGCGTGCTGCATTAGCATCGAATAGCCCCCGCGATATGCAACTTTTCAAGGAAGTTAGGAACCACAGGCAGTTAGAAAAGCAAAGGCTAGCTTTATCAAGCAGAAATTTGCATCCTGTAGCACAAACTCCCAAAAGTTCTGGGACACTGTAAAGTTTATGGAGAATAAGAGCACCTCCTCCCAGCTGCCCACTGCACTGAGGCTAGGAAACACTGTCAACACCGATAAATCCACAATTGAGAATTTCAATAAGCATTTTTCTACGGCTGGCCATGCTTTCCACCTGGCTACCCCTACCCCAGTCAACAGCCCTGCATCCCCCCACAGCAACTTGCCCAAGCCTCTCCCATTTCTCCTTCACCCAAATCCAGATAGCTGATGTTCTGTAAGAGCTGCAAAATCTGGACCCCTACAAATCAGCAGGGCTAGACAATCTGGACCCTCTCTTTCTAAAATTATCAGCCGAAATTGTTGCAACCCTTATTACTAGCCTGTTCAACCTCTATTTCGTATCGTTTGAGATGCCGCGGTCATCCCCCTCTTCAAAGGGGGAGACACTCTAGACCCAAACTGCTACAGACCTATATCTATCCTACCCTGCCTTTCTAAGGTCTTCGAAAGCCAAGTTAACAAACTGATCACGACCATTTCAAATCCCACCATACCTTCTCCGCTATAAAATCTGGTTTCCGAACTGGTCATGGGTGCACCTCAGCCACTCTCAAGATCCTAAACGATATCATAACCGCCATCAATAAGAGACAATACTGTGCAGACTTATTCATCGACCTGGCCAAGGCTTTCGACTCTGTCAATCATCACATTCTTATCCGCAGACTCAACAGCCTTGGTTTCTCAAATGACTGCCTCGCCTGGTTCACCAACTACTTCTCAGACAGAGTTCAGTGTGTCAAATCGGTTGTCCGGACCTCTGGCAGTCTCTATGGAGGTGCCACAGGGTTCAATTCTCGGGCCGACTCTCTTCTCTGTATACATCAATTATGTCGCTCTTGCTGCTGGTGATTCTCTGATCCACCTCTACGCAGACGACACCATTCGTCCCTTCTTTGGACATTGTGTTAACTAACCTCCAGACGAGCTTCAATGCCATACAACTCTCCTTCCGTGGCCTCCAACTGCTCTTAAATGCAAGTAAACCTAAATGCATGCTCTTCAACCGATCGCTGCCCGCATCTGCCCGCCCGTCCAGCATCACTACTCTGGACGGTCCTGACTTAGGTATTTGTAATTGTCCACATATTCTAAGTGTCTGGTTAGACTGTAAACTCTCCTTCCAGACTCACATTAAGCATCTCCAATCCAAAATTAAATCTAGAATCGGCTTCCTATTTCGCAACAACTCATCCTTCACTCATGCTTCCAAAATGACCCTCGTAAAACTGACTATCCTACCGATTCTTGACTTCGGCGATGTCATTTACAAAATAGCCTCCAAGACTCTACTCAGCAAATTGGATGCAGTCTATCACAGCATCATCCGTTTCGTCAAACCCCCAAAGTCAATTCCTCCTTTGGCTGCCTTTTCTTCCAGTTTTTCTTCCAGTTTTTCTTCCAGGAATTGCAAAAATCACTGAAGCTGGAGACTCATATCTCCCTCACTAACTTTAAGCATCAGCTGTCAGAGCAGCTCACAGATCACTGCACCTGTACATAGCCCATCTGTAAATAGCCCATTCAACTACCTCATCCCCATACTGTTATTTATTTTGCTCCTTTGCACCCCAGTATCTCTACTTGCACATTCATCTTCTGCACATTATCACTCCAGTGTTTAATTGATATATTGTCATTATTTTGACACTATGGCCTATTTATTGCCTTACCTCCCTTATCTTACCTCATTTGCACACACTGTATATAGACTTTTTCTATTGTGTTATTGACTGTGTGTTTGTTTATTCCATGTGTTGTTGTTTGTGTCGCACTGCTTTGCTTTATCTTGGCCTGGTCACAGTTGTAAATGAGAACTTGTTCTCAACTAGTCTACCTGGTTAAATAAAGGTGAAATAAAAATAAATAAATAAAAATACTCAGATTTCAGACCACTCTCGTCTGAGTGTGCCAGAGCATAGAATAACTGATACATTTACGAACACGCAACATCCGCTGAATATGAACGTTTCAGTAAACATAGGCAAAAAAAGTAATGAACGCTCTACATAACAGTTGGTAGAGCATGACACTTGCAACTTGCAACAAATCTTACAACAAATCAGAAAGGGTAAATATGACTATTATGTAACCGCTCTTTCGGATCGTAATGGGAACCCTTCTAAATTCTTGAAAAACTGTCAAATCCCTGAAGGTTTATACTTCCTCCTCTCTGCCACAACAAATTAATTCAGACACTGGTGTCACGCCCTGGCCATAGAGAGCTCTCTAGGTTTCTCTATGGTGTGTTGGGTCAGGGCGTGACTAGGGTTATGTAGGGAACTCTATGTTTGTTTTTGGTTAGGTTCCCAATTGGAGGCAGCTGGTTGTCGTTGCCTCTAATTGGGAATCCTATTTAAGTTGGTTCCCTGCCCCACTTGCCTGGTGGGTTATTGTTTGTATTTATGTGTGTGTACCTGTGTGTGCCACACCTGCGTTACGGTCTGTTCATTGTTTATTGCCAGTTGCACTTAAATAAAGTATGTATACTGGAACCCTCGCTGCATCTTGGTCCGCTCCATCAGAAAACCGTGACAACTGGCCTCATTCTGGAAAAGAAATGCCATCATTGATGCATTTAAAACATTTATTTCAGCAGGCTCTCTTTGAAATAACTGCTAAGTCTATTCACAAGGATACTGGGCTGGATGCTGATATGGGAAACTTGCTGAATGATCAGAGAAATGATAGTCAAAACTTTTTGGGGGAGATATTTATGGAAAAAAAGTCCTGGATGCTTTGCTAGCAGTAGACAAGAAATCCACAAATTATGGAAATCAGCTCTTGTGCTGCCACTCCATAAGGGCGGGGATAGTAGTGATCATTATCGCCCCATTTCAAGGCTTTCTTGTCCAGTTAAGATTGAGTCCTTGGTAAATGTACAACTTTGCTCTTTTATATCTGAGAAATGCATTTTGAATGTAAACAAATCAGGAGTTTGGCCTGGGGAATAGCACTATTATAGCAACCACTTTAGTTATTAATGATCTTGTCAGTGCTTTAAGACACAAATTAAATGTGCTGCTTTATTTGTGGGCTGGCAAAAGCTTTTGATATTGTTGAATATTTTGATTGAATAAGTATTCGTTATTGTGAAACAAACAAGAAATAACACAAAAAAAACTGAAAACTTGAGCGTGCAATACTTTGTAGAGCCACCTTTTGCAGCAATTACAGCTGCAAGTCTCTTGGGGTATGTCTCTATAAGCTTTGCACATCTAGCCACTAGGATTTCTGCCCATTCTTCAAGGCAAAACTGCTCCAGCTCTTTCAAAGTTGGATGGGTTCCGCTGGTGTACAGCAATCTTTAAGTCATGCTACAGATTCTCAATTGGATTGAGGTCTAGGATTTGACTAGGAGTATGCTTAGGGTCATTGTCCTGCTGGAAGGTGAACTTCCGTCCCAGTCTCAAATCTCTGGAAGACAAACAGGTTTCCCTCAAGATTTTCCCTGTATTTAGTGCCATCCATCATTCCTTCAATTCTGACCACTTTCCCAGTGTCAAACGGTGGGTGTAGCTGGTGTGAAGAATTCAGGCGCAGGAGAGCAGAGATGAGTGGACTAAGCACTTTACTAGGCAGAATACATAACGCAACCGCATTAAATAAAACAAATGCCCAAAACAAGTAAGGCAGTACAAAGTACAATAAACCGCACAAATACCAGCCAACAAAAGGCACGGGTGAAACATACAACCCGGCGTAAACCGACATGCATCAAACAATTCCCCACACAGACATGGGGGAAAACATGTTCTCAGGGTGATGAGAGGCGTTGGGTTTGCACCATACATAGCGTTTTCCTTGATGGCCAAAAAGCTCAATTTAAGTCTCATCTGACCAGAGTACCTTCTTCCATATGTTTGGGGAGTCTCCCACATGCCTTTTGACAAACACCAAACGTGTTTGCTTATTTTTTTCTATAAGCAATGGCTTTTTTTCTGGCCACTCTTCCGTAAAGCCCAGCTCTGTGGAGTGTACGGCTTGAAGTGGTCCTATGGACAGATACTCCAATCTTCGCTGTGGAGCTCCTTCAGGGTTATCTTTGGTCTCTTCCGTGAGTTTTGGTGGACGGCCTTATCTTGGCAGGTTTGTTGTGGCGCCATATTCTTTACATTTTTTAATAAAGGATTTAATGGTGCTCCATGGGATGTTCAAAGTTTCTGATATTTTTTTTTATAACCCAACCCTGATCTGTACTTCTCCACAACTTTGTCCCTGACCTGTTTGGAGAGCTCCTTGGTCTTCATAGTGCCGCTTGCTTGGTGGTGCCCCTTGCTTAGTGGTGTTGCAAACTCTGTGGCCTTTCAGAACAGGTGTATATATACTGAGATCATGTGACAGATCATATGACACTTAGATTGCACACAGGTGGACTAAAACTAATGATGTGACATCTGAAGGTAATTGGTTTCACCAGATCTTATTTAGGGGCTTCATAGCAAAGGGGGTGAATACATATGCACACACCACTTTTTTAAACAAGTAATTTTTGTTCATTTCACTTCACCAATTTGGACTATTTTGTATATGTCCATTACTTGAATTCCAAATAAAAATCAATTTAAATTACAGGTTGTAATGCAACAAAATAGGAAAAACGCCAAAGGGGATGAATACTTTTACAAGGCACTGTATATACTGTATTCTTTACTATCTTTTGCATCTTTGACATTGCTCATCCATGTATTTTATTCCATTCCTTTACTTAGATTTGTGTGTATTAGGTATTTGTTGTGGAATTGTTAGATATTACTTGTTAGATATTGCTGAACTGTCGGAACTAGAAGCACAAGCACAAGCACTTCGCTACACTCGCAATAACATCTGCTAACCATGTATGTGACCAATAAAATTTGATTTGATTTTGATTTATCCCCTGTGTATATATACCTGCGTTTTCTGTTTGTCTGTTGCCAGTTCTACTTGTATTGTCAGGTCGTCCCAGCGTGTTTCCTGTTTTCCCTGCTCTCTAGTTTTTTGTTTCTAGCTTTTCCGGTTCTGACCTTTCTGCTTGCCCTGACCATGAGCCTGCCTTCCGTTCTGTACCTGCCTGATTCTGACCTGGTTTCTGAACTTCTGCCGGTCCTCACCCTGAGCCTGTCTGCCGTCCAGTACCTGTCAGACTCTGATCTGGCTACGAACCTCTGTCTCTTCGACCTGCCCTTTGCCTGCTCCCTGTGTTATAATAAGTTATCTGAGAACTGAACTATCCGCCTCCGGTGTCTGCATCTGGGACTTATCCTGAGTTGATAGGTTTATCTGTAAACAAAAAATGATCTAGGGCAAAAGATAGGACTAACATGTTAGTCACTCGTACCCCACTGTTCAGGCTCCTCCTCATCGTCTCTCCATTCCTCCAGGTTTTTTGGTGCAAATTGCATCAGACTTTGGACCACGTGTGTGCCCACCAGTACCAGTCTGCCGAACGCCCGCTGCTCCATCACAAAGATGGTGAGAGGAGGGTGAAGGTACGTCAGCTCTGGAAGGTCCTATAGGGGGATAAAACAAGAAACTGGAGATCAGGGATGCACAACTCTAGTTGGGGGCTCCCGAGTGGCGGTCTAAGTCACTGCATCTCAGTGCTAGAGGCGTCACTACAGACCCTGGTTTGATTCCAGGCTGTATCGCAAACGGACGTGATTGGGAGTCCCATAGGGCGGTGCACAATTGGCCCAGCGTCGTCCGGGTTAGGGTTTGGCCGTCATTGTGAATAAGAATTTGTTTTTAACTGACTTACCTAGTTAAATAAAGGTCAAAAAAAAAATGGGTCCCTTGAGGGCCACAGTTCTGGTTGTCATTTCTCTATGAGACTTAATTGATCAATTAGTGTCATTGATCGGTATAATTTGGTCTCTGATTAAAAGATGCCAGATGGGGACAAAAACCACCATACAATCTGATTGTCAAGCATCAGACTTTTGCACTCTTACACTAAATGAATGGCTGGACTAAAGACAGCAAATGTGTCCAACCCCCCTTGAAGTAATCATTCTGGTCATTTTAGCTGTACTACAAGTACTCATGTTAATAATTCACATCTAAAACCTGGAGCTACAGTTCAATATTAAACACAGTGGGCCAGTTTTGGCAGTGGAAAATAAGTACTCACCACATCAAAGTGTTTGACAACCTCTTTGAAGTTGGGAAGGACTTGGTAGCTCTCGATTTCCTCTGACTCAATCCTTTGTCCCGCACACTCCATTCTCACTTGAGGCCTCTCCACTTCAAACAGGTTGACCCTCTTCAGGTCTCGCACACCCCAGTACAGCACCTGAACACAATCAATCAAATGTATTTATAAAGCGCTTCTTACATCAGCTGATGTCACAAAGTGCTGTACAGAAACCCAGCCTAAAACCCCAAACAGCAAGCAATGCAGGTGTAGAAGCACGGTGGCTAGGAAAAACTCCCTAGAAAGGCCGGAACCTAGGAAGAAACCTAGAGAGGAACCAGTCTATGAGGAGTGGCCAGTCCTCTTCTGGCTGTGCAGGGTGGAGATTATAACAGAACATGGCCAAGATGTTCAAATGAACACAAGCATCACAGTGGTCTCAACTGACACTCAACACACCATAGCACTGAGGCAGCAGCATCACATGATAGGAAACACACTGAACATACTGTAGTACAGCAGCCATCAAAAGGTATTGTGTCCCACATAAAAATTTTCAGTGATATAGCTCAGTTGGTGACTGTTGCGCTAGCAACACCAATGTTATGGGTTCATATCCCACAGGGATCACATACACATAATACTGTATGCACTCACTGTACTGTATAAGTCACTTTCGATAAAAAGCTTTTATAAAGTGACATATATTATAATGTTATACACATTTTATAGAGGAAAGGTTTTCACATACTTCTATTCGAAATTTCTTCAGCACAGGCCTAACCCCATCTGGGATGATGTAATACTTCTCTTCCTTTAGATACTCAGGCTCCCTGGGGTCCACATCAGCAGGTAGTGATGGCTGGGTAGGTAGAGAGGAGAAATAAAGTCAGAAAGAGTAGACTTTTCCGACCACAGCAGCAATGCTACCTTCGTGGGGCCTATATACATCTGAATTATTAATATATTTACCACACCATAAGTGTAAACATAGTGGGTTAATAACGTATATGATAGTATTTCTTAGTTAGTCTCTATTTGCGTTGACATTCCAATCTCTCTCTCCCCCTCCATCTCCCCCTGTCCAGTCTCACTCACTCATTTGCTATATTGTTTTCCTTATAAAGCAGGGCTTCTGACCTTGCAATTTCCATAAGAAATTAATGTTTTAAGTGTCTGACCTCTCCAAAGCTTGAGTAGTCCAGTTCTATCAGCTCAAAGGCCGCCAGGAGCTCCCCCGCTGAGGCTTTGCCTCGGCTGATGTCAAAGAACTTCAGCATGGGCTTCTTATATGGCTCCTCCACAAACTTCAGCTCCGGCTCAGCGAACGCTCGGCCCAGAGGTTCAGGACTCCCCTGTGACATTGTTAACACAGAGAAATACATGAGACCTGGGTGAAGTGCCTGATGACCACCTGTGTATGCATGTTTTCAACTGATAGTTATTTTGAAGGGATTTTATTTTTATTTTATTTTACCTTTATTTAACTAGGCAAGTCAGTTAAGAACAAATTCTTATTTTCAATGACGGCCTAGGAACAGTGGGTTAACTGCCTTGTTTAGGGGCAGAACGACTATTATCACCTTGTCAGCTCGGGAACGCTCTAACCACTAGGCTACCTGCCGCCCCAGGTAACAAACTGTTATCCTAATTGGGTATTAGGATAACTTATTTGGCATCATGATGTCCTGTCATTTTTGGGTCGGCAAATGTCCTTGTATATGCGAAAGATGTAACAGGTTAGAACTGCTGAATTGTCTTGAACCCATAGAGGTCCTATTCTAATTCCTAATTGTATGCTTGAACCTGTCTCTTGGCCTGTTGGTTCCCAGGTGTACCTCGTTGTAATTAACATGGCCCAAGGTATAAATGTTTGCAGGCTGGCGTGCCTTGGGAGAACGAGTGCGGCGACTGTGGCCTACACCTGGGGTTCTCAAACTTTTTGAGTCCTTTTGTGATAGCAAATTCATCAGAGACCCCTCGTAATCAGAACACAACTCGAGTGAGATAAAAATAGCATACAATAAGTTTTACTATGATTTCGGCAGTGCATGGCCAGACAAATCAAGTCTCGGGCCCTGGAAAGAAACATTTTAAAGACCCACCTCTTGACATCAGAGAGAACATTTTGTAGTTTTCAAGCTGATTTCCTGCAATTCTACACATTTTGTCAGGTGGCAGAGAGATGTATTGTTGTTGCAACTTAAAAGCTAATATCCTGCAATTCTACACATTTTTCCATGAGGCAAAGAGAAAACTTTGCAGTTTTAAAGCTTAAATTACAGTGCATTTCTCTGTTAAAAAAAATTCAGAACCCCAGTACTGCGGAAGGCAATATCCCTGTGAGCGTCCAAGGCCCATGTTGCCCACGGTTAAGAACATAAATTCTAGATTAAGATTACATTGTATTACACCCTCAAAATGTATTCCATGGATACATTTGTTTAATCTGTTAGTAATATTCATTAAAACATATTTTTTATATATATACTGAGTATACAAAACATTAAGAACACCTGCTTGTTCCATTACATAGACTGTTGAATCCAGATACAAGTTATGATCCCTTATTGATTTCACTTGTTAAATCCACTTCAATTCACCTGGAATGCTTTTCCAACAGTCTTGAAATAGTACCCACATATACTGAGCACTTGTTGGCTGCTTTTCCTTCACTCTATGGTCCAACTCATCCCAAACCATCTCAATTGGGTTGAGGTCGGGGGATTGTGGAGGCCAGGTCATCTGATGCAGCACTCCATCACTCTCCTTCTTAGGCAAGTATCCCTTACACTACCTGGAGGTGTGTTGGGTCATTGTCCTTTTGAAAAACAAATTATACTCCCACTAAGCGCAAACCAGATGGGATGGCGTATTGCTGTAGAATGCTGTGGTAGTCATGCTGGTTAAGTGTGCCTTGAATTCTAAATAAATCACTGACAGTGTCACCAGGAAAGCACCCCCAAACCATCACACCTCCTCCTCCATGCATCCCGGTGGGAACACCACATGCGGAGATCATCCGCTCACCTACTCTGAGTCTCACAAAGACGCGGCGGTTAGAACCAAAAATCTCAAAAACAGACCAAAGGACAGATTTCCACCGGTCTAATGTCCATTGCTCTTGTTTCTTGGCCCAAGAAAGTCTCTTCTTATTATTGGTGTCCTTTAGTGGTGGTTTCTTTGCAGCAATTTGACCATGAAGGCCTGATTTTCACTCAGTCTTCTCTGAACAGTTGATGATGAGATGTGTCTGTTACTTGAACACTGTGAAGCATTTATTTGGGCTGCAATTCCTGAGGCTAGTAACTCTAATGAACTTATCTTCTGCAGCAGAGGTAAATCTGGGTCTTCCATTCCTGTGGAGGTCCTCATGAGGTCACCCTTGAATGAGTAGGTGTTCTAAAACTTTTGACAGGTAGTGTATATTGTATGTATAAGATGGAAGTATAAGCCTAAGTGTTGTTATCCATTAGATTAATTCAGACTTTTGAGGGAGTGTATACTGGCTACAGCGTCTCAAGAGGGACCAACAGTACTATTGCATTTTTTAAATAGTTTTTTAAGCGAAGGTCTTTTAAGGGAGTATGCGAGGCATAGACATTCACTTCGCCTAGGCGAGTTCTGCTAGGAGCAATCCAACCTAGTATGCAGTTGCATTTACTATTTTGGTTTGGCTTAGTTCTTGGGCATAATGTATTACTTTTGTTCCTGACAATTTAACACAGACTGATAAAAGTTATTCAGTGATTCAGGCATCATACTGTCACCAGTTCGCAGATGTTGTGGGTGGTATTGACGCGTCTCCCCTAGAACTCTTAACTCTTGCCACGGCCCATTCCTCAAGTGCACTACAGCTAATCTGGACTACAGCCTACATTACATTGGCAGCGTCAACAAGGACTTAATATGATTGTATTTTCATTGTTTCATTTAATTATTTTTCCTTTGCCAATCATTGAAATATTTTTTATACATTTTATGAAGAGACATTCTGTATAATAAATATCAGAACGTCATTCCAGTCTCAGCCTCTTCCCTCCCACCAGATCTAAGAACCTGTATTGTATGGTTAGGCAGAGCTCCCCATGCTCTGGTTTAAACATGGGGTGGCATAGGATCGGCTACACTTATTTCCCTACCACCTCACATATACAAAAGAGGTCAAACATTTGGCACTCAACCCAGGCAGTAGAACAAATGATGGATTCATAGCATAACCGAGTTTACCATTGTGTCGTAATCATAGACATTGATGATGATTACTGGGGGGTCGTCTCTTAATTGGTCCTTACTACCCTCCATGAGGATCTGGTCAAACAGGAGCAGCTCACACCAGGTCGGGGAGAGAGTCTCCTCCATCACCTGAAATACAACCACAAAAAACAACAAAGGAAGTCATGTAGACCTACTGTACATACATGGGTACTTCATTGTGCATGTTTGCATTTCATTAATAAAGACATCATTACTGTATTATTATGGGTACTGACAGACTTCAAACACATAGTCCAAAAGCCAATTGTAAACTGCATTGTTCCAGATTGTTCCATTGCATGTGTGACAGGTGATTTCGAAGGTTGAATTGGGATTTTGTTAGTGCATGAACTGTTGCATTTCTATGACAATCTATGATAGTAGATCATGATAGTAGATGTAATGGGGAAAATGTAAGATGAGTAAAGTTAATATTCAGATAAGAATGATTAACACAATGCTAAGCATTTTTGTTTTCCCTTTCTGTAACACACATGATTTCCAGAGTTCTATTTGTGACTAGTAGAAAGAGTATGTAAGGAAGCGCTACTAAGGTATCCAATAGTAAATGTTGGTAGACAGAAGGTGCTCTTTGGTAAACGGGGTGAATTGGTCATCAAAAAAGAAAGAAGGAAAGAAGGAAAGAAGGCACTCTTCATATAATTAATATAATATAATTCATTAAAATGCCTTTATTAGTATGGCATGTTCAATAGAAACAACGTTTTTAAAAAAACAACGTGTTTCGGCAGCATGGCCTTCGTCAGGGAGTACAAAGAAATAATACAATGTCCTCTTTTAAAACAGCTTTTCCAATTAGCCCTAATTTGAAGAGGGAGTGGTTACAAAATTGATTGGACACACCTAGTAAGCAATACTATACACATTGAATAGTGAAATACTGTAGCTATGTTATCAAAAAATACAACTCCAAGCTGGGAGTATCAGAACGCCTAGAACGGTAGTTCTAACCTTAAATATGACTGGGAGGAGTGTCAAGAAAAATAAAGAAATATATACCATAGTACACTAGAAAACAGCAAACATGAACAACAGTCCAAACATAGCTGAGGGTAATTGAGCAAAATGTCCACTAGATGACAGCAAATGGACCTATCAACAACACTACAGGAAGGGTGAGAAATCCATATCTTCATTTAAACCAGGGTACTTAGTGGCCTGTAGTTTGTAAATCCAAAAACGTCCTATTTGTGACTCTCAGGGTTGATGCTCACTAGACTCGATGCAGTATGTTATGTATTAAACTAATATCTGTTGATAGCGATTGACGCCACACTGGCTGTACAAGGACAGAGGACACCGATATGTTAATGTATTGATGACCTTGTGTGATTCTGAACACTCTGATTCTGTAGCAGCTGTCAAAGTCGTAAGTGTCTTTTGCTTTGATTGTGTTCAAGCCTCTTGGGCTGATGTTTACAGAACATTGGTACTGTGAGATTAAAATATAAGGGCCTGCGGAGAGAAGGCGAGTTAGACATTTTCTCTGCTTCAGTGCTAGACGTGTCTCCCTGTTGCAACTTGTATTAAACCAGGTTGATTTATTATTGACTATATATTTTGTTCACCTGAATATCCCCTTTACAGTAGATCATGATAGATCATTTATATGATAGTAAACTGTTAAATTCTTCCTATATTCTGTCTGGCCATCCTATAGGTGTTTAATTTTCCACTGTATATCATCTTCTATCCCAGATGTAGATGAATTTCTCCCATTGTAACCCAGGTGGTACTCTAGTGGTGGGTTAACAAGTGCCTCCAGTTTGTGACTCACTCACCCGTGAGACCTGGCATTGTGTGGAGAACACCACCTTGGTGAAGGGGTCAGACAGTCCATTGTCATCTGCTGCCACGATGCCACGTGCCTGGTAGATATGGGCACGCAACTGGAAATACCGGCTGTCTGGAAATACAGAAAAGCCGGAGAAACTCATCAAGATGTCAGATTCAAATAATGTGTGTGTAGTCTATCCATTGTGAGTGACAAATTGCAAGAGGTTTGTGTATATAGATATGGTATCTTAATTTTTTTACTTTGTTGTTGCACAGAATTTTCCTGCCCCACAGTTCACTTTGTCTCAATAGATCTCACACCTAAACTATAGCCTACTGTGGCCAATAAAAAGTAATTTCCAGGTTTTTTAAATAATAAAATCCTACTGCAGGATTATTTTACTTGTGCAACGAAACTGGTCAAATTAAGATCCGACATCTGTATGTGTGCCCATCCGTGCATGCCAATGTAAGGGTGTGTGTGGGTGAATAACAATATCTTGACCATTAGTCCAAGACGGAATTCCCCCTTGGGCCCGAGGGTGACACTGATTTTGAAGTCACAAGGCGGGGCTACCTCATCACGAGACCATGAGACCAACTCATGTCCACTACATGTGTCAGGCTGCGTATGTGTGTGAGTGAGTTTGAGTGTGTGTATTGCATCCGAGGGAGTAATCAGAGATAAAGGTAGAACTCGTACCCTCGCAGGAGAGTTTGATGGGGACCATGTTCATAGGGACAGGGATGATGCCCATAGCCTCCTCGTACACAGGCTTGAACTCAGCTGGCAGGCTGGTAACACAGTTCTTGGAGTATTTGGTGATACCAAGCCATAGATACACCTCCAGCTTAGCAAAGATCTCCCCCACTGGGCCACCTGGAGCCTAGAGACACCAGAGAACTTTGATTTGGAGTTTGTTAATTGTTCCACACAGGAATACAAAGTTCTCGAAATTCCATAGAATAACATTCAAATGTAATATGATACTTGTATGAATTAAATTAAACAGTGATGCATATTGTACATTAATACGGTTAATATAGAACATTATATAGAGATTTGGGAGATACCTTCAAGTATATGGTGGTGAGTTTCCCACAGTCTTTCCCCCTTTCCTCCTCCACCAAAGAGAAGAGGATGGAGTGGGAAGGGATCCTGGCAAAGGCCACCCGTTTCCCTACACTCATCATCCACACAAACACATCTGGCAGGGTGCTCTGAGGCTGCAGATAGAGAGTGAAAGAGATAGAGGCAGACAGGCAGAAAGGCAAAAATAGAAATAGAGTGAGAAAATAAGTCAGTTAACATCTAGAAGACAGGTAGAGCTGTTGATCACGTGAGCACTTCCTCATTGTCTCCTTACTGCTGTACTGTTTGTTGCTACTTGGCTACCTGCCCTGCCCAACTTTTTGAGTGGCTTTTTACTCTTAACTATTTAATCAAACTCTGTACTTAACAAGTTTACCAACATCTTCGTTTTGTCCTCACACAACTTTTTTAATTGTACTTTTTCACCCTGGGCGCTTAATCTGAACATAGATCTGCAGGACCTCCTCCTCCTCAGAAAAAAAAGCTAAGTAGCGTAATGCCTTCTCATTGCAGTTGCTGTACTCTTAATATACAGGAGAACTATCGCCTTACGGTGAGGATAGCCGAGTTGCAAGCTTGGCTTCAGACGCAATCGTTAGGCAAGGGAAATTGAAGTGTAGGAAAGGATGATACAGCGTCTGTGCCAGCAGTAAATACAGGTTGTAGTGATAGTCCCCCTGCACAGTCCACGCAGCCGGACAATTTTCTCATGTCATCTGGAAATAAATGCTTTCGGCATGCTCAACTGGTGTCGCTCATCCAGCGATCATACATTGTTTACCAGGGAGCAGGGCTACCGACATAAAGGCTAATCTGAACATGGTGCTGGCTAAGGCTAAAACTGTCAGGTGTAGATTGTATAGGGATATTGTTATTCACGTCGGCACCAACAATGTTAGGATTAAACAGTGAGAGATCACCAAGCGCAACATAACTTTAGTGTGTAACTTAGCTAGAAAGATGTGTTGACATCTTTCTAGCTAATTGTCTCTGGCCCCCTCCCAGTTGGGGGAGTGATGAGCGCTACAGCAGACTTACACAACTCAATCGCTGGTTGAAAACTGTTTTCTGCCCATCCCAAAAGATAGAATTAGTAGATAACTGGCCCTCTTTCTGGGACTCCCACACAAACAGGACCAAGCCTGGCCTGCTGAAGAGTGACGGACTCCATCCAAGCTGGAGGGGTGCTCTCATTTTATCTATCAACATAGACAAGGCTCTAACTATATCTCACGTCTCAAAATAGGACTACTTAATGTTAGGTTCCTCACTTCCAAGGCAGTCACAGTCAATTAACTAATCACTGATCGTAACCTTGATGTGAAACATGGCTCAAGCCTAATGAATTTACTATGTTAAATGAGGTCTCTTCTCATTATAAATAACATGAGCACGTCACCAGAGCGCAACGTAGGTTTGTTGTTGTTGAACGCTGTCAAATGCCGAAACTGAAACCTGCCGAACGCTGAAACCTGAACTAAAGACCTTGGTTTAAAAGCTGACAGTGTTTTTATATACTTTTATTTTATTTTGAATCCTGCAGCTCTGTTGGGCTAAATTGCTGTGAGCGCTGCTATCTGTCCCGGGATCGTGCCAGATTCTGTATAGGGGGAGAGACACGAAAGCCCAGCTGGCTCAGCGGTCTCAAATGGAGGCCGCTATTGAACGTTTCCAGCGTTGCAGGAGCTGTGTTTACTTTGCTTTGTTCCGGGACAATGTGGACCGCGCTGACTTTCAATGTAGCAACTGCTTGCTTGCGGAGAACTACAGGAGCGAAGAAGCTACTCTTAGCAAGCAAGTAGCAAACCTACATAAGCTACTGGGGAACCCACGGCCACTTTTTTCCACCCCAATAGCCGGACGCCGCTCTGGTCTGGTGGAAGTTTCGCCGCCGTGTCGGCTCTCCACAGCTGACTGGCCGGTGCAAGGCAGGGTTCCATCCCTGAAGGGATCTCCCCCTTCCCTGGAGAACAGAGCTGATCTTGACCCAACCAACCAGCCATGGAGGTACGTCACTCGCCGTGGAAGTCAAGGAAGGCGTCCTCTGGCAACGGGGGTCTCCATGGAGATGTTGGCAGACCAGAAACAGCTTTGCCGCGCTGGATCCAGAAGTTCCGGCGCCTTCGTCCTTGGTGGCTTCCCAATCAGATTTAGGAATTCCCCAGGGTAGCTGTTTAGGCTCCTTGCTTTTTTCAATTTGTACTAACGACAGGTCACTGACTTTGAGTAAAGCCAGAGTGTCTATGCATGCTGTGACGGCCCTGAATTTGTCTGAACCTTCTCAGTGCTTCTCCTTCCAATAGGGCGCTTACCCTTTAATTCTCAATTAAATAGCCAGCATCAGCTGCGCAAAAGTGGGGTTGTGATGGAGACGCGAATGAGGATGTGTTCAACCCTCAGTTCCGAAGCTTCTTTACTCCGTTTGTTTTGTTGTATTTAAAAGTGTGCTTTGTAGCCTAATCACAAGTTTAACCCTGATCGGATCCACTCATTGCTTCTTTTGGACTACACAACCCCATTGCTCTCCGCTGGTTCTTCGTGGCCTTTCTCCGTTGGAGATCTGTTGGCGGATTGGATTGTCTGACTGACCGACCGACTGACTACAACTTATTTGCATACGGTATTTCATTTGTTTTAGTGTGATGTATACCATGATGATTTATGTGGTCAGTTGTAGTTGAAGATGTATTGAGATGTGATACTCTTTATGGTTGTGTGGTAAAAGAGTGATATTTTTATTGTATGATTGCTATTATTGTATGATTGCTATTGTATGATGCTACACTTTTTATGAATGGACAAACATTGCGTGACTAAGGTCTCTTGAGTTCCCTGAACTCTTCTACCGGGCTGGACTCTTTTAGGCCTGAGGTACAGGACTTTTCTGGAGGAACCAGAGCTCATTATTTGTTATTATTATTATTATGTTTATGATCATTTATGTTGCTAATACAACCCACACAAAAGAGTTATTTCCAATGTTTTAAGGGTTTGTGAAAAGTGTATTACCATACTGACTTTTACATGAGTCCTTTGTATTGGTATAGACTTGACGGACCAGATGGGACTCATTCCCTCCCAAACCAAAAGGAGAAATCAGTATTTTCTCGGGTAGGCACAACCTACCTGGCACCCCTACAAACAATAACCTCAAGTCAAAACCGTTACAATGCGGATGACTCAACACTATACACGTCAGCTGCTACAGCGACTGAAATGACTGCAACACTCAACAAAGAGCTGCTTTTAGTTTCAGAGTGGGTGGCAAGGAGTAAGTTAGCCCTAAATATTTCTAAAACTTAAAGCATTTTATTAGGAACAAAACACTCACTAAACTCTAAATCTTGTAATAAATAATGTGGAAATTGAGCAAGTTGAGATGACTAAACTGCTTGGAGTAACCCTGGATTGTAAACTGTCATGGTCAAAACATATTGATGTAGTAGTAGCTAAGATGGGGAGAAGTATGTCTATAATAAAGCGATGCTCTGCCTTCTTAACAACACTATCAACAAGGCAGGTCCTACAGGCCCTAGTTTTGTCACACCTTGACTACTGTTCAGTCTTGTCCAAAAAAGGACTTAGGAAAATTGCAATTTGCACGGCTGGCCCTTGGATGTACACAGAGAGCTAATATTAATAATATGCATGTCAATCTCTCCTGGCTGAAAGTGGAGGAGAGATTGACTTCATCACTACTTTTATTTATGAGAGGTATTGACATGTTGAATGCACCGAGCTGCTCGGATACTCATGCATACCCCACAAGACATGCCACAAGAGGTCTCTTCACAGTCCCCAAGTCCAGAACAGACTATGAGAGGCACACAGTACTACATAGAGCCATAACTACATGGAACTCTATTCCACATCAAGTAACTGACGCAAGCAGTAAAATTTGATTTAAAAAACAGAAAAAAACACCTTATGGAACAGCGGGGACTGTGAAGCAACACAAATATTGGCACAGACACATGAATACACACACACACGCACGCACTATACATGCACATAGATTTAGTGCTGTAGATATGTGGTAGTAGTGGATTTGGGCCTGAGGACACACAGTGTGTTGTTAAATCCGTGAATGTATTGTAATTGTAACGCCCAGGCCCGTGATTACAGGCTGGAGCGTTTTGGGTTTCGTTTTGGTGTAGGGTTTGTGTTTTCTAGGGTGTATATTTCTATGTTGGGATAATGATTCCCAATTAGAGGCAGCTGAGTCTCGTTGTCTCTAATTGGGAACCATATATATATTTGGGAATTGCACTTTTGTTTGGTGGGTTATTGATTATGATTATGATTATGTCACGTTCTTCATGTTCAGTCGGGTTCTTGTCTAGTTAGGTTTCTCCTCTTATGTCTAGTTAGGTTTCTCCGTTCGTGGTTAGGTTAGGTTTCGTCAGTCGTGGTTAGGTTAGATCTTTGTGTATAGTTTAGTATTTAGCGTTAGGGCTCTCGTCTTGTTCATCGTTTTCTTGTTTTGTTCCGTCTCGTCTTTGAATAAATCATGTATTCTGGCTACATCGCTGCGTCTTGGTCTGTCCCCTCAGAAGAGAATCGTGACAGTAATGTTTTTAAAATTGTATAAAGTGCCTTCATTTTGCTGGACCTCAGGAAGAGTAGCTGCTGCTTTGGCAGCAGTCTACTAGGCCATATACAGCATTCCTCACTTAGTTCCCGGAATTCCTTTCCGACTTCGTAGACATGGCAGATCATTTTTGATGACTTCAATATTCACATGAAAAAGTCCACAGACTCACTCCAAAAAGCTATTGGAGCCATCATCGAGACTCAGTGGGTTTTGTCCACTGTCTCCGAACCTACGCATTGCCACATTCATACCCTGGATCTAGTGCTGTCCCATGGAATAAATATTGCGAATCTAAATGTTTTTCTTCATAATCCTGGACCACCATTTTATTCATTTTGAAATCGTAACATATTATCTTCTCAGACCCCCAACCAAGGAATATCAAAAGCAGCACTTGGATTTTGGAACGAGATGTTAGACGACTTTTGGTCATGTAGTGTCTCTTTTCGATTTGATCCTGCCGTACATACCTACACGTAAACTATGATCACAAGATGCATGCCTCCTTATTGTCCCTAGAATTTCTAAGCAAACAGCTGGAAGCAGGGCTTTCTCCTGTAGAGCTACATTTTTATGGAATGGTCTACCTATCCAGGTGAGATACGCTGACTCGGTCTCGACCTTTAAGTCTTTACTGAAGACTCATCTCTTCAGTAGTTCCTATGATTGAGTGTAGTCTGGTCCAGGGGTGCGAAGGTGAATGGCAAGTGACGAACCGCCCTTGCTGTCTCTGCCTGGCCGTCTCCCCTCTCCACTGGGATTCTCTGCCTCTGAACCTATTAAGGGGGCTGAGTCACTGGCTTACTAGTGCTCTTCCATGCCGTCCCTAGGAGGGATGCATCACGCCAGGTTTTCTTCACTATACTCTACTTGAGTGGATTGAGTCACTGACGTGATCTTCCAGTCCGGTTTTGTGCCCCCTCGGGCTCGTGCGGTGTAGGAGATCTTCGTGGGCTATACTCAGCTTTGTCTCAGGGTAGTAAGTTGGTGGTCTGTTGATATCCCTTTAGTGGTGTGGAGGCTGTGCTTTGGCAAAGTGGGTGGGGTTATATCCTACCTGGATGGCCCTATCCGGGGGGTATTGTTAAACTCAGTGTCCCCAGACCCCCCCTGTGTCTCAGCCTCCAGTATCTATGCTGCAATAGTCTATGTGCCAGGGGGCTAGGGTCAGTCTGTCCTATTTGGTGAAATTGTCCTGTCTTATCTGGTGTCCTGTGTAAATTTAAGTATGCTCCTAATTCTCCCATTTCTCTCTCCTCCCAGAGGACCTGAGCATTAGGACCATGCCTCGGGACTATCTGGCCTGATTACTCCTGGCTGTCCCTTTTGTGACATCTGCTGATGTAAAAAGGGCTTTATAAATAAATGTGTTTGAATTCAATTGAAAGACCCAATCCCACCCCTGCAAAGGCCCCGCTTCGACTCACTTCTTTCATCAGGAGTTGTAGCCTCTTTAGGATCCTCTTGGCATCTGTCAATCTTTCCTTCACTGTTCGTCTTCTCACATTCCGCTTCACTCGCAGAGACTGCTTGGCTAGGACAATCTTGGGAAAGAGGAGATTTGTATTTATTTACATAAAACAAAAGATAAAACAGTACATCATATAACATTATTACACCACTACATATCTACAATACAAAATGCATAATACCACCATACAACAATATTACACTGTACGTGTGTGTAGAGTGCGTATGCATATGTCTGAAACTGTGTGTGTCTCTTCATAGATACCATATCACAGGATAGAAACATAGTATCAATATAATCAGTGATAATTGTGTTTGTAATGTGGATTGAGATAATAACGGATGAGATTAGTGGCTCATGTTTTTGCCTCACTCACAATGTTCTTCTTGATAAACTCCTTGCGAAATTTGTCCAGGTTGTTGCGCTTTGCTGGTGTCTTCCTTTCTGAGTTGGAGTTGTACTGCCTTCAGGGCAGGGAGAGACAAGGTCATTTTTATTATTCAATTGTTTTATTTATTTAACCCTTATTTTACCAGGTATGCTGACTGAGAACACATTCTCATTTAAAGCAACGGCCTGGGGATAGTTACAGGGGAGAGGAGGGGGGATGAATGAGCCAATTGTCAGCTGGGGATGATTGATAATCATTTCACAGCATCATGGTAACCTACTGTAAGCAATTGACTAAAAGGTTACAGGTTGTCCACTTGTTGTTTCCAAATGCTGAGGTGGTATTGTAGCAACTCACTTGCAACTCGCGACAAACTCCAAAAGCACCTCCCCTAAGCGCTCCTTGGCATTGCTCCTTGGTCTCTTTAGAAGTTTCTCCACCTCATCAATGCCATATTCCTAATGAAGAGGGAACAGCCCTCAACATCAGTATCTTTGCGGCTTCCAGGGAACCGATGGAGATCAGGTCACAAGTTAAGCACAGGTTACAATATTTAGATCTGAGCACTTACCAGCCTATCAGCCATCTTGTGCAGCCAGTTGGCATTGTGGTAACGGAAGCAGTGGTCCTCAAAGTGGGTCCACAGAAACATACAAGGCTTCTCATATGCCATCGGGACACAGCTATATGATCTGTAAAGATAAACATTTAAAAAAATAAACATATGATTTACACTGCCCTGGTATCTATCTGGAAGATGTCTGGGGTGCATCCATTGTTAGTTTGTCTGTTGATATTTTATCAGATGAATAAGACTTTGAGTTACCTGTCATACTCGGTGAACTGTGGTCTTCTTGCAGCAGTGATAGAACTGTCCTGTGACCCAGGGCTTGGGCTTGGAATATCCTCCCTCTCCAGTTCATCTTCTGATGATTCCAACAGAGACTGTCTCTCACTGCTTAGATCCTCTCTGCTCTGACTCTTCTTTGGCTTCACTACCACCTCTGCTGCCTTCCCGTAGTTCCCTGTTCACATCCAAAAATACACATCACACAGAATATATCTCAGTGAAAAGATCTTGACAAAATCCATGTTTGATAGAAAAACAATTATAGGCACTGAAAAGTTAGCCTGTATTGCAACACTTCAAGGTGGATGTAACTGCACCACCAGGGGCAGATTTCAGTAATGTATTTCATTACATAGATTATAGTTAGATGATTGCTAATGAACTTGGCACTAATCCCAGCAATGTCTAGTTTCTTCTCTTGAAAGAGTGGGCAAAATGCCACAGTATTACCAATGGACAACTCAAAGGTCACTGGCTTGCTTCCAATGATGGGATCAATCATGGTCACTTCAAAGAGGGATGCGAACAGCAAAAATTCATCCTTTTCTCCAAAGAAATTCTGTAAGACAAAATGAGACAAGTGGTCAAATGCACCAGGTAGTCTCAAGAACACAAGAAGAGGGTCTTAAATACTCAAACTTAAACAATCAGGCAATAATAATGCAGCAAATGATATGTCAGAGTGGGTTTATTATTGTGTGAGGTTTCTGGGGGATGTAGGCGGTGCTGACCTCAGGCAAGGGATGAATCTCTTCCACCTCCACAGTCACAGCCCCGGGTACCTCTGTACCTGCTTCCTCAGACTCCTCTGCAGGCCCACTAGGGCCTGGTGCTGCTACACATCACACCAACAACAACAAATCACCAAAGCTCGCAGAACAACCCATCCCTTCCTATACTTAGCCTTTAACTGATGACACTGCACTATACCATAAAACATCACACAGACCAACTAACAACATACGACACTGCAATCCAAAATACAACAACCATTGTAACTTGCACAATAACTGTTTGCTACCTTCTTGCTTCTTTTCCTTGGACTTCCGGCTCTTCTTCTTGAGGGAGAGCTTGCTAAGGGCGCTCCTGGCACCGGCTGTGGCCTTGCTGTTCTCCCCGGCAGCAGTGTTGGGGGAGGAGTAGACCTCCACACTGAGAGACAGCAGCATGCGGCCGCGGTAGAAGATGCCCTCGCTCAGACCTTCGTTCAGAACCTGGTGGATGTCGCCCAGGGCAGAGTTCTTAGGGGAGCCGTACAGGTTGATCCAGGACGGGCCAAAGGTGGGGTTGAACCCTGGAGAGGATGTAAAGGAGGAACCCAGGGAGACCACACCAGAAAGAGGGAAATGATAGTCATTACTGAGAGATACAGTATAATTGACAGATGGATGTTTACATCAAATTTGCAATAGACAGGACCAAAGACGGTAACACTTCCTACAAATACCATCTCCATAATTATAAGTGCATTAATGTTATGAGCTATGCATAATGCAATATAATACACAGCATAATAATACTGTAATGTAATTATATCTTACAGCATTATGAACAGGCAAAATATTGCCTAACTAACGTTGTGATACATATTTGTTGACGAAGAGGGTGGAAGGTTAATATATCCCTTGATTATAATTTTTATAAGGCATTATGACAGTACATATTGTATTATACATGGGTGGAAATGGGGGGGAACCGGGTTCTGGAAGTGAAATCCCAGGGAGAACCCTGGGAAATCCTTTTGACATGCAAAAATAAATGGCCATTTTACATTGAATTCAATGAGTGAAATAATTTTGATACGTAAGGTTCCCAGAGTATTTTCTTTCCATTTCCACCCCTGATTATACATCTTTATCAGCAGTTATAAACACCTATGTTGTGCATGCATAGCATTATGCATAATACAATATAAATGTGCATTATAAAGAAGTTATTATAAGGTAAGTGTTACTTAAGACATTTCCTATATTTTTATAGTAAATCCCTTCCTCCAAGAAAAACCTTTATCATTCTGTCGATAGTAGCGTCGGACCGCAACATGGATCTTGACGGGACATTGGGCTTAGATGTATCATAGTAGTGCGAGGCTCCAGTGCCCGGCGTCTAAAATCAATACAGACCTAAAGTATACCGTTTCACCCCAAAAACCTTTCCTGTCAACAAAGGCATATTCATAATATCCAAGAACAATACTTACCACCAGGAAACATGTTCAACTTTGACTCATTAGATACATTTAGATTTTATAAGTCTTATCAAAACATGCTTAGTACTGTTAGAAAGGTAAGAACCGAGGGATTCTGATACAGATGTCACCCACAACTTGAATATTACAGAGCCAGAGCAACAGCAGAAAATAAATGTATGATATATATATATATATATATAATTATTTTTTTCCCATGTTGGGGAATAAAATATTTGAAAGTCTAGGTTTTAAATAAAATATGTATAAATTGCAAAGGCCCAAATAATAAGATACTCTCAAACCCCAAATAAGGCATACCTAATTTCAAAATGATAATTCTTCACGTTTTACTGTGAAACATCCAAGCTGCATCTGCATGCCAATCATTTGATCTCAATAATATTTATGGGAATATGGATTTAGAGCTTCTTGAATTACTATTTTGTAAGCCAATTAGAGCAGAGGTGTTAACAAACTATATAGCCGTTATGTATTTTGTTTAAATTAAAGCACATTCTGCCTAGTGGCGCGCGCTGTTGAGTTTTGGACGCATGAGAATTTATTTTGGACTATTCTGCATTTTGGTGTAACAGTAAGGCTAAGCTATTATATTTGTTTCTGTTATGTAGAATACTAATAATCATTATGTGATCTTCCAAGACATTGATTCAGCTTTGATCTAACTTTACTAAACGAGCACCATTGTGAGGGTGTAGTGTGCTCCAGCAGCATTACACCCCTGCAGCACTACACCCCTGCTCCTGCTGCACCAAACAAGGTAATTGATGAGCACCAAGTACTAATACGCTACCAAATAGGGCTATCTTCTGTATACCACCCCTACCTTGTCACAACACAACTGATCGGCTCAAACGCATTAAGAATTAAATAAATTCTAACAGATTGGCGCAAACGCATTAAGAAGGAAAGAAATTCCACAAATTAACTTTTAACAAGGCACCCCTGTTAATTGAAATGTACTCTAGGTGACTACCTCATGAAGCTGATTGAGAGAATGCCAAGAGTGTGCAAAGCTGTCATCAAAGCAAAGGGTGGCTACTTTGACGAATCTCAAATATAAAATATATTTTGATTTGTTTAACACTTTTTTGGTTACTACATGATTCCATATGTGTTATTTCATAGTTTTGATGTCTTCACTATTATTCTACAATGTAGAAAAATCCTGGAATGACTAGGTGTGTCTAAACTTTTGACTGGTACTGTATATATTTTCATAATGAGACAGGTTGAAATGTCTGACTTAAATACCAGCCTGGACTCAGGGGTAGACGTAACATAGTAAAAGTAAATATAGGGCATAAAGAGACAGGTTGGGATGTCTGACTTAAATACCATGTATTCATTTTGAGGCTGTCCATCCACCATTTCATATGACATGTTATGAATTACAATTTGTACGATATGTTACGAATTGCAATTGGAACAATAGGTTACGAATTGCAATTTATACAATATGTTACGAATTTGTAAGTTATGAAAAATTGAATTTGTTGTGGCTAAGGGTTAGCTAGCTAACATGCACAGTTCCCATTGGTGTAGGGCTTGTACAATGAGCCATGCCTTAATTTTTTGTATTACAGGAATTACAGTACATAGAGGAAAAGCTGAAGTCGTAACCTTTTCACTGACGTAATCGGATCTCATGTCTAATTCCCAGTGCGTCCACTAATCGCAGAAGAAGATCAAATTACATGACTTGGCCACTTGAAACCAGATGTGTCTGGTTTGATCTGGTTTGGGTAGCGAACTGAACTGATTTTCAAGCCTGACAACTTAAAACTGCCTGGTGGTAAGCATTGTTCCTAGAGATTATGGATATGCCTTTGTTGAAGGGATTTTTGGGGGGATGAAACCGTTCACACTTTAGGTCTGTATTGATTTCGGACGGCAGGCACTGGAACCTCAAGCAAATAGGATCCATCTAAGCCCAAAGTCCCATCGAGATCCTAGTTGTGGTCAGGATCCTAGTTGTGGTCCGAAGCTATGTCGATAGCAGTCTGCTAAAAGGAGAGTTTAGGTCTTCTGCTGCAGACGCTACCATTTCTGTTGGGGTTGGAGATTTGCTGCAGGTCAAGAAAGTGTGTCCCCACTGCCACATCGCCAATGTTGGCATCATCCAGGATCTGCACTTTGATTCGCCGGGCAAGGGGAGGAAACTGCTCGATGAAAGAGATCTGCTCATTCCACTCAGGAGTGTTGGTGTTGGACTCCACTGACGTCTCACCCTTTGATAAAAAGCAGTATTTCTCAATTGAAGCAGTCCATTGATAAATTCACATACTGTAGGTCTTACAATTAAATTATAAAAATCAGGCTAATTTCATTTTAGATAAAGGTTAATTATTTGATTTCAATAATAAAACTTTTGAAAGCCGGAGAGCGGTTTAGTGTTATTGTAATCCTATCCCTAGTCTTACAGTACATCAAGAGAAGGAATGCAGTAAGGGAAATCTAGGGTTGTGCCGTGATGTGAATGAGGTGATAAGGCAACCACAGTGACACACTCCATTTGTTTGGAAACAGTGGTGTGTTTGCCATTACCTAACCAGGAAAGGCAGAGTGTACTGTACAAATAAAGGGACCACAACCCAGTAAACAAATAGTGGGTGTATTGTAAGAGTGAGTGTTGTTGGGAGTTGAGGCATAGAAACACAAGAATATCACAGGGAGGACATAGATGGCTTGTATGAGACCAGGCGGGTATAGGTGAGAGGAACTCAAATAACGAAGAGACATCCCATATAAAAAAAATATTACAGTTTACTATATAATACTGCTGTACTTACTAGATAAATATGTAGTATACTGTAGAATACTATACTACACACTGTAGTGTCCCTCGATCATGTGTAGTACTTACTATTGACAAATTGGATCCCGGTCAGCTTTTGTGCTGCCACTCCATAATTTTTAACTAGGCAAGTCAGTTAAGAACAAATTTTTATTTACAATGACAGCCTACCCCGGCCAAACCCTAATCCGGACGATGCTGGACCAATTGTGCGCCGCCCTATGGGACTCCCAATCACGGCCGGTTGTGATACAGCCTGGAATTGAACCAGGATCTATAGTGATGCCTCTAGCACTGAGATGCAGTGCCTTAGACTGCTGCGCCACTCGGGGCCCATAAGGGTGGGGAGAGTAATGATCTTAATTATAGCCCCATTTCAAGGCTTCGTTATCTAGGTAAGATTCTTGAATCCTTGGTAAATGTACAACTTTTCATTTTTTTATCTGAGAAATGTATTTTGAATGTAGACCAATCATGGTTTAGGCCCGGGCATAGCACTATTACTATTACTATTACACTATCACTTTAGTTATTAATGATCTTGTCAGTGCTTTAAGACACTAAAATGAAATGTGCTGCTTTGTTTGAGGACCTTTCAAAAGCTTTTGATACTGTTGATCATGCTATTTTATTGAATAGGTTGTCCTCGATAGGCTAGAGCTCTGACGCCTGTTCACGGCTTCATAATTATCTTAGTGACAGTCCTCAGGCCATCATGATTGATGGGGTTAAAGGAAAACTCCACCCAAAAACAATCTTTTGGTATTTCTTTTGAAAACTTGATTGCTGACAAACAAAACATTTTGGGACTATGTCAACCATGGACTAATGAAACAAATGCCAAAAGATCGTTTTGGGTGTAATTTTCCTATATGTCCGAATTTCTTGAAGTACATAAAGGTGTTTTGTGGGGTTGAAACTAGACCTTCTTTTCATTTTTTATATAAATGCTATTGGTCAATCAAAATGTAATTTAATCTATATGCAGATGATCCAATTATGTACGCAATTTCCCCATCTGCTGACCTGGCTGTGACAAGACTACAGTCCGATTTTGCAGTTGTGCAGGAAGCCCTTACTGATTTGAAACTCGTACTTAATACATGCAAAACAAATACGTTGTTTTCAAGTTCCTGTAAGATTGTCTCAGCTGGATTACATCTTTACTCATTGGATGGTTCTTTAATCGTCGTACTTTGGGGCGGCGGGCAGCCTAGTGGTTAGAGCGCTGGGCCAGTAACCAAAAGGTTGCTAGATCGAATCCCCGAGCTGACAAGGTAAAAAATATGTTGTTCTGCCCCTGAACAAGTCAGTTAACCCACTGTTCCTAGGCCATCAGTGTAAATAAGAATTTGTTCTTAACTGACTTTATTTTTTTAAATGGACTCCCTGTCAAAATAAATGTTAGATAAAAAATACAAAAATAAAAACTATAGAATGTTGTAGTATATTGTAGAATATCCACACAAATAATCTATACTACAGTAATGTCCGTAACCTACTTACAGGTTATGGAAAAATTGCTATTTTCGTATTTCTCCAGTAGGTTTCCTGAAGGAGAAAGCCTCCACTTCTATGTCACAGATAATAAAACAAAAACACTATAGTAAATACTACAGTATTGTCTGCAAAAACACTACAGTAAATACTACAGTATACTACAGTCCGCAAAACCACTACATTACACTATATAGTATATACTACAGTTTTATTTTATTTATACTATAGTTAACTGTTAACTGTAAATACTACAGTATACTACAAAAACAAAACACTACATTAAGTACTACAGTATACATTTCAGTTTACTTCCTGAATTGACTGAATTTAAATGGAATTGATCAAAACCTTGTTATTCAACATCTAAAAGAACCTGTACCTGTTGGCCTGCGAATGTGACCTGCACGTAAGGGTCAATGAAGACCTTCTTGTCCCCCATCATCTTAGAGAGGCTACCCAGGAAGCCAGCGCTCATACTGGGTAAACCTTCTGCCTTGTAGATCTTCACCAGGAACTTAGCCCAGGGCCTCTCCATTGACATTCTCTTGGGCAAGAGCAGGTTCCTACACAGAGAGGAAAGCCACATGAGCCCAATTTCAATTCAAATCAATACAACTTAACTTATCCCCTCAGAGGCAATTAAGAAAGTCAAGTCCAGGAATAGTGAGCAGTTATAGCTTTCCTGCTTCAATATTTTTTTGGAATGAATGAATGAACAATACGGACAGAAGAAAAATAAAATGGGAAATCAGCCAATGAATTCAAGTAATAAACTCAGCAAAAAAAGAAACGTCCCTTTTTCAGGACCCTGTCTTTCAAAGATAATTCGTAAAAATCCAAATAACTTCACTGATCTTCATTAATTTTGACCCCTTCCCTTTGTTCAGGGACACATTATTCCATTTCTGTTATGTCTCAGTTGTCTCAGTCTCAGAGTTTATGTCTCAGTTGTTGAGTCTTGTTATGTTCATACAAATATTTACACATGTTAAGTTTGCTGAAAATAAACGCAGTTGACAGTGAGAGGACGTTTCTTTTTTTGCTGAGTTTAGTTTCAAGTGAGTTATAAATATCACCCACCAAGGAGTAGTCTACATGGCTAATCAAATGTTAAGCATTTGTCTTAGGAGGTTCCTTCAAGAAAAAGTTATGACTCACTTCTCAATGTCATTGTTCTGACTGCCTAAAGGAGGCAAACTGGGCATTCCCATTGCGTCTCCTTTCATCACAACACTCAAGGTGCACTTCACAAAACCTTTTATCCCTGTCCGGGTGTCACTGGGATCAGTAAGAGGAGCCCATTTCTGGTAGAACCTGTGATCTGTCGCGATAGAAAGAGATACTTCTTTATGAGGAAAAAAATACAAGGCTGATATTTCTATTGAATAGTGATGTCAAAATGAATGACTATCCCAACTTTAACCTTTAAATCATAGTCTTATCAGGACACCACAGAGCTTATCTTCTTCCCTTTTATACATGCTTCCAAGTTTTTGTGTCATATCCTGTTTACCTTGCTGACTGTAGACAGTGCTGATGTCAATTTTGAAGGTGCCGATAAGTGTCATCATAAATCCCAGCATCTTTTTGTGAACAACCTATGTGGTAAAACAATGGCTCAGTATATCCAAGGATAACATTACATTATCTTAACTGATCCGGTGAGCCCAGGACATTAGGCATCACACCACATGATCCTGTGGTTCCAGTGTGCAAATGCTGCTTCAGGACAAATATACGTCCTTTCACTTTAAACTGATATATATTGAATCAAATTCTGATTATCAAACATGTCAAGTCCGGACATACAACTAACTATTTTTTACAACTTACCGTTATCTCAATAACTTTATCAAACAGAACATCTTGTGTCTCCTGGAACTCAAACATGAAGTTCTGAGAGAGGAAAGAAACATTAAAATAACGTGTGGGGAATTGAAACCTTTAGTAAAGAGTCTCTTGGATACCTCAACATATAAAGTAAATTATCTTATTCTATTACACTCAACATCATATGTATTTGGACAGTGAAGCTAACATTTTTATTTGTCTCTATACTCCAGCATTTTGGATTTGAGATCAAATGTTGCATACGAGGGTATTATTTGAAGGTATTTTCATACATATCGGTTTTACTGTTTAGAAATGAAAGCATTATCTAGTCCCCCCCATTTGAAGAAGTCGTAAGTATTTGGATAAATTCACTTATGCATTTGCAATTTGTTTTAGTTGTGTTTTGGGTTATGTTTTGCCCAATAGGAGCTGATCGGTGAATAATGACTGGAGTAATATTTTTTCTACGTTTAGTAGATGTTTCTGAACACAAATTAATCCTGATAATGTCATGATTAAGAAAAATCAGGAATGAATCATGAATAATGATGACAGGGGAGTTTAGCATTTTTCGGGGGTGGGGGTGAATTTGGGCCTATGTAACTTTCTCATTCATCATTATTCACAGTTCATTCATGGTTATCCATAATCATGGTAGCACTAGCATTTAAATTCATTTAGAAGTGTTCAGAAACATCTTCTGTTCTTACTTACAATAAATGTGACTCCACAATGACACAATACATGATTCACCATTCAATTCCTATTGAGCAAAACATTATCTGGTGAAAAAGATTTGCATGACAATACCCTCAAATAAAAGGTGACATTCTGAAATGTCGCCTCATATGAAACATTTGATTTCAAATTCAAAATGCTGGAGTATAAAGACACATTTAACATTTTACCTTCACTATCCAAATATAAATGGTGTTGAGTGTATATTCTATACCTCTGAGACTCAGGGTTAAATAGCCCACCTCATTGTAGAATGGACAGTTGGTGGACTTCTGTGTAGCGGTTTTCTTCTTTACTTCTCCCACTCTGATGTACACGGCTGGGTTTATGTTCACGCCCACCAGTTTCTGGGCCTCCAACACATTCACATTAACCTGGAGAAAGATCGAAAGAGACTTTAAGATGCTAGTCTTGAATTAAGGTTTCATGGGACAAATAATGGTGTGATCATAAAGATTAGATGGACCCAACTTTGTCCCACTTTAAACTAAGCGCAATTTATGAAGGCCTTGTAAAGCATCAATAAAGGCTTCAAAATCACTATATTATTGTGTCACAAATCATCTAGAACTGTATGTCATGCTCTATCAAGGATTCTTAAATGTGCCATAACTGTGTGACATAACCACCAATGTCAAATGTGACATAACCTACTATGTCAAATATTATATAAACCAGTGCTTTTTAAAGGCTGACATAAGCATCTCTTAATAATGGTGTTGGGGGAAACGTTTCCTTTGCCTTCTCCTCCATAACTTTCATCACTCACCTGGAAGCTCTGTACTCGAGGTGTGGCGGCAAGCACATGCTTTGAAAGAGGTCTGCAACGACTAAAACACAGACAACTCAGCGTAAAAATATAAAAGTTTTCAACGTAAACTACTGTGTCTAAAAATCCCTCTACAGAAACAAGAGAGAAAAAACACCTTAAAATGGGAGTGAACATTATGTTGGCAGTCTCCATGTCTGATATATCATAATCGTCATCATCCTCGTCATCGTCTTCATCATCCTCGTCCCCGGTTTTGACCAGACTGCGCCCTAATTTCCTGGTCTCTCGGTCGAGTTTCTCGGGTCGCAGACTCTGCTTTGACCTGAGAGTCAGAGTATCATCATTCCGATAATATGAAATACAATAAGAAATACAGATACAGGTGTCTGGACAAATTAATAAAATGTCTAAAACTTGAGAAATCGTCCACAGAAAATTTCCATATGACTAGAGTTTACTGAATGTGATCTTATCTCAGAATGGCATCAATCAATCAAATTTGGCACTCCTCAAAAACAATCTCAATTACAGTGTCTAGGACTTACCTAGGCTCAGCAAAACCTGAGTTTCTGATAACAAGACCTGAGCTGAAAAAGAGGGAAAGGAGAGAAAATGAGACAGAGAGTTTGATATGTGATTTGAAGATAAAAAAATATATATATAATGATATATTAATTCATAAACATTATTAGGAAGAACATAACAATTTCGGTGAGCATGCAATCTGTTATCAGGTATAGACAAATATGGTGGACGAAATGGTGCAGTATTCTACATACTATTCTTTCACTCACTCATCATTGTCTTCCACATTGAGGAATTCCTCACCCTCCCATCCACCAGCAGCACCTTGCACAGGGTGGTATCGTACGTCCAGCTCAATGTATATCTGAACATATAAAGTATAGAAAAAAGTGCCTTCATAGATAAATAAACCTGTGTGTGTTAGTGTGTGTGTTTGTGTGTACCAGGATCATACGTTTAAAAAATGCATTCCACAGTAAAGTGGAGGTTGATTCTCGGGATCCTCCCTGCAGAAATCCTCCACTGGTGTATGTGTTTGACTTACATTTGTCTGGCTGTGGTTGCTGTCTGTCAGTGGCTCTCGGAGCATCAGTCTCCCAGAGGTCACCACATGCTGGAGACTGATGATTAATTTACCCAGGAGCCTGAGGGAGACATCCCGGTCAGACAGCGTTGGACCACCCCTCCATATTTCCATATTATATATATATATATATATATATATCTCTACCAATTGAATTAAACATTAGATTAAATTCAACATTTGTCTTTTGGGATTTATTTTTCCCCTCAGTGAAGAAAGGTTGGTCACAAACTCTACCAACTGTAATGTTGGCAGCTTGGGCTGCGGAGGGGTTTACTTGTGTGAGGAGGTGCCAAGGAGAAAAAGCTGGTTACTCCTCCTTAGAACTCCTGTCCATATAGATGCGTAAAGTGCGCACTGGACAAAATGGATTGAGCTGTTCTTCCTCCAGAGAGGAGAAAGGCGTTGGGTGAAAAGCATTCAAATCTGAGGCAATGATAGGCTGTAGGGTAACATTAGATAACCCCTGGGCGAATTGCAGGCACGAGTGATGAACTGCATGCAGCTCACACACTTCTTGATTTGCAGAAGTAAGAGCAAGTAGCAAAGCAGTTTTGAAAGAGAGGCACTCACGCTTTCCATCGGCTCTAAAGGCTGCTGTTAAATACTGTAGCTTAGAGCACAATAGACAGGGGTGCGTGCTTAGTCCCCTCCTGTACTGCTGTACTCCTTGTTCACACACGACTGCGTGGCCAAGCACAACTCCCAATATCATCATTAAGTTTGCCGACAACACAACGGTGGTAGGCCTGATCACCGACAACGATGAGACAGCCTATAGGGAGGTCAGAGACCTGGCAGTGTGGTGCCAGGACAACAACCTCTCCCTCAATGTGATCAAGACAAAGGAGATGAACGTGGACTACAGGAAAAGGAGGGCCGAGCATGTCTCCATTCTCATCTACGGGGCTGTAGTGGAGCAGGTCGAGAGTTTCAAGTTCCTTGGTGTCCACATCACCAACAAACTATCATGGTCCAAACACACCAAGACAGTCGTGAAGAGTGCACGACAACACCTATTCCCTATCAGGAGACTTAAAATTTGGCATGGGTCCTCAGATCCTCAAAAAGTTATACAGCTGCACCATCGAGAGCATCCTGAGTGGCTGCATCACCTAGCCTTAAGAATGAAATTGTTTAACTTGGGTCAAACGTTTCGGGTAGCCTTTCACAAGCTTCCCACAATAAGTTTGGTGAATTTTGGCCCATTCCTCCTGACAGAGCTGGTGTAACTGAGTCAGGTGTGTAGGCCTCCTTGCTCACACACGCTTTTTCAGTTCTGCCCACAAATGTTCTATAGGATTGAGGTCAGGGCTTTGTGATGGCCACTCCAATACCTTGACTTTGTTGTCCTTAAGTCATTTTGACACAACTTTGGAAGTATGCTTGGGGTCATTGTCCCTTTGGAAGACCCATTTGTGACCAAGCTTTAACTTCCTGACTAATGTCTTGAGATGTTCCTTCAATATATCCACATAATTTTCCTTCCTCATGATGCCATCTATTTTGTGAAGTGTACCAGTCCCTCCTGCAGCAAATCACCCCCACAACATGATGCAATGATGCCACCCCTGTACTTCACGGTTGGGATGGTGTTCTTCGGCTTGCAAGCCTACCCTTTTTCCTCAAAACATAACTATGGTCATTATGGCCAAACAGTTCTATTTTTGTTTCATCAGACCAGAGGACATTTCTCCAAAAAGTACGGCGTTTGTAAATTTCTACAAAAAGTATGACTTATGTAAATGTGATATTTCATTTTTTTATTTGTAATAAATGTGCTAAAATGTATAACAAAAAAAATGTGTCAATATGTGTGTAGATTGATGAAGAAAATATAAAATTGTATCAATTTTAGAATAAGGCTTTAATGTAACAAACCATAGTCTGGCTTTGTTATGGTGGCTTCTTCCTTGCTGAGCGGATTTTCAGGTTATGTCAATATAGGACTCGTTTTACTGTGGATATAGATACTTTTGTACCTGTTTCCTCCAGCATTTTCACAAGGTCCTTTGCTGTTGTGCTGGGATTGATTTGCATTTTCCGCACCAAAGTGCGTTCATCTCTAGGAAACAGGCTGCGTCTCCTTCCTGAGAGGTATGACAGCTGCGTGGTCTCATGGTGTTTACTATTGTTTGTACAGGTGAGCATGGTACCTTCAGGCATGTGTAAATTGCTCCGAAGGATGAACCAGATTTGTGGAGGTCTACAATTTGTTTTCTTAGGTCTTGGCTGATTTCTTTTGATTTTCCCATGATGTCAAGCAAAGAGGCACTGAGTTTGAAGGTAGGCCTTGAAATACATCCACAGGTACACCTCCAATTGACTAAAATGATGTCAATTAGCCTATCAGAAGCTTCTAAAGCCATGACATCATTTTGTGGAATTTTCCAAGCTGTTTAAAGGCACAGTCAACTTAGTGTACAGTGAGGGAAAAAAGTATTTGATCCCCTGATGATTTTGTACGTTTGCCCACTGACAAAGAAATGATCAGTCTATAATTTGAGTGGTAGGTTTATTTAAACAGTGAGAGACAGAATAACAACAAAAAAATCCAGAAAAACGCATGTGAACATTTTTATGAATGGAATTGCATTTTAATGAGGGAAATAAGTATTTGACCCCTCTGCAAAACATGACTTAGTACTTGGTGGCAAAACCCTTGTTGGCAATCACAGAGGTCAGACGTTTCTTGCAGTTGGCCACCAGGTTAGCACACATCTCAGGAGGGATTTTGTCCCACTCCTCTTTGCAGATCTTCTCCAAGTCAATAAGGTTTCGAGGCTGACGTTTGGCAACTCGAACCTTCAGCTCCCTCCACAGATTTTCTATGGGATTAAGGTCTGGAGACTGGCTAGGCCACTCCAGGACCTTAATGTGCTTATTCTTGAGCCACTCCTTTGTTGCCTTGGCTGTGTGTTTTGGGTCATTGTCATGCTGGAATACCCATCCACGACCCATTTTCAATGCCCTGGTTGAGGGAAAGAGGTTCTCACCCAAGATTTGACGGTACATGGCCCCGTCCATCGTCCCTTTGATGCAGTAAAGTGTTGTCCTGTCCCCTTAGCAGAAAAACACCCCCAAAGCATAATGTTTCCACCTCCATGTTTGACGGTGGGCATGGTGTTCTTGGGGTCATAGGCAGCATTCCTCCTCCTCCAAACACGGCGAGTTGAGTTGATGCCAAAGAGCTCCATTTTGGTCTCATCTGACCACAACACTTTCACCCAGATGTCCTTTGAATCATTCAGATGTTCATTGGCAAACTTCAGACGGGTATGTATATGTGCTTTCTTGAGCAGGCGGACCTTGCGGGGTGCTGCAGGATTTCAGTCCTTCACGTGTAGTGTGTTACCAATTGTTTTCTTGGTGACTATGGTCCCAGCTGCCTTGAGATCATTGACAAGATCCTCCCGTGTAGCTCTGGGCTGATTCCTCACCGTTCTCATGATCATTGCAACTCCACAAGGTGAGATCTTGCATGGAGCCCCAGGCCGAGGGAGATTGTTGTCAACCAACTGTTGTCACCTTCTCACCAAGCTGCTTTGCGATGGTCTTGTAGCCCATTCCAGCCTTGTGTAGGTCTACAATCTTGTCCCTGACATACTTGGAGAGCTCTTTGGTCTTGGCCAGAGTTTGGAATCGGATTGATTGATTACTTCTGTGGACAGGTGTCTTTATATAGGTAACAAACTGAAATTGGGAGCACTCCCTTTAATTAAGAGTGTGCTCCTAATCTCAGCTCGTTACCTGTATAAAAGACACCTGGGAGACAGAAATCTTTCTGACTGAGAGGGGGTCAAATACTTATTTCCCTCATTAAAATGCAATTCCATTTATAACATTTTTCACATGTGTTTTTGTTGTTATTCTGTCTCTCATTGTTCAAATAAGCCTACCATTAAAATTATAGACCGATTTTCTTTGTCAGTGGGCAAATGTACAAAATCAGCAGGGGATCAAATACTTTTTTCCCTCACTGTATGTAAACTTCTGACCCACTGGAATTGTGATACAGTGAATTATAAGTGAAATAATCTGTCTGTAAACAATTGTTGGAAAACTTACTTGTGTCATGCACAAAGTAGATGCCCTAACTGACTTGCCAAAACTATAGTTTGTTAACAAGAAATTTGTGGAGTGGTTGAAAAACAATTTTTAATGACTCCAACCTAAGTGTATGTAAACTTCAGACTTCAACAGTATACATAGTCACTTTACCCCTACCTACATGTACATATTATCTCAATTACCTCGACTAACCTATAACCCCACAAATTGACTTGACCACTTGACTTTTTCCACAGTTTCTTACGTTACAGCCTTATTCTAAAATGTATTAAATTGTATATTTTCCTCATCAATCTACACACAATACCCCATAATGACAAAGGAAAAACAGGTTTTTATACATTTTAGCACATTTATTACAAATAAAAAAATACATATCACATTTACATAAGTTTCAGACCCTTTACTCAGAACTTTGTAGAAGCATCTTTGGCAGCATTTACAGCATTGAGTCTTCTTGGGTATGACGCTACAAGCTTGGAAGTTTCTCCCATTCTTCTCTGTAGGTCCTCTCAAGCTCTGTCAGGTTGGATGGTGAGCGTTACTGCACAGCTATTTTCAGGTCTCTCCAGAGATGTTTGATCGGGTTCAAGTCCGGGCTCTTGCTGGGCCACTCAAGGACATTGAGACTTGTCCCGAAGCCACTCCTGCGTTGTCTTGGCTTTGTGCTTAGGGTCACTGTCCTGTTGGAAGGTGAATCGTTCTGTACTTTGCTCTGTTCATCTTTGCCTTGATCCTGACTAGACTCCCAGTCCCTTCCACTGAAAAACATCCCCACAGCATGATGCTGCCACCACCATGCTTCACAGTAGGGATGGTGCCAGGTTTCCTCCAGACGTGACGCTTGGCAGACGTGACCAGAGAATCTTGTTTCTCACGGTCTGAGAGTCTTATGGTGTTTTTTGGCAAACTCTAAGTGGGCTGTCATTTGCCTTTTACAGTGGAGTGGCCTCCGTCTGGCCAATCTATCTTAAATGCTTGATTGGTGGAGTGCCGCAGGTATGGTTGTCCTTCTGGAAGTTTCTCCCATCTCCACAGAGGATCTCTAGAGCTCTGTCAGAGTGACCATCAGGTTCTTGGTCACCTCCCTGACCAAGGCCCTTCTCCCCCGATTCCTTAGTTTGGCTGGGCAGCCAGCTCTAGGAAGAGTCTTGGTGGTTCCAAACTTCTTCCATTTAAGAATGATGGAGGCTACTGTGTTCTTGGGGACCTTCAATGATGCAGAAATGTTCCGGTACCCTTCCCCAGATCTGTGCCTCGACACAATCTTGTCTTGGAGCTCTACGGACAATACCTTCGACCTCGTGGCTTGGTTTTTGCTCTGACATGCACTGTCAACTGTGGGACCTTATATAGACAGGTGTGTGTCATTCCAAATCATGTCTAATCAATTTAATTTACCACAGATGGACACAATCAAGTTGACAACTTGATTGTGTCCATCTGTGGTAAATTAAATTGATTAGACATACATACATTTGCTTAAATGAAAACAAAAAAAAACTGTTTTCGCTTTGTCATTATGGGGTATTGTGTGTAGATTGATGAAGATCTTTCTTTATTTAATCCATTTTAGAATAAGGCTGTAATATAACAAAGTCTGGAAAAAGTCAAGGGTCTGAATACTTTCCGAATGCTTTATATATAGCTCCTTATTGTTATTTTATTGTGTTAAATTTTTTTACTTTAGTTTATGTAGTTATAATTTTCTTAACTCTTATTTTTCTTAAAACTACATTGTTGGTTAAGGGCTTGTAAGTAAGCATTTCACGGTAAGGTCTACTACACCTGTTGTATTCGGCGCATGTGGCAAATACAATTTGATTTGATTTGGGGTCCCATGACGGGGGCTAAAGGGTTTGAAACTGGGCATAAGCGATGCATGTCCTTCATAAAATGACATATAAGTGGATGTTTTCCTCCTGTATTGTTTTGTAAAATGCATATCACTTCGAATACAGAGCACTGATCTCTCAAACATGTGGCACTTATTGTCATACAGTGAACATGTGGAAGGGGCCCTGGCACCCGCAACAACCTTAAGTGGCAGGCCTGTTGCATTTAGATTCATCCATTCATGGGCCAGGCCCAGAGGGCTAGCTGATCTGGATGAGGATGGAAGATTTATCCAGTAGAAAATGGGTGGTTTCATGGCGAACTGAACACTGCATCCCCTCGCAATCGTGGATAGCGCACAGGGATGAACTGCACATGTGCATCAATTCTTCCCTTTGGCAGTGAGCTGTCACAAGCTTGATGACAGAGATGGTGTGCTGCGACACTCTGGTGGCATTCTAGAGAGTCACCCTCTACATTTAAATAACTAGGCCCTGTGCCCCAACTGTGATGTCAGCCCAGCTAGTGTTAGCCTGAGGCTGTTTTAACATGATCTTGCCCATGGGCTTGAGCGTGTAGCACACAGTGTTTAATTTAGCTGAGCTAGCAGTATTTAGCTAGCTGTCAGCAGTCTGAGCTGTTTTATTCAATACATATCCGAACTAGAGCAGCAGGGAAAATTGTAGACTTTTTCCCCTAGCAACACACTACATTGCAAGCAAGATTCAGGGTTATCAACCAAGGCTTGGCCCTGCTCGACCCCCAGACATGTAATACAAAGGGAATATGAATCCTTGTCTGAAATCAAAGACCTGCATGCGCACGGACGTGGTGCGGGGTCCTTAGCCTTGTTAGAGTCGCCTTGTGAAGCGGTGAGGGTAGCCATATTGCAGGGAGAAAGTTTGGTAGCTTCGTAAGCTAGCTGACATTAGCCGTGTGGGCTTTAGCCCGTACAAGAAAGCTAAGCTAGCAGTGTGCTAGCAGAGGTAAACCGTGTGCGCGTTTATCCTAGCTTAAACTAGCAGTGGCACAGCTCGCCTTAGCTAGCCTGTTAGCTGTGAGGCTTTAGTTTTAGCTAAGCTGGTCGGTAGTTAAACTGGTAGTTAGCTAGCTGGCATTCGCCTAGTGTGCTAGTAGCCTAGCTTGAGCTAGCACAAAGCTAGCCGAAGAAAGCCGTGTGGGTGGCGTCTTTCTCCTGTCTTGCATGTCCCTTTGACTGTAGCACCGTGAGGTTGGACAGGGCAGTTAGCACAAAATGACTGAATGCTAGGTGCGCTAAACAAGGGAGCTGGATAGCAATTCCACCATTGGTGGGTAGGACTACCTATAAAGGGGGAGGGTCGCAGCGCAGCCTGTCTGTCTTCGACAAAACTGGTGATACCCCAAAGAGAGATATCGTGAGATATTGAAGAATTATTTGAAAGAGAGCCATTATTGATTGTGGCCTTGCATGTCACAGTTACATCATATGATCTGTAGACTGACCTGTTGCTGAAGACCTTGCTGCAGTTGTACACACTGACAGAGAGTATCTCGTCCTTGATGACCTTCCCATAGTGTGGCCACCTGAAGTGCTGCAGAAATGGAGACATTCAAGAGTATGGAATAGCTGTGGGTAATTTGTGATGGGGCGATATTCTCTCATCAATCACACATTTGCTTGCCATTACCAGGATCTCAAGACAGAAGTGAACTTTGTATTTTGTAAACAAAATACTTAAAAGTCACTGATGACATCTGTATTTAAAGTTTTGCTAAAAGGGACCAATATGATAGGAATTTCTGCAAAACCTTTCAGGCATTAGTTCATTGTTGTTCCACTGTAGATATATTTGTAAAAAAAACTGTTCAGGAAAACAGTAACACCATAAAATGGGATGATGCATGTGTTTGTTCAAATTGTATATTACATCAATCAAACATACCTGTAACTAGCAAAACACATAATTAGCAGTCGATAACTGCCACTAACTAACCCTCAACAACTGCGAATGCAAATAAGAAACTGAACATGGAGACTCCTCATGTTGATTCAGTACCACCTTCAATTTGTGTTTGTGAAAGGTTAACCCCAGTCTCTCTCTCTCTGTCTGTATTTGTGTGTGCATGCTTGTGTCACCCAGTGTTTGCTATGTGTGGAGAATGTCCACCCATTACCAGTAAGGTAAATGACAACTTCATTACTCACAGAGAGAAGAATAGAACCTTGAGCTCCATCCAACCTACAAGTAGCGATAGCATTGCTAATAAAAGATCATACAAAGAACCTGGAGAAGTAAGAAGAGAGAGAGCAAGCTGTTCCTGGGGCTCTGTTCACAAACACAAACAGACCCCACAGACCTCCAGGACAGCAACACAATTAGACCCAGCCAAATAATGAGAAAACAAAAAGATAATTACTTGACACATTGGAAAGAATTAACAAAAAAACGGAGTAAACTAGAATGCTATTTGGCCCTAAACAGAGAGAATACCTGACCACTGTGACCGACCCAAACTTAAGGAAAGCTTTGACTATGTACAGACTCAGTGAGCATAGCCTTGCTATTGAGAAAGGCCGCCGTAGGCAGACCTGGCTCTCAAGAGAAGACAGGCTATGTGCACATTGCTCACAAAATGAGGTGGAAACTGAGCTGCACTTCCTAACCTCCTGCCAAATGTATGACCATATTAGAGACACATTTCCCACATATTACACAGAGCCACAAAGAATAAAAAACAAACCCAATTTTGATAAACTCCCATATCTACTGGGTGAAATACCAGTGTGCCATCACAGCAGCAAGATTTGTGACCTGTTCCCACAAGAAATGGGCAACCAGTGAAGAACAAACAGCATTGTAAATATAGCTTGATGCTGCTTTCCAATAATTACAGTGGGGGAAAAAAGTATTTAGTCAGCCACCAATTGTGCAAGTTCTCTCACTTAAAAAGATGAGAGAGGCCTGTAATTTTCATCATAGGTACACTTCAACTATGACAGACAAAATGAGGGAAAAAAATCCAGAAAATCACATTGTAGGATTTTTTATGAATTTATTTGCAAATTATGGTGGAAAATAAGTATTTGGTCACATACAAACAAGCAAGATTTCTGGCTCTCACAGAACTGTAACTTCTTCTTTAAGAGGCTCCTCTGTCCTCCACTCATTACCTGTATTAATGGCACCTGTTTGAACTTGTTATCAGTATAAAAGACACCTGTCCACAACCTCAAACAGTCACACTCCAAACTCCACTATGGCCAAGACCAAAGAGCTGTCAAAGGACACCAGAAACAAAATTGTAGACCTGCACCAGGTTGGGAAGACTGAATCTGCAATAGGTAAGCAGCTTGGTTTGAAGAAATCAACTGTGGGAGCAATTATTAGGAAATGGAAGACATACAAGACACGTCTGATACTGATAATCTTCCTCGATCTGGGGCTCCACGCAAGATCTCACCCCGTGGGGTCAAAATGATCACAAGAACGGTGAGCAAAAATCCCAGAACCACACGGGGGGACCTAGTGAATAACCTGCAGAGAGCTGGGACCAAAGTAACAAAGCCTACCATCAGTAACACACTACGCCACCAGGGACTCAAATCCTGCAGTGCCAGACGTGTCCCCCAGTACATGTTCAGGCCCGTCTGAAGTTTGCTAGAGAGCATTTGGATGATCCAGATGAGGATTGGGAGAATGTCATATGGTCAGATGAAACCAAAATAGAACTTTTTGGTAAAAACTCAACTCGTCGTGTTTGGAGGACAAAGAATGCTGAGTTGCATCCAAAGAACACCATACCTACTGTGAAGCATGGGGGTGGAAACATCATGCTTTGGGGCTGTTTTTCTGCAAAGGGACCAGGACGACTGATCCGTGTAAAGGAAAGAATGAATGGGGCCATGTATCGTGAGATTTTGAGTGAAAACCTCCTTCCATCAGCAAGGGCATTGAAGATGAAACGTGGCTGGGTCTTTCAGCATGACAATGATCCCAAACACACCGCCCGGGCAATGAAGGAGTGGCTTCGTAAGAAGCATTTCAAGGTCCTGGAGTGGCCTAGCCAGTCTCCAGATCTCAACCCCATAGAAAATCTTTGGAGGGAGTTGAAAGTCCGTGTTGCCCAGCGACAGCCCCAAAACATCACTGCTCTAGAGGAGATCTGCATGGAGGAATGGGCCAAAATACCAGCAACAGTGTGTGAAAACCTTGTGAAGACTTACAGAAAACATTTGACCTCTGTCATTGCCAACAAAGGGTATATAACAAAGTATTGAGATAAACTTTTGTTATTGACCAAATACTTATTTTCCACCATAATTTGCAAATAAATTCATAAAAAATCCTACAATGTGATTTTCTGGATTTTCTTTCCTCATTTTGTCTGTCATAGTTGAAGTGTACCTATGATGACAATTACAGGCCTCTCTCATCTTTTTAAGTGAGAGAACTTGCACAATTGGTGGCTGACTAAATACTTTTTTTCCCCACTGTCTTATTCTGGTGTCATGATGACCAATGCTTAAAACCTCTTAAGGATCGGACCATTTTTTTAATTTTCCCCCAAAATGACATACCCAAATCTAACTGCCTGTAGCTCAGGACCGGAAGCAAGGATATGCATATTCTTCAAATCAAATCAAATTGTATTAGTCACGTGCGCCGAATACAACAGTGAAATGTTTACTTACAAGCCCATAACCGACAGTGCAGTTTAAAAAAATACGGATACGAATAAGAGATAACAAGTATGCATATTCTTGATACCATTTGAAAGGAAACACTTTGAAGTTTGTGGAAATGTAAAATTAATGTAGGATAATTTTACACATTAGATCTGGTAAAAGATAATACAAAGAAAAAAACATGCATATTTTTTTGGGTACCATCCTTGAAATGCAAGAGAAAGGCCATAATGTATTATTCCAGCCCAGGCGCAATTTAGATTTTGGCCACTAAATGGCAGCAGTGTATGTGCAAAGTTTTAGACTGATCCAATGAACGATTGCATATCTGTTCAAAATGTTGTATACAGACGGCCCAAATGTGCCTAATTGGTTTAATAATACATTTTCAAGTTCATAATTGCACACTCTCCTCAAACAATAGCATGGTATTATTTTACTGTAATAGCTACTGGACAGTGCGGTTAATTGGACAATGCAGTTAGATTAACAGTCAGATATGTCTATGTCCTGGGAAATGTTTTTGTTACTTACAACCTCATGCTAATCACATTAACCTAAGTTAGCTCACCCGTCCTGTAGAGATTAACTGCCATTTGACAGATCTTATCCATAATAATATCACCATGTAGACTAGACAACCCGCACAGCCTACCCACACTGTATCTGCGAGCTATTGTCTAGAGCGCAGGTGCCAAGACCAGAGTAGGCACATTTGCTATTTAATGCAACCATTTTTGTAACAAAACTATCGGTAGACTTTAAAATACAATGGAAGCACATCGAACTTCACGCACTGATTTTATCTGCAACAAGTCCATTTGATGGAAACTGCTCATATTTTCTTTATGAGAATTCTAGAATATTCTCATGAAAATCTGTCTCCAATTGGATGGAAAGCTACTGACTTCCAAACCATGTACATAAACCTTCACTAGCCCTGATGCCAGTATATATTTATACAGCTTCCGTTTGGGTGAAGTCTCTTCTGTCCACCTGCAGCACTGACAGCTGTGTTGTTGACATGACAACTGGGCCAGAGTTCCGAACCTTCGAATGGATCATGTGACAAAAGCATTAGTTTTGATAGGCTGTTGCTTGCAATTAGTTGCACAAATCCAAAGTGGACTTGTGATGTTTGTTTGTGTTTCTTCAGATCAGAGGGAGCAGGCGCAACTTGGGGAAAGACCTGTATCTTGCTTTGCGCTTAGGTACAGGGCACCATTGAGGGGAGTGATTTCTGTGGTAGTGTTAAGTGTGGAGGTGGAACAATTCAAGTTGAAGATTCCTGATGTTCGTGATGCCCTTCTTTTTGACCCGGTGGGGAGCATGATGAAACAGAGGAGTCACTGTCAGTCCTTTTGAGTTTTGAGTCAGTCTTTACCAGACGAGGTCACGTTAGGACATATCAGTTATCCTGTTAAAGATTTTGTGGCGAATCCACTGCGCTGTTTCAAGGGAAACGTTTATGGTCATGTCACAGCAGTGTGTAGGAGAGAGATTCTGAGATGTGGGAAGTGTGCAGGAGGGCATGGGATAGAGGAGTGTGTAGTTTCGGTGGATAAAGTTGTGTGTGTCAACATGTTGCTGGTGATCAGAAGTTTCCGGAGCCAGAGAGGCAGGTTGAGGTAGCTAAAGTCAGAGTAGTGCAAAAAGTGTGGTATGCTGAAGCAGTGAGGAAAGTAGAGGAGGATGCGTCAAGGGTGAGGGTTTCTGAGAGTATCCCTGTGAATAGTAGATGTGTGCGAGCACAGAGGGATAAGTCAACGAGTGATATATGCTTCAGTAAGGTTGGCTTCTTAGTGTTTATAGCAATGGTTATCAACTGTACAGCAGAAATGGAATTTAAATCACAGAAACTAGGAGTTGTTGTGGCAGCTGCAGAGAAGTACTTGGGGGTATGATATTTTACTTAAGAAGAGTTACAGAGCGTGTTGAGCAGTAGTGTCCTGTCCTCTCGGGCCGTTGGCCTGGGGTAGAATCAGATAGGGTTAAAGTAGTGGAATGAGGTGGTGGGTTTTAATGAGTGTAGGGCAATTCAAATCAATGTATATTTTTATTTTATGTATTTAAAAATGTTCCTGGTTCCCCAATTTTGTATCACAAAGTGTAATGGATCTATACTATAGTTCAGTTGGGGGTGGTAATGCAACATATTGGATGCCAACCACCGTTAAATTAGAAGAACTAGTTGAACAAAGTTGAAAAGTTTCAACTGGATGCAACCAAGTCACAAAGCAATCAAAAAAAGCAACTCAGTTGCAAGCAACTACATTTGTGTGCAAGTTGCGTCGTGTAATATGCTCGATGTCACTAGCTGCATATGCGTTTTGTTCTGCCAGATGTCTAACCCACATTTTCCGTACGACGCACGTGCTTTGCTTTTCAACTAGCTGAAAGCTAGCTAGTTGGAGTCTGTGTGTGTTTCCGTTTGTACCACCCCAGGGTAAAACAATGCACGAGTTGAAAATCTTGAATACATGCAGGCACAGAACGGACCACGCCTAGTGCTACGTAGCGTTTTGGACTGCTCCATTGACAATTAATGACTTCCGTGCTGAAGGCAAAGAGTTTGATGCATCTGGCGGACACTAAGGATAATCAACGAGGGGGCTGGCTATGTGTTCTATGGAAAATAATGAACGATGTGGAAGGTGTTCCACGACGCTATAACGGAGTGGAACTAACCTTCCACAGAAGTTGCATTATTTTCCAGAGAACGCATCGAGCCCCGAGTTGATTATCCCCATTATACCACGGCTATAATTGAACACATTTGCTGCAATTTTTTTTTTTATTGTTTCGACATCCACTGAAGTAGGTAGCAAGTTTAAAAAGCAGGTGTTTGGTAGGATATATTGGCACGGGTGTTGTTAGGCCCGAGACTAAGTTGATGGCCGGCAAACCGTGCCAATATATCTTCCAAACACCGGCATCGAGGGCATTATCACTTCTATACAACGGGTTACCAATATATTCAAATAATGCTAGACATATTTTCATTAAAAACGTTATTTTGATAAATGTATTCATACTATTTCATCCGTCCACAATATATAGTCCCGACACAAATCTAGGGTCACTACCCAAGCCGGCTGGTTGCCAGAGACGCGACTCAGTCGTTCAGTCTTTTTGTTCTGTATCTATGGACACGACCCAGTCGTTCGTTCTAAATGTTGCATTGCCATACTTACTGGCAACGGTCTTATCCCTTGCTTGCTAGCTAGCCAACCACGGCTAACTTACAGTCAAGTCAAAAAGTGCAGCCAGCATAACAGCAAAGTAGCTGCATTTGCATTTGTTTAAACTGTTTTCTAGAGACATTTATTTGGATCCATCCATAACAAGGAGCTAATGAGGCACCATTTTCGCCTGCTGTAGAAAATTTGCGGGCACTGTTGTTCAGTGGAGATATCCAACAACACAGAGAACACAATCACATCTAACTGATGCTGGAAAGACTGCAAACTAGTTGCACTTTGTTTCATTTTACCTTTTTTAAATTAACATTTCTTTGTATATATCCATAAAAATTATGCCTGTTTATTCATGATTTCGACTGGCTAAGAAAAGCTGCCTGCCTGTCTTGTTCCAACTCATTACTATGGGACAGCTGGATTGTGTTCTCTGTGTTCTCTGTGTTGAAAATGTCGGAGAGACAGACAGCAAGGTTGATACACATCTCCTCTGTTGAAAACTAAATGTTAGTGTAAAATAAATGTGAGATAATGTCTAGATGCTTTTTATAGTGGAGATCAAGTTTATAAATTGCTTGGCAGTATTTTGAGGCTTAAATTAAGACGTTTTGTGGTTGGAATTGCAGTATTTATTTTGTTTGAGAATTAAGATGTGAGCTAGCAACTTTTGACAAACTGGTTTCGTTTGGACAAACAAATGGTTGATTAGCGCAACCAGATACCATCGTGTTCTGTGGAGAAAAAAAGTGATAAGAGTTCCAATATTTGGATAATCGATTTTCATATTTAACAATGCCAGAAAGGCCAGTCTCTTTGGCACATGACATGGATTACAGGAAGTGGATTAGCTAAAGAGACTGGTACCTACTGTGGGCTTGGGGTTGGGGTCAATTTGAATTGAAATCAGTCCATTTAGGAAGTAAACTGAAATTCCGTTACAATAATTGAAAAAGGGCATCTCTTTTCAATAAATTGAAAAGGATAATATTATTATTATTAAAAAAATTTGTAAACTCATTTCCTGAATTGAATGATTTCAACTCAAATTGACTACAACCCTGATACTGGGCCAAATATTTAATTCAAGAAGGATCTTACCTCATTAAAAATGGCAACATTTTCACCCTGAAGAATCTTGGTTTTGTGGGTAAAACCTAGAAAATTGATAAATATGCTGAGAAGACTGCAGACATATTACACACATTGTATGAATATACTGTAAATTATAATTACACTAGTAAATACTAGAAAATAAGTATATAAACCAACCGTACTTTTAATAAGATACTGTTTTCTTGTAAGTAATTTAATGGGTCGTTCTGGAATCGTCATTTAAAGGGGCAATTTGGTATAGCTACATAAATGTTCTGAGTTTTAAATGAATCATATATAGCCATTGATACAGAATATAACTTAGTTCAACTGTCTAACTTGATCAGAACCCAAAAGCTTGTGGATAAGTTGCATTCACTCCATTGTTTGTAAACAATGTAATTATAAACAAACACTTTATAGCTTCAAATGTCACCAGAATTTAGGAAACAACTGTAATACACTTGTGGATCTACAAGATTACTAAATGTACAACACCACCCCATATGAAATAATCCTCTTTCATCTAGTTAAACCTCAGGTTTCATATCCAGGTAAAGCAAACATTTACTTTCATGTCAATCAAATACAATAAATGTTCAGAGGATAGGTTGCATCCATGGCAGACAATCACATCAAACATATTCATGAAAGCTGAAACCCTGAAAGCTCAAAATAACTGCACTTATGTACCTCTAAAGGATAACTCCACTTTTCGATCATACGTCCCAGGTAAATTGGTGATCCTCTTCAGGTTGACAGTGATGGACATGTTTCTGTTTGAGTATGTAACTGTATCCAATAGATATCATAGTGCAGCTCTGATCTGTTTCAGTGTGGAGACCAGTAGCTCACATGCTGTCAACTGAGCCTCTAACAAAATCTCCTATCCACATAGGTGTTGATTCAATGAGGGACTATAACAGTGTTTTTTTCTAAAGGGGAAGTTCCTAATATTTGAGCAAGTGAGGTAGGAGTTGCCCAGCCTGTTTAGTCACAATCAGACAGAACACATAGGCTACGTTTACACAGGCAGCACAATTCTGATCTTCTGCTCAATTATTGACACAAGAAATATACTCAACAAAACTATGAACGCAACATGCAACAATTTCAAAGATTTTACAGAGTTACAGTTTATTAAAGGAAATCAGTAAATGTAAATAAATGCATTAGGTCTTAAGCTATGAATTTCACATGACTGGGCAGGGGTAGGCCCGCCCACTTGGGAGCCAGGTCCACCTACTGGCCCAGCCAATCAGAATTAGTTTTTCCCCACAAAAGGGCTTTATTACAAACATAAATACTCCTGAGCACCCCCCCCTTCCCCTCCTCAGACAATCCTGTAATTCTCTGGCAATATCTCTGGTGGACATTCCTGCAGTCAGCATGCCAATTGCATGCTCCATCAAAACTTGAGACATCTGTGGTATTGTGTTGTGTGATGACAACTGCACACTTGAGTGGTCTTTTAGTGTCCCAAGCGCAAACTGCACCTGTGTAATGATTATGATGTTTAATTGGCTTCTTGATTATTTTTGTAAAGGTCAAATGCTCACTAACGGGGATGTAAAAAAAAAACATCACAAAATGAGAGAAATACGCTTTTTGTGCATATAGAAAATGTCTGGCCTCTTATTTTATCTCATGAAACATGGGACCAACACTTTACAAGTAGAAGCAAAACTGATTCCATTTATATTAAACAAAACAAACTTTGTGAATGTATGTACTGTATATATGTAGTCCCAACAAGTTCAGCATATTCATAGCAGCACTGATTTGGGTGATTGAGCTACTGTGGAATTACAAGTCAGTAAGTGAGTTTTTTTTTTATCTAATGGGTACATACGCTGCCATCACTGTTGGGTACATACGCTGCCATCACCCTCCCCCAAACTACACACTATACCCCATAACGACAAAGCAAAAAGACTTTGACATTTTTGCAAATGTATTCAAAATAAACTGAAATATTACATTTACATAAGTATTCAGACCCTTTACTTTCCCTCAATCCTGACTAGTCTCCCAGTCCCTTCCACTGAAAAACATCCTCACAGCATGATGCTGCCACCACCATGCTTCACCGTAGGTATGGTGCCAGGTTTCCTCCAGCTGTGACGCTTGGCATTCAGGCCAAAGAGTTCAATCTTGGTTTCATCAGACCATAGAATCTTGTCCTGGCTTCTGAGCCAGCCACTATACCATAAAGGCCTGAATGATGGAGTGCTGCAAAGAGCTCTGCAAGAGTGACCATCGAGTTCTTGGTCACCTCCCTGACCAAAGCCCTTCTCCCCTGATTGCTCAGTTTGGCCTGGCGGCTAGCTCTAACAAAAATGTCTTCCATTTAAGAATGATGGAGACCACTGTGTTCTTGGGGCCCTTCAATACTGCAGACATTTTTTGATACCCTTTCCCAGCTCTGTGCCTAAAGACAATCCTGTCTCTGAGCTCTACAGACAATTCCTTCGACCTCATGGCTTGGTTTTTGCTCTGACATGCACAGTCAACTGTGGGACCTTATATAGACAGGTGTGTGCCTTTCCAAATCATGTCCAATCAATTTAATTGAATTTAATAAATTTTAGAATAAGGTTGCAACGTAACAAAACGTGGAAAAGGGGAAGGGGTCTAATTACTTTCCGAATGCACTGTGTGTGTGTATCACCAACAACATCAAATCCACTTTTTTGGCTTCAAAAGAACATTACTAAATCAACCCACATTCATTACATACAGAGAACACACTCATTTTCATAACTGGTACATTTAATAAAATGCTATATTCATGACTGAATTATAATTGCAGATCACATTTAGTAAATACATAGACAGCTGTCATGTCATTTCTCTGTCTGTGTTTTTTAAAATAATTTAATGAATAAAAAAAAATCTGAATGTCATCGTTTTTACCTTCATCTTTTTTTGTCAATAAGCAATCATTCTTAAATAATGTAAAATTATCTAAAAATTGTCAACTCAGATTCGATAAAATTTTCACGTTGTAGCTTAGACCCTATTTTACATTTGTTGTAACACAGCATACTCTGGAATACATGGGTAGGTGTAATTTCAATCAACAAATATAATTCATAGATTGGACCTATCCTTTCAGACCATTGAAATGTTGCTGGTACACCATTGACATTTTTTACTTACAACTACTACCACAAAGATGGCTGCCGGTGTTGTGCCGAAAATCTCCCGCTTGCCATAATTCTCCCTCCCTTCGCATTCTTCATTTCTGCGACTTGCTTGCTAGTTGAGATTTCAGCTCTTTACTCCATTGTCAGTTTAGCCTACATTGTTTTTACCTTTATTTAACTAGGCAAGTCAGTTAAGAACAAATTCGTATTTTCAATGACGGCCTAGGAACATTGGGTTAACTGCCTAGTTCAGGGGTAGAACGACAGATTTTTACCTTGTCAGCTCGGGGATTTGATCTTGCAACCTTTCGGGTTACTAGTCCATTGCTCTAACCACTAGGCTACCTGCCGCCCCATTACACTGATCTTAGTAGCAGAACGCATTTTTGTCTGCAGTTTTCGGTTTGGCTATTTGTTTCAAGTGTATGTGGTGGTTCTAGCTTGTAAGCGCCCTGGGCGAACCCCGCGCTTCACTATTCCTTCTCGTACACATTTTGCCCAGACATTAATACCTGCCTTACACAAAAAAACTAAACAACTTGAGAACGAGTTGTCAGAAACGCGGTATGTTGCTCTAACAACAAACAGTTGGACGTCTAGAGCTACCTTACTGTAACGGCTCATTTCATTACGGCAGTTGCAGTGTGGAAGTTGGAGAGGGATAATGTAACGATTCCTGTGATCACTGACAACTCCAGAAATATTGTAAATGCAATTGCACTAGCTGGATTGGGCCCACAGACAGGATGCTTTGCTCACGTTATTAATCTAGTATCTCAAAAAGCAATGTCAGTGAATCCAATCTCTCGCCTCCTAGCAAAGATCAGGAAGGTGGTATCCTTCTTTCATAAACGCACAACTGCTGCACACGTTTTCAAGACAAAATAGGATGACTGGAGCTGACAAACCACAAACCAATCCAAGATGTCCCTACTAGATGGAATTCAAGCCATGACATGGTTGAGAGATACCTTGAGCAGAAAGTTGGCGTATTCTACACTGACTGATCAAGCTGTGAGGAAGAATGTCAAAGATATTGTGACTTTGTCTGAAAATTACATAAGACTAGCAGAAGTTATAAAAGTGTGCAAACCTCTCAAAACAGTCACAACACTGATATGCACTGAGAGCATTCCATCAGTTTCCATGGTCCTGCCTATGAAAACAATGATCCTGAAATCAATGGTGGCATCTGATGAAGAAGAACCTGCAGTAAGGGATGTCAAGACGGCTATCAGAGTTAACCTGGAGCCTAGATATGCTGGCCCTGGTGTCCAAGACTTCTTACACAAGAGCACCGCTTTGGACAGGTATTGTATTGATTTTGTTAGTGACATTTATTTTATTCATTAGTGATTTAACAATTAATTATAAAGTAACAATTGTAATAGTCATAATAGTGTCTGATACATATTTCTAACAAATCATATTTTTAAAGCCACTTCAGAAAGTAATTTTCATCTAATTTAATTCTGCAGGGTCAAGCCACAGATACCACAGGTGCCAACCCCTCTCCAGAGACGGCAGACGACAGGGGTTCTCCTCCAGAATAGAAGTCTGCCATGGCTGAGCTTTTGGAGGAGTTGTTCATGACCCAGGAGCAGGGAACCAAGTCAAAGGTCATAGAGGAGGTGACCTCATACAGGGAAGTGGACTGTATTCCCCTGGATGCTGATCCACTTACATGGTAGAAGACCAAAGAGTTAATATACTCTCATGTTGCCATGTTAGCAAGGCGCTACCTGGCTGTGCCTGGGACCTCTGTCCCTAGCCAGAGAGTATTCTCCACAGCGGCTGACATTGTCACAGCAAACTGATCTGTGCTCACTGCAGATTTGTATTTGTAATGGATCCCCATCAGCTGCCAAAGCAGCAGCTACTCTTCCCGGGGTCCAGCAAAATGAAGGCAGTTTATACAATTTTAAAAACATTACAATACATTCACAGATTTCACAACACACTGTGTGCCCTCAGGCCCCTACCCCACCACATATCTACAGTACTAAATCCATGTATATGTATACAGGCGACTCCGGGATGCTGGCCTTCTAGGCAGAGTTGCAAAGAAAAAGCCATATCTCAGACTGGCCAATAAAAAGAAAAGATTAAGATGGGCAAAAGAACACACACTGGACAGAGGAACTCTGCCTTGAAGGCCAGCATCCCGGAGTCGACTCTTCACGGACATTGAGATTGGTGTTTTGTGGGTACTATTTAATGAAGCTGCCAGTATATATTACACACACACGTACACGTACCACCAGTTAAACATATTTTTGTTACGTGAGTAGCCTACTTTATTCCATTAAATGTTTTGAAGGTGCATTTCATGAAATGCATTAAAGCACTCCTTTTCCCTAACTTTGGATCATCACCATTGTTGAACTCCCTTGTTAATTCCTGACTCAGAGGAATGAAAGAAGAATATCTGAAGCAGAAAAGAATAAGAAATAGCTATGATTGTAGAAAATAAAATAGAAAATATGGTTACATGTGGTCATAATTGGTATCAAAAGGCACAATGAGCATTGACACAGTAATTCCAGGATGTGATTTACACTTCTGATAGTGGGCCTACTCATTTCCCTGTGTGGTGTGTTGGCTCCCTCGTGTGGCTAGGAAGGCGAAGCGCTACAGTTCTGCTTGCTCCACTAAGCCTTGAGGGCAGCAACATTGACTGGACCTAGTTTCAAATCAAATCAAATTGTATTTGTCACATACACATGGTTAGCAGATGTTAATGTGAGTGTAGCGAAATGCTTGTGCTTCTAGTTCCGACCATGCAGTAGTATCTAACAAGTAATCTAACAAATTCACAACAACTACCTTATACACACAAGAGTAAAGGAATGAATACGAGTATGTACATATAAATATATGGATGAGCGATGGCTGATCGGCGTAGGCAAGATGCAGTAGATGGTACGGAGTACAGCATATACATATGAGATGAGTAATGTAGGATATGTAAACATTATATAAATGCATCGTTTAAAGTGGCTAGAGATACATTTATTTCATCCAATTATAATTATTAAAGTGTCTAGAGATTTGAGTCGATGGCCGAATGGCATAGGCAAAATTCAGTAGATGGTTTAGAGTACAGTGTATACATTTGATATGAGTAATGTCAGATATGTAAACATTATACACATTATATACAAAATTGTTTAAAGTGGCTAGTGATACATTTATTACATCCAATTCCTATTTTTAAAGTGGCTAGAGATTTAAGTCAGTATGTTGGCAGCAGCCACTCAATGTTAGTGATGACTGTTTAACAGTCTGATGGCCTTGAGGTAGAAGCTGTTTTTCAGTCTCTCGGTCCCAGCTTTGATGCACCTGTACTGACCTCACCTTCTGGATGATAGCGGGGTGAACAGGCAGTGGCTCGGGTTGTTGTTGTCCTTGATGATCTTTTTGGCCTTCCTGTGACATCGGGTGGTGTATGTGTCCTGAAGGGCAGGTAGTTTACCCCCGGTGATGCGTTGTGAAGTCTTCACTACCCTCTGGAGAGCCTTACGGTTGTGGGCGGAGCAGTTGCCGTACCAGGCGGTGATACAGCCCGACAGGATGCTCTCGATTGTGCATCTGTAGAAGTTTGTAAGTGATTTTGGTGACAAGCCAAATTTCTTCAGCCTCCTGAGGTTGAAGAGGCGCTGTTGCGCCTTCTTCACCACGCTGTCTGTGTGGGTGGTCCAATTCAGTTTGTCCGTGATGTGTACGGCGATGAACTTAAAACTTTCCACCTTCTCCACTACTGTCCCGTCGATGTTGATAGGGGGCTGCTCCTTCTCCTGAAGTCCACGATCATCTCCTTTGTTTTGTTGACATTGAGTGAGAGGTTATTTTCCTGACACCACACTCCGAGGGCCCTCACCTCCTCCCTGTAGGCAGTCTCGTCGTTGTTGGTAATCAAGCCTACCACTGTAGTGTCGTCAGCAAACTTGATGATTGAGTTGGATGCGTGCTTGGCCACGCAGTCATGGGTAAACAGGGAGTACAGGAGAGGGCTGAGAATGCACCCTTGTGGGGCCCCAGTGTTGAGGATCAGCGGGGTGGAGGTGTTGTTTCCTACCATCACCACCTGGGGCCGGCCTGTCAGGAAGTCCAGGACCCAGTTGCACAGGGCTGGGTTGAGACCTAGGGTCTCGAGCTTAATGACGAGCTTGGAGGGAACTATGATGTTAAATGCTGAGCTGTAGTCAATAAACAGCATTCTTACATAAGTATTCCTCTTGTCCAGATGGGTTAGGGCAGTATGCAGTGTGATTGCGTCGTCTGTGGACCTATTGGGACGGTAAGCAAATTGGAGTGGGTCCAGGGTGTCTGGCAGGATGGAGGTGATATGATCCTTTAATAGTCTCTCAAAGCACTTCATGATGACGGAAGTGAGTGCTACGGGGCAATAGTCATTTAGCTCAGTCACCTTAGCTTTCTTGGGAACAGGAACAATGGTGGCCCTCTTAAAGCATGTGGGAACAGCAGACTGGGATAGGGACTGGTTGAATATGTCCGTAAACACACCAGCCAGCTGGTCTGCGCATGCTCTGAGGACACGGCCAGGGATGCCATCTGGGCCAGCAGCCTTGCGAGGGTTAACACATTTAAATGTTTTCCTCACGTTGGCTGCGGTGAAGGTGAGCCCGCACTTTTTGGTAGCGGGCCGTGTCGGTGGCACTGTATTATCCTCAAAGCGAGGATAATCTGGGAGCAGGACGTCGTGGTCCGCGACGGGGCTGATTTTCTTTTTGTAGTCCATGATTGACTGTAGACCCTGCCACATTCCTCTCGTGTCTGAGCCGCTGAATTGTGACTCTACTTTGTCTCTATATTGACGCTTTAGCTTGTTTGATTGCCTTGCGGAGGGAATAGCTACACTGTTTGTATTCAGTCATGTTTCCAGCAGCCTTACCCTGGTTCAAAGCAGTGATTTGCGCTTTCAGTTTTGCGCGAATGCTGCCATCAATCCACGGTTTCTGGTTGGGGAAGGTTTTGATATTTGCTATGGGTACCACATCACCGATGCACTTGCTAATAAACTCGCACACCGAATCAGCGTATACATCAATGTTGTTGTCCGACGCTATGCGGAACATATCCCAGTCCACGTGCTCGAAGCAATCTTGCAGCATGGAATCAGATTGGTCGGACCAGCGTTGAACAGACCTGAGAACGGCGTTTCCTGTTTGTAGGCTGGGAGCAACAAAATAGAGTCATGGTCAGACTTTCCGAAGGGTGGGCAGAGAATAGCCTTGTATGCATCACGGAAGTTGGAATAACAATGATCCAGGATTTTACCAGCCCGGGTGGCACATTCGATATGCTGGTAAAATCTTGGGAGCCTTGTTCTCAAATTAGCCTTATTAAAATCCCCAGCCACAATAAATGCAGCCTCAGGATATGTGGTTTCCAATTTACATAGAGTCCGATTAATTTCTTTCAGTGCCGTCAATGTGTCAGCTTGAGGGGGGGATGTACACGGTTGTGATTATAATCGAGGAGAATTCTCTTGGTAGATAATGCGGTCTGCATTTGATCGTAAGGAATTGTATGTCAGGTGAACAAAAGGACTTGAGTTCCTGTATGTTGTTATGATCACACCACGTCTCGTTAATCATAAGACACACACCCCCACCCTTCTTCTTACCAGATAGATGTATATTTCTGTCGTCGCGATACGTGGAGAAACCAGGTGGCTGTACCGACTCTGATAATGTGTCCTGAGTGAGACATGTTTCCGTGAAGCAAAGAACGTTGCAGTCTCAGATGTCTCTCTGAAAGGCAACCCCTCGCTCTGATTTCGTCCACCTTGTTGTCCATTAGTGATTACATTAGCGATTAAAATACTCGGGAGAGGTGCACGATGCGACCGTCGACGTAGCCTGACCAACAGACCGCCGCGTTTCCCCCTTCTAATGCGCCGCCGTTGTTTTGAGTCGCCGGCTGGGATCCAGTCTATTGTCCTAGTCGGGGTACCAAACAGAGAATCTGCTTCGGGAAAGTCGTATTCCTGGTCGTAATGTTGGTAAGTTGACGTTTCTCTTATATCCAATAATTCCTCTCGGTTGTATGTAATAAAACTTAATATTTCCCGGGGTAACAATGTAAGAAGTAATACATAAAAAAACAAAATACTGCATAGTTTCCTGAGAACGTGAAGCGAGGCTGCCATCTCTGTCAGCGCTGGACCCCCTCATTTCAGCATCTTGAAGTAAGACAAGTTGATTTGGCACTTCAGCCAAGACGCTCTGGGCGAGGGCTTCCTTAGGATCCTGCAGACGGAATAACAGTGTGATGGGAAGAGTTCCAACAGCAGGGCAACAAAACAAACAAATATAAATGTATGTAAAATCTGTCAATATTTTACCAAAGTGTCATGGAATGGTGCTTCACTACCCACTGATACTATTACAGACTAGACTGATGTAAAGTGATGTTCCATCGTGAATCTTCTCAGTGGTACTGACAACACACTGCACAATGACACAACCACAGACTAAAATAAACATACATTGGCAAACTGTCGGAGGGGCACAAACTGCACAATGTCCCTGGCCACGGGCTCGCCACTCAGTGACTTGAGTACGCCTTCGTCTCCATCTAGCAGCTCCATTGCCTTGAAGTTGGCTTCGCCCACCCCGATGATGATGATGGACATGGGCAGGCGTGAGGCCTTGACGATAGCGTCCCGAGTCTGGTCCAGGTCCGTGATCTCCCCATCGGTGATGATGAGCAGGACAAAGTATTGCTAAGGGAAATTAAAAGCAGCGGACAGAAAAGTTTGTTAAATTTCATTCAGTTTGCAATGAACACAATGAGCTAGACGAGGCAAATTCTTCTGCTTTCCACTGTGTTCATTCTGAGACACTATTTTCAAAATGGTTGAGTAGCCCATCTACTGCAAATGTCTGATTTGTATCATGTTTGTACATTAGGGCTGTCCCCAACAACAACAAATATCTTAGGTCAACCGAGAGGCGTTCTGTTCTTTTGATCAACTGATTAGTCGAAATGTTTAAATGTATTTTTCCATTTATAGACAGACACACACAGTATGTGTTTGAATAAAATCAACTACATATGCACTGAGCTTGTCTGATGCTTGAAGCACACTATTTAAATAATTGTTTCGCTCTCCTCCCTACTGCAGTGAAAAAGGCACCACAGCATGTGTTTATTGCACTGTCCATGCTGAAGTTGCAACATAAATTCCAAATTGCAGAAATTCCTATTCCCTCAACCATCGGCTCTCTTTACGTGAAACATGTAAGCATCGCATGCATGTGACCAACAGGGCCTGACCTATATATAGCCTATCATATTCACATCAATAAATTGGATATCACAAACTTCGAACACATTAACAAGTGACAGCAAAATGGATGTGGAGGACGTGAAAAAGAAACTCGAAACGGGCAAATGTTTACTGGTTGCTCAGGAGGGAAAGGGGAAGTCAGATCTGTGGAAGACATTTTACTTAGTTGCGGAAACTACAGGTGATAAAGAAAAAATAGGGTATATGAGCAAGCGTTTCCTGAGTATTATGTTTTTCTAAAACAAAATGTGTAAACATTCAATAAATAAGTGTACCAGAGAGTCTGTTCTAATGAAGAAAATAAATACACTACCATTCCAAAGTTTGGGGTCACTTATAAATGTCCTTCTTTAAAATAAAACTATTTGGTCCATTAAAATAACATCAAATTGATCAGAAATACAGTGTAGTCATTATTAAAGTTGTAAATGACTATTGTAGCTGGAAACTGAAGATTTTTTTATGGAATATCTACATAGGAGTACAGAGGCCCATTATCAGCAACCATCACTCCTGTGTTCCAATGGCATGTTGTGTTAGCTAATCCAAGTTTATCATTTTAAAAGGCAAATTGATCATTAGAAAACCATTTTGCAATTATGTTAGCACAGCTGAAAATTGTTGATTAATGCTGATTAAAGAAGCAATAAAACTGGCCTTCTTTAGACTAGTTGAGCATCTGGAGCATCAGTATTTGTGGGTTCAATTACAGGCTCAAAATGACCAGAAACAAAGACTCTTCTTTCTCCCAGCTTCGTGCCGAAGCACCTCTCACTCACATGGCTCTCCGTCACATGATCGGGTCTTTCTAACAGGCTACAAGTGAAGACAGACACATCGGGGACGCGTGTCCTTATCCATTTCCGAGGCCCATATTGAAGATATTGGAACTGTCTACATTTATTTTTCGTCAGCCAACAAGATGTGTAGGCCTACCGAATAGCAAAAGCATTAGCCTATGTCAATCTACTTTCCCCACAGCACAAAAGTTGACCTATTCTATTCTGTGCGAGAAATAAATATTCCAAACATAGTCTGGGACAGTTGTGGGATGCGCAGCAATGCGCACATGGCAGTAGGCTATAAAGCGCAAATGTTCCATTAGCAAGAAAACACCATTCTCAAAAGTGACCACAAATGCGATTATGCATGTATTGCTATTATTTCAAAGGTGCATTTTTATGGTATAAATTATCTTTCACAAACCGACGCGCTGCGTATGTATGCCAGTTAGTCTCTACACCAGTTGCAAAGCGGATTAATGTGCTTTATTTTAAGAAGTTATTTGGACACTTTAGTTGTGATAAAACCTTATCAAAACATATAGGCCAGGCTACATGAGGTGTGCGACAATGATTTGAAAAAGTCACACAAAAAATAATGCGCTGTTTGCCTTAAGCTGGGCATCAATACATGTCATCAATGTACTTCAATAGCGAATGGAGGATGCTTTTCACGTGGTTCATTTTCATGCCAGCCAGGTAGGCTATACGCCTGTTGTAAAGATAAGCAATTTGCTTAATATTAGTAAAGTTGAGAAATAAATATAGTAGGCCTAGCCTATAGAAAGCTGATAGGATCCTCTTTTTATTAACCATCTAAGAGGGAAAGGGGGATACCTAGTCAGTTGTACAACAATGCATTCAATTGAAATGCGTGTTCCGCATTTAACCCAACCCCTCTGAATCAGAGAGGGGAGGGGCTGCCATAATCGACAATAGAAGCCATCACTCTGTTTTCTCACACAATTTAAGTGTTTGATTACATTTGCATTTATGTCAGAGTGTTTAGAGGGACAAGAGTGCCGAGGACCAGGCAGTTATCAAGTTTGGTTTGCTACTAATGACCAAAAGCAGCATCGGGGGCTTGGAAATGACTCATTTGACTCGTGACCGCCGGTGTGGCGGTGATACAGGTCAGCTGCATTTTGATAAATGGTCACCATAGTCCAAAACTGGCAAGGAAGTTAATTGTACAATCTGTTTCCTGCTGTTTAGAGAGATGCAAGATCTATTTCTAAAATATATATTTAACTAGATTCTTCCTACACTTATGAAATAATTGCTGTAATTTTGTTACACAAAACAAACTATTTCTTCATGTAGTCTCACAGCCACATCTGTTTGTTGTTTGCTGTAACATGGACAATAAAGTATTGTAATTTCATCTTCCATTGGGCACTTAGATTAGATTGATTACCAGTTGTGAACAAATTTCAGCTGGCTTGATGGAACTAACGGACCACTGGAATATTCAGATATTACTGCAAAAATAACAACATTCTCTGGGGGAAGAAAAAACTTGAACAGTTTTTTCTCGAGTATCAACGCTACTAAACTTTGTAAGTTTCCGGCTTGCAATGCAGCTTTGCTAACGTCGGTACCATGGATTAAATTCATTTTTGGGATGATACTAATAATGTTAACTCCTCGCTGTGCCAAAAGTAAACAAACCCTGTTCCTGGGTGATTGAAATGCACAGAAAGTTACTGGAAAGTTCAGGAAAACATCAGGAATGATCATAAAGCAACCATGGTTCTATGAACTAATCGGTGCATTCAGTTGACTGAAGAAAACACAAAACCCAGTGTTATTCGGTCTGTATTGAGTATGGCACCTGTAGGTTAAATTGTTAAAAATTGCAAATGGTAAAAAGAAATGAGTATGTGTTCAATTTTAAATTGTATCTAGCCAGGTTAGATTAAAAACATGAGGCGATAGACATGCATTATATTAACAAACACTTCATGGAAGGAAAATATTTACCTTGACAGTAAGGATTACTTGGGTTGAAGTTCAGTGCAAATTCATGGGATACCTGCAGGGTAAATAACATAATGATGAACTAACTTACAAAACCTGTTTCTTTCTTTTTTTATGTTTTACCTTGAAGTCTGGGGGCACTTGAGCTCCAAATCCAAAGGCAGGGAAGAGCTTGTCACTGAGAAAGCAGATAAAACAACATGAGATCTGAGTAGACTATCACAATGACAGCAGAAATATGAAAACATTGGAAGGATGTTGTCCACTCCTCAATAGAAGAGAGTAACACAGTAACAGGGCAAACCTGCCATGTTAGTTCATTTACAGTGCCTTCAGAAATTCACTTTGACCTTTTCCACATTTTGTTGTGTTACAGCCTAATTTTAACATGTATTAAATTGAGATTGTGTCACCTACACACAATACCCAATAATGTCAAAGTGGAAATATGTTTTCAGAAATGTTTACAAATCAATAAAAAATGAAAAGCTGAAATGTCTCAAGTCAAAAAGTATTCAACCCATTTGTTATGGCAAGCCCAAATAAGTTCAGGAGTAAAGAGGTTCTTAATAACTGGTATGGACTCACTGTGTGCAATAATAGTGTTTAACATGATTTTTTTAATGACTATCTCATCCTTCTACACCACACATCCCTCAGCCGAGCAGTGAATTTCAAACACATTCAACCACAAAGACCAGGGTTTTTTCCAATGCCTTGCAAAGAAGGGCACCATTTGTAGATGGGTAAAAAGAGAAGAAGCAAACATTGAATATCCCTTTAAACATGGTGTTATTAATTACACTTTGGATGGTGTATCAATACACCCAGTCACTACAAAGATACAGGTATCCTTCCTAGCTCAGTTGCCGGAGAAGAAGGAAGCCGCTCAGGAATTTTGCCATCAGGCCAAATAAAACAGTTAGAGTTTAATGGCTGTGATAAGAGAAAACTGAGGATGGATCTACAACATTATAGTTACTCTCCTATACTAACCTAAACGACAGTGATGCCTGTAAAGAATTTAAAAAGATCTGAAATATGCATCCTGTTTGCAATTAGGCACTAAACTGCAAAAAATTTGGCAAATAAATGAACTATATGTCGTGAATACAAAATGTTATGTTTGTGGCAAATCTAACACATCACTGAGTACCATTGTCAAGCATGGTGGTGCTTGCATCATGTTATGGGAATGCTTGTCATCAAGGACTAGGCTGTTTTTTGGGATAAAAATAAAAGCACATCAATCCTACCATCCAGCCATGGAAATCGAAAGCAGCGGCCTCGCCGTGGAAATTGAAAGCAGCGACCTCAGGCAATGGGGGCCTCTTTGGCGATGTTAAGCCTGGACTGAACACAGACTAGAAACAGCTGATGCTGTGGTAGGCCATGTGGGGTCAAATTAAATTAGGAAAGCTAGCTCTCAACTGCTGAAAAATTATTTAAAATAACTAATTACAGCTTTGAAAGATTCCAAAAAGTGGCCAATTATTTCAGGTCCGGTACCATCGTTGGGCTGCAGGTGTGAAAGATAAAGCAGGCTACTGGCCTTACACACATTGCTAAAAGATTACTTCTAGCTCTGTTGGAATAACTTACAGATAACTTTACACCTTCTGGAAAAATAAGATTCTCTACAGGAATGACGGAGTCCATCCAAATTATTTTGGCTCCTGTCCACGTCTTTAAAGTCTGCTTTGATAATGACTTATCAATGACCACAGCTCAGATAATCGCTACCATTGTGTTGCTGACTTGTCGTAATGCTGCAACAAATGTACATTATCCCAGGGGTGTCAGCAGTCACAATGTAAGTAACCTAATTTATGTCCCTCTGACTCCCCTAAATGCCTCTGCTGATCCTTGTATGCAGTAAGCATGTGCCTATGAACCAGAGTTATACTGTTAGCACAGAGGCAGTGTGCCCCAGTAGGAAGTCCACTGTGTGCTGCTCACCCTGCACTATCAGCTCAAACATAAATAACATTGTCATGTCTACTCCTGATAAGCTTCCCAGTAAAGCAATAGAAACAATCAAGCAACCCAGAAAAGTTCTAAAAATAGCCCCCATTAACATATGTAGCCTAAGAAACAAGGTAAATGAAATCGATAACTTGCTAGTAACAGATGGCATTCATATTCTGACTATATCTATAGATAATACCTTTGCTAATACAGTGATAGCAATACATGGCTATAACAGCTACAGAAAAGCCAGAAAAGCCAATGCGTTGCAGTCTATATTCAGAGCCACATTCCTGTTCAACTTAAGAGAGGATCTCATTAAATACGGTTGAAGTAATATGGCTACAGGTTCACCTGCCTCACCTACAGTACATTGTTGCTATACACCAAGTGCTAACAGTCAGTATCTGGATAATGTGTGTGAAATGCTTGATAATGAATGTGATATGAACAGAGAGGTATATGTTCTGGGTGACCTAAATATTAATTGGCTTTTATAAAAGCTGCCCACTCAAGAAAAAGCTTCAAACTGTAACAAGTGCCTGCAACCTGGTTCAGGTTATCAGTCAACCTACCAGGGTATTTATGAAATCATCCAAATGTATTGATCACATCTTTACTAACGCTGCAGAAATCTGTTTTAAAGCAGTATCCAAATCCATCGGTTGTAGAGGGCCTAATATAAACGAGGTCATACAATACGTTTTGTAATGATTCCTATGTTGATGATGTAAAGAATATTTTCTGGTGTGTGGTGTATAATGAGGGGCAACCAGACACTGCACTTGACACATTTATGAAATTGTTTATTCCAGTTACTAATAAGCATGCAGCCATTAAGAAAA